>CM044306.1:146120214-147600214 GCA_024291935.2 Okapia johnstoni
ATTCAGATATGATTTTCTTATATGCTATTCAAATGCCATCTGCAAATAAATAGAAGAGATTAAAGACTTTTAAGTTATAAATGAGGGGTCAGGAGAGTATGGTGCAGGATCAATTTTTAGGTCAGTACAATAGAGTCACTAAATAAAATGCCTCCTCTGTAAAGAAAAAAAAATTCTCTGGGAATAAAAAAAGAATGGTCATTTTTCCAACTAGAAATGGAAGACTAGAGGGAGGTATGAGAACTCTACCAGTGCCTTCCAGCTTCAGACAATTTACAATTTTTCTTGGCCTCAGTTTCCTCATCTAGAAAACTGGAAGCTGTTGCTTTCTAGGTCCAATTCAAATATAATCTTCTGTGTTACAATGGAAAAGATCACCAGAACTCACTGTGAGTCTCACACACATGAATTGTTGCTGTTCAGTAGCTAAGTCGTGTCCAACTCTCTGTGACCCCATGGACTTGAGCACTCCAGGCTTCTTTGTCCTTCACTGTCTTCCGGAGTTTGCTCAAACTCATGTCCATTGAATCGGTGATGCCCTCCAACCATCTCATCCTGTGTCACCCTCTTCTCCTTCAGTCTTTCCCAGCATCAGGGTCTTTTCCAATGAGTCAACTCTTCACATCAGGTGGCCAAAATATTGGAGCTTCAGCTTTAGCATAAGTTCTCCCGATGAATATTCAGGACTGATTTCCCTTAGGATTGACTGGTTTGATCATGGTGTCCCAGGGACTCTCAAGAGTCTTCTCCAGCACCACAATTTGAAAGCATCAATTCTTCAGTGCTCAGGCTTCTTTAGGTCCAAAAAGGAAATTCCTTATGGTCCAAAAGGGAAATTCTCCTTATTAGACAAGGAACTGTTAATCTCTGGAAGAAGTTTCCAGGCACAAAATTATAGATGATTCCAGAAGCATATGAAATACATTACAAGTTTATTTAAAATAAGGAGATTCAAAGAACAATGGTTGAGTTTCATAGGTTTGTTTACAGTTCTTGATGGCAACAAAAGTTGTTTGCAGAATTTTCAGGGATGTGTTTTCTCTAGTACTTATATTAAAAACATCAGAAACTTAGTATTCTCATTTCAAGCACACAATAGGCTATTCAGAGTGTGTCAGTTAGTCTGAGAATTCTTTTCAACATTCAGTTGCTTGGTATTGATTAATGTTTCTGTATGTTTCCTGTACACATGGCACATTCTATGAACTGAATTAAATTTAAGGTACATATGTATACATGTTAATAGATGGTATATAGGATAGTATGTAGACTGTATATCTACCTATCTATGTATCTGTGTCTGTGTGTGTGTGTGTGAGTGAATGAGCAGTAGATAGACAAGTGGATGAATGAGCACACCTACTTAGGAACAAAGAAATTTTTGTTCAGACTTAAAAAATAAATTTTGTTTTCAAAAGTAGAACACAAAACTACTTCTGGTTTTCAAAAAAGTAAATTACAAAGCAAAAGTTAGGGAGTTTTCTGGCAGTCCAGTGGTTGGCATTTAGTGCTTTCATGGCTGTGGTTCCGGGTTCAGTCCCTGGTTGGGGAATTAAGATCCTGCAAGCTGCATGGTGTGGTCAAAAAAAATAATAATATATTTAAAAAAATAAACAGCAAAAGTTAAATCAGTGTTCAAAAAGTGCTTTAAAATTTTGGTTTTTAAATAAAATGTGTTTATTTTTCCAAGTATTACTTGAAACCACAGTAATGTGTTCTTACAGACGATTACTCCCATTTGTCACAAAATGTTTCCATTTAGGGCTTTTAATATTTGAGATTTAATTTTGAGAATGGTTACACTACAACTCATTTCTAATCTGATGTCAAAATATATTATAACCAAGCAAGTAAAATAAAGATTCGAAAAAAAACCTTCAGGCTTAATTTTTATTATCCATTTTAATGAAAACAAAAATGTGTGTTGATTGTATCTTAAAAATGATAGGGAAAAAAAGGGAAATGATTGTATTCTTTCCATATTACTCATTCATAATCTACAGGGTATTTCTCAAATATTTCCATGTAAACAGCCTCAACTGATATGAGAACATGAACTCACCACTGCTAGGAAAAGAATGACCAGAAATCATTGTCCAAAGTGAACTACTGAGGACTAGAAACTTTTTGACGTCTCCTGTGTCACTTTTTAATTTTATCTTTACCATTCATATCAAAATCTGCTCCATATTACTTTTATTTCATTTTGAAGATGATGTCATAAATTATCTAAGTGAAAGTCTCTTCTTAAAAAAAAAAATCCTTTATTTTGTTTTCTCCAGGACCTCTCAGGGTACCCCTGGGGTACACCTAAGCCTGTTTGAGAAGAAAGCAAGTCTATTAGGTTGCCATTCTCATTACAAAACACGTATCCTTTGTACAAACCAATGTGACCATCAGTTGCTTAAAGTGACTTAGATTAGGAGAAAGACCATGTCAGGCTATCAAAAGATGAATTACCATATCGGCTCATGCCTGATAAATGCCAGGTGAGAGGCTGAGATATGTGTGAGGAGCATGTAGGAGACATTGTTGAAACTTTTTGGTTAGGGCTTTATAGAGACAGTCCTGGATCGGGGCTGTGAAAGTTGTCAGGATTGTGATTTCAAAGGAGGAGACAAGGGCATTTACAGAGAGGGGCATGATGAGAGCAAGGCGGCTTGGGGAGTGATAACAAACCTGATTAAATGGAAATAACGCACTCGTAGAACAGAGAGCCAGAAAATGACGAGGAGAAAAGGACTTTGGGTGCCAGGCTCAGGAGTTGGTGGGTTCTTATTACAGCAGGGAGCTGAGTAACAGTTCTGAGCTTAAGGGTTTGATATGTGCAAAGGTACACTTTAGCAGGTTCGTCTGACAGCACTGTGTTGGTTGTATTATAAGGGAGGAAGCTAGAAATAGCATCACCAGTTAGGAGGATGGGCTTCCACGGTGGCTCAGCTGGTAAAGAATCTTCCCGCAATGCAGGAGACCTGGGCTCAACCCCTGAGTCGGGAAGATCCCCTGGAGAAGGGAATGGCTACCCACTCCAGTATTCTTGCCTGGAGAATTCCATGGACAAAGGAGCCTGGTGGGCTACAGTCCAATTATCTGCTGCATATTATTTTGATTTCATTTTGAAGATGACATTGTAAATTATCTAAGTGAAAGTCTCTTCTTAAAAAAAAAAAAACACCTTTATCTTGTTTCCTCCAGGACTTCTCAGGGTACCCCTGGGGTACACCTAAGCCTGTTTGAGAAGGATGGGGCCCTGAAGAAAGCAACCCACCAGAGAAGCCTGGAGGGTTAGTCCAAAAAGAGTCAGGCATGACTGATTTAATGAAGACCTGGTCCAGAGTAGTGTGTGCAGAGAAAGGAATAAAAAAAAAAGAAAAAGCAAATGAGAAAGATGTTAAATATATAATTCAATAGCATTTTGTTTTATATATATATATATATAATTCAGTAGCATTCTGATGGTTATATCACCTACAGAATAAATGCTTTTAAAAAGTATTATACTATCATTTTCTTACTTGAACGTGATTACTGTATTGAATCTTAAAGCCTCTGTAGAAAATGGTATCCGTTATTACCTAGAGTCAGTTTAGAAAAGGTTATGTTAATGTGAGCCTTGCTCATAGGACTTACCCTTAAGTCCTTTTTGGAACAAAGCAGAGAATAAATAAGATTACTCACAGTGCATGATGAAAGAGCCAGGCTGAATGCGGAACAATTGTGTGGGAGATACATTTCTACTTCGTTTTGCAACTTTAGGTAATTCATGAGAAAGTAGAAGGCACAGGAGAGTTTCTTACATTAATGAATTCGTTAGTGTTTAAGAAATGCTTTCAACCCAATTGCCTTTTCCATTTTTTAGGGAAAGCTCTGAGCACTGAAGTACACAACCAGCTTGACAAAGACCGGAAATGGGACTGAGTCTGAAAGTCCTTTGAGGAAGTTAATTGACCATGTTGTTTCCATTTACTTGGAAAGGAATTCCCTTTGAAAATGCAGTGAGGTGTGTCTTTCCCCTTTCTTAGCTGCCGCTCAGTCTGCTAATAAGATAAACTGATGTAATCTTATGTTATATACTTTAGTATTTATTGTATGTGAAGAACTAAAGCTTGTAGCAATACCACTTACCTCAGTGATTCTATTTTACAAAGGATGACTAACCCACTCTTTTCAGAATAGTTTTTTGCCCCTTGCACATGGAAATAATTTGCTGTCTGTACATTGGACACGGTAGCTGTTGGAGCCCTGCTAATTAAGCTGAACACAGACACTAGGAAGGAGAGAGGAGGAACACAGAATTCTGGCCAGCATGGCTTTTGTTAATCAATACCCAGTATTATAGAGGGGAAAAATAAAAGGGATAGCTGCATATAATGATCGGAGACTAACTAGGTCTTCTCTATAACAAATAGCTTGGTAAAGAATCTGCCTGCAATGCAGGAGACCTGGCTTCAATCCCTGGGTTGGGAAGATCCCCTGGAGGAGGAAATGGCAACCCATGCCAGTATTCTTGCCTGGGAAATTCTGAGAACAGAGGAGCCTGGCCAGTTATAGCCCGTGGGTCACAAAGAGTCAGACATGACTGAACATGCGATCTTAGATTGGGGAGCTGGAGGTCCTCGTAGGAATAGGCAATTTGCTATGATTGTCATAAATTAGAAGTAATGACAAACCTATAGTAGTAAACTATCATTTAGTAATGGTTTTATTTTTCTGTTTAATAGATTTAATAGGTTAATCTTTAATCTAGAAAGTATATAGCTCAAGAAGGTCCTGCAAAGTCCTCATGAAGTCTGTCAGTACTGAAATTGTATGTAAAATTGTGTCATGTATATATTTTTTCTGGAAAGAGGTTTACATAATTTTTAGGAGGTTGTGACACTAAAAGATTAACAGTGTGAAATGGGAACATTTAATAATATTGTTTACATTCTGGTGGATAGGTATTTCTGTATAATGCTGAAATTCTTTAGTTGCTAATTTGTGACTGATTCTCTGCGACCCCATGGACTATAGCCTGCCAGGTTTTCTCTGTCCATGGAATTTTCCAGGCAAGAATACTGAAGTGGGTTGCCATTTCCTTCTCGAGGGGATCTTTCTGACTCAGGAATCAAACCTGCATCTCCTGCATTGGCAGGCAGATTCTTTACCACTGAGTCACCAGGAAAGCCTGATGCTGGAATTCTTTTTGCTGATTTTTAGTAAAAGGAGAAATTTTGTTTTCTCCTACAAATGATGGATTTAAGAGTATTTTTAGGTGTAGCTGGCATTTCTGAGCTTGACACTGAGGCATACTTCTTACTGAAAAGCCTAAGTCACTCATTATATGGAAGCCCAGAAGAGAATATTAATTAATTTCCAGCATACATGGTGGCAGACTGAACATAAGCTGGTCTCTCCATCTGACCACCCAAGTGGCCGGCTCTTCTGAATGCTTTTTCTTGTACCTCCGTGCTTTGGGTCCAAATGAGCTAAATCAGGGTCTTCTAGAGGTTTTTCTCTAAATAAGTTAATGAGAATTTACCTGTCCCAAAACAAAACCCACAGACCTGCCTATCTAATTTTGGCAATCAAAGCCCCATGGCCAGTAACAGGTTTGTCTCTACTTTGATCTGTGATGTTGACACTATGTTTTTTGGCTGCTCTAAAGCAGACTGCCAATTAGGTCCCAATGTGTCAGACAGCCTTGGAGTGGGTGCTAGTGGCCAAGTTTCCATTAGTGGTTACTACTGATGGATGCCTCAGCATTCCATTCATTTAGAAATAGAAACCTATTCTCATCTTTAATTTTGGGGTTGGGAGAGGAGGTAATAGTGGGGTTGTTGGGGTGAGGGGAATTTCCAAAACACAATTAAATCTCCTTCTATCTCTTAGCTTTTAACTTTGGTTTTGCCTTTAGCACAGGAAAGACTCAATATGGTAGGAGGTTGTGATTCTGTTGTTTAGATTAGGGTATGCTTTTTATTTTCTCAGGTATAGAAGATTGAAAGGAAGAGGAAAGAAAGCCACCTTCACTGGAAAACAGCTCTGTGCCTACAACCACTTTAGATGTTTTCATGTGTGACCACACAAATTTCTCTAACTCTAGAAAATAGGAGTTAGTCTCTGCATACTCCTGAGGCCATCACGGTTCAGAGAAGAGGAATTCATTCTTCTATACTGCATACGTTGTAAATGAGAAAACAAATTCACACAGGTATCTGTTGGAGTCAACAGTCTGTGCCGTTTCTATTTCAGTGTATGATAATGGGAGCTGATTAAGGGGTTAATCCCTCTAGCATCTGAAAAGAACTTAGGAAAAGCCTCCAATGCATAATGAAAATGGGGATATTTAGGCTAGAAGCTTACCTATGGGTCATCATAGACCAATATAGAAAGAATTAAACCAGGGACCTAGTTTCTCGATTTCAGCTTTGGTATTCATACTCAAGGAGTTTCCCAGGTGGCGGTAGTGGTAAAGAACCTGCCTATCAATGCAGGAGACATAAGAGATGTGGGTTCAACCCCTGGGTCAGGAAGATCCCCTGGAGGAGGGCATGGCAACCCACTCCAGTATTCTTGCCTGGAGAATCCCATAGACTGAGGAGCCCGGCGGGCTATGGTCCATGGGGTTGCAAGAGAGTTGGACATGACTGAGCCACTTAGCATGCAGGCATTCATACTTAGAAGTGGACTGGGGTTACTTTTCTTTTCTAGTCCTGGGCTATAGTTTCTTGAAATCACATTATTGTTCTGAGAAGGAAACTACACCCAGGGGATGGAGGAGGAAAAAACCAACCTCTCTTCTTTGTTACTGAGTCATGTTGTCTGCGCTTGGTTTTTCATTGGCACCGGCTGGGGTGGTTTTTGCCCATCTCTCAAGGAGGATCCTCATGATGATTCACGGGGTCTGCATCTCGTTTGCCGTACCAGTTAATTCTGGAAACCCCAAATGCATTCAACTGAGTGTATGTTTAAAACTTTTTTTTTCTTTTTCTCCCATTTTTTGGGGGAGAAATGTAACTTCATATTCAGGACTGTGTTACACAGAAGTTGGTGGAGAATACTTCACCATGGCTCTTCAGAAAAGGGAGGTTTATTGTAACCAGAACTTTTAGCTGTGGTGAATAGCCTCAGGCAAAGATTGGCACACTTTTTCTGTCAAGTGCCAGATAGTAAATATTTGAGCCTTTGCAGGTCATATGGTCTCCATGGCAACTTTTCAATTCTGCTGTTATATTGTGAAAGTAGCCATAGACATTATGTAAATACATGGGTGCAGCTGTGTTCCAATAAAACTTTATTTACAGAAACAGCAAGAGGGGCCGGATTTGACCTGTGAGTGGTAGTTTGCCAAACCCTAGCCTAGAGGACCGGAGAAAGCAATGGCACCCCACTCCAGTATTCTTGCCTGGAAAATCCCATGGGCGGAGGAGCCTGGTGGGCTGCCGTCTATGGGGTCGCACAGAGTCGGACACGACTGAGTCGACTTAGCAGCAGCAGCAGCAGCCTAGAGGACATCCCAGGTTTTTCTGTGTATAATACGTACTTCCAAGCAAACAGTAAGTACTCAATAAAATTTTTTTGATGATTAAATGCATATATGAAGGAACAGAAGAACTCTTTCACTGTGGTCTGAATTCATGTGTTGAAATTCATATATTGGAAACAGTGCCCACTGTGATGGTAGGTGGAAGGTGATTAGGTCATAAGGGTGGCGTCCTCATCAATGGGATTGTTGTTGTTCAGTCGCCCAGTTGTTTCTGACTCTTTGTGGCCCCATGGATTGCAGCACACCAGGCTTCCCTGTCCTTCATTATCTCCTGGAGTTTGCTCAAACTCATGTCCATTGAGTCGATGATACCATCCAACCATCTCATCCTCTGTCACCCCCCTTCTCCTTTTGCCTTCAATCTTTCTCAGCAACAGGGTCTTTTCTAATGAGTCAGCTCTTTGCGTCAGGTGGCCAAAGTACTGGAGCTTCAGCTTCAGCATCAGTCTTTCCAATGAATATTCAGGACTGATTTCCTTTAGGATTGACTGGTTTGATCTCCTTGTTATCCAAGGGACTCACAAGAGTCTTCTCCAACACCACAGTTCAAAAGCATCAATTCTTCAACACTCAGCCTTCTTTATGGTCCAACTCTCACATCCATACATGACTACCGGAAAAAGCATAGCTTTGACTATGCAGACCTGTGTCAGAAAAGTGATGTCTCTGCTTTTTAATATGCTGTCTAGGTTTATCATAGCTTTTCTTACAAGGAGCAACTGTCTTTTAATTTCATGGCTGCAGTCACCATCTGCAGTGATTTTGGAGCTCAAGAAAATATTAATGCCCTTATAAAAGGGACCTCAGAGAGTTAGCTTGACCTTCCACCATGTGAGGACACAGCTAGAAGCCTGCGGTCTGCAACCTGGAAGAGAGCTTTCACCAGAATTGTATTATGTTGGCACCTTGATATAGGACCTCCAGCCTCAGGAAAGATGAGAAATACATTTCTGTTGTTTATAAGTCACCCAATATATGGTGTTTTATTATAGCAGCCAGAACAGACGAAATCATCCTCTGAGGCTTTATTACTATTGATTGTGCTTTTAATTAAGGGAGGACTTGGTAGGAATGGACTCAATTTATAGATAGAAGAATAAGGCATGGAAAATTAGAGGGTCCTAGCCCACCCCCGCCCCGCACACACACACATTTTAAGCTATTGGGATTAAAGCTTATTTTGGCAGAGAGTGTTAAACCAGGGACAGAACCCAGGCGCACGACAGTGAAAGCACTAAATCTTAACCACTGGACTGTCAGGGAATTCCTTGCAATTTTTAAATTTAGAATTCAAGCTTCTTGACTCTATTCATGCTGCATTTACTGAACTCCCTTGGTTTCATATTATTTTATCATTTATTCTAAGGAAAGTTGCTTCTTTCAAAGAGAATACTATTCATTTCTGCTGTATCAGATAAAATTCTCTGCATTGTAAGAGATGGAAGACCCAATTCAAACAGCCTTAAACAATACTGATTTGTTTTATTTGTGGGGAATTTATAGGCTGATGAACTTTAAAAGTCCTGATATGAAGCAGGCTCCAAACAGGCTTGACTCAGTCACTCAGGTTACCAAGGACCCAGTTCCCCTTTGCCTCTGTTCTACCCGCCACCTGATTATGTTCACTCTTAAATTCTACCCCGTGAGGTGTCCCTTAAGGTTTTCTTGTTTGGGGACAATGGAGTGGGCAAAACGGACTTTTCACACTTCTGCTAATCTTGACCAATTAAGGAAACAACACAGATAATGAATTGGCATGTGTCCTAGTTTGGCCATGGGGAGCGGAATAGAATTAGGTGAGTTAATGGAATATTAGGTGATCTTGAGAACTGGGAACACGCAAGAGAGCAGATGCATTCCGGAGAAAAGAGCATCTCTGGGGATCTGCAAGAGCCTGTCAGGGATGCTGAGCCCAAAGCCATCTAGAATCACTGCAGTCTAGGGAGGTGTTGGGAGATAAGTTTGGATGAACAGGTAGGGAAGAATGAAATCCTGAAGCCATCTGAGTCAGCTTTTATCTCCGTGATGGACGGGTGTTGCTGAAGAATTTTGAGCCAGGGAGTGATGGAATTGGACTTAAACGTTAGAAAAATTATTCTGACACCTTAGTAGAAGGAGGTTCACGGAGAGGCAGGAAGGAAGGCAACGAACCTAATACTATCAGCTGCATATTTTGTACGGAAGCTCAGTCGCTCAGTCGTGTGAAACTCTTTGCGACCCTCTGGACGGTAGTTTGCCAGGCTCCCCTCTCCATGGGATTTTCCAGGCAAGAACAATGGAGTGGATTGCCATATAGCTTACCAACAACAGGATGGAGAAGAGGCGAAGAGGAAGAGACCCATTTAGATAGAGAGAACACTAGACATAAGGAAAAGTGAAGCATCCAGAATGACTTCTGTGCTTCTGCTTCAATAGTTGGGCCCATAGTGGGGCCCAAAACTGTGACAGACGTGAATAAACATATTGCTGTGCCTTTGTTTTTGAGGCAAGTATGTGGGGGTCTGGGCTGTCGCGTGTATTTTTTCAGATATATTGGTTGAGACGAGCCCTAACAGAGGTGACAACCCCCAGACAGTTGTACAAGTCAGGGTGGGCTCTCTGAGAAGACCTGTAACTAGTTTAAAGCCTTGGTTTCTACCTCCTTCGAGAAGTGCAGAGTGCTGGCTAAAGTGAATTCAGCTGAGCCACTTTTGCTGGGCTACTCAGCCTCTACAAATATGCGTGGTGGAATCTTTGTGGAGGGAAACTGGCCTGTCCGTCTAATCTCCTCAGGCTGCTCTTGCTAATGGAACAAATTCTAACCCGTCAAAGCCACCTGCCTCTGAAAAGAAAAAAAAAAAAAAAAAAAAAGCCTTTCTTTGGCTTTTGTAAAGAGCCGGGCAAGAGGATTCACTATATGCAAATACCTTAGGCATCCTGGTGGGGAGGGCTGGGAGGGGGGCGGTCCTAAGCTCTGTGTCCATCTGTGACTCAGCCTGGCCCCACAAAGCACTCTCCAAACCTTCAAGGGAAAAAAGCGAGCTGAAAGGAACCTGTCATTGTTCTGGCCGTGGGAACATATGTCAGAAACAACGTTCCAGCCCCTGCAAAAAGGTTCCCAGCGTCGCTTCCCCGGCAACATCATGCATTACATTGATGACAGTAGCAGCTGCAGGGCCAGCCAGTGAGTGACCAGAGGCAGGGTGGAAGCACGGAGAAATCTGTGCAGGCAGTCACGATTCCGTAGGATACCCTCCCCTTCTTCAGGGTCTCTTAGCTCAGCCTGCCTGCAAAGACCTGAATGTTAGGAATGTGGGTGGGAGGCAAATTGAATACGTAATTTAATCAAGACTGGGGCTTAGGTTAGACAATGCTTAGAGATTATGGTAAAAAAGGATTCTAAATTGAAATGCAGTGTCATTCTCATTAGTGATCCAGGAGGCCTTTGAAAACCCCAGTATGAGTGAGCTGCTTTTCAGGTAAAACCAGTCTCTCAGTCACAGTTGAAGAGGTAGTGTGAGAGGAGCTGGGGCAGACAGAGAGCCAGGAATACAGCTATGAAGGCTACAGAAGGAAGCTTCTTTGTTTGCTCTCTAGCTTCCTTTCCTCTCTGGCTCTTTTGGTACCAGGGACTTGGTTTTAGGCCACAATGAACAACTGAAGTAGTAACAGAGAACTATCGTCAAGCCAGTTCAACAGCCTGCATTTCTTAGGGGAAGCACACTGACTGAAACCACACACCCTGGCCAGGCACCATAGTAACTATTTGCATGAGTTGTTTTATGACAGGAGATCCTGGTAAGGAACATGGAACTAATAAGCCACCACCAACCGGAAGAGTTTGGGAAAGGTCAAAAAGAGACACCACAAGTCTGACCACCTCCCACAATCCTCCTCACTGGCATCCATCTTGGCTGAACCACCAGGAAGGACTCTGAGTCAGAGTGATTGGCTAAAGATTACCCAGAAACTAATCCCATCACCATAAAACCAAAGACTTCAAGCCAAGAGCGGTTCTCCTGGGTTCCCTTACGCTCCTGCTCTTTGGCCTGGAGACCTTTCCTGAGCCCTTTCCCAATAAAATCTCTTGCTTTGTCAGCACGTGTCTCCTCAGACAATTCATTTCTGAGTGTCAGACAAGAGCCCAGTTTCGGGCCCTGGAAGCGGTCCCCCTTCTTGCAACACACTGAATGTACATGAAGAGTCCGGGCTTGAGTTACGTGAGTGGAGCTCATGGGAGGGGAGATAACAGTTGAAGCACAGTCCATGAGGGAGGGCAGGCATCTTCTCAGGTAATTGTAACACACATCTTGATGTAGTAAGGGATTTGGGGAAGGTATAAACCGGATAGCAGGCAGTGCACAGACAAGTCCAGAAGTACTCTGACAAGAGACCTTGGGAGCTTTCAGGAAAGAGCTGACATGGGGAGAGAAGAGCAAGGGAAAGATAGTGACTCTGCGCTCGCTTGCTTAGTCGCTGTCATGTCTGACTCTTTGTGACCCTGTGCACTGGAGACAACAAGGCTCCTCTTTCCATGGAGTTTTTTTAGGCAAGAATACTACTGGAGTTGCATTGCCATTTCTTCCTCCAGGGGATCTTCCTGACCCAGGGATTGAACCCGTGTCTCCTGCATTAGAAGGCAGGTTCTTTACCCATTGAGCCATCAGGGAAGCCTATGACTGTGAGAAGAGACAGTGTTGTTTGCTGAGGAGGAACTGGAAGTTTCTGAAAGGACATATAGCTGGAAAATAGGAAAACTCTCTTGGGATGGGTGACACCATAGGAGGCCGCTGAAGATGAACTTGCTTCCCTCAGGGTGTTGGACTTTGGGACAGTTAATCTCTCACAGTTAGAGAAAGTGAACACCTGACTGAGAGTCTGAAACAGGTTAATCATCTGTGGATTCTCACTGGGAGAGTTTCCAAGTGAATGGATGAAATACAAAGGCCTCTGACCTTTCAGAGTTAAATGCCTAAGCCAGAGAAGGAGATGAGTAGTTTTTCCTGATCTGTTTTTCCTGAGCTAATATTTATTGAGCGTCTTTCCTAGGCGTTGTGGAAACCACCTGATTAGGAGGAATGTGAAGTCAGATGGAGGAGATACGGAAGTTGTTTTTATTGCTTAGAATATGAAACAGATATTTTTCAGAGCCCCTGAAGGCACTGAAGCTATTCATCTAACCAAGCATTTCTCTTACGCCTCTACTGCATGCAAGCCAAGACAAACAGCAGTCCTTCTGGAGGTCTTGTTTCATATATTCTTTGAGACGCATGTTTCCAAACATTTGAGTAAATTGGATGTTCTTATACATTCGCTTCCCTTTGAGTCAGTGACTGCTTCTGAAGATGACTTGGTTTGAGTGTTAGGTGGCATTTTTCAGGGTCAAGAGACCCTCCTAGGAAAAGTGGGAAAATGCAGAGGTGATCCCTAATGCCCTACAGGAGAGGTGGTGTGGGGTGGGAGATGTGGACAGGGCAGGTAGGAAGTCACATGTATTGAATATCTTTGTAGGTACTTCGGGAGGTACCTTGCAGGCAATATATTCATAACTTTTCGAGTCTCTTGAATGAAATAGCAGGTGTCCCTATAGAATGATGAGTAACTTCCCTGGTGGCTCAGATGGTAAAGAATCTGCTACAATGCAGGAGACCAGGGTTCGTTCCCTGGGTTGGAAAATTCCCCTGGAGAAGGGAATGGAAACCCACTCCAGTGTTCTTGCCTGGAGAATTCCATGGACACAGGAGCCGGGCAGGCTACAGTCCATGGGATCACAAGAGTCAGACATGACTGAGTGACTAACAATCACTATCAATCACTATAGAGTGATGAAGAAAGACTGAGAAGTTAAGTAACTTGCCTAAGGCCTATCTATTGGGCAGTGAAGCGGCCGGAATCCAGGGCTTATACCACCCCGCCCTGGCTGCTCGAAGGGCAAGGTACTGCTCAATCAGAAAGCAAACAGTACTATTCTTTTATTGGACTAATACCAGGAAAAAAGAGCATGCAAACAGTTCTACCCCACTAGCAACCTTCCTACAGCTAGGACCAAACTTTCAAACTTTTTTTTTTCGTCTAACACTACAGTAAGAAATATACTTGACAAGAAGACCCCGTACAGTTTTACACACAAAATTTCAGAAGTTTTATGAAGCAGTTCTTGCTTTCTGACTGTGAGATGCTCTGTTTTCTATTGAAGTAATCTTTTCTGTTCGTTTAATTTTTTTAAATGCTAAGCTTTGGACTTAGGAATTTTGACAACATCTTTCCTGTTTTGCATATCCCCCTCTAGCTAAAAATACATGTTATCCTTTTATGATTTACTCTTGCCCTGAAGGTTGTCTGGTTCTATTGTTCCTTACAGAAATAGGTAAAACTATTTACCTGTCTCCAACAGCTTTCTACCCCTTATAGGGTAACACCCCAGGCTTTTGCTTCTCCAGGCTTCCTAGGAATGGAGGGCTCTCAATCTCAGCCCTCAATCAAGAGCGAGTTTTGAATGTGAGGAAGCGGATCATGTTTGCTTTTTAAAATAATTTTCCACGTCCAGGTCATGCATAGAGATTCTCTTTTATGCCTCCTACCTCTGAGTATATAGAACTTTTAAAGCATCACACTTTTACTTTCTTTCTTTATTTTATAAATATTTATTTGTTTGGCTGTGCTGGGTCTTAGTTGTAGTATGTGCATGGTATCTATTCCCTGGCCAGAGAGTGAACCTGGACCCCTTGCATAGGGAGCACAGAGTCTTAGCCACTGGATCACCAGGGAAATCCCAGGACACTTTTACTTTAATCTTGGAAATTTTGCCTGAGAGTATTGGAGAGAGAGAGGTGATACTTAATGAGGTGGATTTTATGATTCCATTCACCCTGACAGGAGAGGCTCTGATCTGCGGATCATGTTTGCCAGTTTTGGGGGAAGAAATCTGTACAAATAAATCTTTCTGAAGGCACTTTGCATGCTATGAAGTGCCAGACAAATATGAGCAATTGGTGCTATTAGGTGTGATGCTGAGTAAGGGCACAGCGTTTTATCCTGTCTGTAAAGGATGACAGGCCTTTTCATGACACAGGCCAAGCCTGTAACAAATTGTTGCTCTTCATCTGGCCACAAAAATTGTTGCTCTCTTACACAGATGTAAAGACAGACTTTTGGACTATGTCAGAGAATAGCACTGAAACATGTATATTACCATATGAAAAACAGATAACCAGTACATGAAACAGGGTACCCAAAGCCAGTGCTCTGGGACAACCCAGAGGGATAGGATGGGGAGGGAGGTGGGAGGGGTGTTCAGGATGGGGGGACACATCTGTACCCGTGGCTGATTCATGTTGATGTATGGCAAAAACCATCACACTATTGTAAAGTAATTATCCTCTAATTAAAATAAATTACTTAAAAAATGTTGCTCTTTATTTGACCAATAAATCCAATACGTATTGATTCCTTATTATATATTAAGTATTGTGCAGGGCTTTGTGGAGGCTGAAACCAAATGAGATGTAGTCTCTGTACTTTAGGTGCTTTTAACTGATCTTTAGGGAGAAGAGAAATCTAAGACACAAAACAAAAAATGTTTAAAATCCACCAGCTTGTATAACACAGTGCTGAATAGCATGCTACAGAAAAGCCAAATGGTCAGATTCAGTTAGAGAACCCAGACCTGTCTCCTGGTCTGTGAAGGAACCTCTGTGTTGGAAATTAGACATAGGAATGTGGAGACCACAGAGTTCTGTTTATCTGGAAAGCTCTGCTCAGTAACCTGCAACCCTTGGGATTCATTTGATCTGGTTTGTGGTGTTGATTCAACATGGGCTTCAAGACATCCCATGAGCTATGTCATACACTAAAGCTTAGGCATTGCTATTTTAAAAATATCCTCAGTTGATTTCTAATATTCAGGTAGGATTGAGAGTAATAGATTAGACAGTTCTTTTTAGATAGGTAGTATTGAAATATTTGCTCATTTCTACTCTGATTTTAATTATTCAGATAAAAAGTGATCTGCAGCAGGTATTATCAGCAACAATAATTCTTAAAATGGGTTTATAAAAGCATTGAACACTAAAAAAATGGAACATTTGTATCCCAAATTGCACCGTATTTAATTTCACAGTTACTAAGCGATAGCTGTTTGGTGCAGGGTGACATGGATGTCATTCAACCTAGATACTAGTTATGACTCAAACTAACACACTGTATTTGAAATTTAATCTCCTTATCTGTGAAATAGGGCTCCTAATAACATCTGCCCAATCTATCTCAGTAGAGAGGACAATGGCAACCCATTCTAGTATTCCTGCCTGGAAAACCCCATGGACAGAGGAGCCTAGCAGACTACAATCCATGGGATCACAAAGAGTCGGATACGACTGAGCGACTAAACCACCACCAATACACCTTAGGGGCTTCCCTGGTGGCTCAGCGGGTAGAGATGCAGTGCATGAGGTGCAGGAGACACTGGTTCTGAGCCCTGGGTTGGGAAGATCCCCTGGAGGAGGGCATGGCAACCCACTCCAGTATTCTTGCCTGGAGAATCCCATGGACAGAGGAGCCTGGTGGGCTACAGTCCTTGGGGCCACAAAGAGATCAACATGACTGAACACGCGGGCAGGCAGTCTACCTCACAAATTAGGAATGAAGCTAGACAGTAAAAGATGCAAAAATTTTTGATAAAGGTAGAAGGTTTTACAGAAGTATAGGGCATTGTTATTTTCTTTTCCTTTGTAGTCCCATTTAGTCACACACTTGAAGGACTGCATGTCAATTTCCAATCAGTGGCAGGCAGAACCCACAGAGAGGGAAACTGAGGAGGTGGAAACTGGTGAGGCAGGAACCTGTTTGTAAGGGACTTGTGCATTCACGAAGTTTGGTATCTGAGTGTCCTGGCACCAAGCTCCAGGAGGTTTGCAAGGGCGGTCTCTATGTGAGTATCTGCACATGTACACATAGAAATATATGTAAATATATGTACACCTGTATACACAGATATGTATATGTCACTCCACATCTATCTGGGCCTTTGGAAGCAAAGCTATGCCAGGGCAGTGCTAGGACTTATGGAAAAAGATCACTAAAGCACAGCTGTCCCTGGGCAGCAGTGACCACAGCCTCAGCTTTGTACTGACAGGGCTCTGGTCTGTACTTTAAAAAAAGAAAAATTTATTTGGCTGTGCTGGGTCTTAGCTGCTGCATAAGGAAACTTTAGTGGCAGCGTGTGGTCATCAAGCTTAGATCTCCTGCATCGGGAGTGTAGCCTCTTAGCCACTGGACCACCAGGGAAGTCCCTGGGTATTTTCTTAATTGAATAAGCTTCAGGTTTTTTTTTTTTTTTTTTTTTTTTTCTTTTTCTGCCTTTGGATGACTTGTTTGGAAGTTATCTTTAGGTGTGTGATATAGTAGGGGAGGGGAATTTGGGGAGTGAGTTGCCCTAGAGAGGAGAGGAAGGGGGAGGGCATTTTCCAGCTCTCAGATGAATGCATTTCCCGTGGATGTGGAAGAGAGTTTTAAGAGGGGCCACTGACAGGACTGCACCCTCAGAAATGGCTGGCCCTTCTTAGTAACTCTCTCCAATTCTTACTCCCGTTTAAAACCTCCTCCTCCGCGTGGAAACACTCAGGACTGGAAGGTGCTCAGGTGCTTCATTCCTGTTTTAGGGCAGAGGATCTCTTCTCAGGCCTTGGACTCCTCCAGCGGGGATGGAGTGCCAGCTCTTACAAAGGCTTCGCTGTGTGGTGTCCCGACGGGCTGGCCCAGGACCTGGCAGGGCAGCTCTGTTGTGGGCCAAAGGGGAAGCTCGAGGAGGAACGGCCTAATGGGAGGAAAGGGTGTTGGCGGGCGTATGGTTAAATCATAGTAGGGGGTGTCAGTGAAAACCTGAGGAGTATGTGGCGGTAAAAGGAGTATGTCTTTCACGACACCGTGGGATGCGCTTTTATGTGAATCGCCCTCAGTGAGGACTAAGAACTCTGGAACCTAGAACTTGATTTTACTGCCCCAATCTGTTGCTTTCTAGAAGTCTTCTTTCTTCCCCCATCGAAGGTCCAAGGTTGAGTCTGGATATGGAAATGGTACTCCGGGTCCTGTTGGGCTCAGAGTGGGATTTGTCCTGAAGTGTGTAAGGGGATTGGGAGCAGAGATAGTACTTCTGTCTTTGGTCTCCTTCCCCCACCCCCGCAGTGATAGTGAGGCCACCAGTACTGGCTGTAGATATGATTTGCCTTTGGTTCCCACGGGAAGAATGAGGGCCTGGAGGTGTAGGTGTGGAGCCTTAGGGCATTTCCATGGCAGTGTCATTCTGGCCTTCAGGTTCTTCTTTCATAGTTTTCAGAACAATTCTTGGGTTGCTAGGAGCCAGGGGTCTGCATTTGGTTCTGAATCCTGCTGCCAGTTAGTCCGGTTGTTAGGGGAAGCACAGTGACTGGAACCGCCCACCCTGGCCAGGCACCATAGTAACCATTTGCATGAGTTGTTTTACAACAGGAGATTCTGGTAAGGAACACGGAACTAATAAGCCTCCACCAATCGGAAGAGTTTGGGAAAGGTCAAAAGGAGACACCGCATGTCCAACCACCTCCCAGAATCCCTCTCTCTGGCATCCATCTTGGCTGAACAAGGTGTGCGCCACTAGGAAGGACTCTGAGTCAGAATGATTGGCTAAAGACAACCCAGAAACTAATCCCCTTACCGTAAAACTCCAGACTGCAAGCCATGTGACAGAGCTGTTCTCCTGGGTTCCCTTCCCCTACTGCTCTCCACCCTGGTGCCCTTTCCCAATAAAATCTCTTGCTTTGTCAGCAGATGTGTCACCTCGGACAATTCATTTCCGATTGTTAGACAAGAGACCAGTTTTGGGCCCTGGAAGGGGTCCCCTTTCCTGCAACATTGTGACCTCAGGTAATTTACTCTATCTCATTTTTCTCCCTTTATCTGTCAGATGGGAACGCTTTTTAATTATAAATTAGTATAAAGAGTTGTTGTTCTAGAACTTACATGGTAATTAGCTTGATTTCTGTTGAGCATGTATGTTGAAGGAGGGAGGAGAATATCAACATTGAGTTTAGTGTCAGAAAGAAAGCTCCTCTAAAGTTAAAAGTGTGATTGCTAAGGGGTATAGAGAAAAGGAAAGCACAGAGTGTAATCAGTTGCATAGATCAGAGAGAAAAAGTTGGAGGGTGGAGGGCAGAAGGAGAAAAAGCTGGCTGGGTCTTCTGTTAAAAGCTGTAAGAGATAACTTTTCTGGTATGAAGAGATGGTAACAAAATCTCTCCACAATGCCTCACACTCAACCATTAGAGATTTATTCCTTTGCATGAAACGCTATCTTTTTGGTTATCGTTCTCATATAAAATATAGATGTGTCTGGAATGGGTAACATGTTAAGCTATTTATTCCTTTTTTTCTGTTCATTTTCCAACCTGACAGGGACAACCTGGGTAAAAGTGATGGTATAGGATTACCTATGAAGGAGAAGTTAAATCAGGGTATGGAGGAGGAGGAAGCCTTTAGAGACTTCACTTACTTCATCATTTTGTTTTAGGACTCGGGTTCACTTGGAGTTTGCCGAGACGATAGGGAATGAGTGTGCGGAAGCTTCTGCCTGAGACTGCAATTGAGTTCAGGGGTGATGCTTTAACCAGAGAGTGAGGAGAACAAATCTCTGGTGTCTAGAAACTGAATAACGCTTCTGTTCCCTCGCTGTGTGCTGTTGAGTGTGTTGGCCAAGCTCAATGGAAACACTGCATTCCCGGGCAGAGCTCCTCGTGCCCTTTGCCGAGAAACTGCCTCTCCTTCCACAGCCTGCGTTGCCTCAGGACCAGCTCTGACCTCAGGGGGAAATGCGTACAAGTGGCAATTAACAGATAACCCGTCACAGTCTACAAAAGCCTTTCAAATCCTTTATGGTGGCTGGTTCTCACACATTCCTCTCCGGGGGTGGGGTGGGGGAGCTAGATGAGATTCTGGACCTAATTAGTATTTGAAGAAGTGAGATCTCTTGGGAGTTGCTGGGAAAATCGTGAAGTTGCCTTGAAGCCACATGGCTGACCCCTCGCAGCTAAATCAGAGTGTTGAGGTGCTTCTTGGGTTAGAATATCAGTGAATTTTTGTTTCTTTAGCTCCTCTCTGAGGAAAATGATACCTAGGAGGGCAGATTTGAGGCTCTGTGTGTGAAACGCCCAGACGCTTTGATGAGAAAGGAGACATCACAAGCCCAAGATGCTTGTACAGTTTTCTGGTGCCATCTAGTGTCCCCCTGGAGGAAGCAGAGGAGAGACTCGGTCATGAAAGGACACTGGTGGCAGCAAAGTGAGTCTGAGGTGCCAGAGTTGAGTTTCTCTTAAACTGGGCTCTGTGGGTCATTGTGTTTATTTCCAGAGGTTTGAGAGAATTGTTTTATTTAAAAGCTGCCTTCTTCCAGAGGTACTTCTTTGGGATTGGAAGGAAAGATCTGATGAACAAATTCATAGCATTTTACCCAGGGATCGTTGCATATCAAAAGGGCTACAGAGAAAGAACAATAATTTACCTCAAGAAAGGGATCCTTTTAATAGATGCTGTATCCCTTGAGGGTAAGGACCAAGTTGGTTATGTCTATACCACCAGCCTAGCAAACACTGGCCACGGAGTAGGTACCAGTGAATATATGATTTCACCACAGTAGCGTCTGGATAGGAAGATGTGCACCCTGCTTGCTAGAGGTATTCTCAGATAATTAGTGAATTATGGAATCCTTCACTTACTGGTACAGAGGCAAATAGCCTGAGTGGGCTTGCCTGGTGGATCAGACCACAAAAAATCTGCCTACAATGCAGGAGCCTTGGGTTCGATCCCTCAGTTGGGAAGACTTCCCTGTAGAAGGAAATGGATACCCACTACAGTATTCTTGCCTGGAGAATTCCATGCACAGAGGAGCCTGGCAGGCTACAATCTGTGGGGTCGCAAAGAGTCAGACACGACTGAACAACTAACTCACACTCACTGGCAGCCTGAGTGGGAAGCCTATAACTTTGAGGCAAATATCAACTTGGTTCTTTTCTAGAAACAGTATTGAATTTTTATTTTAAAGGATAGTTACAGCATATGAAAAGAAAAGAGCATTTAAGGCATAAAACAGAGAGAATGTAAGAAATGCATTTTTAAGTCCCATCCCTAAAACTGGAATTAGCATTAGTCAGGGGCCCTAGTTGAGGGATAGAGCAGGTTTGGGCCTTAATTTTAGAATGGTTTCCACTGAGGCAGAGCTTTCTGAGATACAACTCTTGCCTCTGAAGAGTGAGCTTCAGAAAAGACACTTGGAAAAAATATGTCACACCCTTGAACACTGGTTTGAACCATGCAGGTCCGCTTTCTTTGATTGTAAATGCTACAGTACTACAGGATCCCAGGTTGGTTGCATCTGCAGATGCAGAACCACGGCTCCAGAAGAACTGAATGTGCAGAGGGCCAACTCTGTGATACTCATGTTTTCTGCTGTGCAGAGGGTTGGTGCCTCTAACTTTCTTGCATGTTCTGAGTCAACTGTACTTTGCTTTTTAGACTCTTTTTTTGCTCTTTAGACATTTTGATTCTTGCTCTTGGTGACCCTATGTATAAGGCATCACTAAACATCCGCAGCCCTAGATTTCACCTGGCTACTTACTGTTGAGCCGTGGTGGGTGTGCAGCTGTGTCTGCTGATGTCCAATCTAACATCCACATGGGAAGGTACCAGCTTTGAGCCTTTTGGTCAGGAAGTGGGAGTCAATCGAAGGAGGCAGAGTGGTCTAAAGTAAGAGTGATGATACTTACTTTTCATTTCTACTTCCTTTTTACATTTGCTTTTAGCAATTGTTATATGCATGAAAATGTATGTGAGTCAAAATGTGCTTTTACATGTGGCTGTTAAAGGAAATTGGTTAGTTCTTTTGAAAAACAAAGAATCTTTTTACAAAGTAAATAATCACATAGTTCAACTTGATAATTTATGAGTTGGCCAAGATATGTTCGTTAAGGGTCTCTCTTGTTAGATACATGTTCCATGTTTAAGGTATTGCAGAAATTCATTTAGTCCTTGAACAAAAAATGGATTAGCTGGTAGATATTTGAGGCAAAAATGCATGTCCCTTTATTAAAAAAGTATAAATCATGAATAAACTTTCAGATCAACCCTCCAAAAGCTATTAAAGCCATGAGGTAGGTTAAATAATAAAATTTGTAACTGAAGCAAGTAAACTGAATACAGCTAGAGTAGTCAACATTATAAATGAGATGATAGATTCGTTAGAAATGTATTTTTAGTTATTGTAAAAATGTTTGAGTAAATGTAGTGTTAGAGAAACATGAAGAAGAAAAATACTTTTGTATTGGGATGTTGGTGGCACTGATTCTTGTACCTAAGTCAGTCTATACATGGGTAGCTTTCTTGTGTTTGTATAGATCTGTACTAGATTTTGCTTCTCAAAGTTGGCCATTTTTTTCTGCTCAGAATTAAAAACAGAGTAAAAAGAACAAAGATTTTTCTGGACTTGGTGGGAAAGATCTAGAAAATAAAGATGCTTGAAGAATAGAGTTGAAAAAAATGTATGGGTGTGAAAAAGAGATGTCTCAAAGTTAGCAAGTGACCTGTAAGTAGAGGAATTAAGAAATCAGCTCACTAGAATTTGTACAACTTCCCTGATTCTCAAAGGAACTAAATCTATGTCTGTTAGTTTTCATGTTGACTGACAGTTATGTATGCTAACAGGAGAATAATGTTTTTCATGTTTAAAGAGTTTTGAAGATCATTTGCAAAGTTGTTCTTTTCACATAGCAACATGATACAGTGGTTTGGGGAAGGAATTTCAATTCAGGAATTTTCTTTAAAATCGAAATCTAACCCCGCTTCCTAGTCTCTTTTAGCATTTTTGTTTTGATGCCTAGACGAGTAAAGAGCCTAGCCTGGGTTTTTCAGGATGACACCCCATCCCAAATCCCATGGCAGCCAAGCCTTTCACAAGTATCCAGCTGTCTTTCTGTCTCTGTGTGTCAGACAGGCAGGCAGCTATGAGCCATCAAATTTACATTGGGGTCATTTAGGAGATAATCTTTATGAAAATAACAAATGAGTTTGAGTGTTTTTTGATTTTATTTTTTCACTTCAGTGTGGTATGAGAAAGCTCCATTAAGTAAAGCAGTGGGTCCTTAAAATGTGGTCTAGGACCAGCGCTGTCTACATGATGCACTTGGGAACTTGTCAGAAATGCAGTTCTCAGGCTTCACCTAAGACCTATTGAATCAGAACTTCTGCGTGTAGGACTCTGTTTTAATAAGTTCCTCAGGTGACTGTGACCCACACTCAAGTTTACGAACTTCCAAGTAAGTTCCGTGTGGATGAGGTGGGGAAAACTAAGGACGTAGGTAGGGGAGAGAAACCAGTTCAGGCCAACTCCTTCCAAAATGCCGTCATTATTATATGGCTGGAAGAAGTTTGAAAGGAACATGAGAGGTGATCTCCCTCAGGGTTAGGAAGTAAACCAAACACAGTTTGAGGGAGAGTGGAAAGGAATGGGAGAGTACCACTGATTTTCTCTTGGGGTTGAAGCTGAAAGGTTGATCAGGGCCACAGTCCCTAATCCAAAATTCTAATTCTCAAAACTCTGAAAAGTAAGTACTTTACTGTAAGTTTGGTGCCAAAATTCACTGGCAGCAAAACCCATCTGGAAGTTATTTGTGAAGCTATTTATGATCGTTATGTTTATCCCACTTAGATTGAATATTTGTGTTTTGTTTTGATAATATTTGATAAAATATTAATACATTTGGTTATGGGATAAGTCCCCAGATCCTATTGGAGGTCTTAGTAATTCACCATTTTTGCTTTCTAAGCTCCAGAAAACTCTCAATTCTAAACCATATCTGCCTCAAAGATTTAAGAAAAGGGATTGTGGCTCTGTGTAGGGTCAAGAACCTCTGGTCCTTTCTCATAGCCAGTCAGCTGAGCCAACTTCTTTTTCTCTCTTCCTCCTGTTTCCTCCAGTGACTCAGCTGTCTGAAGGAAAGGGGCCCTCCAAGCCAAGGACTTCAGAGCCTTTCACACTTAAATTTGTTTATCTGAAAATGGCGATTCTGTGCTTCTCGTCTGATGGGGACTAAATGTGATACCTTACATGAAGCTTTCAGGAGAGTCTTTGTGCCGAGTATGTAATAATACTGCCTTTTATTTGTTGTGATATTTGCAACAGTGCTAGAAGAAATAAGATCTGTCAGGAGGTTTCTAGAAAGGATTTATGCTTTGGACTGGGGATTGGACAAGGAGATGGCTCAGCCTCTTATGAATTCTAAGTCTGTGGCTTTGGGTAACTGTCTGAGTGGAGGCTAATCTTTTTTTTAGCCAGAGAAAAGGTCACTCTTTGTTTTGGTCTGAGGAGGGTATATTTCCTTAGGAGCATACATAGGTAGTTTTGCAACATGGCACTGTATGATTGGGCATGAATTCTGGCGCTAGATGACTTGGGTTCAGATTTTGGCCCTACAACACACTAGCTGTGATATTGGATAGTTATGTAACCACCCTCTGCCTTAAATTCTTCACCTGTAAAATACTGTATAACACAGGGAGCTCAACCCAGTGCTCTGTGACAACCTTGAGGGGTGAGATGGGGTCAGGAGTGAGGGGTGGGAGGGAGGTCCAAGGGGCAGGAGACATATGTGTACTCATGGCTGATTCACATTGTTGTACAGCAGAAACCAACACAACGTTGTAAAGCAGTTATTCTCCATTTAAAAATAAATAAAAAGGGGGATAATATAAAAGAGGATAGGTTTGCTGTGCTCAGTTTTTCTTAGATACCTGGTTGGGCAAGCATGTGGCCTGGTCATGTCACAATTGTCACATGACTGCCCATTTATTTATTTACTATCTTGGATGATAAAGCAGGATGGTGCCAGTGGGGTTGTAAGTGAATGCACTGAGAGCTGGCTGGTAGAGCCAAATCACGTGGTAATTCATGTCAGCTTTTGCAGAATTGATGCTTTTGAACTGTGGTGTTGGAGAAGACTCTGGAGAGTCCCTTGGACTGCAAGGAGATCCAACCAGTCCATCCTAAAGGAGATCAGTCCTGAATATTCATTGGAAGGACTGACGTTGAAGCTGAAACTCCAATACTTTGGCACCTGATGGGAAGAGCTGACTCATTTGAGAAGACCCTGATGCTGGGAAAGATTGAGGGCAGGAGGAGAAGGGGGATGACAGAGGATGAGATGGTTGGATGGCATCACTGACTCAATGGACATGAGTTTGGGCAGACTCCGGGAGTTGGTGATGGACAGGGAGGACTGGTGTGCTGCAGTCCATGGGGTCACAGAGTCGGACACGACTGAGTGACTGAACTGAACTGAACTGGATTGAAGGCAATTATTCAGAAGATCACAGTGCTAGGTCTCCATGCCGCCTGGCAGGATCTCTCCCTGCACAGAACACCGTTGTCACCAGCCTGAGCGGCTCTCCTGTCAGAAACTGGGGAGACCTGAGAATCCTCCCTTCGCTGGCATCACCTCACCTTGATGTTCAGTGTTAACAATGGCTGAAAATGTATTCTTTGGGCTTTGCAGTAAACTGAGATCTTGAAGTCTCAAGATGCTCAATTCTGCCAGGCCTCTGATCCATTCATTTATAAGACCACCTTAGTTTTAAGGCGTCCTGGAGTAAACATTTCTTGTTTCTCTGACCACCTTTTGCTCAGTCTTCTGAAAGGAAGGTTTTGATTTGGGAGTGTAAGTCTAGCGTCATGTATAACCCAATGAGTAGAGTTATTATGCCTCCAAAACGAGAATCTGACTTCACTCTTTTGCTGCCTGTCTTATAATTCTGCAAGGGGGGCAAAAGGGATTGGCACTGACTGACTTTCCCCATGAAGTAAGCACACTGAACAGGACCTGCTTCAGTAAATTCACCATCGGGCCCAGCTTCTTTGCCAGTACCTGACAGGGTATAAGAGGGCAAACTTGCATTTCAAAGAGAAGATGCAAGAAGGAAGTCCAGATTTGGCCTTAGAGGTGTGCTCCTATTTTGTGTTTTAAAAGATTAATTATCAGCCATTAATGAAGCTGATATGCTGTCATTTGGTCTGGTGAACTTTGTGAACATTCTGGTGGATAAGCTTTGTGAGGAGTGGGAGTGAGGTAGGGCGATCCCAGCCATCTTGAGTGGTTCAGAATCTGAAACTCTGTATATCGGGCTCGCGGGGATGCAGAGGTGGGAAGCACACGTTTCCCTTCCTGTAAGGTGTCTCTTTTTCCTTTGATATGTCTGTGGTCTGTGAAAACTCCTGGAGCCAGAACTCTCTTCAGAAGTGAACTGATGTAGAGTCTTTGAGTATGTGCTGTGTCTGCAGGCAACTCTGGGCTAGTGAAAGGACTTAAAAAAAAAAAAAAAAAGGCAGCGATGTCTCCAAAGGGTGGTATTATTCCAAGTGCTTAACAAAGATTTCCAGTACAGCCCAGAGCTGTGGAGCAGCAGTTCACTGTTGCCTGCTTCTAGAACCTGCCTGTTGCTGCTGTCAAGGTCACACTGTCCTTGCCATCCCTCAGTGCCCATCAAAACGGTGCACGGATAATAAAGACCGCAGCCACTTGACTAATGTCTCCTGTACCCTGGATTTTTTTTTTTTTTTTTGGCTAAACTGCAAGGGGCTGCTTTGATTTTCTCTGGTGCATGGAATAACACCCACCCCCTGCTTATTAGAATCAGGCAAAGATTTGTGGTAGATGATATCAAAGCTGAATTGAGAGCATTTTGCAAAAAATTAATTATTCTCTAAGCTCTCCTTCATTCCCTTTTCTCTGGACTAGCATGGTTTCTTCTGAAATCTTTCTGTAGAGCCATGCCATTGTTCATGCACAACTTTCCTCTCTGTATTCAGCTCTCATCAGACATTTGATACTTAACAGGGTTTAGAGTACTTATAAGATCTTTTTAATTAGTCTTTTCCTTAAATATTAAAATATTTATTACGAAAGGATTATATGATCACTGTAGAAACCTTGAAATATATCTAAAATATGAGAAAGAAAAGCATCCAGAACCCCAACATCCATAGATCCCTGTGAAAGGGAGCAAAAATTAAGATCTAAGTAACCGGAGAGATAAACCATAGTTCATGAAAAAATTGGTCTCTCTCTCTTGGGTTTATTTTCTTCCTTTAGTATTTTGCCTAGAAAGCTGTTCTAAATCTTAGGTCATAAATTCACATGTGTTTCTATTAGGTCTCCTGAATATAGTTTTTACACTTAGCATTTTAATCCATCCAAAATATATATTTTGTACATTGGGAGGTAGTGATTTGTTTTCCTCCTAAAATAGTTAACTTGCTATTTTTAGCACCACTTATAAAGTAATACTTTCTTTGACCCCATGATTAGTGAGGCCATCTTTATCATATACCAAGTCCTTTTTTAGATAGATACGTGTTAGATTCCATTTCTAGAGTATTTGGTTCCACTATCAATTCTTCCGTGTGTACCACATTATGTTATTGTAGTGTTAACACACGTCTTATTATCTGGTAGTGCAAGTTCACTTCATTACTTGTGTAATAACTTGTGTTAGTAGCTGCTGAAGTTCTGGCTGACTCAGGGGATTGTATGATTTTGTGATGTCATCTGAAGATATTAATGTTAAATAGTTTACTTTTTTCAAAATGAGCTTTTTAAAAAAACTATAGTGTATCACAAATGTGTTATAAAAATTTGGATGATTCAGGCAAACACAAAGGAAAAAAAAAAATCACCCCAATCCTATTACCAGACAGAGTCATTTAAATATTTGAACCACAGCTCTTTGGCTGGTAAAATAGTCACATTTAGGTGACTCACTCCTGTTCATTTTTAAATTTCACATTCTGTTCAAGCCCTCCTCCTTTATCATTCCAGCCCTGATCCTCCACCGCCATCCTTCTCCCAGAAGTCTAGACTCTTCCTTGTCATTCACCTTCTTCCTGGCATTCATGCTCTCCGAGAATCCTCTACTTAAGGGTGTTTTCTTGGTAGCATAAGCTCTTCCCTTGGCTTGGGCCTGGGTGAACCATGCTGTTTCTTGTTTCTTTTTTTTTTAAGTGGAGGAAGTAGCTTTTTTAAAAAAAAAAAAAAAACAAACCCAAGTATTGAATTGTCTCAAAAGGTGATCTCCAGCTTCCTTGCAGTCTCCCTGTTTTATGGTCCAGAAGGAGGAGCCGCGTTGAAGGCTGAGGTGGGGATGTCAGTGCTGGTTGTGCTAAACTGGTGCCTTTCAGGAGGCACCTCTTGGAAGTGGCTGGCTACAAGGCCAAGTGAGCACTTAGGATGTTCTCGACGTAGAGACTCGTTCTCAGCTACGACTCAGCTAGTCACCAGTTCTGTCACTTCTAGCGCCTAGCACCCTTGAAAATTCGAGCTAATGAAGGAGATTAGTAAAAATGCAGGAAAAACTAGGGACAGGTGAGTACACAAAATGTGTGCTATTAGTTCTGTGAAATTCCTGGAGATAACTCACACAACTGGCCGTGTGTTTCCTGGACATAGTAGGAAAAAACCATCACTCATAATAATTTTACTAGTATATCTTTAAGGAAAAAAAAGTCATTGCTTAGAAGTAAAACTTTTCCTGGTACTGAGATAAACTGCTCCCTTGGCCCTGATAGAGAGAACCGTATTTTCTGCAGTGAACGACGTCCTCAAAGTTAATGTGTAACTTTTTCTTTCCATAATGTGAGTCAATGGGGTAAATGTAAAATGCGGTTTGGTGAAAGCAGTTCTTTGGTGGGAAGGAAGTAGACAACTGTGTCCAGATTAGGTAAATTGCATTTTGACAAAATACAGTGATGTGAGCGTAGATTTTTTTAAAAGTTTTATTAAGATATAACTGAGATATAGGAATTATATATATTTAAGGTGAACAACTTGATGTTTTGATATATGTATACTTTGTGAAATGATACCCACAATCAAGCTAATTAATACATCCATCACATCACATAGTTATCATTTTCTTTATCTTTTTCTCTTTTTTTGGGGGGGGGCAGGTATTTGTGGTAAGAGTACATAAAATCTACTGTCTTAGCAAATTTCAACTATATAATACATTATTGTTAACTTTAGAAAATTTCGACTATACATGATATTGTTAACTTTAGTTACTATGCTGTATGTTGGATCTCAGATGTTACTCATCTTACACAACTGAAACTTTGTGCACTTTGACCAACATCTCCCCATTTCCACCTCACCCCCACACTGCTCCCAAATCCTAGCAATTACCATTCTACTCCATGCATCTACGAGTTTGATTGTTTCAGGTTTTACATATGAGTGAGATCAATGATCTGAGCATAAATCTTATATTTATAGGAAAATAGAGACTGCCTGACAGTCCTTTATAAATTAAATCTCTCAAGTAGGTTTTGATAAAATTCAGTGTCAGTGAATTCAACATCATCCTTTCTGTAATTGCTGGAGCACAGGTAAGTCATGTTGCTGGGCAAGTGCAGACCAATGTGCTTAACAGCTAAGCAGGGAGTATGTTTGGCAGTTTGTGTAAGTTGAGGAGCCCAGTAGGATACATGCCACATGGAAAGCTCCCCAGTTTCCATTTGTAATTGGGTGGAGACCAGGCACGATCAAGACTCTTCTTGAGTAATAGCTTCAGTTTTGCTCTAACGCACAGACAAATGGAAAAAGGTGGCCTTTAATTTCCACTCCAAGGAAAATAGCCTCATCTAGAGATCAGGAGCCAATCCCCACAAGCACTGTCTGCAGACAAAAAATTGTGTATGTGTGCTATTAGTTTTCATTCATTCAGTAATATTTATGGAGTACCATCTATGCATTTGGCAACATTCTCTTAAAATGTGTCAAATATTTTTAAATAAATGGACATCCAGAGCAGAGCTCCTACTCATGGGAGATGTGCAAAACTGTATTTTGTTGTTTAGGAAGTTCTCACACTTTAAAAACTTGAGAAACATTGCCAAAGGCAATTTCAGCCCGCTGGTCCTTAGATGTTACAAAGCATTTGCTTTGACCATTAAAAAATCTTAGTAAAATTCCCATGATAATATAGCATGTACTAAAACTTCTCCATCAAGTCAGTTGCCTTCATGAGACCCGAAAGCTTAGTGATGGGCCCCATTTCTGTCCCAGCTTTCTTAGGGCTTTACTGAATGTTTTCCTTGGTGGACGTTTCTGTTCATGTTTTATTCTGTTAACCAAGGGTGCTTAAATTTGAAAATGGATAGGAAAACCTTCTGGGATATGCCCTACAAACTGCCAACTAGCTTTTTTCTTCTGCTCTCTGCCCTTGACTTCCTGGTTTCTCTTTATCTCTTTTCCTGGAAGGAAAAGAAAGAATTCCTTGGTTGTAGGTGTGCCAATAGATGTCCTTAACTTGGCTTGCCCTCAGCAATGGACCCAAGGAATTTTACTGTAATATTCTGGGTTACCCAAGTATTCCAGCTTCTCAGCACTGGAGAAGAGTTATATTGAGTTAGTGGGTGCCATTAATTTTTCTTTCTTTTTTTTTTTTTTAATGATATTTTGTAATCTTAAAGCATTTGTTTGGTCTCTGTGTGCAGGGAGAAAGCATCTCTAGAAGTGCTGTTTTTGCCTGAAGATGCCCCTCCTACTTCCCTCCCTCTCCCTTCTCTCCTCCTCTGCTCTCTTCCCCTTTTTACTCCTCTCCTCACCCCTGCATGTTCCTTCTTTCTTTCCTCACCCCCCCTTCTCTTTTTCTCCTCTTCATCTTCCCTATTACTTTCACAAAAGCTACAGCCATGGTCCAGTTGTTAGTATTTTGGTAGATTCTCTGTGCTTCCCAAGGGCAGCAGGATTACTTCTGAATTACAACGTGACATAAGTCCTGCTATTTTTAACATCCTAAATGGTTGTACAATCCATCCAGCTTTCTCAAGTCTGTGGTCATCTATTTAGCCCAAGCCACCTTGTCTCTAGCCTACAGAATTTCACCTTTCATGAAAGAATGTTTGAGAACAAGTTAGTGTGTTTGCCCTACTGCCAAAAATGACTCCTAAGCTGAAGAGTGGCAAACATCCCAGGACAATAAATTAATGGCCTTACACAGCATTCCTCTGCATCCTACCATTTCTTGGGTAAGATATAGGTGTGCAAAGCCTTCTTAACCCTTGGGCGATGTTTCTATTGTAAAGAAAAGCTGAAAACAATTATTTTGGATTTCTAGTAAGATTCAAAATTGTCATACAAAAGAGGCAGTCTTCCACTCAAAGAAATATGAGAACCAATGAAACTTCTGTTTTTTCATTTTGTTTTTCAGTTCAGTTCAGTTAATTCAGTTCCTTGGTGTTGTCTGACTCTTTGTGACACCATGGACTGCAGCACGCCAGGCCTCCCTGTCCATCACCAACTCCTGGGGTTTACTCAAACTCATGTCCATCGAGTTGGTGATGCCATCCAACCATCTCATCCTCTGTCGTCCCCTTCTCCTACCACCTCAATCTTTCCCAGCATCAGGGTCTTTTCAAATGAGTCAATTCTTCGTGTCAGATGGCCAAAGAATTGGAGTTTCAGCTTCAGCATCTGTCCTTCCAATGAATATTCAGGACTGATTTCCTTTAGGATGGACTGGTTGGATCTCCTTGCAGTCCAAGGGACTCTCAAGAGTCTTCTCCAACACCACAGTTCAAAAGCACTGGTCCCATCACTTCATGGCAAATAGATGGGGAAACTGGAAACCATGACAGACTTTATTTTGGGGGGCTCCAAAATCACTGCAAATGGTGACTGCAGCCATGAAATCAAAAGACGCTTACTTCTTGGAAGAAAAGTTATGACCAACCTAGACAGCATATTAAAAAGCAGAGACATTACTTTGTCAACAAAGTCCATCTAGTCAAGGCTATGGTTTTTCCAGTAGTCACGTATGGATGTGAGATTTGGACTATAAAGAAAGCTGAGTGCCAAAGAATTGATGCTTTTGAACTGTGGTGTTGGAGAAGACTCTTGAGAGTCCCTTGCACTGAAAGGAGATTCAACCAGTCCATCCAAAAGGAAATCAGTCCTGAATATTCATTGGAAGGACAGATGCTGAAGCTGAAACTCCAATTCTTTGGCCACCTGATGCGAAGAGCTGACTCATTGGAAAAGACCCTGTTGCTGGGAAAGATTGAAGGTGGGAGGAGAAGGGGAGGACAGAGGATGAGATGGTTGGATGGCATCACTGACTCGATGGACATGAGTTTGAGTAAACTCTGGGAGTTGGTGGTGGACAGGGAAGCCTGGCGTGCTGCAGTCCATGGGGCTGCAAAGAGTCAGACACGACTGAGCGACTGAACTGAACTGAGCATGCATAATGCTATATTATATATTTTTATTTTTGTTTTATTTAATAAAATTTATACAATACTATGTATAATCTGTTTTAATAATTTACAAACATTAACTTATTTAATAAATAACATAGAAAGTGAAAGTCTTTCTTATTATACTACCATTCTGCAGAGATGATCATGATCAACCATTTGAGAGATTTTTTTGATACCTTCTTTTCTTTTTCTTGAATGTATAATCACGTTTTATGTTATTGTTGCCATAATTGCTATCCTCTTTTGTATTACAGTGGAATGCATTCTTTTGCAATTTGCTTTTTTACTTAGCTGTATCTCTTGGGCATCTTTTCATGTGAGCACATTATTAATATATCATTGTGTTAAATGGTTGTATAGTTTTACATTGTGTAAATAAACCATGATTTATTTAGCCATATCAATATGGCTGCATATATAAGGTTTCTATCGACACCTTTTTACTTATAAACTTTGCAGTGTATGAGAGTGCCTTTGAAGGCTAAACTCCTGAGTAGAAATGCTGGCTCAACATATTTTCAAATTTTTCTCCACTAGGGAGACCTGGGTTCGAACCCTGGGTTGGGAAGATTCCCTGGAGAAGGGAAAGGCTACCCACTCCAGTATTCTGGTGTAGAGAATTCCACAGACTGTATAGTCCATGGGGTTGCAAAGAGTCAGACACAACTGAGCAGCTTTCATTTTTTCACACATCTCCTCCAGCAATGTATTAGTGTACCTGTATCCTCATACCCTTGTTTTTACTGGATATTATAAATTAAAAAAACCAAACATATAGGCAAAGAATAATAAAAAAAAAACTGCATGTGACTAAGGTATTAAAGATGAAGAAAGAAAAGGAAGAATTAAGGGACAATAATGACAACTGATACAGAAAAAAAATCCACATAGAAGCCTGAGTGATTGAAGGAATAGAGAATTTTAAATCTCAGTGTTTAGAGTACTTGAAGGTAAGCTGCTCTTTGCAGCTATACGCAAGAAGTTCTGCATTTTTTGTATGTTATCTTTTACAGTATGAGGTCTACCCCAGAGAAAGTAAGCTGCTGTGCCCAGCACCATGCTGGTATATAGTGGGTATTGATGAATATATATTTCTCTTTTTATTTGCTGGGAGTGCCCTTGGTAAAGGGAGAGAATGGATGACAGACCTGCTACAAACCATCTGCTTTTCAGCACCATAGAGTTTCAAAAATGGAAGATTAATCATGGTAATTTATGTAGTGATTCATATAGGAAAGTGCCTTTTGTGCAATTTATCAATTTATTGACTCTCAGTAGCAAAACCTTGCTTGTGTGCCTGAGTAATGTATATATATAGTCAGATAATTATGGCATGCCACAATAAATGCTGTAATAGAACATGAACATTTTGGTTGATCTGTAACTGATAAACTATCCAAATTTCAGTCCATGGTTTTTACCCACTCTTCCATGCTCCTAATAAAAATAACATTTAAAAATATCAATAGGGATGTTGAAATGGGTAAGTATTCATGTTCTATAGTATACTGGGTATCCTATACATACATAGTCAGTTTTTTTCACCTCTCACATTTATCTGTCAGGGTTCTAGTTTCCTCTCTTTTTAACTGATTCCAAGCCAGAGATCCTTGATAAGTCGTTTGAAAATGCTCCATTTGGTAGATGTACTGGTTAGCGATGAACAGCTGTCTCCTAAGGTGTTTAGAAAGATGAGGATCCTCATCATGCCTGTCTTTCATTTTAGACTGTTGATGTCACTACTTTGACCAATCAATCAGTGGTCTAAGTGGAAGGTAGCTGTTGTCTGTCCTACCTTGTGAGGGAGCTTAGCTAATCAGCCCTTATTAATTAGTCACTAGTCTGTGTTGTGTAGCAACAACTGTTTTCACTAAGTGGTGGCAGCATTAATTGATGGAGGACAATGAGCCCCTCCCTAATTACAAAGAAACCCTGCTCCTTACCTGTGTAGATGATCCCTAATAGATGAAGGGCCACCAGGGAACGCCTGGGACAGGCACAGGATGGCAGGGTCTAATTTGTTTTCTAACCTGCTTCTAAGGAGTTGTTTAATTAATATGAGATCAGCACGTTTAAAGGCTTGAACAGGTGCAAACACACACTTGTAACCAGCTGTGTAATTGACCACAGAGGAACAAGCCAGAGCTAAGGATACAAACCTCACTAATCACCTGCTCACCTCCTACCTGTGGCTGTTAAAAGGTCTCTTCTTTTTAGTGCAGGACTCTCTGAATCTGCCTGGAAGGCCATATTGTGTTGGGAGGAGTTTAAATTATAAGTCTTTGATCAAAAACTTGAAAACTGGTTCATCTCTGTTCATTACTCACCATCAACATTGCTGTTCTTTTCTCGTTTGTTTTTGGAGTCTTCCTAAAAATCTGAGGTTCCTATGGATCTTGTGTATGATTGTGGGTAAATAGGTCTCCAGGTTCAAACTTCAGAGTCAAAGAATTCTAGAGTTCTAGCAGTATGGAGGAGCAGCTAGCTAGTCCAGGGATTAGCAAACTGCAGAACAGAGCCAGTCCAGCCTGTGACTTGTTTTTGTAAATAAAGCTTTATTGGAACATAGGCACGCTCACCTGTGCATGTATTATCCATGCTGCTTTAGTACTACAACAGTGGACTTTAGGAGCTGTATCAGAGGCCATAGGCTTCCCAGGTGGCTCCGTGGTAAGTAATCTGCCTGCCAAGCAGGAGACGTGGGTATGATCCCTGGGTTGGGGAAGATCCCCTGGAGAAAGAAATGGCAACCCACTCCAGTATTCTTGCCTGGAAAATCCCATGGACAGAGGAGCCTGGTGGGTTGCAGTCCTTGGAGTTGCAAGGAGTTGGATACAGCTTAGCAACTAAACAGTAGCAGTGGCAGAGGCCATATCATTCACAAAGCTGAAATTGTTTACAACTTGGCCCTTTATAGAAAAGGTTTGCTGACTTTTGAGATCAAGGTTTCAATCCATGCTCTGTTTTCCAGCTTTTGCTGTCAAGTTCAAGTTTTCGAAAAAGGTGTTAGATGTCAGATGGGGTTGGGCAACACTCAGTTTCTTTTTTTTTTTTAATTAATTTTTATTGGAGTAGAGTTGATTTTAAATTTCACTTCAAATCAGAACCAAAATAACAAACACTTACTGGGTAATTGCCATGTGTAGTATTCTGATTTTATACATCCTTCAACTCATGGCTGACCATTCAGTTCAGTTCAGTTCAGTCACTCAGTTGTGTCCAACTCTTTGCGACCCCACGAATCTCAGCATGCCAGGCCTCCCTGTCCACCACCAACTCCCGGAGTTTACCCAAACTCATGTCCATCGAGTCAGTGATGCCATCCAGCCATCTCATTCTCTGTGGTCCCCTTCTCCTCCTGCTCCCAATCCTTCCCAGCATCAGGGTCTTTTCCAATGAGTCAACTCTTCGCATGAGGTGGCCAAAGTATTGGAGTTTCAGCTTCAAAATCAGTCCTTCCAATGAACACCCAGGACTGATCTCCTTTAGGATGGCTGACCATACCACCTCGGAACTCCTCTTCCTACACCCGGCAAGCAATAGAAACTCACAAGTCTCACAACACAGTTTAGGACTTAAATATGTACAGCCTTTTATTGATCACCACTGTTTCTAGTGAAGTGGAAGTGTTGTCTCAACTAAATTATAAGCCCCTTGAGCATAGGAACCAGTTTTTAAAAAATTATGTATTCTTCACAGTGCTTCTCCTGTTATCCAGAAAGGAGAATGTGGCAATTTAAAAACTTGCAGGATTGAATATTAAGTATAGAGGAAGCCTAAGAATGCTTTTAGGCAGATGGATAAGACACGAGTAGAGATGAACAGATTGAAGGACTATGTGAGAAGGTATAATGTAATGAAAAGAATATTTATGACACATTGTTCCAGAGACTGGTGAAATTGACTCAGAAGCCCAGGAACAGGGGGCAGGCTTTATTAAGGAGCAAAGAGAGGTTGCAGATGAAGAGTGAACGGGCAGGGATAAGAAAGTCCCTCATCATTTATTTCCCTAGGAAAATCCTAAAGAGGCAGCAAGGAAAGAAGGGGACTAAATGGGAAGAAATGGCGAGAACGAGTCTTTTGTAATATCATTCACTCCACTCTCTCTTGCTTTTTCTTCACCTTCTCAACACTCCAGAGAGTTAAAACTCAAGTGCAAGCTCTTCCCTCTTCTTTGCAGTCAACACCTACCTCCCTTTCTCCACTTCTTCTTACTACTTTCCTTGGCAATCCAGGGCTTTAAGTAGGTAGGTCTTTTTTAGTGAGGCATCTTTCTTTTTAGATTTAGACATATTCTTGGAATTATGGGGAAAAAGAAATGGTAACACAGGGGAATATGGGGAAGAGGAAGAAACCCACAGTTAATAATCACTTTTTTGGGCATCTGCTAGGATCTTTACCTAAGATGTTTCATTTAATCACAATCATCCTCCTTAAAGATTTTAAATGTCTGTGTAAAGTCTCGAAGGCATTAACTAGCAGAGCTGTCGTGCAAACTCTGGTCTCCAGAACCCAGAACTCAGGCTGGGTTTCTACATCACATTGCCATTCAACAGAATGTCTCATCTCCTAATTATGAAAGATTTGTTTTCTTATGTATTCTTGTATTTAATACAGAGGTATTTTCTTCACTTGATGATATCTTGTTTTAAATATGGTTAGTTACACAAATTATACAGTTTATGGTGATAACAACTGAAACGTACTGATAGGCAAAATGAAGAAAATAAAATATCATCCACCATCTGATGTGCCATGATTTTTAAAATCACAAAGATGTAAAACAGGCTTCCTAGGTGGCTCAGTGGTAAAGAATCTGCCTGCCAAGCAGGAGATATGAGTTTGATCCCTGGGTCGGGAAGATCCCCTAGGAGAAGGAATGGCAACCCACTCTAGTGTTCTTGCCTGGAGAATTCCATGGACAGAGGAGCCTGGTGGGATACAGTCCATGGTGTCATAAAGAGTCGGATATGACTGAGCAACTGAACAACAACAAAAGATGTAAAACAATCCTTCTTCCATTCTGAAATATTTTGAATAATATATAAGGTTAAGTGTTCACTCTGAGACATACGTGGACATGGACTTATAAATCAATGGCCTAGAATTTCATCCCTTGACCAAAGTATTAGTTTTAGGCCTTCTTGTTGTGAGGTCTGTGTTTTGTTTTCTTTTCTTCCCTAATGAGCGATTGGACCAAAGGATCAGGTTTAATTATAACTCGAGTCCCTTTCTGTGTGTACATCACTGCAGACCTAATTGTAGGCTGGCATCCCTGTGGCGGCCTGAGTGGTCATTAGCTTGCTGATAACGGACTGCTCTTGTCAACAGGGCCTCATTAACCATTGTTTTTTCAGCAAAATAGTTGTAACGGTTTGAACTTGTGATTGAGGACGCACTGGGCTCATGATGCTAAGGGAAACTTGTTACATAGCTAGAACCAAGGACTCTCGGCTCTAATAAGCGATGCTCTCCAGGGAAGACCTGGCTCTGGTCTGCAGTTGCAGGCATGTGATGTAACGGGAGGAACCCTGACCAGAGAGGGATCGGGCCAGTATTTTAGTCTAAGCTCTGCAGCAGATTTTGGGCTAATCATTTTGCTTTCTATTCTTCGGCTTCTGCATCTGAAAATGAGAAGGTTCTACTCAATGATTAGTGAGATAACTTTTGCAAGTAAAAATAATTTTGCATGATACTTATGCAGTTTTTTTCTTTTTTTAATGTGTCCATGATTTTATCTTCTTAGGTTACACACTAGAGGGCAGTGGTACATTGATATTATAAACTATGAAGGTGGTTAGTACTGCACTCGGCTGAAATTCACAGATGTTTGGGTCAGTAAGGGAATTTACATACTTACATACTCATATAAAATATAGGAAGTTGTCTTGTAGTTTCCCCGACTGATTCTCATCTTGTCCTCTTGGACTGTTTGCAGTGTTGGGAATCTTGCTACTTCACAAGTCAGCTTTTTCTCTTGTTAGTTCTATTAGAGAGTTATTTCTTTAATCAGAGAAAAATCCACCTACCTACAGCTTCAACGAAATGGTCCCATGGCAAGACAGAAAATCCTGTTGCTTATTTCCTGGCACTCCAGATATTTCCTGGACTCATACTACTGAATAGTGCAGTTGCCACTTGTTGATGATTGAATATTCCAAATCTATGATCTGGTGTGTGTCAGATGGGCTTCCCAGGTGGCTGAGTGATAAAGATTCTGCCTGCCAAACAGGAGACGTGGGTTCGATCCCTGGGTGAATAAGATCCCCTGGAGAAGGAAATGGCAACTCACTCCAGTATTCTTGTCTGGGAAATCCCATGGACAGGGGAGCCTGGCAGGCTACAGTCTATGGGGCCACAAAAGAGTAGGACACAACTCAGTGACTAAACAGCAGCCGTGTGTCAGGCACTGTGCCAGGAATCTTATTTGCATTATTTTATCGTGAAAATAAACTGTGAGGGAGATTGTATCTTTATTTTCATTTTATAGAGGCTCAGACCGAAATCATACAACCAGTAAGAAGTGAAAATGGGACTTGAACCTGGGTCTATCTGATTAAAATTCTTGCCCCTGGCTACAGCATATCATCTCCTCTTATAGATGTGACAATCAAGACCCAGAGAGACTAAGCAACTTGTCCCACGTCACACAGCAGGATAGAAAAAGAGTAAGAACTAGATTCTAGATCTTTGACGTACACATTTAGTCTTTCTTTACCTTACAGTATAGTACATTCAAGACTATTGTCATTACTTCCCAGGTCCTCTCCTCTATATGTGAATTGTTCCCTTTTCTCATCATTGTTATTCTGATGGTTTCCTTGCCATACTGTCATGTCCTCTGAGCATACTCTTAATTAGCTGCATCCTTTCTAAATTATAAAACTCAGAATTGAAAACAATACTCTGTCTAGATAGTGCAGAAAGCACTGGGACTGTACCTGCTGTCATCTGGACTTAATTTTCCAGTTCCCATCTCCTAGGGTTACATTAGTATTTCAGTATACTGTTGGCTTATTTCAAGCATAAGGTCAACAATACCCTTTGTTCCTTTTCGTTTGATTTTAAATCTTATGAAATGTAAGAACAAGACAAAATGATCCTGTCACATTCTTATTGATAGAAAAAAACCCTCCAAATCTGATGAGGAGTCCTTCCGAGTCAATAATAAGCTATGGAAAAATCTTGTTTTAAGATAATCAAAAGGTGTGAATGTGAAGATATTCCAGGTTCTGGGATGGTGACTGGATTCATGTTGTATGTCAATGTCCATGGTTTTTTCTTTCCTTTTGCTTTTCTCTCTCTTCTCTGTTTTGGTAGAAATGCATACCAACTCCATGTGGTGCACTTTTTTTTTTCCTCTTTCTGTTGTCTCTTTTGCCCTAGTACCACCTTGACATCTTTGTAAGAAATGCTGCCTGAGATGTGCTGTTGATCAGGGAGCCCTGCCTTTTTCTGGCTAAGAGATGGGTGTGTGAAGCAATGCTGTCTGTCCTCAGACTGGGAATCTTGATTTGAATGGTAGAGGATAGAAAACATAGAGGCTTGATTTCTCCTGATGACAGTAGTGCCCCGTGTGCAGTCTGCCTATTAGATCCTGCTGTCCTTACCCTTCAAAATGTCCTTTGAAATTTTCTGTGAGCCACGTCATGCATACAGTAGTACCTAGGTACATATGCACATATATACATATATATTGGGCTTCCCTAGTGCCTCAGACAGTAAAGAATCTGCCTGCAATGCAGGAAACCTGGGTTCGATTCCTGGGTCAGGAAGATCCCCTGGAGAAGGGCATGGCAATCCACTCCAGTATTCTTGCCTGGAAAATCCCATGAACAGAGGAGCCTGGTGGGCTATAGTTCATGGGGTCACAAAGAGTCAGACACGACTGAGTGACCAAGGATGCCCACACGTAGCATTCAGCCTTACCCTTCTCCAAGGGATCTTCCCAACCCAGGTCTCCCACATTGCAGGCAGATTCTTTACTAACTGAGCCACCAGGGCAGCCCCTTAGTATTCAAGACCCCCTAAAAATCTGAATGCAACTTTCTCTTTCATTTTCTGCTGTCAGGCTATAACATTCTTCTTGTCCTCCCCTCATCTCTGTTTATTAATGATCAACACATTCTCATGGGCTCTGCTGAAATAATATCCTTCATGAAGCTTTGCCTGATATTCCCAGTTGTAGTTGGGAGCTTGCCCTCTTTTATTCTCTTACAGCATTTGCAGCATTTATGTCTTTAAGCATTAGCACAGTTATCGCGTCTCATCTATTGAATTTAACAAGCTCCAAAGCAAGGAATGAGGATCCTCAGTCTCTAGCACATGCTTTTCACGTGGAAGTTCTTTGAAACTCATCAGTTTATACTTACATAGAGATTTGGGGAGGTGAGAATGTAGAGGATGAATGTTATTATGAAACACCTGTAGAATTTCCCTGAGATCACTTTTCTGTGTGGCAACAATCGTAACATTTCCTACTTTAGTACAAATGAAATATTTCACAAAATATATACTAAGCAATTAAGAAAGACCTCAAGTTAACTTACCATGCCACACGATTTTGACTGAACAGTGATTTTTGTCTCATCTTGACTATTGCCAAGGTTTATTAATTAAGTATTATGGCTACTTTATGTACCGAATTATATAGATAACAATCTGTTATAGAAGTACTCCCTCCATTTGCCAATTTGTAAATAATAAAATGTCTGGTTTGATGTAGACAGATGGATATAGTAAGACAGAATGAACATGAAACACTTTTTCTCATGTATTTGTAGGCATTATCTGTGTAAAGTAATATTCTCATCAAATACAGTTAGAAAATTCTAGATTAAATTTTATTAAACTTCAGGACTCCTCAGAGTCCATTGTGTGGTAGTGTATTTTTGGAATCTTTAAAAGGGAGCATAAAATATTCAGCATTTTTTCCAAATTCTTTTTATGTTTCAATTATTTTATTTTAATTTGCAGAGCAGCTCACATTGATAACTTCCCTTGTATTATTGTTTGGGAACCCACTCACAAAACTCCTGTTTAAATATTTGGAAAAGAGGCAGGTGCCATTCTAATGGCCTGAATTAAATGTGAAACTGATTAACACTAAGCACTAGATATCTTATACTTTCACCCAATAAAGAAAGCAGCACTCATGGTGACAACTTCAAGTTTGCATATAGTAGATTTGTGATTTCTGATTCCTCCAAGTTATTGAGTAAGAGTTTTCTTTAGGATGGAGCAGGGAGGTTGATGGACAAAAAACCCAACTGATTACTTCACTTGGCTGTGGTTAGCACTTGCTGTCCATGCAGGATTCAGGTCAACTCTCATTGCCTGAGCAGGACCTAGACCCTTGACAGAGCTCCAAAGGGACATTTCCTCCTACAGATCTTTCTGGAATATAATGTGTTCAGATGTGTGGTAGCAATTTAAATCTCACTATTTAGATTACTGGTAATTGCAGAAGGTCATATCAAGGAGATGGAAAACCAAATATTTTTCTGCCTTGCAGGTTAGTTTGTGAGGCCAAGCGTATGCTGTGCCCGACACTGAATTCTTTTGGGGAATGGGGATGGTGGGAAGGTGGCTGTGTGAACTGGCATAATAAGACATACATGGCCCTAACTAGCCTTTTTTTTTTTCTGGTTTTCTGGATGATTATCAGTTCTACGCCTCATCTCATTCTGTCTCTTTTCTGGCTGTCAATGAGAAGAGAGATGCTTTTACATACTTGCTGAAACTTTGATTAAAAGGGCAGCAGCGGAGTCAAATCTCTTTGATGTCTTTACCTTCAGTCAATCTCCTTGGCAGCATATTCTGTATTTCATTCAAGTCTTTCCTCTTTTCATTCCATCAGGACCTGTGTAGATGTTGACTTGCTTCCAGTTTGGATCTGGGGAATTTGTTTTTTTACTGTTGTCTTAAAATAAAATGCAGTGTGGTCAAATAGTTTTGAAGCATTGGTTGTCTGAGTATCCAAGGAATGATAAAATATCTTTCTAAGAATGTTGATTCATACTATTGCTTTTTATTAGCTATATACCCTTATTATCAGTCTTGTACTTTGCTTGACTCAGAGTTTTCTTTCCCTTTTTTATTATTTTTTTTTTTTTTGACCGTGCTGCCTGGGATGTGGGATCTTAATTACCCGACCAGGGATCGAACCACACCTCCTTGCAGTGGAAGCATGAAGTCTTAGCCACTGGGCCGCTAGGGGAGTCTCAGAGGTTTCTTTCTGAATCTTACAATTAATGTCCAGGTGATTACAGTGATGCATCCGTTTCCCTTAATCACTGGGGTAACAGGCATTTACTAAATTCTTCAGATTATTTCTTTTGATTTAGACATGAGGTCCTCTTCATTTATGTTCTGTTTTTATCTATTGTTGAGGCATACTGTCTTTGTCATTGTTGAGTTGTTAAGTTGTGTCTGACTTTTTGTGGTCCCATGGACTGTAACTTGCCAGGTTCGTCTGTCTATGGGATTTTCCAGGCAAGAATACTGGAGTGGGTTGCCATTCCCTTCTCCAGGGGATCTTCCCAACCCAGGGATCAAACTCGTATCTCCTGCTTGGCAGGTGGACTCTTTAACACTGAGCCACCAGGGAAGCCCATATACTATATTACTGGTGAATTTTTGAAGCTACAGGGATTAAATGTCTAGAGTGGGCACTTTGTTCTAGTTTGATGGAAGAAGACCAAACATTCCTGAACTCTACTTGTAAATCAATGTCCCAGCCTCAGTCAGGGTTTTAAAATTGCCCAGGCAGAAATGGTAAGAATATGTCAGATGCTCATTTTCATATCAGATTTTTATAAGGTTCAAATGACCTATTTAATGTCAATATATCTAAGCATCTCATGGAACTTCCTCTCAATGTTCTTGGTGTCATTCAGCCAGCCTGAATTTCTTGGTCCCTTCCTTGGGGTGCCCAACTTTGCAACCTAACAGCTAACTCCAGAGCAGACCTGCCTTCCTCTCCCCGGCAGTGATGAAATCATCATTCTTAACTGCTGTAGTAAAGGAGGGTCGAGGAAGCCATGGAGAAAAACTCCTACCTGGGGATACCAGAGGCTCCTTTCTTTCTTCAGTGTTACTCTCCAACATTCCTGTGTAAGAGTAAGAAATGGGTTAACCCTACCTCTGTCTGTGTCTCCCTTTAAAACCAAAAAACAAGATCAAAGTACTCCAGGGAAGCTACATTCCCTTGTACCTGCAGGTGTTGGTTTTTTGGTCCTGATGATTTCTGCATCTTTCCCCTGAAAGCCTTCCTCTTGCTTGGTTTTCCTCCAGATTACCACCAGGGTTCTCCTGAAAGAGAAGGTGATGTGGCCCAGAGCCCTTCCTGAGAAAGGTGTATTCCTCAGAGAGGAAAGCACGGGAGAGCTGTCGTGGAGAATATCTGGGGGCAGTTCACGGTCCAGGTAAGGTGCTTTAAGCCTCAAATCAGCTGTGGGGTGAGGTGCTCTCTAGAAACTTGGGTCTGAACCACCCATCTTGGATGTTCCCCTCTGCTGCTGTCTCGGGCTACAAGAAGGAAACCCTCTTCTTGTGGCCGAAAACCATGGTAAAGAAAACCAGCCTCGTGGGGTGGGTGGGGGGAGAAATGGGAGGAATGTCCCTGGCCAGGAGGCCGGAGGTGCCCCAGGAAGCCGTTTCCTCTGAATAGTTAAATGGCTGCCTCTCAACTTGCACAATGTCACATTGAATTTGAAACAGGGAACTTTTTATATATTTTCCCCTGATTGTGCTGGCACCTGGCAGATGCCTATTTACCACAGGCATCAATACACATAGTAATCAAAGGAAATCAGAGGCACAGATTAGCAACAGCTGCAAGTCATTAGTGACAGACACGGGAAAGCACAATTCTGCACCCAACTTTGAAATAACCAATATGAGTATTTCAGAGCATGAGGGTTACCGCAGGGCACTCGCTAACACAGAGCAGCCAAACAATAGCTGGGCTTGTCTCTCTTGAGAGCCCTCTTCCCCACGGCAGCACCACACTCTCTATTAGAAACCAATCAATCATACAGTATCGGTCCTGTGAGCATCAGCCCTTTCAGAGCCCGCGTGTCCATCTTCTGATCAAAGGTCGCTTCAGCCGAGAAATACCCTCTGGCTTGTGGGAAAACTTGTTATCTTCTATCATAATTTTAGTGGTGGGGGCTTGCGTGTCTTCCTGAGGAATTAATTATATCATTGACCTAGTTGGAAAGGGCCATACAGAGGAAAAACAGACATTCCCCTTCCCCATTTAATTTCATTTTTTCCACATTTCTATTTGAAAATCAGCTCTGATTGATAGCCCTTCTCTTGGTAGTTACACACTTTCACTGGCAGCGCTAACCTTAGCCTACTCCAGAAAATACTATTCAGTTTTTAGCTTTTCCCTAATAAATTCATTCAATGCCTCAGTGGAATGCAAGTTGGTCATTTAAAAATTTCTAACTGTTGCCTGATATGTCCCCAAACAAATTTAGACAGCATGGGTTTCTATTTTAGGCTATCTCTGGAAATGCAGATTTACTGTACAAATGGGTAATGGCCTAGAGATAACCAGACACAGTGAGCTGCTGTCTGATTAGCAGGACTGGGCAAAATTTAGCATCATATATACATTGCAATAATTGGACCATAGGACCCTAGGATGTAGATTCAATTGGTCTTATCACTACTTGTGATCTCTTTTCTCTTTACTTGATATTAAGGTTGGATTATTATTATTATTATTATTTTCTGTTTTAGAAAATTCTCTTTCTCCCACTCTCCCTTCCCAAAAATATCTTCTGAAGGTTTTCCTAAAAATTCTTTTAATAATAAGTAACTTGTTTTGGAGATTAGGATAAGAAAGGGAGAACAATTCTGCCTTTCATTTCCTTCAGAGCCAACCATTAAGCATCAGCTCTTTAACAGCAAGCAATATGCTGATATTTCAGGAGAAAACTTGCAGGGAACAGAGATTCCGTAAGGCCCATGGCACACCATAGGCATTCAGATGAGTGTTACCATCTTAGGTGTTGTTTTTTAAACTTCTGGAGGAGAGAAATTATTTTACACTTGATTAAATGTCATAGGAGGTGTGAATTCTTGGGGTCATTTTGTACAGAAGAAAAGACATCCCTGGTGGCTCAGTTGTTAAGGAGTCCACCTGCAATGCGGGAGACCTGGGTTCAATCCCTGGGTCAGGAAGATCCCCTGGAGAAGAAAATGGCAACCCATCCACTCCAGCATTCTTGCCTGGAGAATTCCATGGACAGAGGAGCCTGGTGGGCTACAGTCCATGGGGTCACAAAGAGTCGGACATGACTAAGTGACTAAGTTTCCCTTTCCTTTTCAAAGACAAGGTATTAATCCATAATTTTATTATTTACTAATTAATTCAGCACTGATTAATTCAGTGTTTATTGAATGTCTACTACATCTCAGGAAATCTCAGACATTGCAGATACAGCAGCAAAGTTAGCAAATGACCTGGTCACAGTGTACTTGATTAATGATAAGGATATAGGCAGCTTACGTTTGAGGTGGCAGCTTGACTATAATTCTTCATTGTATACAGCTTCTTTTTCCTTCCTCTCTTCCTCCCCCTTTTCCTCTCTTTCCTTCCCTCTCCTTCCCCTGCCCACATTCCCTTTCCTTCACTCTCCTATACCCATGCTTTAAGATTTAGACATTAGAGGGACTAAGCATTGCTTGTTACACAGAATTATTTAATAAAATAAAATACACATTTTGAAAACTAATCTGTACACATCAGGCTGAAGCTGCTATAACAAAGGAAGCCCCAAATTTCAGTGCCTTAACACAATAGAAGTTAATTTCCTGCCCATGTAACAATCTAAAGAGAGTGTTCGTAGTTGGTGAGAGGCTTTCCTCCATGTAGCGGCTCAGAAACTTAGGTTCCTTCCATCTTGTGACCCTGCCAAACCTTTGAGTCTTTTGCATGCAGCTGATATAAAGGCAAACAGAGAGTTAAGAAGGCACAGCCATTTCTTAACCAGCTTGGCCTGAAAGTAGCAAATGTCGCTTCTGATCACTTACCATGGGGACAGCAGACTAGATGGCCCCACCTAGATGCAAGGGTGCTTGTGAGATTCTTAGTCCTGGGCTGCACGGATACTTTGAAGTGACAAGTTTTATTCCAAGGAAGTGGGAGGACAGGTATGCATAGACACAGTTACATGTCAGGCACCATGCTAATTTCTGAAGATGAACAAGGTATAAGTCATTGTCTTTTAGGGTGGTGAGGGCCACACAGATCCTCAACTAACCAAACATGATATCCAAGTACTAAATAAAGTCATATGTGAGCACAGATGCAGGGGAAAATACCACATTCTAGAATGGATTCAGAAAGCAGAGCCTTAAAGGGCTTGAGCTAGCAGACAAGAGGAAGGAGCAGAGAAGATGCCCCATGTGTCCAGTCGTGAGCTGCTCAGTGTGTCAGGTGTTCAAGAATGTGGGGGTAACCAGGCCAGATCAGAGAGGGCCTTCTACACAAGTAACTAGAATGTGAGTGTGAATATATGCTGTGCATCCAAGCCTTCAGACACAGGTCCTCTGATCCTGCTCCTTTCTGAAGCCCATGTTTCTTGGGTATGCCATTACATATGTGAAAGAAAACTGATTTTTAAATCTTGAGGTATCATATGGGACTTTTAAAGATGTCAGGTGTTTAGTTTCTTATAAAGGAAACCATATCCTTGGCAGCCTTTTTCCTTTTACTGGGTAGGAATGTGTCACCTTACAAAGGAGACATGTTAAAAATGTGTGAATTCCCCTATCTGATTTCAAGGGTGATATTTCATTGCACATTTAAGGCCCCTTCCCTTTCTCTAGGAGTAGCTTTCTTTTAATTTGCTTTCTTTTAATGCTGGAGAGAGCTTGGAGTTCCAGGTACCAAAAGAGGCCGAGATTGTCTCAGCTACACTAGAGGGAGAGCACTTTGTTCTGTGCTGATTAAACTTGGCCGAGGGGACATGCCGAAGAGTAGGGTCACCACGGGATCAATATGGGAGGCCAGCTGCAGGACACGCACAATGCTCTTCCCAAAAGTTATCACAACTAGAGTCAAAATTTTGATGTCCCTGTATTCCTTATCATATAATACTTATATAAGTTTATCTTTATCATATAGCACTGTTAGTTTCATAGTGAATACGGCTTTCCTTTTCTGGTAAATAGCCTCAGGCTAGTTAGCAACCACCTCTTTCTTTGCTCACTTATATTTGAAGAGAGATTGGCATAGCGAAACGTTGGGTTGGCCAATAAGTTTGTTCAGGTTTTCCCCTAACATATTATGGAAAAACCCAAATGACTTTTTTGGCCAACCCAATATAAGATTTTATTTTTAATCTAATGAATACTTATGGATATCTATTAAAGATCAAGTCTCTGTCTGGGCCTTGGAGGAGAGAGAAGAGGGAGCTAGAAATATGGGTGAACTTGGTTTCTGTCTACATCTGGTAGAGAAGATGCAGCTGAGTATAAATAACTCTGATACTGCACAAATATGAACAACTCCATAAGGAAGGAGTGGACTGTAGGGAGAAAGACTTTGCTACTGGAGAAAGTCAGTGAAGGCTGAAGCTCAGAGAAGTTACCAGAGATTGATCCAGGGTTACACAGCCAATTGATGCCTGAAGTAGAAGGCGCTCAGATCTCTCGAGGCGGGGCTCCTGGCTTTCTGCAGGATGCCAGGTCTCAGAGACAATCTGAGGACAAAGGCAGAGGACATGAGCTCTCGGTTTTGCATGTAGGACAGCGCCTTTCTCCAGTGGAGAGTTGGCCAGTTGTGAACACATTTAGGGTTCTATCAGGAAAAAAGGTGGCCCTACAACCCAACTACCACCAACAACCTGAAGTTTTGACTCCTGGTTTTATTTTTCTCTCCTGTAACAGTAAGTCCGATTACCCTCATTGCTTTGAGTGTCAGGAAAAAAAAAAAAAAAAGAGTTCCATGGGTTAGAAGGACTACTTATAAATGATAAATGATGACTACTTATAAAAGATAAATGATGACTATCAGAAAAAAGTTTTTGAGAGGATGAAGAGACAGAATTTACTATAGCTTGAAATGGCTAAGTGTTGTCCAATTGCCATTTTTTTTTTCTTTTACCGTAAAATACATAATAGAGAATGCTAGAAGATTTCCTTTTTAGAACTTGGTAAAAATTATAGCAGATGAACATTAGGCAAAATCAAAGGGGAATTTTGCTCACATACGAAAGTTTTATAAGAAATCTAGTTGAGTCTGGTTCCAGTATTTGCTGAAGTTTGTGGTTGTATCAACAAAGATGGGTTAAAGTAAGCATATTTTAGATCCTAAAGAGAGCAGTCTCATAGTCTGGAATAGAGAGTAGCTTTAAAATGTTTTAAAATGGGTTTCCTTTTCTTTCCTTCCAGCTGTGCCTAGTGCTGGGGAAGATAAACTGGCATGTTCTTTGTTACATAGCAACATACCCACTCAGGGGAGTGAGGCACATTAGATTTTCAAAATCTTAGTCCTTTCAATCAGTTGATAGTGGAGTTGGGGAAAATAAATTGGGAGAAGCCTTGTAACCATTCAGTATGGCCCTCTAACACCTGAATCATTTTAGCAACATTTTTCAAAATAGAGCTGATGGTCTCATTGATAACACTGGCCCAATGACATGGATGAGCAGTTCAAATACCCTTCCTGGCATTTGCCTCTGCATCTTTTGACCTGTCTTGACCGTTGCTATTTCTCTCATTTTCCAGTGGCTATAATTTGAATCATATGGAGAAGGACTTCATTATCCAGGTGAATGTCTTAGCTTTACTTCTGTACCTCCTTGATTTTACTTACTCTCTATTCTGATCAGAATTGTCTTTAAGTATTTAATTAGTCTCCAGAGCACTTGGGACCAAAGACCCCTTGGTCACCCAGTATTCCTTTGCTGTCCTCTATTTTCTCTTTGAAGTAAATTCAAGGAGAAATACATTCCTTGATGATGTAAAGACTGCTGGGAATTTTGATCTTCTCTTTATAAAATGCTGTGTAAATTTTTTGCTTAATAACTACTGTAAAGTTTTTATAATCCCGAATCTAATACTGATTTTTTTCTCAAAATGTTTTATATCTTTCTTTACTTCTGTGGCTTAAATTAGGGGCATTTTGTAAAAACATTAATTTTCCAAATCCACTTCATCCACTCCTGGTCCTAAAAGAACAAAACTTACATTTTGAAGACAAAGGATTTGTAAATAGCCTTAATATTAGGAAGACATTGACATTAACAAAGATGTTAACATAATAACATAGCATTTAAGGCTTCTTCCCAGTGCTCCACTATCTCCCCTCTGTGGGACAAGGACCTTGATTGGTGGTGTACTTTAGTCCACAGTGTTTACACAGAGCCTGGTATGGGACAGGTATTTAGAAATAGTTGTTACATATTGCTAAGATATGTTTTCTTGAGGTGCCACTTCACACCGGTCAGAAGGGCCATCATTAAAAAGTCTACAAATAACAAATGCTGGAGAGAGTGTGGAGTAAAGGGACCCCCCCCCCCCCCCCCCCCGCCCTGCCCTGTTGATGGGAATGTAAATTGGTGTCCATTTCAACATACTAGGCTCAGGAAGTGTTGGGGGGTACCTACAATAAGGCTCATTAGCCCATTGTTTTTGAACAATGTGTGGTGTCTGTGCTTAAAGTTATCAAGTTTTGTAATTTGAAATGACTCACTGAAAACTTCCTTGCAAATTATCTATTTTGTAACTCATACTGTTTCTCGTTTATACTAATGTATATAAGTAATCACTGAAATAGTATCGTACTATGCTTGTAAAAGGAAGACTATTTAGGGCTTGTTCTTCTCGCATATAGATTACATTAGTACAAGAGGGAGCATCGTAACTCATTACTTTGTTCTTAGCAGTTAGTGCTTGTTACCTACAATGTACCACTGTTAGGAAGATGCTGGAGAGAGAAGATGAGGAGGTGGGTCACTGCCTTCAAAAATATCTTGAGGGTTATTCTGTGCTGGTTTGGTTCCTTCATTCTCTACAGAAGCCAGATAATTCAGAGTGCACAGCTTTATGTAGAAAAACCAAAATTAGTCAGATGAAGACTCTGATTTTAGACCTGTAATATTAAGATGACATAAAAACACAGCTTTGTGTTCCAATGTTGGGAATAACTGTTGCTTATGTAATACTGATTTTACTTCCCTCCTCATTTTACAAATTAAAAAAAAATTTCTCAAATGTATTATGCAGGACATTAGCGTCTTATGAGATTTTAAAAAATACTCTGTGAAAGAAAAGCTCTTTGAAGTCAAGAGAGTTTGGGTTAAATGTGGTTAACCAGGTTTCTTTAGTAAGATACTAAAGCCAGATACTTTACTGGAGGCTTCTCAGAGCTGCTGTTATAATAAGCTTGTGTGCGTGCTCACTCTCTCAGAGCATCTAGTTGTGCTTGTGGAACACCCAGCAGCATCTCCTGTTCTGCAGATCATGGTTTGAAAAATGTCCTGCAGTATTATGTGCAAATTCCAGGGACAGTGAAAGAAGTGAAAGTTACAATTCCCATTCTGCTAAGAGAGATGGAAAGTCAAGGGAGACAGGTTACGTTCCCTTCCCTACACTACTGTAGACTCCTCCCATGTGAAACTAGGTCTCTGACGGCAGGTCTCTGTGTGTAGAGAGACAGTAACTGCCAGCCCTCAGGTAAAGGAAAGAGTTCCCTTGAGCCCATGTGGTGCACAGTGGACAAACCCAGTGACTCTCCTTCCTGCACCTCGGGCCTTTAGGGTGAGAGTTCTGCAGGAAGGATATTCTTCACAGGCAAGGGTCAGGCCAAGGGTCTTAGACGTGTGGAGCTTGTGTTGGGCTAGATGGTGGGCTTCCTCCCCAGCAAGAGCTGTGTCTATTCCTGAACCTTTCAGTGTGACCTTATTCTGCCAGATTATGCTTCCTCTTGTTAGATATATAAAGGTTTTATATATTCAGTGATGGGTAGGAGTAGAATATCATTCAAGACTAAGATTTCTTTTCACCCAAGGCTGTCAGGTTTGTGTTAGGATAAGTTCATAGGATGTAAAATATTACTACTTTAGAGATTATAATGCCCTGCTGACTAAGGACTAATTTGGGGGAAAAAAAATCCCCTATTGGTATTGGGGACCCTTTACATCCCTGTGATGTCACCTCATGTGATTAGATATATGTCTTGTTTTTGACTCCTTCTGAGACTTGAAAGAGGATTAGATCACCCACCCCCAACTGGTCATTTCTCTCTGTAGGTGGGAGAATCAGAGCTAATTGATACTTTTTTATGTTTAATTACACTTAATTTCTTCTGACTTGCTGCCCTGAGACTAAGAAGAGGAAAACAGTGTTCTACACGCAAATCTTCTACCATAAACACTTCTTAATCTCATTTACTTCAGAATTGGTTCAAATATAGACTCCCTAAGATAAAAGCTATTCAGAATGGTTTCTTAGCTGTATCTGATCCTGTCTTTCGAGTCCTTCTTTCTGGGAACTATCTCTGTGATTTCTGTCATGGGAATTTGCTCAGTCCTTTCTTCTCTAACATTTATCTCTTCTGTATTCACTAGTATTATAATCATTTTCCAGTCCTTTTGTTAGTTTGCTTAAATTAATTCCAAAACCTTAGATCCCCTTCTCCTTTGAACCACCAGGCAAAGGGCCCTGGTCACTGTGCTCTTCTCAATGGCTTTGATGGCATCACCCCTGCTTCAAAACTCTAGTAACTTTCTTCTTACTTCTGGGTAAATTTCCTGGCTTGGTCCCAACTCACTGTTCCCTATTTTCTGCTATTCCTTGTACCTGTCCAGCTGTTTTATTTGCTCTCTCCTCAGTGTCCTGTGTTTTCCCCATCTGGAACATCCAACTGCACCTCCTTGTCCTTCTGAATTCTGCCCATCTTTCAAGAAGCAGAGCCCATCTCTCCTGCTCTGGAAGGCCTTCCTGATGGCTTCAGCCAGATGGATCTTTCCCTCCTTTAATATCCCATGAATTTACTGTCAATTGCATTGATTTGGCAATTTAGGGAGTCAGCCAATGGCATTGGAAGGATAGAAATCTCTTGTGTATCTAATCCTATCTTGGTATATGTTCTAAAGACAATCCAAAATAACACAGAAGGGGTTCCAGCCTCCCCCCTACTCACCAGAACTCTTGGACCCTTGTTTTGACCTTACGCCCCTTCTTTCCTGGTGAGCTCCTCTTTGGGACTTTGCTCTCTTGCCAGTGGACCTTGGGTAAGAGCCTTTCTGGTCCTTCCTGACAGATGTCCTAATTCTGAATTTCAGACACTTTGAGTTTTCCCTCCTCAGAAGACTTGTAATGTCTGCAAATTGTCTCACCCCTCATCAGCTCTCATCCACAGAGCTCAGCAGTCAAAGGGAGACATCTTCTACGTCTGCGCATGGTACCTATGACCTTTACATCCTTTTTCCTGAGCACAGGGGTACCTGTCATCCTACACAGTTTGAAGTTCAAGGCAGAGGCAATTTCAGTTTTTTTTCAGTTATTTTTTTTTTTCTTCTAAAAGCAATTATTATTATTATTTTTTGCTCCAGGTGACTTGCTATTTCCACCCCTGGACTTAATAATAGAGGCTCACATGGTTTCCGGTATCTCTTCAGGGTGTACCCTTTTCATACATTGTGTTTTACTTCATTATATTGTAAGCTTCATGAAAGCTGCTTCTTGTGTTTCAATTCATTGTTGTTTAATCACTAATTCTTGTCTGACTCTTTGCGACCCCATGGACTATAGCACAGTAGGCTCCTCTGTCCATGAGATTTCCCAGGCAAGAATACGGACTGAGTTGCCATCTCCTTTTCCAGGGTATCTTCCTGACCCAGAGTTTGAACCCACATCTCCTGCATTGGCAGGCAGATTCTTTACTACTGAGCACCAGAGAAGCCCATGTTTAAGATTGAGTGAGTTGGTTGCTCAGTCGTGTCTGACTCTTTAAGACCCCATGGACTGTATGCAGCCCGCCAGGCTCCACTGTCCATGGAATTCTCCAGGCAAGAATACTGGAGTGGGTAGCCATTCCCTTCTCCAAGGGATCTTCCTGACCCAGGGAGTGAACTGGGTCTCCTGCATTACAGGCAGATTCTTTACCATCGAAGCCACCAGGGAAGACCCTTTGCTCATCTATAAAATTGAGGGCCAGATTAATTATTTTAAAGATCTCCTTTTAGTTGTGTGATTTCTGTGGAAGATATAATAAATATTAGAAATAGGCTAGCAAATGCTTTTCTTCTCTTAAATGTGTGTCCATTCTGTTTGGCATCTACCTTTTTTTTTATAGCACTTTCCACTTTGCTCACATACATTACATTATTTGATCCTCATATCTATGTTGTAAAGTGTCAGAGTAAATATTAGCTGTCTCTTACATGTTAGAACTTGAGGCCTGTTGAAGTTAAATGGTAAGTCTCTAAGTTCCTGGAGGAGGCCCTGGGTCTGGTGCCCTTGGCCCACTAACCTCTTAATCAAGATGCTACATGATTTTCTTTTCACTCCCTGCCCTGCAACTACTAACTCTTCTTTCATGAAACATCTTTATTTTCTCTTATTTTCAACCATCTGCACTTAAGGGTAGAGGGCTAGAGAAGCCATCACAGATTCAAATGCCTAAAAAGACCAGGCAGGATAAGTTGGTGACACAGGATCAGAATCCTATAATTGGGAAGGGCTGGGGGTGGTGGGCGAGGGGGAGCAGGGACTGTGGCAAATTGAGGAACACATGTCATTTCTGATCCCTATTCAGCCTTAGCACTTTGTTGCTTTTCAGGAACGCTGGCCCAGGGCTGCGAAATTTTCAGTTTTTCAAGGAATGCTGGAAACATACATTCTAAAAGGAGATATGCATTTTAAGATGCTCAAAATAAATGAAAAAAAAATACTACTCTATGAAGCCAGAACACACAGCTGTAGGTGGTCTTGTTTCCTTATATCCCCAGGTTAGGGACCTCTGATTTGGAAGTATGAGCCACGTTTGCCTAACTCTGTTAACTCTCTCCCTTTGTCCACCTGCCCGCCCCCAATGCCATGAAGTGATTTGGTGAGTTTTGCTACTTTGATTGAAAGTTTGTTATAAGTAACATCAATAAGAATAACAACCAATTGTTGGATGTCTGCTATGTTCCGGGGAGTATGGGTAGGTGCTTAACACACAGCATCACTAGTTCTCTTAGCCATTTCATGAGATATCTATCTTTAAGCTTATTTTATAGGCTAGGGAGCTGGGGCCCTGAGATGACCTAATTTGCTAAGACCAAACGGTCAGTAAGTAGTGGAATCAGGATTAAACCCAGGTTTCTGGCCTCAAAGTATGTTCTTGCTCTTTATTTCTTATACCATATCACCAGCATCCTCAGATAAAAGAAAGAAAGGGTGAAATGAAAAATGTGGCACTTCCCCTCTTATGAAAGAAGTCGAAAGTGGTCTCTTTGTATGGAGTACTTAGACACACATGATCCTCTTTTTTTTTTTTTTTTTGAGTGGAAGAGTTATGCTTTCTTTGTGAGCATGGGGAGGAAGGGGAGAGAAAAGGAGATTGCTCACAGTAGGATGAGATCCTTCTTTCTTTTAAAAACTCGAAACCAGAAACAGGCTCCTGACCTACTAGCGTTTGGCTTTTGTTTTCAGATTGTTTTCTGCTTTGATCATAATGTCCTGTGAGATGGCCACGAGCTTGCTACTGCTATCTTCTACTCCTACTTCAAAACAGCAAAGTTCTGGGGAAAAAAAAAGCTCTTTTGTTTAGGGTCTGAAGTCAAGTCCAAATATAAAAAGATCCCAATAACTTCCCCCACCCCCTAGGGTTTAAAACCAAATTCCCTCTGCCCAGATGGCTTCTACAGAAAGACAGAGCATTCCCCCACTGCTTCCTCTTTTTGTGTGCTGCCCACTGATTACAGCTAATGACTCCCAGCTGTACTGCTTCCGAAGACCAGGGGAAGATGAATCTTTGAGAAATAATTTAATAACAAGACTCCACCAGAGATAGGTGGGGCTGATGTCAATCCCGTTGGAGTGCAGCCCCATTCAGAATCTAGCTGGATGGTGTGCTTCCAAGAGAGGAGAGTTGCATTTTGAAGCCCCCTCGGTGTTCCCTATAGGAATCTGATTGACTCTTTCCTAACATTGGTTGAAAAAAAAAATTCATCTCCAAATACTGAAAAAAAAAAAAATAGGAGAAATGTATAATATTTCTTTCTTGAACTTCAATTCAGAGAATTTGAGGAAATGTCATTTAAGGCTATGACTATCCAAATAAGATAAACTTTAGGATCAGTCTTCTTGGAGGATTTTCTAATATGTTTGTTGTTGGTCAGTCACTAAGTCGTGTCCTACTGTTTGTGACCCCAGGGACTGCAGCACACCAGGCTTCCCCGTCCTTCACTGTCTCCTGGGGTTTTGCTCAAACTCATGTCCATTGTGTCAGTGATGCCAACATGTTTATATCATAGAGATAATTTGATGTCTATAAAATTGTAAAACTTGGCACCTTGGGGTTTCCCTTTTGTCTCTGAAATAGAAGATTCTTTGAAAGATTGACTTTAAATGGTATGACCCCTCAGGGAGAAAAACAATAATCAAAGGTTGAAAGAAAGTGAAAGTAGCTCAGTCGTGTCCGACTCCTTGCGACCCCATGGACTATATAGTCCATGAAATTCCCCAGGCCAGAATACTGGAGTGGGTAGCCTTTCCCTTCTCCAGGGGATTGAACCCAGGTCTCCCACATTGCAGGTGGATTCTTTACCAGCTGAGCCACAAGGGAAGCCCAGGAATACTGGAGTGGATAGCCTATCCCTTCTCCAGCAGATCTTCCTGACCCAGGAATCAAGCCAGGGTCTCCTGCATTGCAGGTGGATTCTTTACCAACTGAGCTGTCAGGGAAGCCCAATCAAAAGTTACCAGTTCTGAAAACTACTGATAACAGTCTTGTACAGATGGGTTAGCCTTGTCTTCTTCTCCCTACCCTCTTCCTTTTCTTCTTCCCTTTCCTCTTTCACATTGTCTTCCTTATTTTTCTTCCTTTTCTTTATAACAAAAATAAAAGTCTGAATTTCTGGGTCAGTGAACAGGGGTGGAGGGAGGAGGAATTTAAAAATTTTACCTACCTAAAATTTGATGGTTTTCTCAAGCCCTTTTCAAGAAGTGTTTGATAGTATTTGGAATCCCTTGTCCCTCATGGAGTCTTCCCCCAGAACTGCAGACAGATTTTTTCCCATATGCCCACATCAAACATCTTCTGCAAACTAAGTCAAGGCTGACGTTGGATACACTAAACCACTCATTGGTTTACTTCCTGTTCTTTCAGAACTGGCTGGAGAAATCACATTCTTGAGAAGTTGACTACTGTGATGTCTAGTTCTGTAAAGATTTGGTTATGGATCATTGTATTTTCCTAGGAGATAATGTGGCTGGAGAAGGCAATGGCACCCTACTCCAGTACTCTTGCCTGGAAAATCCCATGGACGGAGGAGCCTGGCAGGCTACAGTCCATGGGGTCGCTAAGAGTTGGACACGACTGAGCGACTTCACTTTCACTTTTCCCTTTCATGCACTGGAGAAAGAAATGGCAACCCACTCCAGTATTCTTGCCTGGAGAATCCCAGGGATGGCGGAGCCTGGTGGGCTGCCGTCTATGGGGTCGCACAGAGTCGGACACAACTGAAGCGACTTAGCAGCAGCAGCAGTGGAAAAGCTTTTGAGTGAGAGGTAAATGGGAACTTTCACGTGCCCCTTGCTTAACCTTTCTGAGCTTTGCTTTCCTCATCTGTAAGATGGAACTCGCAGGGTTGCTGTGAAGAGTAGTATCATGTTTGGATACTGCTAAGATATTCTGTAGACCTCTTGTTAAACACTTTATGGTCTTTATTAATATATTCACTATTCACGATATATCGGGTTGGCCCAAAAGTTTGTTCAGATTTTTATGTACCATCTTACGGAAACACCCAAATGAACTTCATGGTTAACCCAGTATTATACGCTTTTATATTTATACATAAATATATATATATGTGTATAAAATCAAGCAAAGAAAGTTTTCATAGTGCTTTCAACTGGATCAAAGGAAAAAGAGATGCCATAATGTGGATTTCTATTGTAAGGTGCTTACAATTTTAATCTTATTTTCATCTTGTTTTAATTTTCAGAGTAATCCTGTGAGGTAGATACCATTAAATTCATTTAAATACAGGAAATTAAGTCCAGAAAGCATTAAGTCCCTTCCAAGAATAGTATTTTTGGAGAATTTTCCATCGTGGTTATTTTATGCAAATTTGAACGCTTGATATTCAGGCATTTCTGTTTTGGCTTTGAAGCAGTAGATCTTCTGAAAGGTTGTCTTCAAGTCCTTGTCCCGTTCAGGATTCCTTTCTATTTGAGAATACGCTGAAACATGCGTAGTATATCCCAGGGCAGCAGAGTCAATGGAATAGACTTGCTGTGCTTTATGGTTACTACCGAGCATTAAGCCATTACAGTGCTGAGAAGATTTTCAGCTTGATTCAACGGCTGGCTCTCTTGGGAATAAGTTCAATAAGAGTAAAAGATAACTTACCATGAGAAACTTACTGAAAATTCTGACTTCAATGGAATCTCTTTTTTTTAAATATATATAAAATCCAGAGAAAAATATTGCACAGTGTTATGAATGAGTACTATTTTTACCAGTTTACTCAAGGGGCAGATAAGGAGCTTAGTACTGGAGTAACTTCCTCTCTCTCCCCCCCTCCTCCCTTATTTCTGTCTTTCTTGACCTTTCCTCTCCCCTTCGCTGCCCCCTTATTCTCCTCTCTCCTGTTCACCTTCCCTCAATCCCCTCTTTTTTGTTATTTGGCTGCTGCTGCACACTTCACTCACTTAGCACCTCTTTTTTCTATACTCAAGCCCCACTTCCTGATTATAGAAAGAGGCATGTAATGTAGATTAGGACAGTCGCATTCTCTCAACCAGGAATTTGAATACAGAGTGCAGACACCGGGAACAAAGAACAGCTAGAGCTGGGTCATGGGATGGCTGGACCTCAGTGGGCGGTCCAGGTACCGTCTCCTGCTGCTCACCCCCTGGGTGCTGGTGGTTGTTGCCCTTCCTAAGGCCTGATCATTCACCACTCTTTCATAATTTGCTGAGTTATCTCAGTATCTTTCCAGTACATCGTTTTGCTTAAATTAGTCAAGTTAATGCTGCTTCAAACAAGTCCTACATAGTAGGTATTATACTTCCCATTTTACAGATGAGAAGCTGAAGCTTTTTGAGGATAAATAATTTACTCAAGATTATAGTGTTATGAAGAGACAAAGCTGGTGTTCAAATTCAGTTCTTCCTGTCTGAAAGGCTGATATTACATATACTATGCTTTAATGGCTTAAAATGGAAAAAAACAACAGTTGGAAAAAATATTTACAGTGTTTGAGACACTTCACAAACCTTAATAGCTTTAAGATAAAAAGAGTTTTTAAGAATCAGTGAAGAAAACTTTCACATACTAATAGAAAAACTTGGGAAGAACATGAATACCTGCTTCTCAAAGAATTAATAATGTGTCATTCATGTAGAAAATGTTTAACTTTATCAATAATGCAGAGGATGCCAATTAAAACAATGGCATACTTGTTTAAATCTTATTGATAAAAAATTATAAAAGTAAGTTTTGACAAAATTTTGGTGAAAACCTTTCTCTTGTTATTGGTCAAAGTGAAAATCTATGCAAACTTGAGAGAGAAAAATTTGTTCAAATATGTTTAGAATCCCAACTTTATTCAGAACCTTTTCATTCAGACGTTTATTCTGTGGAAATAGTCAAGAATATACTGAAAGATATAGGAACTAGGACATTTATCATAATGCGAAAGCAAGAAGCAAACTAAATGTCTAGGATATAGTACTAAGTTTAAAAAAAAAGGAGGTCCAAATATTCATTTGCTCAAGAATTTAGTGAGTATGTACAATTCCCCCAGGAATGCCTGCAATAGCAATCCAGCAACGCTTGACCCCAGGAGATTATGGAAAATGACATCTCATCCATAATGTTAAGAATTATTCAAAACTCAGGGAAATATTACCACTCCTCTTCGCAGGAATAAAGATTGCGAAACTAAGGTCCAGAGAGATCAGAGGAGACAGATTTCTGGCCTGTGGACTCTCATCTCCCAGGACTGTGTGGCTCAGTGGTGTTCTTTATAGATCCTTGTGCCAGCTGTTCACTTTCAAAGCCTTCAGTTCCTCCTCTGAGAACTGAAGTGACCTTGGGTAAAACCCTTCCACTCTCTGGATACTGGTTTTCTTCATCTGTGAACCACAGTGCCAGGCACACTCTACTTATTAAATATTCATTGAATGGAAAAAAAGGCGACTTCTTTCTCTCTCCTTTGTGACTCCCATTATGTACATTGGGATGCTTGATGGTGTCCCACAGGTCTTTGAGGAGCTTCAGTTCCCTTTGCCTCCTCCAGTGGCTGCTAGGCTACTGGTTTCCACTGTGTTTGCATGTTGCTGGCTTTCAAAGTTACCGTGGAGGTGGGGAGGGGGTGATGGGAATAAAAATGCTGCAAAGTTCACTATTCTTATGAAGAGACATCTGTTTATTTATTTTTTATTTTGAATAAGCACTCCCTGGATTGCGGAACGCCTTTGGTTAATTTCCAGAGTTCTGAAAAATTTGATTCTGACAGTTTTGCCAGTAGTCTGGTTGCATTCACAGAGACAGAATTTTCAATGGTCAACTATTTTCACTGACATCACCCCTTGGTCCATAACCCTTTTACCTGAAAATCTAAATCAAATAATAACAGATAAGATGAAGTCCTGGAAATTTTAAAATACTTTTTTCATACTATGCCAAAAAATTAATGTTAGCTTTGCTATTCAGGGGAAAAAATATTTTCCAACATAAAAAATAAATAATAATAACACACATATTTGGAATCTCAACCTATCATGAAAAATAAAGCCAATAGTAACTGGCCGCTTGTTGATACACTGAGAAAGATCCCAGGGAAATTTGATTAATGAACTCTATCATTTAAAAACATCTTCCCCGGTGTCTCAGTGGTTAAGAATCTGCCTGCAGTGCAGGAGATGGGGGTTTGATTCCTGGGTCATGAAGATCCCCTGGAGAAGGAAATGGCAGCCAACTCCAGTATTCTTGCCTGGAGAATCCCCATGGACAGAGGAGCCTGGTGGGCTACAGTCCATGGGGTCACGAGAGAGTCAGACATGATTTAGTGATTAAACAGCAGCAGCAATCATTTAAAGAGATGGTAGAGGATGAGCATTCCAGAAAAGAGACTGAAGTGTACTGGGTAGAAAATCAAGTTAGAAGAGTGTTAAGCCAGATAGCAAAGAAGCTGTTTTGGTCAGAGGGAGTGAAGAACAATGTTGCATGTTTTGAGATGTCAAACAAAAATTGACTCTGTTGAATTTGATACCATGGAAGTCATTGATCACCTTATACAATTCTTTGGATGGAATTAAATGGCTCAAATGAAACAGAAACCTGGCTGGAGTACATAAGGAATTTTAAGATATGAAGACAGAGGGACTTTGACACTTGACAATCCTTGTTTTCCATGAAGGGAGGAGAGAGTAATAGTGAGAATGAGGAAAAAGTATATGGGAAAGTTTAAAAACCTGGGGCTACTTGGACTTGCTTGAATCTAATAGAAAGGGACCAGTAGAAAAGAAAAGATTCACCCTACAAGAGATACTCACTTAATAACGCAAGGTTCTTGACCGGATCAGAAAGAATAGAATCTGGAATGCAGAGAGAATAACTGGCTTTGATTAGAGGAATGAAAGATGGGCATGCATGTGGTTGGTGTCTTTGGGCAGCAGAGAGAGTTCCTCTCTGATGGTTTCTGTTTTCTCCAAGATTTCTCTCTAGATTATCACAATGTTTATATCTAACGCTTAAAGAACTTATCCTCTAGTTTGCATCCAGGTTTACCTATGTAAACCATTTGAAAACTAATTAAGAGTGTTCCCTGGTGGCTCAGATGGTCAAGTGTCTACCTGCAGTGTGGGAGACCCGGGTTCGATCCCTGGGTCAGGAACTTCCCCTGCAGAAGGAAATGGCTACCCACTCCAGTATTCTTGCCTAGAAGATTCCATGGACAGAGGAGCCTGGCAGGCTACAGTCCATGGGGTTGCAAAGAGTTGGACATGACTGAGCGACTTCACTTTCACTTTCATATTATATGAGCCATTGGAAAAATTTTCAGAGAAAGAAGAGGTCAGTATGCAGTAGGTAGTTACTCAAAGGAGTAGCTAGAGAAAGACTAGTGGAATCCAAATGCACTGATATCTGGAGATAAAGAGTTAATATTTTATTTTCTTATTGAGTAACTCACTGGGCTAGCTGGAAATTAAAGAAATTAAGATATATGGCATTGTAGGGAGGTTTCTGGTCAAGGCTGTATATGACCCTCCTTCATTTAGTTTCCTGCATGATGCAGTTTTCTCCTATCAGCTAAAGGCTTGCAACCCAAAATTTCTTTCAATTCGTGAGAGCTCTATGCAGAAGCCAAGGTTAGACATGCGAGGCCTTTGCTCCTAACAGGGTCTCTACAAGGGTTGATTGAAGAGGAACATGATTCTGATGATGTCATCTGACCACCTGAGTCTTCGGATGTATTATGTTTGTAATTTGGGAAGGGGCTAGAAGCTAACACTTTAAATGCTTGGAGCTTATCTAATTTTAATAGCTTTCCTGTGACATGAAGAATCAGACTTTCTCTTTTGCAAACCATTTTCTAAGAATTAGACCTGATACTTCTGCTCCCTCTGGTAGACCAGTTAGCCTGCCACTCTCTCTCTCTTTTTAACCTAAATTTGATTTTTGAGAGATTTAATCTCATTCCCTATCACAACATTATTTTTCATAACAGCAGGAAGAAATCTGATAAACTATTCTAGTTTCTTACATTTGTGAATTTAATTCCCACCTCGTCAAAATGGGCTTCTGTCAGGGGATGAAACCAGATGCACCGAGTTGTTCAAGTCTTAAATGTCTCTCTAGCTTGTTGAAGCAATCGCATTAAAAATCTTGATAAATATGGTTGCTGACTTTCTTGCTCCCTCTGTGTTCCTGCTGCAGTTATACTATTTACACTTGAGCTTTCGCCACATCTGGTTAGAACTCAATGACTGCCCTCCACAGACCCCTCTTGTAAGTTACTATCTCCCTCAAGGTGTCTCTTCCATGCACTGAACTTGCATTAATTCCTCCCTTTCGCAGAAAAGAGGCAGAGTGGTGTAGCAAGAAGAGTATGGACATTGGTCCCAGAGATGCCTAGGTTTGAATCCTAGCTCTGGCATTTGCTAGTTGAATGATACTGGATGTTGTAACTTTTCTGACACTCAGTCTCATTACGCTTATCTTGAAAAGTTGTTCAGTTCAGTTCAGCTCAGTTGCTCAGTCTGGCACAGTCCTTTGCTTATAGGAGTGCTTATTCTGCCTATTCTTATACCTGTATTTATGAATTGGCTATAATAAAAAACCAGCAACTTATTTTTTAGATTACAAACCTGACTATATTTTTTAATTTAGTTATATTTAATTGAAGAATAATTGCTTTACAGTATTGTGTTGGTTTCTGCCAAACATCAATAGGAATCAGCCATAGGTATACCTATGTCCCCTCCCTCCTGAACCTCTCTTATTTCCCTCCCCATCCTACCCCTCTAGGTTGTTACAGAGCCCCCCAAAAGCCAGCAAATTTTTATTCAAAGAGGGCTTATTCAAAACCTGGTTCTTTGTTCCGCTGCCCTCTATTCAGGCTGTTATTTAACTCCCATTATTATTTCTTAGTTATCAATGTTTCTCAAGCTATTTTTATTATTATTTTATCCACATAGCACTTTTATGTGCCTCGGTGTGCTTTGTAGTGTGTAGCATACATAGCCTGGGATTGATCTTGCTGGCTCATCATTCTGTGTAGGGTATTGCTAACATGGTCTGCTTATTCTAAGCATCAAAGTCTTAAATGCAGAGTTCTCTTGGTTAAGAAATTCAATTCTATCAGAAGTGAGGCTCTTCAACTTGGAACTCTAGGAAGACAATAGAAAATATCTTTTGATCTCCAAGGAAACATGTGAGAGGCTTAGTCTGAATTTTCCCACTTCTCCTCTCGGAAATTATATAGAGCAGGTGGAATGAAAAAAATTCACAAACTCCATTTTGTGACGTTTGTGAAGTCAACTTCAGTAAAACCTGGAGACCCAGAGATCTCTTAAACTATGAATAATGTATACATACTGCCAGAAACAACTGAGGCCAATAGAAGCAGGCAAGAAGCTGCATGGTAAATGGTGATGGACAATGAGAAGGATGGTGAACAGGGCATGAGCTGTGCTGAATTTCAGAAAAGACAGTAAGTGTTTACTTTCAGACAAGGTGGGCCCATCCTGAATGCCAACTGCAGTGAGCAAGGATGAATTCAGGGTGACAAGCAGGTCCAAGCTTGCCTGGACCTTTCCTAGCTTTAGCCTTGAATGTCCCATCTCTTAGGAACCTCTTCAGTCCTGAGGCAAACCAAGATGTGTTCACCCTAATTCACCCTAGATGAGATGTGACAAGGTGTAGAGTTGTGGGGAGATGGGAAGGGTCTGAGGCCACACAGGTGGCAGACTGCAGGAAGTGAAAGTCAGAATGCACCAACAAATGTGGAGTCCTACCTTAGAAAGTAAGAGATATGTCTTGTGTGGCAGTGGCAGTGAAAAAACTGGATGATCACATCAATAGAGACCATTCTAAACCTTAAAGGCAAAGGGAGTGTGGTTAAAGAATAACTGGCATTATTTTTAAAAGAAATAATCTGTTGCAACAGACAGAAACAGAGAGAGCCCATGAGCTGTAGAGCTTGGCAGACTGGAACTCCTTAGCCCTTCCTTTCTATCCCTGGTAACCTTTGCAAAAAGCCAGTCCAGGAAAATTAAACTCATTCAAATATGAGTAACAGCAAAAGGAGTTGGAAAAGCAGCTATTCAGAGATACTATCAAACTGTGGCAAAGAATAGGAAAATTTTCTTACAGACAATGAAATGCACCAGAGAAGTATTGCTAAGAAGCAGATAAAAATTCTAACTTAACATTACTTGATTATTTAACAAGTAATAATGATGATTAATTAAGGTATACAAGGCAGAAATACAAGACCTCAGGACTGGACAACAGGAAATGATGAAATAATTAAAGGAAGAGGTGAAATGGCATTTGGCAGAAATCATGGAAGAAATGAAAGAAACAGGAAAAAGTTCTCTCAGAAGACTAACTTAGAACACAAGAAGCGCAGGCACCACTGAAAGCACAGAAGGAGACAAAGTATGTAGCTATGGGAAGAGTGAATGAAACAAACAAGAAATACAGAGTTAAAAAGAACTAGAGACAAAACTACAGGATAAAACACAAGCAAACTTACGCATATGGAGTCTCCCAAGAGGAAAACCAAACTAAAAGCACAGAACAAGTATTTAAAAATACAGTTCAAGGAAACTTTTCTTAAAAAAGGCATGAAGGGCTTCTGCATACCAGGGAGAACTGATCTAGTGATTAGAAGAAAGAAAGAATATTTTGGGCAAGCAGATAAAAGTATCAAGTCACTTATGGCAGAATGAAATTGGGTGGGCATCAGACTTTTTCTAAAGATATAAATTAATCCCAAAAGAGAATAGAACAATTCTGTAGACTCAAGAAAAGAAAGAATGGGCCGGAGATCTGTAGGACTGTAGCCATTTTAAGATGGTTAAATAATCAGGCACCACAGAACTATAGGACTGTACTAGCCAAGCTCTCTCTGAGAGCTTTAAATGAAATTTGAATTGTTTGCTTATTGATAGGGCCAAAATAGTATTTCCAAGTCTTCCTTACCAGTTCACCACTGACTCAAAAAGAATTTTCCAGAGATATTCTCTCAATCCAACTACAATTCAACCGATATGCACTTGATACTGTTTTCCCTACAAAATTTGAGAAGTTTACATTTGCTTTATTGTTAATTTACTGTGAACATGTCATTACTGCAAATATCACACTGTTCACAATTTTGTGTGAAAGAGAAAACCTCTGAGGATTAACCAATGTCACAAATAATTCAGGGTTACCAAGTCATTACTTATGTAAGTAAAAGGGAGGCTGAGTTGACAAAAAAGTAAGGAAACCAGGAAAGAACTGAAGAACATTTGGACACCCTATACACTGTATAATTTATCTCTTTCAGTGGGGAAAGTTTTAGAATAATTCAGAGTGTTCATAACAATTCGTGTGCCTCGCTATGGACTGATTCTGAGGCTAAAGATAAAAGCAGAGTCTAATTCAACATGAGAGATCTATTCCACCTTGATGTGTGATTTTATTAAGAAATGCCCCAGATCTAATATGCACAGCTTTAATCACGCAACATGGGGGAATAAGATTGTGATGTAGTTGAAAGAGTACAAACTTCGGAACCAAGGATCTGGGTCCCCACCTCACTACAGTATATGCTAACCATGGGACCAGAATATAACAATACCTTCTTTCTAGGATTGTTATTAAATGTGAGGAATAGTGTGATAAAATATTTAGCAGAGTGCTGGGCCCTTAGCAAGCACATGATGAATGGTAGCTATTCTTATTGATTCACGGCAAGACATTTTATTAAGGTTAAACATCTCAGAGAAACAAAACATCCAGAAATCTCAAACAGCCATCTGTTTTGAGCAACATTCCTGCTATGAAACTCTAGCTCACTGAAATGATTTGGATTCCCTCTAAAACTCACCATAATGAGATTTGGCCTGCACCAGAGAAAAGCCATTAATGACCTAATTGTCAGATCTAATGGCCTGTTTTCAGTCATGTTCTTATTTATTTCCTCTGTGGCATGAGATGCTATTGACTATTCTTATCTTCATTCATTCATCTGGATTCCTCAACAACGCTTTCTGTTGGTTCTTCTCTTGTTTGAAGCTCCTTTCTTGGGTTAGGGTTTTGAAGGGGACTTTTCTCTGCTTCCTGATGTCATCTTCTGTGAAGACGTCCCTTAAGTTCACCAGGCAGACTCAACACAGTTCAGCCAGCCTTTATTCAATAACTTGTGGGGATGCACCTATCTTCCAGGTGTTGGGGTCACAGGGACAAAGAGATGAGAGTGATAGAAACTCTCAGTGCTCCTTGTATTGAATTCTTCTCCTTTCTGAACACGTAGGAGGTGATGTTTTTCAGCTCTGTGCAGGAGATGGAACCAGGTGAATAGTTCTAATCCTGAGATGTGAATGCAGTTCACGGGGTGAGGCATTTAAGAGCCAGTACAGGTGGCGTGAGTGGTAAAGAATCTGCCTGCCAATGCAGAAGACCAAAGAGATGCAGGTTTGATCCCTGGGTTCGAAAGATCCCCTGGAGGAGGGCCTGGTAACCCACTCCAGTATTCTTGCCTGGAGAATCCCATGGACAGGGGAACTGGCAGGCTACAGTCCATAGGGTTGTTTAAAGTCGGACGTGATGGAAGTGACTTAGCACAGCACACACTACACCCAAGCACTGCTCAGACCAAGGGCAGCCAGAGAACTATCTATATCTTAAAATTCTCTTGAATATACACTCTTGAATTAACTCCTTTATTTGTCCTATTAATTTTATTTATTTCCATATTTTTTGTCTATGTCCCTAACACTTCACAAATTTCTCTTCGGATAGAGCAGTAAGATTTCTCCCCTGCAAGATAGAACTAATTGGAAAACACGGCATCGCTAATTCATTTACACTTGATTTTTCTCATTACAATGCTATTATTATGAGGTTTATTTCTGTTGCCAGAGAAAATATTAGTTTAGCTCATTCTTTACCTCTCCTTGGCCAGAATCCTTCTGGCATTTTGTTAATTTGTTATTTTAAAGTTAAAAACATGTGAGTCATTCTGTAGTTGTAACTTTTTCTGTTCATTCTCATTCTCTTTCTCTCTCCTCTAGGTAGGGCTGTCCTGTAGTTTCTCCTGAATTTATTAATTTAACTTCTTGATGTTCCCCTCTTCTTGCATCCAGGTTTTCTTTCATATTTCTCCTCTGATCAACACTTGTCACTAGTCTGTAAGTTATATGGATGACAGGACACTTGAGATGAATGTGGACTATCTAGTATTATTATTCAAGTGAACAAGAAATTAAAATATTACTCCAAACCAAGCATGGGCATAAAATACCATGGAAGTGGTAAGGGAACTATAGGTAATTTGGTACTGAGCAAGAAAACATAAAGACAGAGATTTCTTGATGTCTCATTCCTGGGTGTTGGGGCTAGTTTTGTTAAGCATTGGTTGAGTTATAAGTTAGATTTGGATCCAAAGAGTTTTTAAGAGTTGGTACATGATGTTCATGTCCAAAGCAAACAAAGATTCCAAAACTATCTAAGTCCAAGATGGTTAGAAGAAAGTCAAGATTCACCAGAAATATTAACTATAAATACCAAACTCAAAAGGCCATAGTGGGACCCAGGTCTACATCCCAGAGCCAAAGATGCAGAGTCAGGAGAAAATGGCATTGGAGCAAAGTCAAGTGCAGATCCATTAAGGGGCTGAGGTCCAGAGAGAGACCTCTAAAACCTAGTGGGTTAATATTGTTTGCTTTCATAAACTGATGGGCTCAGAAAACGGGCTCACCATTTATACCGCCGCCATAAACGGTGGCAGTAGGTTGTGTTACAGGCTGAGGACAGGGCACACACATGGGAAGCAAGGTTGGAAAGAGAGCTCCAGATCCCGTCATGGAGGACTGGCTAAGGGATTTATAACTTACAGGCCATACAGAGTCAATAGAGGATTTTAAACAGGAGTGATGAATGGTGAGATTTGCATGGCTGGGGGCCTTCAAGCAACAGCATGGAGATTGGACTGGTGGGGAATGAGATAATAGGCCTCCAGATCCCTGGTTAAGGGGCTGTTGTTCAGGTGAGAGGAGAGCAGGCAGACTAGGGAAGTGTGGAACAGTGAGCATCGGATGTTTCCTTAAGGGTGGGTGAAGTTAGAGAGACGATGGAGTGAAAAGGGGGCTGAAGACCAATCCTCCAGTTTCAGGTTAAAGATGTGAAAGCAAACATCTGGAGGGAAGATGGGCGATGGCATCCTAGGCCAGCGTGAAGGGACTGGTCTTGATAGCCAGGGAGGCTCTGGGTCCAGACAGGCCCAGATGGGAACAGAAATAGCTATAGATTATTTATTAGGTGTTGGGTCCAAAGGTTGAGAGTATTCACCTTCACGTTTTCCTGAGGGAGTAAGAGACATGGTTCAAAGCAGAGGTCAGCCAACTTTCTCTGAAAGGCCAGATGACCAGTGGTTCAGACTCTGCAGGCCACGTCGCTCTGCCACAGCTGCTCAGCCCTGCCATTCTAGTGGGAAAGCAGCCACAAACGTTGCCCTGCATGAATTCTGTGTTCCAGCAAAACTTTATTTACGAAAGAGGAGGTGGGCTGAATTTGGTCTGTGAGCCAAAGTTTGCCGACCGTTGTATTGGAAGGTTGAGGCTTGAAGTGCATGTTGTGGGGGTTGGGATGGTCTCTGTGGGAAATGAGAGAGTGAGTGTTGGTCAGTGATGAGGGACAGCGTCCAGCTGGGGCTGAGGGTCCCGCTGACATGAACAAGGATGCGTTCGTTGGTTGTGGTCCTGTCTGTGTGGTTCTTCGAGCCTCCAGCAGTTCTTTGTTAACTTCCTCCTTTGTGAGCCCAGAGCCTTGCTTATGTTTTTGGCAGATCACAGGTGTCCCTCCCCAGACACTGTGGACGCTTTGAGGGCCAGGTTCTTACCTCACGTATTTTTGTAATAACTTGATTTCCCTCAGTTTCTAGCTAATCACCTTTTAGTGGAAGGCATCTGGTCCTCACCTCACTGTGACAGAGGGCAAACCTTCTTCCAGACCTGAGCCACAGCTGCCAGGCCCATCTCACTTCATGTTGGGTCCACCCAGCCCCATCTCATCCTTTGAGGACTGGTGACTAATGCGGTGACTCTTAGCTGGTCAGAAAGGCTGAAGTCATGCAGCCATTATGGCTCTGCACACACGCATCCACTGTTGTATCTGTTTTTCTCTCCCCGCCCCCATCTTCCTGTCTTTGGAACAAAAAATTTCTCTGACTTCACATGGCCAGCACAGCTGTCCAACTGGCTGCAAACACAGAAGTGAATGAAGTCGGTGAAAGGATGAGTCACTGCACAACAGTGTCATTTACACTCGCCCCCGAGCCCCCCTCCCTTCCCCCTCCCGCCCCGGACTGGGATTTACTGCTCAGGAAGGTGCCCTCTGCCACATCTCCGAGGGCAGTGTGCAAGGAAGAGCCTTTCAGGGGAGGAAGTCATTCCCTTGGCTGAGTGGCTTAGTGATGCTTAAATGTTTTCTAGAAAAAGGACATACAACATGCAATTCACAGCTCAAATCCATACAATTTAGTTACAGCTTCACAGTATTTCCTGAGTCATGGCACAGAGCGAACCTATAACCAGGAAAGCTTGCTGGAACCAATGGTAATCTTACTCTCTGCTGCTGTTGTCTGTATTAATTCATGAAACCTCAAGAAAATAAGCATCCTTGCAGGGCAGAAGGCGCTGCCTGATAATCTGGATTAAGGTCGTTAGTTTTTACCATCATCAGTTGTTTTATTGGGAGTCCATGTTGCCATGGATTATCTAAAAATAGATAGCTAATGAGCATCTACAGTATAGCACAGGGAACTCCATTTGATGCTCTGTGGTGACTTAAATGGGAAGGAATCCAAGGAATAGGGGATATATTAATATGCATACATATGGCTGATTCACTTTACTGTACAGCAGAAACTGACACATGTTGGAAAGCAACAACAAAAAGCTGAGTAATAATATCAGTGATATTATTAGTCAGCAGCTAATTTTCTCACTGTGATTTCTGCCTTTCGATTATAAATTTTCCTATCTTAACAGTGATGCTGTTCAGAAAGTGAGAAACAAGACTGGTTGAAGTTTGTCTTAGTTCTCACCTTGACTGTTGCCTGCTTTTCATTGCCTTCAGTCAACCAGCTGTAATCATTGTCCCTGTACCTCTCTCTTTCAAAGGTCTCCTTCCTCCTCCTTGTAATGGTCTCCCCAGGGATTGCACTTGGATTCTCAGATTGAGGAGGGGAGAGAGAGAGAGCAGGACTGAAGCTAGAGGAGCAGCTGCGGATCCACCCGCCTGCCAAGGCTTGGCAGCAGGTTCCTGGGGAAGCACTGGGCACCTGGTTCACACAGGACCAGCACAGCTGGTCCAGCTTTTGACTGGCAGAGCGTGGCTTCCTTCGTCACCGAAGTGACTGGCCCTGTGATCTTGCTACAGCCTGCTGAAACCGAGAGGGACACAGTGAAAGGAGTACACCTCAGTGGGGCAGGTGCAAGCCACATTTCACTAATGAACAATGGGCACTTTGCACACAGGGCGGCTTTGATCTGAGAACTAAAAAGCCCTTCTGTTGGACAGGACGTTGGCTGAGGCAGGCAGCAGTAAGAAGCATCAGGAAGGATCCTTTATCTAAGAAAGTCAGTGTAAGAACAACCATCAAATCATACTTGCAGAGTCAAACACTCCCATTCTTAGAGATCTCCTTGGGATAAAGCAGCGCATTTGTGGAATTCTTTTAGTTCATTCTCTGTCTGGACCATCCCCAAATGAATAAAACATTTCTTCTATATTAAACTTAAATCTGTCTTCTACCCATCAGTTTCAGTTCTGCCTTATGGGCTTGTATATAAAACAATTCCATTTGAGGAAGAGAGTATCCATATGAGAGCCTTTCATATATTTGAAGAGCACTCTTTGGTCTTCTGTGCTTGCATGCTCAGTTGCTCAGTCACGTCCAACTCTTTCTGACCCCATGGGCTGTAGCCCGCCAGGCTCCTCTCTCCATGGGATTCTCCAGGCAAAAATACTGGAGTGGGTTGCCATGCCCTCCTCCAGGGGATCTTCCTGACCCAGAGACTGAACCCATGTCTCCTGCATTGCAGGCAGATTCTGTACCCACTGAGTCACCTGCGAAGCTTCTTAGGTCTTCCAGAAAGTGTTAACAGGTCATTTTGACTAAATAAAAATAAATTTATAAATAATAAATAATATAAATTGCTATCTTCATGTACTAAACGGTGCATTCCTCCTGCACAGTGACTTCAAAAGGCGCTATGCAAATTTCTTATGTCTTTCTCTAAACAGTCAGCAGAATTGTGCTGATAAGAATGGAAAAGATAAGAATGGAGATAAGAATGGAAAAGACCTTAGGGCTCATCTTTTCTAAGTTCTCATTTGGCAGATTGGGAAATGGAGGCCCATGGAGGTGAAGTCGCATCGTAGTTCAGAGCTGAGATGAGAACCCAAGCCAGAACAGGGTCCATGCCTGTATTACGGCTAGCTGAAATGCAGCGCCGTTATCAGGAAACATATGGTATAGAAGTGGTGATGGGCAAGACAAGTGAATTTGTTGAAGGCAAAAAGAGGGGAAGTTGAGTATCATAGTCTGTGTGTTTGTGTGTGGGGGGTGGGGAGGGAGAAAGGGAGAAGGAGAGGGAGAGAATATGAATCAACTTGAAGAAACTATCCCCCCCTGCCCCCACCCCCGCATAAGAACTGGATTTCTAGCTGAGGAAGCATTACAGTTGCCTCCCCTCTATGTCTGCCCCTGAAGTACCTGCAGTTCTCTTTCTACCACTATCAGGAAATCGTTGCCCTCCAATGGCCTGTCGTCTGTAGAGTTTTCATTTTTGCTAAGGGGTTTCTGGAGTACTCTGCCCCCCAACAACCTTCTTTTTCCTAATAAATTATGTTTGAATCAGCAGATTGTGTTTTCCTTTTCTTGTTGTTGGAATTTGTTGTTTTGAATGCAGTTGGCATTTGTTTCCATTAAAAAAAAGTTTTGGAGACTATATCCTTCCCCTTGCTATTTTTAACACTTGAAAATACATAGTTGAGTCGATAGTGATGGCCCAGTTTTCCTGCTTAATTCTATTTTTGATTTGAATTCTCCTCTTCATTCAAGATCTTCATGGTGGATTCCCGCCCTTTAAACCTGAAATGTTCTTGCCTTTGGCCTATTGGTGGGTCACAAGCATTGCTTTCCTAGACTCTGAGTTGATGAATGCTGACTCTTTTTCTTAAGATTTTCTCAGAAAAGTTGGGAGGAATATGAGTTGGTGTTTAGATGTGTCTGCAGATTTCACTGTGCTTCCTCTTAAAATTTCCATTTTATATTTCCTCTACTATTAAACATTTCCTTTTGCCTATGTCTTAAAATGTTTTATCTCTTTCATAATTCTTTTATTTAATTTCTCTTTGCTATGGTTGGAAAATTTGCACTGGGTCTTCAGTCTTTAGCCTGATGTTTTGCAATTTGTATTTTTTAATTGTTTTGCAATTTGTGTTTTGACTTTTGATGTAATCCCAGGTTGCACAGATGCCTGTTCTTGTCCTCAGGAGGTAGCTTTACAAACTGTTTAGATTTGCTTATTTACTCATTTCTTCTTCATTTTCATCTGAGAATTTTCGGGTTTGGGTGTATGAGCAGATGGTAGTCCTCCAAAGCCTTTCTCTTCCATTTTTGACTCACTGGTCAGTTTCTTGCTTGTTCTTCCTTCAACATAGCTCAGGTCTCCCTGCCAGAAAGTGTGGGGACAATTGGAGAGAATCTTGAAATCCATCACATGGTGAAAAAACTCAAGGAAGAACATATTTAATTTTTGTGGTGAAGTAGAGAGCAGGTGGAGAGAGGAAGGTCTTTTTTGCTCACCCATTGAGGTCTAGTCTCATTTTGCCCACAAGACTGTTCTCAGCCTGTAGGCTTTGGAATATTTCCTTAGAATTCCTGAAGCATTTATTGTCTGTGTCTCTCCTCTGTTAATTGGAATGGGATCTTTATTCTATCTCCAATCAGCTTGAAATCCCTTCAAAAATAAAGACTATCTCCCATCTCCCTGGCCTCTAGTACAGCAGAGTCTAGAACATAATTGGCTGTCAATATATGTTTGCTGAACAACTAGGTACGTATGTTTTTTTTTTTTTCTCAATTCCATATATGGTAGGCATTCAGTGACTTTTGTTAACAGTTACTAATAACATTAAAAATCACTACCCAAGCAACCCAATCAAAAAATGAGCAGAAGACCTAAACAGACATTTCTCTGAAGAAGACATACAGATGGCCAACAAATACATGAAACAATGCTCAACATCACTCATTATTGGATAAATGCAAATCAAAACTACAATGAAGTTAATTAACTTCTCACCTCACACTGGTCAGAAGGGTCATCATCAAAAAATCTGCAAAGAGGATGTGGAGAAAAGAGAACCCTCTTGCTCTGTTGGTGGGAATGCAAATTGATACAGCCACTATGGAGAAGTATAGTGGTGGTTTAGTCACTAAGTTGTGCCTGGCTCTTGCCACCCCATGGACTGGAGTCCACCCGGCTTCTCTGTCCATGGGATCTTCCAGGCAAGAATACTGGAGTGAGTTGCCATTTCCTTCTCCAGTGGGTCTTCTGGACTCAGGAATTGAACCCGGGTCTCCTGCATTGCAGGTGCATTCCTGCATTGCAGGTGGATTCTTTACTGACTGAGCTACAAGGGAAGCCCCTTCTCTCATGGAGAAGTATAGTGATTCCTTTAAAAACTAGGAATAAAACTAACATATGACTTAGCAATCCCACTACTGGGCAAATACCCTGAGAAAATCATAATTCAAAAAGACACTTGTACCTCAGCGTTCACTGAAGCAGTCTTTACAGTAGCCAGGACATGGAAGCAACCTAGATGTCCATAGACAGATGAATGGTAAAGAAGTTGTGGTACATATACACACTGGAATATTGCTCAGCCATTTAAAGGAATGAATTCAGTCAGTTGAACTCAGGTGGATGAACCTAGACCCTGTTATACAGAGTGAAGTCAGAAAGAGGAAAATGAATATGATATATTAATGAATATATATGGAATCTAGAAAAATGCTACTGATGAACCTATTTACAGGGCATTAATAGAGACACAGACATAGAGAATGGACTTGTGGACACAGTGGGGAAAGGAGAGGGTGGGATGAATTGAGAGAGTAGCGTTGAAATGTATACATCACCATGTGTGAAACAGGTAGCTAGTGGGAAGTTGCTGTATAACACCCTCTGGAGAAGGGAATGGCAACCCACTCCAGTATTCTTGCCTGGAGACTCCCATGGACAAAGGAGCCTGGCGAGCTACAGTCCATGGAGTTGCAAAGAGTTGGACACAACTGAGCGACTAACACAGAGAGCCTGGTGCTCTGTGATGACTTAGAGGGATGGGGTGGGAGGTGGGAGGAAGGTTCCGGAGGGAGGGGAATATGTATACTTATGGCTGATTCACGTTGTTGTACAGCAGGAACCAACACAACATTGTAAAGCAATTATCCTCCAATTAAAAATAAGTTAAAAAAGAAACATGGGACACTTATAGCTCTACACGTTTTTGGTCCATGTTGAAACCTATCTATTTCTCCTTGATTATATCTGATTCTTGATTTAATCCTTTGGAAATAAATATTAAAAATCTGGGATTGTTCAGGTTTTGTATCAATATTCTCTTTTTCTGAGAATGGGGCTATAATGATAGTTAACACATTCAATATGTATGTGTGTTTTCAGTAGTGTTTGACTCTTTGCAACCCCATGGACTGTAGCATGACAGGCTCCTCTGTCCATGGGGTTTTCCAGGCAAGAGTACTGGAGTGGGTGGCCATTTCCTCCTCCAGGGGATCTTCCCAACCCAGGGATCGAACCTATGCTTCCTGCATCTCCAGCCTTGGGAGGCGGTTCTTTACCACTGAGCCACCTGGGAAACCCCGTTAACACATGAGTTATGTATTTGCTAACTAACATAGCTGGCTAGGATGAGTATTAGCTCTGAGACTGTGAAGGAGAAAGGTGGGAAGTCATCTGTTAATTTAATCTGAGCAGAGTCATTTCACCTCTCACCTCCGTCCTCTACGTGGGTCAGTAAACAAAGCAGCTCACAGCTGGGGTCTTTATTTTGCTTCATTCTGTGTTGATGCAAGAAAGGTAGTGCTTTATTTCCTATCTTGATGGCAGATAGTTCAGGCTAACCCAGTATTATCCTTGGCATTATAATGATTACTTGAATATAAAATCATAATTAGTTGAATACCTTAGCAAATGCGCCTGAGAAATAATTATGTGTTTCAAGGTAAAATCCAGGGGACAAAATTCAGTTCTTCTGAGCAATTCTGTTGAAAAGGTAATACTATTCTTGTGTGTAAGATGGTGGCGTAGCCATTCTTTTTATCTCTCAGCATACCTGTCCTTCCTCAATCAAGTATTTCTTTGATCAAAATCTGTCATCTTGGATCACCTGAAAATTAAATGGCTAATTATGTCGATAAAAATATCTGCAGAATTTGAGGTTGTAAAAGCAATACAGAAATAATGAACAAATAGATTGAGTCTCTGGCACATCGTGGATAATCCAAGCTATGAGCTTTATTAAATGAACGTGGATGCTGACCACACCGAGAACAAAAACAAAGGCAACGGTATGGGAATGTACTCGCAGACCAAATTTGTACCTTCATGGTAGAAAGGAATAAAAGTGAAAAAATGCAGGAAATAAACTCCAGTTGATGCAGTCTGTCCTTCTGAAACTCAGAGAGGACCTTCCAGAACACCACAGAGCCAGGTGGACTTGATAAGAACTGTAAGTAAAGAGTGGTCATGGCTGGAGCTGAATAAATGACACATTGGCATCAAAATCTTGCTCATGCTTTTTGATCAAGACTTTTTTTTAAAAACATATTTGGCTGTGTCAGGTCTTAGTTGTAGCATGTGGCCTTAGTTATCCCACCAGGGATCAAACCTGCATCTCCTTAATTGGAAGGTGAATTCTTAACCACTGGACCACCAGGGAAGTCCCTTGATGAAGTTCTCACTCTTCCCTATACTAAGTGTTTTATACCGTTAAGGTGTAGGCAAGTAATTTTTTCAGGAAAAAGAGTGTTGAAATGAAAACATTAAGGATCCTCTCGATTTTCTCATTGTTTAATTGTGCTCACACATTGCATCTAGGGTGTTTTTTTTTGGTGGTGAAGGATTTTATTTCTCTAATTAAGTCATTTAAATAATCAAATGAAAATCGAACATTTTTTCTTTTCTAGGAAAGGAATGAACCCCTCATTCCATTTTTTTGTTCGTTTGATTAGAGGAAGATGCTCTCATTATCTGTCAGCTATTGGGTGTGTTCACTCAAAGTCAATCTACATCACTAAATAATAAGCATCTTCATTGTAATTGCAGAGGACTAGATAGAAAAATTGAATCTTGACCTTATGCCCTAAGGAACAATAATGTTGCAGCCAATTTAGAGATAGTTCCGGAGTCAAAGTTTCCCCGTTTAAAATGTCCACATCCTGTATTTGCTGTTTGACTCAAGGAACTTACACTGATACTCTGTGACAACCTAGAGAGGTGGGATGGGGTGGGAGGTGGGATGGGGTGGGAGGTGGGAGGGAGGTTGAAGAGGGAGGGGACGTATGTATACCTATGGCTGATTCATGTTGATATACGGCAGAAACCAGCACAATATTGTAAAGCAATTATCCTTCAATTAAAACTAAATGTAAAAAATCCAGTGATAAACCATAATGGAAAGAATATAAAAAAGAATATATGTTTGTGTGCATCTGTGTGTGTGTAACTGAACCACTTTACTGTACGGCAGAAAGTACCACAACATTGTGAATCAACTATACTTCAAAAAAAAACCACCACATCCTATTCTTTGGAGTTCAGCTCGGTATGATTAGCTGAGTATTCCTGCTATGTCTCCAGAGATAGACACAAGGCTCTCAAGCAGCATTTGTCCTAATTGCCTTGTTTGTATGAATGTCCCCAGAACTTGACTTTAACTTGTTTGGAAAAGTTCCTTTTTCTTTGTTCTGCCTCTTGCTCACCGAATGATTTGAACTTCTGTTGCACATGGGCTCCTTTCTGGGTCTGGCCTTGCACTTCAACTTTGCTGTTAGGTATTTTCAGTCATGGTTACAGAGCACCATAAAAACTGATTGACAGTTTAGCCTGGCTATAAAATCACTTTTAATTCTCACATTCCAGCATTCTGTCTCAAGTGTGATGGTGTTCCCTGTGTCTGCCTCGAGCCGTCTCCTCTCCAAGTCTTTTCTCTCTGGTTAGCTCTACTTGAAGCTCTTCTTCCAGCTCAGCTTCTTTCAATTTTTAATGATTCTTCAATGTCCAGCTAGGAGCTCCCCCTCTCTATGAAATCCTTCTGGAATCTTGCAGCCTTTTCGCTACTCCTCATGGCCATCGCCATACTATTTACTCTTATTGGGCCTTGGTGTTTATCTCCCCGTATTCCTAGGCTATAAGCATCTTAAGACGCAGGGCTTTCCTCCCGTGATCATTTTCAACCAAAAGCTGTCTAAGAGTTGTTAACTCAAAAAGTTTCATTGATGGAAAACACAAATATACCTTGAAATAAAATGATCGGTTTACTAGACTAAATGTTTCCCCCTATTTTTCAACTGGATTTTGAAATCATATAGAAACAACCAGTGGTATAATGCAGTGGTCCTCTTCCCAGGACATGTTGTGTAAACCTGCCAAAACTGTGAATATAAAGAAGCAGAAGCGTGTTTGTAGGTGTATGCTTGTCCTTGGTGGGAAACCTAAGTCCAAGTTTTGGCAAACTGATTAAAAAAATAACAATAACCTAGGAGAGTGTGTGTGGCCTATAATTTTATGCAAAGTATTTTTGTGTCCTGGGAAAGGCTGTCTTGGTGTTCCCTGAAACCTGACACATACATCACACCTCTCAGCTTGGCTTCGATTCAGATTCTCTAGAGTCACAGCCCTGGGCTTCCCTCGTAGCTCAGTCGGTAAAGAATCCACCTGCAATGCAGCAGACAAGGGTTCGATTCCTGGGTCAGGTAGATCCCCTAGAGAAGGAAATGGCAACCCACTCCAGTATTCTTGCCTGGAGAATCCCATGGACAGAGGAGCCTGGTGGGCCACAGTCCAGGGGGTTGCAAGAGTTGGACACGACTTAGTGACTAAAACCACCACCATAAAACCTCCATACAGCCCTGCCCCTCAAGTAATGACTGACCACCATTGTTCACTCTTGTTAGGTCTTCTGGCGCCAGCACGTGCATTGTGACTTTTTTTTCATCTCTAAAGAATACATGGTCGCATCAGAGAATAGTTTTCTCCAACTGCTTTTCCCTCAATGCTAGTTCCAAAGTACTTTTATAGCTAAAGAAAATGGTTCTACACTCTCAGAGTTAAATTTAATTGGTGTCTCATGAAACTTTCAATGAAATTCTGCTTTTACTCTTTGGGAAATAAGAATCTTTCTGGTGCAAACTCTTCCATTTGATTTGTAAAACTTCAGTAGGCAATTTAGATATAAAGAAACAAATTCTATTCAGAACATCTACCCACTGCACATAATAGTTATAACAACAAGATTCAAACAAACAAAGCACAAACCCTGCCTTCAAGGAATTCAAGGCATCAATGGGTATTAAAAAATTAAAACATGTATTGAATCAAAAGGAGTATAATATAGGTATTTGATATGATAAAGAAAATGCAAAATGAAGCAATTAGGCATCCCAGAAGAATGTTATCATGATTAGTGAGATCACGTGATAAACAAATTTGGAGATACCTTGATGAAAGTGAATATTTCTTTTGTATGGGGATATCAATAGTAGTTGGGCTTCCCTGATGGCTCAGACAGTGGAGAATCTGCCTGCAATGTGGGAGACCTGGGTTCGATCCCTGCGTCAGGAAGATCCCCCGGAGGAGGGCATGGCAACCCACTCCAATATTCTTGCCTGGAGAATCCCCATGGACAGATGAGCCTGGCGGGCTACAGATCATGGGGTTGCAAAAAGTTGGACACGACTGAGTGACTAAGCACAGCACACAACACACATCAATAGTAGTTACATTATAGATTTATTGTCTGAAATAAATGAGTTAATACAGATATGGCATTTGGAATACCGGCTGGCACAGGTTAAGCAGTCAGTATATGTTATTTTCAATGATCATTTCTCATCTCTGTGAGCTATTGCAAACTTTTTTACAGATAGTTGCTATATTGCCACATTTCCCAAGCAGGGAGAAATACCTGGTTTAATAGTCATTCCAAGGGCATAAAATATGCTACAAAGAAGGATTATTGCCACCGACAGCTGTAGAGTTTTCACAAGTAAGAACGAAAATTCTTAAGGCTTCATTATATGTTCACCATTTAAAGGAAGAAAAGTTTATCAAACATGTATTCTTCACACAACAAATGTCTGATGGGTTTTTCAGAGACTCACATAAATTAAGCAGATCTTGGATGATACACTGAACCCGAGCTGTTAATTCCCAGATCCCTGAATAGATCGTCATCTAACTTTGTGCCAAAACGAATAATAGAAGCCGAGTTTTCTGGATGACCAAAATCAGACCTAGGGAGCAAAGGAATGAAGTGAGCATGTTAATTTATTGCTATGTCAACAAAATAAAACAAATCGATCACTTGTTTGTTGTTTTGTTGGCGATAGATAATACAGGTTCAGCCACTCCACTCAGTTTATTTTTAGTTACGCAGCATGGTCATGTTGTTACAGTGGGGAGAGCCTAAGTGTGTGACCTTGAACCGGTTATTACCAGCACTGGGCATCAGTTCTACCCTCTCAAATTGGAGTGTATCTCTACTGTTTCTTCCTGAAGCAAAAGATCCTGGCTCTAGAAGATAGAATTATCTATGGATACTGTAGAAAATGGTTTGCCACTCATTTGAAATTTTCTATTTAGAGGAATAGTTTAAAGTATGTGTAACAAAGTGCAGAGCATTGCTCAATGTTGATTTGTCAAAAGATTACAATTTAGCTCTTGAAATAAACCTTTCCCAAAATAACAGCATTTGGGAAACTTAGAGCTCTGTGTTAGTCCTTTCACAGGAACTAAGAGGTCTCTCACATGATGAAGGCAGAATACTGAGTAACAGAGGAAACAAGAAGTCCTCAGTTTCCATTGCTCTGCCTGGGGACCCACTGGACTATTATTAGCATGGGATACAAAATAGATTTGGTAAACATTGGAGGAGTCTTGCCAAGCAGCAGTCTCAAAGACATATCGTCTTTTGTAACTGCCATGATCGGTATAAACAAGCAAGACGTTCTAATTAAGAAGTCTTTGTAAGGCAACTTGTTCTATAACTTAGCACTGGGGTTCTGAAACACAGTCAAAACTTTGGGGGTTGGGTAACCCTCATCCTGCCTCCATACAGACTGAAACAGAGAGCTGCAATATCTGCTTTTACCACTAGAGGGAGGGCGACTACGCGGAATTACTCAGATCAGCGGGCGGTTTCTCCAGCCGACACGGTCCCTCTTGCCTTCTCAAGCTGGGCTTGACAAATCGATGGATCATTGAAACTGATTGTCTTTGGCTTTTTGAGAGCGTGCAAACGTGGGGGGATGTGTTTTATCGGTGCGTGTCGGCTCCATCTTTCTTATTCAGTGGGGTTATGGTATGGATATTATTTTCTTATTTTTGCAAACCTCACTTATAAGCTTAGTACAGATCTGGTTGGATGATAGAGGGAAGGAGTAAGTGGCCCTCCTTCTAATCTGCCCTGCTTTGTGCAGTGTGCGTGGATTTTCCTTTTTAAGATGATCTCTTTTGAATTACAGGATCGATTAGAATGATTTCATGGGATGGATGTTGGGCTAGAAGAACTCTGATAATGCTCCCAACCCTAAAGTTCTATGATTCTGTATCTGCTCAACTGGAGCGTTAACTTCTTAAGGATGAGGAGCTATGACTGAGACATAGCATCTACTACCAAGGATGACCCCTTAACAGATACTACTATAACAGTTCATGATTAAAGTAGTTGATAAAACTGGCTTGTTTATATGATTATTTGCCATCTAGGAGCACCATAAAGAATGGGACATAGTTTTGACTCTCAAGGAATGTAACTGTGTCTCCTTGATACAGATTTTTAAAAATCTGTTGAAGCTAGAACGGTAATAGTTAAACAAAAGGGTCAGAAATACTACTCCTTTTGTCCCCATTATAACCAGCTTCCCCAACATACATACAAATCTAAACGTGTCATAGGTACACATATTCCACATAACACACAGAGACACATTCAGATTCTAAGGCAAAAATCTTTACCAAATGGCATTATGCTAGACAACAAGCAATTGTGTAAAGTTATTCTCATAAAGCTATAGTAAGCAGCGCAATAAATTTTAAAAAGGAATGATTTATGATTCACTAGTGAGAGCAATATTTACAGGTCTTTTTAACATCATGCAATTGTAGCTTAAAACGTAGAAACTCAGAAAAAAAGCTTAAAGATGATAACGATATTAGAAATCATTCTTCCTCTTTTTGTGTTGTTTTTAAACAAAGGAAAAACTGACACCGAGGAATCACACAAATGGTTATTGGTGACTGGTACCAGAACTTGGGTCTCTTGGCTCCAAGCCCATTCTGTTATATCCTGCAGTAGAAATATCAGTGCAAGCTGTCCCCAGCATTTAGAAGTTGGTATTTCTACTAGATTGTGAAGCCAAACTGTGTAAAGACTTAGAATCTGGAAAGAAAGCTCAGTTGGAAAATATTCCTAAATGAAAAATGAACCAAGTCACAAAAAGTAAGGCTTCCATAAAGAGAGTAATTTTAATAGGAAACAAAAATGCCTAAAAATAAACTGTGGAATGAGAAGACTTAGTTGTTACTCATTTAGAACTATTAGTAACAAAGATACAGACATTAAATAAATACATGTTTTATATCCTGCTTTGGATTGAGTCACAGAAGAAACTACGAATGAGGACATAAAGAGAGAATGGAGACTGCTTTGTGCTTAATTTGACACTGCCCCTTTAATATAAAGAATGCAAAAATATCAAAACCTACCATAATTATCTTAATACTAATAATAGAGTTGCCGGCTCTGTTTGGTGAGGCTACAAATTCAATTAATTCCAATGCTGGTTCCAATAAGCTCTTTATGAGTCTAAAGAGATTATTAACATGGCAAAACTTGAAAGATTGAATCACAATAACAATTTCTTGCAAGATTTTTGAAGCTTTTAGCAGGTTTGCTCTCATGAAAATAACAATCTTAACCTGATGCAGTAGAAAGAGCAAGCTGGGAAGAAAGGGAGTGAGGGATGAGGGGTAAAAGGCAGGGAGGGAATATCATGCCTCATTCTTGGTTATGCACCAAGTGAAAAGTCAATGCCCATGTCAATGTCAGGTTTGTTCCCCCGACCCCAAGGCTGAACAAGATTGAGAAAGGCTGTGGCCTCTTTTGGGTCCATGTATGCAACTGTAGATAAACTGGCTCAATCCGTCTGCACATATGGGCACCAAAGTTGGGCACAAGTGTTGAACTGGCACACAAAGTACTGAGGGCAGCAGTGAGGAGTGGTTCCCTAATCTGGCTCTAAAGAAAAGAGTGAGAATTATTATTCAACAAGGCCCTCCAAAAAAAACAGCAGCAAAGTCTCTACTGGTTTATTAATTGATTAACTTAGGTCTAAATACTATAGGTATCATGGCATAATACTCCCACTTAGTTAGGAATCAGTACAGCCTTCAAGCCGGGGATAGCTAGAGGCAAGTCTCATCCTTAGCCTGAGTCATTATGCCTTTAAAAAAGCCTTTATGATTTGCTGCTTCTATTTCACAAGAAGCTATAGGGGCCAACACTTTTCCAGTGTTATGTTACATGGTGTAAGAGTTGTACCATCCTTGTTGTAAAAATGCACGCTGCAAGTCATACCGTCTTGTTTGCCTCTCTCAGCTGTTGAGGATGTTTGTGTATCACAGCACGCTAGGCTGGGACAGGTTCCTTCTTGTATGATTCTGAGCTGTTTCTTCAACCACCTGGTCCCAAGGACAGGGCTTACGCCTGCCTTCAACCTGGCTGATTGATCACATAGTGACAGGGTAACTGGCCAAGTCTCTCTTTGCCAGATGTGATAACTGCCGAGGCTTCCCCACCGAGGCTTCCCCACCAGGACTTCCCCTTTGCCACACGTCCATTAGCTTAGCGGAGGCTGAGAGCCCAGTGCTGCCTGTGACATTTTGCTGTAGGGTGACTGTGGGTCCTGCTCTGCTGGCAACCCAGGAGGACTTTGTTCTGATGTGTAGATGCCTGGGGCTGCTAGCTCAACACCCTGGAAAGGGCTGGTCATTTCCTCCCCTAGTTGGGACAGGATGGCAGAGCCTGCAGGCGGAGAGTTTATTAGCATGACCATTTGTTAAATACAATCAAGCCCTTTCTTTGTGGTCTTTTCCTGTTTCTCTTCCCCAGGACTCATTTCGGTATCTATCAGGGATTAAAGTGGTGCCTTAGGCCCTTCAAAGTCTAAAAGAAAGCTGGGGGTGGGGAGGGTTGCCCCGCCCTCCACTCTGCCTGGGACTTGTGGGTTTACAGGCCACACTCCCTTCTAGTCTGGCTTCCTTCCTGGAGTGAAGTATTCACAGGACTGGGTGGATTGGCTCAAGGGAATGGGGAAGCCTTTTTTTTTTTTTTTTTTTTTTTTAACACTGTCCTTATTTTGAGTCATTGGCTGGAGCATGGGATTTAAAAATACCCTCTATCCCTAGTAACATAAAATTGTTCATTATGGTAAGTTTGGCTAGCTGTGAGGAGAGAAAAATGGAAGCGGGGGTAGTAAGGAGACTGAGTCTTGGGCCTTGGGCAGCGCAGTTAGATCAGCACGGTCTTCCAGGCGGTGGGGCTTCTCCTGCCTTGCCTCAGCACCGTCAGACGTTATCGCTGCATTTCTTTTCTCGCTCTTGGAATCGGAGAAGCGAGAGGGCTCATTCCTCTCATCGCCAGATGAGTCCCCTGTTTTTGTCAGGAGACATATGTGGGAGCATTTTTGGAATCTCCTGCTTATTTTTGTTGTTTCAAGACCCTAAAAGGAGAAGAGGGCAGAAATAAGAAATCCATAAGAGAAGTGACTCTGGGCATCTCTAGAGGGAGCCTTCCTCCATACAGATGTCCCATAAACAGTGCCATCTAGAAGGTGATCTTCTCCAGATCCTGACTTTGACAGGTCCCAGGGTTGAGGAGACACCAGGACCGTGACTGTCAGGAATTAGAAGTGTCCACTGGGCCAGAAGAGACTATGATACTATGCGAAAAGTCAAGAGGGAGAGAATTGAAGCAAAAAGTGCTCAGGTAATCTCTGAAAGGGAATCAACCCTGAATATTCATTGGAAGGACTGATGCTCAAGCTGAAACTCTACTTTGGCCACCTGATGCCAAGAGCTGACTCATTGGAAAAGACCTTGATGCTGGGAAAGATTGAGGGCAGGAGGGGAAGGGGACGACAGAGGATGTGATGGTTGGATGGCATCACTGACTCAATGGACATGAGTTTGAGCAAACTCCTGGAGACAGTGAAGGACAGGGAAACCTGGTATGCTGCATTCCTTGGAGTCAAAAAGAGTTGGACACAACTTATTACTCAACAACAACAACAATAATCTCTGAAACCCACCCTCAACCAAAGAGTCACTGAGAATGACTGACACCCCAGCTCTTTTGCACCGGGTCTTGAGCTGGGGCTGCTCCCAGTGAACCAGGAAAATAAATAACCTTGGCTTTGAGGTAGAAGAGAATTTTGTCCACTTGGTCTCAGCCTAACTTATTGACTCCAGTGGCTGGAAGGACAGGGTAGGAGCTGGGAGAGAGCAAGAATGCCAAGGAGGAAGGGATACCAAGGAGATGTTTCTGGCGATGGAGCAGCTGGCATCCTGCTGTCACTGAGACTGGCTGGCCCAGGAGGATCCTAATTATGGCACAACTGTTGCCTCCATAATCACTGTGACAGGAGCTGTGTGGGCCAGAAGGAGATGTGAGATGGAGCTGGTTAATGCTGAAGAGGATGTTGGAATCACTGCTTCTTGCCCCAGCTTCAAACAAGAGGCTATTGTTGCCAGCTGCCTGCTAAGGTTGAACCAGCTGCTGCCAAGAAAAGGGCCAGCCGCCTCTTCTGCCTCATCTCCGGGATGCACCAGCCGCAGTCTGCAGGTCTCTCTCGGCGTCATCTGGCCAGAGGTAGCGGACAGGCTGCCAGGTGGGCCTTTAGGATAGTTGTCGTTATGGGAGGCCAGCGGGAGAGTTTAAAAGTATGGTGAGGGATTCAGAGAGAACTGGGCTACAAAACACACCTAGATTAAAAAACAACGAAACAAGAGCCTTCAGTGGAGGGACCTCCTTAGTGGTCCAGTGGTTAAGACTTCTTCCGACGTAGAGGGTGTAGGTTTGATCCTTGGTCAGGGAGCTAAGATTCTGCAGGCCTTGTGGCCCAAAACCCAAAACACATGAAACAGGAACAGTGTTGTAACAAATTCAATAAAGACTTTAAAAAATGGTCCATATTTAAAAAAATCTTTTAAAAAAGAGTCTTCTGTCGAATTATCCCCAAATCAAAGACAAGAGCTGTGAAATTTATCATTTAAGGATATTGGTTAGGTGATCTTTTCCATTCAAGTAATTAAGGGAAAATAAAGCCATTTCCCCCTTCCACAGCCCTTGTACTTTATGTAAGAGATTCTGTCCCACCTCCTTCTATGGATAAATACCCAGGTTTAGGGGTGAAAATCTCTCAGGCTTTCCAGGTGGCTCAGACAGTAAAGAATTTGCTTGCAATGTAGGAGACGCAGATTTGATCCCTGAATGGGGAAGTCCCCTGGAGAAGGGGATGGCAACCCACTCCAGTATTCTTGCCTGGAGAATTCCATGGATAGAGGGGTCTGGAGGGCTGCAATCCATGGGGTTGCAAAGAGTCAGACACGACTGAGCAACTAACACTTTCACTTTCAGTCTCCTGGATGGAAGTATAAATAGTACCCGTTGAAGCCAACTTTCCAATGAAGTGTGAGAATTTATCTGGGAGTTGCAGTGTGTTTGCAGGGAAATCTGGAAATAAACCAGAGCTGCTAGAACCAAGGTGAGATGGGCATGAGAGTGGGGGAGGAATATATGCCCTGTCTTGATTTGTCCACGTGTTGCCCGATTCAGGAAAAAAACCAAGACTAGCCATTTACAGGGACCTCTCTCGATGCCCAGTATCCTCTGTGAGTCTTTTGTAGAGTTTTCTGCCTTCTGATACCGAGGAATCTCCTGGGAGAAGACAAGGCGTAATGGATTTGCTGTCAGGATTTTGTTTCCCTTGGGAGACAAGTGACTGGTTACAACATAGTGCTAACTTCTGGAGAGTTGACTTTCCATGTTGCCACTTGGAGTGGCTCGCTGAGAGAGGAAACTTGTGGCATCTCATAATTTAATGGCTTTTTATTCTACTTTGTTATTCCCTTTTATTCAGCACAGCGTTGGCTTTATTGGCCCTTGGCTCCAATAAAACTGTGCATTACACAATCATAGCACTTCCTTTAGGTCGTACCTTTGGATTCCCATGTGTAAAGCTGGTCAATGGTGTGTGGTTTTTTCAGGATTCATCTCTAGATTATGGGTCCTTTTCAGTTGCTTCACGAGAGAGCAGAACAGCGTTGAGAGTGGTAAATTTGGGAGGCTGAGATGCTCACATCCTAGTGTGTTCTATAAAGAGCCACCACAGAATAAACCTGGCTTTGGGGACACAGACTTTCATCTCCTAGACTCTTCTGTTTATTCCCTCCAAATCCTTTTAGCTTGGTTTATGAGTCTGAATGTGATGCTAATAACCATTCCCCGAAAAGCTTCTCTCACACGTGCCGGAAGAGATTGGTGTTCCCCCCTGAACTCTTAGCTGATCCTTTTACAGAAAGCATTTGGGAAAAAATTTGACTTGAGTCTCTTTTCCACAGTTCTGGGAGTGAAATAGTAGTAAAAGCCCTGGTCTTTGAAGTTACCAGTAGCCCTAAGAGAGAATTTAGGATTTTGACAGGATGGTGGAATTGGGATTTGAAAAAAGGTGGAAATACCATTTTGAGATACTATCAACACCATAACATTTCCTGTATGTTCCAGCTTTAAAAGTCACAGAGTCATTAGAATGGTGCTATGCTAGAGACACTGGGCTGATTTAACTGCAATATGTTAAACTGTGAGGCAGTTGATTTTTCCCTTCGATGATAAGCCAAACATAAAATCTCAGGAAGATGAGAATACCGTGGATGCTGGCATTTTAATGAGTATAGTTTTGGAAACATAATTAGAATCATGCATTTGAGAGGCAAAGATTAATTAGTGGAGTAAATGACATCATATATACATGTATAGCTTATGGCTGGCTCCAGTGCATCATGAATCGGTTAGTATCTGTTCACACCTGGAACCACTTATGGCACTTTGAGTAGGCAGAATGGAAACCATGTATCCTGGACAGTCCACTGTTGACATACACCATTGGAAAATATGATGCCTTTCTTCTTCAAGATCTTAGTTCTCTTCATTCCCACCCTTGCAATACATGGTTTCAGTATTGGATAGTAGGGATGGGGTTGAGTGTAGAGGTGGATGCCTCCCTGTTTCCTATCTTCACATGTAGGCTGCTTTGATGCTGGCTCAGTTCTTTGTAACTTCAATACTCTGTTTCTCATCTAGGCTACAGAAATTTCTTAAGAAGTTATGTGGTTCATGCAAAAGAACGAAATCAGTCCCTTACCCAACATCATGTACAAAAATCAACTCAAAATGAATCACAGACCTAAATGTAAGATCCACAGCTGTAAAACTCTTGGAAGAAAACATAGAGCCAAAGTTTTAACTATATTGGGTTTGGTGATGATTTCTTGGATATGATGCCAAAGGCATAGGAAACAAAAGAAAATATAGACAAATTGGCCTTTATGGAAATTAAAAATTTTGTGCATCAAAAGACAATGTCAGCAGTGTAAAAAGGCAACCCAAAGAATGGGAGAAAATAATTGCAAATAGTACATCTGATAAGGAATTATTACCCAGAATATATAAACAGCTTATGAAACTCGACAACAACAACAAAACAAACAACCCAAGTATATACAATGGAATATTATTCAGCCTGAAAAAAGAAGGAAACTCTGACATATAGTACAACATGGATGAATCTTGAGGATGTATGCTAAGTGAAATAAGTTGGTCACTAAAAGTGACTGAACTGAACTGAACTGAAAAGACAAATATTGTATGATTAGACATATATGAGGTATTTAGAATAGTCAAACGGAGAAGGCAATGGCACCCCACTCCAGTACTCTTGCCTGGAAAATCCCATGGACAGAGGAGCCTGGTAGGCTGCAGTCCATGGGGTCGCACAGAGTCAGACATGACTGAAGCGACCTAGCAGCAGCAGCAGCAGAATAGTAAAAATCATAGTGATGGAAAATAGAATAATGTTTGTGATGGGCTGGGGGGAGGGAGAAATGGGGAAATTATTGTTTAATGAATATAGACTTTCAGTTTTACAACATGAAAAGAGTTATGGAGATGGAGGGTGGCAATGGTTGCACAACATTATCAATGTATTTAATACCAGTGGAATGTACACTTAAAAATAGGTAAGATAATAAATTTTATGTTATGGCTATTTTACCACATTTAAAAAATGGAAAAAAGTTATTGATTATTTGCTATGTTGTCTTTGGTACTCTAATTTGCCTTGTATACACATTTTAAATATATACACAGATTTTTATCATAGTTGATCAAACAGCTGATTTTATAAGGTATTAACTTGGATTTTATAAAATCTAAGTGCTGAATAATATGTGAAGTTATGTAAATTAGTACATACAAATGATTTAATATATAGGCATTACAATTATGTTAACAAATAGAAAATGCTCTATAGGTAATGTAAAGTACCAAGATCAGAACACAAAACTGTATATTGTGGTGATCTCCTATCTGTAAAAATATGCAGAGAAAATAAACTTACAGGAAATATTGCAAAATGTTAACAGTGGTTATCTGTTGGCAGTGAGCTTGAAGGTAATTTTTCTTTCCTGTAAAACATTTTCTTCATAAAGTCGTTTCTATAATCAGAAAAAAATTTATAATGAAGAATAGTCACAAAATCAGTATTTTTTATTTAGATAATGCTAGGTATGTGTCTTCTTTACACCCAATCAAAGGTGACTATACCTGAATAACATTTGAGAATCAGACTCCTGGTCAAGAATATACAACTATTATGAAACACATGGTTTCTAAAGATAAATGAGATCTGTCTTACAATATTTTGACTTCCAGGGCTCTGTGCAGGCACAAAATCCTCTGTGAATTGGAGGCCTGCCAGCTTGGGCAATACTGCTTAACAAATGAGGTTTATAAGCCTTTCTTCAGTTCGTATTGGTAGCATTTTCTCACTCAGATGTAAATACCCCAGCTGGTAAAGTGGCAGTATTAATTAGCCTTGGGAAGTAGGTTGAAGGATATGAAAGAAGAATCACTAGAACTGTCATAGGCTTTGACTGCCCGTACAAAGCAGATGGAAAGGTAGATATGGCTTTTCCTCCACCCTTTGAGAAGACAGATAATATTCAACTGTGGGATACATATAGAGGAGGGAAAAAATCTTACTTTAAGAGATGACCACAGAGTTTCCTTTATGGGCAAGTTCCATTGTTTGGCTTGTTATCTGTGTTGACCGTTTTGACTTGGGAAAGAAGGCCCTCACGGCTCAGATGTTATGGATTAGAGTGGTCTTATGTAAGCAACTCTGAATGAGAAATGAACAGGGCATTTGGAGTTTAGGGGCAAGTGAAGTAAGGAGAGAAGAGAAGGAAGGAGGAGGAAGCTAAGTGTGTGAATGTGTGGTTAGAAATGGACAGAGTCCTAACAGAAGGCAGGGAGAATCCTGCAGTGATGGTGGAGCCATGGGGGTGGATGAGAGCTACGGAACTTGTCGGAAGAGGAGCAGAAGCCTCTCTTCTGTTGATCTGTGTTGTTCAGTCGCTAAGTTGTGTCCAACTCTTTGTGGTCCCGTGGACTGCAGCTCCCCTCCCCTTACTATCTCCTGGAGTTTGCTCAGATTTATGGCCACTGGGTTGGTGATATTATCCAACCATCTCATCTTCTGCTATTGCCTTCCTTCTTTCTCAGCATCAGGGTCTTTTCCAATGAGCTGGTTCTTCACATCAGATGGCCAAAGTATTAGAGCTTCAGCTTCAGCATCAGTCCTTCCAGTGAATATTCAAGACTGATTTCCTTTAGGATTGACTGGTTTGATTTTGCAGTTCAAGGGATTCTCAAATCTTCTCTAACACCACAGTTCAAAAGCTTCAGTTCTTTGGCACTCAGCCATCTTTGTTGTCCGAATCTTTCATCCATACTTGGCTACTGGAAAAACATAACTTTGACTATATGGACTTTTGTCGGCAAAGTGATGTCTCTGCTTTTTAATACACTGTAACCATCCCACATCCTTTGCCAGCAGTGTCTTGCATTTTCAGCGAGGAATCTGCTACAGGGACTTCCCTTGTAGTCTGGTGGCTAAGACTAGTGCTCCCAATGCAGGGGGACCACGTTCAATTTCTGGTCAGGAAACTAGATCCCACAGGCCACAACTAACAGTTCACGTGCTGCCACTAAAGATCCCGTGTGCCACAATTAATGCCTGGTACAGCCAAATAAACATTTTTTTAAAAGCTCTACTACCTCCTATGGCCAGGTATGAGTATTCTTTTTGGAAAATCAGGAAAAGGGGCTATGTTCCATAAATGAGCTGACATAAAGAGGAAACGAGAAGAAAAGAGGAGAGAGACATTATTACGGCTTTAACAGAGAATTGGAATTGAAAATGTTAAGGAGAAACATGTCTCCCTAGAACCCCTGGAAATGCTGAGTGGCCTGCTGTACTACCCAAGGTGGTTAGAATGAGATTTGAGATCACACTCTCAAAGGCAGGGTCACCCTAGTTGACATCTATGTTGCATTTGTACTTTTAGAGAGGCAAATGTTTGATAATTAATACTTTCAGATTGATGGATTAATTGATTTTAGCTAACCAAATGCCTGGCCCAGGAAAAACTCAGTCCAAAGTTTGGGTTATTCTCAGTTCACAAGTGTAGTCTTTCCCCGCTTGTTTCAAGTCATATGATTTGTAGTTGAGATATGCAGTTGTCAATGATCTGTTCTCCAGCCAATATTAAAAAAAAAGTCAGCACGGGAAGAAAATAACCATAAAGACATTTAATCAGTTATAAGAATGGGGTTTATTTCTCCCTCCTGGGTCATGTTTTCCAAATAGTCTTCAGAGAGTTTAAGCTGATTAACATTGGTCATGTCAAAACCACATAATTGCAATTTAGCCCATTAGTATGCCCATCGTCTCACGGCGCGGGACAGAGCAATCAATTTATCACAAAAATTTCATTTGTTTACTACCCAGACAAAGAAAAGAGCAGGATTGGAAATTATGTCAATGCTGTTAGCAGTGATTTGGGGGGCTCTTATTTTCCCTTAGTAATTGAAGTGTTGGATCCAGGATATTTCTACTTGTGAGAGCCAAATCCATGAGCATTACACTGCAGCACATCCCATCAGCTATTAATCAAGATATTTAAAATTGAAGGTGAGAGGCCTCATTCTGGACAGTTCAGTTTCTTATTCATGAGTTCAGAGGATTTTCTTTTTTTAGATGCTTTTTTTCCCCTTTCCACTCTGTTTTTTATTAGATGATCTCATTTTATTGGGACCAACAAGGAAAAATGAGTACACAGGATTATCTATGCTTAAAAATGCACATATATGGAAGTGCAATTTCAGGTTGAAGTATTATTAGGCAAACTAAATACGGCAGACTAAAAAAGCCATAGAAAGTAGGAGATTTGGCTTTTAGTTTATACTTTCTTTCTTGCAAGCTCTGGACAAGTAACTTATTTTTTCACTTCCTCATCAGCTAATTGTTGGATGAGGATAATGATACATGTCCTACCTGAAGACCAGGACTGAACTGAATGGTCATGTGTCTGCCTGAGCTATACAGCACTTTCCCTCCACGGTCCCTTACTGAGCTTTATTTTCCTTCATGGCATGGATCACTACATGACCTTTTACTATGGATATATTTTTCTTTTTATTTTCTGTTTATCCAAATAGAAAGTAAGCTCCATGAAAGCAGCCTTCTGTCTGTGTTATTACCAGTGCTAGGGCAGTGACTGGCACATGGTATATGATCAATAAGATTTGTTGAAAAGATGAATCTTAGTTGTAAAACCTAGGATTATAAAATGGAATCTGATGCAGTATGGTGGCAAAGGTTTGTTGTCAAGATGTCATGTTTCCAATTTCAGCCCCACCATTTCCTGGTCATATGATTTTGGGTTAGTTAATTAGCTTCTTAAGGCTTCAGTTGTATCTTTTGTCATGGGTAGAATGTGCCTAACTATAGTACCTAACTGTGAGTTGCTATGAGGATAAATAAAATAATTCATGTAAAGTAATCAACACCGGGTCTGAATTCATTGTCAGTTGTCACTATGAGTTTCTGGATTCATAAAGCATGGATTCAGCTTATCCAAGTGGGAATGAAAAATTAGATGCTGCCACAGTAAAGACTTAGAATGACAAAGGTTTATTGTTGTCTCATAATAAATGCTATCTCCTGGGAATCTTAGTTTTGAGGTAAAGTTACATTACTATATTTGTAGGTTGAATGAAGACTCTTTTACAGGATGACCTCTTGTCACTATCTTATTGCGTGGTTAGAGTGACAATCGGGACAAGCAGTGTGCCAAGTTGAAGTGGTTGATGAATTACTGGGTTGGCCAAAAAGTTTGTTCAGATTTTTCTGTGCAACGTTATGGAAAAACCTGAACAAACCTTTTGGCCAACCCAAATGCTTTGGAGCCCTTGGGTCATAAGGAGCCTGAAAAGATTCACTCTCTGGGCAGCAGTGATGGTGGTGACGTTGCTAAAAGAGGAAGAGTAGATGGTTGGCCACACCCACCACGCACTTCCTTCAGGAGTCCCACAACACCCTTACAGGTTCAGTATGACTATCATTCCCATCTTACAGATGGCGCATCTGAAGCTTGAGCTGGTCAGATAACTCAGGTTACAGATGGGCTCATGCAGCCGGTATGTCTGGAGGTGGAATTTTGAATCTACACACCCTTAACCGATTTATTATCAACACTATCCCAGCTTTTCCCAAGGACAACATTTGATCAGTGTCATTTGATGACAAAGTCAGTGAAATACTGTAATCGATCAGAGGAATGGAGGGAGTTTGATGTTTCCTTTGTTTGCCCTATAAATGACATACCCTGTGACCTTCACCCTCTGCTTCTTGTTTATATTTGATTATGTTTGTATCTTGAAACCAATGAATTTTCCTTGAAATTGTGATAAGAAATCTGAGAAAGTGGCAACGCTGCAGGAGAAAGGAAACCATGACAAGCTGACGGTGAGCGTGGAAGTGAAAACACGGAGGTGTCCCTAAAGTCTAATTGCCAGTGTCCTACTCCAGAGGGGAACTTTGATAGTGAGCATTGAGAACTCAACCCTCCTGATCATTTCACATATTGGGCATACAGTTTGTGTGAGGGTTACAACATGAATCTTCTTAGATACCTCTGGTTTCTGACACGGCAGCAGCCTTTGAATCACTGAATGTTTCTTCCCCTGCGGCTTGATCTCCAGTACAGCCAATTTTAGGATGGGAGGAGTTTTTACTTTATCTGTTCCAGCCACACTCCCACTTTCTGCCTTCATACCAGGAAGACGGTTCGACTCTGTTGCGCGGTGCGGGCTTGCCGACATGTGGGCACTGCTGTGTATGTGCATCTGGGTATTTCTGAAGATGCCGGAAACAATGGTGAAAAGTGTGGGAGGGTGAGGACCTGTATTGCATAACAAACTGAAGGCACCAAGGAGGCTGCATTTGTTGTGAGTTAAAGGTTTATACAAAGATTTTCTTAGTAATGTCTGAGATTTTAATAGGGTAATTAATCTTTCTAAGTGTTAGTGCCAGATTATGGGATCAGCTATTATCCCTGGCTGCAGAGTAATCCTTTGTGTGTTGCTATGAGCAGGATCGAGTGAAGAGACTACTCAGGTTGCCAAACAAAGATACGGCCGCAGTTGGCTTGTTTGGGTTTTTAAATGCGTTTTCTGGTGCAGTTAAAAGAACCCTATTTCCGTGGGACTATCATTGCCCTTTAATAGCCATTGAGTTGAGGGGAAAGGCAGATAAATAAATATACATGCTTTATGCTTTTTATTCCTTAACAACCAATCATTATTATTATTTTTAAAATAATGACAGGCGTATTCATTGGAGACTGTAAGCCAGAAAATACAAACTAACAGAAAGAAAGACTTACAGGAATAGGGCAAGAGGTCTCCATCTAAGTTCCAAAAGTTCTGCCTCTTTCTCTTTCCTTAGTTGAAGTTAGTGAAAATGGCCAAACAATCCAGCAAGCAACAAAAATCCAAGGGGAAACAATAGTAGCTAATGAGACTTGTCTATAGCCTTTAATCAAGTTTCATTATGTAATGTAGCTTATCAAAATATTGATTACCAATAGATGACTTTTTTCTTTGCTGTGCATCTATCTGTCTCTTTCTACCTATCTATATATGTTGTGCGTATATGTGTGTGTATATATAAAATTCAGGACATTCTATACCATATGTGTTGAATCCTGAATATATAGTGGTGGTGCTGCAATTCATCCAGTGGCCTTTGCTCTGGTTTTGCTTAAACTTCCCCTTGGCTTTGACCAGGATTCTGCTCTGGCTGTGGAAATGAGGGAGTCATTCAGGACTGTATGTCTGTTGGTATGGCAGTTGGCTGCAGCTACTGCTTATTTTCCCCAAACTGCTCCAACTGTTTTGTTTACGTGAACTCTTGTAATTCTCAGCTGCTAGTATCACTGCTCAGGTAAAAAATACTCTCTTTTGTACTGTAACTCCTTCACTGTGCATGAGGCCACACTCTCTGTGTTGACTCCTCTGTTATGATTGGCTGCTCAGCATAGGAAGGTTTGTTTGTTCTTTCTTGAACAATGCCTGAATTTTGGCCTTAAATTCTACTTACCAGTGAGATCCACCAGAGGATGCTGTTGGTGGGTGGTGGGGCGACAGTCAGTAATTTATTTGCCTTTTATGTAGAAATGATATGAGAATGATGACTTAGATAAAAGGTGCCTGGTATTTCCTGTGTAGGGTGGAGCAATGTGTTTTATGGAGAATTTTAAGGAGGAGGAAGAACTTGGACTGGGTAGTCTGGTGATCTTAAAGTCATCTCAGTGCTTTAGTTATAGCCAAATACTGATTGGCCAAGAAATTCACTCCAATTTTTCCATAATATCTTATGAAAAACCCAAACGAACTTTTTGGTCAACCCAATATACAGTTATGTCTCTCTCTATCAAGATGTGGGCTTCCCAAGTGGCTCAGTGGTCAAGAACCCGCCTCCCAGTGAAGCAGACACAGGTACAATCCCTGGGTTGAGAAGATCCCCTGGAGAAGGAAATGGCAACCCAGGCTAATATTCTTGCCTAGAGAATCCCATGAACAGAAGAGTCTGGCCAGCAACAGTCCATGGGGTCACAAAGAGTCAGACATGACTGAGCAACTGAGCACACATGCTCTATCAGGATGCCACGCTTCCAGGACCTGAGCTGATGGGAAGAAGGCCTCTGGAGAAGGGAGCTGTGCTCATGAGAGTAAGATGATGGTCAGGATGCATGGCAGTCATCCTGGGCTGGGGTGCATGCCAGGGTGGTGTAGCTCTCATATATTAGGTGATGCTTGCCAGTTCCCTTTGCAGATTGCTGCTGCCACTGGGGGTGTTACCTGAGGACAGTCATGATATTATTCAACGAAGGTCAAATAAGTTGTGCTCCCTAACCAAAGGGGGTTAAAATGCTCTTTTTGTTGTCACACCACACAGAATGCTGGTCATGGGGGAGGAGGGATGAGTCAGGGTGGTATTTGTAAAAAAAAAGTAAGAGAGAGCGCTACAGCATCATGCAGTCATTCCTGTTAATAAATAACGGCAGTAGTCAACATTTTGCACAGTTAGTTTTGCACAGCAAATATTGAAGGGAGAAACATCTCCTGGAGCAGTCAACTATAAAGACTCATGATTTAAAACGAGTGCTCAACCATTATGGATGAAGATTGTTGGGGACCACTCTTAGGGACAATCATATTGAAGAGATTCCAGAGCAAGATAGGGACAAGCAGAAGAGCCATCACACTTGGGAAAGACTCAGGTTGGAGAAGAGAAGAGACTATTTGCTGGATGAGGAGGAACTGGTATTGAAGCAGGAAACATTGTGTAATCCCTGTTATGGGTTTATACAGATGTGTGCTTGGGGGTCTTACTTCAGTGTGTGGGTTTTAACATATCCCCTTGTTGTCTTACGAAAACTCTTAGTGTTGTTGAATACCTGGTCTGGGTGGACTCTTGTTGATTATTCCAGGCAAGATTCTGGGTCCCTCACTGGCCCAAACGAAGAAGTAGAAGCTGCAGTAGAAAGCTGCCATGACAGGCTTGACTTCTGAGTGGATGTGCTCCAAACCTTCACGAGTGGACGTGCTCCGAACCTTCACGAGTGGACAGTGACTATGATAAAGTGAATCCTCATCTATACTGTGATTGAAATATTGCCAAGGACACACTCACCGTGTGAGTGGCTAAGAATCCTTTTATGGATTTTTTTTTTTTTTTTGGCTATTGCATAGATGAAGAGAAGATGGGGGCAGAATAAAGAGGGTGAGATTGGGAGAGAGGGTGGGCTCCATTCCCCTTGATGGAGAGCTGGATAGAGTACAACTTCATTCTGCCACAATCATTTCTCTTCTTTCCAATGAGAAGGTCAAGTATCCATATGTTGGAATTCAAGGAATTAAAAAAAAAATTTCTTCAGTGGGTTAATGGCAACTCCAATGCAGGTCACCAAGAATAATGAAAGTAAACAGAAAGTCTACCCAAAGATGGGAAGAATGACTACACTCTCATGTTAGTTAACATAATTTCTCATGTTTCAGAAAATTTCCAGAATCACTTTATGGATGTCATTATATTTATTTATCAACTCAGATTATGATAGTGCTAGAAATTTCTTCATCTCCAACAGAGGTAAATAATAATGCTATTTTACATGGAGGCTTTTTCTTTGTTTCCTTTAAAGTTTTAAATTTATTTTAAAACACAATGTATAGCCCTGGTAAAAAAATCAGAATATGCAGTAATAAAAAACATATTGTCTAAAACCCCATTATATATAAAAAAGTATATAGTAAAAAATTGTTGGAGTGGTTTTTATAAATATTTACTTTTTTGAGCATAGCTTTTGAGCTGCTGTTCTGTGTTTTAAAAAGATAAACGGAAGCTTCTCTTGTTTTGTTCTTCAGCTGGGGTATTAGACAAATTGATCTACTTAATAGGTTTAGAAATTTTTTCTAATTTTGGAAAATGGTCCATCAGGTGAAGTTTTGGGAAAGTTATATGTACAGTTTTAAAAAATTGGTCTACTCTCTTTCTTGGGATCATTCATTTTTGCTTTTATTGCTTTGGCTCCTAGAGGACACCGTTGAACTTTACACATATGTATTAAATGTGTATATTTATGGGTAATAGAGTGGCTACTGGTCCCATTTCCAACTCTTAATTGGAGAGGATCACCTAGGGGATTCATGATGCTAAATAGGAACCTTCATTCCCACACAGCTCTGGTGTTAAAAGTATCCCTCTTTGGAACCGCCCTCAGCTTGCAGGTCTTTCTTCTTTTCCTGCTTCCCTCTCTTCCTTCCTTCCCTTTCCTTGCCCTCTTCCCCTCTCTCTTTTTCCCTCCTGCTCTTCCTTCTTTCTCTCTTGTGTCCTTTTTTCCTTTTTTTGCTATTTTGTGTAGAATTCTTTTTTTTTTCTTTAAAGATAGATAAGAACTCTGATTCTTGGAACAAGAAACACAATTTTAGTGCCAAGTGAGCTAATATCATTAAACACACACAATTAGCTAAGGTGCTGAGGAGGAATAATTTATAAATTATGAAATTACCAGGGAGTAATTTTATGAAGAGAAATAGCAATTTTATCATGCTGTCTGCATATGTCAACACAACATGCGTACACATGTGACTATTTTTATTCCCAAATGCCTACTAATATTGCAGGAAGAGACCTTGGATATCATTCAGTTTATCCACCTTATGCTAGAGAAGGGGAAACTAAAGCCCCAAGAAGTTAGACTTTTTGTCCAGGGTCACCAAGATACATTCGTGTGAGCTGTATTCACAACTCAGTCTTTGGACTTCTAAGCTTCCCCCATTATATCATAGGGTTATGTATTTGTTTTGCATGTCTTTTTCCCAACCTTATTTTGAAAAAAAAAAAAAACTATATAAAATTGAAAGAATAGTAAATACTATATCACCATATATATTCTTTATCAGTTGTTAACATTTTGCCACAATTGTTTTTCTCCCTGTTTGTCTCTTTTTATCTCTCTCTCAGTTCAGTTCAGTCACTCAGTTGTGTCCGACTCTTTGTGACCCCATGGACTGCAGCATGCCAGGCTTCCCTGTCCATCACCAACTCCAGAAGTTTACTCAAACTCATGTCCATCGAGTCGGTGATGACATCCAACCATCTCATCCTCTGTCGTCCGCTTCTCCTCCTGCCTTCAATATTTCCCAGCAGCAGGGTCTTTTCCAGTGACTCAGTTCTTCACATCAGGTGGCCAAAGTATTGGAGTTTCAGCTTCACCATCAGTCCTTCCAATGAATATTCAGGACTGATTTCCTTTAGGATTGACTGGTTTGATCTCTTTGCTGTCCAAGGGACTGTCAGGAATTCTCTCCAACACCACAGTTCAAAAGCATCAATTCTTCAGTGCTCAGCTTTCTTTATGGTCCAACTCTCACATCTATACATGACTACTGGAAAAACCACAGCTTTGACTATATAGACCTTTGTCAGTAAAGCAATGTCTCTGCTTTTTAATATGCTGTCTAGGTTTGTCATAGCTTTCCTTCCAAGGAGCAAGCATCCTTTAATTTCATGGCTGCAGTCGTCATCTGCAGTGATTTTGGAGCCCAAGAAAATGAAGTTGCTGTTTCCACTGTTTCCTCATCTATTTGCTATGAAGTGATGGCACATCTCTCTCTCTATGCATATGTAAGATATGCATATATGTATCTTTCTTTTTTACACTTCCTTTTTCCTTTTTTCTAAACAGTTTGAAAGAAAGTTGCAAACATCACTCTTAAATAGCTCAGGATGTGTTTTGTAAGAACAAAGGCATTCTTCTCCATAAGGACAATGTGAAAGTGAAAGTGAAAGTCGCTCAGTCGTGTCTGACTCTTTGTGACCCCATGGACTATACAGTCCATGGGATTCCCCAGGCCAGAATCTTCTCAACCCAGGGATCAAACCCAGTTCTCCCTCATTGCAGGCAGATTCTTTACCAGCTGAGCCACAAGGAAGCCCAAGAACACTGGAGTGGGTAGCCTATCCCTTCTCCAGCGGATCTTCCCGACCCAGGAATCGAACCGGGGTCTCCTGCATTGCAGGTGGATAAGAACAATAAATTATCCCAATTTATCATTGATACATAGGCTTCCCAAGTGGTGCTAGTGGTAAAGAAACTGCTTGCCAGTGCAGAAGACTTCAGAGAAGCGGGTTCAATCCCTGGGTTGGGAAGATTCTCTGCAGGAGGAAATGGCAACCCACTCCAGTATTCTTGCCTAAAGAATCCCATGGACAGAGGATCCTGTCGAGTTACACTTCCACTAGGTTGCCAAGAGTTGGACACGACTGAAGTGACTTAGCATGCACATATTCTATTGTAAGAAGCAGAGCAGAGCTGGGGGTGGGGGGGTTGGGGGGAGTAGTTCTACTGGAGGAGGATCATGAAGGATTGGGCAGCATCAGCGAAGGCACTGGAAATACTGACTTTGGCTCAGGCAGTTCACTGGTTTAAACTTCATCTTTTATTCTTCTTATTAAAAAACAAGACAGCAGTCACTTATCACTTAATTATTAGGAGATGAAATGAATAGGTTTTCTTTAACATGTGATGATGAATTTTAGTTCTTTCTCCTAAGTTCAGTTTGGAAGCTTTAAGGACTAAGCTTCCTCTAGATGCTCGCACTAATGGACTTTCCTGAACACTTTCATCTGAACTTCTCTGCTGTGCTCTTTGCTTTGTTTTCCTTACCCCACTGTCCATTAGTCATTTTGTCTCCAGCCCACTGACCAGTTCAATGCAAATCTAGTATCTTTTGTCCTTGAATCTCATCTTACTTCGCTGGTTTGTCGCCTCTCAGACAATTCTCAGGGAAGCACCCTCTCCATTAACTTGTCCTTCTCTTCTCGTGTACACATGCCTTTTATACCCTTTATCCTGTCTCTGCATATAGAATCTGGAAAATTGCTGTTTCTAAAATTCTGATATCTGAGATTTAGTTTTCTCAGTCAGTGTAGTTTTGTTAATAAATATCATATGCTGGGTCACAGTACAATCTTAGTTTCTTCCTTTCTTCTATATGGGAATCATTTTTTTCTCATCTTGTACTATGTGTTTCTATAATCAGAGATACTGAACACCTCACGGCACTTTTTACTGGAGGAATGCTCCAGCAAGTCACTAATATAGGGCTCAAGTCAGAAGGACTTTGCTCACTCCCACTAAGCCTAGAATGGTATTAGTTCTGAGGGTATGATTTCATAAAAGGAATTCAATGTGTTAAGTGTATATTGACGTTTCCTACATTCCCATGAATTCTGTGTTCAGGACTCACAGGAGTGCGTTTAAGAAGTGAAGGGGAGCTGCTTTACATAAGGCAAATTATCTTCTCCTTCTATCTCTCATCTTTAACAAAACTGATCAGTCTTGGATGCTTAAGACAGTGCTGTGAGCTGCCTGCTTTAACCAGTAGCCCATGACTGAAATCCTGTTAAGGAGCAGTTACAATGCCTTTAGGTATGGCTGAAAAGAACTTATGGCAGAACACAATTAGGAAGATGCATTTTGGGGAGGTGTGGGTGGTGGAAAAAATGAGAGCTTTTCTTAAAACTTTATAGATTACAACCTAATTTTACCGACCCACTATCTTCCTCTCTCTCGTGTTATTCTGAAACTGTGATCACTTTCATCATTTTTCTTAACTATTTAACTGGCTCTTATAAAAAAATATGCCCAGATCCTGAGAATTTTGGGAAAAAACAAACAGACCTCCCACACCTAGTTTTTAAAATAATACCTTTTGCTATTCTTTCACTTGTAAAAATCATTCACACCCTTTATAAGAAATTTAGCATCTAGTGTGTCACAACCGTATTATATTTGGTGTATTTTCTTCAGCTTTTCTTTCAATGAAGAGTTTTGCTGATTTGTATAGCATGGCTGTTATTATACAGATTATGTACATTTTTTTTAAATTAAAACCCAAATTGTAACGTAAGACTTTCTATTGTATCAAATTCATAGTCGTCATCATTTTAGAGACTACATAGTAACCTAGTCTATGTTCTTGATTATATATTAATAGATAGTATCTATTCTTAATCATGAATAAATATGCAATCAAAATCTTTGTGACTAAAGATTTTCCTGCATTCCAAAATATTTTCTTGGGATATTGTGAATATTGATACATAGCTTTGCAAAAGAGTAGTGGCAGGTTATATTTCTGTTATCAATATGTGTGATTACACAGTGTATGTATATGGAAATATAAGCGATAACTTTGCTATCAGTATTGTGTGTTATATTGAAAAGAATACTTGGCTAATTTAATAGGCTAAGCTTAAAATCTTTATCTTAATGTATCATTGGAATATTAAGAAAGTAACACCTTTCCCATGTTTTGTGATCCAGATATAGTTCCTCTCTCATGAATTATCTATTCATGTCCTTTACCCATTTACGTTTTAGAGCCTTGATGGCTTTATTATCAGGTCTTATTTACTTTTTTTTTTTTTCTTATTTACTTTTTAACAGAACAAAGATAAGATCATTTGCCTCTTTTTTTCTGTTATAGTACTTTTTCCTGGTTATTTGCCTCTTACTTAACCTAGTTTTATCTCTGTCTTCTCTGTCAAGAAGAAAAACATTTAAACTGTAACGAATAAAACTAATATGAGTAGAAGGGAACTGAAACTCAAAAAGATGAGAAGTATTATACCTTCCTTCTTCAGATGAGTGAAGCATAATTCTTTGGTAAAATACTTTTCAAGGGAAAATTTGGAGATGCAATCATGGAAATAATATTGTTAATCTTTGAGGGCCATGATATTTCTAAAAATGACCAAAACTATAGGATCTAAGCTTACTATTCCAGTACTGTGATGGCACTCTGGCAAAATTCTAGATGAATTCTTTATGAGGATTCTTCACAAAAGAAGACACTGGCCGATTAAAACCAGAATGAGTCTGCAAACAGTAATTTATGTCAAAGTAACTATCTTTACGTAGGTTATTAGATTCAAAGATGGAAAGATTTATGTGAACATAGGCCATTTTATTTCCACAGGACATGGAAGTTTTATATTCTTGTAGGCAAGACAGAGAAGTTTGGGCTGGGTGATAATCCTGTTAGGTGGATTAACAATTGGTTAAAGAGTTCACACAATAGGATATTGATTGATGGGAGCCTTGAGTTGTGTTCAGCAGGGCTCCAATATAAGCCATAGTTTAATGAAGATTTTTCTAATTACTAGAATGAAGAGATCAAAGCCTTCTTATCAAATGTGTGTAGGTCCCAAACTGGGAACCATAATGAATAGGCTAGATGAAGGGAATCTTTAAAAGAAACCTCAGTTGATGGAAATCATCTTAGTAGGCCTACATGTTAAGTATAAAGAGCTTAGTTGAAAACAATGAATTGAGCAATTATAAGATGGGGAGTCTTCATGGAAGTAAATGGATTGAGTGTCTCTATTGTCTGAGAGCTCTACCTAAGGAAAGACAATGCTATCCTTATTTGAATCAGTCAGAGTTTTGTAGGAAAAATACACAGACACACACATTGTTTGGAGGATGGCTGACCAGTCTAAAATCAGTCAGGCTAGACATTCTGGCAAGAGTCAGTGTTGTAGTTTTGAGTGTAAAGGCAGTCTGGAGTAAGAATTTCTCTCTTTTATGGAGACTTCTGTCTTTTCTTTAAGACCTCCAACTGATTCATGAGGCTCACCCACATTATGGAGGGTAATCTGCTTTATTCAAAGTCTACCCTTCACAGCAACATCTAGATTGGTGTTTAAACAGACAACTGGGTTTCATATTCTAGCCATATTGACATAGAAGATTAACTGTCACAATATTATTCATGAGTTATCAGATTCAGATGAGTTAACAGTGAACGTCTCATAATTTGGGTTTAGTTCTAGGTAAGAGTTTATGAAGCTCATTACCACTGGAACAGGTAAAGCAGTGAGTTTGAGTTGGTGAAAAGATAGGAAAACAAGTTATTTAAAGAATAGTTGGAGGAACTGTGATATGCTTAGAAAGAATAAAATCCAGAAAAGCTCTCTATTATTCAGAACTTGTGGCTGGAACTAACTCACATTTACTAATGCAAAATGTAGGATGGATTGATTTACGTAACTGAAAAGGCCAGGACTAGGTCTGGCATGAAGTTCAACTAATATCCAGATTTCAAATCATGTTATGTGGTCTCTTTCCTCTGTCTTTGACTCGGATTTGTTTTGCCTCCTCCTCAGGCAAAAAAAACCTCTCCATGAAGTGGTGCCTGAAACTTTGAGTTTTCATTGTTTTAAAGCTAATAACCTGGGGCTTCCCTGATGACCAGTTGTTAAGACTTCACCTTCCAACATAGAGAGTGCAAGTTTGATTCCTGATTGAGGAGTTAAGATTCCACATGCCTCAGGGCCAAAAAAACTGAAACATAAAACAGAAACAATATTGTAACAAAATCAAAAGGACTTGAAAAATGATCGACATCAATAGAAGTCTTTAAAAAAAGAAATAAAACGAATAACCCAGAGCAAAAAGAGCTTTTCTTTCTCAAAGGTTCTATGAAAAAATATATGGAATTGGGTTTCACTGATTTAGTTTTTGCCAAATGCCCAGTTATAAACTGACCACTGGGACAGGAATTCTGTATATGTTTATTGACGATTCCAGTCGTGTGTACCTCCAATCTCAAAGAGCCACATGGAATAAGAACGAGGAAGTTGTGGCAGTGAAGGAAAAAATTAGATGCTGTTACCAGAAGAAGGGTAAGAAGAAGGATGGGTACCAGCTAGCAAAAAATGATATTCTTCACTTATAAAGGATTGATGCAGGGTTTTCCAAACATTTGTAGGGCTGTCATGTATTAGAAGGATTAGGATTTTTCTTTGTATCGCCAAAGGGGAGAACTGGTATCAGTGTGCAGAAGTGAATAGGAAATAAGATTTTTGTTTCTGCATAAGGAATAATATTCTCATAGAGAGCCAGTATGGTGTGTGTATGGTAACTTGTGCCCTGTCGCTAGAAGAATTTATATAAAAATTTGATGGATATTATAGAGGCAATTCCTGTTTTGTATTAAAGAACTACCCAGGTATATGAGACAATCCCTTCTATTTCCATGACTTCATTATCCTATTTTCCACATGTTGTGTGTGTGTGTGTTCCAGTGCATACACACTGTGGTTATTAGATCTCCCAAAAGGGAGGTTTAATCCAATTGCTTGATGAGGGCATTATTTAACACCAGTTGTTTTTGAGTTGTTACGTCTGTGCCTGCTGAATTGATTCCATGTTTCTAGTTCTTCTTAATGTACCATTAACCATGGTATAAGTAGATATACATGTGGCAAAGAAGAAATAATGCTGACTGGGGGCAAGAGATTGGAAAGACATATGGGTGGGGTCCACTTTATCCTCGTGTACAGGTCACTTCCCCAAGCAGAGGGAATATTCAATTTCCACTTTAAATTTCAGTTCCAGTACCAAACACTGAGAGAATGTAGACTATAAGGGAGAAATAACACTAAAGGGAAGCCCTCAAAGATAATTCCATCATCCGTAACACCAGGCGCTTCCTGGCATTATGACTAATAAAACTCAGCGAAAAACATGTTCTAAATATTTTTATGTGCAAAAAATAGAAAACTGTAATAAAATAATGGCTGTTATTTCAAAGCATGACTATAAAATGCCCCTGGGACAGAAATGCCTAATTATGAAATAAAACAACTTTTGTATCCCTCAGGCAATGTTTTCAAACTATCGCTCTCTCAGAAGTAGTCACTATAATTAGTCCAATTCCCTAGAAGAAATGAAAAGTGTAGGGGGATTCATTTAGGGCCGTAGCTCAGGGCTGTGTCTTGGCTCAGGACCAAATGGACTATTAAAATGTGTGTGTGGAATAAATGTTACCAGCACTGTGGGTTGGAGGACATCTTCTATCAGGAATTACTTGATATTATCATTGAGTCACGATAATCATATTATTTTCAGCAGGTAGACTGAGAGGTATGAATTCTAGGAAGAGCTGGATGACCTTTAATGGAAGTTTATTCCCAACACTGGTGAGCCGTGCCATCTCTGCATGCCTCAGCTTCCCCAGTTCTCAACTGAGGTTAAAAATGACTGTCTATTTAGAATTAGGAAAGCTTAAAAAACAAAAACAAACAAAGGGGCAAGGAGGGAGGGAAAAAAACTTCAAAATTTCTCTTCTGTTTCCCCTTGAAATATTTGGAAGTATTGTAGTACTCGATGGGAAAAATATTTGAGAATCATAAAAATCATTAGGACAAGTATTTTGTATTTTGCTACCTAGAATTTAAATTCAACTCAATTATTTCTAAAGACGTTTATTTAGAATTATTTTGTGTCTTATTGTTAGCAAACATTATATTGTTCGTTCTATTTTAAAAGCAGACTGTTCAGAACAACATTGAGACTTCCCTGGTGGCTCAGACAGTAAAAGCGTCTGCCTACAATGTGGGAGACCCGGGTTCGATCCCTGAGTTGGGAAGATCCCCTGGAGAAGGAAATGGCAACCCACTCCAGTATTCTTGCCTGGAAAATCACATGGACGGAGGAGTCTGGTAGGCTACAGTCCATGGGGTTGCAAAGAATTGGACACGACTGTGCGACTTCACTTTCACTTTCACTTCAGAACAACATTTAAAGATGAATTGGGCACTTCCTAGCTTTCAGAGCTCAGCGCTATTTTCTCAGACATGGATGCCGTGCCTTCTGTGTGGATTTCTTTTTCTTGACTTTGAATCTGTAGTTATGGCTTCATCCTCTTGATTTGTTCTCAGAGAAGGAGTTGAATACAATCTGTGTCAGTCAAGGTCCTGGTGGGAAATTGGGTAATTTGAATAGTGTTTAATAAGGGAGCTATTTACAACATTGTGTTCAGATTGTAGACAAACCACAAGGTACAGTCCAGAATGACTGAGGAGAAGAGGACTTCTCAGAGCCCTGAGAGGGAGAGAAATACGTGGAGAGGGCTACTTGACAGGGGCTGCGACCTTCAGTCTAAGGACTGAATTCATCCTGCGATGCCTGCTTCATATTTTCCTCTTTCTGATTTCCTGTCTGCTCTAATGGGTTCTCCCACTGGGGAGTGTAAGAAGCTTGCTGATGGAGTAGTCTGCATTGATTTCTGTCTACTCTCCGATTTCCTGTCTACTCTAATGGATTCTCCCCAGAGAACCCAACCAGAAGCCAGAGTGTGAGAAGCTTGCTGATGGAGTGGTCTGTACACGTCAGCCTCCTGTACTGATCTGTACCCAGTGTAGAAAAGTACAGGATGGATTTAGGGCTAACAGAAGAGATCTGGAACAATCTATAGTAGTATCCTTTTTAAAAGCAGAGGTGGGGGTAATAAGCTGCTACCATATTTGACTAGATTTTAAACAAAAGATTTCATTGTTTTACTGCAGAATAAAGCACATATCCAGGCCTTTTGTCAAGTGACATCATCCATGGCTTTCTGCAACAAGCCCTCCGCATGACCCAGTCTTGAGTTCTCTGCTTGCTTGCGTCTGGTTTTTATTTCATCTTTTGCAACATGAACTGTACAAATGATCCCTGAAAGTATAGTCTTGGCCAGTACTTTGGCCACCTGATGCAAAGAACTGAATCATTGGAAAAGACCCTGATGCTGGGAAGGATTGAAGACAGGAGGAGAAGGGGACGACAGAGGATTAGATGGTTGGATCACATCACTGACTCAATGGACATGAGTTTGAACAAGCTCTGGGAGCTGGTGATGGACAGGGAAGCCTGGCGTGTTGCAGTCCATGGGGTCTCAAAGAGTCGGACATGACTGAGCAACTGGACTGACTTTGCAACATCAAAGTAACTTGTCTGCATTTAGAAATATCACATATTGGGACACTTTGAAGCACAGTAGTCTAAAAAATCATTGGATACTATTCAAAAGACTGTGGAGATGTAAAGAAGAGAACACTAGAAGACTCAGGCCATTGAGGGTAACAATTCAGAGTAAGAGATGATTTTAAAGAACATCCATGGCAAAAAGGAATATTCTGGGAGATTCTCCCTGTCTTTTTTTTTTCTCTCAGCAAATTCAATGAAAATGAAACATTTTAAAGTAGTTAACATTAAGTCCAGAAAACCAAACATCTTACTTGTTTCTTTTTCTTCTCTCTCTTTCTTTACTATTAGGCAATTAGTTTTCTGTGTTAGGAGGAATTTCTCTACTTCTTAAATATTGGCTTAGAAAAGCTAAATAATTTCAATAATAACTATGTGTGATTCTACTTTCTTTAAATTTAATATATCATTATATCAAATGCAATAATTTTATAGGAAACATATATCTTCAAATTAACTATCTTTATGTATTTTAAAGATGCTCCTTAAATACAAAGATATTTCCATTTTTATTTCCTCTCAAATTTCTTTTCTGACTGCACCACACAGCAAGTGGGATCTTAGTTCCTTGACCAGAGATCAAACCCATGCCCCCTGCAGTGGAAGCATGGAGTCTTAACCACTGGACCACTAGAGAAGTTCCTCTTTCCTCTCAAATTTCTATCCCTTCTCTCCCATTTACCCTAAAGCTCAAATCTGGGGAAAATAGTTCTGATTAACTCCATGGTTTCACAATTTTCACAATTTACTCTTGGATCATAGATATATTTTGAGAATAAATAAAATTGTATCTGTAGAATAGTATTCTGAGTCTAGAGTGGAGAGAAGTTATGTGGATTCAAGGTGTAATTATTAAACAAAGGCATTATAATTCTCTAAATGCAGCCATGGGGGCAAGGTGGCACAGGAACGCCCCTCAGTGAGGCTGTTGTTTAGTCACTAAGTCGTGTCTGATTCTTTGAGACCCCATGGACTGTAGCCCACCAGGCTCCTCTGTCCATGGGATTTCCCAGCAAGAATACTGGAGTGGGTTGCCATTTCCTTCTCCAGGGGATCTTGCTGACCAGGGATTGAACCTGTGTCTCCTGCATTGGTGGGTGGATCCTTTACCACTGAGCCACCTGGGAAGCCTCCTCAGTGAGATGCTCATCTTTAAAATTGTGCGCTTTATTTTGGGTCATACGGCAGTTCTATTCCCAGTTTTTTAAGGAATCTCCACACTGTTCTCCATAATGGCTGTACTAGTTTGCATTTTGCAATTAACAAAGTCAACAGGTACTGTTTGAATTGTAGACTGTCTACAGACATTGGATACATTTTTATTTATTTATTTTTTGCACGTGATGCACTGTTTGATACAGGGGACGGTATACAAATACATCTCTAGCTCTGAGGTGATTTCCAAGAAGATAAAATAGGATTTGGTCTATTAGATTGGACATACAGTCAGGCTATGGTAATAATTTAAACTGTGGCTTCCCTGGAGTTGTGAGCTCATAGAGATTAGTCCTTGGATTGCTCTCCAGAATGCTCTCCAGCTTATGAGCATTGGAACTGTTTCCCTTTCTTATTTTGTCATGACCCAGAGGTCACAAGAATCAGACAAATCTAACTGGAGGTGAGTCTTAGCCAGCTAAAGACTGACAAACCCTATCAGAGACCAGAGATAGATCTTTCTTTACATTTGTTTATTTATAAGAGCTGCAGAGAAAAAAGGTTTATTGATATCTCAGAACATAATAGGCCTTAAAAAAGCTATCAGTACAGTGGAAACCAAATGGTGAAAGAGAAGTTAATTTGTTTCACTAAGTAAGCACCTCTTCTTGCTAAAGTATCCTGAAAAAACCAAGCACAAATAAGTCACTAGGAAAGTGTGAAGTCAAATTGATGTGGAGTTTACGTTCCCCATCAGACAAATTGGGTTATTTCAGAAACTCCTTCTGTGTGATGTGGTTGATGTAGGAATCATTGAAATGGAGTTTTTTTTTTTTTTACTGGTTTATTTTACCTTCTTGTTTAGGTTTTCAGAAGAGATACAGAAATTGGGAGAAGTTTGTGGTTGACTTTTATTGGTTTAATTGAAAAAATTTGTACGTGAAGGTAGACCTCCCTCTCTACAAAACTGATGTGCTTTTAAAGCTAAGAACAAAAGTTATTAAATGTGCAGCCATCTGGTTTTCAGATGATGAGGACCTGAGTGAAGAGGGCAGAAGTATGAATGGAAAGGTGAGTGGGATACAAGAGATATTAAAGAAGAGAGTTGGTTGCCTGTTGGGCAGAGAGACACTGAAGATAATTTCAAAGCTTTGTGCTTGTGGGTGACTGAGAGAATTGTCTTAATTTTAATCATGTTAACTTTAATAGAATGAGGATGTTTGAGGTGCAATTATCTTTAGAGGGTAGAGAGGTGAGGTGGGGAAAGAATATATAGTAGAATCTTGACATTTACGGTTACAACTCTTGCAACATCCAGAAGTTCACAGTGATATTAAAATCACGTAATGACATTACAAGTTTTCATGTATTAATTTGTAATGGAGATGATATTGCCTTTATTAAGTTGTTGTGAAGATTAAATGAGGTAATACATATAAAATGCTTAGGGATACTGATTATGGTGGTCATTATCATCACAAAAATGTTAAGCAAGCATTGAACAATTAATTTCCATATAATTTAACTCCAATGACTCTATGAAATAGGTAATAATATTACCTCACTTTACAGATGAGGAAATTGAAGCATAGTGAGAGGTGAAACAACTTGCTTGAGGTTATATTAAGGGGCAGAGCACAACCTTACCAGGTAGTTGGGCTCCAGGATTTAGCTCCTTAGCACTCTCTTCAGTAGACTTCCGGGGAGCACTGGAATTGAGTATTATGTAAGACTGGAGTGCAATAGTAAATTTTCAGTGGTGATCCTAGCCAACAGCCTTGCATTCATACCTCAGTTAGCAAATCTCATAAATTTGAAGATGCTTGAAGGATCCTGGGAAAGTTAATGGGTCTATGAGTATAAAAGAAAAGATTTTTAAAGAAAAAGACCCTTTGTTATGTGAATGTAAGGACACATGTTCAGTTCTTTAAAATATCCATGAGTGCAGGAATTCACGGTAATGTAGTAATAATTTCAGTTGTTTTGATATTAATTTATTTGACAGACATTTTTCGAGCATCTATCACAGTGCTATGGGGCATTTGATGGAGAAGAAGAAAATTCCTTTTCTTAGCAAGCTTCCTGGGTAGTGGGAGAGATAGATGAATGAAACACAAGTACAATATAGTAAAGTAATTACCAGGTGGATGTAAGCACCAGCATCAACTAACTTGGCTGTGCGTGAGTGTGTGCTAAGTCACTTCAGTCGTGTCCGACTCTTTGCAACCCCATGAACTGTAGCCCGCCCAGGCTCCTCTGCCCATGGGATTCTCCAGACAAGAATACTGGGGTAGGTTGCCATGCCCTCCTCCGCGGATCAAACCCGCCTCTCTTATGTCTCCTGCATTGGCAGGTGGGTTCTTTACCGCTAGAACCACCTAAGAAGCACAACTTGGCTGTAGAAAGGTCAGATATAAGGCTTTTTGGAAGAAGTGATGTAAAATACAGAACTTGAAGGATGAATAGGAAATGAGTGCAGGTGAAAAGTGAGAGGGGAAGTGGAGAAACAAGAGAGAGGGGCCTGTCCTTGGGAAACTGCAACTAGATCAGTATGACTGAGAGATACAAGTGGCTGGGGGTGAGCAACAGGTAGAGATACAGCTGCAGAAGTGAGGCAGTGGTCAGGTCACGAAGGCCTTCAGGTCACAGTGAGGAGTTTGATAATAATCCTGAAGGCAGTGGAACCTGTCTATGTGATTTAAGCAGAGAAAGGCTAGGGTCCAGCACCATGCTTGCAGCATATCTGGAGCATACGGATATAGTATCCATCTTGAAGGGCCTTTGGAGAGTACATTTTTATTTATACCAAATTTATATTGAGCACCCGATGCATATATAAAGAGACTATAAACTCTGAAGGAAAGATAAACTTGCGCCTAAATTTTAGCTAGCAGCGTGCTCTTCTTTTCTAATGGTGTAATTGTATTTTAGTGCAAGATTAACCACAAGTGTGTACAGTTAGAGTATTTTTTTCACCACCAGATCACCAGGTATTTGTGCAGCGAGGCAGTTGAAGTTGATTTCTAGTCTTGACTGCTCTCTGTGATCCTGGGAGAGTTATCATTGTAGCCCTTGGTTTTTGTATTTGTGATGAGAGAAGGTTGAAGTAGATCATCATAAAAATTTCCCCTAAGCCTTAAAATTCACCTGTTTTGGTTTGAAACTTTTCACACATTCCAGTTAGGTAAAAAGCGACAAAGTTTTACAATGCACTCCTCTTTATTTTATTTTTATTTTCTCTGCCTCTTTGCGTGGCTTCAGTGGTAGTTCTTGATGAAGAGGGGTTGAAATGATAGCAGGATATTCAGGTCAAAGGAGGATTTGGTGCCCATCTTATTTGCTCCCACACGTTACAGATGAGGACTCCGAGACACCCAAGTTATGCAATTCCTCCAAATTCTAGAGTTGGGTCAGTGGCAGAGTGACGTCCAGAGCCTTGGGAACGTCTGGCCCCAACTCAGTTCTTTTTCTTCTATTAGGGGTCACTTCACCTCTTTGAGGACGTGTGGGGTGCCATCTTCAGTAATAAATTGGGGACAAAATTCGATGTCTTGGAAGATTTCAGATGTTCTTAAGTAGAAATGATTGTATCACTGCCAGGTAGGGCTGTTGTTTATTTTTCAGGCTTTGAGTCACTTAAAAAATAAACATATATATAATAATATATGTCATACATATATATATATATATATAATGTAATAACATGTACATGTTGCTCCCTTATTCTTTATGAGTGATTCCTCCTTTTGCACTAATGTTTCTCTCTCTGGTTTCTCTAAAATAAAGACCCTTTTTCGTCCTTTCCCCACCTCCATTTCTCTTCGTTCAGGAAGCTGGCAGCCTCCAATCTGCAGCCTTTAGATAGCCAGCTAATTAAGGGGAAAGCAGGTGTGGATGGGTCTATTCAGCCTGTAAATAAGTGCCAAAAATTAAAGTTATTGGTCTGTGAGTGTTAGCAGGTGGAAGCACTGTTTTATACCTTTTGTATGGGAGGGGAAAGGAAGGGGGGTTAGAAGGCATTAAGGGGTCGGGAAGAAAAAAATGACTTTTTATGACTAAAAGCTCTTCAAAAAGAGAGTGTGTCTATTTCTGAAACGTTGTCTTGTTTGGGATTAATCCTAAAAACACAGAGTTGCCTGCCCTAAGGGTGTAGTGTTCCCTGAGCAGGGATCCGTGAACTGTATGGCCTGGGCAGAAATAATTCATGGTCTCAAGCTGATACTTACTGGCATAACTCATGACTGACTGCAGAAACATAAACGCCTATGTTCTTTTGTGATTTCTCTTCTCCATTTCTTACATATGCTCAAATGCCCAGAGTTCCCTCTCTGCAAAACCCCTCACTTAAATGCTGAGAAAAAAAAATATGCTCTATTGTTGCACAACTTAATGCAAGACTTAATGAAGCGATCTGGAAATAAAATCTATACGAGGAAATGAATTCCTAGGAGTGCACTTCTCCCTTTGTCATTTCCTTATTCTTTCAAGTTTTTTCCCCTTCCTTCTCCCTTCTTTTGTGTTTGATAATTTATTTTAGGATTTCTTAACTGGAGGACATTTTTCAGTAGAGTGTTATGGCAGAAGACCACAAAAGCATCATATATTACGCATTCAAAATACATTAATACATGGCTGAAATGCTAACCCGTACAATAGAATAATTATAGTGTATCTTCATTGAAATTGTACACATGGCTTTGTGATCACGCTCATTAATTTAGATCTAAATGAAGCAAAATTATTCTGCATGGCTGCTGAGTTAATTTATGTGATATAAGTGAAGAAAAGTTAAATAAAGTGTGATGGAAAATGAGATTGAAGCCAGGCAATTAGATCCAGAGGAACAGGTTCACTCATCTCCCCAGGCTTGCTGGTCCCTCTTGTGTGCAAAGATTATTCACATTGTTGCAAAAATTTGTCCATTTTAAGACTGCATTGGGACTTCCCTGGCAGTCCAGTGGTCAGGACTCCATGTTGCCACTGCAGCGGGCACTGGTTTGCTCCCTGATCAGGGAATTAAGATCCCAGGTGCCTCATAGTGTGGCCAAAAAAAGGGAAAAAAAATATCGTATCGTGGAAGGTCCTGGTGGAAGGTCTGAGGCATCTTATTGACAGTTAAATTTTAGGAGGGGGAAGAATATGGTACCAGTATAATGGGTGATTTTGCTTGGAACTATTCAAGTATCCAGGCAAAGCAACACAAATATATTTATTGATGTGAGCCTGAACCCCTAATATAACGGAAGAAATGCTGTCCTCTAATGAGCACTATTTTTAGGGATTTGAAAATCTTACAAGTAGAGTGCATATTGTATATTCTTTCCTAGTAGCCCAAGTAATATTTTTTTTTAGTTTATTAGGAAAATGTGTCACCCTGATTATGTAGTAATATAGCAATTTATGTATTATGATATGTCTTTGGAAAAGCTACCCCATTGCTTTCTACCTTATTTCATCCCATTTTAAGGTTTTTCAAAGTGGTAACTGGTTTCAGCTTTGTGATCAGTGGGATAATAGTTTGTCTTACAAGACAGAGGAGTGATTATATTTCTGCATGTAGAAAAGAAAACGATTTTGAATCCAAATGCCATTTGAAAGCATCCACAAAAGCCTCTAGCCTTTGTTTACTATAACTTTCATTTCTGTGAGAGAAAAGCAGGTTTGATTTTCTTACATTTTAACTGGCCTCGATTCTGGAGATGCAAAGATGAATAAGACAGGAACTTCATCTTCCTGATGGCTTGAATCTCATCAACTGAAGGAAAAAAAATGGAACATGTACTATTAAAAAAGGAATAGCTAATACACTCTACCGTAAGAAAGGAAATGGTTCAGACTATAATGGTGATTCAAAGAGAAATGTTCATATCTAAGTGTGAGTGGGGTGAAGATGGCCTTCATGAGGAAAATTACCTTTGATATTGACCTTGGAAGAAGGCGTAAGCTCTGATAGAGAAGACATAGAAATTTGGGCAAAGGAAGAAGGGCTAAGAGATGAAGTTGTAGGAGCTGGGGGAGGGTCTGGAGTATAGGATCTTGGGTGGCAATTGTGAAAAAGAAACTTAGACAGGTAGCTTGGGATAACATCATGTGGCTTGTTCTTAGGTGAGGCATCTTTCTTTCTCTTGGAGGTGAGGAAGGGCATTGAAAATTTGTGAGCAGCTAGAGGCTGTCATATACAGATGTGAGAGTTGACCATACAGAAGGCTGAACACCAAGGAATTGATGCTTTCAAATTGTGGTGCTGGAAAAGACTGTTGAGAGTCCCTTGGACAGCAAGGAGATCAAACCAGTTAATCCTAAAGGAAATCAACCCTGAATATTCATTGGAAAGACTGTTGCTGAAGCTGAAGCTCCAATACTTCGGCTACCTGATGCGAAGAGCTGACTAACTGTAAAAGACCCTAATGCTGGGAAAGACTGAAGGCAAAAGGAGAACAGGGTGGGAGAGAATGAGATGGTTAGATAGCATCACCTACTCAATGGACATGAATTTGAGCAAACTTCAGGAGATAGTGAAGGATAGGGAAGCCTGGTGTGCTGCAGTCCATGGGGTTGTAAAGAGTCGGACACAACTTAGCAACTGAGCTATGAATCCAAGGGGCTGTAAACGCTGTAAGAGGCAGATAAGAGCGGGGGCGTTTTGGAGGCTGGGAAGTCACTAGGGGATCGAGCAACTCCCTATGTAAGTGACAATTAGTGATTAAACTAGTAAAATGTCGGTGGGAATGATAACAAGGGACTCTACTGGAGCAATCTCCAGGCCCAGTTGGTTGGATGTTGGGGAGAGGAAAAGAGGGAAATCCAAAGGAGGTGCAGAATATGCGGTGTTAAGGTAAACTCAGTTTTATACTAATGTTTTGAGGTGCTTCTGGGACATTAAAGATGTAGAGTGGTCAGTTGGAAATTCAGGTCAGAGCTACTTGGAGAACTTGAGCCTAGGGAGACAGTGTAGAAGGCCAAACACACAATAATAATAATTGAAGTCATGAGAACATGTGACATTGTTCAGGAAGAATAAATAGAGTGAGAGAAAAGCAAAATGAAGACTTTAAGGGTAAATATTTTCACTTGGGAAAGGACAAGAAATTGAAGGATAGAGAGAAGTGATCAGAGACACATGGACCACGAAGGTGATGCAATTCAGTGAAGGGTAAGTAGGAGAGAGTTTTAAGAAGGACAAGACCAACAGAATCAAATATAGCAGAGTGGCTGAGTAGGAGGAGGACTAAGACAGGACAATTGAATCTGTTGGTCTGAAGGTCAATGCCTACTTCAGCTCAGGGACAGAGACAAAAAATAGACTGTAAGTGCTTAGGCTTGGACGAGCAGTGGGTTGAGGGTGCTACTCTTTCAAGGTGAACAAAGAATGTTGAGATCAGTCTAGAAGAAGGAATCTTTTGAAAACATTGGATGTAAATCTTTAAGCCTTCCTGATAGAGTTTTCCGGCCTATTTTCACTGAAGCTCCCTGTTTCTTGAAGCACAAATCTCATCGCAACAATTATTTCCCATGATTGCTAGGATTCTCTAAAGTAGGGAGGTCATTTCATAATGGGAGCCTCCTCTCGTATACTGACCATGAACATCTCCTTTCTATGAAAGGACTTTTATTTTCTCAGAACACATTGCCTTCCTGTCATGTTTCTGTAGAGTAAAAAGTGGTAAAAAAACTTTACCAACCTCTGCTGGTGAACTTGGGCTTCCCTGGTGGCTCAGTGGTAAAGAATCCACTTGGCAAAGCAGGAGACTTGGGTTTGATCCCTGGGTCAGGGAAGATTCCCTGAAGAAGGAAATGGCAACCCACTCCAGTATTCTTTCCTGGGAAATTCCATGGACAAAGGAGCCTGGTGGACTTCAGTCCATGGGGTCTCAAAAGTACTGGATACAATTTAAACAACAACTGGTATACTTGGGGGTCATGATTCTGGAACATAGCAACTCATGTATCTACTGACTGTAGAGAGGTAGGAACACATCACTTTCATGTGCCTTTCCATCCAGTGGGGCTCTATGCCTCAGTCTTCTTTGTACCCCTCAGATCCATCGTCTCACAGAACCAGTAGTAAAGACTGTGTAACCCTAATACTTTGGTCAGAAGGAAAGAGGAAGAAAGATAATAAAGAATGTAATGGAATAGAACAACCACACATTACAAAATCATTTAACAAACCTCTACTCATTTTTGTCATGAAGGGAGCAAGTGTCCATTTCTCTCTTTACCTTTCACTGTATCCTACTATTGATGATGGGTTTCTTTCATACTGCTTTACTTAGTGTAGAAAATACAGCATCAAGGATTAAGATAAATATATAGTTAAATCTTTGTTCCAAAGATTCCAAAGATTCCAAAGATCAGTGGCAACATTTTCTGGCACTGATTTTCAAGCTTTAACCCTACAGAGTAGTTATCTCCCATTTCTATTCTGTGTCACATGATTTATGCAATCATTGTCTTGGCTTGAGGCTCTTGAAAATAAGGTCCTTTTTTTGCATATCAAGGAGTGTTCCAAGTATTCTCTCAGACAATATGAGATCACTTGGGGGAAAAGTGCTTCCTCAGCAGAAATGCTGTAGCTGTCACTGATTTGTGGGGACATCAAAGGGAAATGAAGGGAGACCAAAGACTGAATAAAGCCGTCATTTCAAGTATAAGTGATTCGAAGAACAAAAGTTTTACTCATTTGTAGTTTCCACAATTTTAGATCGCCAGTGCCTGGGGTTTTTCCTTGGCCCCTTCTGTTTGTGTACAATTATCTTGCGACTGATTTGCTAGCAAATAGAATGCTAAAAGTGAGAGTGATTCATGAGATCGTGTTTATTCAGTGACTCATTAAAACTACATTCACATTTTTACAAAGTGATACAGTTTTGATCTTCTATGTGAACTGTTTGGCATAGCATTATAGACATAATTGCTTTGGAATTTTTATATTTAATGCTCATGAAGCTTTGGCCTCTATTTTCTTTAAATTAGTCTAAACTTTAACTTTTGTTACCTTAATATAACTGCCTTCCTTTGCCTCTCTCTCCTTTTTCTGTTAACCTCTAGTTCCCTACCCTCTTCTGAAGAGGTTGAGAACTAACCCAGTTTTATCTAAAATTAAAACCTCTTGTCTCAGCAACACTCATGATTCCCTGTGCTGACTCCTCATTCTCTCCCAGGATCTCTGCATCACCCTACATCCCTAATGTGGTCCTCCTTTAACCTTTCACCCCAACTCTGACTCACTTTACTCTGACTTTAGGGCCCAGGAGTATACAGTAAGTAGTTTCTCCCTGTTATGGGTTGAATTGTGTTGCCCCCCAAAGATACGTTGAAGTCCTAATCCCCAGGACTTGTGAATGTGACCTTATTTAGAAATAAGGTTTGTGTGGATGTTAGCAAGTTTAGATGAGATCCTACTGGATTAGAATAGTCCCTGGTCCAGTGACTGGTGTCCTTACAAGTAGAGGGAAATTGGGACACAGACACACAGGAAGAACAATATAAACATAGAAGCAGAGATTACAGTGGTGCATCTATAAGCCAAAGGCAATGTTCTAGTGAAGAGATGAGAAGATATGCAAAATATGAAGATAAAACCCTGGATTAATCCAAAGCCCTTGGCCCTGTTGTAAAGAAATGTATTCTGCCAACCACCTGAGTAAGCTTGGAAATGGGTTCTTCCCCAGTCTAGCTTCCAGATGAGACCATGGCTCTGACACCTTGATTTCCCCATGCTGACTCATCATTCTCTCCCAGGATCTCTGCATCATTCTGTACCCCTATGTGGTCCTACTTTAGGGGCCCAGAGCAGAGGACACAGTTAAGTTGTGCCTGGACTCATAATCCACAGAAAAAGAGACATAATAAATATATATTAAGCCTCTAAGTTTGCAGAAATTTGTTACCCAGGAATAGGTAATTTATATAAATGTAAATAATTCAAATGAAGTAGGTATTCTCTCTCATCCAATTTTCTATGTATCTATTTATAATTGGAAAAAATCAATCTGTATTCTATATTTTAAAAACATTTTCAAGTTACTCTCTTTTTAGTATAAGAAGCAAGAAGGCAGTAATAGTATCTTAGCAAATATTATAAACCACACCTTAAATACTATGCTCTTAAACCTGCTCTAAGTCTTTAAATGTTAAGCAGGCATGAACTTTAAAAGCAGTTTTCTTCCCTGTGTGTGTAGCCTGCTACACTAACATTTGGGAGTTGGGAGGGAAAGCAGACATTATGAAATGTTCATTGATGATTGTTACACTGATTGCAGATGACAGCTTCCTTTCAGCAAGATGTAGTGCGTTCAACCATTTTGAGTTTTATTTAACATTTTTTTCCTTTCAGAAATCATTATTGATGCTTTTAGTTTGGCAACAGACAGATTGGCAAAAAAAAAATTAGATAATTTGGCAAAAGTCTTGGCTCTGGAGGCCTCATGAAGTAGATATTGTCCCTGTACAGCCTCAGAGAGTTTCCACAGGTGGGAACCTGCCTTTCTTTTTGGTAAGTCCCAATATTCTCCTGGGCTGAGCCCAGGGATAGGAAGCTAGGGCCCAAGCACTAAAGTTTAATGAGCCAGTCATGCAACAACAGAGAGAAGTAGCTCCTCAGAGGCTGAGATGATTTCTACTTCACAGCACAAAGCCACTTAATAAGGACACATAAAATTTTGCTTTCTTTTCCTTCAGGGAAATATACAGAACTTATGAGAAAAAGGAGTGGCTCAAAATCACAGAGTGTTTTTTCTTTTCAAATAGTATGTCTTTGAATACAGGCATACCTCAGAAAAATTGCAGGTTTGGTTCCAGGTCACCACAATAAAGTGAGTATCATGATGAAGTGAGTCATGAACTTTTTGGTCTTCCAGTGCATATAAAAGTTATGTTTTTGCTATAGTGTAGTCTATTAAATGTGCAATACCATTAAGTCTAAAAAACAATGGATATGAATTAATTAAATAATTTGTTGTTTAGTAAATAAGTTGTGTCTAACTCTTTTGCAGCCCCTTGGACTGTAGCCCGCCAGGCTCCTTGGTTGATGGGATTTCCCAGACAAGAATACTGGAGTGAGTTAGGGTGCATGAGAGTTTACAGAACGAGCTGATACTTGACATTTGGTTTGCAACTCAGATGAAAGGAGATTGACTCTGATGGAAAAGCAGGGGAAGAGCATTATAGTTTGATAGAAGAGCATGTGTGAAGGCATAGGGACAAGGCAAAACATGGCCCTTGTCATAGGCAGAATAATGTCCTTCCCCCATTCCCGAACATGTCCACATCTTATTCCCTGGATCCTATGCACATGTTGTGTGTGTGGCAGGGGAAAATTAAAATTGCAGGAGAAGTTAAGTTTACTAGTCAGCTGACTTTAAGATAAGGAGATTTTTCTTGGATTATACAGATATATGCAGTGTGCTCACAAGGATTCTTTAAAGTGGAAGAGGGAGACAGAAAGGAAGTCAAGAGTCAGAGGGAGAGATAAAAATGCTGTCCTGCAGACTTCAAAGCTGGAGGAAGGGGCCAGGAGCCAAGCAATGCAGGTGGACTTGAGAAGCTCCAAAAGGCAAGATAATAGAATTTCCCCAAGTCACCAGAAGAAATGCACACATTTACTTTAGGCTTCTGACTCCATAACTATGCAATAATAAATTTGTGGGTTTTGGTAATTGGTAATTTTTAATGGTGACAGTAGGAAGTTATTAATAATACAGTCCCTCTCAGGGAATTGCAAGTGGAGATACATTTGGGATAGTGTTAGTGAGCCATTGAATGACTTTCAGCAGGAGAGAAAATGAAGTCGAATTATGCTATAGAAAAGCCACACCTGTAGCAAGCAGTGTTGATAATGGTTTGAAATCGGGTTACATGCAGAAAGGAGCAGGATATGAATAGAAAGATTAGAGGGGAGACTAATGTGGTATTTTGAGCAAGGCTAGTAAAAAGATTGGTAATAGTTGTTTTTTTGGGAGGATGTGCTTATGCTAATCCCGCATTTTACACCTTAAATTCTAATTTTTAAATCTTAAAAAAAACTGTCAAAGTTTTTAATGAAGTTTTAATATTCACATTTTGTGGGTAGGGAAACTGAGGCTCAGAGAATTTGATAAAGCTGCTCAGGATTATACTGCTAATTAGTGATGAGCTCAGTTTGGAACCAGGTCCATAGACCTCAAAGGCCATGGATTTTCCAGTATATCACCATATCTGAAAAGAAAGACAGATAGCTGCTAACTTGAAAATGAATGAGGACATTTTTAAAAGTGCAAAAATTGGGACCATTGGAACTAGTCTTTAGTACTGGAGAAGGATTTGAGGGCTTTAGAACAGTAACTGAAGTTCAGGAAAATGAACCTCAGTCATGAAGGGAAAAAATGGTTAAACACTGACTTTGCTTCTTTTCTATAAAATACTTAAGCCATTTATAACTGTACCATCCACAATTAACTGGGCTATAAAATATTTGCTGCCTTTGAGAATCAATACATGGCAAATAGGTGGGGAAAAAGTGGAAACAGTGACAAATTTTATATTCTTGGGCTCCAAAATCACTGCGGGTGGTGACTGCAGCCACGAAATTAAAAGATGCTTGCTCCTTAGAAGAAAAGCTATGACAAACCTAGACAGCATATTAAAATGAAGAGATATCACTTTGCTGACAAAAGTCTGTATAGTCAAAGCTGTAGTTTTTCCAGTAGTTATGTACAGATGTGAGATAAAGAAGGCTGAGCGCTGAAGAATTGATGCTTTCGAATTGTGGTGCCGGAGAAGACTCTTGAGAGTCCCTTGGACTGCAAGGAGATCAAACCAGTCCATCCTAAAGGAAATCAACCCTGAATATTCATTGGAAGGACTGATGCTGAAGCTGAAACTCCAATACTTTGGCCACCTGATGCTAAGAGCCGACTCATTGGAAAAGACCCTGATGCTGGGAAAGATTGAGGGCAGGAGGAGAAGGGGGCAACAGAGGATGAGGTGGTTGGATGGCATCACTGACTCAATGGACATGAGTTTGAGCAAACCCCAGGGACATAGTGAAGGACAGGGAAGCCTGATGTGCTGTAGTTCATGGGGTCATAAAGAGTCGGACATGACTTAGCGACTGAACAAGAACAACTGCGTACTGCAGTCTGATGGATGAGGATTGAGCTGATGTAAATCAGTGCACAGTGGGTGCAGCTGGCTGCATTAGGTAACAGTACAGCACCGTTCGGAAATCAAGAGAGATGGCTTGATTTCTGGAACATGTAAGAGCTTTCCCGTAGGATAATAAAAAAAGTCACGGTCAGGGAAGTTCATCAATCTACTCTAGCATGTACATCATTATGAAGGATGACCACATGTATGGTGGATGAACTCCAGCTCTGTTAGTATGTTGTCAAAAATCCTGACATTCTAATTGTTCTCAATAAGGCTGAGGATCACTGAACTATGTTCGTTTCTGTTTTTTTAGTGCCTAATAGGGGCCATGTTGAATATTTGTTAACTTGACTAAATGCATATTAAAGTATATTTTTCATGTAATTGCTAACTGGTTTTGGAGAAGGCAATGACACCCCACTCCAGTACTCTTGCCTGGAAAATCCCATGGACTGAGAAGCCTGGTGGGCTACAGTCCATGGGGTCGCTAAGAGTCGGACACGACTGAGCGACTTCACTTTCACTTTTCCCTTTCATGCACTGGAGAAGGAAATGGCAACCCACTCCAGTATTCTTGCCTGGAGAATCCCAGGGCCAGCGGAGCCTGGTGGGTTGCCGTCTATGGGGTCACACAGAGTCGGACACGACTGAAGCGACTTAGCAGCAGCAGCAGCAGCTAACTGGTTTTGGTTATATGCTGCTGCCAAGATTTAGCCCTAGTCAATTATAGCTCAAGTCCATTTATTTAATGATACTTTAAAAAAATCTAATATCTTAGTTTATACTATTAATTCATAATGAATATTGCCTGAAATAAGAGTGATTCTGATTGTGTTGGGCTTCCCTGATAGCTCAGTTGGTAAAGAATCTGCCTGTAATGCGGGACACCCTGGTTTGATTCCTGGGTCAGGAAGATCCACTGGAGAAAGGATAGTCTATCCACTCCAGTATTCTTGGGCTTCCCTGGTGGTTCAGCTGGTAAAGAATCCACCTGCAATGAGGGAGACCTGGGTTCAATCCCTGGGTTGGGAAGATTCCCTGGATAAAGGAACAACTACCCACTCCAGTATTCTGGTCTGGAGAATTCCATGAACTGTATAGTCCATGGGATTGCAAAGAGTTGGACATGACTGAGTGACTTTCACTTTCACTTTGATTGTGCTATGTTTACTTCTATAATCCTAAGAGATTATTCTAAAATTGTATTTGCTTCAATGGGATATAGTATGTGCTATTACTGTGACATCTGGGTTGACTTGTGATTTGGCTCACAAGTCCACAGTGGTGTGATATTTTCTATAAACTTATGTAAGAATTGAAAAAGAACATCAGAAAGGAGAAAGAAGAATAGGTAGGGCTTTACTTCTGTGATCTCAAAAATGAACACACACCAATGTTAAGAGGGACTGAGAGACCTGAGATTCCCTAGAAAGGAGCGTGAAATCAATGAGCAGACTCAGAAAAACACACAGCAAAACAAAACAGCATGGATTGGAAAGTAGAGAAGCCGTCGATAGGTCAGAGGTTCAGAGATGCTGAGTTAAAAGAGATATGACAGACTACTGAGATGAAGAAATTCTGCTCACTGATTACATGGATCAATAAGAGGGAGGCCGTTAAAATACCTCCTCTTGTATGTGTTACATCATTCCCAAATCAGGCTCACTTCAATTCGCAGAATGTTCATCTTTCAGACACAAGTTTTAAATCAAGCTTAGCTTGAGCTGAATCCTCAGTATACATGCTTTCAAGGATTAGTTGTACATTAGCGAGTTTATTAGATGCTGAGATTCACTGAATTCTATAGTTGCTAAAATTTAGGGCAATTGGATACTTTTTCTTTTTTTACCAGTTTCAGGGGTCCCCAAATGCCAACTCAGAGACTAGCTGTGTCAGAAGCATTTTCAAAGAATATATGAAATATAGCCTTGTATTGATAGTTCCTTCCCTTGGAGATTCTGATTCAAAGTGTATGAGAATGCCCAGACATATGGTAGTTTTTATAAGTGCCTGGAGATATAATGCAGGTATTGGCAAACATTTTCTGTAAAGGGCAATAAACCTTTCAGATTTTGTGGGCCATGTGCTCTCTGTTATAACCACTCTACTCTGCCATTGTAGCCGGAAAGTAACCATAGGCAACACATAGACAGATGAGCATGGCTGTGTTTCCAATAAAACTTTATTTACAACAGTCAGCAGGTTTCTCAAACAATTAAACATAGAATTACTATATGAGCTAGAGAATTCATCCTAGAGGCATACTCAAAATAATCAAAGCAGGGACTCGAACACATACTTGTACACCATATACAGGGCAGCATTACTCACAACTAGAAGCAGCAGAAGTAGAAGTAGCAAATAGAAGTAGAAGCAGCAAATCTTTCATGAGTGAATGAACACATAAGTGAAATATGATGTATACATAAAATGTAACATATTCAGTCTTAAAAAGATATAAAATTCTGACGCACATCACAACATGAATGATTGTTGAGAACATTACGAAAGTGAGCCAGACACAAAAAGACAAACGTTGCATGATTCCACTTATGTGATAAGTACCTAGAGTAGTTGAATTAATAGAGATAGAATCATGGTTATCTGAGGCTGGGGAAGGGGGAAATGGGAAGTCATCATTTAACAGGTTCAGAATTTCAGTTTGGGATGATGAGAAAATTTTGGAGGTGGCTGATGTTGCTGACTGCACAACAATGTGAATGTGCTTAATGCCACTGAACTGTACTGGGGCTTAAATGGTCAACGTTTGTTGTGTGTATTTTGCTATAATGAAAGTAGATTAAAAGCATACTTAAGAAGCAGAAAAGCAAAAACAAAGAATAAAATAAAGAACAAATGGCAGGAGGCGTGAGTTTGATTGATGGGTATAGTTTACCAGCCCCAGGTCTAAAGGATAGCCAGAGTAGGGGATCGCCAGTGATACTTCATTTCCTTTTAAAATTAGTGTGGCAACCAAGCCACCTTCAGTTTTCTTTGACTTGAATTTTGTTTTTTTTCCCAAAAGTGAGAATCTCTGATGTTTAACATTGTTACACAATCTTTGCTAACTTCTATGGAAAACAAGTTTCTCTTAATATCATATTTAGATCAAATTACATGCTGTATTATTGTGATCTACTTTTGTCTTCCAAAATCCATCTGCCACTAAATACTAGGTAGAGTTTTCCTTGAGGAACTATGCATTGCATACCTTCACTGTTTATTTCTCTCTTTGTCTACTTCTCCATGCCCCTTAATTCTTGTCCCAGTTAAATTGCTTCTCTTCTTATAGAGACAGAGAGACTGGAGGTGTCCCTTTAAAACTATTCCTTTTGGACTGTGGAGTGAAAGTCTACCTGCCGTCTGTGGAGGCATGAGGAGTTTGGTGGCAAGTATTCTCCTTCCAAATGCTATTGATTTACTCATATTTTCCAAATGATAGTTTAGATATTAAACTTTAGCAAAGTACCTATTCAATTAACAAATTTGGAATTAGTGATTTTGTGCAAATTAATGTGGCTTTATTATTTATAAAGGAACCACCCATTGTTTTTATATATAAAACTGGAATGATATTTAACCTGAGGTGATCTGAGGTGTTTTTATCTATAGAAATTTCTTGAGCAAATCAATACTTTGTACTTTAAAGACTTGAGTGAAGAAATATAAAACTAGTTCTCTTATTTAGAATAGTATCCTTTGTTCCCTCAGTTTTCTGATACAGCCTCTGAGAGAAGTTAAAAAATAGCATGTTTTAATTAGCTTGGTAAAATAATATACATTTATTATTTAGGGCACAGATTAATATGAAAGTAATATGCTGATTCAATTTGTAAGTTCTTAGAATATAGTCCCTTTTCCTATATGTGTCATTATTGCTTACACACCTCAAATTCCCACAATTAATGGTGAGAGTAAGGAATTAATGTAAAAAGGGGTGTGTATGAGTATACTGTGTTTATACTGAACAGGCAGTTGCAAAGCAGCTTAACTTGAGACTGGTTGAGGTTTACGTACATCTCCATATGTTGTACAAGGTAAGTTTGTGTACCTAGACTTAGCATGTTCCTAAGGTTCACTTCCGGAGAAGGCAATGGCACCCCACTCCAGTACTCTTGCCTGGAAAATCCCATGGACGGAGGAGCCGGGTAGGCTACAGTCCATGGGGTCGCTGAGAGTCGGACACAACTGAGTGACTTCACTTTCACTTTTCCCTTTCATGCACTGGAGAAGGAAATGGCAACCCACTCCAGTATTGTTGCCTGGAGAATCCCAGGGATGGCAGAGCCTGGTGGGCTGCCGTCTGTGGGGTCGCACAGAGTCGGACACGACTGAAGTGACTTAGCAGCAGCAGCAGCAGCAGCAAGGTTCACTTCAGTTTCACTGAGACACTCTGGAATGAGACACTGTTATACAATCTCAGAGAGTCTTCCCAGAGTTGGCTGTTTTAGAATTTGTGTTGCTGAGGGACAATCTATGGTCGTATTGAAGCCATCTGGGTGAGTCTTGGTCTACACAGATTCGTGTGCTTATGTACAGGTACTGCTGTGCTTCCTTCATCCCCACATTTATGCATCAGCAGGAATCAGTCCTCTCTTGGTCTGTGTAGGCAACGTGCTAGAGGTGCCAGGCACCGGGAGATGAAGAAGGCATGATTAGAGGAATAAGGGCCTTGACTGGATTAGCGATGGTGGAAATAAAAAGGAGTGATTGGAATAAAGAGTTGGAGGATGAGATAGCAGGGATCAGACAGATAGCAACAGTAACATTTCACTGGTAAAGGAGTTCCTTTTATATGCCACGTCTGTGCTAAGCACCTAACCTCTCTTAGCCCATAACAACACTCTGCAGTTTCCATTATTATGTGCATTTTACAGGGAGATTGAGTAACCACAATTACAGAGCTACCAACTGCAGGGACTGGAGTTCAAGCCCTGTGTTTAATTTCAACATCTAAATTCTTAACCATATGCTCTTTAAGCCAAATGCTGCCACTGTCCCTGTCTTTGGAGAAGACAATGGCACCCCACTCCAGTACTCTTGCCTGGAAAATCCCATGGATGGAGGAGCCTGGTGGGCTGCAGTCCATGGGGTCGCGAAGAGTCGGACATGACTGAGCGACTTCACTTTCACTTTTCACTTTCATGCATTGGAGAAGGAAATGGCAACCCGCTCCAGTGTTCTTGCCTGGAGAATCTCAGGGATGGGGGAGCCTGGTGGGATGCCATCTATGGGGTCACACAGAGTCGGACACGACTGAATCGACTTAGCAGCAGCAGCAGCAGCACTCCCTGTCTTACTTTAAATCAACAGAAGAATACTACTACTTGTGTTTGTAAAAGAGATTGCACCTCTTAAAATGCTCCTCTTCATATTCGCTTCATGTATTATTTCTTAAGCAATAGGCTTTTGTTTAGTCATTCAGTTGTGTCCAACTCTTGCGACCCACAGACTGTAGCCCTCCAGGCTCCTCTGTCCATGGGACTTCCCAGGCAAAAATACTGGAGTGGGTTGCCATTTCCTACTCCAGGGGAGTTTCCCAGTCCATGGATCAAACCCATGTCTCCTGCATTGGCAGGTGAATTCTTTACCACTGAGCCGCCAGGGAAGCCCAAACAATAGGTATCTTATTATAAAAGTGCAGAAAATCGAGATCCAAAGTACAAAGTCATATTTAGTAAAAAGTGTCAGTATAATTAGTAAATTAGTAAAAGGTGTATAAGGGGTGTAGCATGAAAGGAGAGAAAGGATAGATGGACTGTAAATTGTAACTCAAGAAAACTTGTACTGACAGACGTAGCCGTGGGAATATTGCTTGATCTCACTGAGCCTTATTTCCTTAGGTATAAATGGGCATTAATGATATTGTATAGTTTATAATATTATTATCATGGGAATTAAATGAGATAATGCATGAAAAGTGCCTTGTGGAGAATAGTATCTCAATAAAAAGTGCTCTATTTTGAACATGATTAAGATGAAATGTGCCTGGCTAACTCCAGAGTTTCTCGGATGTTTGATTCTGGTTAAGTAAATGATTGGTGATTATTGTTCATCATATTTTTCTATGGAATGCTTATTTGTTTGCACAAGAGCTATGAAAATTGTGAGCTAACATCACAATGAGAAAGCATGAAAGAAAACTAAACAAATATTTATTGAGTAATCAAACTATCACTAACTTTTCTGTGGCAGTGATAGAATATAAATAGCATATTTTAAATTGCATTTCAAATCACAACAATAATTTGCAGTGTTTTGGAGAACATACTTCCTTCCCAAAGATGTCTGAGTGTTTTGCTAAAATGTTTTAAAAACTCACAGGGCTGAGTTCAAATTATGGCCCTCCCATCTCCCCTCTATTGGCTATGGGGTCCTGGCAAGTCTTTTGCCTCCCTCTGCCTCTTTTGCTTCATCAGACAAAATGATAATAGCTTCAAATTGATGAAGATCGTAGTGTCAGGCATTTAGTTCACATTAATAACAACTAGCTTCCCCCTTTCCATTGACTGACAAATAATACAAAACCCACTAACAAGAAGTTTTCTTTATTCTTTCTATAAAGTAAAGGATAGTCACAAAGGCCTCAATGTCTGGGGCTCTTGTCTGTCTTATCGGTCTTGAAAAAAAACCCTTACTTTCTTCAAAAGTGATGGTTCCAGCACCTTAAAAATTCTGCTTAGAGGTTTTGTGATTCTTAAAACAGGAACACATTTCACAGGTGAGAAATATGTCTTGTAGCTGGTAGCTCTGTGGTGCTAGGTGACATGGAAGGGCATTGCTCTCTTTTGTGCTCAAAGCAAACTTCTAGGGCCATCTTTGTGACTCAGAACAGAGGTCTGAGAGCCAGTGGCTGACTGCCAAGAAAACTGAGGCCAGACGAGCTACATTCAGTTTCTTCCCACCCTGGCAACTGGTCGACCCGGCCCGAGCATATTGTTGGTGTTTTATTAAAAGGGTTGATTTGGGGAATGTTGTGTTTGCCATGCAGTGTCATGCCGCAAAGCCTTGGTTTCCAGACTTTATTTATAAGCCTAATTGTTGCTATGGAAATTCAATATTTAAAGAGGTAATTATTGCTGGTCTTGTTGCATGTGTCCATTTCTGATGTCCAGCTGTTAGCTCTTTAGCTCCAGTCTAGCAGATTAATTACTGCTATTGATTACTTTGAGCTTCTCTCTTCACACCTGCAGTCTGTGTAATTAGCTGGTGGCCTCCTCTGAAAATTAGGAGCAGTTTCATTCTGGCACTTTGCCATTTCCCAGCCATGTGCACTGCACTGATGAACAAAAGCAAATCTATTTTAAATAGAGATATCTGGGTAATGAACTCTTTGTGTTTTTGAACTATCCGTGGATAATTCAAATTACCCTCTGTTAGCAAATATTGTACCTCATTTGATGACTATCTGCAAAGAAAAAATTCCAAAACACTGGTTTTTATTCCCATTTCCACCTTGCAGAAATTTGCTCCTGTGTGTGTTTTTTTTTTAAAAAAATATCAAAACAACTTTCCAGTTCTGCTGCCAAGGGTATTGGGGTGCTGGAATGGGTTTTCTAATGGAGCCCAGTGGAAGCAGCTGAAAATTCCAGGCTTCCAGGCACTAATGTTCATCCTTTCGTTAGATTCACACACTTAGTCTGAGAGGCAAATCACCAGTCTTGGGAGTCCTTGTCATACACTGGGGATAAAAAATTTCCTATTAAAAATGATTTAGACAGAGATACAAGAGTGATATTGCAGGAGTCTTCAAAATTTTCTTGCCAACTTTATTTCAGTTAGTAAGATATTTTTCCTTTCTGCTCATTGGAAACCAAATCTGGCATTGCCAAATATCAACATCTAGAGTTTTGCCTCCAATGTTCTCTTATGATACTTTCTCATCTGTCGTGTGATATACTGCCTAAACACTCAGGAAATACAAGTCAGTAGTAGAATTGGGAGTGGACTTCCCAAGTAATGACATGCAGTGATTACTAACATGGCCAGCTGTTCTTTTCTATGCCTACAGGGTCCCACTAATGTTCCCTTTAGCTATTTAACTTGTGTTGAGTTATTATACTAAAGGTTATTGCTTATTGTAGGAAAAAATAAAGTGCTTTCCTCCTGCCTATGGCATGCATCTGCCAGCTTTCACTGGAAGATTAAAGTCGATACGTATGTCCCAAAGCCCACCCAGCACATGGAAGGAAAAAAGTTTAGAAAGTTATCACTTGTCAGAAAGATGAAATTATCATGCCACTTATGTCAGGCACACATGTGTTAGTTGGATCACAGCAATGTGGGAATGCTTCGTCAGCTCCAATAAAGCCTCTGTGGAAGCAAAAAAGTGCAACTTGTTTCTGTCTGGGGCGTCGAGTGGAAGACATCACCGAACATGGGAAAGAGTAAAAAGAGTGAGGGCATTCACTCATTGACTCAACGAACCTCTGGGGCATCTAATGGGGAGGCTGAACACTGGCCCTCAGACCAGAAGGTCCCCAGCTGGAATCTCATCATTTCCACTGTTTCCAGATTAAAATTTAAATTGTGTGCTGCCATTTGGAGGCCTTCTGGGCAGGGTCTCGCAGAGTCACCAGTTATTAGGAATGCCTCCTATTATCACAACCCTAAAAGCTATTTGAACAGCAGCCTAATGCGACTGTGATTTCCAAGGACCATTTGCTGTTATTGCAGCCCTGCTCAGATGTGAGTGGGAGCAACTAACCAAAGTTGCCTACTCATAGTACCAGAGAGGAGACTCTGAAGCACTGGAGAAATATTTTTGCTGATCATAAGAATAAATTCACCATGAACAAACAATTTTTTGTTTCCCCAGAGCAAGGGCAAGGTCATCTCTGATTCTTACAAACAGCAACACTCTTTCCCTACCAGAGTATGAACTTTAGAAATTTGCACTAATTACAATTTCAGCTCAACTAGAAATATGAAAAACACAGTTTTAAAAGGGCATAAAATGCAAAATAATAGTTATAGAAAGCATTCCATACTTAGGGATTGTATAAATGCCTTTCAAATGACAGGAATGTATGCAGACATACACATATATGTTTTAGTTCAGGTCAGTCCTCAGTCATGTCTGACTCTGCGACCCCATGGACTGCAGCACACCAGGCCTCCCTGTCCATCACCAACTCCCAGAGTTTACTCAAACTCATGTCCATCGAGTTGATGATGCCATCCAACCATCTCATCCTCTGTTGTCCCCTTCTCCTCCAGCCTTCAATCTTTCCCAGCATCAGGGTCTTTTCTAATGAGTCAGCTCTTCACATCAGGTGGCCAAAGTATTGGAGTTTCAGCTTCAGCATCAGTCCTTCCAATGAATATTCAGGACTGATTTCCTTTAGGATGGATTGGTTGGAACTCCCTGCAGTCCAAGGGACTCTAAAGAGTCTTCTCTAACACCATAGTTCAAAAGCATCAGTTCTTCAGTGCTCAGCTTCATTTATAGTCCAACTCTCACATCCATACATGACTACTGGAAAAACCATAGCTTTGACTAGATGGACCTTTGTTGGCAAAGTAGTGTCTCTGCTTTTTAATATGTTGTCTAGGTTGATCATAACTTTTCTTCCAAGGAGCAAGCGTCTTTTAATTTCATGGCTGCAGTCACCATTTGCGGTGATTTTGGAGCCCCCCATAATAAAGTCTGTCACTGTTTCCACTGTTTCCCCATCTATTTGCCATGAAGTGATGGGACCAGATACCATGATCTTAGTTTTCTGAATGTTGAGCTTTAAGCCAATTTTTTCACTCTCCTCTTTCACTTTCATCAAGAGACTCTTTAGTTCTTCTTCACTTTCTGCCATAAGGGTGGTGTCATCTGCCTATCTGAGGCTATTGATATTTCTCCTGGCAATCTTGATTCCAGCTTGTGCTTCATCCAGCCCAGCATTTCTCATGATGTACTCTGCATATAAGTTAAATAAGCGGGGTGACAATATACAGCCTTGACATACTCCTTTTCCTATTTGGAACCAGTCTGTTGTTCCATGTCCACTTCTAACTGTTGCTTCCTGGCTTGCACACAGATATCTCAAGAGGCAGGTTAGATGGTCTGGTATTCCCATCTCTTTCAGAATTTTCCACAGTTTATTGTGATCCACAGGCAAAGGCTTTGGCATAGTCAATGAAGCAGAAGTAGATGTTTTCCTGGAACTCTCTTGCCTTTTTGATGATCCAGCGGATGTTGGCAATTTGATCTCTGGTTCCTCTGCCTTTTCTAAATCCAGCTTGAACATCTGGAAGTTCACGGTTCATGTACTGTTGAAGCCTGGCTTGGAGAATTTTGAGCATTACTTTTCTAGCGTGTGAGATAAGTGCAATGGTGCAGTAGTTTGAGCATTCTTTGGCATTGCCTTTCTTTGGGATTGGAATGAAAACTGACTTTTTCCAGTCCTGTGGCCACTGCTGAATTTTCCAGATTTGCTGGCATATTGAGTGCATCAGTTTCACAGCATCATCTTTTAGGATTTGAAATAGCTCAACTGGAATTCCATCACCTCCACTAGCTTTGTTCGTAGTGATGCTTTTTAAGGCCCACTTGACTTCACATTCCAGAAATGAATGGCTCTAGGTGAATGATCATACCATCATGCTTATCTGGGTCATGAAGATCTTTTTTTATAGTTCTTTTGTGTATTCTTGCCACCTCTTCTTAATATCATCTACTTCAGTTAGGTCCATACCATTTCTGTCCTTCATTGTGCCCATCTTTGCATGAAATGTTCCCTTGATATCTCTAATTCTCTTGAAGAGATCTCTAGTCTTTCTCATTCTATTGTTTTCCTCTATTTCTTGGCATTGATCACTAAGGAAGGCTTTTTTGTCGCTCCTAACTATTCTCTCAAACTCTGCATTCAAATGGATATATCTTTCCTTTTCTCCTTTGCCTTTCACTTCTCTTATTTTCTCAGCTATTTGTAAGCCCTCTTCAGGCAGCCATTTTACCTTTTTGCATTTCTTTTTCTTGGGGATGATCTTGATCCCTGCCTCCTGTACAATGTCGTGAACCTCCGTCCATAGTTCTTCAAGCACTCTGTCTATCAGATCTAATCCCTTGAATCTATTTTTCACTTCCACTGTATAACGGTAAGGGATTTGATTTAGGTAATATCTGAATGGTCTCATGGTTTTCCCTACTGTCTTCAATTTAAGTCTGAATTTGGCAATAAGGAGTTCATGATCTGAGCCACATTCAGCTCCCAGTCTTGTTTTTCTAATTATATAGAGCTTCTCCATCATTGGCTGCAAAGAATATAATCAATCTGATTCTCATATTGACCATCTGGTGATGTCCATGTGTAGAGTCTTCTATTGTGTTGTTGGAAGAGGGTGTTTGCTATGACCAGTGCGTTCTCCTGGCAAAACTCTGTTAGCCTTTGCCCTGCTTCATTCTGTACTCCAAGGCCAAATCTGCCTGTACTCCAGGTATTTCTTGACTTCCTACTTTTGCATTCCATATATGTTTAACCCTCTATAATGCATAGGGCTTCCCTAGTGGCTCAGCGGTAAAGAAACTGCCTGCCAATGCAAAAGATGTGAGTTCGATCCCTGGGTTGGGAAGATCCTCCAGAGAAGGAAATGGCAACCCACTCTAGTATTCTTGTCTGGGAAATCCCATAGACAGAAGGAGCCTGGCCGGCTCCGGTCCATGGGATTGCAAAAGAGTCAGACATGACTTAGCAACTAAACAACAATAATATTAATGTATATTTTTATTTTTGGATATTTTATTTATATTATTGCAAAATTCAGCATGCTTAACCTAAGAAAATCTGAGGCTGTGCCTTGTATATGTATTGTGAATTTGAACATGTCACATACCTCTGGTAAATGGAGTTGCTTCAGCCATTAGTTTTTCAGCACCAGCAGAAGAGAAATACAAATTCTATCAAGTTAGGTTGTTTTAAACCTGATTTTTAAAACCAGTTGAATTTTATATTTGTTGTTGTGTTTTAAGTTACAAGGAGTATTTAACAATGGCTCTGTGGTACCATCATAGGGTATTTGAAGAGGCTAAGTGAAATGAGAATTATTTAGTAAATAATAATAAAAATAGTGTAGCTGACATGTGTCAAGTGCTTATTATGTGCCTCATGTTAAGTGCTTTGAATCGTGAGTGTTAAGTTGCTTCAGTTGTGTTGACTCTGCAACCCTACAGACTGGACGGTAGCCTGCCAGGCTCCTCTGTCCCTGGGATTCTCTAGGCAAGAATAGTGGAATGGGTTGCCTTGCCCTCCTCCAGGGGATCTTCTGGATGCAGGAATCAAACCCTTGTCTCTGGCAGGTGGGTTCTTTACCACTCACATCACCTGGGAAGCCCAAGAACTTTGAATACATCCTCTATTTCAATCCTCACAACAAACCTATATGTACTGTGGATGCCACCATTCTCTGGATGATGGGGACTGAGCTGATTGATAGCATAAACTGATGACGGTTAAGTCTAATAAGTAACTTCATTTGTCCACCAAGCCAGAATTTTAGCTACTTCTGCACATTTTATTCCAGCTATGCAACCCTGATGATGTTTTGCTCCATTTATATGGATTCTTTAGTATTTGGATTAACCAAATGAAAAGAATCTAATCAAAAACCTGGTGTCTTTGGGCCCAAGTAATATTACTTAAGCCTTAGTCTAACAGTTTGATTTTCCTTAATTTATTGTGACTTATTGCAAGTCGTTCTGCAAGATCATGTTATCTGGCCTATGAGGAGAGAGCTCACATTAATGAAATGTGGGGTTGGAGCAGAACCAGGCATTTGTGCAATTGTTGCCTGACCTGGGTCAGGCAGGCTGCTCAGAGACTGTTTTAACTTCTCCTGTGGGGGAGCCTTTGGCTGGAAGAATCACCGAGTGTTATTGATTCTGTTACTAGAAATGCAGGGAAAATCTCCCTCCCCACAACTTTGCTGTCGTGTCTTTCTCACTGTGTACAATTACTCTTGTTTCACTTGGACACCTGAAAAATTTATTTTCTAAGGAAACAATCAGAATAAGGCCTCCCTCTCTATTTATGTATAATACACACATGTAGAGTATATTTTGCTTTTCCATAAATATGTTTTATTATATATGTGTGTTTTGCTATTGTGTGTGCGTGCATACGCACACATGCATACACACACACACACACACACACACACACACACACAGGCACACAATTGTTCCATGCAGTATTTCTAACACATTTTCTGGCAAGGGCTTTTGAGAGAATGAAGGGCAGAGCTTTCTCAGTGTCAGTATATGTGTAAATATCTTCAGAGTCTATGAAAGCATCTTCAGTTTTTTCTTTCAGTCATGGATTATTGTTTGAAGGGGAGCTGTTTTATGATTTGTAGCAAATGTCAGATAACCTTCAAGAAATTCTCTTGTGAAAACAGAGCAAGTCAGATTTCCATGATCTTATAGTTTCCCTTTCTGTGTCTAATAATATCCCATCCTTAGCATCAACTCTTGCCCTAATGAGCTGAAACTACATTAGCAAAATCTAAGGCAGATAAATTGACTCAGACCTTGGTTTGATGATCCTATTTAAGACATTCAATTAATTCTGTTTTGCTACAAGCTAATTTATGACTTTGTATTTATTCAAAAAAAATGTTGAAGATACAAAGCTGTGGGAGATAAACTAATGAATTCTACCTTCCTTCATGTGCTCATCATGTACTCGCTACAGTATGGGAGGAAGAGAAGGAAGAAAAACATGCTTTTGATGTTAGATATGCAGCTATTTTCTTGTCATATCAGACAGTCTTTAACTGATATAAACACATTTATATCCCTCTAGGAGATACTAATTAGTGCAGTAAATGTTGGTTTAATAATTGTTGTTAAAATTTTATTTACCCAGTAAATAGTTTTTATCTCTTTTTGTTTCCTTTTCTGTCTCCCTTCCTTCCCCCACTTCTTCCTTCCAAGATGATAATTGGTTTAGCGTGGTCGTAAACTTGTGTTCTTTGTTGTGGATAATGACTGGCGGCTTGATAAAACTGTGATATGGTGACAGATACTATGATCCACTTTTCTGTGGCAAAGCTTAATAATTGATCTGTAACCTTTGAGAGAGAAGAGAAAATTCTGAGAGTTTTAAAGTAATTTACATCTCTGTGCCACACTCCGTGTGTTTTTAATGAGCTTCTCTGGATCTACAGGCAGTGAAAGTTTTTTTCTGCTGATGTGCAGGGCAACTTGTCAAGACATCCTGCAGGGAAGTGTGTTCAGAGAAGGTCAGCCAGGGAATAGAATTGTATTAGGTGATGCTGTGGTCCATAATTGACTTACTCTGTCTCTGGAAAGTGATAGAAGGTGAGGTTGAGAGGAACCTGCCCCATCTCCATTCTCTCTCCTTCCTTTTTACTTTATTAAAGCTGCTTTTCTTACACCTCCTTCCACTATTTCTTTTTGCATTCTTGCAGCCTAAAATTCCAATCACCACCTGTGTTGCTTTTGATACTGAATTAAAAATATGAACTCTTTCTTACAATAATCAGCTCCAAATTTCCAAGTGACTCTGTTTTATAAGCCTATATTTTTTCATGTATTTCTCTCAGGGCAGGCAACAATCTTGTTCATCTCTCTAGCATGACAGCCAAGTGCTAATTGTGAGACAGGTTAACCTTGCTATGCTGCAGAAGGAAGTCAGATTCCTGGAGATTCTTTGTGGTGATTTTCTGCTGTCTCCACTCCTTTACTTTGGAAGACTAAATATATCCACCAATCTCAACAAATCAATGCCCCCTTGCCCTGGTAACCTATAACTTGGAACAAAGTATGCATCAGCCAAAGTCATAGCTTTTCTAGTATTTCTTCTTATGCCAAATGGGAAAAATAGATACCTCAAAATGGGCACATATCAGTCAATTTAAAATAAACTCTGTCTTCATGGTATGAAGGAAAGCAACTGTATAGTATATTTATTTTGCTGCACTCGGAAAGTGTTTTTCTCGGTACCTACTGTATTATATACAATTTCATGTAACACCTGCTTTATCCTATCCAGAGAAGTTCAGAAAGTGAACTTATATAGAATAAGTTATAGCATCAATTGCCAGTAAGGTTGTGTAGCTAGTGTAACAATATTGGTGGAAACTAGAGGCAAATTAAAATAGTAAATATACAAAGATACTCAAGGAATTGATTTTTTCTTTTTGTAGCTGAGAAGGCTTCTAAGGCTGTTGTGTGGGGCTGTGTTTATAGACAGACTATCCGGTGTTCTTGCTGCTCTGGATTTACCTTGCATTTCTTGCCTTTACCTTGCATTTCTACTAGAACTTCTAGAAAGAGAACTTCTCTCAATTGTTCAGAGGAGGACAGGACCTGAAAATTCTTTCAAAGCTGTAGCTTCTCTTTTTGATTTACATAATGGGGCACAAACATGCTGATAATTTAAATTGGGATTAGGCCTTTTCCTTAGCATAATGACTGGGCTAGGCGTGCTGCGATTCATGGGGTCGCTAAGAATTGGACACGACTGAACGACTGAACTGAACTGAACTGAGGTAACATGAATGCTAATCATATACAGTCCCTTCTTCTCAGGAGTTTGCTTTGCAAAATTTACAGAAAATTTATACTTTCAATGTGGATTGTACTATGATATTCAGAAATTTTCCATGGCACAAGCTTAATTCCAAGATGCCCAAGTCGAAGTCTTTAAAAAAAAAAGATGAAGAATAAAATTGTAAGGAAAAGTTTTTTCCTTTTTTTCCTTCTCACTGTGTCCTTTTCTCTCAATCCTCTTCTCACCCTTTCTTCTTTAGGAGAGAATGTTGGGTAAGAGATGAAAGTGAATAAAGCTGTTAGTCACTCAGTCATGTCTGACTCTGTGACCCGATGGCCTGTTTCCCTCCAGTCTCCTCTGTCCATGGAATTCTCCAGGCAAGAATACTGGAGTGGGTAGCCATTCCCTTCTCCAGATCTTCCCAACCCAGGACTGAACCCAGGTCTCCTGCATTGCAGGCAGGTTTTTTATTGTCTGAGCTACCAAGGAGGTGATTCCCTTTAATTCCTTTTATTGCATGTTTCTGTAGGTGTGAATATTTATGAGGTACTGAATACAGTTGCTTTCCTTACTCTAGGAAGCCTGCATGTATTCTTGTTAATTCATTTGCATACTGTTAAATAAGTGATATATTGGTGGGACTAGGAGATTTGGAAACTCTCCATCACCTACACTGGGCTTCCCTGGTGGTGCAGTGGTAAAAAATCTGTGTGCATTGCAGGAGACATGGGTTCGATTCCTGGGTCAGGAAGATCCCCCAGAGAGGGAAATGGCAACCCATTCCAGTATTCTTGCCTGGGAAATCCCATGGACAGAAGAGCCTGGTGGGTTACAGTCCATGGAGTTGCAAAGGGTCAGACATGACTTAGCAACTAAAGAACAATAAACTACCTATGTTCCATTTTTATACTCTATTTTTTAGGTGCTTGTTTACCTAAGTTAAAGGCTTCCTTTATGTTAAACATATAGGAAAATTTGTTGGACAGAATCATGTGTGAATTAAGTTATTGTCTTGTTTTATATCCTTTTAGGAATCTAAAGAGGAATAAGTGGGACTACATGCGTAACAGTTTTCAGTGGCTGAATAGTTTAATAAAAAATTAAAAATATTGCATAATTATGGCTCTGATTGCGTACGCCCAGAATAAAACCCAGTCAATACTTAGGATAAGCCAAATTGACAGAAAGTTAGAGAGGAGATTGCTGAAACCCTGAGAAAATACCGGAGTATTTGAGGGTAGATTGAAATTTATGTAAACCTTCACATAGACTTTGGCAAACTGGCTGCTATACTTGTAATTATGACAATGTGAGACAAACATGAAAACATGACACATTGATGCTAAGTCTAACCTAAGAACCCATATAAATATTGTGGAGTATAAAGAAATTATCATACACATAGTCAAACGGAATATTTCAATTTGGTTTTGAAAGTGAATTGGCTGGGATGGGGTGAGAGTGCAGTTCACTAAGTTTAAAATGTCTTAGAAACTTGAAAAATGTAAAACTGCATGTCCTGTGAGATCTAATCCTTTTACATGGGATCCATCTGAATAAATGAGCATCTTTTTTTAAGTGGGCAATACTGTGTATTCCAGCTGCAGACTAAATGATAGCTTCATTTCAAGCCTCCTGACTGCCATGGAACCATCTGGTATGTGCTCACGTGTAGGAGTAGGTGAGACTCCAGCTAACACTAAAGTCTTAAGCTCGTCTAAGTTGTGTCTTATTTACCACTTCATATCACACTTGGGTGCAGGTAGAATTACAGCTGAAGTCTGAATCTCTTACACCTATCTTTAAGCTTACTCTTTTCTGCTTTTTCACTTACATAAAGGCATTCATTTTTAGTGAAATAGTTGGAGTAGAAAAAAAAAGCAGTTATATCTGAGGAAATCTAAACTCTAAAGTGGGAAAGACTTTATTTCATTCACACTTAGAGGTTTTTCTCCAATTATTGCTTTGGATCAAGGGGAGAACGGTTTGTATATGCTTCTCCCCTGTGTGCAGCTTTGAGCAATGTTCATATGTTATGTGAAATGATTATGCTAAATGTCTGTGAGAACTTGAGTCTTGCTGTGGATATATAGCGAGTCTATGGGACCCAAAAGAGAACAACAGTAGGAAGATAGGAAAGGCAAGGGATTTTTTTCAGAAATAAAGAGCTAGTATGAGATGGGCAAGTAGGGGATTAAATGAGAAATTGGGTGGTTTGAACAGATTGTGTATATATTTTCCTCTTTGAGACCTCTAAGATCTCGTCCTATACATTACATGGGGAAAAATAATCTTTGCTTTCTTTTTAGCTTTTTAACTATGCACTTTCATCATTGCTGTACATTCTTTAAAGCATAGCTCAGAAAAGAACTTTCAGTGAATCTCACATTTTTACTTAAAAAAATTCTAATTATTATTTTGATCCCTTCTTTACAAAGAGGTAGAAATCACTTTAAAATAGTAGTATAGTATGAATTTATTGTCTGAAGAACAGTGATTTTCTATATAATCATTAAATTGTAGTTTAAAGAGAATTGTCTCTTCGATCTAGTCTAAGATGTAAATACTGAGACTTTCAGGTTTTTCAGTGGCATTATGTTGGTTGAACAATAGACCAGTTGACTTGTTCCTCAGGACCAATATCACAGGTTGTTCAGTGGTAAAGAGTCTGCTTGCCAAACGGGAGATGTGGGTTCTATCCTTGGGTAGGGGAGATTCCCTGGAGAAGGAAATGACAACCCACTCCAGTATTCTTGCTTTGGAAATGCCATGGACTAAGGAGCCTGGCGGGCTGCTACTGTCCATGGGTTGCAAAGAGTTGGACATGACTTAGTGACTAAACAGCAGAAAAGAAAAGGTAATAACATACAGGAGCTCAACGTCATGATTGAACCCTGATTTTGGATCTGCCACTGGCCAGTAAAGACACAGAGTTGATCATTATTAATGATCATACTATTAATATTAGTACTAAACTAATTGAAAATATTAGTGTATACCTAGCACATCATCTTTTCTCTTTTTATAAATCATGCTACAAACATAAATAGCATCTTTTAGAACTGAAGGTTGTCCAGACACATGGCTGTGGTATAAAATGCAGACAAGCTTGGTCTAGAGGCTTCCTCTGTCGCTTGGTCTTCACTGGAGTGCTGGTAGTGCTTGACGGAATTAGTAATCAGAAATGTAGCCGTTTTGTGACTTTGAGACCCTTGATTGTGGATTATGTTTACAGATTGTAGTTTCTTTCTAAATAGCATCCTTTGTATTCGAGGACCTGAGGAGGCTTGCAGTCTGTGATAAAATTGTTTTCTTCATGTAATTACATACCAGACATCATTGTGTCTGTCAAGATTTTGGTCAGTAGAGCCAAGCAAAATCCATGTGTTTGCGTAATGAATTTAGACACATTTCATTTGTGAGATCGAATTTGTCAGGTACCCTTCCTCTCTTCTACTTCAACTGAGAAACCTACTGGCTAGCATATATAATTTCAAAGTAGAAACACCTTAGCTTTTAAAGTCTGAAGCTGCTTGTCCATAAACATTGAGCATTTCTTACGGATGACACTCTGTTATGCCTGATGGGGCATCCAAAAAGATAAGGGGTGTAAGAGTCTTAGCTGAAGGAACCTGCAGGCTTTGGGAAGTCAAGCTCAAATATATATTTTATTTTTTTAAAATCTGTATTTGAACTGGACTTCCCCAAAACCTGCAGATTCCTTCAGCTAATCCCTGGTGGCTCAATGGTAAAGAATCTACCTGCAATGTAGGAGCTACAGGAGACACAGGTTTGATTCCTGGTCGGGAAGATCCCCTGCAGGAGTTCATGGCAACCAACTCCAGCATTCTTACCTGGAGAATCCCCATGGACAGAACAGCCTGGAGGGCTATAGTCCATAGAGTCGCAAAGAGTCAAACATGATAAGCGACTTAGCACACATGTATGCATGCACCAAGTGTATGCTATTTATTAAGTAGCTTTGCTACAAAAGGCATATGCCTTGACTACAGAGTTTAGAGTGAACTTAAAGTGGAATAAGTGTTTCTACCAGGAGGTTTGAGAGCCCTTCTATTTATAAACTGGTATACGGTTCATTCTGTTTATGAACCAGATAACTGTGAAAGATCTTTGAAAACAAATGTATGGAAACTGTACTGAAAGTTAGAGTTATGAAAGGTATGAGAAGGGTGGATATCTGAGGATTCCTCTCAAGGATCAAGTTAACGAATATTTAGATATTTCCACATTTGTGGCATCATTGTTATGTGGTCTCTTTGAGTGATTCATAAACAGTCACAGAAGCTGGAGAAAAGCTGATAGGTTTAACCCTTTGTTACATCCACCGATTTTGCTCTACTCTGTAAGAGAACTCTGCCCATCAGGAAACCAGATAAGACAGGTTTTGCCTATTTCTCTGCCCCTAGGAAATACAGCATATAACTTCCATGCAAAAAATGCATCAAAGAAAGAAACACCAGCTTGCTGACACTCTCCTAATGGAGTGTGGCCAAGGCAACTGTTGATCTCTTACAGCTTTTTGAAGAGTTAGCTCAGCAGTTAAGCTCTGAATAGGTCCACCCTTCTGTTAGTCAGCCAGCAATGTGCTCCCTTCCAGTGAATGGAATAAAAGCAGAGAGGCAGAATTTCATCCTTGTTCAAATGAGAAACCTGTCTCCTATAAGCCGGGTCCCTTCTTTCTCCATTAAATCTTCTGCTACCAAAGAGAGAAAAAGAAAAAAGATCTTGAATGTGTAGCATAATGATCATCTCATCAGCTATAAACCTCACTTGGCAATTTTTTTCGGTCTTTAGTTGAGTCCTAGGAGAGCCTCATTGTGAATGCTAGGTACACATCCATGATCTTGGTACTGCTACCTATAATTAACATGGCCCAATGGAATTTTTAAAATATATATAAAAAAGGCAACAGAGTAACAATTACCATTATCCCCAACTAAACTCCTCCTCCTCCATGTTTTCCTCAAGAGAGCCGTGTTGTTACTTCAACAGGCGCACTGTTGTGGTGACTTTGGTGATACAAATAAAACAAGACTAAAATTCTAATTGTGAAATGTAAAAAGAAAGTAATTGCCTAGTGTTGGTTAATTCCATCTTTGTGTGATGACAGCAGCTGCGTTTCCCTGCCTTGTGTATTTTAACAGATGGCATTATTTCTTATGGAGTGTTACAGTAGCGACCGAGGTGACACTGAAGGAAAATTCTGTGACAGCGTGTTAAGTAAGATATTATTGACAAGCCTGTGGCGCGGCAGCGCAGAACTGTATCGTCGTGAATCTCTTGTCACCTCTGTAGCCCCCACCAAATGGTTTCCATTTGCAGCATGTGGGGGCCAGAACGGAAAGATGAATGGAAAATTGTGTTCTTTTTCAAATTCCCTTGTTTGCATATCATTGATAGACTTGGGATAAAGGCCCAAGTTTGGCAAAAAGGTGCATTTATCAATCCAGTATCGTACTTTGGTAACTTTCTGTCAAAGCTAAGAAAACTGAGAGGCCCTGATGGGCTTGAGTTCTAACCCAAGGTCTGCTCCCAGTCACTTTTCTCTGGATTGGTTTCATTTGGGTAAAAGGCTGCAGTTGGACAATGAGAGAAGTCTCTAGGGCCCTTTGTACTCCAACTCTCTGTGCTTCTGAAAGTCCCGAGTATTGTGCTTTCATGGCACAAAGACAAAGTGAGTAGAATATTGTCGATTACTCTGTGTGTGACTGATATTGATGAAGTCTACTGTGGAGAAAAGACCAATGGGTCTTTAGAGGAGATCTGGCCATGGTTCAGCCATGACACAAGTCACTGAGTTAATCACAAGGATGTAGTAAAGGTCTAATAGGATGGTGCTATCGAAAGATGGTTAATTAATTCAACAAACATCACATAACTGCCCTGTACTAGATTCTGTGCCAGGTGCTAGGGATTCAATGGTGGGTAAAGCCTGGTCTTGGTTTTAGAGGAGGTCATTCAGTTGGAAAGACAGATAAGTAAATGGATAATTACAGCAGAGTATAGCAGGAGTTTTGACTGGCACTAGTTCTGCTGCTGCTGCTGCTAAGTTGCCTCAGTTGGGTCCGACTCTGTGCGACCCCATAGATGGCAGCCCACCAGGCTCCGCCATCCCTGGGATTCTCCAGGCAGGAATACTGGAGTGGGTTGCCATTTCCTTCTCCAGTGCATGAAAGGGAAAATTGAAAGTGAAGTCACTCAGTCGTGTCCGACTCTTAGCGACCCCATGGACTGCAGCCTACCAGGCTCCTCCGTCCATGGGATTTTCCAAGCGAGAGTACTGGAGTGGGGTGCCATTGCCTTCTCTGGGCACTAGTTCAGGGTAATGTAAAAGTCTATAGGAGGGGGAGCTAATCCAGCTAGGGGCCCAGAAACCTTCCAGGAAGAAGTGGATTCTAAGTCAAGGCAAATATAGGCAGAAGAGGGAGGGACAAATAATAACAGTATGACCAGAAACTTCTTGAACTAAGATTCAGAAATCACTATGGTTTGGTTTTCCTTCACTACTGATCTTAAGAGTAGGAGCCCACCAGAATCTTGCATCTTGATGAGCGAGGAATGGTCTTATTTAAGTGTTCTTGGGATGATTTCTAGCCTGCTGCATTTCTAAAACAAATGGTTTTAAAGCTTGAAAAACGATATTTAAGAGAATACCCACCATTCACTGTTAGACACTAAACATGAGCTTGGAAAAGTCCTCTCAGGGTTTACTCTTGACAAATGCCCCAATAGTTTTATGGTGCACTTTGAAGGGAGGTATAAATGGATCTATGTTGATTGGTCAAGGGAGAAATGAGAGTGGCTTTATATACCATATGAACTTTTGGCTTTCTTTTATAATCTCCTCTAAGAGAAGGGCTGTCAGCTTGTTGCTCAGTGAATAATAAATCTGACTCATCCCCTCTCCCTGCAGGCTGACCCTCCTCCACACTAATGTCTGACATTTTATGGTTTGATTAAAATCACCTTCTAAGCAGCACACCACCAAGAGAATGGTGAAATTTCTTCCTGCAACATGATGCCGAGTAAAACGGCAGTCCACCAAGTCTGCCACTGTCTGTGCCACTTCCCATGGAGTTACTCTCGCTAAGAGTGTTAGACCTTTGGTGAGAATGTGCGTAAAGGAGAAGAGAGCCCCTGATTTGGGGAACAAAAACTGACTCACCTCTCTGAACTTGGTGAGAGAAAGAATGTCCCGCTACCCCATTTCTCCTTTAAGTCTTTGTTCTTTCATGAAACTGCAAACAGTCAATACCATGGTAACCTTTATGAATCTACCTACTTCTGCACTGGAGCTGACTGTCCTGTATTTTGGACCCACAGTGCCCTCCAAGTTAAAAGAAAGACCAGAGTATAGGATGGTGGTCTTTGCTTGCAATTTGATGTTATAAACCCTTAATATTTCTAGTGTTCAAACGTAGAACTCCAGATCCCTGTATTTGCCTGTCCTCTTGTATATCTTAAAGCCTAGTTCTAAATAATGGCTCATAGAATTGTGAGCAAATAAAATGGTTGTTGAGTTCCTCATTTGGAGCCATTTTATGCAATAATAGCTGAAATGATTATACATGGAGGCAAGAGAACTGGACCTCATGGTTCTAGAAGAGATGTTTTTAATAGCTCTGCTGAGGTTTCACTATCAGTGCCATGCTTACCCAAAGATATGTGTGCGGGCATGCTAAGTCGCTTCAGTGGTGTCTGACTCTGTGCGACCTTATGGACTGCAGCACACCAGGTTCCTCTGTCCATGGAATTCTTCAGGCAAGAATACTGGAGTGGGTTTTCATGCCCTTCTCCAGGGGATCTTCAAGACCCAGGGATTGAACCCATGCCTCTTATGTCTAACCTGCATTGACAGACAGGTTCTTTACCACTGCTGCCACATGGGAAGCCCAAGATATGTGATAAAGTGAAAATAATAATGAATACTAATGTAGTTGTTACGATTTATTCAGCACATTCTCACTTAATCCTTATGACCATTCTCTGAGATAAGCCTTATGTCATTGTCAGATGGGGAAAATGAGTCTCAAGGGCCACAGAGAAGTAAGTTGTATTCAAATCTGGTATACTGTTTCCGTATTGTTCTTTCTCAAAGAAGTCTAGAACCAGTCAAAGTGAAGTGAAGTCACTCAGTCGTGTCTGACTCTTTGCGACCCCACTACCAGCCTCCTCCGTCCATGGGATTTTCCAGGCAAGAGTACTGGAGTCAGTTGCCATTTCCTTCTCCAGGGGACCTTCCTGACCCAGGGATCGAACCCCAGTCAAGGCAAGACTTAAAATAGCTTCCTGTTAGAAATCTAACAGTTGTTGAACTTGGAGTGACAGAGGAACTAGGTAAGTCTCTTTTAATACTTCACTAAAGTATGTCACCTAGTCTGTGCTATGGTTGTAATCATATCTGTTGCTTGAATGAGAAGAAGTGGCAAAGGTAAAATGGAATCCTTGAACTGAACTAAGTAAACAGAACTACCTCCAGAATCTAGATTGTCTGGAAATTTGCATTCCAAATAATTGACTCAAAAATTTGCATCAGAAGTTTATGATGGAATTTTTTCTTTAAGAAGAAGCCAGTCATAATCAACATGCTCATCCTCTGACCTTACAAAGTGTTAAATTTTAGGTAAGGCTTCTTAGTTACTTATGCTTTCCATGACAGAGAAAATTATCTCTTTTGGATCATGATCAATAATGTGGCATGTGCAATTCTACTTTACTTTTTTTAGACTTATGATTAATTTCAGATTACAATATCTTCTTTATCCAAAACTTAGGAGTGAACAATTTCAAAGTACATTGCTTGTAGTGTGACCTAGATAATGTGATGACAGCCTTTGGAACAATGTTAAGACTACTCCATGTATATGCCCTTTATAAGCAGGCATCACAGTATGACAGCTTGACTCACACACAGTTTTTTGGGGTTTTTTTTGTATTAACATGTACCTAAACACCCCCCAAACTCACTTTAAAACATGGACCAATCTGAGATCTTTTATGTTTGGTTATACAATGTGATCAACTAGGAAAGATAGGCCAGGAAGGTATTCTTAGATCAAAACCCCAAATGAAGGAGGCACAAAACAATAGAAGTAACATGGTAAAGATTGCTCATGCCATCCTGTGTAGTAGATCTGAGGATGGCATTCAGTCATAGTCATAAATACCAGCCACACTCGTCATCTCTCTCCATGTGTAACATAGAATGGATGTGAGCTTGTGATTATCAGACATTTCAAAGGCATAGCCATACAGGGAGCCATGGAACTGCTTTATCCTAGTGATGCCAGCTATTACTACACAAGTTGTTTCTGAAAATCAAAATTTTAAAGAAGAATAACTTCAGTGGAGTTTAATGATGGCAAAGAATGTTTGAATCCAAATTTCTTTATCTGTACTCTTCTTGTTTGGGCATTTAACATGCTTTCATATTTTATTTTCTCCCTGTCGAAAGCAATCTTGTGCTGGAATTTGTAAATAAGTCTTTATGCACCTACATCACAAGAATTAGAGTGGCTGGGTGAAAGTATTAGGTGTTTTAAATGAATGGTCATATAGAATGTCTATTCTTTGAAGTATCTGATGTTTGGAAGAATCATTATCTGTCATACTGGTTAAATTTACCTTAAAGTGAAAATAATCCAGGTTCACCTAAATATTTAAAGAGTATGACATTGCCAGACACTAACATAAAAGATAGCCAGCCTCTGAGACTTGACACTAGAAATGAAAACAAGATCTCTATGATGACATTTCTTGTATTTCAGGGAGATCAGGATTTAGCATCATACAGCACTTAGATAGAAACTAACCTGGGTCATAATTGGAATAAGGCTCTGATAAAATTAAGGCACCAATAAATATTTAATTTTAATTTTCATCTCAGTGCCAAATGTTGCACCTGGAGATAATATCTGATTGGATCTGGACCAAAGGATGAATGAATGAGTACTGGCTGTAAACACTGGTTTATAAATGTTTTACTTTATTTAAACTATTCTTTCAGACTACTCCTCCAAATCCATCCTATACTATAGTTCGTGACTTTGGTTTTTTCAGCTGTTTTCTGATTTTATCTCTGCTTTAGAATCTCTCTTGGTTTTCCAATCCACCTACTCAGGATAAATGTTTATTGTCTTGCTTTCTTATACCTCTTTCCTTTCCTTTGCGTGCCATGACAAATGCTTTGTTTTGCTTGGACACCAATGATACGGGAAACATGTTGATGACCTATTAAAGTTTCCTTCTATTTTGTCTCTTCTTAAATATCAAAAGGAGTATTGACCCAAAATGTAATTCAGTTACTAAAACCACTAAAAAGAATATGAAATATTCTTTCATATTTGGAATATTATCAAATGCTTCCTACTTTTTGCTTTTCCTCTGTCTTTTCTGAAGAGGGAGAGGATTGCAGAAAATGAACTTAATAGAATAATTGTTCAGAGAATACATGTTTTTAGGTAATTTTATATATGTGATAAATTGAATCGATTGCCACATTATTCTTAAACATTTCCTCCCATTTATTGGGTGAGTCAAATCTAAAAAATAGATTTATTTGAATCTGAAACACACTGGTTATTTTAAAAACTCAGTTTTTAAAGTAAAGCTGAAAATGAAACAAAAGCAATTAGAAAAGTATAAAGATTAATATGAAAATAACCATATGGAATTACCAAGGGAGAACCACTGTTAATCTATTGATGAAAACGGTTTGATATCTCTCATGAACACCTACATACACACAGACACTCCTACACGTTGTTTCATGAAGTTGGGATCACACTAAATATACTGTACATTTAATATATATAATACATTTATACTGATTTTGAGCATTTTTTCGTGACAAGAAGGATTCTATATTACTTTTAATGCTTGCAGGACATTGCCTTATTTATCCTATACAACATTTAAGAGAGAACACATTTTCTTTCCTTTCTCTCCTTTTTCTCTCCCTTCTTCCTTCCCTCCAGCTTGGGTGCCAGTCAAAATGGTCTCCAGGAAGGGAATATTAATCGAAATTTTCATCAGCAGATCACAAGTGCCTGATTTTCTATTCCCCTTTCAATCCAGATCTTTGATATTTTCCACCTTTGCTAATCTACTAGTATGGTATATAGTTGCTTTAATTTTCATCTCTTTTGATTATAAGAAAGAACATCTTTTCATGATTGCTGACCATTTTTAGGTTTCTCCTTTGAGTAATTGCCTATTCCTGTCGTATTATATTTTTTTTAAAATTTGAAGAATTTCTTTAAGATCTTTGCAAATTAAAAATGACTTTTTGTCATACTCTTTATGAATGTTACTTCCCAGTCTGTATTTTTATTTAAAAAATTTGTTCAACATGCTGTATTATCCTTTCATAATGAAGTTCTTAGTTTTGTGTGATAAATCTATCAGTATTTTTGTCTTACGCTTCTGAGTTTTTATGATATGCTAAAAGATTTCCCCCACTGTGTGATTATTTAAAACAAACAAACAAACAAAACCTCCTAAATTTCAGTTTGTAATTTTATGTCTTGATTTTACTCTGTAAATAAATGAGATACTGTTCCAGCATTATTGCTCTCTCCTCCAAATGAATAGCTTATTGTTCTAAACAATTGGCGATATTTTTCTACTAAATGACCATTTTATTACCCGGATGACTTTATTGAATAATAATTACAACTATTTTTGAACTCTATTTTGCCCATTTTTCAAGTTATTTAATTGGAATTTTAAATGGGTATTTCTGTCATGTTTTGAGTTCACTATATGACGATTTGGAGAAATTCATGTTTTTATAATACAATTCTATACGAGAGAACATTTACTCACTTATTCATTTACATCTTTCCTCTATTATGTCCTTTAGTAGCGTGTTGTAGGTTTGGTAATCAGTTTGCCAGCTTACTAATATGTTGTCTAGTTGCTTTTTTATTTCTTTGATAATAACTAGAAAGAGCATCTTTTTATATTACTGTTGATCACTTTCTTTTTTCTTTGGAGACTTGTCAGTTTATGTCCTCTTGAGTTTAAAAACATAATTTTAAAGAATTCTTTGCATACTGAGGCTAGTAACCCATTGTCGTATGTTTTCTAAATATTATTTCCCAGATTGACTTTGTTTTCCAAAGATGTTTGTAGTGCTTTTATTTTTCCATTATAAGGAAGTGTTTTATTTTATGTAGTCAATTTATCACTCTTTTTGTTTAATGTTTCTTGGTTTTTATGACAAAAAGTGTATTAACTTTATTCTGGTGTAGAGAGAAACCTTTAAATTTCAAGCATTTTAATAGGTGTGTAGGAGTATTTCATCGTGTCTTTGTCTCTAATGAATAATGATGTTAAGCATCTCTTTATGTATATACTTGCCATCTGTATATCTTTTTTGGTGAAGGGTTTGTTCAAATATTTTGCCCAGTTTTTGTTGAATTGTTTTGTCTTATGATTGAGTTGTATGACATCAGAATATATTCTAGGCACAAGTTCTTTTCTGGGCATGTATTTTGCAAATATTTTCTCCTGGTATGTGCCTTGCGTTTTCATTTTCATCACATTGTCCCTTGAAGAGTGAAAGACTTTCTTTTTAAATTCAATTCATCAATTTTTCCCTTTTATGGATTATCAGCTTTGGTGTCCTATTTTGAAAATCTTTGCCGAACACGAGGTCCCTAGCATTGTCTATGTTTTATTCTATAAGTTTTATAGTCCTAGCTCTTATGTTTAGTTCTGTGTTCTTAACTGAGTTATTGTATATATGTCGTGAGTTGAGTCAAATTTCGTTTCTTTTTTGTACATCGCTATCTAATTAACTGTTTCAGTATTGTTTGTTGAAAAGATATCTTTTTTTTTTATTAAATGGCTTGAAACTCTGTCAAAGATCAATTGACCATATATATGTCATTATTTGGTTGTTGGTTTTGGACTATTTTCTTCTATTAAACATATGTCTATCTTTATGGCAACCACGGTGTATTGATTACTGGCTTTATAGTAAGTCTTGAAATCAGGTAATGTAAGACCTCTTTATTTTTCTCTTTAAAAATTATTCCCAGATCTTTGTATTTCCTTATAAATTTTAGAATCAGCATGTCAGTTTCCACACAAAAGCCTGCTAGAATTATATCAGTTCACATGTTGTATAAGACTCCTCTAACCATATATTGTTACTCACTTCCCCTGGCACTGTATGCTATTTTTTGTTACACATTTTACTCCTACCTACAGAATAAACTCAGTACATTTTATTATTTTTTCTTTAAACAATGATCCTTTAAGCTGATTAAAAAAATAATAAAAATAACTTTTATATCCACCTATGTATTTACTATTTCTAGTTTTCTCCATTCCTTTGCCTAAGTTCAAATTTCCTTTGGATCATTTTCCTCTTGCTTGAAGGATTTCCTTTATCATTTCATACCGTGCTGATCTGCTAGCCATGCATTCTTTCAGATTTTGTATGTATGCAAATGTTTTTATTTTGACTTTGATTCTGAAGGATGTTTTCTCTGGGTTGATGGTTCTGTTGACAGTTGTGTAATTTCGCTACCTTACAGTTGTTGCCCCACTATGTTCTGCTTTCATTGTTTCTGATAAGTCAGGGGTCATTCTTACTTTTTACCTCCATAATTAATGCACCACTTTTTTTCTCTGGATGCTTTTAAGATTTTTCTCTTTTACACTGCTTTGAAATAATTTGATTATGATGTATCTTTTACTTTTTCTATTAGTTGTCATTTGCTTTATCTCCTTTGTGTTTTGAGTCTGTTGAAACTGTAAATTTGTAGTTTTAATCAAATTTGGAGATTATTTGGCCATTATTTTTTTAAAATTAATTTATTATTTTTTATTGAAGGATAATTATTTTACAGAATTTTTCTATTTTCCGTCATACCTCAACATGAATCAGCCTTAGGTATACATATATCCCCTCCCTTTTGAACCTCCTTCCCCACCCCACCCCTCTAGGTTGATACAGAGTCCCTGTTTGAGTTTCCTGAACCATATAGCAAATTCCCATTGGCTATCTATTTTACATATGGTAATGTAAGTTTCCATGTTAACCTTTCCATACATCTCACCCTCTCCTCCCCTCTCCCCATGTCCATAAGTTTATTCTCTATGTCTGTTTATCCACTGTGGCCCTGTAAATAAATTCTTCAGTACCATTTTTCTAGATTCTGTATATGTGCATTAGAATCCAAAATTTATATTTCTCTTTCTGACTTACTTCACTCTGTATAATAGGTTGTAGGTTCATCCAGCTGCATCAATTTACATTCCCACCAACAGTGCAAGAGCATTCCCTTTTCTGCACACCCTCTCCAGCATTTATTGTTTGTAGACTTTTTGATGATGGTCATTCTGACTGATATCTCATTGTAGTTTTGATTTTCATTTCTCTAATAGTGAATAATAATGATGGTCATTCTGACTGATATCTCATTGTAGTTTTTGATTTTCATGTGTTTGTTAGCCATCTGTATGTCTTCTTTGGAGAAATGTCTGTTTAGGTCTTTTTCTCGCTGTTTGATTGGGTTGTTTGTTTTTCTGGTACTGAGTTGTATGAGCTGCTTGTATATTTTGGAAATTAATCCTTTGTCAGTTGTTTCATTTGCCATTATTTTCTCCCATTCTGAGGGTTGTCTTTTCACCTTGCTTATACTTTCCTTTGCTGTGCAAAATGTTTTAAGTTTAATCAGGTCCCACTTGTTTACTTTTGTTTTTACTTCCATTACTCCAGGAGGTGGGTCATAGAGGATCTTGCTTTGATTTATGTCATCAAGTATTCTGCCTATGTTTACCTCTAAGAGTTTTATAGTTTCTGGTCTTACATTTAAGTCTTTAATCCATTTTGAGTTTATCTTTGTGTATGGTGTTAGGAAGAGTTCTAATTTCATTCTTTCACATGTAGCTGTCTGGTTTTACCAGTACCATTTATTGAAGAGGCTGTCTTTGCCCCATTGTATATTCTTGCCTCCTTTGTCAAAATAAGTTACCCATAGGTGCATGGATTATTTCTGGACTTTCTATCTTGTTCCATTGGTCTATATTTTTGTTTTTGTGCCAGTACCATACTGTCTTGATGACAGCAGCTTTGTAATATAATCTAAAGTCAGGAAGGTTGATTCCTCCAGCTCCATTCTTCTTTCTCAAGACTGCTTTGGCTATTTGGGGTCTTATGTGTTTCCATATGAATTGTGAAATTTTTTCTTCTAGTTCTGTGAAAAATGTCATTAGTAATTTGATAGGGATCTCATTGAATCTGTAGATTGTATTTGGTAATATAGTCATTTTCACAATATTGATTCTTCCTACCCAGGAACATGGACCATCTCTCCATCTGTATGTGTCGTCTTTGATTTCTTTCATCAGTGTCTTATAATTTTCTGAGTACAGTTCTTTTGTCTCCTTATGTAAGTTTATTCCTAGATATTTAATTCTTTTTGTTGCAGTGGTGAATGGGATTGATTCCTTAATTTCTCGTTCTGATTTTTCATTGTTAGTGTATAGAAATGTAAGTGATTTCTGTATGTTGATTTTGTATACTGCAACTTTGCTAAATTCACTGATTAGCTCTAGTAATTTTCTGATTTTATCTTTAGGGTTTTCTCTCTCCAGTATTATGTCATCTGCAAACAGTGAGAGCTTTACTTCTTTTCTGATCTGGATTCCTTTTATTTCTTTTTTTTTTCTCTGATTGCTGTAGATAGGACTTCCAGAACTAGGTTGAATAATAGTGGCAAAAGTGGACACCCTTATCTTGTTCCTGATTTTATGGGGAATGCTTTCAGTTTCTCACCATTGAGAATAATGTTTGCTGTAGGCTTATCACATATGGCCTTTACCATGTTGAGGTAGGTTCCTTCTATGCCCATTTTTTGAAGAGTTTTAATCATAAATTGGTGCTGAATTTTGTCAAAGGCTTTTTCTGCATCTATTGAGATGATAATATGGTTTTTATCTTTCAATTTGTTAATATGGTGTATCACATTGATTGATTTGCATATATTGAAGAATCTTTTCATCCCTGGAATAGACCCAACTTGATCATGGTGCATGAGTTTTTGATGTGTTGCTGAATTCTGTTTGCTAAAATTTTGTTGAGGATTTTTGCATCTATGTTCATTGGTGATATTGGCCTGTAGTTTTCTTTTTTGTATGTTGTGTTGTTTGGTTTTGATATCAGGGTGATGGTGGCCTCATAGAATGAGTTTGGAAGCGTTCTTTCCTCTGCAATTTTTTGAAACAGTTTTAGGAGGATAGGCATTAGCTCTTCTCTGAATGTTTGATAGAATTCTCCTGTGAAGCCATCTGGTCCTGGGCTTTTGTTTTTTTTGGAGATTTTTGATCACAGCTTCAATTTCAGTGCTTGCAATTGAGTTGTTCATAATTTCTATTTCTTCCTAGTTCAGTCTTGGAAGATTGAACTTTTCTAAGAATCTGTCCATTTCTTCCAGGTTATCCATTTTATTGCCATAGAGTTGTTCATAATAGTCTTATAATCCTTTGTATTTCTGCATTGTCTATTGTAACCTCTCCTTTTTCATTTCTAATTTTGTTAGTTTGATTCTTCTCTCTTTTTTTCTTGATGAGTCTGGATAAATGTTTGTCAATTTTGCTTATATTCTCAAAGAACCGGCTTTTGGTTTTATTAATCTTTACTATTGTTTTTTTCATTTCTTTTTCATTTATTTCTGCTTGGATCTTTATGACTTCTTTCCTTCTACTAATTTTGGAGTGTTTTTGTTCTTCTTTTTCCAGTTGTTTTAGGTGTAAAATTAGGTTGTCTATTTGATGTTTTTCTTGTTTCTTGAGATAGAATTGTATTGCTATAAACTTCTCTCTTAGAACTGCTTTTGCTGCATCCCGTACGTTTTGAGTTGCCGTGTTTTCATTGTCATTTCTTTCTAGAAATTTTTTGATTTCCCTTTTGATTTCTTCAGTAACCTGTTGGTTATTTAGAAATGTGTTGTGTAATTTTCATGTGTTTGTGTTTCTTACAGTTTTTTTTCTTGTAATTGATATCTAGTCTCATAGCATTGTGGTTAGAAAAGATACTTGATACAATTTCAATTTTCTTAAATTTCCTGAGATTTGATTTGTGACCCAAAATGTCATCTATCCTGGAAAATGTTCCATGTGTGCTTGAGAAGGAGGTGTATTCTTCTGCATTTGGATGGAAGGTCCTGAAGATATCAATGAGATCCATCTCATCTAATGTATCATTTAAGGCTTGTGTTTCCTTATTAATCTTCTGTTTTGATGATCTGTCCTTTGGTGTGAGTGGGGTGTTAAAGTTTCCTACTATTATTGTGTTATTGTCAATTGTCAATTTATCCTTTTATGTCTCTTAGTGTTTGTCTTATGTATTGAGGTGCTCCTATGTTGGGTGCATAGATATTTAAAATTGTTATATCTCCCTCATGGATTGATCCCTTGATCATTATGTAGTGTCCTTCCTTATCTCTTGTAATCTTCTTTATTTTAAGGTCTATTTTGTCTGATATGGGGATTGCTACTCCAGCTTTCTTTTTCTTCCCATTTGCATGGAATATATTTTTCCATCCTCTCACTTTCAGTCTATATGTGTCTTGAGGTCTGAAGCGGGTTTCTTGTAGACAGCATATGTCTGATTTTTGTATCCATTCAGCCAGTCTGTGTATTTTGGTTGGGGCGTTTAATCCGTTTACATTTTAAAGTAATTATTGATATACATATTCCTATTGCCATTTTCTTAATTATTTGGGATTGATTTTGTAAATCTTATTTCTTCTCTTGTATTTCTTGACTATCTAAGTCCCTTTAACATTTGTTGTAAATCTGGTTTGGTGGTACTGAATTCTCTTAACTTTTGCTTGTTTGAAAAGTTTTTTATTTCTCCATCAATTTTGAATGAGATCCTTGCTGGGTACAGTAATCTTGGTTGTAGGTTTTTCCCTTTCAGTACTTTAAATATATCCTGCCATTCCCTTCTGGCCTGTAGAGTTTCTGCTGAAAGATCAGCTATTAAGCATATGGGGTTTCCTTTGTATTTTACTTGTTGCTTCTCCCTTGCTGTTTTTAATATTCTTTCTTTGTGTTTAGTCTTTGTTAGTTTGATCAGTATGTGTCTTGGCATGTTTCTCCTTGAGTTTATCCTCTATGGGACTCTTTGTGTCTCTTGGACATGATTGACTATTTCCTTTTCCATGTTGGGGAAATTTTCAACTATAATCTCTTCAAGAATTTTCTCATACCCTTTTTTTTTCTCTTCTTCTTCTGAGACGCCTACAATTCAGATGTTGGTGCGTTTGATATTGTCCCCGAGGTCTCTGAGACTCTCCTCAGTTCTTTTCATTCTTTGACTTTATTCTGCTCTTCGTAAGTTTTTTCCACCATTTTATCTTCCAGCTCACTGATTCGTTCTTCTGCTTTAGGTATTTTGGTATTGATTCCTTCTAGAGTATTTTTGGCTTCAGTAATTGTGTTGTTTGTTTCTGTATGTTTATTCTTTAATTCTTCTAGGTCTTTGTTAATTGATTCTTGCATTTTCTCCATTTTGTTTTCAAGGTTTTTGATCATCTTTACTATCATTATTCTGAGTTCTTTTTCTGGTAGTTTTCCTATTTCCTCTTCGTTTATTTGGACTTCTGTGTTTCTAGTTTGTTCCTTCATTTGTGTAGTATTTCTCTGCCTTTTCATTATTTTTTTTTTTAACTTATTGTGTTTGAGGTCTCCTTTTCCAAGACTTCAAGGAAAGTTGAATTCTTTCCTTGAAGAAGGTTGAATTCTTTCTTCCTTTTGGTTTCTGCCCTCCTAAGGTTGGTACAGTAGTTTGTGTAAGCTTTGTATAGGGTGACGTTTGTGCTGAGTTTTTGTTTGTTTGTTTCTCCTTTGATGGGCAAAGCTGAGTGAGGTGGTAGTCCTGTCTGCTGATGATTTACTTTATATATTTGTTTTGTTTGCTGTTTAGATGAGGCGTCCTGGACAGGGTGCTATTAGTGGTTAGGTGATGCCAGGTCTGGTATTACAGTGGTTTCCTTTGTGTGAGTTCCCACTATTTGATATCCCCTAGGGTTAGTTCTCTGGTAGTCTAGGGTCTTGGAGTCAGTGCTCCCACTTCAAAGGCTCAGGGCTTAATCTCTGATCAGGAGCGAAGATTCCACAAGTGGTTTGTTATGGCATTATGTGAGATTAAAACAAATATCCAAAAACGAGAAACCAAAGATGAACCCCAGGAAAACGGCAGTTACAAAATCAGGCAAATAATAATTAAAATAATGGAATATACACATATACATATATACCCATAAGCAAGGTCAAAACAGTCCAACAAAAATAAAGTACAGTAGATTGACCCGGAAAACGAAGAAAATAAACAATTATATTTACCAGTTAAGGACAAAACTAACTGAAGCACAAACTGGAAAGGAAAACTAAAGCAAAGTGCCAAGTGGGGGATAAAGCACTGAAAAGAAAACTAACACATATGTTGAGAGGAAAGGAAAGAAAGAAAAGAAAGAAAGAAGAGATATGCAGAGTTAAATAGAGGTAGATAGAGAAGATTTACATATGTTAAAGAGTAATTGCAAGGGGAAAAGAACAGTAGGAAAAGAAAACAAGGAATAAATGTAGAAAAAAATAATAATAGGTTTAAAGAATTAAAAATTGAAATTAAAAAAAGAGAGAAAAAAAGAGAAAACTCCATGGAATTGCAAAAGCCCAACAGAGAGGTGGAGGTTTATAACAATAAAAAATGTGACTGAGGAAAAAAAAAAGCTCAAAAGCTTAATTGTATTTCTTGGTGCCAATAAAATTGACAACTACAACAGAGGGGGGAAAAAAAGGAAAAAAAACAGAAAAAAAATTCAAAAGTATCTACAGAACAAGTCAAAACATAAGAATAATAAATGTTTTTCTTGAGTCACTGGTGTTAGAGTCCTTTCCCTCGCTGGGAGTCACAGTCCACTTCATCTCCCTAGGATGCCCTCCAACACTGTGCTGATCTCTGGACCTTCTGTGAGGGCAGCTCAGATTCTCACCTGCTCCTACTCCTCTGCGTTCTTGCCTCCAATGTCCACAGCTATCGGAACTAGTGCGTTTTCTCTTGTAGGAACTCTCAGTGACCTTTTATATATTTCATAGACACAGAGTCTGCCTTGATCATGTGGATTTAATCTGCAGCTTGTACAGGTGATGGGAAGGTTTGGGGTCTTCTTGCTTAGCCACATTGTCCCTGGGTTTCAGTTGTGGTTTTATTTCCACCTCTGGATATGGGCTGTCCCCTGCGGTTTGCTCCTGAGGCTGTCCTGAAGGAGCCTGACAGGCCACAGTACAGGGTGGCAAAGAGTTGGACATGATCGAAGCAACCCTGCACGCATAGACACGAGACTTTTTTTTGCCTGTGGCAGCTCTGCCCCAGTGAGGGTTGAGCATGAAGGTGGCACAGCTGCTTGGCTTGCAGGGAGCCTGGCGGTGCCAAGTGTGCAGGGACACGACTGTCTCCACCCCAGGAGTTATGGCCCTATCAGAGTCTTTTTTCAAGCCTCTTGTAGCTGGCGATCAGGCCTCTTTGGCCAGTCTTTCTTTTGGCCATTATTTATTTTTTTAAATGTATTTGTTTTCTCTCTCCTCTATTTTTGGAACTCCATTTAAAAGTATATTCTAATGATTGAGGTTGTCTCATAGTTCCTTGATATTCTCAGCACTGTTTCCACCCATCTAAAAAGATGAAAACAGTTGAATCTTTTGCTTCTTTCAAGCATACAAATATATCATTTTTTAAACAATGGTAATTTTACCTTCTTCTGTTCCCATAATTATGTTCTTAAAAAGTGTTTGTGTATGTATATACATTAAAATGCTAAATAATGGAGTTAATAGCAGAAATTACTATTTATTATTGCCCTTGACTCTCATAGGAATGATTCTAGAGATTCACGATTAACTTTGAAGCTCTGGCATATACTTTGAGTTTAAATTTTTATCATGTTATGGGAGTATCTTTCTATCAAATGCATTCTTAACATCTGATGAGATAATATTACATTTCTCCATTGGCCTTTAATATGAATTTTCAGGATACATTTTCTAATTATGAACCATTGTATTCCTGACATGATCTCCATTTAGCAATGATTCATTTGTTATTTCTTTCAGTGTACTGCTAGAGTCAACTTGATAATATTTTATTTAGAATTTTTTTTTTTTTGCTTTATGAATGAGATTGGTCTTTGTCCAATGCTTGATACATACCCACATATAATTTGGGTACACAATACTTTGATGTTAGATAATCTTAGCACTCTTCCTTCCAATTTTTTTTCTAAAACCACTTTGTGTCAGGCCCTGTGATAAGTACAAGCAATTTAAAGACAAATATTCTTTGGTTTCTGTCTTGGGAGAACACACCATCTAGGAGGGGAGAGAAACAAGGAAGTAGACATTCACAAAATGAAGTAAAAGTGCAAGAGTAGAGGCATATTCCAGGTATTCTGGGAGTGTACGGCCAAAACATACTGTTGATCAGTGTACACTGGTTGAATTGAACTCATCTTGTTTGTTCCAGGTGGTCTGGGAGTATACGGCCAAAACATACTGTTGATCAGTGTACACTGGTTGAATTGAACTCATCTTGTTTGTTCCAGGTAGTCTGGGAGTATACGGCCAAAACATACTGTTGATCAGTGTACACTGGTTGAATTGAACTCATCTTGTTTGGAAGAGAATTTTGGGGAGAGGCTTTGCAGCAAAGTTGACTTTTGATATTATTAATAAGGAATAGAAACCACATTCCTTCTTCTGAGAAGAGCTATGTATTGCTCTAGAAGGCAGAGAGACCTGATTTTACCGTATCATTCTTTTTCATAATCAACACCTGCAATTTCAAATGGAATATTTTTTGCCTTCATGAATTTGTTATGAGTCATAGTTTGTTTCTGAATTGTTTCCAAATCCTTTACCAAAATCGGCTATGCCCTGAATTCAGCAGAATATTTCAGAAAATAATTTAATCTGTAAGTGGTTTGAGTCCCAGAGAAATTTAGTTGAGTTTCTTGCCCTTTAGTTATTGGAAGTTATTTAGGTTTAAAGGAAACAATCATATTCTATGTTTATTTTCCGTATATGTTAGCATTTCTATCTATTTTACCTATTTCCTTTATTCTTTTTCTACTGGTCCCTTTTATAGGATAGGAAGTTGGAGAAAGGAACAAACATGCATAGGTCATCTATATTGTGACCTATGCTGCCTGTCAGTTTACAGCAACCCTTGCGGGAATATTCTTGTTATCTTCTTTTTCTCAATTGCAGTTTACGCATGGGCACATGACTTAATTGTGGTAAAGCTAGAATTCTAGTGCATATGTGGTAGAGTCCAAAGGCTTTCTACTGTACCTTGGAAAGGGTTTGATTTCAGAAAGAAGTAGATGTTTCTGTATATTTATGATGTACTTATGCCTTTCTTTTTAAAAATTGAATATATTTAAGGTGTACAATATGCTGACTTGATACTCAGATATGGTGACATGATTTTAACAGTCAAGGTAACATTTTCTCACACGGTTACCAAAGATGGTAAGTGTTCTTTAAGAGAACACTTGAAATCTATTGTCTTAGTAAGTTTTTAGTGTTCTATACACTATGATTATGTTTGTCATCATGGTGTACATTAGATTCAGCTCATTAATTCTATACAACTGAAACTCTCTACCCTTTGACCGGTATCTTCCATTTCCCCCACCTCCTCACCCATAGTGTACTACTCTCTACTTCTGTGTATTTGACTTTTTGTTAGTTGCACATTTAAATGAGATCATGCAGTTTTTTTTTTTTTCTTTCTGTGTCTTGCTTATTTCAGTTAGCATAACGTCCTCCAGGTTCATCCATATTTTTTCAAATGGCTTAGTCTCCTTCCTTTTTAAGGCTAAATTGTACATACACATACACACACATTTTTCTTCATCCATTCATCCATAAATGGACATTAGGTTGTTTTCATATCTCGGATGTTGTAAAGGTATTGTAAATAATGCTGCAATCAACATGGAAGCACAGATACCTGAATATTTTCTTTTATTTTCTTGCATTATTGACATTTTAAATACTAAATAAAATCAAGGATAAAAAAGTAACCAATAAAGTAACGTGTCTGACATGAGCTTGTATTTTTCCCATCAACTTTACTCATCTTGAACAACCACAAAAAGACCCCATACTTTTACTCATTCCAAGATGTTGTCTTGGGCTTTCAGGTAATTTGGAGGTAATTATGGATGAATCTATAAGAAAAATCAAGTTTACAACTGCTATTTTAGGCTTAAATTGATCAATTCAACTTTCTTCCACTTGTATATTCTACAAACTGGTCATATCAGTTGTGGGTCATAGTCACTCAGTTGTGTCCAACTCTTTGCAACCCCATGAACTATAGCCTGCCAGGCTCCTATGTCCATGGAATTCTCCAGGCAAGAATACTGGAGTGGGTTGCTATTCCCTTCTCCAGGGGATCTTCCCAACTGAAGAATCAAACCTGGGTCTCCTGCATTGCAGGTGGATTCTTTACCACCTGAGCCACCAGGGAAGCCCATGGAGTATGTATGTAGGATACAATGGAAAACAACACTGTTCTTGGCCTTGTTGCTTTCTAGTGGGAGGGAGAGACAAATGAGATAAATGTTTCAAGATAATTAGAGGATCCTATGAGAGCACTTAGGAGGAGAACCTAACATAAAAACATTTCAGAAATTTCCCGAAGTCCATTGTCTTGCATCACCTGTACAAAGGCAAAGAACGAAGATATGGGGTACAATGAATATTTCTTTGCAACGAAGGATTAACACACACACACACACACAAATACAGTTCTCATTGTGTGTATGTGTGTAAATTTTGGGATGATGTCCTAGAAATCTTTGTAATGTTTTTTATGTTCTACTTTTCATTTGCCAATAATATGGTTTCACATTCTACTATTATTATTCTCTGTATAGAGACAAGGCAAATAAGATGGTAAAATTTGCACTGCCATCCCCACGTCATGCTCTTCCATAATCATTCTGAGAGGCTGGCTGTTTGGGATTATAATTCTTATTCCTCAAGTTTCAGATTTGGGGCAAAGCTTGCTGTACTGCATTGACTCTTAGAATGAAGTGTTTGGGTTTCCTTCTTTGAATGATCTTTATTGCTTATTTTTATGATATGCTTAATTTTATACCTGTTGCTATCTACACATCAAAGGAAAGTTGAATGGCTTATATTTACCATGCTATTTGAGGACTTTCCTGGTGGCTCAGATGGTAAAGCGTCCGCCTACAATGCTGGAGATCTGGGTTTGATCCCTGGGTCGGGAAGATCTCCTGGAGAAGGAAATGGCAACCCACTCCAGTGTTCTTGCCTGGAGAATCCCATGGACAGAGGAGCCTGGTGGGCTACAGTCCACAGGATCACAAAGAGTCGGACACAACTAAGTGACTTCACTATCTATCTATCTATGCTAAATGTGGTATTTTTCCAAGCATTGCAGACTTTTTCTCTTCATTTCCAAGTATTGTAAATGCCCTTTTGTAACGCAAAACTCTCATTAATAACCATTGAAATGTTATTTTTTCTCAACCTTTTTTCTTGAAAGTGTGAGTTCTGTACTTTTTTTTAATGCCCTGAGGATTTCCTTTCATAATAATAATAAAAATAAAGAAAATGAAAGAACACTTAACAAGAATGGCATTGTCTCCATGAATAGATATGGCAAAAGAATGAAGTCTATGTTAGGATTATCATCCTTGCCAATATCCTTTCAGGTATATTTTGTAGAATAAATTGAGGATGAAGGACTAGGAAAGGCTGGAAGGCATAAGCACAGACTTTTTTTTTTTGGCTCAAGGTACTTCAGACCTAGCTAGGGCAGGATTTTCACCTAAAAGGAAGCTTTTCTGGTAATGATCTTTTTAGGCAAAGATAACCCACCCAGTGATACCAAACCCTTTTTATATTAGATGAGGGTGGCATTATAACTGAAAAAGAATGAAAGCAGTTCTTTCTTCAAAACAAAATAGTAAAATCTTGATATTTTTAAAAATGTTATGCCTCTTTTCCAGTCTTCCCTAAGACTTCCTTTTATCCATTTTCATGTAATGGCATGATACCTTCACAGCATGAACACCGCAGAAAGAGGTGGCTACGTTTTCCACCTCTCCTCCCAGTTCACGTCTTGGGGGATGTGAAGGGGAAAAGAAATGCTCTACAAATAGGCTGGACCTCACAGTTTGCTCTAAGGGAGCAAAAGTTTACATTTGTCAGAGCAAAATGAAGAAGCATGGTAGAGAGCGAACACTGGGTGCTCGGCGTTAAGCGTCACGCCCCCAGTCTAATGGGTAATAGAGTCATTAATTCTGCTGATTAACTTGGCCTTGGGGTTCATGGAAATGACAACCACCTCTTTTTTTTTTTTTTAAGCTCAAACTGTGGAACGAGGGAACATAAAAAAACAAGCTAATTAGAGAGAAATCAGGAGAAAAGAAGCAGAGAGAAAAGAAAGACAGTCTCAGCATTAATGAGACTTGTTTGGGGAGAGAATGTGACGGGGTCTTCAAAAGCATTATTGTCACATGTGTCACCATTTCATAGATGGCGAGAGCTACCTTTGAGCTTCATGCTGATCGTTAATGATTTGAAACTATAAAAAGATTGAAAAGGTAAAAGGGAAAATGTCAGACTCAACTGGATTTTAATGAGCTTATGTTTTTTTCCTAAGGACAACAGCCTGGAAAGTAGAGAAAGTTCACATCCTTTCTCTCCTTCACTCTCTGGATTTTCATTTCTTTCTTAGAGATACAGTTGGCAAAGAGACAATGGGAGAAGGATATCAAAGATCTAAACTCAAAGATCTGGGATGCATTCCTTTTCTGAGAAGATGGGTGGTAGCAAGGGCAGCACAGGGGTTTGAATGACACAATAAGGAGAGATTGATGGAGGAGACAGCAATAGCGCTTGTTTGTTTTTTGGGGACGTGCTGAGCTGAAGCCATCTTCACACTGTGAGATGTAACAAAGAAATCCAAAATGATTACGCAGGTTCATTTATCAGTATCACTGCTTCAGCTATTGCTGTGTGCAACAATGAGATGACAAGGCATTTATTGCTGATGGTTGGTTATTAGTCGCATTATAGGCAACATTAGAGAGGAGCAGGATGCACAGACCAGGGAGACAATAGCTTTCTGGGCTCAGAACTCAGCAGGGTAGCCGTGTCATTAAATTTGGTAGTGCCAATTTAATTTTTTTTTTAAATAAACTGGAAAGAAACTTTGAAAATGAATTCTGTAACCCCATTTTTACCTTAATAGTAACTGTCAGGATTTCACTCCCTGGGCTCTCAGTTATGTGTTAGTAGGCTGAGCACACAGAGAAAGCTCACATATTTTCAAAAGAATTGAGTACTAGTGGGAAAATCAGAACCAAATTTCAGTTCTTTTTTAGATGATTTTCTTGTGGTCCTTGAAACATTAAATCCTGATTATGGTACAGTACCAAAGAACAAATTACTAATTAGGCACCAAGGTCAAATCAACTGCCTTACTGATGAGTTTCTGATGAATTCCTTTCTGAAATAAGAGACCTACATTCCTTAGTTGAAAGTAGTAGCCTAGCTCATTGCAAAGCAACAGGGCTGCTAATAGAATGGGGGCTTGAATCCTTTTTTGTTTCTTCACAGTTCCTCTTCCAGCATTCACTGATGCAAATAAATCTGAACTCATCATGTATGTGTATCTGAGTTTGCTATGTCCAAATGTGTGTTTTTGGTCTACTTACCTGTAGAGTTATCGTAAATAGAACAAAGTTGAAAATAACCACTTGAAGAAGATCTGGAGGGCCAGAGGAATTATTGAAAAAGAATTCTACTTAAAAAGCTTTCCATTCTAAAGTTTCAGAACACATTAAACACTAATTCATTCTCTCATCAGTCCCAGATTACTAAAATAATTCTGCTCTGGAATAAATGGAGTCATGGAGGTTTAAATAAACTTGACCAAGGTTTTAGTCTTTTTCCAATTTAAGATTAGAAGCTTGGATATATATTTTAGAACTTATCTGATTTCTGCTCAAGGCCCTAAGTATACTTTCTTATTCATTTGAAATGCCTTTTCTCCCAGATACTGTGGATTATTAAAATAAATTTTTTGCAGTTGCAAGCAAGATGGAGGCCCCTTAAACCTCCTCTTTGGTGTTGGGCATGGAAGAAGTCCAACGTGAGGGGTGGAAGATATTTTTATAAAGCTTATTGGAGAAAATAAGGCTCAGTTCCAACTGGAAAGAGTAGTGTTTCTTGGGGATTAATTCCCTGAGGGCTCAATTTAGGAATTTCCTCTTGAAGAAGTCTTTCTTGATCCCTAAGACCTGTGTTAAGTATCTCTCCTTTGTGCTTTTCTGTTGTTGGACTTAGCACATTTTATTGAAATTGTTCATTTACATGGTTGCTTTTTTCTGTTTGAAGATGCAATACTAAGAAAAAAAATAAGCACAAATATTTGAAATAGTTGATCTTATTTGTCAGCAGAACTTTAAAGGAAGAAACAACAGATAAGTCTAAATCAATGTCAATCTTTCTATCGTATTTCCCCTGTTTTTTGTCTTTTTAAACTCCTTGAGTTTCCCTAGTTACCCAATGGTCTTATTCACAGAAAGTCTTAGAGACCCTATTCATGCTCCCTGTTCTCTCTCTCCTGCCAGTCATTTACTTTAAAGTGACATCTAAATTACCAAACAGAAAGTATATTTGTTTTATTTTTTAATTAAAAAAAAATTTGACTGTGCTGGGTCTTTGTTGCTGTGTGTGGACTTGCTCAAATTACATGAGGGCTTCTCTAGTTGTGGTGTGTGCGCTTAGTTGCCCTGTGGCATGTGGAATCTTAGTTCCCCAACCAGGGATCGAACCTGTGTTCCCTGCACTGGAAGGTGGATTCTGAACCACTGGACCACCAGGGAAGTCCCCAGAATGCATATTTGTAAGGATAAAATTTAATCTTTCATCAGATTAAATCTTGTCTTTCATAGCCATGCTATAGAGTATTTTGAGAATGTTTGTTGGGACGAGAAAATACTTGGTTTCAGAAGAGACCAAGATAGTTTCCAAAAAGGAAAAAAAATGGAGCCCACACATTGACTCTTTTCTGAGTTGCTTTCACGGGATTTTAAATAATTTCTTGAGTTAGGTAAGTGACTTGGCAGGCATCCATGAGGTGCCGAGTAGTTTACAACTCCCTTCATGTATATTTCCATTACAATTTCCACAGCAAACCTATGGGCCAGCAAAACGAGGTCTCTAATTCCTATCGTGCAGATGAGCAAAGTGAGGAACAGAGAGTATCTGGTCGGAGGGCAGATAGACAGGCAGCTGCTGAGTGGTGGGGGTGATACTCAACACCTAGTCTTCCTGCTTCAGTATTTCTTTTTATGATTCACATCTAGACACCAGAATGAGCTCTTCAACTTGCTGCACTTTTACAGTTATGGTATTATTACTGTTGGTACATTTTGCACCAGGAGCTCCTCTGAAAAGGGCATTACATAAAAGAATCTCAAACATTCACTTTTTAATGGCTATTCCTAAAGGTAGGCACACTCTTTCTTCTAGAGGTGTACAGATGTTAAACGGCAAAAAATAAAGGCACATGCATAATTTAAATGGCACTTGATTTAGGAGGCGCTCAATATGGCGGGATATAAACCTGTGTATGATTTCAATTCAGACAGTAAAAGAAAAACATATTTTCTAAGAGAAAAATACTCTGAAGGGTTTGCAGGCCACGGTAAGGGGTTCAGACTCTAGTCTAGGTTAGATGGGCAGTCAGGAGAAGATTCTAAGCCGGGGAACCCATAAGCCCCTTCCCTTGGGATTTCATGAAAAACTGTATTGAGATGCCTTGAACCTGAAGATAGAGAAGAGGGACATGTCTAAAAATGGAGTGGGGAGAGAAGGTCATCTCCACCCTGAGCAGAGAGGCGTGGAAAGGTCTTGGGAAAGGCCAGTGTGTGTGTGAGTGTGTGAGCACGCGCGTGTGTGTTTGTGGATACATCAGATTTGCCGGGTTTTTGCCAGTGGTGCTAACTAGGAGAGCTATTGAGCAAGCACGGTGAGGGCTCCAGGGATCCTCAGCTGGAATCTGTGCAGGTGCGGCTTCCTGGTCGCTGGCCAGCATTATTTTGCAATGTGCTGGCGGTAACCACTTTTAAATAGAAACATGATTGCAATTTATTTTAATATTTCTCCCTCCTATTTTTTCACCCTACTGTAAATCAGCTCTGCTCTGAGCATAAAGTCCTTGCCAAGGTTTCCGGTAACAGATTCAGCCCCACTGGGTTGAATCTGTTTTCCATGCTTAGATACATACTAAGTTTACTGGAGTTGGCTTAGTTTAAAGGCCCAAGTGAGAAAAATATTAACCACCCAGAGCAAACTTTTCTTATGCTTATGTGACATTTGGAGATGAACTGTTTCACTGCTCCCAAGACCATGGCAGATAGCAGGTCACTATGTGACCGAATGAAGACCTGCCCCTTCTGGTTTGCTCTCTTGCTGTGTCGGTACTGGGAGGATTCTATGGTAAATGAAGCCATTGGGAATTGAATAGATCCCTCTTTAGAACAGTAATTAGAGTAGCTTATAGTTAGGTAACAGTCTGTGTTAGACATTATTCTAAAGACTTTCTATATGTTGCTTCATTTAATCTTCATCCAACTTATGCTGCTGCTGCTGCTAAGTCGCTTCAGTCATGTCTGACTCTGTGCGACCCCATAGACTGCAGCCCACCAGGCTCCCCATCCCTGGGATTCTCTAGGCAAGAGTACAGGAGTGGGTTGCCATTGCCTTCTCCGCCAACTCTATGAGGAACTTACTATTTTTATGTGATTGTGCAAATGAGGAAACTGAGAGACACATAAGTTATTTGCCCAAGGTCACACGGATTTAGTAAATAGAGAAGCTAGGATTTGAACACAGAGAATCTAATATTAGAGTCTATCTTCTTAACCACCTGGCTATATAGCAACCATCTTAGAAGCTTGAGACTATCTCTATTTTTTTTAAATTATAAAACTTATTTTATTTTTATTTTTAATTGGAGCATACTTTCTTCACAGTGTTTGTTGGTTTCTGCCATACAATGTGAATCAATCATAAGTATAAATGTGTCCCCTCCCTCTTGAACCTCCCTTCTACTCCACCACCATGCCATCCCTCTAGATTGTCACAGAGCCGCGGGTTGAGCTCCCTGTGTTATGCACAACTTCCCACTGGCTATCTATTTTACACATGGTGATGTATATGTTTCAATGCTACTCTCTCAATCCATCCCACCCTCTCCTTCCCCCACTGTATGCACAAGTCTTTTCTCTATGCCTGTGAGACTCTCTTTTTATGCCAAGTCAAGGTCAGCTTCCCCAGTCTCTTCACTTCCTATTTGTGCACACATTTATCTCCTCAATGGAACTTCAAGTAAAGTTTCTTACCTGGTCTTAAACTTAATCAAATCTATTCTTTATATCACAAATACAAGAAAATTACTTCTACACAGTAGAAGCATCCTTAGCAGTTTTCCTTGGTACTAGACAACACAATTCTTATTTTTGAAATAAGCCCTGTCTTTAGTGAGTTCCCTTGGTGCTTGGCTTTGCCCGATAAATTCGTCTTCATTTAGTTCTTTGGAACACTTATTATAAGCCCAAATGACCCATCAGTTCAGTTCAGTCGCTCAGTCGTGTCCGAAACTTAGCAACCCCATGAATTGCAGCACGCCAGGCCTCCCTGTCCATAACCAACTCCCGGAGTCTACCCAAACCCATGTCCATCGAGTCAGTGATGCCATCCAACCATCTCATCCTCTGTTGTCCCCTTCTCCTCCTGCCCCTAATCCTACCCAGCATTAGGGTCTTTTCCAATGAGTCAACTCTTCGCATGAGGTGGCCGAAGTATTGGAGTTTCAGCTTCAACATCAGTCCTTCCAGTGAACACCCAGGATTGATCTCCTTTAAGATGGATTGATTGGATCTCCTTCAGTCCAAGGGACTGTCAAGAGTCTTCTCCAACACCACAGTTCAAAAGCATCAATTCTTTGGCACTCAGCTTTCTTCACCGTCCAACTCTCACATCCATACATGACTACTGGAAAAACCATAGCCTTGACTAGACGGACTTTTGTTGGCAAAGTAATGTCTCTGCTTTTAAATATGCTATCTAGGTTGTCCATAACCTTCCTTCCAAGGAGTAAGCGTCTTTTAATTTCATGGCTGCAATCACCGTCAGCAGTGATTTTGGAGCCCCCCAAAATAAAGTCTGACACTGTTTCCACTGTTTCCCCATCTATTTCCCATGAAGTGATGGGACTAGATGCCATTATCTTAGTTTTCTGAACGTTGAGCTTTAAGCCAACTTTTTCACTCTCCTCTTTCACTTTCATCAAGAGGCTCTTTAGTTCTTCTTCACTTTCTGCCATAAGGGTGGTGTCATCTGCATATCGGAGGTTATTGATATCTCTCCCGGCAATCTTGATTCCAGCTGTGTTTCTTCCAGCCCAGCGTTTCTCATGATGTACTCTGCATATAATTTAAATAAGCAGAGTGACAATATACAGCCTTGACGTACTCCTTTTCCTATTTGGAACCAGTCTGTTGTTCCATGTCCAGTTCTAACTGTTGCTTCCTGACCTGCATACAGGTTTCTCAAGAGACAGGTCAGATGGTCTGGTATTCCCATCTCTTTCAGAATTTTCCACAGTTATTGTGATCCACACAGTCCTGACAATATATTTTAAAAAGCACCTGGTTCTTGCTCCTGGTTCTGTTACTTTAGGAATAAATTGACATGACTTTCTTACTGATTTTAGCTGGATGTTCACATTAATAGGTCATCAGATCTGCCGTTTGCTTGTAAAGCATTTGAGATGCAAAACCTCTATAAGAACCAGTTTTTCTTAATTTTTTTTGTGTGTAAGGTTTTTATCAGTGTAAAATACTCAGCAAAAAGTAAAGTTTAAACATGAAAAGTCTTAACACTGTAGAAGTCAAAGTAATGAATTAAGAGTTAGGAGTTAGTTTCATCTCACATTTTTCAGTGATTAGCTATGTGACTTTTGCTGGGTGACCCTGAGGAAATCATAATGGGATCATTTTCTTTACTAATGAAACCAGACAGTGAAATTAGATAATGTCTTTTCAATTCTTTTTAGTCTCTAGATTACAATAGCCCCCCTTCCCCTGAACTCTTATCACCACCACTTTCCATCAGAGATTTGAAAGGGATAAAACTGTAGTGGGAAATGCAAACTCTGATCTGTTCCTTTATTAAGAATGAAAAGCTTGTATAGTTGAAGAGTTTGTTGAAACTTTCTGGAGGGAGTTGATTGGTTTCACATGTGCAAATTTACATTTTGGATTTTACATTTTAGAGCACCATAAGTTGACCTGAGAATTAAAAGTTTAATAACTTTTAGGTTTTTTTGGGGGAAGTTTCCTTTCTCTTCTGGTGACTTTTTGAAATATCTCAAGAATGCTTGCATGCTTAGGGTCACTAAGGATCCTTCTAACTCTATGTTTTTTTTGTAACTGTATTAGTATCACTCCTACTCAACCTGTGACACTATTGGATGTCACATGTTCTCCAAATCCTTGCTACTCAAAGTACGACTGTAGATCAGCAGCATCACTTAGGACCATGGTGGGACTGTTCATGCATGTGTGCTATGTCACTTCAGTCCTGTCTGACTGTGCAGCCCCATGGACTGCAGCCTGCCAGGCTCCTCTGTCTATGGGATTCTTGAGGCAAGAGTACTGGAGTGGGTTGTGGTGCCCTCCTCCAGGGGATCTTCCCGACCCAGGGATCGAACTTGCATCTCTTAATCTACTTGCACTGGCAGGCAGGTTCTTTATCACTAGCACCACCTGGGAAGCCCCGTGAGGGCTGTAGACCTACTGAATCAGAAATTGCAGTTTAACAAGGTCCCCAGGTGATTTGTATGCACATTAATGTTTGCGATATACAGCTCTAAATCACGGAGATTGTTGGAAGTTCCTCTCAAAATCTCAGCTTTCTGTTTAATGTGGTGCTATCTGAATCAAAATTCATGGGTATTCTAGAAACTCAGATCCTTGAGCTTAATTCCTCTACTAAGACAGAGCAGGTGTGGTAAGGGAGAGGGGGCGGGCGAAGCATTATTTTCAACACATCCTAGGATGCTAGTTTCTCAAGACAGCACCGGCCTACAGCAAAATGTGGGCTTTGATGTGTTAGGAATCAATTGACTCAAGTTGCATATAGAGAGGTGTTCCAAGAAAGTGAAATCGTGGAGGCAAGCTGTGTGCAAGAGGGGCCATAACATGATCCAGTGCTTTGCAGCTAGGATTAGAACTGAAGAACCATTCAAAATTTAAGTGGCAATTAAAAACCATTATCACTCCTCCCCCCATGTCGTAAAACGTTGGGTTGTTTATCAACCAACCTTGTAGGACATTATCATGTTCCCTGTCTTGTGATCCATAGGGTGCATTCGGACTCCTCTGCTTAATGAGGAAGAATATGGGAAAGCCGCTCTTTAGCAAAGGGGCCCTTTCTCTGGTGACCTCCTGCCTCTCGTTCCAGACTAGTTTTTCTTTTCCTTTTTATTATCACTTTGTCAGATATGTCTGATACTCAGTCTCACCTTGGTGCCCCTGAGTCCTGAACCAAGTTGTTGAGTGTCCCGTGCTTGTTTTTTGCCTTTCCTACTTCTCATTGTCCTTCACTCCTAAAATCTGTTCTCCATTATCTGTCAATCGCGTCGTGTTAAATAGCTCGACAGTCTCTTTCCTCTGGAATATCTGAATGTTAGCAACAAAATCCTGTCTTTCTCCAAGTAATTGTCTCCGCTGGAATCCTTCACATGTCAGTACAGGTGAGTGGAGGATAATATTGAAAGAGGAGGGCAGTGGCAGTCTGTTCCAAATGCATCTCAAACCCTTCCTAGGTTACAGTGAAAGAAACTGAGCTTTAAAACCTTGCCTGGTTTTGTGTTACTCAGCCACGTTGTTTCACTCCAAAGTTTGTACCCTAAACCGCTATGCCACTGGGATAAGAACATGTTTAATATATGGTTTCTCTGTTGGTGTAGAACATTGTCTTCTGATTATACAAGTTACATTAACATATGACAATAATCCTTAGTCCACATTATTTCAGCTCTTTCCAGGGTCTGTCTGCATTCAATTCTTTACCTGTTCTTCTCTGGATATTTCGATAGGTATGAAAAGTTATCAAGAAGGTGGTGTATGCTATCAGGAACCCTCTCCTTACTCTTATTTTTATTTCTGTAAGCAGTTATACCCTTCATCCAAGACTAATAAAATTAATGCAGTTTAAGTGATTCATTTGGCTTGGGGATTACTTGAACATTTCCATTGGATATATTTCTTAATAAACAAATTTGATGAAAAAAGGATCTACATTCCGTTCAATAAATACTTGAATTTCTACTTTTATTGGTAAAGACCGGTATTGGGAGGTATAGGGCATGTGACATTCAGTCCAAAGTTCTGTGGCCAGATGTGATGATTGTGTCAGCTTGACTGGGCCACAAGGTGTGTGGCCCCTTGTGTCTGAAAGGGTGTTTTTGCATGACGTTAACATTTGAATCAATGGAAACAGTGACAGACTTTTATTTTCTTGGGCTCCAAAATTAGATGGTGATGGTAGCTATGAAATTAAAAGATGCTTGCTCCTTGGAAGAAAAGCTATGATAAACCTAGACAGTGTATTAAAAAGCAGAGACATTACTTTGCCAACAAAGGTCTGAATAGTCAAAGCTTTGGTTTTTCCGGAAGTCATGTATAGATGTGAGTTGGACCCTAAAGAAGGATGAGTGCCAAAGAATTGAAACTGTTGAACTGTGGTGTTGAAGAATCTTGAGAGTCCCTTGGACTGCGAGGAGATCCAACCAGTCAATCCTAAAGGAAATCAATATTCAATGGAAGGATTGATGCTAAAGCTGATGCTCCAATACTTTGGCCACCTGATGCAAAGAGCCGACTCATTAGAAAAGACCCTGATGCTGGGAAAGATTGAAGGCAGAGGAAAAGGGGATGACAGGATGAGATGGTTGGATGGCATCACTGACTCAATGGATATGAGTTTGAGCAAGCTCTGGGATATGGTGAAGGACAGGGAAGCCTGGTGTGCTGCAGTCCATGGAGTCACAAAGAATCAGACATGACTGAGCAACTGAACAACAACAACAATAACATTTGAATGAGAATCAGTAGACTGAGTAAGGCAATAACATTCTTAATGTGTGTGGATCTCTCCCAGTGAGCTGAAGACCTGCTGCTTGATTGCTTTGAGCTGGGACCTCAGTCTTTCCCTGCCTTTGGGTTCCAACTGAAAACTGAAACACGGGCTCTTCTTGGGTCTCCAGCTTGCCAAATGCAGATCCTGGGACTTCTCAGCCTTCATAATCACATGAGCCAGTTTCTTACAATGAATTTCTTTGTGTGTGTGTGTGTGTGTGTATGTGTGTGTGTGTTTTCACGTATACCTCAGAGATATTGCAGGTTCAGTAACAGACTGCCAAAATAAAGCAAATATTGCAATAGAGTGAGTCACATGAAATTACTGGTTTCCCAATGCATATAAAAGTTATATTTACACTATAGTATAGTCTATTAAATATGCAATAGCATTCTATCTAAAAAAACAATGTACATAGCTTAATTAAAAAAATACTTTTTTTTTGCTAAAAATGCTGTCACCTGAGCCTTCAGTGAATCATAATCTTTTTGCTGGTGGAGGGTTTGAAATATTGCAGGAATTACTGAAATGTAACAGAGACACAAAGTGAGCAAATACTGCTGGAAAAATGATACTGGTAGACCTGTGGAATACAGGGTGGCCATGGACCTTCAATTTGCTAAAAACACAGTATTTGCAAAGCATAATAAGGCAAAATGCAATAAAATGAGGTATGCCTATATATATATATACATATATATACACACATATATATGTATATATATGTATTCTGTTGATTCAATTTCTCTGGAGAACGCTGGTTAACACACCGAGTGATATCAAACACACCTTTCAAAATATCTCTGTCTTTTGTTTGCCCCAGTTTTATTGAGAAATAATTGATGTACATCATTGGGTAAGTTTGAGGCATACAGCGTGATGGTTTGATTTACATATATTGTGAAATGATTACCACAAGAGGCTCAACTATCATTTCATATACATACAATAGAAAGAAAAGAAAAAAGGTTATCTTTGTGATGAGAGCTCTTAGGATGCATTCTCTTAACTTTCCTGTATACTACGCAGCAGTGTTAACTCTAGTCATCACTTTGTATGTCACACCTCTAGTGCTTGTTTATCTTACAACTGGAAGGTTGTACTTTCTGACTGCTTTCCTCCAATCTACAGCTCCCTGCCATTAACCGCAGATCTGATTTTTTTTTTTTTATGAATTTAGTGTTTTTGTTCTGTTCCATCTTGTTTTTCTTTTTATGAGAAGTATTTGCCTTGGAAGATAGATTAGATGAATTCTAATAGGCTTTGTTTAATAAATCCTATAGATGTAAGTCATTGAATAAATCAGTCTGAGGAAAAAGTACAATACCAATAACAACTGGCCAGACTTCAGTCAGTACATTGGACAAAAACCTCTTCATGGGGAATTTTTGTGAGAGTTGTGACAAGTCTGAAAATGGAAGACAGTATTTCCATTGTCTTCTGAGCTTCAAAAGGAAGAAAGACGTTAAATGCCAACTGCCAGGCCCCAGAGGAGCAGTCACTGTTGACTAACTGACTGCACGGCCAAGTATTCTCTGTTGGGAAGATTGGGAAAGATTATTTCATGTGCCTCTGAGTGTGACTGTGACAGGCTTTCTCTGAAAGAAGTACAGAAAAGAAAACGCTATGTGTCTTATGGGTCAGGAGGTAGATTTTTCTGGTGAATTAGGCCCTTCCCTCTCAGAATCTTCAATCCCATTCTAATATGGTATTTTTTTAAAAAAATTGAATGGAATTCATATAACTTAGGATTAACCATTTTAAAGTAGAAAATGCAGGAGCATTTAGTGCTCTCACAATATGGTGCCACCATCACCTCTATCTGTGCTGTGCTTAGTCACTCTGTTGTGTCCGACTCTTCGCGACTCCATGGACTGCAGCCCGCCAGGCTCCTCTGTCCATGGAATTCTCTAGGCAAGAAACTGGAGTGAGTTGCCATGCCCTCCTCCAGGGGATCTTCCCGACCCTAGGGATCGAATCCAAGTCTCCTGCATTGAAGGCTGATTCTTTACCACTGAGCCACCAGGGAAGCCCCCCAAATATTCTTTGTTATATATATACTTTACAAGGTAGGTACAGTTTGATTAATCAACTTAAATGCTTCACTTATTCCCTAGAGATAACAGAGCAAGTGTGAAAACAGGACTTTCACTTCATGCCCTTTTTCATAGTTACGGTGACTGCACCCTCATACCGTAATGAATTTAATTCTCTTGAAGTATTTATGTCATGCATCTCCACTCAGAGCTTACAACAAACTTGACATCTCTATTAAGAAAGGAAGTCAAAATGCAGCAAATTGAAGACAAGTGATAATAACAGATAATGGTCATAGTGAAGCAAAATAGGCTATGCTTTGAGTTCTTATTAAAACATTTTCTTGGGCTGCTCCATGTGGCATGTGGGATGTGGGATGTGAGTTCCCAGACCAGGGATTGAACCAACGCCCCCTGCCTTGGAAACATGGAGTCCTAACCCCTAGACTGCCAGGAAACTCCCTGAAAAAATTCTTATCAAACACATTTGGAGAATGCCTGTGGTACAGTTCTTGAAGGTTTGGCGGCTGTGTCTGTGTCATCCTCACCCCAGGGGAAGAACACAGCCTCTTACTAAGACAAGCAGGAAAGGAGGAGGGCATGCAGGCAGTGAATATAACCAGTGGACACCTCGGTGACTGTGTGTGCAACATTCACTCTGGATTTTGGTTGATGAACACGTATGTATTTTCTTCCTCTCAGAATTTTGTATTTTTTAGGAGAAAAGTCAAAATGTCACAGTGGTGTAAAAAGAGAAGCAAAATACAATCTATGTAAACCCCCCCCATTCTGGGGACCATTGTCCATTCATCTCCATTGAGATCTCTTGACCAGCTCACAAGTCTCTTCTTCCTCGTAATTCTGTTCTTGATTCAAGTTTCCTCCAGCCCTTCCCTCACCCTAGCCCCCTGCTTCAGATGGCCGTTGATTCCTTTCTCCCTAATGTGTCCGAAAGCTATCCAAATAGGATTCTAATTCGACGTGGATTCTGAGCATGCAGCCTTCAGGAAGTTCCCTATCTGCGTCCCTTGTTCTCTCTGGCCGTCTTCTCTCTCACCTTTGCCCCAGGTTCATATTTCTAGGAGCTCACAGGCTGTTCTGCAAGCCGTTTCTGCTCCTTTGCCTCTTTATTGCTGCAACTACTGCCACACTCTTGATTTCAAACGACGCTTGGAAGCCAGTTCGCTGGAGTGTGCAGTGAGCTGAATTGCCACTGCTTCCTGCTGTTCGCGTGATAGATAGTACCATAAAATGGATGTGATGTGGTTATTAGGCTGTGATTCGGTTCATCCCGAGCCGTATTGATTGGTGTTGGTTCAGCACTTGCTACACATTTTATCAATTGACCTTAGAGACTGTATCCTGCCTTGGCTTCTTTTACCTCTAATTCCACTTTATCTCCAGTTTTGTGGCTCCTAATTTTCCTTTGGTTGATTTCTCCTAGTATTTCTTTACTTTTCTATTACCTTGGAAGACTTTTCTAATGAAACCATATTTTTCCCCTCACCATGCTTATTTACTTGTTTGTTTATTTAGCCAGGTTGACCGTCGTTACTCGGGCACATCACTTCTGTCTTTTGAGTCTTCAAGTTCTAAACTCTTTCTGACTGCACAAAGAACTTTTCCAGTCCCTCAAACTGGCTGTCGGAGCTCGGCCAAGGGTGGTATTCGCTTCCATCAATCTGTAGCTGATAACAACAGGGCTCTCAGTTGAGGAAGGAAGGGAGGGATGACCGAAAGTTCTACTTGCCATTATTCTCTGTAGTAGGCGGTTGGTGCTCTCTAAGCAACGCCAGCTGTTTACATTTTTAAAGTTTTTTCTTTCCTTCCTTCCTTTTGAATGTTCCGGAAAGTTCCTCTTCTTCAAATGTTCATATAAAACTATTAGACAATTAAACAAAGGTAGCCACGGAAGGAGGAACTTTGCCTGCAAAGGGGGAAAGGGAAGACATGAAGAAAGAGGGTAGGGGGTAGAAATTGGAAAAGGCAAAAATGTAGGGAATATGATAAGAGATGGGGGCAAAGCAATTTGAGAAGGTAGAGAACAGAGACAGATGTGCTTCCTGTGTAGGAGTCTTGGTGGGTTTGTTTTATAAATGGATATATATATATAAGAAGGTAACGGGGTAAGAGTGAAGGTGAAGAGGGGACGGGCTGGCAAAGTAAATGTTGGAAAAGTTAGATTAACATATTTTCATAGATTGTAAACCCATCAGGGAAAGTAAACATTTAATACTCTGCTGAGTACCTTGTCAAGTACCCTATAATTAATAATAATTACAGACATTATTGTAAAAAATCACAGGAAAATCTGTGTACCTTGAGCAGTAGTGTTGTGACACTAAATTATCTTTGATCAGGAATTTTTCCAAGAGCTTGATTCTTAGATTTATTGCTTTTTATTTCCCATAGAAGCAGGAGTTAAATAAATATATGACCATTTGTTTCCTTGGAAATGAAGCAGACATTGTTTGATCATTTTGTTTGAAAGAACCTAAGATTTGTAACGGTAGTTTTTGTTTACCAACAACCATGTTGGTTGTACAAAGTAATTGCCCCAAATGGAACTAATACCCATTTTGAAATTCCACATCTGCTTATCAGAAATTGATTTATGAGTCAAAATTGCTGAGTACCAACCTCAATGGAATGAGAAAGGGGTGCATGTCATGAAGCTGAAGAGTGTTCTTTTTGTAAGAAAATTCTTCTAATTAAGACTGAAAGTAGTCCAAGAAAAAGGCAGCGTGTCTTGTGTCTCTATCACAACACCATATATACACAAAGCTTTGAGTTTTCAATGACCAGCCCTACTTCATGTGTAAAAACATATAACTGTATTGTTGTTGTTCAGTCACTAAGTCGTGTCTGACTTTGTGACCCCACGGGCTGCAGCACAGCAGGCTCCTCTGTCCTCCACTGTCTCCTGTGAGTGACTTTGAGGTGGTTTAGAAGTGAAGTGAAGTGAAAGTCACTCAGTTGTGCCTGACTTTTTGCAACCCCATGGACTATACAGTCCATGGAATTCTCCAAGCCAGAATACTGGAGTGGGTAGCCTTTCCCTTCTCCACCGTCTTTTGGAGTTGCTCAAATTCATGTCAATTGAGTCAGTGATGCTATCTAACCCACTCATCCTCTCCCTCCCACTTCTCCTTTTGCCTTCAATCTTTCCCAGCATCAGGGTCTTTTCCAATGAATTGACTATTGGCCAAAGTATTGGAGCTTCAGCTTCAGCATCAGTCCTTCCAATGAATATTCAGGTTAATTTCCTTTAGGATATACCGTTATGTTCTTTGGACTTCCCTTGTGGCTCAGCTGGTAAAGAATCTGCCTGCAATGTGGGAGACCTGGGTTTGATCTCTGGTTTGGGAAGATCCCCTGGAGAAGGGAAAGGTTACCCACTCCAGTATTCTGGCCTAGAGAATTGCATGGACTATATAGTCCATGGGGTTGCAAAGAATCGGACATGACTGAGCGACTTTCACTTTTATATTCCTTCATAATGTCCCTGTGAAGTAGTTAATAGAGCCTCTATTTTATTAATTAAGAGAACAACCTCCTGTCTCACTGAGTGTTCACATCAAGAGACCCAAATGGGCAGCTGGGACTTCATTGAATGTCACAGGTATTTTCTAGTGTGTCTTGGGCGTTGGGGGAATCCGTGGACTCAGCAAGCCCAGAACACCTTCTCAGAACACTCATGCTTGGAACAGCTATGGTTAGGGCTACTGCAAGGAAATTTCTTGACCTGGGCCCTTGACCAGCTACTCATTTGGCACTCTTTCCTTATACCACAGGCATGAAGGAAAGGATTCAGTCTATCTCCTTCCAATTAACACCTCATGAAAGGAATAGGGTGGCACCAACTTTCTTCCTTTTCACCCATGTTTGCTTACAGCCACACTCACTTCTTGTATACGTTTGTCCATTTGAAGAACTTTTTCATGTCTTTTAAACCATTCTTTTTTCTATATTGGCCACAGTGACCATAATGACCTCTTTTGCCCTTGAAACTACAGGCAAACAATGGTTCTTAATGTGTGGGAACATGGATGTCAAACTGTTTCCCCCCAGTCCCAGTCTTATTGAGATATAATTGACATATAACATTATATTAGTCCAAAATGTACAGCTTGATGATTTGATATATGTTGCAAATGGCCACATTGTTGAACTTGACATCAGTTTGTCATCATATCTGGTCTGTGGAGAGGTGAGGCAAAAAAAAAAAAAAAAAAAAAATATATATATATATATATATATATATATATATATATGTAGTTTAGAGCATCTAGGCTGTGCCTTCTCATGCAAAATCCCCCTGGAAAAACCTGACCATTGAGCCGTTACACTTTGGGAAGGTATCCACAAATTCCCATAGCACTCAGTGAGGAATTTCAGACTTACCAGAGTGACTTGTTTTCACTCAGTCTGGGGAGTAGTAGGCATATAGGCATATTGGCTACTGGGGAGGGGTTAGAGGATATTTATGAATAATGCCCACCAGATTTTTCCTTCCTTAAACTTCCACTATATGTCCAACAATTAGAGTCAGCCCTTCTAAGTAACACATGGCATGGAAGCTTAACACTTACCTCCAGTGTCTTCATTCAAACTCATCTGAGGACTTACCCGCAAACTGAAAGGCCACTTCTGAAGGTCATTCTTTATTCATTTTAATAACAAGAAAGTTAATCTTGATGCAAGTAGACCACCACATGGGTTCTTTCTTGTCTTTACAACGAAAGTCCTCAGGTTCCTATGTGAATAAAGGATTAAGAAACATCATACAGACCAGAGAGTGCTACGTTCTCAACTTACAGCTTGTTATTTCACTTACATTTTCCCATTGGTCTCTACAGTGGTTAAAGTGGAATTTGGACAGACTTATTTTGAAATAACGAGGGAATACTAGTGAAGGCCTGATTGTTGCTTGTTTGTAGTTGGTTCCACATCCCAAGGTCTTAGAATCCAAGGAAGAAAAATAGTCAAAGGACAAATAAAAAAGACTTGTATTTTTCTTTATTAGTATTAATATAACATTGCGATTGCTCTTTTATTTCAAAACTATATGTTTATTTTTAAATAAGTGACAATGTGATTACTAGTTAATGCATTTTTATTTCTGAGATAAATAATTTTAATGAGATGGGAGTACTCCAAGTATGTCATCACAACACTGAAATGCTGGGTTGGAATCTTACTAAGGAAGCCTCTAGATATAATTCCGTGAAGAAAAGGTACAGGTGACAGGCCTCTGAATCCTTTCCAGATCTACATTTGGATACTCAGGCCGGAACCATCTTTAGTAAATATGAGGTAGAGTCAACAGTATGATTCAGCATCTTTTGTGTAAGTCACTGTATTTTGAAATTGTATAACATGTCCTGTTGGTAGCTGAAAATGTTGTTTGAGAGTTAATTCCACTCCATGCCATGGCTCAACTGTGAAAGTGTTAGTTGCTCAGTCATGTCCGATTCTTTGTGACCCCATGGACTGCAGCCCGCCAGGCTCCTCTTACCTATGGAATTCTTTAGGCAAGAATACTGCAATGGGTAACCATGCCAGAATACTGGAGTGGGTAACCATGCCAGAATACTGGAGTGGGTAACCATGCCAGAATACTGGAGTGGGTAACCATGCCCTTCTCCAGGGGATCGTCCCGACCCAAGGATGGAACCTGGGTCTCCTGCATTGTATGAGGATTCTTTACCATCTGAATCACCAGGGAAGCCCTCTGATAAAGAACATCTCAGTTGTTTAAAAACTATGATGCTTTCTGTGTTGTGGTGGAGTTCCTCAGGCCTTCCTATAAGAAAAATATAACAGTCCTTCTCACATTGTTTTTAATTAAAAATTTTTAAAGTAATTGTCTCTATAACAAAATATCATGATGACTAATTTTATATGTAACTTCACTGGGTCATCATGCCCAAATATTTGGTCACATATTGTTTCAACTGTTTCTGGGATGGTGTTTTTAGATGAGATTAACATTTAAATCTTTTCAAGTAAAGTAGATTACCCTCCATCTCATGAGTGGGCCTCATGCAGTCAGGGAATCCTTGGTGCTTCAGACAGTAAAGAGTCCGCCTGCAATGCGGGAGACCTGAGTTCAATCCCTGGGTCAGGAAGATCCCCTGGAGAAGAAAATGGCAACCCACTCCGGTACTCTTGCCTGGAAAATCCCATGGATGGGGGAGTCTGGTAGGCTATAGTCTATAGGGTCGCAAAGAGTAGGACATGACTGAGCGACTTCACTCACTCATGCAGTCAGTTGATGGCCTTTATAGATCTAAGACTGACTTCTTCCATTGGAGAAGTGATCTGCCAGCAGATTGCCTTTGGACTCAGACTACAGTGCTTTCCTGTCTCTCTCCTGCCAACCTACTCTGTAGATTTTTGACTGTCCCCTCCATGATCATCTTCATTTCTTAAAAGCGATTTCTCTCTTTTTCTCCCCAACCCATCATGATGTTTCTGTTTCCCTGGAGAACTCTGATACAAGTATTCTTAGAGCTTGTGTTCCTAGAGTTCGCAAAGAGCTGGACATGACTTAGTCACTGAACAACAACAACAACATTCTTAGAGCTGGAAAGGAACTTGAAGTTATTAATTTAATGCTCTTCTTTTTATCATGAGGAAAAGTGACATCCAGAGAAACAAATTGACTTTCCTAAATTACCCAGCTAAGTAATTGCACTTCCCACACATCGTATTTATTGCATATGTGAATAAAGTGACTCCCAGAGAAGCAGATTGTAACAGAGAGAGCATATGCCTAAAGGTGACTGTCTAAATTTTTTTTAATATAAGGTCTTCAATTTTTGGTGGGTAGCTCTGAGGAGCAATTGAAGAGAGCTTACCACTCAGTAAAATGTGCTTGTCCATCATTACATTTAGCCTAGTAATCAGTGGCTGTCATTAAAGAAGAGTAAAATATTAGAAAATGTTAACCAACACAAAAATCTTACCTAGTTCAGAATGCCTTCCATAAAGTTTAAGAAACAAATTTCTCCAAGTATGTGTCTGGGGGAACTCTCTCCATTTCAATTTATTCAGGGTTCTTGAAGCACATAAAAAAAGTACGCTTTAAAATCCCATTTCAATTATCTTTAATAAGATCAACTTGTCTGATATAAATGCAATATGAGAGACAGAGCAAAAAATACTTCTCTTTTCAAATAACTCTTTCTAAAACAATTACAGTGTATTTTCTTTAAACCACTCCAGGGTGGTGAGTCTTATTTGTCATTTTAACTTCCTTCTGTCTTAGGAAGAACACAGCTATAGTATCTCTTGGCTCCTAACTGATTTCTATAATGAATATCTGATGGTGGAACCTTGCTAATAACACTATGACAAAAAATATATTTTTGTCCTAATCTCAAGGATATGTTTTTGGGAGTAACCTAAGAGTCTTTTTTGTACATGGTTAGATTTTTGAAAAAACTTTTTATTTTTAAATAACTTTAGATGTACAAAAACGGTACAAAAAATTCTCTTAAACTCTTCATCTAGATTCTCCTAAATGTTATCACATCTACTTTATTTCTCTCTTTCTTTTTTTCTGTATTGATTTCTTTTTTTATTTTATATGTAAATTATTTGAATTCATTGAGAATAAATTGCTGATGTAAAACTCCTTTTATCCCTAAGTATTTCCTAAAGCAAGGATATTCTCTTACACAATAATGATATAATTATCAAAATCAGGAAATTAACCTTGATGTAGTATTTAATCTACAGAATTTGTTCAAATCTCACCAATTTTCCCACTAAATGTCCTTTACTTTAATATAAAAATTATCTGGTTCAGAATCCAAATGATTGAATTTTCAACTTTAATGTTTATAACAAGTCAAAGATTAAAGGTTTCAATGGAAATTAATAATCTCCTTTCTCCTCCAGTTCAGTTCTGCTCCTCTCAAATGCATCAGAATGAACGTGAGTGTGTTTTTCAATATTGTCTGTATCCTTTCACTTATACACATATAAACTATATTTATTTGTTTTTGATTTTGTGAAAATCTAAAAATTTACCACATACATTAAGGTGCATCATGGCTTTTTCACTTAACTGAGGACTTGGAACATCCTTTGAGAAAAACAGATTTATGTATTTCTCTTCTGTTTGTTTTTAAAGCTCTTTTTAATTAAGGTAATATATACGCATTGTCAAAGACAAATGAAAAGGCTTATAACAAAGAACACTAGTACTTTCCTCCATTTATCTCACTTCTCATAGAAAAGTATTTTCTGTTATTTTATCTGTCTTATGGAATATTTCATTCTACATTAGAAATAATATTCCTGTGCTGCCAAATTCTGATGTTTTGGGCTTCCCAGATGGCAATAATGATAAAGAACTTGCTTGCCAATGCAGGTTAGATGTAAGAAACATGTGCTCGATCCCTGGAGGAGGGTACGGCAACCCCCTCTAGTATTCTTGCCTGAAGAATCCCATGGACAGAGGAGCCTGGTAGGCTGCAGTCCATGTGGTTGCACAGAGTTGGACACGACTGAAGTGACTTAGCATGCACGATGCTGCCATTTCTTTATCATTTTTAGTAGTATTTTCATCAAATTCCTTTGATGGTATGTGAGGATTTCTCTCTTACACCTGTGTTTCTCACTGTATTTCCTATACCTTCTTTTTAATACAATTATATTACAAATTTTTGATTAAAAATATTTTGAGTATACATTTTACAATTATAAAATAGCATAATATTTCATGAAATATTGTTCACTGCCAAGTCCAGTAGTATTTTATGGTCAAAGTTTTTTCTTTTAAAACTTCTTTCCTTGTAGTTAAAAATAGTCTCAACTTCTTTATCAGCTTAATCTTCATGAAACTAATTCTAATTCTTCTCGTACATCCAACAACTTTTTCTCATATCTCCAGCAGCTGCTCAATACGATTACCAGGTGAACTGTTAGATTCTATTTTTTCTGTTTTGGAGCCCATAATCCACCTGCCCCAGAAGAGGCAGTAACCTTTCTAGACTTACTATAACGTGGTGGTCTTGGCACTTCTTTCTGCTTTATTCTAGAGTCTATCTTGTCCATTTTCCCATACTGAATTTCCTTTCACCTGGGTCTTCTTTCTGTTGATTTATTCCCTCATTTAGCTGTCACACGAATTTCAATAGCTTTACATACAAAGGCATTTTGTTTACAACTTTTTTAGACTTTACATATCAGTTTATTCTGCTCTCACAGTCAGTTGATTGGCTAGGTATTGAATTCTGGTTGAAAATTAGTTCCCAAAGAAATTTGAAGTCGTTATTCCCATGTATTTTGGCTCCTAATGTTACTTTTGAACATTCCACTGCTGTATTTATTCAATATTGTTTGCAGGTGATTTATATCTATTCTCTCAGGAAGCCATGAAGTTTTTCTTTTTATCTCTGATGTCCTGAAATTTCATGATTATATACTTTGCTGTAGATTTTTTTTTTTTAAAAAATCACTTTTCTGAGCTCTCAGGGGACTTTGTCTAAATGGAAAAGCATGCTTTTCAGTCTGAGAAAGTTTAATTATTATGATTTTTAATTAATCCTTCCTTCTAAATCTTTTTTTTTCCTTTGGAGTGCCTATTAGTCAGATGGGCTTCCCTGGTGACTCAGACAGTAGAGAATCTGCCTGTAATGCTGGAGACCTGGGTTCAGTCCTTGGGTTGGGAAGATCTCCTGGAAGAGGGCATGACAACCCACTCCAGTATTCCTGCCTGGAGAATTCCATGGATGGAGGATCCTGCAGACTACAGTCCACGGAGTCTCCAGGAATCAGACACTACTGAACGACTAAGCACCCAGCACATGTCAGATACTAGACTTTGTGGATTGTCTTTTTTTTTTTTTTAACCTTCTATCTCATATTACACATTGCTCTCCCTTTTGTTTTATAGTTTGAAAGTCCCATGAAATTATCTTTCAGTAGTCATGTTTTTTGGTTTGTCTTCTTCCCTTTCTGCCTCCCTATCTTCTCCTTCCCCCTTTTCTTCTTCTTCCTTTTCCCTTTCTTCCTCCTTCTCCCTGTTCTCTTCTTCCTCTTGATCCTTCTTTTCTTCTTCTAGAATTCTCTTCTTGTTTCATAGATGTAGTATCTTTTTTAATCTTCCAGAGAATAGTAATTTTAGTTTGTTTGGTGCTTAACTTCTTGCCAGTCTTCTGAATTGTCTCTATTTCCTTTTGTATGTTTGCTTCAGCCTGCCTTCCATGTCAGCGATTTCTCTCAACTTCTGGTGATTCTTGCTACCTGTTCTTATGACAGAGCACTGTGGTAGATCTTTATCAGGGTGCAGACTTCATTAGCTCATGGACTTCACTGTAAGTTGGTCAGGTTTTTTTTTGTTCATTCTTGAGAGTCCATCATATGTCCATTTCTGTAGCTCTTTTCTCTTGATCACTCGATTTTTTGATGGAGAGTTGTTCTAAAAAATACCTGGATCACTTATCTACCGCTCCATAGAAGAGGATCCACAAACATAGTGGCTTGAAGCAACATCTATTATACCACAGTCTCTGTATGTCAAGAATCTGGGCACGGCTTCCTGTCTCCTCTGTTTCAGGATCTCTCGCAGACTGCAAACAAGGTATTAGCTAGAACTCTAGATACAACTGGGGAAGGATCCACTTCCAGGCTTAATGACAAGGTTGTTGTTAAGATTCTTGTAGGGGCCCATGTGGGGATTGAACCTGCGTCCCTGGTGCTGTTGGCACCACACTCTAACCAACTGAGCCAAGTAACCATTTGTTAAGATTCAGTCCCTCATAGGTTGTTGGACTGAACACCTCAGTTCTCTGCTGTGTGTTGGCTGCCCTGTTTCCTGGCACTTGCGTCTCTCCGCAGGATGAGTTACTTCATTAAAGTGAACAGGCCAATAAGACAAGAACAGGCCAGCAAGAAGAGAATCACCGTCTTTTATAAATTAAACTTCCCACTACTTTTGCCATATTTTATTTATTGGAAATGAGTCACTAGGTCCAACCCACATACAAGGGAAGGCTGTTACATGGAGTGTCATTGCCAGGAGACAGGGATTATTTGGAATATTTTGGAAGGTTTTCAGCTCCAATGCCCAAGGGGTTATTATTCAGTCTACAGACATTTTGGCAACTGGGTAGAGGAAGGGATGTAAGGCTCGTGTCACCTTCTCATTAAACAGACTTACTCTCTATTTTTTCCCTCTAGCACCTTAACCTTGCTTTTAGTTGTGTCTGACATTTTCAAGCTGTGGCATTTCTGGTTCAATTTCTTTGGGAAAGAGACGCTTGTTACCCTGTAAGAATGGGAAACAGATAGCTTCCTTAAAGTGTGAGGCAGAAGAGGGAACCTGAAGGTTTAACTTCTTATGCATGTTTATAAAGTCAGTTTCCCTTTTCTTACCTCCAAACTTAACCCCCCTGTTGTGTAATACCTGATTTTCTAATTTCTGAACCTTTTAAAATTTCTTTGACAATGAAGCAATTTGCTTCTCATTGATAATACCCTCTTGGGGTCCATAGGTTTAAGTCAACATCATTCCTGTATCCTTTTTCTATCTTGTGAAAAACAGTAGATGTTTCTAATTTGCTGATGTATCCTACCCATTTTCTTTGTCCATGAGGATTTTTAACGTAAAAAACCTTACCTCTGTCATTTTAGCTGGGTTTGGGAGACATATGCATAATAAATGCATATGTCTATATACTCAACTAACCACAATACTTTCCACAATTCAGTGTTAAGGAAGAGTTTCACTTTAATGTCATAAAATGGCACATATATCTCAAGGGATGTCTTAGGCAGTAATCAGCAATCAAAGGTGCTGTTACTGAGCCAATATTGGTTTCTGTCTAAATATTGAGAACACTGACCCAAGGCATAATTATTATTTTTTGTGACTCTCAATATCCTCAGTTCAGTTCAGTCACTCAGTTGTGTCCAACTCTTTGTGACCCCATGGACTGCAGCACGCCAGGCTTCCCTGTCCACCACCAAATCCAGAGATTGCTCAAACTCATGTCCATTGAATTGGTGATGCCATCCAACCATCTCATGCTCTGTCGTTCCCTTCTCCTCCTGCCTTCAATCTTTCCCAGCATCAGGGTCTTTTCTAAGGAGTCAATTCTTCTCATCAGGTGGCCAAAATATTGGAGCTTCAGCTTTAGCATTAGTCCTTCCAATGAATATTCAGGACTGATCTCCTTTAGGATGGACTGGTTGGATCTCCTTGCAGTCCAAGGGACTCTCAAGAGTTTTCTCCAACACCACAGTTCAAAAGCATCACACATCCTAGTACCACCATTATGATTTTCTTCCTCCCTTCCTCTCTCTTTCCCTCCCTTCTTTCTTTCCTTCCTTCTCTCTCCAGAAGGAAGTAGTGTGAATAGTCCATATCTTTGTTAATGAGCACCCATTGGAATCTACCAAATCAAAAAAGAAATACCATATAAGGAATGCATTTTTTAATAGTTTTATAGATTAGATAGATAAGTGGAGATGGAGAGTAATCAAGTGAGGTCATCTCAGAAATATCCTAGCAACTGAATATATTGTTTGTTATAGAGATTGATGTCTACCTGGAGAGAAGCCTCTAGCTGCATGCCACTGGGCTCCTATCTATGTATGTCCTATTTATCATATTTTCAAAGTCAGGCAGTTAAATTAATACTTAAAAATCATGTTTTTCTAACCTGTGGGAAGCCTACTTGCATTGTAGGTGAAATCCATAATGCTACTTTAAAGAAATATTTTTGTGTTTTTGTAACTGATTGGGGTAATCTTAGGCCTGATACTCAAAAAAATGGAAGTACTATTTTCTGAACTACCCTCATCTCTGCTTCCATTTTGTGCCCTTGGATTTTGGGTTTAAGACTCAAAATTATCTCAATGGTTAGGAAAAGGGGTTGAAATTGACAAGGTAAAATATAAATGGATAAATATAAAATTTGATATTTAAGAAATGAGTTGTATCAGCATTTTTAGGTATGTATATATATATAAAAATATTGTAGATATATTTACACACTTACACACAGAATAATGCCTGTCAAAAATACCCAGGAGTTCCAAATGCAATCAGAACCAAAGATGAGATTCAAGAGTTACAAATAATCGTAATTAAATGTTAGACTGCACTTATAAAAGCCTAAATAAGGTTCAGATTATGTAAGACTATCTGGTAATATCTGGAGTGTCATAATTATTCTAAGGATTTTATTTTATTGCAAATAGAGACTAAGTAAAAAAGTAAGACTGGAGTAGTCAAGTCAGTGAAAACTATGGCGTACAGAGAACAGCTAGGGAAAATAAGAATGCTGATCATGAGCAGGAAATTTTTAGGAGACATTAAAACACTGGAAGCCATATGTACAATCCTTATATACAAGACAAATGATTTTTTTTCTGTTACCCTAGATGAGAATTGCTTCTCAGATTTCCCACTGAAGTATGCTTAATGATACTTGTCAAAATTCTTTGAGAACTCACATTTCACTTAAAAACATTATCCAGATATTACAATCCACTTTTTAATGTATATTTCTGTTGTAATATAAAATGGTGATTTTCCCCCTTCCCTTCTTATCTTCAGGAAAGAGCAGTTGTGTTTACTCTGTACTATTTTTTGTTCTCTGGAATACACAAGTATGCCTGGGTATCCATAGTATAAGTTGAAATGAGACCAATGGGCTTCTGCTCATTGGTTCCCAGGAGTATATTTTTTCACTTATTCCAAGTCAAAACACCACATATATATAAGTTTCTAAATATTGGCTGTGTTGTCTTGAAAATAAGAAAGCAGCATCTGAATAGTAATTTTCAGGTTGGTTTGTTTGTATGGTTTTTGGATCAGTTATAGACGAGATTTCTGCTGTAAGTTTAGGCTGAACTAGGTAATTTATGAGTTCTTTGGGTCTAGGATAGCTTTAATGTTCGAAATTACATTTGGTATCCAAGGAAAGGAAAAGTGATGGGAGAAACAAGAAACTTGTAAGATAGTCAAATCAGTCAGTTTGGTTCAGTCGCTCGCTTGCGTCCCACTCTTTGGGACCCCACGGACTGCAGCATGCCAGGCTTTCCTGTCCATCACCAACTCCTGGAACTTACTCGAACTCATGTCCATCGACTCGGTGATGCCATCCAACCATCTCATCCTCTGTTGTCACTTCTCCTCCAGCCTTCAGTCTTCCCCAGAATCAGGGTCTCTTCCAATACTGGGGAAATATCAGTTAAATGTTAAATACTAAAATTTTGAATCAAAGGGACAACACTTTTCAGTTAAAAACAAAGGCAGAGATTTCCAGGTAGCTTGGGAAAATGGTTATTACTGACTTTGAATTTCTCCACGCATTCTCCAAAAGCTGTATGGATCAACAAGAACAAATACAATCTGCAAAACCTAGTCAGAAGGAAAATAACACCATCAACTTTAAATCACTTATAAATAGTAAAATATACACCAAATTTCAGCACAACAATCAACTTCTGCTCCTGCCCTAAGCCCTTCTGGAGAGTAAGCATTATGTATACATTTATATGTCTCTTTCTTTTTTTTTGTCTTTTTCTTCTCTATCCATTCATTGTGAAATTATTTAAAATGCCAAACAACTATTAAAAAAATCTAATAGTAGCAGAATTACTGTGTAACTTGTGGTATGTTTCTGTGTTGAATTACTAGGCAGTCATGAAGAGATCACACCTTTTGTCCTGTGCTTTCTCAAATTCTGTGTTAGTCCATTTCATATCCATCTATCACAGGCCAATTATATTAGCTACACTTTCTTATTTCGTATTCTTGATGCTCTAGAATTTGTCGCCTTGCTGACAGGGGCGAGACTGCCTATCGTGAAGTAATCTAAGAGCCAGTTTTTAGAGATAACAAAGGGCTTGGCCAGGAGCATGTCTTCCATACACAAACCAACACATTTCAGGCTCATGTCCCCCACATACTTCCTTATCAGTGTCTCACACACCAAGCCAATATTCCTCCTGCCCTAAATCAGCCCAGCGCCAGGAACCAGGAAACTAAAAACCCCCTCTTTTCCCAGAGCTCATCAGAAGCATTCACACTAGTCAGTCCTAAGCTGTCTGCCCTGCCCTGCCTCGCCTTTCCTGTAGAAATCCCAATAAAGTCTCTGGCCGAGGCCTTCCGCTCACTCCTGTCCACTGCCTGCTGACCACTCTGGTGCTTCCTCGGTGGTTCTGCATGGTACACAGTGACCACTTCTCTGAGACCTGTGAGTATAAGGCACACCTCCGAGATACTGTGGGCTCGGTTCAGACCACCACAATAAGGCAAATATCACAGTGAAGGGAGTCACACAAATTTTCTGGTTTTCCAGTGCATACATAATTTATGTTTACACTATATTGTCGTCTATTAGGTATGCAATAGCACTATGTCTAAAAGAACAATGTGCATACCTGAATTAAAAAATACTTTGTTACTAAAAAATGCCAACCATCATCTGAGCCTTTAGCAAGCTGTATTCTTTTATGCTAGTGGAAGGTCTTGCCTTGATATTAATGGCTGCTGACCGATCAGGATGGTGGTTACTGGAGACTGGGGGTGGCTGTGAACTTTTATTTTAAATTTTATTTCTTAAAATAAGACAAAAGTTTGCTGGATCAATTGACATGTCCTTTCACAAACAATTTCTTGGGAAAGAAATTGTGATGTGAGAAGTTGTTTGATAGCCTTTTATCTACAGTAGAACTTTCAAAATGGCAATCAGTCATCTCGAACTCTGCCATTGCTTTATCAACTAAGTTTACTTAATCTTCTAAATCCTTTGTTATCATCTCAACAGTCTTCATGGCCTCTTTACCAGGAATAGATTCATTTTAAACTATTTACTTTGCTCATCCATAAGAAGCAACTCTTCACCTGCTGAAGTTTTATATTTATAACAAATACATAGCAATAGTCAAAAAGTTTGAAATATTACAAGTATTATCAGAATGTGTCACAGAAACAGGAAGTGAGCAAATGCTACTGGGAAAATGAAGCTGATAGACTTGTTGGATACAGGGTTGCTACAGATTTTCAATTTATAAAAAAAAGAAACAGTATCTGTGAAGTGCAATAAAATGAGGTGTGCCTGTAATAAACTTCATTCCAAGCCTCATTTCTGTTCCTTCTGGAGGCCACCCTGACTTTACTATATTTAACATATCCAACACCTACATTCTTGGAACATATTTATGTCCCAGGAAAATGGCACAAACCTGTATTAAAAGTTAACATTCCAGTTTCTAATACATATATATGCGTTTGTATACTACAAAATATTAGAAGAAATTGCACCAAAATATTAGTAGGGACTATTATTGGCAGCGTAATACTGGATGATTTCAATTTTTTTTTTTACATTTTTCTATATTTTCAAAAGTTTCAACAAGTTCAACATGATGCATTCAACATGGATGTAAATATGGCTGTTTATATCTTTATCTAGCCATACCAACCTATTATTTTGCATTCACAAAACTAAATTAATGCTAGTGTTCCAAGTTCCAGAACGTAATTCATATAATAAATTTTCAAAGCTGAGACTTTAAGAATTACATATGTTAATACCATGCCATTCTCTTAACCTTCTTAAATCTGATTTCTGATTTTTTTGTATTATGTCTCTGTCTTCTCAAATAAATAGAAGGGCAAAGAATGACATATATATCCTGGCCTCCATGATATAGAAAAGATACCATTGTGAGTATGATTGATGTCTGATGGAGTCAGTTTCCAAAAGAAAAACTGAGTAACAGAATAAAATAGAAAGCTCTAATCTAAGAAATGATGACTCAGTCCTTACTCTCTCTTCAAAATGAACTCTTTGTAAACTATGACCCATGAATGTTCTTATATGCAGGAAATATTTTCATTTTACTTCTGATTTAATTTTGAATCAAGCTTAATGATTTTTAGTTTGTGATGCAGCCAAGTCCAGTGGTAAGTGAATGCCCTCTGTGGAAAAGGGTTTTATCATTTTAACTTGGACCAACCGAAATAGAAACTTTAATTGACTCTCAAACTGGTAGATATCCCAAACCCAAGTAGAACATAATCAAAGATTTGATGCCACACCAATAACTGAAATTTAAACTTTAAAAAGTGATGAGCTAATGAATTGTGCTGGACGGAAGATTCTGGGGTGGAGTATGTCCTCTCGCCTTCCTGATTCTAGATACTGAAGCCTTTAAAACCACAGGCCAGGACATTTCTTGTACCATTGAAAATACTAATTTGATGCTAGAAAATGAGAAATAAATGTGCAAGATATATTAAGTACACGTCAACATAAGTCTAGCTGTGAGATTTCAGTGAACACCCAAAAGACATCCATGCTTCTTAATAAATTTCCTTTTCCATACAAGAATTCTAGGTGGCTGTAAGTGTGTGTGTGTGTGTGTGTGTGTGTGTGTGTGTGTGTATTTAAATATTCAGTAGTAGAACTAATGGATAGAGGCAGGGGAAAAGTTTTGTGAGAAATTAAACTCATAAGATTGGAAGGACTGATGCTGAAGCTAAAGCTCTAGTACTTTGGCCACCTGATGCAAAAAGCCGACTCATTAGGAAAGACCCTGATGCTGGGAAAAATTGAAGGCAGGAGGAGAAGGGAATGACAGAGGGCGAGATGGTTGGATGGCATCACTGACTTAATGGACATGAGTTTGAACAAACTCCGGGAGATGGTGAAGGACAGGGAAGCCTGATGTGCTGTAGTCCATGGGATTGCAAAGAGTTGGACAGGACTGAGTGACTGAGCAACAACAACAACAAAACTCACAAGAATTTTTCATTTGTTTTTAAAAACTCCCGTGGAAAAACAGGGCATCCCTGGTGGCTCAATGGTAAAGAATCTGCCTGCTAATGCAAGAGATGCAGGTTTGAGCCCTGGGTTGGGAAGATCCCCTGGAGAAGAAAATGGTAACCCACTCCAATATTATTGCATGGGAAAACCCATCGACAGAGGAGTCTGGTGGGCTACAGTCCATGGGGTCACAAAAGAGTCAGACACGACTTAGCGACTAAAAACAATGGAAAAACTAATGTTTATCTACCTCATGTAATCTGTTAACTCTGGTCAGAGTGGAATGATTTCTTCTATGATTGAAGTGGAACATTTTCTTAAAAGTAAGATCTGTAGTCTACAAATGTAATTCCAAATTAAAAGTTATTTGGGATTACATTTGTAGATTACAAATCAATTGTATGCAGACATTAAACAAAAATCTATTTAAAAGTTATTTTATACAAATAAAGATAATATTATCTGTATTAGTAGTATTGAAGAAAAGAAAAATAAACATACATTGAACATATTCATATAAAATTCTTGTGATTTCCCTCCTGAATAAATAAAACCAGATGATCTAAATCTAAATTATTCAAGTTATCTTGCAAGCTAGATAATTTTAAAAGTATTTAAAACAATTTAACTACAGTTGACTTACAATATTGACTTAGTTTCAGGTATACAGTTTCAGATTCTTTTCCACCATAGCTTATTACAGAATATTGAGTATAGTTCCATGTGCTATACAGTAAATCCTTGTTGTTTATTGATATTATACATAGTGGTGTATTTCTATTAACCCCATACTTCTAATTTATCCTCCCTCCCCTTCTCCTTTTGGTAACTATAAGTTTGTTTTTTTATGTCTGTGAGTCCATTTCTGTTTTGTAAATAAATTGGTTTTTATTATTTTTTAGATTTCACATATAAGTGGTACCTCTCTGCCTAACTTATTTCACTTAATATGACAATCTCTAGGTCCATCCATGATTCTACAAATGACATTACTTCATTCTTTTATTATGAGTAGTATTCCACTGTGTGTGTGTGCGCGCGCATGTGTATGTGTATGTGTGTGTGTATCACATTTTCTTTATCCATCCATCTGTTGTTGGACATTTAAGTTGTTGCCGTGTGTCGGCTATTGTGAATAGCACTGCTATGAAACTTGATGTGCACGTATCTCTTCCAATTAGAGTTTTCAACCTTTCTGGATATATGCTTAGGAATGGAGTTGCTGAATCATATGGAAACTCTTTTTTTAGTTTTAAAATCAATCTATGTAATTTTAAGTGCTTTCTGCCAGAATGCTTATCACCTGTGGGGGAAAATATGAGTGTATCATTCTCTACAAATAAATGCTGTAATTTTTTATTTCGAAAAGCAATTTTTTCCCCACTGTCCATTCCTTATATCTGTTGGAGGACTCAGTCGGTCCATCACTTGGGGTGTTTGGTTTTTGTTTGCACTCTGGTATCTTGTTGACTGGAATGCACTGTAACTTTTTTGGAACATCTTGTGTTTCTTCAAAACAAAGAACGCTTTGGTTTAACCTCATCCTTTCCCTACTGTTGCCTAACTAACATATCCTTTCTTCCAAAACATTGAATATTGTCAAGAACTATGAAAGGTCTAAGATTTTACTCCACTTGCACAATAATATGTTGCTGCTGCCGCTGCCAAGTCGCTTCAGTCGTATCTGACTCTGTGCGACCCCATAGACGGCAGCCCACCAGGCTCCTCCATCCCTGGGATTCTCCAGGCAAGAACACTGGAGTGGGTTGCCATTTCCTTCTCCAATGCATGAAAGTGAAAAGTGAAAGTGAAAATGAAGTAGCTTGCCACAATTTCATGGGTGCTGGCAGAAGGCATGAGAATCTTAGGTCAGAGATGAAGAAGTCACAGTAGCTGGACTCGTCAGTTTCCCTTTGTCTCCATATTCAATGGGGATGAAAGCAGATGACTCCAGATGGAGTCAACCTTTGAAGGTTGCCTTGATCTACAAATCTTTTAAAAGATACTCTAGAACAAAGGGTGGTGTGTACCTCTGCTTGCAAGATGTGCAGAAATTCAAGGCACATGGACCTTTGCCTTACAACAAATATGTGAAGATTATACTTGGGAATGGGTTTCCAAATAAATAAGTTGTTTGTCTCAGGAATTCTAGGCTAGTTGGCACTAAGTATTGTACATACCATATTTGTCATCAAAGGTTAGGTGGGACTCAGGATTGTGTGTTCTATGCCATAGATGCTTCTATGCTTTACCTCCATGAAACACTATTTGTACTTAAAGACATTGCTGTGTTCAACCTATAAGAACCATGAGAAATGTGGTAGGCAGGATTCTAGGGTGATTACCAAAGACTTTCTTTATCTTTGTATAATCCTCTTCCATTGAGTATATGGATATGATGAGTATCACTCCAATGATTATGTTACATTACATTATAAAAGGTAAAATTATCTGGAGTGGGCATGGACTAATCAAGTGATCCTTTCAGAAACATAGAGTTGTCTCTGGTTGATAACAGAGGAAGAAGTCAGAGAGAAGAGTATCCACTGATCTGGAAGAAAGTGCATGTTTGTATCCTGAACTACCTTGGTGGACCATGTGGCGAGGAACTCTGGAAAGCCTCTATCTAGAAGCTGAGAACAGCCCCTGACTGACAGACAGCAAGGATCAGGGACCTCCATCTCATAGCTAGAAGGAACTGAACTCTTCAGTAACTGTGGAAGACGGGGGAAGGCCACAAGTCCCACTACAGAGCACAGGTTGAACGATACCTTGATTTCAGTCTGGCGAGGAACCAGAGAGCCCAGGAGCTCCCTGTCTGGACTTCTGTAAGCTGATGCATGGGAACTGTTCCAAGCCACCAAGTTTGTGGTGATTTGTGTACAGCAATAAGAAGAACCAATGGGAATTTGGTCTATGACTCAGGGAATCTAAACCAGGTCTCTGTAACAACCTTGAGGGGTTGGAAATGGTGGGAGGTGGGAGGGAGATTCAAGAGGGAGGGGACATATATATACCTATGGCTGATTCATGCTGATGTATGGCACAAACCAACACAATATTGTAAAACAATTATCCTTCAATTAAAGATAAAAACATTTCAAAAATTATGAGGGAGGACCAAAGTAGAGTATCTCTTGTTTGTAGCATATACTTTGATTTCCTGCAGCTTCACTGTGTATTTCATTGTATAACCTAAGGTAACCAGTCTAATCAATTATTTTCCTATAATCGTTTTCATGAAGTTTGCTCTTAAGTTTTCCTGAGTGACAAATTCTTGACGAATTCAAAATGAAACCACCATTTATTATTTTTTTTTTACTATGTCTTAAGCACATATATTAAACTACCACACAATTGCACTCATCTCACATGCTAGTAAAGTAATGCTCAAAATTCTCCAAGCCAGGCTTCAGCAATACGTGAACCGTGAACTTCCAGATGTTCAAGCTGGTTTTAGAAAAAGCAGAAGAACCAGAGATAAAATTGCCAACATCCACTGGATCATTGAAAAAGCAAGAAAGTTTCAGAAAAACATCTATTTCTGCTCTGTTGACTATGCCAGAGCCTTTGACTGTGTGGATCACAACAAACTGGAAAATTCTGAAAGAGATGGGAATACCAGACCATCTAACCTGCCTCTTGAGAAATCTGTATGCAGGTCAGGAAGCAACAGTTAGAACTGGACATGGAACAACAGACTGGTTCCAAATAGGAAAAGGAGTACGTCAAGGCTGTATATTGTCACCCTGCTTATTTAACTTACATGCAGAGTACATCTTGAGAAATGCTGAGCTAGATGAAGCACAAGCTGGAATTGATTGCTAGGAGAAATATCAATAACCTCAGATATGCAGATGACAGTACCCTTATGGCAGAAAGAGAAGAAGAACCGAAAAGTCTCCTGATGAAACTGAAAGAAGAGAGTGAAAAAGTTGGCTTAAAGCTCAACATTCAGAAAACTAAGATCATGGCATCTGGTCCCAAAACTTCATGGCAAATAGATGGGGAAACAGTGGAAACAGTGGCTGAATTTATTTTTTTGGACTCCAAAAGCACTGCAGATGGTGATTGCAGCCATGAAATTAAAAGATGCTTACTCCTTGGAAGAAAAGTTATGACCAACCTAGACAGCATATTAAAAAGCAGAGAGACAATGGTGAAAAACTGAAAGCATTTCCCCTAAAGTCAGGAACAAGGCAAGGATGCCCACTTTCACCACTACTATTCAACATAGTTTTGGAAGTTTTGGCCACAGCAATCAGAGTGGAAAAAGAAATAAAAGGAATACAGATAGGAAAAGAAGAAGTAAAACTCTCACTGTTTGCAGATGACATGATCCTCTACATAGAAAACCCTAAAGATTCTACCAGAAAACTACTAGAGCTAATCAATGAATATAGTAAAGTTGCAGGATACAAAATTAACACACAGAAATCCCTTGCATTCCTACACACCAATAATGAGAAAACAGAAAGAGAAATTAAGGAAACAATACCATTCACCATTGCAACAAAAAGATTAAAATACTTAGGAATATTTCTACCTAAAGAAACAAAAGACTTATATATAGAAAACTATAAAACACTGATGAAAGAAATCAAAGAGGACACAAACAGATGGAGAAATATACCGTGTTCATGGATTGGAAGAATTAATATAGTGAAAATGAGTATACTACCCAAAGCAATCTATAGATTCAATGCAATCCCTATCAAGCTACCAATGATATTTTTCACAGAACTAGAACAAATCATTTCACAATTTGTATGGAAGTATAAGAAACCTCGAATAGCCAAAGCAATCTTGAGAAAGAAGAATGGAACTGGAGGAATCAACCTGCCTGACTTCAAGCTCTACTACAAAGCCACAGTCATCAAGACAGTGTGGTACTGGCACAAGGATAGAAATATAGATCAATGGAACAAAATAGAAAGCCCAGAGATAAACCCACACACCTATGGGCACCTTATCTTCGACAAAGGAGGCAAGAATATACAATGGAGAAAAGACAATCTCTTTAACAAGTGGTGCTGGGAAAACTGGTCAACCACTTGTAAAAGAATGAAACTAGAACACTTCCTAACACCATACACAAAAATAAACTCAAAATGGATTAAAGATCTAAATGTAAGACCAGAAACTATAAAACTCCTAGAGGAAAACATAGGCAAAACACTCTCCGACATAAATCACAGCAGGATCCTCCATGACCCACCCCCCAGAATATTGGAAATAAAAGCAAAAATAAACAAATGGGACCTAATTAAAATTAAAAGCTTTTGCACAACAAAGGAAACTAGGAGCAAGGTGAAAAGACAGCCTTCAGAATGGGAGAAAATAATAGCAAACGAAGCAACAGACAAACAATTAATCTCAAAAAAATATACAAGCAACTCCTGCAGCTGAATTCCAGAAAAATAAACGACCCAATCAAAAAATGGGCCAAAGAACTAAACAGATATTTCTCCAAAGAATACATACAGATGGCTAACAAACACATGAAAAGATGCTCAACATCACTCATTATTAGAGAAATGCAAATCAAAACCACAATGAGGTACCATTACACACCAGTCAGAATGGCTGCTATCCAGAAGTCTACAAGCAATAAATGCTGGAGAGGGTGTGGAGAAAAGGGAACCCTCTTACACTGTTGGTGGGAATGCAAACTAGTACAGCCACTATGGAGAACAGTGTGGAGATTCCTTAAAAAACTGGGAATAGAACTGCCATATGACCCAGCAATCCCACTGCTAGGCATACACACCGAGGAAACCAGAATTGAAAGAGATGCGTGTACCCCAATGTTCATCGCAGCACTGTTTACAATAGCCAGGACATGGAAGCAACCTAGATGTCCATCGGCAGACGAATGGGTAAGGAAGCTGTGGTACATATACACAATGGAATATTACTCAGCCATTAAAAAAAATACATTTGAATCGGTTCTATTGAGATAGATGAAACTGGAGCCCATTATACAGAGTGAAGTGAGCCAGAAAGAAAAGCACCAATACAGTATACTAATGCATGTATATGGAATTTGAAAGATGGTAACGATAACCCTATATGCGAGACAGAATAAGAGACACAGATGCATAGAACAGTCCTGTGGACTCTGAGGGAGAAGGTGAGGGTAGGACGTTCTGGGACAATAACATTGAAACATGTATATTGTCATATGTGAAGCGGAACACCATTCCATGTTCTATGCATGGGACGGATGCTCAGGGATGGAGCGTTGGGATGACCCAGAGGGATGGGAGGGGAGGGAGGTGGGAGGAGGGTTCGGGAGGGGGAGCACATGTGAACCCATGGCTGATTCATGTCAATGTATGGCAAAAACTACTACAATATTGTAAAGTAATTAGCCCCCAACTAAAAAAAAAAAAAAAAAAAAGAATAAAAAAAAATAAAATAAGAAAAATAAATAAATAAATAAAAAGCAGAGAGATTATTTTACCAACAAAGGTTTGTCTAGTCAAAGCTACGGTTTCTCCAGTAGTCATGTATGGATGTGAGAGTTGGACTATAAAGAAAGCTGAGCGCCAAAGAATTGATGCTTTTGAATTGTGGTGTTGGAGAAGACTCTTGAGAGTCCCTTAGACTGCAAGGAGATCCACCCAGTCCATCCTAAAGGAGATCAGTCCTGGGTGTTCATTGGAAGGACTGATGTTGAAGCTGAAACTCCAATACTTTGGCCACCTCATGCGAAGAGTTAACTCACTGGAAAAGACCCTGATGCTGGGAAAGATTGAGGGCAGGAGGAGAAGGGGACGACAGAGGATGAGATGGTTGGATGGCATCACTGACTCAATGGACATGGGTTTGAGTAAACTCCGGGAGCTGGAGATGAACAGGGAGGCCTGGCATGCTGCAGTCCATGGGGTTGCAAAGAGTCGGACATGACTGAGTGACTGAAGTGACTGAAGCGCATACATTATGCTTTCTATACATGATCTCAGTTAAACTTCACAACAATCTTGGAAGGATAATGTTCATAAATTTAATAAAAAGCAGCTGCATTACCAAATGTAGAATAGATAGCCAGTGGGAATTTGATGTATGTTGCAGGGAGCTCTACCCAGTGCTCTGTGACAACCTAGAGGGCGTGGGATGGGGTGGGAGGTGGGGGGGGTGTCAAGAGGGAGGGGGACATATGTATACCTATGGCTGTTTCATGTTGATGTATGGCAGAAACCAACACAACATTGTAAAGCAATTACCCTCCAATTAAAAATAAGTAAATAAAAAAAGGACTGCAATTTTGAGGGTTAAGTACCTAATTAAAATAAACTAACAAGTTGTGGAGTTAGGATTCTAACCTCACTATGTCTAACTTAAAATCAGATTTTTATATGCTGCATGCTATTCTCTCTCAGTACTGAAAGGAAAAGTCATGATGGTGTGCATTGCTCATAATTACCAATACCTGGTTCTGCTCAACTTCTGAGTACAACGGGGGGTGTCCTACTCTGTTGAAGTTAGATGTGATCATGTAGTTAGTGTTGGACAGTGCAATGTAAATAAAAGTGATACACATCCCACCTGGGTCGAGGCATTTATTAGTAATAGCTGGAACTTGACTCTGCAATTTCCCCCTTCCTTCCAGAACTGTTCTGGAAGCCAAGAGTTCAGAAGGAGCCCAGATTTGCCTTGGTCCCTGAGTGGCTCTGATAAGCAGAGCTTCCCATACTGGACTTGTCACTTCAAAAAGAAAGAAAAGAAAGAAAGAAACATTTGTTGTTTGAAGCCACTGAGATTTCAGAGCTGTATTGTTACTGTGGCTCAGACTAGTTTCTCCTGCCTAGTACAATTGCTTGAATTAGCATTGTAACCAGCAAGGTCTGTAATTCTTATTGACATATTTAGATTGGTTTTGGGCACTAGCACCCATCTGATACTCTGTGCTTTCATTGTACTAATCTGCTTGCAGGTCTCTGAATGCTTAGTCTTTTTTTAATACCTTAGGACCTTTGAACCCTTCTTCCCTCTGCTTGAAATAGGACAGAGTTCATCATAGTGGGTGGTTAAGAATGGGCTACAGATTCAGGCTAGTCTATATTTTTATCCAGAAATATCTACTTCCTCTCTATACTGCCTTTAGTAAGTAGCTTAACCCTTCTTGCCCCTACTTTCTTATTTGAAAAATGAAATAATAATATTGCATCTATCATAGGGCTGCTATGAATGTTAACTGAAAAACTGAAACATTTAGAATAAATGCTGTTATTGCTATTATTATTAAAAACTTCACTCAGATGTCTTCTCTTCTCGGAAGTCTTCCTGATTCTTCTATGTTTGATTAGATAGCCCTTTATTGTGCTACTACAATGGATTGTTAAGACCTTTATAAAATTGTATCAAATACTTGTCTGTCTCTTCTCTAATGTCAGCATTTGAAAAATGTCAGTTAGAAGTAAAATAATGTATTGCTACCACCCAGTAGTCAATAAATATTTTCTGAATGAATAAGAAACTTTGAGTCAATAGCTGTGGGCCTAAGCTAGTAATTAGAACTAAGGAAATAATTATGAGCCTCAAGTAAAATTAATCTTATAAATGATAATCGCATGAATTAGTCTAGTTACAGAAGTGTTCTTCTAACTACCTTGATTGATTGAAGCTTCATTTTTTAGAATTATGTTAAATGGGGTGTAATTTTCAAAAATTGAGATCATTTTTGATTTTTTAAAATTGCTAAAAGCATAAAGTTTATAAACTAAATTGTTTGCAATTTATAATAGATCATTTTGGCATTAACAACCTGGATTATGTTTAGAGAGGTACTCTGTTACACAGAGTAATAAATGTCAAAAATTAGTATTATTGTTTATGGACACCCAATATTGCTACAAGGTAAATATAAGGTTTAAATGTATTGTCTTTATATTCTAAAATAATATTTCTGCTAATGTCCAATTTACAACCACAAGTTGATTTAGATATTTGATAAAACTGACCTTTTCAGCTTAGTGAAAAAGAAAAACCCCACATTTTTGGTTTTGACAAGTTCACAGTTTCTCAAAAGCAAACATTAAAAAATTTTTTCTCTGGTTTTTAAGTTAGTGATTTACCTCCCAATGTAAACACTTCTGCAGTAAACAATGTCTCCCCACCAAGCAGTAGTAATCATCCAAGTTAAATTTTTTTTAAATATGGGAGATGAATTTCACTTTGATATTAAACCTTTATCATACTAAATTTTGGAGATATTTTTTGTTAATGATATTTAGAATTTCTGCTCCACCATTGTGGAACCATCTTTCATACTGTCTGATTCCTGCCTGTAATGTATTCTTCTCGCCAAGAGGACAAGAGCCCTTGTCTAATCAGGGGCTGCTACTGGGAGAGTGTAAGCTCATTTTCTCATTCTTGTGCCAGATGAAGGTTCTTGTTAAGTTGCTAAGTCGTATCTGACTCTGCGACCCTATGGACTGCAGCACACCAGGCTTCTCTGTCCTTCACAATCTCCCAGACTTTGCTCAGAATCATGTCCCTTGAGTCAGTGATGCCATCTAACCATCTCATTCTCTGACACCCTCTTCTTGTTCCTAGTGAAGATAATTAGGTTTCATTTTTCAATAAGGAAAGGCATGATAATAGTGAATAAATTGAGAGAGAGAGAGGAGGAGGAGAGGAAAAATAAAGAGATTCATATTATAAAATGTTATGTAACTTGTGCAAACCAAGAGGTGACAAGGACCTGGTTCCCTAGAAATTTGAATATTTCAGAAACAAAATGTATTTTAATTACCAGCCCCTTTAGGTTAGCACCTAATTAGAATATTTCAAACTAGGCAGGGTTTTCAGTGGTTCAAAGAAACACAGTATCCAAGCATTAAAGCCAAAGATCAGTCACTCGCTCCACATAACTATCTGTCCACTCGAACCTAATTGCCTTTGAATTTCCCTTCAGTCTTGTGAACAGGAGCTCAGCCAAGAATGACCCCAGGTTCACTTGTGAGGAGGAGACAAGGAGGAGACACATGTGGTCACATCCTCGTCTTACCTGTAGGCAGGGAGGGATGGTCATGTGACTCTCTGGCTGCCCTTTCTGGGATAGAAGGACGAGATCCGTGCATGAAAAAAAGAACTCCTGTCTTTGCTTTGCTTTTGCTTCTGTCCTACCTGTGTGTGTGATTTGTCACAGCTGGCTGTGTATGCATTTCCTCTCTTCAATGCTTAGCTTCAGTTTGGTTGCAAGCCCTAGGACGTCTTAATGGATTTCAATGAACCTAATTAATTTTGCCCATTTTCAAAGTAACCCTTTGGCTAAATATTGAAGGAAGCTTACAGTCTTGCAAGCAGAAGGTGATTGCTTTCAAATTCCACAAGGTGAGCGACCACTGTGCTTGCTTCAGCGGTGAGGAGTGAGAGATTATCAGGTCCCAGGAAGCACCGGGCCCTTCACTGGTGCAGGCTGAGAGGAGCTTAGAGGCTGGGCTTCAGGGCTGGGCTTCTGGGCGCTTGAATCCCTTGCAATCTGGTGGGCGGTGAAAGTTCCAGGTCTACTCGCAGGCAGAGAGACAGTGGCTCTGGTTGTTCTTACTTTGTGTCATTGTAGGGTTGGAGGCGTGAGTATGGTGTGACGCTGTGAGCTTCTTCTGAATTTCTCTTTTTCCCTAGCTGACGTGAATGACACACATTCCCAAATTTGGCAGTGGAATGAATGTGTGTGGGATATTGGCAATTGTCAGTAAGACTTCAGCTTATTGTAATAAACTTCAGCTCTACATAATAAACCAGATGTTATAAAACCTGTTCATTCTAAATTTTATATTTTAAGCTGTTATTTTCTTCTTTTTTACTTTGTTTTTTTTATAGTCTTTCCCCTTTTTCGTTTTCTAATTTCCCTTTTCTTTCTTGCTGCCTTTCTCCTTTGTTGTATTTTAAAAGAATAAAGAAATAAATTATGTCCACCAGAGGGCAGTCTGATCCTACACACACACACACACACACACACACACACACACACACACACACACACACACACACACACACACACACACACACACACACACACGTGCGCACACACACTCACACACCCAGCCCCCAACTCACCCCTCTCTTCCCTCTCTTTTCCTCTTCTTTACAACTCTCTTCCAGGAAGGATGTCAGTGAAAGTAGACGGTAAACAAAACAAAACAAAAACCTTTTGGTTTATAAACTTCTTTCATTCTTGCCTATGTGTGGGCATATAGTCTCAATGGTTTGATCTGTGAAGAGTTAGTCTTCTTTGGGTTTATGTCAGGATTATATAGAGTCTTACTCTGACCGCTTGAAGAAAACAATCTCAAAAGCTACCAAAATACACGGTGAAAATGAAAACTTGGGCTGTGAGATTTTGAGTGTATAAGACATGAAATGTATGAGACATCTCATTTCTGGAATCCCTGTGAAAGACGTATGACTCCAGCAGTCAAGAATTTTACATTTTCATTTAAAAATGTTATAGGCCGTCTTTATTTTTCTCTATTACTGCAATCATTTCTGTTCCTGCACTCTGTTGCTTTACTCCTCTAAAAACACTGATATTTTGACTATATCCTTGCAGACTTTATATATGTTCTCTATGTCAGTGGAAGGTTAATGTCGAAAAGAAAGTCTTCCTGACTGCACATTTCTGTGGCAACAGAAAGTCCCTCTCTGCCCCGGTCAGAGGATTGGGTAGATGAAGGGAATTTTCTACACACAAGCTTAGTGGTTTTTGAGATATGCTGGGGTGGAGAGAAAGTCAATCTTAACTTTATTATCTAAAGCCATGAGAGGCAAAAGGAGGGACTACATGAACACTCTGGAAAAAAACAAGAGTGGTGCCTGAGCAATCCTTTCAAAGGCAGAAATCCTGAGGACAGAAGGGAGAAGAAGTGTCACGGTTAGATTTCCAGCTGCTGAAAGCTTGAGCTGTGCCTGGCATGTTGAAGGCACAGGCTACGGACTAGTCTGTCTTATGCAATCAGCATGGACTTCGAAGCTGACTGGAAGCTCTCGATAAATTTGATGTTGTAGAGGGAATTCAGAATTCACTAGTTTCAGAATACTAGGCTATTAAATCAGCAGCATTGGACATTCTCATATTTCATTGAAATAAAGTAGATGGAGGAAATATGCATGAATTTCAAGCGATTTCTCAGTCGAATTCGAAGGGAACGCTCTCCTAGTATTCCTCTCAAGGATGTCAGTGGACAATTTCTGCCCTAGGAATAATTTCTCAAAAGATGAAATCTTCCTGTGGTACAGAATGTTACCTTTTTATGCATTACTTATTCCAGGGGCATCTGGGTTGGTAGATATTTTGGAATGTGAAGTGTGGTTTTGAGGTTCTGCCTGCAGGAACACTGAGGAGATGCAACTGAAGAGGTATTTTCAATTTGGTGCTGATCCAAATTAAAGAAAACACTCGCTAAAGAGACTGAGCCCAGAATTTTAAAAGTTCATCTTTAATCTGAGCATCCCACCAGGCACTAAACATGTTGACTGAAGTAGAGAAGGGGGAGCCCTCTCATGAACTCTGAATGCCAGAAAGAGCCAAGATTGCTAAGTGAGTTTCCATATCTTGTAGATATGGAACTGAAGTCTACATATATTGAAACATGTTGTTCCATAGTCATGATTACGTGTTTGGAATACTTTTTAGATTAAGTCCCGAAATAGAATACCCAACTAACCTTCGACAATAATGGCACACATGTATTCAACTACTTCAAATACTTCCCAGGTCATTGTTCCTATAGCTTGGTCTGTGGTTAGTTATGATTTGTCCTATATGAATAAAGACAGAGTAAGAGGGTGTCATGAAGGAGGCATTATTACCAAAGAGAGGCCCTTTTTACTTTGCAAGGAACTCCTTAGGAACATTCTTGCACTGAAGGACTTCACACAACACCCCCCCCCAAATATTTGTTAATATGATTAAATAAAATAATGATGTTAGTGCATATAAAGTTTGGACTCTGTGGGAGAAGGCGAGGGTGGGATGATTTGAGAGAATAGCATTGAAACATGTGTGTTACCATATGTGAAATAGATGACCAGTCCAAGTTCAATGCATGAACCAGGGCACCCAAAGCCAGTGCACTGGGACAACCCAGAGGGATGGAAAGAGGAGGGAGATGGGAGAGAGGTTCGGGACGGGGAGACACATGTATGGCAAAAACCAGTGCAATATTGTAAAGTAACGTCTCCAATTATAATAAATAAATTAATTAAAAAAATAAAGGTTCACGCTGATGCTTCAGTGACTTAGGTGATCACATGTAAGATTTTCTTTGTTTTAAAAGGCAAGGACCCATGTCTTTCAGGCATGCCACCTGTGCTTTGGTTAGCTGTCTCTAGGAGAGAGATTCTTGAAGTGTGGTCCTCTGCTTCCCATGAGCAGCATCCATAGCACCTGGGAACTTGCTAGAAATGCAGATCCCCTAGTGGACCCCAGACCTACTGAATCAGAGACTTGAAGAAGATGGGGTGTGAACCCAGCAGTCTGTTTTTCACAGCCATCTGGGTGGTTTGATGTTCGCTTGAGTTTAATAACCATTGTTCCTGAAGAACCATGGTGTTGTTTTATAAGAACAAATTCTGCTGACTTTCATATTTTAAACTTCCCTGCTAAATGTATCTGGATAGAATGATTTTGTCAAGATTTAGGTCGTTTCTGATTATAAGAGAGCAGTATGAGAAATCTGAAGACTTCTCCCTTTCCAGGTGTTTTAATTCCTTTTTTTATTTTTTAATTTGGGGATTCAAAGACTGCTTGCTTATAGCCTTTTTCTTTGTAAGAGTACAGACAGACCCTTCCGTGGACACGCCTGTCTGTGGAGCCACATCAAGTTTATTGTGTCTCTTTCCTAGCTGCATCCCCGTGGCTTCCCTACTGGAAGCTGTCCATCTCTCCTTGTGGTTCCCTCCCTGGTCCCGTGACACACACTCCGAGCAAGTCAAGACTGGATTGTTCTAAGAAGCGCCTCATCAAGCCCCACTACTAGGATGTTCAACATTTCTTCCAATTAGCGACATGAAATATAAAAAGCCTTACTTGAGTTCCTTGAAGATGGCAATAACGAAGCACTGAAGAAGTTGTCGAGGGACTAGGGCTAATTAAAATGCAGCAGGGTCCAGAAGTAGAGGTAACCGCGGCTCGCTATGCCACATCTCCGGTAATCAGCAGTCCCTAGATTCCCCACACTGATTGACAGGAGACGCGGCGCTCCTGAGTGTGCACACAGCGCGCGTTAATGGAGTCGGCACACGCTGCCTGACTTGGCTCGTTATCGACCTTGAACCAGCAAAGGTCAGAGGACGGTACTGCTTTCATCAACTTGACAGGTGTCGGAGGCGCTTCTCTTTGTAGTCTCATAATTTGGCGGTTGCCTTATCCTGTACATGAATTAGTGATCTGATGCCTGAAGTATGATGGATAAAAAGAATGTCAGGTCTGGGTAGGGGATGTAGCTCTGGGCATCTGTATTAGCCCCATCACTACCCACGGCCTGGGAGGTGTGTGTTGTAGGAGTGCCTTTTTTTTCCCCTAGAGGAAGAATGAGTCTGTATGCAGTCATTACATCAAAAAATCATTTTCCTAGAAAATGGTTAGCTATGAAAAATATTTCACCAAGATATTAACATTCATGAGTCAATTTCTTTCTATCAAGTAGACATTGACATCTGACACTTTTCCAATGTGGGCATAATGATAATGAAAATGAATGTTCTCTGAGAAAACTTAAAATCAATTAATAATATCTCCTGAGCATCCCTCATGCACTGAAAATGATTTCAGACATGATGTGGAGATATAAAAGAGATATGAGATGTTATACCCCAGCATATATGACACACATCAAGATATGCCAAATATAAACATACTACAAAAATAAAGAACATACTCAAAGGCACCTATGTGTAGGCTTCTATTTATATAACAGGGGTAGTGAAACTGGCAGCCTCACTTGGCAAAGATTTGGGAACATTTATAAGCAAAGGCCAGTGCAATGGGATAGATACCTTATTATGGGCAAGTTGCAGAGCAGAAGAGTAAATTGGAAGGATGGATGAATGAGAAAAGATATCTTAATTAGAGGAAGAATTGTGCACTGCAGAGTTTTAATCCAGTTTTTCAAAGAGAGGAAGGATACAGACAAGGAGTAGGAAAAGGAGGATAATTTCTACGAGGCAAGACTTTGATACTGAAAGGACAAAGAAAATATTTCAAATGTTTCCCATTGTTATTAAGTATTCTTTCCTCCCTTGTCACTTGTAAAATTACTATCTAATTTCAAATTGCATTGCAGAATTAATCACTTTATTCAAGAAAGTGTCTCTGAGCTTGCCATAAGGAGCAAAGTTGATCACAACCTTATGTGTCACTTTTCTGCATTGCATGCACTTTAGTATCATCTGTACTAAACGTACTATATGTACGGATGTATATCTGTAGTGGGTTATAATTATTTACTCCTATGCCTATCTCTATTTGCTGGAGAAGGGAATGGCAACCCACTCCAGTATTCTTGCCTGGAGAATTCCATGGACAGAGAGGAGCCTGGTGAGCTATAGTCCATGGGGTCACAAAGAGTCAGACACTACTGAGTGACTAACACACTATCTCTATTGCATGCTGCAGCTTGGTATAACTTAATACATCACAGTAAGACTAGAGACAGAGCACACACTTCAGAATAAGATGGAGTGAAGTAGAAATTAGATATATATGTTTCACTAATAGTTATCTTTGGGTGATTTATTTAATTCTTTAAGTCTCAGTTTCTTCATCTGAAGAAATGGGGATAACCTCCTTGTAGAGAGGTTGTGAGGATTACGTTAGATATTGTATTAAGGTTCCTAGGAAATGCTAGTTTTCCTCTTACTCCTCATCTTCTTCCAATTAGGATATTTAAAATCCTAGAGGGTAGGAATCATGTTATATTCATCTCTATAGCCTCATTATTTAATACTGTATTCCAGCATAAACAGCTGTTCAATGGAAGTTTGCTGAATTAAACCAAGTTGCCTAAAACATTCATGTAGACTGATTGCACTATTCAAATCAGCACCAATATATTTTATAGACTTGGAAGAATTTATTATTGGCATTATCTGTTGTTTTTCTCACATATTTTTTACTATATGCATGGTTGAAGGAATTTTATGGACATTTTAAACATGTGTTTAGCCAAAATTATTCTGAAAATATGTTTCTTAAAAATATGAATAAATTGAATTTGTATTAATTTATCCAAGGCCAAAATAGAATATTACCCCCTCAAAGATTCTTATTCTTATACTTAAATAGAGCTGTTATAATTACCATAAATATATGGGTATTTCTATGAGATAGTTTAGAAATATGAGTATTGTTTTCTCAGTGTAGGCACCACATAATCACATAGGAATTATACACTTGCTCTGTCAATGTTTGCCTGCTTAGCATATTTCTAAAACATCTCTTTTGAAATAATATTCAGAGCTTGTACAATATTCTTGAAAATGTTTTTATCATGGTAAAATATGTGTGCTATAGGCTGAATATTTGTGTTCTCCCATTCATATGTTAAAACCTAGCCCCCAGCCCCCAATATAATGGTATCAGGAGATGGGGTCTGAGGGATGATTAGGTCTTAAAGAGGGAGCCCTCGTGAATGGGATTACTGCCTTTGAAAAAGAGACCCCAGAGAGGTCCCTTGCCCTTTCCAGCATGAGAGGACACAGCAAGAAGAGGGCCATCAGTGAAATAGTAAGTGGATCCTCACCAGATACCTCATCTGCTACTGCCTTGATTTTGGACTTCCCAGCCTCCAGAACTATGAAGACAGATTTATGTTGTTATGTCACCTAGCTCATGGGATTTTCTGATAGCTGCCAGAACTAAGAAAAAATATAGCATTAAGTTTATCATCTTAACTCATCTATACATTTTTAAGTGTATAGCTTGGTGGCACTAAAAGTATATTCTCATTGTTTTTCAGCCATCACGATCATCCATCTCCAGGACTCTTTGCACCTTCAAAACTGAAACACTGTGACCATTAAACAATAATCCCCCTTCCCTTTTCCTTCAGTGCCTATGAATCTTTAATCAACTTTCAGTCTCTATAAATTTGACTACTCTAGGTGTTTCATACAAGTAGAATCATAAAGAATTTGTGCTTTTGTGACTGGCTTGTTTCAATTAGCATAATATCCTCAAAGTCCATCTATGTTTTAACATATGTCATAGTTTTCTCCTTTTTTACCGCTGAATAATATTCCATTGTATGTGTATGCCACACTTTGTTTATCCATTGATCCATTGATGGACAATGAGGTGTGTCTACCTTTGGGCTACTCTGAATAATGCTGCTATGAACATGGGTTTATAAATATTTCTTTGAGTCTGTGTCACTTCCTTTGAGTATAAATCTAGAAATGGAATTGCTGGATCATATGGTAATTCTATTTTTGATTTGTTTAGGAGGTTCCTTACTGTTTTCTATTCAGTTCAGTTGCTCAGTTGTGTCTGACTCTTTGCAACTTCATGGACTGCAGCATGCCAGGCCTCCCTGTCCATCACCAACTCCTGGAGTTTACTCAAACTCATGTCCATTGAGTCAGCAATGCTACTGTTTTCTGTAGCAGTTAGCTATCTTACATTTCTACCAGTAGTGCACAGGGTTCCAATTTCTTCACATCCTTACCAATGTGTGTTATTTTGTTCTTTTTCTTGATAGTAGCCATTATAATGGGTATGACAGAGCTTGTATAATGTTCTTCTGATTCTCTTCAGTGATTTTTATCCTTTGGAGTAGATTTCATGATTGCAACAAGCGGTTGATTATTAGTAGTCAACTTATTGAATAATATCATGGCAAAATGTGACTATAAAGTAACGGGACTTTGAAAAGAATTCAACTCATATATTATCTGGCAAGAATCAAAAGCTATTTCAAATCATGCTTCTTTTCTACCCCGTTTCTCCCTGATTTATTCCTCATAAAAGCTACTGGGTAGGGCTGAGCAAGGTAGGTGTCCCCATTGGGAGGCATTTGGGAATGGCACCCTGGCATGGGTGTCAGACCTTGGATGCGATGAAGAGTGCACCATGCAAAGAATGTGACAGAGGTAGAGGCCTAGTGCAAGACAATGCTACCCAAGCAGGTGGAGAGGGCACCTGTATGGCGGTCAGTCTCTCCCATCAGGAGGCTTCCATAAGCCTCTTATCCTTCTCCATCAAAGGGCAGACAAACTGGAAACCACAATCACAGAAAACTAACCGATCTGATCACATGGACCACAGCCTTGTCTAACTCAATGAAAGTATGAGCCATGCCATGTAGGGCCACCGAAGATGGCATACATCTTGAGAAATGCCAGACTGGATGAAGCACAAGCTGGAATCAAGATTGCCAGGAGAAATATCAATAACCTCAGGTATGCAGATGACACTACCCTTATGGCAGAAAGTGAAGAAGAGCTAAAGAGCCTCTTGATGAAAGTAAAGAGGAGAGTGAAAAAGTTGGCTTAAAGCTCAACATTCAGAATACTAAGATCATGGCATCCGGTCCCATCACTTCATGGCAAATAGATGGGGAAACAGTGGAAACAGTGACAGACTTTATTTTTTGGGCTCCAAAATCACTGCAAATGGTGACTGCAGCCATGAATTTAAAAGATACATGCTCCTTGGAAGAAAAGTTATGACCAACCTAGGCAGGATATTAAAAAGCAGAGAGATTACTTTGCCAACAAAGTTCCATCTAGTCAAAGCTTTGGTTTTTCCAGTAGTCATGTATGGATATGAGAGTTGGACTGTAAAGAATGCTGAGCGCTGAAGAATTCATGCTTTTGAACTATGGCGTTGGAGAAGACTCTTGAGAGTCCCTTGGACTGCAAGGAGATCCAACCAGTCCCGCCTAAAGGAAATCAGTCCTGAATGTTCATTGGAAGGACTGATGTTGAAGCTGAAACTCCAATCCTTTGGCTACCTGATGGGAAGAGCTGACTCATTGGAAAAGACCATGATGCTGGGAAAGATTAAAGGTGGGAGGAGAATGGGACGACAGAGGATGAGATGGTTGGATGGCATCACCGACTCAATGGACATGAGTTTGAGAAAGCTCCAGGAGTTGGTGATGGACAGCGAGGCCTGGCATGGGGCAATCCATGGGGTCGCAAAGAGTTGGACACAACTGAGTGACTGAACTGAACTGTGGGAACTTACTTTTCAATGAATGTGACTAGTGATAGAAATACATACAGATGTGAATGTGTATGTGAGGCTCTGTCCACTGAGAGCGCCTGACTAGAGTGATGCCCTAATAATAATGAGCACACCCAGTGCCCAGAGCATAGTTTGTAAATTCCTTTCTCCACTACAAGGAACCAGATCTCTCTAGAGAAGTGACTTATATCAGGGTGTGGGTAGGGAAAGTATAAGGTGATCTTGGAACAATTTGTTCTACCAGAAAGTAAAGAAGTGTCTAAAGAATGATAGCAACACTTCAAAAGATAATGAGAACCACCTTGAAGGGGCTCCATTGGCCAAGGCTGGGGCAAGATGAGCAAAAAAATGAAGCAAATGGTAGTGGTGGATTATAACCAATTGAATGAAATAAATGTCTGAGTACATACTGATAAATAAATAAGAGAATAATAAATGAGGAGAAGAAAAAGCTTTTTTTTACAGTAGAACACCAGTTAATAAGTGTGGAAAAAATGATGGCATTAGGAAATGATCACCTGGCAACTAGCATAGTGATAATTAATCTGATCAAGAAACTTCAACGGAGCTAAACCTAATGGTGAAAGTTTGATGAGGAATTGGATATTCACAGCCTCAAAGGGCCTCTCCACACATACTTTTTCTCACAGGGGAGAAACAGAAACTTAACAATGGAGAACACAGGCAGACAAAACCTGAGTCAAAAGATCAGAGTTAACATCACCAGTAAGAAAACACAGCAGCATCACATGCCACCTGTTAAGATGCAATGAGAAGAATCCAGCATCACTTTTATATTTTTCTTACCCTGAATCTAATCATGAGGAAACTTTGGATAAACTTAAACTAAGGGGCATTCCACATAGTAACTGGCCTATAATTTTCAAGCATCAGGACTTTTAAAAGTCAAGGAAACACTGAAGGACTACCTCAAATTGAAGATGACTAGAAAGATGGCGCACCTAAGTATGCTTTGTTATCTGCATGGATATTTTTCTTCTTCTAGAAAGGGCATTATTAGGACAGTAGGCTACTGTATGAACTGTGGTGTTCGAGAAGACTCTTGAGAGTCCCTTGGACAGCTAGGAGATCCAACCAGTCCATCCTAAAGGAAATCAGTCTTGAAAATTCATTGGAAGGACTGATGCTGAAGCTGAAACCCCAGAACTTTGGCCACCTGATGTGAAGAACTGACTCATTGGAAAAGACCCTGATGCTGGGAAAGATTGAAGGCAGGAGGAGAAGGGGATGACAGAGGATGAGATGGTTGGATGGCATCATTGACTCAATGGACACGAGTTTGAGCAAGCTCCAGAAGTTGGTGATGGACAGGGAAGCCTGGCGTGCTGCAGTTCATGAGGTCGCAGAGTTGGACGCGATTGAGCAACTGAACTGAACTGAACTGAGCCTGCTGTATTAGAGTCTGTGGATTAGATGGTAGTAAGTATAACAATGTAATTTACATTTGATGACTGTATTGTGGTTTTGAAGGAGAATATCCTTATTTGTATACAGGAGTAGTGGAACATTAGGCCATCAAGTTATCCTTGAGTAGTTTAGGGAAAAAAGCTATTTGTAGTATTCTTGCAAAATTATTTTAAAAATTAAAAATAAACATATAAAAGTGGAAAAATAAAATGGTATGGCTTCATTGGCAAATGAAGTTTATTATGGTGACTTGTTTGAAGACAATTCAATTCAGACTGTAACTTTTCAGATGTCTTTAAGATCATCATTTGCATTCAAATGTCACTCTGCACTCTTTTATCATTTTTGAGATATCAGTAGCTGTGGGGGAAAACTATGGGTAAAATAATCCAAGGATATATAAAGTAAAATACAATAAGATTGTCAGTAATAAACCATGATAAAATCAGGTACCTCTGATATGATGCAATGAGACTAACATTTCTCATCTGTAGTAGTCTTCCCCCTGTCCAGTATGACTGGGGCCTTCCCAGGTAGCTCAGTGGTAAAGAATCTGCCTGCCAAAACAGGAGGCACAGGAGGTGTGGGTTTGATCCCTGGGCCAGGAAGATCCTCTGGAGGAGGAAATGGCATCTCACTCCAGTATTCTTGCTGGGATAACCCCATGGACAGAGGAACCTGGTGGTTTACAGTCCATGGACTCATAAAGAATTGAATGTGACTGAAGCAACTGAGAATGCAAACACATCCAGTTTGGTTGCTCCTCACCTTTGGGCTTCCCTTGTGGCTCAGCTGGTGAAGAATACACCTGCAATGTGGGACACCTGGGTTCCGTCCCTGGGTTGGGAAGATCCCCTGGAGAAGGGAAAGGCTACCCACTCCAGTATTCTGGCCTGGAGAATTCCATGGACTGTATAGTCCATGGGATCGCAAAGAGTCAGACAAGACTGAGTGACTTTCAACTCACTTCACTTCACTTCACCTTTGAGCACTGGACATGGGGCTCACCCAAACTGAGATGTGATGCAAGAGTGAAACATATACCAAATTTTGAGGACTTAGTATGGTGAAAGAGTAATATACCTTAGTAACAATTTCAATAATTCTTAATAATTATAAACATAATGTATTAATAATTTACATCATTTATATGTTGAAATGATAATATTTGAGACACATTGGGTTAAACAATATCAATAAAATCCATTTTACCCATTTCTTGGAAAATTTGAACTTTTAGGTGTGGCTTACATTGTGTTGCTATTGAAAAATGCTGGTCTTAGAGCCCCTTGAAGACAGAGAGGCTGCAATTTTTGGTCATATAAGCCGTGTGTCCAGGAGAGTACATGGCTCACAGTTTGTCTCCATTAAATTTTTGTTATCTACCTGAGAAATGAATGACTGTAATATTCATTTTAAAAAAGATATGCAATTTCATGCACATTAAGCTTCCTTCTATCAATTATTCATAGGAGAAAAGAAAGAAAAGTGATACACAAAACTGAAGAAGTTGTTTTTCTTGGGTGGTGTGATTATAGGCTACTTGTTCTATTTTTGAAACTTTCTGTAGAATTATTTTCTTCCCATAATTTAAAGAATTTTCTTCCTTTTTAAGTTAAAGAATGAAGACAGAAATTGTGTTTGTTGTGTTCTTTTTTGGTTTTTTGTTTGTTGTGGGGAGAAAAAGAGGCACACATGAAGGAAACCTTCAAACACATCATTGTGGCTGATTCCAGTGGCCTTCTTAATGTGAGGAAGGGTGTATCCCTTGTTGGGTGTGGAGTGGGGCATGATGATTCTTGAGAATCGCAGTGCGCCATGGTTAACAGCAGCCTGTTCTTGGTGCTGGGTAGTAATCTCTTTGGCCCAGAGCAAGTAGAGCAAGTAAGGAAGATCTGATTATCTCCAGCTTCTGCAAGGAGCTGCAGTTATTTCTCAAGGTCAGGTCAGGGAGCATCCTGAGGATGAGTAATAACAGTCCTCTGAGGGCTTTTGATCCTGGCAACCGTTTATAACCACGTAAAGCTGATAATAAAATAATTCCAAAATAAATAAACAGTGGGTACATACGTGCCCTCTGAGATCAGTAAATCTGAGTGCATGAGCTGCCAGTGCAAGGAGCAGATTAAACTTCTTTTCTTCGAATGTTGCATTTCAATAAGGAGGATGGCAGCACCATTTCATGGTTTTAGGGGGAAAAAGAAAAAGGAAAGGGGCTCTAACGCAAAGGCTAGAGTAGAGTGAAGTCCCCAGCTATTAAAAAAAGTCTAAACTGTGACACATTTCACCGAGTCAACGGGTATTTGTTGAGCCCCTACTATGTGCTGTGAATGTTTTCCCAGGCTGATATAGCAGTAAACAGTGCATACAACATTCCATACCTTTATATTCTTGTGGGATAAATTAAAGCAATAAACATATATAACTTAACATGTACCTTGTTAGATGGCTGTAAGTTCTAAGAAGAAAGACCAAGGGAGAAGTGAGGATAAGACATAGTTGGAAAGGAGGCTGCAATGTTGGATTAGTGGCCAGGGAGGGCCTCTGAGGAGATGGTATTTGAGTAAAGCAGGACCTGAAGGAGGTTTGGAAATAAAACATGTAGGTTTTCTGATAGAAAAATATCTCAAGAAAGAGAAGAGAAATTGCAAGGGCCCTGAAGCAACAAGAGGCTTACCTGGCATATTTGAGGAACAACAGTAATAACAAATGGCAGCGAGGCTAAAACCAAGGGAAGCCTCGGGAAAGTAGGAGAAGGTGAAGCCAGAGCTGTGCTGTGGGGTCAGATTATGCCACCTTCCAGGTAACAGTAAAGATTTTGGCTTTTACTCTGGTGAACTGGAAAGACATTGTAGGATTCTGAGCCTGCAAATGAGCTCTTAGTTTATGCCTACCAGAAACTGGCTTCAGAATAGTTAAGCAGGGAAATCAGCTTAGAGGCTTTTGCAGTAAGACAGAAATTACGGTGGCTTGTATCAGGTGGTCATTCTGGCAAATGTAAGTGGTCATCTTCTGCACATATCTTGAAGGTATATCTGATAAGTTTTGTTGACTTATTGGATGTAAGGATGCAAAAGAAGTAGACGATTTGATGAGGAGGTGGAGGATGTGAGAGTTTTTTGGCCTAAGCAAACAGGAGTATGGATTTTGCCATTTATGGAGTTGGGGAGGACTGTAGGAGGAGCAGTGTTACCAGGATAGTCGGGTGCTCAGTCCTGCATGTGTTCCTACTGAAATGCCTAGGAAAAATCCAAAGCCACGGAGACATCAAGTAGGAAGTTGTACATGTAAATCTGGAGTTCAGAGGAGAATTACAGATATGTAATTCTGGACCAATCTAGACAGCATATTAAAAAGCAGAGACATTACTTTGCCAACAAAGGTCTGTCTAATCAAAGCTTTGGTTTTTCCAGTAGTCATGTATGGATGTGAGAATTGGACTATAAAGAAAGCTGAGTGCCGAAGAATTGATGCTTTTGAACTGTGGTGCTGGAGAAGACTTTTGAGAGTCCCTTGGACTGCAAGGAGATCCAACCAGTCCATCCTAAAGGAGATCAGTCCTGAATATTCATTGGAAGGACTGATGCTGAAGCTGAAACTCCAATACTTTGGCCACCTGATGCAAAGAGCTGACTCATTTGAAAAGACCCTGATGCTGGGAAAGATTGAAGGCAGGAGGAGGATGAGATGGTTGGATGGCATCACTGACTTAATGAACATGAGTTTGAGTAAACTCCAGGAGCTGGTGTTGGACAGTCTATGGGGTCTGCAGTCCATGGGGTCTCAGTCCATGCTGCAGTCCATGGGGTCTCAAAGAGTTGGACATGACTGAGCAACTGAACTGAACTGAATTCTGGAGATAAAAATCTGGGATCTTCAGTTTATAAACGGTATGTAAAACCTTGAGACTAGATGAGATAGAAGGCATGAATGTAGATAGAGGAGAGAAGTCCCCAGAGGGATTCTTGGGATACTATATACCTTAAAGATTGAAAGGTAAGGAATCTTCTCAGGGAAGAAACTGAGAAGGGGTAGCCATTAAGGGAGGAGATGAATCTAGAGAGTGTGACACCATGGAAGGTAATAAGAAAATATCTCGGGATGGGAGAGGCCAGCTGTGTCAAGAACTACTGACATGCTGTGTAGGATGAGGACAAAGTATTGACTCTGGGATTTTTAACTTGTAGGTCACTTGTAATTTTATAGTTAATAAATTTTTGAGTGTGGTAGGGGAAAAATATAAAAATGGGATGAGATAGATGGAAGCAAGTGAGTATAGACAATTTCTTTGTTAGGTTTTGCTGTTAAAAGGAGAGAAATTCAGTGATAACGAAAAGTGACGTGAAGACTTCCGTTTTCCACTTGGGGTGCAGAAAGCTGAAAAGAGACCCTTCTTACTCTTACACAACAAAAACAAAAAGGCAGATAATTGGAAAATTCACAGCTTTTCTTGAACTCTCTAAGAGCTTAGGTCTCAGGACCAAAAATCTATAAGGAAAGACTGGTGCTTCTGAAGAAAAATGGAGCACAACAAGCACTTGATTAATTGTAGCACATATTGGATTTCATGCAATTGTGTAAGGAAGCTTCAGCTACAAAGTTTAATAAATTCTAAACACTGGATGTTGGCCAGCATGAGAGTATGGATGCTGTGAGAACCGCGGACAGAAGGGTTGTTCAGAAACCCTTGCATTCTGTTCTCCATGGGGTGCTCATGAGAAAGACGGATAGGCAAGCCTTTCCTGCAGTGAAGGCCCTCAGGAGAGGAAGATGTAACACCCTTCTTTCCTATTTCGCCTACTGATCAAAAGGCTCCAGCTTCTGTGATAAGGGTACCAAACTCTGTTGCCTTCAGGCCACAGTTAAAAAACCCACTGCAGCTTTGAAAAAGTAACAACATCAAAATATTCTGTCCCTTGGTGGGAACAAAAAAGATGTCCTGGGCTAGACCATGAGAAATGTCCGGCTGCTGGTGGAGGAGCAGGAACAGTAAGAAGGGTCCACCTCTGGGATCCAGTGACATAGCATCTGCCAAAGACTGAAGCTGAGCCAGGACAACAGAGAATATTCCCTGGTCTCCACCACCTGGCTAGCAGGCACTGTGTAACAAGTACTAGAGGTTTACTGCTGGGAGAGGGGTGTAAGATATAAAGAGACCCTTTCTGAGGTGCTAGTGCAAATAAAAGACCTGATACTGCAGGCAGAACAAACACCAAGGAAAACCCTGTTATTAATCAGCCCCTGCCCTAAAGGTATTTGAAGCCTATCGTGTAGTGGGAATAAAAACAGCAACAAGCAGTCCCCAAAGCAGCTCAATTCTCGACTAGGTTGACTCACAGAGTGCTTTCTCTTTTCTTTGGAGAAATGTCTATTCAAGTCCTGTGCCCAGTTTTAATAGACTTCTTTGTTTTTTGTTGTTGAATTGTAAGAGTTCTTTATATATGCTGGATATTAACCCCTCATCAGATATATGATTTACAATTATATTCTTTCATTCCATGGATGGCCTTTCACTCTCCTTTTGAGTGTTATCACATTTCTCTTCCTAAATCAGAGCCTTCACACTTGTTCTATCAGGAATGCTCTCTTAACCTCTTTTTGCCAAATTCTTGTTAATTTCCTCAGGGAAGTTTTCCCTCACCCTAGAGACTTATATCAAGTTAAAGTGATAAAGAGTTTCTCAGGACTCTACAATTGTCCTTCAAAACGTTTATTAAAATTGTATTTATTTATTATTTTAGTGTCTCTTGACAATGACATCTGCCTAGCTCTGACCATTCTAATTATTCCTTTTTGTTCTTAATCTTAATTTTTGATCTTAATAAAAGTAAGGACCTTGTCTCTCTTGTTTATAATATATTTCCCAATGCCTTGCACAGTGCCTGACATGGAGTAGAAGATCAGTTTATAGGATAAAAGAATGAAGTACAAAGACATAAAGAAGCATTTTATTTAAGATGTGGGGGAACTGGTAGTTAAAAAGTATTGGTATAATTATGAAATAAAAGCAGCACATAGTTTGCTCTTAAGTGTTCATTAGATAGGAATTAAAAAGCAGTCCATCATTTTCAGAGGAGGGAAACTGAGCCAAGATTGTGACTTAATTCTGTTATCACATAGCTAGTAAGTAACAGAATGAGGCAGCGTGAGAGTCTATGATTATAATACAGTGCTCCTTGTAATACATGATTCAGTTTTTGTTAACTCTTGAAAATGCTAAATGATAATGAAGTAAATGGATTTTGTATTAAGTTTATCATTTGCGCAAGAATATGGAGAAGATCATCCTGAAACAGACACCATGTCAATTTATCCAGGTGTTCCAGAAGTTCTAGTAGTTTCTGATGTCAATTTTAAAAGTAAGTTCTATGTGAATCCTCTGGCCCTAATGGCTTTCTTACTGATAAATTTATCCATAAATTTTGCATCAGTTTATGTTTGCTGCCAGGCTACACTCTGCATCAGTGGATTTTTAAAATGTATTATCTACTTAGTGAATATGTGCTTCCTTTAATTGTTTCTCATTTGCACTGCTCAGGGAACAGAGGTTTAGAGAAGCAGTCTGTGAGTGTGGAAAGAGTGTGGGTCTTGGATCTTGGGTTTGAATCCCAACTCTGACCTCAAAACCTTTGTTCTCTTATCTCAGAAATGCAGAGCTATTAATACCTACATCCTAACATAGGTGAAATGAATTAATGTATGCAAAAGGCATGACAGAAAAGTAATCGTTTAATATTAGTTTCATTTTCAGCCTCATCTTTATAAGTTTGGCAAACTAATCATTTCACTAATGTCTGTTATGATCTTAGATTTTGATCACGAATCTTTCAACTCAACCTTTTCATATAGCAGAGTCTGAAACTCTTTAGTTCCTTTCTTCACAATAACACCTGCCTTTATATTTCTGACCAATGTAATTCTTTTTTGATCTTCTCTATTTCTGATGTATCCTTGTAACATCTTAATCAATATTCCAGGTGTGGGCCACCAAAATTTAATAGAAGATAGAGTTAAGTTTCTCGGTGTACCTGTTGATGATTGACTGTTACAGACATTAAGAAAGAATATTTCATAAAATTGATAACTAGGAATTCAACCACTTACTTCTAAAGTATTTATTGTTCATCTCTTTTGTGCATAAATTATGGTTGCCCAATTTAGCAAATAAAAATACAGGATGCCCAGTTAACTGGGTAACTTGTATTTTATTTGGTCACCCTACCATAGATAAGAGATAATCTCTCTATAAGTAAAAAAGATCGAGATGCAGTTTCTACTCTAAGGAATTTTTAAACAAAACAAATTAAGGATATAGGCATGGACTTAGAGATAGATAACCTGGTGATACAGGGAAAGAAAGGGCTGCAGGTGGATGGTGTATAAGTTCATAGGGCTGCCATAACAAAGGACTGCAGAACTGGTGACTTAATATTACAGAAATTGATTTTCTCGTAGTTCTGGAGGTCGAAGTCTGAATTCAGAGCATCAGCAGTGTTTATTCTTTCTGCAGGAGAGTCAATTCCAGGCCTCTCTCTTGTAGCTTCAGGTGATAGCCCCAGACCCTTGGTTTGCAGACGCATCGCTCCGTTTTCTGCCTCAGTCTTTACAGTTATTCTCCCTGTGTGTGTCTTTTCCTGTCCTTCTAAGGACACCGAGCCTACTGGATGAGGGCCCACTTAATGACCTCATTTTTAACTTGATTACATCTGCAAAGACCCTATTTAAAAATAAAGTCACATTAAGAAGCACCAGAGGTTAGGATTTCAACATATGTTTTTGGAGGATACAACTCAACCCTTAGCAGGGTATCTGTTATTTTATTTGGCAATGCTACCATAGATAAGAGATAATCTTTCTATAAGAAAAAAAGATTTAAGATATGGTTATTGATATGCCTTAGAGTTTAGGAAAGGGGTGATCTGTTGTGGGGAGGAATGATGAAAAAGGCCCATAGTAGTGTCAAGAATTAATTGAGCTTAACTCTGAAGGGAGGGGAGAACTTGCTAGAGAGGAGGAGAAGGGTTGGAAGTGGATGATGAGTAAAAGAAGAGGGAAAGGACTCATTTTCCAGGGAAGGAAGATATTTGCTCTAATTTACTAAGGATAATCACAATCAGGCTGCTAACTCTGAGAAAAGCAACAATAATTAAACTTCATCAGCTCAGAAAAGCAACCGTGTTTTTATGAGACAGATTTTATTGGTGTCCAATCTTCCTTTTATGTCTAAAATTCAAATTGCTCAGTGTTAATTTGGTTTTGGCACCAACCCCAGAGATACTAGAGGGACAAGCCTGGGCAACTACTATAGGCAACCTCTGCATATTAATGCATACATATGGAATCTAGTAAAATGGTGCAGATGATCCTATTTGTAGGGCAGGAATAGAGACACACACATAGAGAATGGACCTGTAGACACAGGGGAAGAAGGGGAGGGTGGGATGAATTGGGAGAGTAGCATCGACATATATACACTACCATGTGTAAAATAGATGGTTAGTGGGAAGCTGCTGTATAGCACAGGGAGCCCAGCTCCGTGCTCTAGAGTGAAGGGGGTATGTGTACACCTGGAGTTGGTTCACTTTGTTGTACAGCAGAAACTAACACAACATTGTAAAGCAATTATCCTCCAATAAAAAATAGTGATGAAAAGAAGGGAAATCTAATAACTGGGATGAGCTCTTGCCTATTTGTTTTCAAGTTACCATTTCCCCTTGTTGCTCTCCCTCAGAGTCACCAAAGAAGAGGTGTGAACACAGGGATGGATAGTGAAATGAGCCTCTTGAATCTTTGCGTTACAGTTCTGTGATGTTTTCTGTCAACAGAAATATTAGTTTGTAAGGCTAATACCCACAGATCTGTGTGTGTTAGTCAGTCGTGTCCGACTCTTTGCGACCCCATGAACTGTAGCCCACCAGGCTTCTCTATCCATGGAGTTCTCCAGGCAAGAATACTGGAGTGGATTGCCATTCCCTTCCCCAGAGGATCTTCCCAACCCAGGGACTGAACCCTGGTCTCCTGCATCGCAGGCAGATTCTTTATCACTTGAGCTACAGGGAAGTCCACAGCTCTATTTATGTTATATTGTCAGTTGTTCAGATAAACCACACAACTTATTTCTTGGAGACTGAAAAGGCCAGATGTACTCAGTGAGAAAATAAGGATATGCCAGCTTTCCATTCAACATATCATTGTTTACAAAATTAATTTGTAATAAAAGCATGAACATGAATATTTTAAGGAATTATTATATTGTTGAATCAGTATGTAGTTTTGTGCAAGAGTTAATCAATCAATCAATCAGTCATGATTAACGAAAATCCTAGGCCTGGTTGCATACCTCATCTATAACCTGCAACAAATATCAGGAAAGCTTCTGCTGTCTTGGTTCTTTCCGGGTAAATCTGACTCTGCAGGACTCCAGGAACTCTGTAATCCTAGCACTTTGGCCATTGACCAAGCCCCTGGAGACTTCCTTCTTGTCATGTGACAGGATAACCACTTATCACTTATCAAGTGAAAGGTGGCATTTGTCTTTCTAAGTTTTAAAGATCTCCCCAGGTTCTTTTCTTAATTCCAACTTTCCTAGCTTGTTTTAAAATTCTACATCCCCAGGTTATTTGTGATAAATATGCACAGAGCTGGGCTCCTTATCTGTACAGAAAGGAATTGCAACTCAGGATTAAAAAAAAGACACAAATCTTCCTTTCCCCTATGGGCCTAAAAAACTTTTTTATTCGAGAACTTCTTAAAAACATATAAAGAAGAAGGGAAAACAACCCAGAATATCACCATTTAAAGGCAGCTGTTTTCAGTATTTTAGTTTATATCCTCCCAATCTTGCTGTTTCCTGCATATTTTATTTTGTAAACTAGTTGCATTTGTATTCTCTCTAAAACAGTGTGTGTGTATGTGTGTAAATTTGTTTTTTTTTAAACCTGAAGTTGTTCATCAGAAATGATAGCAAGGTGGTCATGAATGCAGGATTGTGAAGACAGAGTGTGCGGGTTCAAATTCTTGCCTGAAGGTGCCTGTGTGCTCAGTCATGTTAGACTCTGTGACACTATGAACTATAGCCTACAAGTCTCCTCTGTCCATGGGATTCTCCAGGCAAGAACACTGAAGTGGGTTACCATTTCCTCCTGCAGGGAATCTTCCCGACCCAGGCAGGGATTGAACCCACCTATCCTGCATCTCCTGCATGGACAGATGGATCCTTTAGTACTGAGCTACCTGGGAAGCCTTTATTCCTCTGTTTTTGCAAACTTGAGGAAGTGATTCAGCTTCTTTAACTCTTAGTTCCTTCATCCACAAAATAGTCTTGAGATAAAGATCTTTGTGTGAAAAGACTTTTCTGTAGTTCAGTGTGTTTTCTGAATTATCTCAGTTCCAAAAAATAGTATGACTGGGTCAAGCAGGATGAACATGCTGTAAATTTCTTTCCAAAGGGGTTGTAGATATTTAAGTTTCCATCAGCAGGGTATGAATGTGACTGTTTCACTGCACGCCTGCCAGCAGATAGCATATTTGTGTGTGTGCATGTGTGTGTATATAACATAATTTGATAGAAACATTGGTTTCTCATTCTTTGATCACCTAAGGATTTAAATAGTTGTCATAGTATGATTATTTTTAGGGCAGTTTGAACTCTCAAATTTATTTGAGACTATGGAGTGAGTGAGAGCCTAAATTGATTTGCTCCAACAACAATAGGAGGGCTTCCCTGGTGGCTCAGATGGTAAAGAATCTGCCTGCAATGTGGGAGACCTGGGTTTCGATCCCTGGGTCAAGATCCCCTGGGGAAAAGAATGGCAACCCACTCAAGTATTCTTGCCTAAAGAATTCCATGGAACAGAGGAGCTTTGTGGGCTTCAGTCCATGGTGTTGCAAGGAGTTGGACATGATTGAGTGACTAACACACACACAACAGCAACAACAGGGCTGGAGGAATCTGTAGGCTTATCCAAAGTAGGAGCTCGTCAGAGACAGTACAAATTTTTGTAACTATTGTGGTGACTTCAGGGATGTTTTTACTGCCTTATACTTTGCTTGATCTTATTCCTTAGATTGTTTGTCCTGCTTTGTCAAATATTTGCCAAGTGAGGTAACATATTGGATGAGTGTGAACCATCCATTTATCCAAACATGATCCCCCAAGGAACCACATCTCCCAATATTTATACCCTTTTGTACTCTCTCCCTGAGTAACCCAAGGACTACAACAGAAGTGGTATTGCATTGCATACCTTCTGAGTCTGGGTCATAAGAAGGCTGGTGGCTTATACCTGGTGGTCTCTTGGAAGGAATATGCTCTCGGATGAAAAACCAGCTATCACTCTGAAACTGCTGTGCTCTGAGGAACAGCAGCCAGCAGTGGAGGGAGGTCATGTGGAAAGGCACATCCAGCTTCTAGTTTTTCAAATCTTACAGCTGAGAGCCCAGAAATGTGAGTGTAGAAGTCATGTTGAACGTTTAAAGTCCAGGTAGATCTTCAGATGACTCTGGTCCCAGCTACTGTCTAACCATGACCACATGAGTGATCAGAAGTGATTACAACCCAGATGAACCCAGTCAACTCACAGAACTGTGAGGGATAATAATAAATCATTGTTTTAAGCCTCTAACCTTTAGAGTGGTTTGTTGTGTAACAGTAGAAAACCAACACAATGAATTAATACAGAGGAAACACAAGCAGTTTGGGTTGATATATTCCTTCTTTAAAAATTAGCAACAAGTGAATTTTGGAGTTGTCACTGATAGTTTTTGTCAAAGTGAAAATACAGTAATGGGAGACAACATTCCAAATTAACCGATGAGAATAAGAAATGAATAGGACACAAAATTTCACATGGGGTTGGTGATAGGGAGAATTAAGAGAGACCTGGTAAAATGGTCATTAAGAATCAGTTGGATACAGTACGCAAGTCAAGGATTACAGTCACTTGAGGATTTGTGGAGTCAAAAGATAGGATGTTGTGAAAGGATCAAGTGTTAAATGACTATTTGGCCTTGAATATCTGTTCCCCTATAGATTAGATGGATCTTTGTTTCTGGCTATTATAGAATGAGGGGCAGGCAATACCGGAAGGCAGTGTTGATATATTGATTTCACATATATTGATTTCAAATATGGGTAATTTAGTAACATAATGTCTATGTATTTCTGTGCCAATGGTGTTTTTTAAAAAAGTATTATATTTGTGAGTTTTGGGGCAAGCACTAGCTCCAAATTTTATTACATTATTTAATTTGCTTTATTTCTACTTTGCAAATACATATAAATAATTGGTATTTAAGATTATATACTAGAGCTACATAGGATATAGCAGAATTCAATTGACTTAAAATACACTAAGTGATGATATGAAGAACATTCGTTTCATTTAGCATTTTAGTCACTGTTTATCTTTTTGGTAGCCCCCAAATTTTACTGAGTTTATGAATGTTTCTGAGGAAGATGGATGGACAAGTTTATGCAGACGAAGTTCTCTTGAAATGTCACTAATGAAACCATCAACCAATGTTCTGGACAATTGAGAGGCCAGACCCAACTCCCCTGAGATTTCCTTTGAGAGATGAGATCTCAATATAAAAATTAGTATTGCGAGACCTTTACATTGAACATATTACCACTTTCTTTCAGTTTGCAGTCAAAGTTATGTGTTGCTCCAGTGCACGCTGCTTATTTTTTAAAAGAGTTTTGTTAAGATTTTTACTGCACGGACTTAATTATGTAATTGCGTAACAGGTCTGGTAACTGCTTCAGAGGAACCATTTTGATCTATGAGGTGCCTAAGACAGTCTTTAAAGAACATCTAATTACATAATTACAATGCCTAATAGACTAGAAAAATAGGTAGCAGGAATATCTTTGGAGCCATAAGAGAAACCTTATGGCCTTTAGCTAGGGCATATAATATCAGTTATGAAAATAGCCCAACCATTATGACATTATGTAACAGCACATAATGGCAAAGGAGATATTAATGCTGGATAAAGTAAGTTTTATATGCAATTTTTCTTTTGACATAAACAAATTTATTTAATTTAAAAATATATAAACTCAATTGAAAACATCTTTATGCTGTGAGAAAGAAAATACTGTAATATTTTAGATACAGAATGACAGAGATATTTGAAAGAAAAGTTTTAAAAGATTGTAAATATATCAAATTAGCTATTTAAATGCATATTAATTTCAAAAATATAAAAAAGCAGTTAATATTTCAAAGACAGATAATTTAAAGTAGTATATTCATATATTAGAATCTGGTGTATTATTCTTCCTGGATAGTAATGAAAAAAAAATTGAAGAATAAAACTAAAACATGCCAGAACCTTCAAATACTATGATTGTTTTAGCCATATGCTGGGCGTGAAGGTTCTGTTGAAATCTGTGTAGTTCATCAGAAGAAAAAGTGAATTTTAATTAAGGTCCATGTTGTTCAAACATTTTGGTGTTGTGATATCATTCTTTAATATCTATTGAGGAATATATAAGCAAATACTAACATTTTGACTCTATTTTATATATCTGATAAACCCATGGATGATTCATGTCCAATGTATGGCAAAATCCACTACAATATTGTAAAGTAATTAGCCCCCAACTAAAATAAATAAATTAATAAAAAAAATAAGTTTTGGTTGTTGTGAACAAGGGACTTTTTTGGTTGTATGTTTTAAAGGATATATTTTACCAACAAAAGCCCAGAGTCTATCAAAGTATAACCCATTCACTATAAAATGGGTTTTAAAGTGAAACCCATTAAAAAGTTTCACACCAAAGTTTTTATCTGGTGATAAAACAAACAAAGACAGGACATAACTGGCAATGGATCCTGATACATACCAAGTCTACTTCCCCTTTGCTTTCTATTATTTTTGTTTGGTTTGCATGAAAACTGATACATATGTGGGGTGTCTGCCATAAGCATAGACTTACATTCTCTGAGACCCACTGGTATGTAAGGAAATAGCTGGCATCTGTAAATGAGCATTTCAGATGTTTCACAGAGCCAGCAATTTGGGGCAAATATTTTTCAAGAAAGTTTTATGATAAAATTGTGCAAGTTTGGGTTGTGAAAAATATTTAAACGGTGCATTTTTAAATGCACCTAGGGACAGTTATGAAAATATGGCCAAAGTGTTTACATGCCTTTGTGTTATATCTTATTTTAAAAAACTCAAGTTTTTGCTTGATATGTGTAAACTCCCTATCCTTACATGTCTTTTCTTCCCCCCAAAAGTTGAATGGCATTCAAAACCCACAATGTTGCATTGAATTCTGCACATGGGAATATTCATATTAACATCTCAAGAAAATATGACATCATTTTTTGAGACTGAAAATATTGCCTTAACTAATATGTATCAATTCATTATTCAAGATAGACAGCATATATGAACTACGTTTCACATATGTGAGCCCGACACTGTGGGGCTAATATTTAAAGCACCTAACCCTCATCAGCATTCTCAAATAAATCACATCAACCACAAGCACAATGGCACATCCTGTGTTATATCATTCTTTTACTAAATGAAAAGTAAGAAAATTCTGGATATGACCATGAGGGAATAACAGAACCAGATTTACTTTCTTACGTTAACCAACTAAGAAACCAGGCATACATAAAGCAGTTGATATCAGATATTACATGACAGACTGCGCATGATTATTATCCCTGATTATAAGGTTAGCTGTGGGCTTCCAGGGGGCTCAGACAGTAAAGAATCCACCTGCAATGCAGGAGACCTGGGTTTGATCCCTGGGTTGGAAAGATCCCTTGGAGAAGGAATGGCTACCCATTCCAGTATTCTTGCCTGGAGAATTCCATGGACAGAGGAGCCTGGTGGGCCACAGTCCCTGGGGTCACAAAAATCAGACACAACTGAGTGACTAACACTTTCACTTTCTTTCACATGAGGCAAGCTGTATGATTGCCCCAGTTTGCCTCATAGAGCATGTATACCCTCTGCTATACAGGGACAGAGGAAGCAGATTAATGCCATGGAATCTCACTGAGTGTTAGAGACATTGATTGGAATTTAGGGAGGCCAAAATATTGGTGCAAAGGGAGTTCACAAAGACAGTTTGGAAGATCTGCACAGATATCCCCTTGAATCTTTGGCAGAGTACCAGTCTGCTCATGCAGAATAATAAACTATCCAAACCTAGAGAAAGAATCACTGGAAATAAATTCAGGCTAACAATTCCTGAAGCTAACCATGGACTGAGAATAGTTTCTGTTTGTGTCAATCAGAATAAGTGAGATTTCATAATATATGATACATTGGATAAAATACTTAGAAGAAAATTATCTTAGATGTAGGGTCAAATTATGTCTAGAATAATGACCTAACCTAACAAAGCTTCAAAGCAATCCAATACAGAAACAAAATAATACCAGGTAATCTAACTGCATCCCAAAAAAGAGGTCAACACTATTTAAAGGAATACAACAAAATCCTCCACACAACAACATAAAATTCACAGCATCCTGCATACAAAAGAAAATTGGAAGGCATACAAAGAATTAGGAAATTATGACTGATAACTAAAAAAAAAAAAATTCATTCAGTAATTCAGACTCAGGAATAACAGGGATGATCAAATTAGAAGACAAGGATGTTAAAAATAACTATTATAAATATACTCCATACTCACAGGTTGAGGTTGAGAGATGTAGAAGATATCAGTTCAGTTCAATTCAGTTGTTCAGTCGTGTCCAACTCTTTGCAACCCCATGGACTGCAGCACGCCAGACTTCCCTGTCTGTCACCGACTCCTAGAGCTTGCTCAAACTCATGTCCATCGAGTCAGTGATGCTATCCAACCATCTCATCCTCTGTCATCCCCTTCTCCTCCTTCCTTCTATCTTTCCCAGCATCAGGGTCTTTTCCAATGACTCACTTTTTCGCACCAGGTAGCTAAACTATTGGAGTTTCAGCTTCAGCATAAATCCTTCCAATGAATATCTGGACTGGTTTCCTTTAGGATTGACTGGTTTGATCTCCTTGCAGTCCAAGGGACTCTCAAGAGACTTCTCCAACACCAGAGTTCAAAAGCATCAATTCTTCGGTGCTCAGCATTCTTTATAGTCCAACTCTCACATCCATACATGACTACCGGAAAAACCATAGCTTTGACTAGACAGACCTTTGTTGGCAAAGTAATGTCTCTGCTTTTTAATATGCTGTCTAGGTTTGTCATAGCTTTTCTTCCAAGGAGCAAATGTCTTTTAATTTCATGGCTTGAAGTCAACATCTGCAGTGAATTTGGAGACCAAGAAAATAAAGTCTGTCACTGTTTCCACTGTTTCCCCATCTATTTGCCATGAAGTGATGGGACTGGATGCCATGATTTAGAAGATATAAATGGACTCAAATGAAACTTATAGAAATTAAAAATAAAATACATAGAATGAAAAATACACCAATTTGGACTAATATCAGATTAGACTTTGCAGAAATAAATCAGTGACCTTATAAAATTTTTCCAAAATGAAATAAAGACTGAGGTTGGGGAGAAAAGAATAGAGCACCAGTAGCCTTTGGGAAACTCCCAGGCAATCTATATTGGAGGTTACATAAAGGAAGAGGAGGGACAGATATATATTTAAAAAAATAATGACCTAAATTTTTCCAAATGTGGTAGAAATTAGAAATGTACAGATTGAAAAAATTCATTGTGCTCAAAGTATAAGAAACTATTGAAAACACACCAAAACATATCAGAAACAAATTGCTGAAAACTAAAAATGAAAGAAAAAAAATAGTAAAATTGTAAGAAAAAAAAATAGTAAAATTGTAAGAAAAAAAATAGTAAAATTGTAAGAAAAAAATAGTAAAATTGTAAAAATAGCCAGAGAAAAAGCCAAAAGGGGACAAAGAAAGACAGCTGACATCACTGGATGCTACAAAAGTCAAGTGACAATAGAACAATATCATTAAAGTACTAAAAGGGAAAAAAAGTTAAAGGACCTGTCAGTCTAGTGGTGCTGCACTCAGTATTCGGTGATTGGGAGGATGGACTGTGGTAGATTTTTTGACTAGTGATCCTTCCTGCCAGGGCATTATGCAGCTGTGTTCTGTTCAAATTAGCAGTGGCTGTGTATTTGAATATCTTGGCTAAAGAAAAGTGGTAAAAGTATGTCATGTGTCACTTTAGAACAGCAACTGTAAGAATGACATGTCTCTTTCCTCCTGAGACAGGCAAAGTTATAAATAGAGGCAGGTCCATCAGCCTGGGATATGGAATAATGATGATATGAAGCTGAGCCGTAGCAGAACCACAAATGACATATAACAGGAGCGAGAGATTTAACTTGTCATAAACCATTATGATTTTGAAATTGTCAGCACAGCCTAAGCTTGACCATCCTAAATGATACAGGCAGAAAGATTAACTTGGGGAAACAAGGGCAGATTCACAGCATGAGACTCTAAAAGAGAATCCTCACACATCTTGCAAAGTCTTCAAATAACATAACACCAGCTATGCAAATATTTCTAATATAGAAGAATAGTGATTGGTACCTAAAGAAACTGAAGTAAATAATAAAGAACTCTCTAGCCAGTTCAAATTTCAAAATGATAGAAATAAATAATAGAAAGAAATAGGCCCAGGACAAATATAAGAGAATGGAACCACACTGTGATGTTTCAGAGAAACTCGAATACCATATGAAACCTGAAAAACAGCTGAGGGAAAGAGAAAGATTTGATTGGCAAGGAGAAAAGCAAGGAAATGCTACTTGTTGTGCTTGGAGTTTATGGTGTATTATTAAGGGATGCATAGAAGAAGGCAATTCTTTAAAGAACTAACTGAAAAGACCATCAAAGACTTATGTGAAAGGGAAAGGAAGTATAAAATAGGTAAAGAGAATATAAAAGTATGTATCAGTGCAAGTACAAAATGAGTACAAGCCCACGGCTCAGAAATATTGGACCCTACGGCTCTCAAAGATTATCCCACTGGGATTACTGAATGGCTGCTGATAACCACTGATTACATGTTCTGTTCTTTGTTGGTGTATACAATGTGATATATATATATTTTTTGTACATTAATCCCATGACATTGCTGAGCTCTTTAATTTAAACATGTTAAAATGCTTTTGAGCTTTTAAACTAAGCCAAACTGATATTTTTGTTGCCTCTTTGCAATTCTTATAAGTTTAGAAAACATTTTCAACTGAGTATAGCATTCATTTCTCATTTTCATTTCTAAATTTTAACCTTTAAGCATTTTGTCCACTGTATTTTTTTTTATTTTGTATTTTTTTCTCACAGATATGAGATTATGAATGTTTCTTCTATTTTCAGTTTGCTGAGATTTTCTTTCTAACCATAAACAGGTCTTGGGATATTAGACTTGCTTTTCTCATATCTATTTAAATGTTATTTTTCTCATTTTAAATTAATAGATTTTCAAATTCTAATGAATTCTTGCATTCTTGGTATAAATCCAATTGGGTCATGATATTGTGGTGGCTGTTTTTAATACATTGGATTTGTCATCTGTATTCAAAAATGAAATTAGCCAGTGATTTTCTTTTTCATTTGATTCTGTTTTCAGTATCACAGTATGATTATAATTAGCTTTGTAAGGAATTAAGATGGATTTATTTTTAAATTTTCTTATTCCTTGGAATAGTTTATATGAAATTGGAATTTTATGTTTCCTTTTGATTAAAGCAACATAACAATTATCCAGACTTTAATTTTTTGATATTTGTTACTGTCATCACTAAGCTGTGTCCGACTCTTTGTGATCCCATGGACTACATCCCACCTGCCTCCTCTGTCCATGGGATTCTCCAGACAGGAATCCTGGAGTGGGTTGCCATTTCCTTCTCCAGAGGATCTTTCCGACCCAGGTATTGAACCTGCATCTCCTGCATTGCAGGCGGGTTCTTTACTGCTGAGCCACTTGGGAAGCCTAATTTTTGGTATGGTATTTATTTATTTATTTTTACCTGTAAATCAATGTTTTTAATGATTATGGCTTTATTCCTTATTTTGTAAACTAGATTTTGTTAACTAGAGCAGTTTTAGGTTCACAGCAAAACTGAACAGAATGTAAAGAGATCTCGTATATACACTGCCCCCACATAGGCACAGCCCCCTCAATATCAAAATCCCAACAAGAGCAGTACCCTTATTACAATCAGCAAGCCTGTGTCTGTACATCATTATCATCCAAAGTCCATAGCTTACAATAGGGTTCACTCTTGGTGGTGTTGTACATTCTATGGGTTTTGACAAATTTATAATGGCCTTTATCTGCCATTAAAATATCATGTAAGGTAGTTTCACTGCCTTACGTTTTTGAGGATCACAGTGTATATGTCAGAGAAGGCAATGGCACCCCACTACAGCATTCTTGCCTGGAAAATCCCATAGACGGAGGAGCCTGGTGGGCTACAGTCCATGGGGTCACTAAGAGTTGGACACGACTGAGCGACTTCACTTTCACTTTTCACTTTTATGCACTGGAGAAGGAAATGGCAACCCACTCCAGTATTCTTGCCTGGAGAATCCCAGGGACGGCAGAGCCTGGTGGGCTGCCGTCTATGGGGTCACACCGAGTCGGACACAACTGAAGCGACTTAGCAGCAGCAGTAGCAGCAGTGTATATGTATTTTAGCCCCAAACTGCATGGCTCAAATTACTGGGGGAGACTATTTTATCTTACTTGTATTCCATGATTAGATAGAACAGTGTCTTTATCTCTTTTTTGTTAACAGGAGTTTTCTCCAGCTAAACTTTTGAGTAAGGATATAGCCTTGTGAAGATTTAGCTTTTTTGGTTGGAAACAGGAAGTATTTTCAAGTCACCAATTTGTGTGAGCCCAGATTTACCACCACATACTATTAAAATTCGTCTCTTAAGCTCTGAAATTTCCTATAAATTCAGTTGTGCATTTTGAAAAATGCTTATTTATTTATTTGGCTGCACCAGATCTGAGTTGTGGCACACAGGGTCATTTCTTGCAGCACGCAGGATGTTTTTATTTGTGGCACATGAACTCTTAGTTTCAGCCTTTAGGATCTAGTTCCCCAACCGGGGATTGAACCTAGGCTGCCTGCATTGGGAGCGTTGAGTCTTAGCCATTGGACCACCCAGAAAGTCTCTCAGCTGTGCATTTATAAGTATGTTTGTTATGTTTATTCCCCCAGAAATTCTAGTTTCTTCATCTGTTTGGCATGGGGAATTACCATAATCCTGAAAACAGAAATGCTTTGGGGGCCTTAGAAACTTGAAAAATCAAAAGAAATATTTAATAATGGGGATGCATGACTTATAAAAAATGAGAAAGAAATGAAGAAAAAGTATTCTATAGATTTGTGATTGATTAGCCTGTGTTAGTTTTCCAGAATATTATAAAGACACCATTAAAAGATTGGTAGGAAATACTTAAGCAAAAATCACTAGGGTTCAAATTGCTGCTGCTGCTGCTAAGTCGCTTCAGTCGTGTCTGACTCTGTGCGACCCCATAGACGGCAGCCCACCAGGCTCCGCCATCCCTGGGATTCTCCAGGCAAGAGTACTGGAGTAGGTTGCCATTTCCTTCTCCAGTACATGAAAGGGAAAAGTGAAAGTGAAGTTCAAATTGACTTTTAAGTTTTAAGATGAATATCATTTTTGGACAAGGTTACTCAAGTTAGAGAGCATCAGACAATAAGCATTGTGTCTGCAATATTAGGCAACAAAGGATGTTCAAACCATGTAAAGGAATGAATGAGTGTGGGTGATGGGATTGGTACTATGTATCTCAATTTGAGGGAGACTTGAAAAGAAGTCTCATGCAGTCTTACTGGATGAGCTGCAGCGTAGCAGATGTTGGCTCCCCGACCGTATCCCCTTAGCACTCAGCATCCTGATAGCTCATTACTGCAAGCACCTGCCACTTTTTGCCTGAGGACTTATCGGTCCCCAGCAGTGTGTTTGGCCCATGTACAGGCCAGGGAGTTAGCTCGTCTGTCAACAGCACTCAATTAGAGAGAGACAAAAGTTCATGGCTCTGTACCCCAGTTTTCTCATCCCTCCATGGAGAGTCCTGTATCGACTTCCTTGCTTCCCTTCCCCTGTTCCCTTGCTTCACTTGCCACTCTCCTCCACCAGCACTTTCTGAGGAAATTTCCCAAATAAACTACCTTTCCTTAATTCCAAGTCTTAGGTCTGGTTCTTGGAAAAGCAGAACCTAAGACATGGAAAATTATGGTCTAGAGTCTAAGATAAGTGAATCATTTCACAAACCAGTTAACAACAATCATTGTTAATTCATTTATGTCAGAAGGGATGTTTTTAAGCGTATCCTATAAAGGTATTTTGCCTTATCTTTCCTAATTCCGTAAATAATTGAGTAAAAATGTAGAAATTTTCTAAACAGATTTGGAGATGACATAGTATTGGTATAGGGGGAGATGTAGTGAGTATATTAGATAATAGAATTGGAATCAACATAATTTTTAATAGGCTGAAATACCGATAAAATCTAACAAAGTTTTACATTGATGGATTAAAATCCTGCAATTGTCTTCCAAATGTGTGATATTATCATCATGTAATACTATTTTAGAGCTATTGGTTAATAGTAAACTTAAAGATATTAACATTGTGTGTGGCTGCTAAAAATGCAGATGTGATTTCAGGTTAGGTTAAGGAAGTAATATCTAGATCAAAGGAGGTGATAATTAGGTTTAAATCTGTACTAAACAGATAATACTGTTTTGAATATCATGATTTGAAAGGATAGAAACAATCTGACTACTAGAGAAGAAAGGTTGAATGTAGTTGGAAATAGCATATGAAAAAAGATGAAGTAAATATGATTGTTAAACATCAAGAAAAGAAGAATCAGAGAACATGATCATTGTCTTGAGCTGTTTCAATATCTGACTGCTAAGAAAAGAAATAGATGTGCTTGAATGACCTTTAGAGTTATTCATATCTGTGTAACCAGTGTCTAATTCAATGTTTGCATATAGTAGGAGCTCAATAAATGTTGGATGGATGAAAAATTAATATATACTTTGATTCCATATTAATTAAATACACAAAATATTTAATTATATATTAATATATAGTATATGCCTAGGTAGCATATTAAAAAGCAGAGAAATTACTTTGCCAACAAAGGTCTGTCTAGTCAAAGCTATGGTTTTTCCAGTAATCATGGATGGAAGTGGGGGTTGGACCATAAAGAAAGCTGAGCACCGAAGAACTGATACTTTTGAACTGTGGTGTTGGAGAAGACTCTTGAGAGTCCCTTGGACAGCAAGGAGACCCAACCAGTCCATCCTAAAGGAAATCAGTCCTGAATATTCATTGGAAGAACTGATGCTGAAGGTGAAACTCCAATACTTAGGCAACCTGACGAGAAGAGCCAACTCATTGGAAAAGACTGATGCTGGGAAAGGTTGAAGGCAGGAGGAGAAGGGGACGACAGAGGATGAGATGGTTGGATGGTATCACCAACTCAATGGACATGAGTTTGAGTAAGCTCCGGGAGCTGGTGATGGACAGGGAGGCCTGGTGTGCCGCAGTCCACGGGGTTGCAAAGAGTCAGACACGGCTGTATGACTGAACTGAAATGATATGCATATATATCTCCTTTAACTGTGAAGTTGAGAGATGACACATACTCTTTTCATTTTGCTGTGTTTATCCATCCCTCTGTGTATATCAAATTTAAAGTTATTCTTTGGATAGTGAAGTCAAGATTGAGGACCAATTTTCTGCTCTTTGAAATATCTCCCATATCATAGTGAGTCTGTAAATGCACATTTTAATAATAATGTGTATGATGCCTACTAATAAATACAGCCTTCAATTTCCTACTCTCCTTCATGTTAACTGTCCCTGAGTTTATTATCTGCAGCAGTGTCAAATGTTGTGGTAATATTTGCTTCAGTCTTTTGTCCTGGCTGTTATATTTTCCTTTTGCATTTCCCTTGGGTTATATCATGCTTCAATACATTAAATCTTAATCCAGTGAGTGAATTTATGACATAAGGGAATAAGTCCACTGACTTCTATAATCTTCCCCTCAAGTTTCCCCCCATTTCCCAATCATTTTATGCTTTCTTCACAACATATTTCCAATTGTGAATCAGATGAAATTGTACGACAAAAACTATATGACACATTTCTTTGTTTATGCATTTGGAGTCCTTTTCCTGTCTAGTCCAGTGAAACAAATGGTTCTTTCAAATTTCTTTTTACAGAGGTGACTACCTTGAATACGTCTGTGCTTGCTTACTGTGGAGTTGTGAGGAGGCTGGTGTTCTGCTGTGCATCTTCGGTTCCAGGTTTGATGACCCTTCCTCTCAAATGTTCCTCATGGCTCCCCACTTTAAGCTTTGCAGCATCTCTGACGTGCTACATCAGAGTCTGCATCCCACCATTTGTAAAGTCTGTCTGCACATCCTACCAGACAGTAAAATTTACCCTCAGTACCTAGTACTGTGCTCGGAACATAGAAAGCACTCACTGACTATGGGATGAGTATTGGCTCAGAGCAATCCTTTTTCAAAATGTGCTTTTGACTATATGAAACTACCATCATTCTGTTGAACCTACAGTTATAATCAGTTGCATCCCCTGATTACCATGCAAATTTTCCACATGATTTCACACTTCTCTGTGCTCCTAAGAGGTTGATCAACTCACAGTAATTCAAAAGCAGGTTCTGGGAAAACCCTGACTTGGAAGATGCCCCTTTCTGAGTTTTTTGTTGTTTTGTTTTGTTTTTTAGAGCCGTATTCAGAGGTGTAATCTTGCACAAGTTAGCTAGTCTCTATGAACCTCAGTGTCCTCATCTGTAAAAGAAAGGACTGGCTAATCCCTAAGGTGAATTCGAGAGAGAACCTTCTTTAATTCTCTGATTGAGAAAAGTTTTCAGTTAAAGCCTTGTAATTCCTTGCCCTTCCCTCCTCACCTCCTGCAAAGGCACCCTGATCATTTTTCCTTTCTTTGGGCCTGATTGTCTCTTCTTGTTTATGGCTGCCACTAATTTGCTCGTTTGCTTGCTGGAAAATAGCTAATTAAAACCCACTTCAGCTAACAAGCTGACTGGGACCATGCAAATGTCACTCTCTGCTGTCTGCTCTTTCCGTTTATACTTTACATTATTAGTGTTGTTTTTCCTCCCTCTGTTATAATGAATGCGGGGATAGATTGAGCGCCCTCTTCACAGGTGTGCGCTGGTACAGCCGCCACCATCCCAGGAAAGCGCTGCTGTTTTACTGCACTTCAGCACTTTGAGTGTTATTACCCCTGACAGTTAATGGTTTCAGACTACATTGCTTGTTAGCGCTAGATTTTTGAACAGCTTCATCTATCTTTTTGTTTTTACAGTGACTGGCCGCATTAAGTATATGTGTCTGAGCTATTAGTCCCGTCTGTTCATCGCATGCATTTCATTTGGTGTAGGATTCTTTTTTTCTCTCTCTAAAATTAGTATGTATTGTCATCCGTATACTTCAACACATCGACTTTTGTTATAATTATGCTGTCATCATTGTGCTTCCACACATTTGCTAATTTATTGTAGCTAAATTAGACCTAATATTAGCAATTTTGCAGCTGTTCCTTTAGAATATACATGGCCATATATTTGTACGTTATTTAGTAATTATAGTCCACAGCAAAAGAAAATGGATCTTGTTTTCAAGAGGAAGAGAGGGGAAAGAGGGGAAAAGGGGGGTTCAATAAAAACAAATTCACCTGAGAGTGAAAAAGAGCAAGGAAATGAGAAAAATGCATTACAGGAAAGTTAGAAGGAGTAGGTTCCAGAGAAAACAAAGAGCAGTGAATTTTGTAGGACTGTGCAGTTTGAAGGGCATGCGTTTTAGGCCTGAGACTTGCAAAGAAGCAAGGATTCTCTGGGAAGGACTTTTCTCTGCTATCCTGCTCTGTTACTGTGAATACTTGCCACCTAGTTGAATAGCAAAGAATACCGCGGGGAAGTGATGATGGAGATTTTGTGTGAATTACGAAGAAAAGGAGACCAGCACAGGCTGTGTGGGTGCTTCCAGGAAAACGTGACATCCAGTGTACTGAGTTACAAGGTTTAAATCACTGGGTTTCAAAAACATGCCTGAGTAGGAGACTTTGAGGATAAGGAAATGAGACTAGTTTGGATCTTTACATTTTTCAGATTAATGAACAGCTTTAAATGCAGATTTTCAGTTTGTATCCGGAGATGATATTTGAAGGAATAAGGAAAAAAAGTTCCTGCAGTGTGTACTTTGTGTGTGTGCACATGTGTGTGTTTGTGTTTTGCATTTTAGTTAGATCATGAGGGTTTAACTTGATACAGGCATCTAAAATGATGCAGTGTCAGTTTTGGTATGTGTGACGCAAGAAAAATGATCAACAAGACAGATTCTCCCAGGACACAGACTGCTTGTTATGAATTGTTGGGTATTTTGTAAAGCCACCTGGGTACTGTTTAATATACTGAGTTAGTAATCCATTTAATGGGACCCTCAAGGATTCATGAGATGTCCCAGGGTGTATGTGCCTATTCCTAGGAAGTAACTTACCAAGAGAAACTGGCTCAATAAGTACTAGTCGTTATAAGTTTATTCTATGTTTTAATGGACCCCAAACATTATGTACAATGATGTAAAACAAATAGAAGAAAACTTACAAAGGTATTGATGAGAATGTATCCTGGGCAGGTCACGTCTGTTTTCCTACGGGTAATGTGTTACCTGGTATATTAGAGGTTTGGGCAGAGCATTCCTCTTTGATATTCATGTTTGCATTCTGACCAGGTCATAAGAGAGAGATTTCCGTTGCTGACTGTGCCCCACTCTGACTGCCCTCTTCTTCTGCCTCAGTGGGACTGAATATCTCATTTCTCTTTTCTTCAATTGACCAAAGCCCGCTCTTCAGCTCTTAGAAAGCAAAGAAAATTGAAATGGCTAAAGCATTTGTCAGTGTTACTCCTCACTGAGGTTTTATACTTTTATAAGGAACTCCATTCAACTTAAAAACATGATGTTCCAGTAGTGGAACCTGAGGGAGAGTCAACAGGTGGGGAAGCAAGCAGTCTGGGGTTTTGGAGCTTATGGAATCAAAGCATGCGGAAAGTCATGGATTCATAAACCTGACTCTTTCCTTTGAAAGGATGATGGACTTACAAGGCCATCAGTTAACCTAACCCCCAACTCACAGACCATGGAGACAAGGGCAAATTGGGATTTAAGGCAATGTTGATTTAATAAATAAGGGTTGAAAATCAAAGAGACAGTGAATATCCAAAAGTACCAATAGCAACAACAACAACAAAAAGCCAAAAAAGCACACGAGATCCTCTTTATGCCTTGGTATTATTCCTTTCTGATCACATTGAACTGAAGCACAATGTGATATGTTCTTTGCATGAAGCATTTTTTGGGTGAAAAGCTCAAGTAGAATTGAAATGACAGCAGGAGATGGCCAGATATTCTCTTGAGAATCCCTTATAGACTCCAGGCCCTTGACCCCCAGAAATCTACTGCTTTAGCCTGCCTTTGCCCACTGAGACAGCTGCTGTTGAACACTGACTTTACCACCTGTATCAAGAATCTAAAATGGATTAAAGTCCCCCTCTCCCCAACCCCACACAAGCCATCTACCTCCTCAGATTCATAGAAACAGAAGAGTGTTCCCACTTGACTTTCTTTGTCCCCGTCTCTATGGCTCCAGAGCAAACTGCTTACCCAGGTATAGGGCAAGAGAGAATGGCTGATAAAAGGAACAGCAGACTTTGAGATTCACCAAAGTTTCTTAACAATATGGAGGCTGCTTCTTGGGACAGAGCCTACTTTCTCTCAGTCAGGTTCAGGGACAACCTCTAACTCTTCGACCATTCCAGGCTGTGGGGGCCAAAACTAGAAAGACAGTTTTCTGAAAACTTGTCAGGCCCAGAGGTTAGGCTTTGTGTTTTCACTGTAAGTCACCTCCATTCTTAGGGTACTTTGTGAGGACCTAGCTCTTGAATTTCCACGTTTACTCTCTTGGGCCTATTGTCTCAAATTTCTGTGTGTGGGTGTGGGTATGTGGGGGGGTATGTGTGTAACATGTCCAAATTGTACCTATGCTCATGTTAAGTAGCTAAAAAATTAACTTAAAATATCCTCCTGGAATCAGTGTGCTGAAATTAAAAGAGCAAGCTCATGTGTTATCCCCCAAATTAGGACTCATCAAGGGCTAAGAGACAAAACACTTAGGAAACTCTTCAGTCTTCAGATTTCTAGGTGTCTTCCAAATGTCTCAAGTTACAAGGCAAAATTACAATCCCTCCTTCACCATAAGGTATTACCAGAAACAGTGCTTCTCAGACTTTTCTACTGAAGTCATCTTAAAGTGTTCTCAATGGCAGAGAAAAGAGAGCAGAGGATGGTGGTGGGGTGGGGAGGGGGTGTTGTAGTCAGATACCAGCTGCTGCAGAAGATAAAACAATATTTTTGGAGTCTAATATTTTATCTTAACAATTAATGTGAATTTTTCCATTCTGTTTAACAATGTACTCATGGTTGTTCTAATTTTAAATGTTTTCACCAAAAATATTTGATGACAGGAAGAAGTCCCATACTTTAATGCTTTAATGATTAAGGAATGACCTATCTGGAAAAAGCAAACAGCTGCATAGGCATACTTGTATCCAGTTTTGGGGAAAACTGCCTTAATTTATCATTAGGTTTTGAAAGGAAGTCATGGGAAAAAGTTAGAAAAAAGACAAGTGAATGGGGAATTTTCTTAAAGGTCATTGTTGTGATGTTTTTGGGGAACAGAGGGTATGATAGCTATTAACTTAAGAGTGTACGCCAGTAGAGGTAGTTATATACTGGTCCACAATATTTAATTGTAAGGGCATTTTCTTTTTCTACTATTTCAAAACTTTCAAAACTTTCTAATTCCCAGTAAAATAAATAGTTTTTCCTACCTCTTCTAATCAGTGGCTCTTAGAAGTTAAAAAGTAGAGAAATTTTGTCCATACTTTTGACATAGTAACCTTGGGAAGATGAACCAGTGGGGGTAGACCTTGCTTTTGATATCAAGGAGCAAGAGGAGGGAACCTATGAAATCTGAACCAGCTGCCTAGTGCACCAGCACCTCTTTCTTGCTTAGTAATTCTGAGTTCATTCTGCTTAAAATGAACTCAAACCCTTCAACACTTCCCAGACAGAAGCTGTGGAAAGGACTCATTTGCAGAGGGCTCCTGGATTGTGAAATCCTGCTGTTCTGGGACCTTGGATGGGAAAATTGGTCTGGGGTTGGGAGGGCAAGGATGGGTGGTGTCACATTCTTCTTTGTCCAGGCACTCAACAATTTTGCCTGTTTTTCCTTTATAGAAACGTCTACTGCTAAGAAGGCTCAATTTCATTGTTTCTTATGCAAGAGTTAGGATAGTTCCTTATTTTGAATTCCTCTCAATAGCCTGAGATCAACTGCCACAAACCAGCAAACCAACCAACCAACCAACAAACACACTCTAACAGTTATTGGATCTCCTGTATTTAAGGCTTTGTGCTATCCACTTTCAGAGCCCTATACAAAATGGTACCAAGTAGCTATTTTTGAGGTATGATCTTCTCCAGAACATATTATAAGCTGAAGCTAATTTACTAATGGTCAACTCAGTGAATGAGCTGACCATCCTCATTTACTCAGGGATATTAGGAACTTGGTAGATTTTGATGAAAGTGCTAAATTCAGTGTCACTATTGAGTCACAATTAGCTAGCTACTTTTAACATCATTTTGCAAGCTGAAAACCACCACGAATATAGTTTCTTAAGATGAGTGGAGATAATGCAGATTTCTTTAGAGCACTAGTTATAAAGACTAATTCCACAGTAAGATGCTCTGAAAGCAAGGGGGCCTTATCGTCAAAACTGTGTCTCTGAGATGGAAAACAGGTACCTCCTTGCTTAGGCACAGTGTGTGTGCTTCTGACACAGGCCATTTTGTCATCTTAGTTTTATATTTTGAAGTCTGATGCAGTAGGTGGACACAAGTAAAGTTCAATGTTGACTGAATAAAGGAACAGAATTATTGATTTCATTGTTACTGTAATGAATCACAGGAATTCTTCAAACTTTTTAGCTCTCCATCCTATTCGGATCCTATCGAAAATGATACATAGAAAAGGGCCCAGGAATTCCCTGGCTGTCCAGTGGTTAGGACTCCAAGCTCCCAAGGCAGAGTGCACAGGTTCAAGACTTGGTCTGGAAACTAAGATCCTACACGATACACAAAAAAGAAAGAAAGAAAAGAAGAGGGCCCAGCATCACTCCTGTAGTATTCTTCACAAAACCATAGAGTCTTCATCTAATCATGGGAGGACATAGACAAACAGCATTTGAGAGAGCTACAAAAAATTCAATCAGTGTTCTTCTGAAGTGTCAAGGTCATAAAAAACAAAAACAAAGTCTTCAAAAAACGGAAGAACTGTCACCGATTAGAGAAAGACACATGACAATTAATGCAACATGGTACCCTGGATTGGATTTTGGACAGGAAAAATAGTGTTACTGGAAAAAGTGGAGAATTCCAATAAGGTCTATAGATGACTTAATATTATGTCAATATTAATTTCATGGGTTTAATAATTGTACTATGGTTTTAATAACTGTACTATGGTTATAAAATTGTTAACATTAGGGGGAACTGAATGAAAGATATATCAAAATTCTCTGTAGTATTTTTGCTACTTTTAAAAGCTCTAATATTATTTCAATATTAAAAGTTAGAAGAATTAAAAAAAAAATCTCTCTTGCCATTGAAAGGTCTAGAACAACCCAACCACAGTGAGCCAATCTAATGTCAATACTGTGGCTTTTCAATACTATTTACTATGAAAAGTGATCAGTGCTCCTTGGTGAAATCACTGATTTCAGGCCTATGTCAGAGAGTATGTAAGATGGATCTGGGATATCTTATCATAAAAAACCAGATGGGTTGGGTCGGGTAGACTTTGGTAAGCTTGGTAAGTCTACCCTGGACAAAGATGGGATAATTTGAACTGTAGTAAGGAAGACAACTGTAAAGGGTCAAAACATAAATTATATTTAAAGCCATGGCTCCTAATGGTGTTTGAGGGAGAATCTACTTGGTCACCATTGGAGGATGTTGGTATTAGGGAGGGGGAAAGCTTTCCTTTACCTTTATAAGTTCTTCTGGCTTGTCTCAGAATTAAATTGACAGATTAACAGGAGAAAATAAAATTTAATTTTGTACGTATGGGAACCCCACATACATGAGAAATTCAGAGACAGAAAAGTAAAACGAAGCATATAAGCTGTCCTGAGCTAAGGAATGGGATAAGGGCCTGGGGCTTCCAAGAATAGGAGGGTCATTGTCAGGACGATAACAGATTTTTGGTAATTTGATGTTTACCGTATAGATAGGGCCACTTAGATAAAATTTGCCGCTCTTAATAAATTTTTTCCTGGGAAAAATCCCTAATTTAAATTTTTCTAGGTGGTTAAGGGAGGGGCAGTAGTTTCTTTTGAAACTATAGGGTCTTGATTGCCTTTAGCTCAAAATAATTCTCATGCAAATGTGGCATATTTTGAGGGGCTTGTTCTGAACCCCTACGCTAGGGAACTTATGATTTTGGAAACTAATAAATAAGAGGAGAAGATAAAGCATTTTCTTGCTTTCCCTATACAACTGAATCTCACAGTAATCAATAGCAAATTACTTGAACACTAGAGGTAAACCCCTGATTCATAGCCAGTTGGTTGGTAAGAGACACAGGTGACAACCTGGACTTGACATTGGCATCCTGAGTTGGAGGGTGTCGTTGGAACAACCAATTTGTAGCTGATTGGGCAGAAGCACCATTAGTAATCCAGGCTTCTGACTGGTGTCTGAAGTGTGTGTGGGAGGGGCAGTTTTGTGGGATTGACCCCTTAACCTATGAAATCTAATGCTATCTCCCAGAAGATAGTGGATAGTGTCAGTTGAGTTGAATTTTAGGGCAGTGAGCTGTATCCAGAGAATTGCTGGTTGGTGGTGGGGATTCCTCCTACACACACACACACATGCACACACACACACACACACATTGCAGTTGGTGAGCAGAACACCTATTTCAATATCATAATGGATTTCAGTGGATCTAGGCAATGATTACCAAGGGCTGCTAACATCACAAGAGATAAAACAAGCAATCATTGTGTTTCTCTCAATGGAGGCACATAAGCACCACCTATGAACTAGTTTTGTTAAATTTTTGGATCATGAATCTGATTAATATTTAGATCTAACATTTTATTATTATTTTTTTTCTAATGTTTTTTTTTATTTTTATTTTTTTATTTTAGTTGGGGGCTAATTACTTTACAATATTGTAGTAGTTTTTGCCATACATCGACATGAATCAGCCATGGATTCACATGTGCTCCCCCTCCCAAACCCTCCTCCCACCTCCCTCCCACTCCCATCCCTCAGTGTCATCCCAACGCTCCATCCCTGAGCATCCGTCCCATGCATAGAACATGGAATGGTGTTCTGCATCACATATGACAATATACATGTTTCAATGTTATTGTCCCAGAACGTCCAACCCTCACCTTCTCCCTCAGAGTCCACAGGACTGTTCTATGCATCTGTGTCTCTTATTCTGTCTCACATATAGGGTTACCATTACCATCTTTCATATTCCATATACATGCATTAGTATACTGTATTGGTGCTTTTCTTTCTGGCTCACTTCACTCTGTATAATGGGCTCCAGTTTCATCCATCTCAATAGAACGGATTCAAATGTATTCTTTTTAATGGCTGAGTAATATTCCATTGTGTATATGTACCACAGCTTCCTTATCCATTCGTCTGCCGATGGACATCTAGGTTGCTTCCATGTCCTGGCTATTGTAAACAGTGCTGCGATGAACATTGGGGTACACGCGTCTCTTTCAATTCTGGTTTTCCTCGGTGTATATGCCTAGCAGTGGGATTGCTGGGTCATATGGCAGTTCTATTCCCAGTTTTTTAAGGAATCTCCACACTGTTCTCCATAGTGGCTGTACTAGTTTGCATTCCCACCAACAGTGTAAGAGGGTTCCCTTTTCTCCACACCCTCTCCAGCATTTATTGCTTGTAGACTTTTGGATAGCGGCCATTCTGACTGGTGTGTAATGGTACCTCATTGTGGTTTTGATTTGCATTTCTCTAATAATGAGTGATGTTGAGCATCTTTTCATGTGTTTGTTAGCCATCTGTATGTCTTCTTTGGAGAAATGTCTGTTTAGTTCTTTGGCCCATTTTTTGATTGGGTCGTTTATTTTTCTGGAATTCAGCTGCAGGAGTTGCTTGTATATTTTTGAGATTAATTGTTTGTCTGTTGCTTCGTTTGCTATTATTTTCTCCCATTCTGAAGGCTGTCTTTTCACCTTGCTTATAGTTTCCTTTGTTGTGCAAAAGCTTTTAATTTTGATTAGGTCCCATTTGTTTATTTTTGCTTTTATTTCCAATATTCTGGGGGGTGGGTCATAGAGGATCCTGCTGTGATTTATGTCGGAGAGTGTTTTGCCTATGTTTTCCTCTAGGAGTTTTATAGTTTCTGGTCTTACATTTAGTAGATCTAACATTTTAAAGGAAAGAAGCATGTCTAAATAAAACCATTGGGAATAAAAAATCGAAACTGTGAGACATGCTACCACCACAAATAACTGAATTTCTTCAATAAAAAAATGCAAAAGAAAAAAGATTTAGGTGGAACCTTTACATGAAGAAGTTTAAGAAGTGTATCAACACATTGTAATTGTGCTGGACTTCACTGGGACTTCAATTTCACATTGGACTTCATTTGGACCTCAGTTCAAACTCAGAAAGACTACAAGGGCTAGGAATATGTGAACACTAACTAGATGCCTGATGATATTAAAGAATCATTAATTTTTAGGTGTGATAATATGATATTGAATTTAAAGAAAAATGGTGTATAGCCTTTAGCAATGTACACTGAAATATTTAAAGATGGGACAATATATTGTCTGAAGTTTACTTTACCATAATAAGAAGGGGATTTGGGTGGAGGTATAAATGAAAAAAGGCTGGCCATGAATTAATAACCATTGAAGCCTGGCGATGTGCACATGGAATTCATCATACTATTCTCTTTAGTTTTGAATATATTTGGAACTTGGAAGCTAAACAATTTTGAAGATACCGATCAGATTTTTCCTGACAGGAATCTGGTGAACTTATGGCATTACAAAGTCTTATACTCTATGTGCTAATAATTCCCATGTTCTTCTCAGAGTTCTGGCATGTAGCAAACAAGCCAGAAGCTGAAGGTGGACAGTATATTTGTTGTGCACATTCAACAAAGTCAAAACTTTATTTTTAAATATTTTGCAATAAGGAAAAGCAAGATGTGTTTTTCTAACACTTTACCCCCAGAAACCACATTTTTTATACTACTTTTGGTTTGTTTCCCCTGGAATCATCAAAATGGTTATGGGAGTCATCAAAATGTTTATGGGTAAAATCAATTTGCTAAAAAAAATTCTTAGTTTTTTTTTCCTTCAAATTTTGTCAAAACTTCTACTGTCCCTTCTGAATTAGAATTGAAATTAGAAACTTTGAATATGAAGACTCTTTGGATTTCTTAAAAAGACTAGAGAAATAGGGTTCTGAGTCCAGTCAGTTTTGTTTAGTTTCAAGATGAAATAGCAATTTTTTCTACATCAGAACGTGTGTATATTTTTTTCTGTATACTCCAGTCCTGTGACTATGAGTGAGTTGCCTGTTCTCTTATCTAAAGCCGGTCTCTGCACTTGTGCAATCTGCCTCTTACTACTTTAGGACATCACTCCAATGATTGTCTCCTCTGTCTCTTGCATTATACGTCTTTTCTTCTGAATCGTTTCACTAGTGAACATACTTTCTGCAATTTCTTACAGATGGATGCTTAGGTTACTGTCATACCTCAGCTATTGTAAATAATGCTCCTGTGAACATTGGAATGCACACATCTTTCTGAATTGGTGTTCTGCTTTCTTAGCGTATATACCTAGGAATGGAATTGCTAGGTCATATGGTAGTTCTGGGCTTCTCTGGTGGTGCTAGTGATAAAGAACCCGCCTGCCAGTGCAGGAGACATAAAGAGGCTCAGATTCAATACCTGGGTTGGGAAGATCCCTTGGAAGAGGGCATGGCAAACCACTTCAGTATTCTTAGCTAGAGAATCCCATGGACAGAGAAACCTGGCAGGCTAGGGTCCATAGGGTCATGAAGAGTTGGGCATCACTGAAGCAACTTAGCATGCATGCATGGTTGTTCTACTTTCAGTTTTTTGAAGAACTTCTATACCATTTTCCATAACGGCTATACCAAGTTACCTGCCAACCAATGGTATACTAGAGTTTCTTTGTCTCCACACCCTTGACAACACTTGTTATTTGTAAACGTTTTGGTGATAGACATTTAGACAGATGTGAGGTGATATCTCATTCTGGATTTGATTTCCATTTATATAATGATTAACAATGCTGAATATTGTTGTTTATTTTTATATGCATGTTTAGTATTACATCATCCAATTTCTATCTAATGGAAGTTTATTGAAATTACTCTTTCTAATAAAACTTTATTGAAGTCTCTTGTCCATTGTTGACTCTTTCTCATTTTCTTCATAGTTTTCTACTTATACTTTTGTTTTTAATTGTCATTTATGGAATCAAAAGCAGGAGAAGAAAAGATGCTTGTATTCATTCCTCTATCTTGAGTCAAAAACTACTACTTGTGATTTTTTAACATCATTTAAGAAATTTATTTATTTACTTGATGAAAATTTGTTAAGGACCAAATACATGCTTTGCCAGTATATAGGAATTTAAAAATAAATTAAATATTCTTTTTCCTAAAAAAAATTGTGGATAAATGTGAGTGATAATATGTTGGTAAATGATCATCAAACTCTATGACTTAGGCTATTATCAAGGTAAATAAAAGTTACATGAAGTTTACTTTCTGATAAATTATGGATTATGTTTAATCTTCAAAAGTTATCATTTTAAGATGTTAGTTCTCAAATCTATATATGAGTAACCTGGGAGCTTCTGAGTCAGAATTGCCTGAAGTGGATCTCAAGCATTTTCTGTTTAAAACAAAAACATAACTCCAGGAAGTTTAGATGCTGTTAGCCTGGACTACTTTTGCTTTGAGAGTGCTGTCTTCTTGCTCACTATGTTCTAAAATTCTTGGCTTGGCATTCCAGCTAACAATTACATTTTCAAGACTTCTCTCCTTCCTTACCCAAGCCGTTTCAGTCTGGTTGTGCATGTCCCTATTCCCGGTCTAGTATATTTGCACAGTTTGTTTCTGCCCGTGAAATTCTGTGTGCTGTATGCTCAGCTGCTTTGCAACCCCATGGACTGGAGCCCACTAGGCTCCTCTGTCCATGGAATTTTCCAGGCAAGGATACTGGAGTGGGTTGCCATTTCCCTCTCCGGGTATCTTCTTGACCCAGGGATTGAACCCACATCTCTTGTGTTTCTTGCATTGGCAGGCAGATTCTTCACCACTAGCGCCACCTGGGAAGCCCAAGAAATTCTAGTTTCCCATTATTTCCTCTTATCTACTGTCCAGATCTCATTTTGGAATGCTTATATGTGACAAACAAGGGAAATCACTGAATGCACATGGATAAATGGAACAATCTCTGAATATGGAGGGCTTTTCAGGCTGTTGAGAAAAGAGACAATGATATAGCAGTAATGTGACAATGTGTTAATTGTCATCTGAATTGATTCTTAAAAGGTAAGTCTAATTTATATAGACAGATAAGCTAGGAAAACGGGAGAGGATTCAGCCAGAAAGGGAGATATATATAAAACCATAGAATTGGGAAGGAATATATTATATTAGGGTAATCACAAGTAGAGCACTTAGGTATATTTCGAGGTCACCAAATATGATGAAACCGGAGACTTTAACAGGAAAGGACCATTAGGAGGGCTTTGTAGGTCCTAGCAAGGAGTCTTATTAGAAACAGGAAAGCACTGTGGATTATAAACTGAGGGAACTGGTATGATCAGTTTGTGTTTATAAAATCTGTATCTCTGGAATAAGCATAGAGATTGGGTTTTATTTTGTAAGACTAGAGATAGAACAAATAAAAGTCTTTATAGTAATTGAGGTGACAAATGTTTGAGACTGATGGACATCTGAACCAAAGTGTTGGTAGTGGAGATTAAGAAGAGGAGACAGATCAGAGGTACACTACAGAAAATTAGAAAGAGTGAGTGGTGATTATTTCATGAGGAGGATGAGTTGGTTGGTAGTGGTATTATTTCTGGAGAAATAGAACCTTTAGGTCATAAAGAAATTTGTGTCAAAAAAGAGAATGTGTTTACTTCTGGAATTGTTGATTTTAAAGCATGTAGATTCTTTAAACCTTGAATTTGTAGCAGGCAGTTGAATATACAAATCTGGAATTTAAAGTCAGAATTGGGGTGAAGGTATTGATATGTGAAATAAGTGTAGTAGACGGAATATGCTTTCAAGTGAGTAGGATAAAAAGAACCGATGAGAGGAGGTGATGGCATTTGGATAAATGCTGCCTTTTAGGGCACAAATAGGAAAAGATGAGACCACACGGGAAGATGGGTGGAAATGGCCAGAAAGTTGGAAGGCAGTGTTTACTATGGAAGTCATGATAGTAGAGACTCTCAATGAATCAGGAACAGCCAGCTCTGGAATTTACAAGTGAATTCTACAAGTGAAAAATTTCAAGGCAACAATGCATTTTTTTTTTCTTTAGATTTAGTAACCAGGGGTTTATTGGTCATTTTGATGAGAGCAATTTCCGTGGACTGGTAGGGTTGAAATTAGAGTGTAGATTGGATTGAAGAGAGAACACTATATGGGAAAATGAGGACAATAAATGTAGAGAACTCTTTGCAGAAGCTCTTCTGAGAAAGTAGGGAAAAATTAAGAAGATGGCAATTCATACTTTATGAGTGTATACATGGGTCTCTACTTCAGACATCAGTGAATTGAGCGTGAGCATATGGCCCATGCTAGACAAGGCCTAAGGGCCTCTTCTGTTCCCCTAACTAAAGCTGAATGATACCACCAGTCACAATATTATTCAAAGAGAGGAGAGTAGTTCAGTTTGTGGTTCTAGCAACACAGATGGAAGATGAAGATGAATAGAGAACCACAGCGTGGTGCATTGCTTTTAAACCACAGTGATCATAGAAAATGTGGGCAAATCAATACTTTGGAATCCTAAGAGGAGGAAAGGACTCTGTCTTAGAAGGGAGAACCTGGAGAGGCTCTGCTCCTTAGATGCCTACACTTAAGATAAATAATTTTTGTATGTAATTTAAATATTCATACTATGTTAGCCTCTTAAATACCTGGATAAGGCTTACTCTGTTCAGACTGGGATTAACGGCTTTTAGTGAAAGTCAAAGTCGCTCAGTCACGTCCAACTCTTTGCAACCCCATGGACTATACACTCCATGGAATTCTCTAGGCTGGAATACTGGAGTGGGTAGCCTTTCCCTTCTCCAAGGGATCTTCCCAACCCAGGGATCAAACCAAGGTCTCCCACATTTTAAGTTTTATTTAATAAGGGTTTCTACAGCTAAAAAAAAAAGAACAAATGAACAATCACTTCTTTAGAAAGTACGTAGATAAAATAGCAAATCTAAATGTGAGATAAAACATGAAATCATACGAACTGTAGTCTCTGAAAATTTTTACATAGATCATTGCTTTCAAATAAACTAAAATATTCAGAGTGTGTCCTCATAGTGTGAACGACAACATTCATCAGTGTTGAGTTTGGCCAGATTCCTGGTTCTTTCATACTCAGAGAATATTTCTAAGTATGATACCGAGAAGTGCTCACTGACAAAAAAACCATGACTTGCACAGTTCAGTAAAAATTTTATACCAATATGGATAGACTGTATCCCTAGGGAAGAAAGGGGAGTAAACACTGAGACAGAGAAGGGTAGCCAGGACTTTGGTGGAATCTTAGCAATGAAGTTCTGGGAATACAATATGTCCATAATAAGAAAGGGAAATTGGCTGTTTTTTGACCCAACTTTGAGTGTCTCCTATAACATGTCACATATCACGTATGTACACTAATTTAATTTTATCTTAAAGTAATAATATACACATAAAACTTACTATTAAGTGTAAAACAGTGAAGTAATTTGCAAATTTTTCCGCTGGCATGATAAATTAAGCATGGAGATCACTAGGGATGCAATTTGCAGTCATTTATAATGCAGTATTTTATGTTAATAATTCAAAATCACATGCTATTTGGAGACACTTCTAATTAATGTATTTATGAAATTGTCAACTGTGACTGTTTTGGTTCCATTTAGCTAAACATTTCAACAGAATTTGCTTGTTGTTGTTTAGTGTTTGCTTGATGGCTCCAGCAGCCTCAAATGTAGGAATAATGGAAGATTGTTGTTCAGGATTTCTTCCTCATTGTTAAAAGTCCTTTCTGATCACACTTCCAAACAACTCAAGTCAGTGACTGCATCCTCCTCTCACAGCAAACCCAAGTACTTCAGACACTTTGTTTAAAAGTTTTAAATGGAAGGAAGATGAGTGCCTGGATCAATAATTAATTGAAGAGGAAAGTTCATACCTTGTTAAACAGTCTTTTAAATATTAAATACATTGCATGTCTCAAATCCATAGACAGTGACATTTCTTTAGAGTTGATAATCATGCCTGTTAGGGGGCATTTCTTTATATTATCATCTTTATTTGGATGCTTTTGAACATGAGGAGAAGGCTAAATATTCATAAGTTGGCTTGTTGAAGTTTTATGATAATTGGAATTCGTCCAAGCAAAGTTTCATCCTCCTGAGGGTATTTCAGCAAAACTAAAGAACAAAACAATCTCAAGACCAAGAGTAAAGTGGGAATTCAAAGTTGACTATAGTGGTACCCTGTGCATTAATAATAAGGAAAACCCTACTGGCTTTCTTCCTTGTTCTATATCCAGAGGAGTCAAATATTAATTTTTTTAGCCTTAGAGATTCTGTGAGATTTTGTGTGATCTAAATAAAAGTGGACATATATATTTTATCACCAAGAAAGAAGCATTTTCCATCTTTACTTGGATCACTGATGTTCCCTGAATCCTGCAGAGTAATTCATACCCTCTGTGAGTCACATTCACACTGTATGTTATTGTCACTCAGCTGACAATAGAAGCCGTGGCTGGACAAGCCAAGCTTAGTCTCTATAGCCTAAAGTTGTCACATATGTAAAGGAGATAGAAAACTGTAAAATGGATTAGGTTTGGGAACAATCTCAGTTGGCCCTTGTGGTGTGTTCATTTTTGAAATTCTATCAAAGTTTTCATATTCATATCTAAAACCTACTGACTGATTATGCAATGGACTGGAACACTGAATAATGTGACATTGGGGAAAAAAGTCTATAATATACTGATGACTGTTGGGATATTCCAAATATTTGATAAACTTTGAAAGTATGTTGTGGCTTTTGAAGGGAAAACCAATTATTTATAAATGCACATGGGCAGGATTTTTAACCACAGAATGTTCTTTTAAAATTATGAATTTTAGAAGTTCATTCTGTGGTCAAAGAAAAAAAACCATAAAATATAATAGAAACAATAAAATTTTATTTCGGTAAAACTTTAGCGACGAAGCATTCATCTAAAAAATGTGAAATAAATATTCATACTTTAAAATTAGGCGTTACCAAAATACTGTGCCATATGTTGACTGATGAGACATATACAGATCTGAAAATCTCTGGTTTTTGTCTTATTTCTCTTTCCTTTCTATGTGCACAGGCATGCTAAGTCACTTCAGTTGTGCCCAACTCTTTGTGATCCTACAGACTATAGCCTGCCAGGACCCTCTATCCATAGGATTCTCCAGGCAAGCATACTGGAGTGGGTTGCCATGCCCTCCTCCAGGGGATATTCCTGAGCCGGGGATCGAACCTGAGGCTCTTACATCTCCTGCACTGGCAAGCAGGTTCTTTACCACTAGTGCCACCTGGGAAGCCTTTTCCTTTCTATGAAGGAAAAGCATTTTTGCATTTATTTCAGAGTTTTAAAGGATTTTAGCTGCAATCTGAAACTAGAATGAAATATTAGTAATGTCAAATTAGTTTAGTGACAGAAACTTGTCTCTATCATTGGTAGCTGGATCAGCTGCTCCAGGACCTTCTGTATAACAGTGGGGAGAATGCGTTCCAGATTCTGAGTTTCCCCTGTTTTTAGTTTTGTACAGCTAACTCTGTCGGCCTGGACATGTCAAACTACTATTTCTCAAAACCCTTAAGTTGAAAGAAAGAAGCCAGGTACCAAATAGAACATACTCTGTGGTTCTATTTATATGAATAAATAAGTTTTATTTATCAGGCAAAACTATATGGTGACAGAAGTTAGAATAGTGGTTTCTTTAAGACAAGAGTGAATAGTGACAGGGAAGTTTGGCTTATGAAAGATCATAAATAGTGTGCTGTATATTCCTTTGAAAACATGTAAATCCAAGTATTATCACAAGTAGTGGTTAGAATTGAAGGGATAGAATGGGGATGGGTTAATTTTTTAAAATTTTAAAGGAAGTTCTAGGAAAGCAAGGACTGCTGGCTTTATTAAGTTAAAAAATTAATTATGATATGTTGAGAATCAGGTATTCTGGGTGGAAAACAGAACCAAAATAAGAAAATCAATATATATTGAGAATTTTTTTTCTTATGTTTCTGTGAAAACTTGACTGAGCCTGAAAGGCTTAGATTCAGTGTTAGCAGACCCTTTGTATTCTTTTTTCTTTTAAAAAATAAATTGAGCCATACTGTATAGTCAGTTAAATATGCAAATCTGAAGTGCACCATTCTACAAAGTTTTACATAGGTATGTACCCATGTAACTATCACTCAGATCAAAGTCTTGGGCACTTTTATCCTTCAAGAGAGTTTCCTCATGCCCTTTACCTATCAATGATTCCATTCTTCCAAACTTTTTTGTCTGTCCATCTAGCTTAGTATTCCCTTGCCAATCTTTTGACTTTTTTGATAACAGCCATCCTAACAAGAGTGAGGTGATATCTCACTGTGGTTTTGATTTGCATTTCCTAGATGATTAATGATGTAAAGTATCTTTCATATAAATCTTTCCTATTTATATGTCTGGAGAAATGTCTATTCAACTCCTGTTCTTAGTTTTAAATTGGGTTGTTTTGTTTTATTGTTGAGTTACATGTTCTTTGGGGGCTTCCCAAGTGGCGCAGAATTAGAGAATCCATCTGCCAATGCAGGAGATGTGGGTTGGATCCCTGGGTCGAAAAGATCCCCTAGAGTAGGAAATGGCAATGCATTCCAGTATTCTTGCCTGGAAAACCCCATGGACAAAGGAGCCTGGTGGGCTACTGTCCATTTGGTCGCAAAGAATTGGATATGACTGAAGGACTGAGCAGGTGTGCACATCTGTGTTCTTTATATATTTTTGGATGTTAGTTCTTTTTGAGATACTTAACTCGCAAATATTTTCTTCTATTCCATGGGTTACCTTTTCATTTTGTTGATTGTTTTCCTTGCTGTATAGAAATATTTTAGTTTGAAGTAGTCCCACTTGTATATTTTTGCTTTTATCTCCTATAATTTTGGTGTCAGATCAAAAATATAATTGCAAAGACCAATGTAAAGGAGTTTTTCCCCTATGTTTTCTTCTAGGATTTTTATGGCTTAAGGTCTTACACATAAGGCTTTCATGCATTTTGAGTTGATTTTCTGTGTATGGTATAACATGGTCTTCCAGTTTCATTCTTTTACATGTGGATATCGAGTTTTTCTAATACCATTTCTTGAAGAGACTATCCTTTATCAATTGTGTGTTCTTGGTACTTTTGTTGAAAATGAGTTGACCATACATGTGTGAATTTATTTATAGTATATCCCATTGAAGAATTTATCATTTTTATGACAATATCATACTATTTTGATTACTGTAGGTAAAGAGTACTTATTAACTAGAGATATTATTTTCTTTGTTCCATATTAATCATTTTTACTAAATGTATTTTACACTTCGTGTGTCTCAGTCTGAGCTAGTCACATTTCAAGTTCTTAATAGCCACAAGTAGCTCAGTGTCTTGGCCAATGCAAGTCCAATCTCTGAATGAAATTAAGATTGTTGTTGAACATATTCAATCTGTTCAACACTGACAAAGTTAATGTGGTGTTCAATGAACTGTCCTTCCTTTCATACGTTTAACACCTCTTCTTAAGAGTACCTTCAGGTTTCTTGGGTTCTTAAGAGTTCTTTCCTCTTTTCTTTTTGGCCTTACTTACAGTCAAAATAGCAGGTATTGAAGCCTCATTTTGCACGCAATCCATATTCAGGGTATCCTATCCACAGCATTTTATTTTTTTCCTCTATTCTGAAGTCTGCCTTCCTAAAACCTAGGTTGCATATCTGTCAATTTCATATTCATGATTTTATTCTTCCTTGTTCATTTCCATCTTAACCATGATGCCCTTTTGGGTCCCCCCATCTTCTGAAAGCTGAAATTATCAGTAAGACATTAATTTATCTGATGCTTTACTTTTTAAGAGGATGAAACTCCAAAAGACACCCTGATAATAGCAGTCCCCCAATGATTCTTTATCGTGCTTCTGTGCGAGCTTTGTAATTTCTATTACAAAAAATTGTTATCTTGTAGCCTCTAATTGTCTGGGTTCTGTGTGGAGATTCTCTTATAGCAGTATGGACATTAGTTTTTCTTTCTGTGTGCTCAAGGAAGTGCTCAGCTGGTAAATTTAAATACAAGTATGTACATACCTTCCTGATACACAGTTTCCTTCTTCTTCCTTTCAGATTGGTAACTCTTAAACTCTGTTATATCCCTTTCATTTCAGACATAAGTCCTAGGCCATCAAATATCAGTAGCAAATCCCCAATTTCAGTGTGGGAGAGCCCATAAGAATCCTATCAATTAAATCATTTTGTAAGATTAGGAAACTAAGGTTTACAAAGACAGTTTTTTCATATTTATATATCTGATATCATTGAGGCTCTTCTGATAGCCCTTTGCTATAATTTAACTTCATTTTGTTACCTTTACAATTTTATCATTTGGTAGACACCTAGGACTAAACTTCTGTCTTTCGTTTAAGTACCTAAAAGTACCTAAAAGACTTTTATCTGAGAATGCCTGTACTATACTTTCATTTTGCTTAACTTTACACATAGTAAGCATTTGAATAATGGAAAAAAAAATGTCACATCTATTCACTCCCGTAATATTCAGTTTTGCATGGACTTCTAAATCTGTCTTGCAGATTAAAGTCTCCTCGGTTATATCTGAATAAAAAGCAGCCTCACAGTGGCCCACAAATAACGTCATCACTCATTGTTTGATCTTATCAACTGCCGCTCCCTCCTGGCTCACCCAGCCCCAGCCGCCTGGCCTCCTACGCTATTCCTCAAACTCACCAAGCCCCTCGGTTTTGTTTTTTTTTTTTGCTTCAAACATTTGCACTTTGGAGTTGCCTTTGCCTGGAATATTCTTCCTGCAGATATCTAAATGGCCACTTGGCTTCTTCATCAATCACATCCTCACTTCAGCCCTCTAATCCACCCTATATACCCTAGAAACCATCTACAAGTTACCTCTCTCCCCCACCTTGTGGATATTCCTTTCCCCCACCCCCAACCCTGCTTAAGTAAAGAACCACATCAAATCCCTTAAGAACTGTTCTGTTAGCTTCTGGTCCATGCCCCTTTGGTCCATGCCCCTTTGATCGCTCGAAATCAGATCCTAACTGAGAAACTGCACATCAATGCCTCACTGTTCTCATGTACCCGTCACTTAATCCATACTTCTGAAAAGCTACATATTCCTCCTACATGGAATTCTCTCTCCCCCAAAGAATGTTTTTAATTTTCTTACCTCATTATCAAAGCCGAGTTTTGGCTGCTTGGTAGTAACAAATTTCTCCAAAGACATTCATTTCAGCCCAGGGTCTTCGCTTTATATTTAACCAAGTAAAAGGTTCATTGGGGAGACTTTCTCAGAATGAATAGAGTTCTGCTTAAATTAGTTATTCAGATATAAAGGGGATAAAATATTAAAATACATGCAGGTGTAACCTTTTCTTTTACTTTATTTTTTAAAGGAGAATCTTTGTTTTTCAGTTTTGGGGGCCTCCTGGGCCTTTCATAAGCTAAGCAGAACTGGAAAAAAACCAAACGCTCTCCATTGGTCTATATGAAAAAAGGTGAGGGAGAGACAATGAAAGGTAGAAAGCCAGTGACAGTCAGATGGCTGAGCAATGAGGCATTTGGGGGGGTTCGACAAATATAAGACAACCACAAGAAGAAGCGGGGCTTTAGGAAAAGAAAGATGTATCCAAACAAGGATGCTTGGGATGCCTTCTCAGTGCATATGATATAGTCTTACTGGGTTTCCTTTAAAGAAAACTTTGGTATACATCTATGATTACATTAGAATGTCTCTTAGCCCAGACAAGCTGGTTAATTGGTAACTGATTAATTAGTTTAAAAATATATATAGTTACTGTGGGGATTGAAAACAATGTTTCATGAAAATTTTAATTTTAAATTGGAAGTACATACTTTGAGGTAGGGCCAAGAGCTATTATATGGGCTTAAGTCAGAAGATATCTGAATTATTTTACTTGCATAAATTCTACCCATAATTAGCCAATTTCAATCTTTATTTTCTATATTTGAAGCAAACAAAGTCCCTGTTAGATAATTTAAGTACATGATAATTGTATGTTTTTACATAATTCCTAATTTTTAACAGTTTTCTTACCTACACCCAAATCAACGGCAATATTTTAGGCAGTACTCAAGTATTCCAAAGCATTCAATCTTGTTTTCTTTTTCACTACAATCACCAACTCTTTTACCTTATATATTTTTTAATTCATTGATTTATATAATAATTCATTAAATGATATTTTCACTGTAACAAGTACAATTGGTACAAGCCGGTTTGGGGACAAACACTACTGACTCTAGATGAGCAGAGAACTTAACTGGTGGTAGGAAGACTATGTTAATGTACCAAGGGTGGGATAGAGTACTAGCTGCAGTGTTCAGTGTGCTGTGGGTATAACAGAGCTGGATACAGTGAATGAAGAACATCAAGGCCAGTTCAATGTTTTCTCAGAGTCTGACTTGTATTTCTTTTGGAAAAAATTGGCTTTGAATCCATCAAATGAAATTTTTATAACACAGAGGATTGAGTAAGGCTTTGGAAGTTTGTCATTTCTGGTTTTCACACCTGTCATTCAGGCTTCAAATATCATAGAAGCAAGATTTGCAAAACACAAGTTACAATTGCATTCTGTGTTGTCACCAGTAGCCTCCATAAACAGGGATGTGATGGTAATAAAAGAACTATTTTCTCTTACACTTCTCACTTCAAGCATTATGTCTTTTCCATGTTTCACTTTGAACTCTATAAACTGCAATTCTTTCTCAGTATTTCTTGTTAACAATTTTTGAAGTCTTGTCTTCTTATTGTACTAATTCTGGGGGGAGGGTAATATGGTATAATGGATCGAATAGACTCAGTCGGGGGCCTTCCCAGGTGGTGCTAGTGGTAAAGAAGCCGCCTGCCAATGCAGGAGATACAACGGATGCGGGTTTGATCCCTGGGTTGGGACGATTCCCTGGAGGAGGGCAAGTCAACCCACTCCAGTTTTCTTTCCTGGAGAATCCCATGGACAGAGGAGCCTGGTGGGCTGCAGTCCATGGGGTCATAAAGAATCAGGCACAACTGAAGTGACCTAGCGTGCACACAGACTTAATCAGGCAAATCTAAATTTGGGTATATAGAATTATAGCCGTGTGATTTGGGGCAGTTTGAATTTTGTTATACTCACCATCAAAATAATTATTAATATAACCTAGAGTATAGAGTTGTGAGAATTAAATGATATAATACATGCAAAAGGCCTAACACAGTGCCTGATGCATAGCAGGCATGTAATCAATGTCATCTATTATTAGTAGCCATCTTCCTCCATCTTCAGGCCCTCTCAGTGATATGTTATCAGTTCTTCACATATGTTAGGTATTCATGCCTGCTTAGTAACTCACTACTTGACAATCACATTGGCAATGTACCCAGCAGTCATATAAGGTGAGGAGAATAAAAGGCAAGATTGAAGGCATGAAACCACCTCCTACTCTGACTTAGTGGTTTGCTAAAAACACCTTGATGTCCTGCTTTAAACATACTAGTAAAGAGATGCCTTACATTCATATCCTTATATGATTTATACTTCTGTTTTGCTTTTCTTTTCTTTTTTCTTTACTTTTTATGGTTTAAGTGCCTTCTCCTTTCAATTGATTCCATTTGAAAAGATGGTTTATTTTAAAGGAAAGTGCTTTGGTTGTTTCAAGGGTCTGCAGTACATCAAACACATCTCCAAGGCCGGTGTAGAGTGTTCCTCATACACATTAAATAAAGCTTCTAACAGGCTGCATTACTGAGCTCACTCAGCTTGCTCTCCACAGCCAGTTTCAATTTCACTAAAAGGAAAGAATTGGTAATTAATTATCTAGGCCATGTAATGAGTTTCCATTACTTGGAATTCAATAAAGCTCTTTCATTGTGACCAGGCTGATCAATAGCACAGAAGGGCTAATAGAAACCACAGATACAGCGGGGATAATAGAATGGCTATAGGAAATGAGGCTGGGGCCCTGGGGCATGCTATCTTCTCTCTAGGGAATGGAAGCTGCTTGGTAGCTGCTGCTTTTTTTTTTTTTTTTAAGAAACACTCTGTGAGTCATTGTGAAATGAGTAGGCTATTGTATTACTGCACAAGCTAATGGAAATTACCTCACAAAATCCATACGTGCTTGAAGCTGGAATGACTTTGGAGGTTATTTAGTTGTATTGCTCATGGATCACCATGCTGTCTAGATGGCCACTTTTTTGTACCAAGTAATATCATCTTTAACACCAACCTCACCATTCCCTAACTGCCACTGCTGATTAGATTAAAAGGTATAACTGATAAAAAAAGCAACCAATAATTGGAGTAGCAAGGCTTATGCAGTTGCCTACATAGAAAGATGTGAAAGACTAAAAAGATGGGGGACGTAATTGATTTTCTGTGGGATTTTAATCTGGCACTAGGAGACAATGTAATTGTTTAACTGTGGTTTAAAACTGATAGACCCTACACAGTGTGGACTTGTGAGGAAGGGTTAGCACAATGATCAAATCACATTTGTAAGAATGCCATTTGCCCAAGAAAGGAAAACTATACACTCCAACATTCTAATAGAGGCCAAAGGGTACATTTGACGCCTGAGAGTTTGCTCATTTCAGTGCCAATGTGTTGTGTTTTCCTATGAAAATTCTATTTTTTTAAGATATCTTTATAAGTTCTCTGTTCCTTTAAATCAAAGGATCCTAAGTAGAACTATGGTCCAATTCCAGCGTTTTTCAAACAATGAAGCCTATTGTAGGCAGTAGGAGTTTAGGTATATGTATATGAATGCATACGTGTGTGTGCTAAGTCGCTTCAGTCATGTCTGACTCTTTGTGACTCTATGAACTGTAGCCCACCAGGCTCCTCTGTCCATGGGATTCTCCAGGCAAGAATACTGGAGTGGGTTGCCATGCCCTCCTCCAGGGGATGTTCCTGACCCAGGTATCGAGCCTGCATCTCCTGTGTCTCCTGCATTGCAAGTGGATTCTCTACCACTGAGCCACTGGGGAAGCCCTACGTACATGCATAAATATAGATATGTTGGGATGGCTGTGGCAGATTGTATTTTCCAAAGATGATTGGAAACGTTATCTCCTATCCTACATGCTCTTCAGCAGTGTGACCTTGCAAGCCCTCCACTAGGAAGTAGAGTGTATCTTCTCTCTCCCTTGAATCTAGGAAGGCTCTCTGACTGCTCTGACCAATAGAATACAGTACCAGTGACACTGTGCAGCTCCAGGCATAGCTCTTGACTGACCAGGCAACTTCGGCTTCCTCCTTCTTGGAAACCAGCGACATGCAAGAAATGTGGCTTCTTGGGACTGCAGTGCTGGGAGAAACCCAAACCACATGGAGAATCCTTGGATAAGGAGAGGCTGCATGGACAGACAGACAGACAGACGAGCCCACACAGAGTTCAAAGGCAAATGAGATGTCAGCCATGTAGTAATAAGTCATCTTGAAGTGAATCCTCTAACCTCAGTCACCCCAGCGGATGAGACAGATTAGAGACAAAACTCTCAGTCAACCCTTTTCCAAATCCCTGATCCAAAAAGTCATAAACAAAATGGAAGTTATTTTAGACCACTAAGCTTTGGGTTAGCTTGTTATACAGCAGTAGATAATTGAAACATTAGGTCACTCGACTTTCTAATCAATGTCCATGAGGCCTTAGTTTTACTGGAATATTTTTAGCATCACATACAAATACCTTTTAAAAATTCATTTTTATTTTTTTCCCTCTCTTTTGAATTTTATATTTTGTATTGGGGTATAGCCAATTAACAATGTCGTCATGGTTTCAGGTGAACAGAGAACGGATTCAGTCGTACATATACATTTATTCATTCTCCCTCAATGCCTTTTCAAGCTGATATTTCATTTGGCAAATAGAAAAGCAAGTGGATGTCATGTTAAAGTCACAAGAAACATTTCAGACAGAAGCTCAAATTATGTGACAGATGCAGTTTCATTAATCTTTATAACGCCATGAAGGAAGGCATCATTACTTCACTGTGGACTTTGAAAATATGAGAAATTCAGAGACACAGTCTCAATATTTCCCCAATGGTCAGTGGTGCAAATTGAAGATTTTTTTCTCACTGATGATTACTTATCGAGGTTCCAGTAGCTAGAGATGGTCAAGAGAGTGCTCTTAGATGCCTGTTTTCTAAAATCAGTAATTTGTTATAGTCCACTTGTGTTGCCAACTTGTGGTCAATATCCTACTGGTTAGAAAGAGCCAGCTTCCAGTTTTTCCATATCCGTACCAACACTTGTTATTACCTGTCCTTTCGGTTTTAGCTATTTTAGTGGATGGGAAGTCATAGCTCATTGTTGTTTTGATTTGCATTCCTTAATGACTAGTGATGTTAATCACTTGTATATGTGTTTATTGGTTGTGTTATTTATTTATATACTTTGGAGAAATGTCTATTCAAATCTTTTGCCCATTTTAATCACATGATATCCCTTATATATGGAATCTAAAAGGAAATGATGCAAAAGAATTTACAAAATATAAACAGATTCACAGATTTAGAGAACAAACTTATGATTGCCAGTGGGGAAGGATGGGAGGAAGGATAGTTAGGGAGTTTGGGATTGACATGTACACATCACTATATTTAAAATTGATAACCAACAAGGACTTACTATGTGGCACAGGGAACTCTGCTCAATGTTACGTGGTAGCCTGGATGGGAGGGAAGTTTGGGGGAGAATGGATACATGTACATGTATGGCTGAGTTGCTTTGCTGTGTATCTGAAACTATCACAGCATTGTTAATCAGCTATGCTCCAGTATAAAATAAAAAGTTAAAAAATCTTTTGCCCATTTTAATTGGGTTATTTACCTTTTTTGTTGTTGGATCTCAAAGAATTCTATAAAGAACTCTAGTGTGCATGAGACCCTTATCAAGATATATTCTTTGCAAATATTTTCTCCTGTAAGACTTTGATTCTTATTTTTTTTTTTTTGGTATCATATACAACATTTAAGAATCTGATGAATTTATGGAATCTCATACAGCATCCGGTCCCATCACTTCATGGCAAATAGATGGGGAAACAGTGGAAACAGTGACAGACTTTATCTTCTTGGGCTCCAAAATCACTGCAGATGGTAACTGCAGCCATGAAATTAAAAGATACTTGCTCCTTGGAAGAAAAGCTATGACCAACCTAGACAGCAGGAACATTACTTTGCCAACAAAGGTCTGTCTAGTCAAAGTTATGATTTTTACAGTAGTCATGTATGGATGTGAGAGTTGGACTGTGAAGAAAGCTGAGTGCTGAAGAAATGATGCTTTTGAACTGTGGTGTTGGAGAAGACTCTTGAGAGTCCCTTGGACTGCAAGGAGATCCAACCAGGCCATCCTAAAGGAGATCACTCCTGGGTGTTCATTGGAAGGACTGATGTTGAAACTGAAACTCCAATACTTTGGCCACCTGATGCGAAGAGCTGACTCATTGGAAAAGACCCTGATGCTGGGAAAGATTGAGGGCAGGAGGAGAAGGGGACTACAGAGGATGAGATGGTTGGATGGCATCACTGACTCAATGGACATGGGTTTGGGTGGACTTCGGGAGTTGGTGATGGACAGGGATGCCTAGTGTGCTGTGATTCATGGCGTCGCAAAGAGTCGGACATGACTGAGTGACTGAACTGAACTGAACATACAGCAAAGTGTACCCTCACATTTTCAGGGATTTTGCACACATTTTCAGGGATTTCACAAACATTCTGAGGCCACTCCATGGAAACTTTAAGAGTCTATGTCTCTCCACCTCTCCCCAGGTTTTATGCTTCTCTGGAATCATTGAGCTACTGCATAACCATGTGTTGCAATGAGATGAAGAAAATGGCTCTTTCAGTGGATGGTCTGAGGATTCCATTTGTAGACAGACATTTGGTCTTGTTGGAAAGTTGCCTTGAGTGACCTTCTTAGAGTCAGCAATTCTGTGTAGGACTGAATGTGCTGAGTCTTACAGAGGAGAGGAAATTGTGCATGAGACAAGGAGAGATTTTTTCCCCCTGTTTTTGGATGGAGTAGGGAGAAGGGAGAGAGGACTTTAGCCAACTGAGAAACTGAGAGAGGGTTGAAGAGGAGAATTCCCAGGACATGTCCTGATGAATTGGAAGTAAATGGATGTTTTCCTAGAGCTAATCAACAGCACTCACTTAACTACCTTTGTCATGTCTGCTTCCCAACTAGAGAGAAAAAGATGAAGTGAAACAGTGAGAGCTATTTAAGTAGACAACTGGAAGCCAGAGGCTGGGGGATGTTTAGATCTTTTTATTTTTCTGAAGTCTATTGCTGGGGAAAAATCATGAGTCTGAATACTATTTTTTTGGACATGCAAAGTTACCATTTAACCCAAACTCAATGTCTCATGACAAATTGCCTCCCTTCTGTCTAACTTCATTATCTTTTCTTTTCAAGAACAATCAGAAAAATTGTGCTCATCATTTCAGAAACTATCAAGAATTTCAAGGCATCATAGAAATGTAGCATTTAAAGGGGTCTAGAATTTAAGCCTTATACTTAATTCCCTATTCATCATGCCTGGTAAAAGGTCATTTAGGTTTTGCTTGAAGGCTTTTGGTGAAGGAGAAGTCACCACCTCATAATAAAGCAGCCAGTTGATTTGATCTTTGGCTGTTCTAACTTACAGAAAATTCCTACTTTACTGAACTGAACTGAGCCTCCTTATACTTCCAACTATCATCACTATTAACAGTTATGCTACTTGGGACCAAAATATGAAAACTATGTGTGTGTGTTAGTTGCTCAGTCCTGTCCAACTCTTTGCGAATCCATGGACTGTAGCCCGCCAGGCTCCTCTGTCTATGGGGTTCTCCAGGCAAGAATACTGGAGCAGATTGCCACTCTCTTCTCCAGAGGATCTTCCCAACCCAGGGATCAAACCCTGGTCTCCTGTATCATAGGAAGATTCTTTACCATTTGAGCTACAGGAAAGTCTATGAAAACTATAGATACTCTTTATTTAGCACCACTCATCATTTCATGGCAAATAGATGGAGAAACAGTGGAAACAGTAGCAGACTTTATTTCCTTGGACTCCAAAATCACTGCAGATGGTGACTGCAGCCATGAAATAAAAATACGCCTTGGAAGAAAAGTTATGACCAAACTAGACAGCATATTAAAAAGCAGAGACACTACTTTGTCAACAAAGGTCCGTCTAGTCAAGGCTATGGTTTTTCCAGTGGTCATGTATGGATGTGAGAGTTGGACTGTGAAGAAAGCTGAGCACCGAAGAATTGATGCTTTTGAACTGTGGTGATGGAGAAGACTCTTGAGAGTCCCTTGGACTGCAAGGAGATCCAACCAGGCCATCCTAAAGGAAATCAGTCCTGGGTGTTCATTGGAGGGACTGATGCTGAAACTCCAATCTTTTGGCCACCTGATGCAAAGAGTTGACTCATTGGAAAAGACTCTGATGCTGGGAAATATTGAGGGCAGGGGGAGAAGGGGACAGCAGAGGATGAGATGGTTGGATGGCATCACTGACTCAATGGACAGGAGTTTGGGTAAACTCCGGGAATTGGTCATGGACAGGGAAGCCTGGCGTGCTGCAGTCCATGGGGTTGCAAAGAGTTGGACACGACTGAGTGACTGAACTGGCTGACTGATACCATTCATATGATAGGTGCTTTATATTATATTCGTATTATTTACTTGTAATTACTCATTACAACTCAGAAAGGCAGATGTGTCTTTTCCATTTAATAAGTAAGAAATTGAGGATTGAATTCATGTCTCAGAGAAAATAACTGAAACTGGGATTTCAACCTTGCTCTATGTGATCCCAAAGTCCAAGTGATTTCTAACACTGTCTCTCTAAGAATGACCAATTCTTTTTTTACCTGAAAGGTTTAAATAATAGAAGATAATGCTACTTCTCACTGTGACTGTTCCCTCTTCGGTGAGCAAATGGCCTCAGATTCTTCTAACCAAAAACATACATTCAACATTTCTTTCCTGTTGCAAAGCTCTATGCCAGGTACTCTAAGCAACATTATTTTGAATGGGAACTTGGTTTCTAAATGAATTAATTCACAACCCAATACCCACAATAGAAAATAACACTGTAAGAACTGTACTAGTAGAGTGAAGTACAGTGGAGCGTTGAGGATAAATATCCACATCCATTTGGTTTTGGCCTTTGCAATTATTTTGTTAGTTCATAGTTTTGGTTCTCTCCTATACTGATAAATGAAGGCCAGTCTTCACTTTCTAGACTTGACTTTACTGCTGGAAAAAAATAGATATGGTTACATTTTTATTTTTCTTTGTTCTGGCAGTCAACTAGATTTAAATGCAGACAAGCAAACTGGGAAATTTCCATTTGTCAGTTGAGTTAGACTTGTATCAAAGAAAGTGAAAGTGAAAGTTGTTCAGTCCTGTCCAACTCTTTGGGACCCCATGGACTATACAGTCCTTGGAATTCTCCAGGCCAGAATACTGGAGTGGGTGGCCTTTCCCTTCTCCAGGGGATTGTCTCAACCCAGGGATCGAACCCAGGTCTCCCACATTGCAGGCGGATTCTTTACTAGCTGTGACACAGGGAAGCCCTGCATCAAAGAAGATGCTCCTAAAGATGTAGTAATAGAATCGAAGAAGTTGCCATTCCTGATGAATAGAGTCTGTGGAGGCAAAATGGGAAATGAATTTTCACTTTTTAAGCAGATTTTTAATTCTTAAAATTAGTTTATCATATTGATAAGTTATAGAGCAGGCTCTTGAATAATATGTGCTTCATAACTGTGATGGAATACCTTGAAGATTCCTACAATGACCAGGCATAGGCTTTAAATAAAAATGTCTCCAAATTCCACATCTTGTGATGCATAACATGATATTTATTTTAGACAAGGGACATAGCAGATGAGTCTACACTAGGACTCAAGACAGTACATTGCATATGTGTGCATGTTTCATGCCTTTGAAAGCCTCAAAGGTATGTTTTGGAATTGTGACTAGAAATTAACTTTTCACTGTTTAAACAATATTTTCCCAAATTATTTATGGACGTAGTATTATTCTGTTTATTTTTATACCTCATTATTTCATGGATGCAAGAGGGATTTAAAACCAGTGCTTTTAATATAAAGTTCTTATATTGGTGAACAGGGAATTGAGGGCTGGGAGCCCTCTAAGTATATGGTGCTGATGATGGATGCAGGCTGCCTCTGAGTTTGCCCTGGATCCCTCAGGTGCTGCAGAAAGGCCCTGCAGGCTGTTCTCAGGAGGCATGGGAAAGCAGAATCCTATACTGGGCAGGTAAGAGTGAGAGGGAAAGTAAGGCATATGATAAAAACTCTGTTTAAATATATATATTTAAGGTTGTTTAAAAATATTTGTTTTGGCCTTTCGGAAGAAAACATTGCAGTGATTCCTGGGGATGCTTTCGGTTCAGTTCAGTTCAGTTGCTCAGTCGTGTCCAACTCTTTACAACCCCATGAACTGCAGCAAGCCAGGCCTCCCTGTCCATCACAAACTCCTGGAGTCCACCCAAACTCATGTCCGTTGAGTTGATGATGCCATCCAACCATCTCATCCTCTGTCGTCCCCTTCTCCTCCTGCCCTCAATCTTTCCCAGCATCAGGGTCTTTTCAAATGGGTCAGCTCTTCGCATCAGGTGGCCAAAGTATTGGAGTTTCAGCTTCTACATCAGTCCTTCCGATGAACACCCAGGAGTGATCTCCTTTAGGATGGCCTGGTTGGATCTCCTTGCAGTCCAAGGGACTCTCAAGAGTCTTCTCCAACACCACAGTTCAAAAGCATCAATTCTTCAGCACTCAGCTTTCTTTGTAGTCCAACTCTCACATCCATATATGACTACTGGAGAAACCATAGCTTTGACTAGACGGATCTTTGTTGGCAAAGTAATGTCTCTGCTTTTTAATATGCTGTCTAGGTTGGTCATAACTTTCCTTCCAAGGAGTAAGCATCTTTAGTTTCATGGCTGCAGTCACCATCTGCAGTGATTTTAGAGCCCCCCAAAATAAAGTCAGCCACTGTTTCCCCATCTATTTGCCATGATGTGATGGGACTGGATGCCATGATCTTAATTTTCTGAGTATTAAGCTTTAAGCCAACTTTTTCGCTCTCCTCTTTCACTTTCATCAAGTGGCTCTTTAGTTCTTCTTCACTTTCTGTCATAAGGGTAGTGTCATCTGCATATCTGAGGTTATTGATATTTCTCCTGGCAATCTTGATTCCAATTTGTGCTTCATCCAGCCCAGCATTTCTCATGATGTACTCTGCATGTAAGTTAAATAAGCAGGGTGACAATATACAGCCTTGACGTACTCCTTTTCCTATTTGGAACCAGTGTGTTGTTCCATGTCCAGTTCTAGGGATGTTGTTTGTACATGATGGTTTTTCCATTCGTTATTATAGTTATTATTAATTCATTCATTTTGCCAACATTTATTGAGTACCAGATGCTGTCCTAAGTTTGGGGTTCCAGTGATGAACAAGACTGACACGGTTTCTACCCTGATGGAAATTCCATGAATAAGAGAATAGTGTGATTTGTATTTCACAAAGAAAAAAGCAACCAATTTTATACGAAAAAGACTTAATTTGTTTAAAGAAATCTTTCCTTTAAAAAACTACATAATATAGAATTTTAGGATTGTGCAATAGATATTTGTGGACTGCTGTCATTATTAAACAATGCTGTTAATAGTGTCGTAGCTAATATGGTTATAGTTGTCAAGACATCCTGGTCTGATGCCGGGCCTCTCTTCTCAAGGAGACCATGTGTACCTGTTCTTTGCTTCAGTGTGTGCTGACTTTGTACTGTAATCTCTGAAGGCTACATCCCTCCTTGTCATTTCTGAATTCCGGAGGAAGACTTCGTGTAAGCTCCAGGTATTCACGACAGTCTGTTGTCTCTGGCATGTGGGGGTTGAAGCAGTAGTTTACAGGAGGGGAAGAATAGAAGTTGCAAAGCTTATTTATCCCTCTCTCTCTTTTTGTAAACAAGTTACCTGAGCTCCAGAGGGCACAGTCCCACAGACAGTGACAGAACCAAGCTGTCCAGTTACCTTTCTATTTCACACTCTTTGCATTTGTGCTGTGATAATGTTCCTTTGGGAAAGAATGCATCCACCATGATAAAAGGAAGGCCTTTGTCTCTTTGACTCACCACTGCACCTCCAGTGCCAGAAGAATGCCTGATGTGTAGTAGATGCTCAGTAAATGTTGGTGAAAGACTTAATAAATGAATGAGCTAAAAGCTATTGATCACAATTAAGTACAGTTTACAGGATGTCATGAAAAGCCAATGGCCTTAGCCCTACAAATAACATACAAAATCAAAAGGCATGTAGTTTGAATTTTTTCCTTGGCGTTATTAATCTTTGTGTCTTATTAGTCACCTGAACTTTCTGCTGCCTGTATCTCTAGGTAAGAACATCAACTGAAGCTCCATTCAGTCAGAAATCAACCACAGGCAGCTGGTCATTGCAAAAGAGTTCCTGGGGAATTCCCCACAAATAGATTTTTTTTTTTAAATTAAAAAACAGCCACTTGAATTAGAGAGGAGAGGCCAAGAGATGGTTTAATTTATGCCTTGTACCCTGGCCCACAGCCCATTTTCATAGCTGGACCAACATAGCAGTAAATAAGTGAATTCTCAGAGTGGAGAAGGTTGCCTATGAAGACTATTGTCCAGATGGAGGATACAGTTGGTAAACAGGAAAAAGAACTGAAAAAAGGAGAGATGGCTCCGTTTCCTTGGGATACCTAGCTGGTGCTTGAAGGATCCATGTTTTGTTCCTTTTATCCCATGACCCTAAATGAAGTATTTTTTGGCATATGCACTTAAGAGGAAGGTTCTAGCATGTCCCATTTGCCACAGAATATTTCAAGTTTATTTCAGCACCATTTACAGCAGCCAAAAAATATTTGGGGTTATGAATGGAGATAGATAAAGAATAGCTTATTATTTCACTAGGTTAGCTGAGAGTAGACACTGTAAAATGTATTTCAGAAAGTGAATATATTTTCCCCTATCAAATGTATACAAAGAGGTACAATTACACTCAAAGGCAATTGGATTTTATTTTTATAAGTAATAACCTGGCATGTTCTTCATCATCCTTCAAGAGGTTCAAGTGGTTTGGTCTGGAGGCAAGACAGGTGTCTATTAATAGATGAATGAGTGATGGAAGCTTTGATTCTAAGCAAATAATTGACTTGGAAACTTTGATACTTCTTTGATAGGATAAACCTGGTTTAAGTGTTAGAAGACAGGATGTCCTATGTCTATTTTGCCAGTAACATTCTGTATGACCTTAGAGAAGACACTTAGGTGCTCCGTGTCTTAGTTTCCTTATGTACAAAATGAAAATAACAACCAGCCCAAGACTTTAATTTGTGGAATTGTGAATATGACTTTATTTGCAAACAGGGTCTTTGAAAATGTAATCAAGTTCAGGTGAGGTCATTACTGTGGGCCCTGGGTTTGGGTAGACTCCGGGAGTTGGTGATGGACAGGGAGGCCTGGCTTGCTGCGATTCATGGGGTCGCAAAGAGTCGGACACAACTGAGCGACTGAACTGAACTGAACTAATTGAATCTGATTGCTTTTCTTACAAGAAGATGGAAATTTGGACATAGAGACACAAAGAGAGAAGGCCACATAAGCTACACAGGCACCAGAAGCTAGGGAGACACAAAGAAGGTTTTTTATCCCGAGTCTCAAAAGGAGCTTGGCCCAGCCAACAACTTGTCTTAGGATTTCTCGCCTCCAGAACTATGAGTATATAAATTTCTATTGTTTTAAGCCACCTAGTCTGTGATAATTTGTTATAGCAGTCCTAAAAAACGAATTCACTACCTAACTTATGTGGTATTGTGAAGCTAAAAGTAATAATGAATGTTAAAAAATGTTCTGAAATCTATTACATTAGGATAAATTGCTATAGAAAGATTAAGATTACTTCAACTTTCTATGTCTTAAAATATAACTAAATGAACTTCTTTAAAGCAGACAGTGTTATGGAAAGGATAAATTTAAAACTCTGTTACAATACTTTTTATCACTAAAAAATATTTCATAAAAAGATTTTAGCCTTCAAAAATATCTCTAGTAAAACCCTGAAAAATCAGCAGTTAATAAATATTCTCATTTTCTGTCTTCTTTCATTTTTATGTATTTAAACAATTTTTCCCCCTAAGTACATGAGTTTTTTTTCCCAAGGAAGCTTGAATGTCTCATTCATTATACTTGGAGGGTTGGCTTTTGCACAGCCTACACAATAACCAGAAAATAAAAACATGGCAAAATAAAGAAACTTATGAGATGTAGCAGCAAAAATCCCTTAATAGGTCTGATTCGTCACTCACCACCCCAAAAACCACAGAGGTGAAATACTATCAAATTGTAGTCACTTTGCAATATTCTTTGTTAATCCAAAAGAGTGGTTAGTCCAAAGCAACACATTCATCATGTCAAAAATTATATTATGCTTCAGAGAGTATTGTGGTGTATCTCCCCTTCTATACATGTCTATGAGAGGAATTAATATAATTATTGTTGTAGATACCTGTTAGTAGTTCCTCTTCATTTCTCAGGATTTTCTTGAACTTGAATTTTTCCGAACTTGAAATTTTCTCATCAGGAGATGAGAGTTAAATGTATCAGACTAAAAACTCAGAAACTTTAGAAGTCATGCAGTTTAAATGCTCTCATCTTACAGATAAGGGAAGCAGAGCATAGCTGTTCAGTGACCTGTTGAAGGCTGCACAGGGATTTGGTGACAGACTAGAATTCCAGTTGCTTGACTTCATCCAGTCCAGTGCTCTTTCTTTAAATCCACAGTGGTCATACGGACTTGGTATTAGTTCTTGGATCTCTAACATACTAGCTATGTGACCTTGGATAAGTCTCTCAAATTTTCTGAACATGTCTTTTCTAGCTTATAAAATGAAAACAGAGAAACCAATAAAAGCTGTAGTGCAGCTAAAAGGGAAATATTCAGGCCACAGAGTGTATCCAATCTGAGAAAACATCAGCTTCCCTTCTCCCTTCCCCATGCCACGTTAATGACTACTTGTTCTTTCTCAGACGTGGCTTTCAGGTGTTGCTTCCTTGACCCTAAGAGACTTGCAGAGGACCCTTCCTCCTGCGCTTGTAGCTCCTGGGGCTGTTCCTAGTGTATAAGCACTTCCCTCAAGTCTACTGCATTTGCCTGATGATTGGACTATAGACCTTTGATTGCAGGAACTGTTTCACATTCACTGCTCTATTTTGACACTTAAGACAGTACTCAAAAAAATGTGCTGGTGAATGATCAATGGATGAATTATTTACTTCACACATTCTAGGGGAAGGGGTTTTGAAAGCATATATTTTTATGGAAGGAATTCCATCTTTTTCCCAGGTGCTACCAATGTAAAGTTTGGATGTACACATTTTGTGGACAATTTTTTTCCTAGTGATTTTTAACCTTCATGATTATGTTTTGTTTAGGATACTGGTGCAATTACTTTGTATTGCCTGAGCTCATATTGACTAAGGGTGGAGAGAGGTTAGGCAGCCTTGGGCAACCATAGTTTCACCAGAAAAAATTCAATTTAGAATCATGACTCTACTGACCATAAGCCACAGTGTGCTCCATTACTTGTAAATAAGTAAAGATTTCCGAAGTGAAAGAGGCAGTTGTAAAAGAGTTGAAAGTACTCCAAGGTTATTGTTAGATTTCCTGGATCTGATTACATGATTCTGTGTTCTTACTCATAATGTGGAGATAACAATGTCCACCTCATAGAATGTTTGTGAAGGATCAATGAGAGAATGTTCATGAACATACTTTGTAAATGGTGAAGTACTATGTGAATGTGAGGATGTAAATCATGACTTTGATTACCAAACTAGAGAAGGACAGCTAATTCCTTTCTTACTTTAGTATCCAGGACTAGAAAATGGAGGAACTTGGTCATTTCATCCTGTTGGAAAGTAGGATCCCATTGACAGTGTTCTAGGGTTTGCCCAGCTACTGATGCTCAGTGACTGCTTAAATGCTCCAGTCTGAGCTTGGGAAGCAGAATTATCTAAAAGAAACTAGGAAGAACAGGAACAAGAACATGTACAAGCCTTACCTCCTGGAAAATCTAGTGCTGACAGGGGAGATTTGAATGAATAGCAGCACTTTTCCTCTTCTCCTAGAGCTCTGTTCTAGCATGGTTTTCAGAGGACAAAAGCCTGAAATTCTCAAATTACTTCTTTTCAATGGATCTCTCATCTGCATGGCTCCTAAACTATGAGTCTAAGTCCACCCCAGGATACATATAGTTGAAGGTAATAACACCAATCACACCAATCACATTTATCTGAGAAATTCAACCTGATTTAGTGTTGTGCACAGGATACCCTAAATCAAGCCAAGGTCCCTGTACTGCTCTTTGAAAGGACTCGTACCAGTAGACCTAGGCAATGCTTATTGGAGGCCATAACTATTTTCAGCTGTTGCTAAAACATACTGAGAGTGATACCACTTACCGACCACATAACAATCACCAATATGGAATCTCTTCTGTCTTTCACACTCTTCTTCCAAGAATACTTGAGGCTTTTTTTTTTTTTTTAGCCTGTTTTCCCTTCAAGGATTCTTAAAGGGTTCTCATCTCTCCATATATTTAACCTACTGCTGCAAGGTAGATTGTGGCGTAAAGAGACAGCCATTATTATCAGCATGCACACTTGGCATAAAATGCTAAGGTTACCTGGCATATTTATCAAGGATACAGAACTTCCCATTAGTGAGGAGGCTACACAGTGTAGATCCAGATGCACCTTATCTCTAACAAAAGAGTTTTCCTTTGTCTACATACTACTTAGTTGCTGTCACAGTCTATGCAGGTAAAATCCCATCAGAATTGAAAAAAGAGAGAAATTCTTGCTAGGCTATTGCCCTCTATATTTAGGCTTATATCTTCATATCTCTATTGTTGAAGGATTTACATTAATCTTCTCTTTCATTTAAGCAGATATTTATAAACATCATTCTCTTTTGATCCTTGAACCAAATGCTCATTAGCAAACCAACATCCTCATCCAAGTAGCCAGAGCAGAGTTGTTAAGGTGTCCCTTCAACAAACATATACAGCTTTGGTTGCCCAGTATCCTAGAAATCTTGTGTCCTTTGTATCTGTTGAGAAATATTCATTGAGTGGATGTTGTCAGGATGAGGTAGGAAGCATAGAGAGTAATTTGCCCATGAGTAGAGTTATAGGGATAACTATGGTTGTTCTGCTCTCTGTAGAAGGACGCCTTGAAGAAGGTTCAAAAATCCCATCTCTTGGCAGTGACTGTAGCTCCCAGCCATGGGCATAGAAAATGGAAAATGCATGAGACATGAGGAAATCATTCCATTGAGACAACTGCTGCTGACACTCGCTCTTGACTTACAACATTTGTTATCTCTCTTAAGTTCTCTTTCATTCTTTAGAGAACTTGAAAGTTCAAGGAAGGTTTCTAATATATTAAACTAATGATTTTTATATTTAACTTTTAATGGAAGGCTTGTAGAATATTTTAGAACCAAAAGAGAACCTGTAGATTGTTATTTCTCTTTGTTTTTCATTTGTGTGTATAATCAGGTAGGTTTCATGATTGACTATTTAAAAGCTTCTCTCTCCATATATTTGACCAACCATTACATAGAGTTTTCTTTTAAAGTTACAGATGAGCCATTGTAGATTTCAGCAAAATTTTTTGATTCACAGATTTAATGATTTCAGTTATGGCTTAATATTTGAGTAATGTCACTACTGTCCAAGTCTTCCATAATTATAATTCAATTTGTCAAAATTTACTTAATAGCCATGTGCCTAAGCATAAGGGAAACACTTGGTCTGTTTAGCAAACCTTCTGTCGGAGCAGTATACAAGAAGACTGTAGCTGTTGATTACTGTTTTAGTGTGGGTAGGATATGCCATATGATGCAAGATGGCTCCTGCCAACTAAGTCAGCAAAGGATTTTGTTTAGCAGAATTCTGTTTAATAAGAAAGAGTTTTGATAAATAGTCTCGTCTCAGATGGTTTAAACTATTGATTTACCAATACTGCTTCTATCTCGACCCAAGGGGACACTGTTGATACCACGTAGAATATTACAAACTCTCTGCCATATGCATGTTGTCTCGCCCATGCTTCAACCCTATCACCTTTCAGCAGATTGCTTTAGACAAGAGATCTCATGGGCAAGGAATCTGCAATGCATATAAGCTTTCTTGCTGATTTAATACAAGAGAGTCCTAGATGTTGACCTTGTCTTGAGTTATTCTAACTTGGCAGGGCTGTAACACTGCAAAGACCTGCAAATCCCTTTTTAACAAGGCTATCTGAACCAAATGGCCCCAGTCCAAATACATGAAAATTTAAAGATGTCCAAGAGATCAGTGGCTTACAGTATTAAAGAGCAGGAAGACTGACAGTGCATTTAACTCAGTCTACATGTTTATCCAGTCAAGGATTCTGTCTCCAAGCGTAATAGCTGCTCTGTTATCACTTTATAAATTGCTGTGCATATTATTTCAATAATGAACTGGGAGAAGACATTCTGTTTGCAGATATTAAAGGCACAAAATGCCCTACTACAATCCCCAGATGTTCAATTATTTGAAAGAAATTATTTCTCCTCTAAGCAGTTGTATATTTAATTTTTCCAAAAACAGAAGGTAGAACAGATATTATAATGTCCATAGAGCCCATGGTCCTTGAAGTACCCACAGGTATTGCAGGCCAACCAGAGTGGTTCTCAAGGCAAGAGGTAGGCCAAGAATGGGATGCAGGTGCTCACAATTCTGCTTATGAGTGCTTTCTTTCATGGAAAAAAAAATCCTATCATTTTCCAGGATGAGAGAGAAATTGGCAATACCTATCAACTTGGCACTAAGTAAGCCTAATTTGGCAAGATTTATAGTATACCTATTGCAGAAACGATCATATGCACACATCGTGTACTATGTCTAAAAGGGCAGCCTAATGCATTCTTTTCTACTCTAATGTAGCAAAGCACATTAGAGTGTGTATTGAACACAAGTGCTCTGTGAGTTTTGCATGGAGAGTTTTCCCTTGGCAAACACTTCTACATTATGTGTTGAAAAATATCAGTTTTCAAAAGGAAAGCAAGAACACAAATATTATATCTGTATCTATCTATCTGTCTATCTATCTCTTCCTGTACCAGGGCATGTGAATTTGAACACTCTACAGTTCTATTGTATGTAGTGTTTTTCAGCATGGTCTAGACTGAACACTCCCAGTAAGAAGCAAAGTAAAAACAAATGGATGCAAATAAAGGACTAAAGAAAGGCAGAAGCAAGGTTTTTAGAAAAAGAAGTATGAGGCTCAGGTCATAAGCAGTGGTAAGCACCTACTGCGGATGCTCTGGTAAGTATCTTTCTTTAACTGAGCTCCAGTTTGCTCATTGTAACATGATTAAGTTTGAGTAGGTGATTTATTAGCCTAGTAGGTATATGGTTAGCCTGATATTGTTGTTTAGCCGTTGAGTAATGTCTGACTTTTTTGTGGACCCCATGGACTGTAGCCCAACAGGCTCCTCTGTCCATGGGATTCTCCAGGCAAGAATACTGGATTGGGGTGCCATTTCCTTCTCCAGGGGATTTTCCTGAACCAGGGATCAAAACCACATCTCCTGTGTTTCCTGCATTGGCAAGAGGATAATTTACCACTGGGCCACCTGGGAAGCCCACAGTTTCTATAATAAGTATGGTTAAACCAGAACAAACATACAGACAAACCTTTAAGTTTACAATTCTGCACTCACATGTTGCCCATCCATCTTAGTCCACTGGAATTCTCAGATTTAAACATGCCCATATCATGAAGAAGGAATAAAGACAGGTAATTGTGGGTTTCTAAAGGAGTTTTCTTGTTTTAAACGGTGATCAGGGCAGTATTGATGGTTGTGTCAAATGAGGAAGGGAACATGCTTTCATTCTGGGTTGGCAGGCACCCCGCCAAAAGTGAAATAAAGGAGTAACTGATTCACTGAATAATCTGGACACTTTAGAATGCAAGCAGGAAACAATGTAAGTTTCCTTTCAAAATTCATCTTCAGGTCCTTCAGTCACCCTCTGTGGATTAGTTCTTTTTCTGCCCCTGGATGAACCCATAGGCAGGTCTTGCCCCTTAGATGATAAACAAGCAGTCCTTGTTTGGGGATTAAAACCTCAGTCTGATCTAATAATCACACAACCCCAGTCCAGAATATTAATCAAGACCTCACATGCCTATCCAGATAAGTCTTCTTCCCCCAACCCCCAGCTTGGGCCTGACCAAGAATCCAGGGAAAGGTCAGGGTCATTCCTTCACCACTTCCTGTGGCTTTTGACCCCTCTGGCTTTGGAGGGGATGGTGAGGGTAGTAATAGGGAATGGCAGAGTCGTAGCTGCTTGGTACCCCTGTGGTGATACCAACTGGATACAGCAAGGTCCAAAATATGACTGTCTTTTGGGCAATTTTTGTGGCTATCTAGGGGGTCCACTGCCTCTTTTCCAACTGGGCACAATTCTCCTCTCAGCTCATGTGTTTCTTACAACTCAGTCACCTCGAGAGATAGAAACAAGACTGATAGACAGAGATGGAGTTAGGTTTAGAACTAGGGCTAGGGTAAGGTGAGAGAGAAGAAGCTGAACCTGCCCCTGACTGTGTCCTCAATATCTCAGCCTGAAGGAGGCCTGATCGAAGGGATGGAGCATTGTTTTTAACTGTGGTAAGAATGTTTAACATGAAATTGACCTTTAAAATTTTTAGATGCCCAATGCAGTAAAGAATCCACCTGCAATGTGGGAGACCTGGGTTTGATCCCTGGGTTGGGAAGATCCCCTGGAGAAGGGAAAGGCTACCCACTCCAGTATTTTGGCCTGGAGAATTCCATGGACTGTATAGTCCATGGGGGTCACAAAGAGTCAGACACAATGAGTGACTTTCACTTCACTTCACCTTAAGAAGGGGAAGAACACGACTCTGTGAATCCCTAGTGGTTACTGAAGAAGCACATAAGGAATTCGGGGAGATATGAATTTGTAAGAAAGATTTTGAAAAGAGATCAGGTGGTCCTTTATCCCCATGTCATCTGCTGTGCTGACTTGGAAATGAGTAGTTACAATGAGACAGCACATTGTTTGAATGCCTTGGAAAGGGAACATTTCTAATAATAACACTAGGACTAATGAGTTTCACATTAATTAATGAAAGTGACAGTAGTTGAATCTTATTCAAATAACATGAATACAAACAAAAACATGCCCAGGCTTGCTTGTCACACTGCTGCACTGAATGCTACAGTCTGTTAAATAGCTGGGCCCGGGCCAACAAAATACCTGCAGTGCTTCATGGAATAATACTCAGCAGTTCACCAGTCAGCATCTGAATAAAAGTGAGCTATTCTTTTATGGCTTTAGGTACAAGTAGTGAAGTATAGGCTAGATGTCTGTATTTGTGAAAGAAATGCTTCTCCTGTATTTTCCATGTGACTATGAAGCTCCCATTACTGATTTCCCCCCTCTAACAACATATTGCTAATGTTGGGATCCTGAAATTTTCCTCAGAAAATCAGTGAGTTCCTTCCAGACTAATCTAAAGGAGCAGGGTAGGTCCCCAGATACCTGTTATAGAACTCTGATATATTCTGGAATCCTCTATGGATAGCTGAGCTTTGCTTAGACATGGTATGCTGTTAGATCAGCATGTGCATATGACCTGTGGTAGCAACTTTACGTGCACCAACTTTTGCAAGGTTTTTTTCAACAGCTGGGTGGGACTCAGTGGGTAGAATTATAGCATCTAAATCATACTTTCTTTTCAGTATATATTCCCTCAACCTGCAGAATTTTGCCTCCGTATTACCAGAGAATTCTATGGATCCTTCCAACCTAAGATGCCTAAAAACAGAGTTTCTTGATTACAGAAGTGCTGATGTTTTCAGCAGGATGATTTTTGCTGTTGGGAGAGGCTCTTAGCATCCCCGGCCTCTATTCTCCAGATGGCAGCACAACTCCTCCAAGTCATGATGACCAAACATATTTTCAGAAATGACCAAATGCTTCCTGGGGAGCCGAATCATCCCCTCCCCCCATTTGGGGACCACTGCCACAGAAAGAGTCCTTTCTCCCTTTCTAGGCCCAAGCCTTGAAAATGCCTTGAATATGACTCACATATGGTAGCAAACCTGGAAATAACCCCAGGGGCCTTTCTAGAGTCCAATTTTAAGCTGACACGTGAGTGTTGCCTGTTTTCAGAAAGAATGCACTTTAACAGTTACATTGAGATAGAGAATACGGTTTTAAGTAGACAATGGTGGTTTTAAAAGAGCACGTGCATTTTAATAACAGGTTTCCATTTTATAATAATATGTGTGAATTGAAAGGGAAAATGTTAGTCACACAGTTGTGTCCAACTCTTTGTGGCCCCATGGACGGTAGCCCACCAGGCTCCTCTGTCTATGGAATTTTCCAGACAAGAATACTGTAGTGGGTTGTCATTCCCTTCTCCAGGGGATCTTCCCAACCCAGGGATTGAACTCGTATCTCCTTCATTGCAGGCAAATTCTTTACCATCTGAGCCACCATGGAAGCCCTTTTCCAGTGATAACAACTCTAATAATTCTATTAATGCTAATAGTTTAATGATTCGTATATCACTATTAGTAAAACTGCCCAGTAAGATGCATAAGTCAATCTTTTTATAATAACAAATGTGGAAAAAATGCATAGAAGAGAATGGTTGTACTTGGGATTTTGTTCAAGGGTGAAAACCTAATTTAACAGTTATAGGAATAGAGATAAGTAATATGCAGAGAGAGAAAAAAGCAATAGGAAAAATTTTATAGTTACAGGAATAGAGTTAGATGATAGGCAGAGAAAGAGAATAGAAGAGCAAAGTGATCTAAAATAAATAATTTCAACACAAAATGGTCTCAGCACTCCAAGTGAGAACCATTGAGCACAGTTGAGAATGTAGTTTTAAACTGCCTTATTTTTGAGGAAGAACATTTAATGAGTGTCTATAAATGCATTGCCTATGATGTTAACTTGTGAATCCCTTTCCAAAGCCTGGAGCATTCAGAGCTGCCTTTTTAATTTTTTTCTCAAAATAATGGTAAGTGAAGAAACTGGCATGCTGATGATCAGAAATCCTATGAACAACAAAAGAATAAAATGGAAAATACACCAAAATGGTGAGAGTGTTCTGATCGCTTTCCTGTCTCATCCTCAAAAGCAGTATGAATCTACCCAGGCTCCGTGGTGATCATCTAACCACTGTGAAATTTTTAGTCAGAATAGTTTATAGGAAATACCATTAATATTTTTAGGGACAAGGAATATGTTTCATTAAAAAAATAACCAAGCTTACCTTCTTTGCCAAAAGAAGCTGCTTGTCTTTAATACAGGAAATTAATTTTTTTTTGCCAAAGGCATGCTTACAGGTTGAATCATTTATTTTCCTCTGAAGCATTTCTGAAAATATTTGCCTTTCTAATAATAGTTAATTAACCTGAATGCATTCTTATTAGGGCTGTGTCTTGGCCTCTGCATAAATTTTTAGAGGGCTATCTGCTAAGTGTCCCCAGAATTTATCTGACAGCCATAAAGTTATTAGGAGTAGGAGAATTGCTTACATAATGTGAATAAAAATACTTCATGGGCTATTATAAATCATTGTTCCCCAATTCTCCCTTTTAAAAATGATTCAAGAAGCTGGTATTTTATTTTCATAAGATTTTATTCAGATATATTCTAATGCTATAGGACTAGGAAGCTGGAAATCTTGAAGCTCAGAAGCAAGGAGTGTGGTTTGATGGGAAAAGACATTAAATTTATCATGGATCATGGGACATGAATATAAGTGCCATCTCCTCCATGTATTTGCTGAGGATGGTAGAAAGGACACTGCCATGTTGTACAACTCTAGGAATATTTCCCCTGTTTTAGTCTTTACAAAAACACTGTCCCATGAGGTATTTGGGAGAAATATCAATAACCTCAGATACGCAGATGACATCACTTTTATGGCAGAAAATGAAGAAGAACAAAAGAGCATCCTGATGAAAGTGAAAGAGGAGAGTAAAAAAGCTGGCTTAAAACTCAACATTGAAAAACTAAGATCATGGTATCCAGTCCCATCACTTCATGGCAAATAGATGGGGAAACAGTGGAAACAGTGACAGACTTTATCTTTTTGGGCTCCAAAATCACTGCAGATGGTGACTGCAGCTATGAAATTAAAAGACGCTTGCTCCTTGGAAGAAAAGCTGTGACCAACCTAGACAGCAGGTGTTGTGGCCCTTTAAATGGGCCGGAACTTGGGGGTACAGGGTCGACTGATAAGAAAGTGGAAGAAGGAAGAAAAGAGGCTGAGCAGCCTGAAGGGGACAGACAGACAGAGAGAGAGAGAGACAGAGAGAGAGAGAGACAGAGAGAGAGAGAGAGAGAGAGAGAGACGGGACCAGTGCTCTGATGGAACAAAGGCGTTTATTTAACATAGTGTGGGCATATATATATATACTCTCTTACAAGATAGCCCTTTTTACCAGAGACAGGGATCAAAAATCTAACAAGTCATCCAGAAAGCCAGAGGCTAGAATCATTCTCAAGAGAGGGGGTTGTAAAAGTTACTTTACATATCAGAAGGGAAGAGAGTTGTAAATGGCTGCTGTTCACCATATGGAATTTCCATAAGAATGAGATACATGAATTTCTATTATCCCTGAAAGCTGGCTTGCCAGCTCTCCCTGTATTCAGGTGCTGTTAAGGAACATAGAATTCATGCAAGACTGAAAACAGCATACAGGAAGCCTCCTGTTAAATATATCCTGACAAGCAGGGACATTACTTTACCGACAAAGGTCCGTCTAGTCAAAGTTATGGTTTTTCCAGTAGTCATGTATGGATGTGAGAGTTGGACTATAAAGAAAGCTGAGCGCTGAAGAATTGATGCTTTTGAACTGTGGTTTTGGAGAAGACCCTTGAGAGTCCCTTGGACTGCAAGGAGATCCAACTAGGCCATCCTAAAGGAAATCAGTCCTGAGTGTTCATTGGAAGGACTGATGATGATGCTAAAACTCTAATACTTTGGCCACCTGATGTGAAGAATTGACTCATTTGAAAAGACCCCAGTGCTGGGCAAGATTGAAGGCAGGAGGTGAAGGGGACGACAGAAGGTGAGACGGTTGGATGGCATCACCACCTTGATGGACGTGAGTTTGAGCAAGCTGCCGGAGTTGGTGATGGACAGGGAAGCCTGGCATGCTGCAGTTCATGGGGTCTCAAAGAGTCAGACACCAACTGAGTGACTGAACTGATGAGGTATTTGAATCAACAGTGCTCATTCTCTGAGACTTTGTATCAGGCTAGTTTTTCCAGGTCTCCTGGGGATTCTTGACATAGAATATAGTCTTCACATCAATTATATAATTTTGTTTTCATAAACTTTTATTTTGATATCATTTTAAACTTATAGGAAAATTACAAATATAGTGGAAAACACTCATAAATATTCCTCACTCAGACACCCTAGTTATTGACATTTTATCACATTTGCTTTGTCATCTTCTATATCTTCTTTTCTTTCCCAACATCTCCACAAATATGTATACCATTTTTTGTCTGAACCATTTGAGAGTAAATTGAAACATGATGCCCTTTACCACCAAATATCTTAGTGTGTATTAGTTAAAAGAAACAATTCTCTTACATAATTTCAGTTCAATTGTGGAAATCATCACAGTAAAATTTATAAAATATTAATATCTAATTTGTAGATTATTAAAATTTCAGCCATTGTCTCATTAAATAATTTTACAGAGAAAAAAATTGTGGACAGAATTCCATCATGAATTGCATCTAGTTACTATGTCTTGTCCACTTTACTCTGGAGCAGTTTCTTGGTTTTCATGACCTTGGCATATTTTTTGATGACGGATGGCCATTCTGACCAGCGTGAGGTGACACCTCCTTGTAGTTTTCATTTTCATTTTTCTAATAATTAGTGATGTTGAGCATCTTTTCATTGTCTAAATATTTTAAAAGTTATATATCTAGCTATCAAATTTGCTAAATAAAATATATTTTCTCTTTCTGAAAAATGCAGCATCAGAATTACAAATAAAAGTATCAAGATAAAGCTTTAGTATGACTAAAAATTAGTGAAAAGAAGCCCTCGCAGCTGGCTGGATTTTTTGTTACTGCACAGACTTGAGTTTTCTCTTGATTGTATAGTGATGTCTCCCCCATGGATACAGGCCCCGAGGAAAGACCTTTGGTGCAGGTAACCAATTTAGGAGGTTATCCTAAAAAGTACAAGGGAGAGAGCAGGAAAATTGAGACAAGAAGGGGAGAAAAGCCAAAAAAATGTGTGTTTTTGATTAGCCTACCACGGCAGACAAGTGGGCCTCAGTCCACCTTGGAGGAATATCTTTAAGAAGCCAACTTTTGCATTTGTACGTGATCATGATGATGTTGTTTCTCTTTAATATGTAGTTCAATTACAGGAAACTAATTTTCTGCTGGAAGCATGTTTGCGGGTTGATTAGTGTGTTTTCCTCCGAAGCATTTCAGAAACTATTTCTCCTTTCTTATAATAGCTGATTAACCTGGATGCATTTTCTTTAGTGCCCTTCATTAGTCTGGTCCACATCTAAGAACTGTTTCACAGTGAGATGGGGAAGCTGGGGGAATTTATTCATCAATTTTGACTCTCTCTTTGGTTGGTGATTGTTTGGGAGAGCATTAAATTCCTCATTGTTTGGGACTGTTCTGTGCACTGTCTGAGCAAGGTCCCGTAACAGTAGAGGAAGATCTCACTAGAGAAGCAGGAAGTTACAAGCCTTTGAGTTGACTTTCCCCCCAGCCCCCAAAGAGGACATACAGATGGCCAATAAACACATGAAAAAATACTCAATATCACTAATTATTAGAGAAATGCAAATCAAAATTACCATGAGCTATCACCTCACACTGGTCAGAATGGCCATCATCAAAAATCTACAAACAACAAATGCTGGAGAGAATGTGGAGAAAAGCAAACCCCCTTACATGGTTGGTGGAAATGTAAATTGGTACAGCCACTATAGGGAATAGTATGGAGGTTCCCCCCAAAATAAAAATAGAACAACCATGCTCCACTGCTGCCAAGTTGCTTCAGTCGTGTCCAACTCTTTGTAACATATGGACTGCAGCCCACCAGGTTCCTCTGTCCATGGGATTCTCCAGGCAAGAATACTGGAGTGGGTTGCCATTTCCTTCTGCAGGAGAACTACAGTATGACCCAGTAATCCCACTCCTGGGAACATATCTGGAGAAAACCATAATTTAGAAGATATATGAACCGCAATGTTCACAGCAGTACTATTTAGAATAGCCAGGACATGGAAACAACCTAAATATCCATCAGCAGAAGAATGGATAAAGAAGACATCGCACACACATACAATGGGATATTATACTCAGCCGTAAAGAAGAACAAAATAATACAACATTGTAAAGCAACTACAATGAAAGTTAATCTAAAAAAGAAAGCTTAGTAAGGTAAAATCAATGCATTTCATATTCTAAAAGCAAAAATTAAGGAAGAAATTATATAATATTTTTACAGTAATGTAAAGATATGTCAAATACAAGGAGTAAATCTGTCAAAAGATCATCAAAATTCTACACAGAGAACTATAAAAGATTATTGATATGTTTTAAAATAATACCTGTTGTCTGTTGTGAATGATACTGCTATGAACTAGGTGTACAAATATCTGTTCAAGTCCCTACTTTCAATTCTTTGGGGGCATAGACCCAGAGGTGGAATCACAGGATCATATAGTAATTCTGTTTTTATTTTTTTGAGGAACATTCATTCTGTTTTCCATAGTGAATGCACCATTTTGCTCTCCACAGAGATTGCAGAGGGGTTCCAATTTCTCCACATCCTCGTCAATGCTTGTTATTTTCTGTTGGAAACTAGCAACTTTAAATATGATGAGGAAAGAAAGCTTTACTGAATAGATGAAATTTGAGTAAGAACTTTAAGAAAGTGAAGGTATGTGCCACATAGTCCTCTGGGAAGAATAGGTAAATGATAAGGAGAGAGAAAGAGGAGCAGAAAGGAAGAGTTGTGTAAACTAAGGATAGAGGAGAAAAAGATGGTGCTTGACGGATATGAAGTCAGTAGTAACAACTGTCTATTGATTTATCATCGTGGAGATCACTGGTGGCCTTGACAACATCTATTTCAGAGCAGCATGAGCACAAAGTCCATTAGAGTGGATGTTCCCACACGGAAAGCACGGAGAATATATTTTTAACAAGTTTGGTTGTAAAAAGGGAGACGGTGATAGTGAGGTTGCTGGGGGAGAATGGCAGCTGAAGAGCTGTGTTTTCCTTTTCAAGACAGCAATGTCTTGAGCATGTATAATTGTTGATGACAAGAAGGGAATAGAGAGAGAGAGAGAGGTTGTGGCCAAACATACTGAAAAATGAGAAGATAGTCAATGAGGTAAATAGGTTTCTGGGATGATGGGAGACACTGGGATCCAGGTAAGCCTTTAATGGAAATTAGGTAGAAGAGAAATTGGATGTGGTTGAAGGGAATCTACGTAGCAGACTTTTGATGGTGTTTTTGATGATGACATCTGTTTCATTGTGAGGTAGGGTGAGCTTATCATCTCAGACTGATAGTAGAGATGGTGGGATTGAATATTTAAGATGAGGAGACAAAAAGTTTGTGAATTTCTTTTGAGGACTTGACTAGAAAATATTGAAAGCATTCGTTGTGAGCAACATTGAGAATACATTTGAGATCAGACATAAATATATGTTTATGAAAGAAAGTGTTAGTTGCTCAGTCATGTCTGACTCTTTGCGGCCCCATAGACTGTAACCCGCCAGGATCCTCTGTCCATGGGATTTCCCAGGCAAGAATATGGAGTGGGTTGCCATTTCCTTCTCCAAGGGATCTTCGTGACCCAAGGATCGAACCTGAGACTCCCACATTGAGCGCAGATTCTTTACTGTCTGAGACACCAGGGATGGTAGTTATTTAATACAGGATTATTTTTATAGGAAAATCATACTTCAATTAATCACTTCTATGTACTCAATCACGTTCAAAGAAAGTGTTACTTCATGCCTCCCTAACTTGAATTAGGAACTTCTGTTTCTAATGACAGCTACTTGAATTGGAGGGAAAATGTTCCAGAAAGAAAGAATCTGATTCAGTAGGCTTGATTTTTTTAAACCCTATCAGGAAAAAGTATGGGAATGTGAATTTATGTGAAGCACAAATGTGAACTTAAGAGAAGGAAGAGTACTTAAATTTATAATGAACAATTCAAAATGTAAATGAGTATTTACCAGTTTAGAAATGACACTTTGGAAATACCTCAGTTCTCTGTGCTGCTGTAGGAATTTCTCGGTGAAAGACTGAACCCGCAATTACAAACTTTACAGATGAGGGATGCACATGTCCCCTGCCTGGTATCTGTTGCAATTGCCCTTTATTCAATCACCCACAGCTGGAGTAATTGGATCTTTAGGTACAGGTTAATGGGATAATTAGGCAAACACGATCAAACGTGTATACGATGAGGAAATGGATGGCTGCTGTCTCCCAGCCTCCTGTCGTACACTGTGCTTGTGCAACCTGTTCTTCATTTCTATGGGCAATAAAGTAGGAGATGGATTAGCTGCAAGCGATTTCGTCTGTCTGTAAGGGGAAGTGTGGTTTGATTTAAATGATTTTTTTTTTTAAGAGGCAACTACTGGAATAACTAGCTGGAGACGAAATGGATGAGGTATGCTTGCTTCATAAGCCAATGTAATTTGGCCCCAGTATCTCACAGAATCCTTTGAATGCCATTTTCTTCCTAGTACATTAATAAGATGCTGATCCGTAGAGTGTTTTTTTTTGTCATAGGCCTTATAGAGAAAATAGAAAATGGTATGATTTCATGGAGGAACGTAATAGGAAGCATATACCCAGCAGTGATCTCCCAAATAGACTAAAGCCAGCACAATAGGAAAGGTCTATGACATTGTCTTCTGAAAACTAAAGTGATTTGATTTATTTTTTCATGGTTATTTCCACAAGTTCTCACTGGTTAGTTCTCTTGTATTATGGGACAGCTTGGGAAATTTGATGACCGACTTCCAGAGATAGACCTACTTTCGAAGCACCAATATCCTTCAAGGAATAAAGACCTTGCATCAACGAACTTACTATGACCCTCTCCTTCCTTGTTTCACAAGCCCATTGTGAGAATTATTAAGCAACTTGTATCCAAATTACCACAATGGATTGTACTGCTATGTAAACTGGCTGATGCTCTTCTACCTTTTTCTGATAACATAGATTTGCTTGTCAGATTAACTTGCTGAGTGCTCATGTATGGGACTGTAATATGGAATAGGGAGGAAAGTCTGATAATTCTAACAAACTCTGTTAAGGAAGGTGCTGAGATAGAGATATCAAGCTTAGACTCATGTTCTGGAGCAAGCATTTGGGTGATAAATTTGGCACTATATACAACTTTCATGTTTGCCTCTGCATAGGGTCCATCTCACTTTTGCAAACAAATAGTGAATTCAGATGAGAACATTTTATTATTTTTTAAAATAATCTTTTTATTTTAGGACAGTTTTAGGTTAACAGACAGAGAAGGCAATGGCACCCCACTCCAGTACTCTTGCCTGGAAAATCCCTTGGATGAAGGAGCCTGGTGGGCTGCAGTCCATGGGGTCGCTAGAAGTCGGACATGACTGAGCGACTTAACTTTCACTTTTCACTTTCACGCATTGGAGAAGGAAATGGCAACCCACTTCAGTATTCTTGCCTCGAGAATCCCAGGGATGGCGGAGCCTGGTGGGCTGCCGTCTAAGGGGTCGCACAGAGTCGGACCCGACTGACGTGACTCAGCAGCAGCAGCAGGTTAACAGAATTATTATGAAGATAGTACAGTGAGTTCTTGTATACTCATACTGTTTTCCCTATGAACATCTTACATAACGGTATTATATACATAACAGCATAACTGTTACAATTGACGAGTCAATATTTATATGCTAAATATTAACTAATGCCTGGAATTTATTCAGATTTCTGCAGGTTTTTTCCTATGTTTTTTTTTCTTCTGTTTTTGTTGTTTTGTTTTTTCTGTTCTAGGATCCCATCTAGGGTACCACACTGCATTTAGTTGACAAGGTTTTTTTTTTTTAATTAATTTTATTTTTTAATTGAAGGATAATTGCTTTACAGAATTTTGTTGTTTTCTGTCAACCTTCAACATGAATCAGCCATAAGTATGAATCCATATCGTCCCTTTCGAACCTCCCTTTCCATCTCACCCCTCTAGGCGGATACAGAGACCCTGTTTGTGTTTCCTGAGACACACAGCAAATTCCCATTGGCTATCTATTTTACATATGGTAATGTAAGTTTCCATGTTACTCTCTCCATACATCTCACCCTCTCCTCCCCTCTCCCCATGTCCATAAGTCTATTCTCTATGTCTGTTTCTCCATTGCTGCCTTGCAAATAAACTCTTCAGTACCACTTTTCTGGATTCTGTATATACGTGTTAGTATGCGATATTTATCTTTCTCATTCTGACCGACTTCACTGTATAATTTTTTTAGGCTCCTCTTGGTTGTGACAGTTTCTCAGACTTTTCTTGTTTTTAATTGACCTTGACAGTTTTGTGGAGAGCTGGTCAAGCACTTTGTCAGGTGTCCCTCGATTGGATGTTGTCTGATGTTTTTCTTATGATTAAACTGCACTTACGGGTTTGGGGGAAGAAATCTACAAGAAGTGCTGCTCTTACCATATCATATCAAGGGTGCACACTCTCAATATTATTTGTCACCACTGATGTTGACCTTGATCACCTGACTTGAAGTAGTGTTTTTCAAATTCTCCACTATAAAGTTACTCTTCCCCCGTCTCCCTTTCCATACTCTGCTCTTTGGAAAAAAGTCACCATGCACAGTTCACATTTAAAGAGTGGGGAGTTATGTTCGGTCTTTTTAGTACAGAAGAGCTACATAAATTATTTCTGTGCAGGATTATTTTTCTGTTCTTTGTCATTTATTTATTCAATCATTAATTAAATCAATGTTTATTTTACACTTTGGGTTAAAAGTCCAATACTACCTTATTTTCTTGCTCCAGTTGTTGTAGGTTGGGCCCTTGGGAGTTCTTTCCATCAGTTCCTATGTTCCTTTGATGCATTCCCATTATTGTGGAGGCTTTTATATTTGTTAGTTTGCTCTTAGCACTTTCTAACATTCTGACAGCCCATGTGATGCTCTATGTGTCTTTCCTTCCCCAGTCTTAGAAACAGCTATTTCTCCAGGAACCTTTTATTAGAGAACAGTACTGGAAACATAGATTTGGGCACTAGGTGTGCTTGTTGCCACTGGGCTGTCATTGCTTCTAGGCCTTCTTGGCTGTCAGAAGGAAATATATGTATGTATAGTTATTATAGGTGTGTGTGTATGGGCACACATACATATGTATATATGTGCATATATACATTTATGCATGGGTGCATGCTAAGTTGCTTCAGTCTTGTCCAACTCTGCACAGCTCTATGGACTGCAGCCTGCAGGCTCCTCTGTCCATGGGATTCTCCAGGCAAGAATACTGCAGTGGGTTTCCATTTCCTTCTCCAGGGGATCATCTCAACCCAGAGATCAGGATCGAGTCTACCTGAATTGGCAGGTGGATTCGTTACCACTGGTGCCACCTGGGAAGCCCATATACATTTGTACAGTTGAAGCTGAAACTCCAATACTTTGGCCATCTCATGCGAAGAGTTGACTCATTGGAAAAGACCCTAATGCTGGGAAGGATTGGGAGTAGGAGGAGAAGGGGATGACAGAGGATAAGATGGTTGGATGGCATCACTAACTCGATGGACATGGGTTTGGGTAAACTCCGAGAGTTGGTGATGGACAGGGAGGCCTGGCGTGCTGCGATTCATGGGGTCGCAAAGAGTCAGACACGACTGAGCGACTGAACTGAACTGAACTGAACGTACACATTTCTCTAAATATTTCTATATAACCATCTGTGTCTGAGATCATACTGATGTCTTAAACTCTAATCCATTACACCACATGGATCACTATAATTCTTCCTCTTTCTTATTTGTAGCCTTCTACTCTAACAGTGAGAAACCTGGCTCCCACCATCTGCCATCTATTTACTTGAGCTGTTCAGTTTCAGTGTATATGTGTAACAGTATCAGAATTGTTAACCTGTCTTCCAGTTAGAAAAACTTCATCACCTAGAATACAGTGCTTATGTACAGTTCCTTTGCCTTAATTCTTATAGACTCAGTTCATTTCTAAACTTACTTAGGGTAGCACCTTATTCTCGTCCTTTTCTATTTCTGTTTAACACTGAGTATCAGAGTAATCAATACTGTATTAAGAAGATTGTTTTAAGGTTAACACCAAAAGCTTTCAGAAGTTCCTCTCCTTGAATTAGATGCTTATACTCCATTGTGATCACTCTATGCCCATCTCAAATCTCCTTCATTGTTGTTTTCTGGCTATTCAGTAGCCAGTAATATTTGGGTATAGACAGAAAGGGTCCTATCTCACCTTAGGTTATTCCCATGATCACATTGACTTTGGACAGTCCTAAAATAGCAAATCTCAAGTCAGAGGGGAAGAATACATTTCAGAATGAGCAAAAGCTACTGTTACCTTGTCTAGAGTCTTTGCTGGGTTTTTAGCTTTGTTTCCTTTTTTTCCTAGACTTAGTCTTCACAAACTCTTTAATGTCTAGTTTTTGACAACCTATGAATACTACTAACGTAAACATTTGAAAAAACTATAAATTGAATAAAATGTGCAGGTCGAAAATTCTTGCTTCCTTCTCAGAGGTCATATCTACAATGATAGATATGACCAAACTATGGAAATAGCTGGGATAAAGCTTCTAGGTCAGTCAGTGTGTAAGAAGTATAAGAAGAAATTAACATGATTTAGTGAAGCTTAAACTGAATCAACACAAGCAGGGATGCTTCAGATAAATCCTTGGACTTCCACTCAACTTTAATGTCTGTATTTTAGTCAAACCAGAGTAATAATAGTTGTAACCATGATTCATCAATTAAAATATAGAACTGGAGGATTGCAAGATGGCAGAGGAGTAGGTAGATGTGGAATACATCTCTCTCCATGGATACATCAGGAATACACCTTCAGACACAGAAGTGCATGCAGAACACCAGCTGAGAGTGGACAGGAGAACCTGACCAGCAGGAAAGAATACATAGACCCACACAAAACTTGGTAGGACAAAGGAACTAGGGGGAAAAACGGGAGTGTTAGTAGGACTGCACCTGCCCTCAGCAGGTAGGGGAACTGAAGCAGGGGTCTGATCCCCACATCCGGGCAACTGTCTGAGTCAGAGCAGAAACATTTAAGGCTGAGAGGGAAACAGTTGATCTGCGGCAGCCTAAATGGAATGACAATCAGACAGTCCTTGCTGCAGCAATACATACCCTAGATGGCGCAGTGGCTGGGAACTGGAGTTCAGGGATTGTGCAGCAGTCCCAGTGCGCGGGCTGCTGTTGACTGTGGAGATTCAGATGGAGGGGATACGAGGGAGGAGATGTGGTGGGAAATACCTGTGGAGGAAAGCCGGGCAGCCGTGGAAGCAAGGCGATACTGCTGAGTCACGCGTAGAGTGTGGCTGCTGCTGCTAAGTCGCTTCAGTTGTGTCCGACTCTGTGCGACCCCATAGATGGCAGCCCACCAGGCTCCCCCGTCCCTGGGATTCTCCAGGCAAGAACACTGGAGTGGGTTGCCATTTCCTTCTCCAATGCATGAAAGTGAAAGTGAAGTCGCTCAGTAGTGTCCCACTCTTCGCGACCCCATGGACTGCAGCCTACCAGGCTCCTCCGTCCATGGGATTTTCCAGGCAAGAGTACTGGAGTGGGGTGCCATTGCCATCACTATAGCCTCTCTCTCTCCACACGCCAGCATCAGCAGCTGGACAATAGAGAGGCTGGCCCATCAAATGCCTGACACACTGAACTACAGAGTAGGACTCCACCCAGAGTGCCCCTTCAAGTGCCTGACGCCCCAATCTACAGAGTAGGACCCCAGGCAGCGGGGGATGGGGGAGTCTGGGGGGCCTCTATGCGCCCCACACGCTGAACAACAGAGAAGGGCCCCAGGCAAGGATGCCCTCTAAGTGCCTGAACGGGCAGAGCTGCAGAGACAGACTGGCCAAAGAGGCCTTCTGATCGCCAGCTACAAGAGGCTTGAAAAAAGACTCTGATAGGGCCATAACTCCCGCAGCGGAGACAGTCCATGTCCCTGCACACTTGGCACCTCCAGGGTCCCCGCAAGCCAAGCAGCTGTGCCACCTTCACACTCAACTCTCGCTGGGGCAGAGCTGCCACAGGCAAAAAAAAGTCTTGTGCCTATGCACACAGGGTCGCTTCAGTAGTGTCTGACTCCTTGCGACCCTGGAGACTGTGGCCTGCCAGGCTTCTCTGTCAGGGAGGGGGGTTCTCCAGGCAAGAATACTGGAGCACATTGGCAAATGCCGGTTGCCATACCCTTCTAGAGCACTGTATTTCCTGCTGCCCTAGCCGCCAACCCCCCTGAATACCTGGTGCTGCCAGGACCCCTGCGACCCAAGCAGCTGCAACACCTCCACCCCTGGCCCTCACAGAGGCAAACCTAAGTCCTCCAGGGCAGCCTCAGGAGCAAACCCTATTTGACGGCCCATATCCAGAGGTGGAAATAAAACCACAATTGAAACCCAAGGGCAGTGTGGCTAAGGAAGAAGACCCAAAACCTTCCCACCACCTGTACAAGCTGCAGATTAAATCCACATGTTCAAGGCAGACTCTGTGTCTGTGAAGTATATAACAGGTCATTGAGAGCTCCCACAAAAGAAAACGCACTAGCTCTGATAGCTGTACATTGGAGGCAAGAACATGCAGGAGTAGGAGCAGATTAGAATCTGAGCTGCCCTCACAGCAGGTCCAGAGCCCAGCAGAGTGTTAGAGGGCACCCTAGGGAGGTGAAGTGGACTGTGACTGCGAGGGAAAGGACTCTGACGGCAGTGACTCAAGGAAAACATTTATTATTCTTGTGTTTTGACTTGTTCTGTAGATTCTTTTAGATTTTTTTCTTTTTTTCTTTTCTCCCCGCCTCTGTTGTAGTTGATTTTATTGGCGCGGTGAAATCTAACTAAGCTTTTGAGCCTTTCTTTCCTTTTCTTTCTCAGTTACATTTTTTATTGTTGTTATAAACCTCTGCCTCTACAGTGGGCTTTTGCAGTTCTGAGGAGGTTTTTTTTTCTCTTTTTTTAATTTTAATTTTTTAAACCTATTATTTTTCTGCATTTATTACTTTGTTTGCTTTTCCTACTGTTCGTTTCCCTTTGCAGTTACTCTTTATTACATACAAATCTTCTTCATCCACCTCTATTTAACTTTGCATATCTAGTCTTTCTTTCATCCACCTCTATCTAACTTTGCATATCTAGTCTTTCTTTCATCCACCTCTATCTAACTTTGCATATCTAGTCTTTCTTTCATCCACCTCTATCTAACTTTGCATATCTAGTCTTTCTTTCATCCACCTCTATCTAACTTTGCATATCTAGTCTTTCTTTCATCCACCTCTATCTAACTTTGCATATCTAGTCTTTCTTTCATCCACCTCTATCTAACTTTGCATATCTAGTCTTTCTTTCCTCTCAACACATCTGTTAGCTTTGTTTTCATTGTTTATTCCCCACTTGGCACCTTGCTTTAGCTTTGTCTTCCAGTTTGGGCAAAGACAGCCTCTTCAATAAACGGTGCTGGGAAAACCGGACAGCTACACGTGAAAGAATGAAATTAGAACGCTTCCTAACACCACACACAAAGATAGACTCAAAATGGATTAAAGACCTAAATGTAAGACCAGAAACTATAAAACTCTTAGAGGTAAACATAGGCAGAATACTTGATGACATGAATCAAAGCAAGATCCTCTGTGACCCACCTCCTAGAGTAACGGAAATAAAAACAAAAATAAACAAGTGGGACCTGATTAAACTTAAAAGCTTTTGCACAGCAAAGGAAACTATAAGCAAGGTGAAAAGACAACCCTCAGAATGGGAGAAAATAATAGCAAATGAAACAACTGACAAAGGATTAATTTCCAAAATATACAAGCAGCTCATACAACTGAGTACCGGAAAAACAAACAACCCAATCAAAAAGTGGGAAAAAGATCTAAACAGACATTTCTCCAAAGATGACATATAGATGGCTAACAAACACATGAAAAGATGTTCAGCATTGCTCATTATTAGAGAAATGCAAATCAAAACCACAATGAGATATCACCTCACACCCGTCAGAATGGCCATCATCAAAAAGTCTGCAAAGAATAAATGCTGGAGAGGGTGTGGAGAAAAAGGAATGCTCTTGCACTGTTGATGGGAATGTAAATTGATACAGCCACTATGGAAGATGGTATGGAGATTCCTTAAAAATCTAGAAATAAAACTACCATATGACCCAGCAATCCCACTCCAAGGCATATACCCTGAGGAAACCAGGGTTGAAAAAGACACATGTATCCCATTATTCATTGCAGCACTATTTAAAACAGCTAGAATATGGAAGCAACCTAGATGCCCATTGACAGACGAATGGATAAAGAAGTTGTGATACGTATACACAATGGAATTATTACTCAGCCATAAAAAGAAATGCATTTGAATCAGTTCTGATGAGGTGGGTGAACCTAGAACCTATTATACACAGTGAAGTGAGTCAGAAAGAGAAAGATAAATATTGTGTTCTAATGCACATATATGGAGTCTAGAAAAATGGTACTGAGGAATTTATCTACAGGGCAGCAATGGAGAAACAGACATAGAGAATAGACTTATGTACATGGGGAGAGGGGAGGAGAGGGTGAAATGTATGGAGAAAGTAACATGGAAACTTACATTACCATATGTAAAATAGATAGCCAACAGGAATTTGCTGTATGGCTCAGGAAACTCAAACAGGGGCTCTGTATCAACCTAGAGGGGTGGGATGGGGAGGGAGATGGGAGGGAGGTTCAAAAGGGAGGGGATATATGTATACCTGTGGCTGATTCATGTTGAGGTTTGACAGAAAACAACAAAATTCTGTAAAGCAATTATCCTTCAATAAAAAATAAATTAAGAAATATAGAACTAATATTAACTGTTTCTGGAAGTCATACTGTATTGAGATGCTTCAACTGGACTCAAAATTAATGGTGATCTAAAATTCATTTAAATAGACTATTCATTTAAATAACCAATCTTCTTCCAAGTTCTTTGCTGGAGAAAGTTACTTTTGTGTAAGTGAGATTCTTGCTATAAATGTCTTTCTAACTGCAGGTGGAGGCAATGTTCTATTACAGAAAGTTGCTGTTTTATTTTGCAATTTTGAAGATGTGGGTAAAACCAAGAGCAGCTTGGAATGCTGGCTTTATTGTAATTCATTCAAGAAACTCAGCTTCCAGTCCTGAGGCCTTTTAAATAGGGAGCTTGAAGTGAGCATCACCTTCACATAGAATTGTTATTGTTATTATTCAATCGCTAAGTCTTGTCTGACTTGCATATTCTGTTCTAACTCCAAGTTCACTATTGCAGCTGTCACCTGACAAAAAGTTAAAGTCAGTGCTAGATTAGCCTGAAAAGGGGTGCTAAAAAGCTCTTTTGATTGGACAGAAGGGAAGATGAAATGGAAGTATAATTCAGAATGAGCTGTCTAGATTTCAATTTGTAACCAACTCCCTGTTTTCTATCCTTGTACTTTGTAAGGCTATACATTTAATGGGTTTACTTAATATTACTGCACAAAGAGAAGGTGTGAAGGAGAATACTTTTGGAAAGCTAATGGTTAAATCACAAAGAGGATCAGGGCATGAGAAGTAAGAAGAAACATGGTAAAGTGTTAAGAGCCAGACAGTTCTTGTTGCTGCATACCAAAGTCCTGATATTTATAAAGGGAAGGGAGGTGTGTAGAGGTGGATATTTTGCCATTACAGAGAAAGTGCTAAATAGGTTGTACCATCATTGAGAGAAAGTATTAAAAGCAGGAAAATTATGGTAGCAATTGCAAGAGGGCACCTTCCAGGAATAGGCAAGGTGTAGGTAGACCCATTTTCATTTCACTTCTCCTTTATTAGGTTGGTGCCTGATATTGATTGGTGTCTGAATATTTACATGTTGATATATATATATATATATATATATATATATATATATATATATATATATATATATATATATATAATGTATCACAGGTTTATTTCATCCTATTCATCTATATTATTTGTATATTGTTTTACTGTTTTTTAAAAGTAATTGTGTTGATGGGTTACATATATATATATGTATTTTTTTAGGACAGTAAAATTGCTTTATAAAATCAATTTTATAAAAAGGAGGTGTTATGTTCCATAGTGCTACTGGCTGGAAGCATTATTTTAACATATATATCCATTCCATAGCAGTCATTCTGATAGCTATGCAGGAAATATATCTGTCAGGGACCAAACCGAAGGCAGGATGACCTGCTGAGTGACTATTATACTAAATCATGCAAGACAAAGTTCTAAGTCAGTGAGTGTGGAAATGAAGAGAAAGAGATGTATTAGAGATATTTTTAGAAGGTACAAATGCAAAATGAATAGAAGTTGGGAACAAATCCAAATTGGGAAAATGTTTTATCCTAATGTGGACCTCAAGTGTATGTATATATTTTTTAACCCAAAAGTTTAGGTTTGCTTTCTTCTGGAAATGTGACTGTACAACACAACAACTTTGCTGATTTTTTTCTAGCCCAGTAGAAACTCTTGCTTCAGCACCAAGATGTCATCCACAAACTCCAAAAACACTTATGCCAACAGAACTCAGTATCTTCTCACTAAAACATTTATCTGTATGCTTTTCTGGCACCACTGATAGTTGATGACATCAACTATCTACCTGTTCAACCTGAAAATCTCAGAGTTATTTTTCTTCCCCATAGCCATCATTCTCCTTTCATCAAGCTCTGTTGGATATTCTTCAAAGTGACCATTGTGTATCTCATTTGTCTGCTTACCTGCCTCCCTACATAGGTTTAGGTCCTCTCCTCTTTTGTGTAGTCTCCTGCACTTTCCTAGTTTACCTGCCTCCAGACTTTACAACAAAATTAATTCTGTACATGGCTGCAGAGTTTTTAAAATCCCAATCCTAACTAGCCTTCTCCAATATAAATTAATCTTAGCATTCTTCCTGAAATCCTTTTATTTTTGATTAAACACGTATGGCTTTATATACTTCAAAATGATTTCTAAAACAAAGGTCTGTATAGTCAAAGACATGGTTTCCCAGTAGTCACGTGTGGATGTGAGAGTTGGACCATAAATAAGGTTGAGCACTGAAAAATTGATGCTCGAAAAGACTCTTGAGGGTCCCTTGGACTACAAGGAGATCAAACCAATCAATCCTGAAGGAAATAAACCCTGTATATTCATTGGAAGGACTGATGCTGAAGCTGAAACTCTTTGGCCACCTGATGCGAAGAACTGACTCACTAGAAAAGACCCGGATTCTGGGAAAGATTGAAGGCAGGAGGAGAAAGGGGCGACAGAATAAGATGGTTGGATGGCATCACTGACTCAATGGATCTGAGTTTGAGCAAGCTCCGGGAGATGATGAAGGACAGGAAAGCCTGGTGTGCTGCAGTCCATGGGTTTGCAAAGAGTTGGACACAACTGAGTGACTGAACAACAACTATTCTTTCTCCTTGTCTAGCCCTAGACTGTCATAGTAGGGGATCAGTTTCAGTTCCTCAAACAGCTCATGAACAATTATGTTTCTATACCTTCCTTTTCTTCATGCATTTCAGAAGATTAATGCTGGATTTGTTTTTCTCTTGTCAGTTGTAGATTAAATAGGGAGTTTTTTATTATTTCAATTAATGATGTTGGGCAGCATGCAATTGGTAAGGAACATAATTGCCTAGAATACTGCCTTATTGCCACGTGAAAATAAAATTTAACTGATACTTTTTGATCCCTTGCTCTTTGCTAGAGATAAATTTTCTTAAGATTGACAACTGTCTATTTCACGGAAATCAGTCGAAATGAGTAAATTATGCTTGCTTAACAGACTGCGGTCCTCAACAAAGCACATGGAATGTGTTTAGTTCAATCAACTATTATTGGGAATGATGATCATTTTCAAATTGCTCCAAAAGAAAACAAACCAACAAACTTGTAAACATGTGCTTGGCACAGAAATTCGGCTTAATTGAACTAAATTTTTAAACAGAGAGAGAGTGAAAGAGAACCAGAGTGAGAAGCATGTTTGATGAAGGCTGGAAAATCTACATGTCAGCAATGATAAACTTGTTATTTAATAAGGTTAATAATGGATAAAGTCCCCTAAAGATGAACTGTTATCACAGTTGACGACTATTTTATTAAAATGTTAATGGCCTGAGGCAAAAGCAAACTGTTCCCTTAGTCTGCCAGAAGAACTGCTTTTTCAGGAATTATCATACCCCACAGCACAGAGGATCTGAACAAGCCATAATAAGCATATTTAAAATTTGGACTAGACACAGCTCCTGAGATCTTAACTCAACTTGACTAAACTATGGATGCATTTCACATCCTCATTCACGGTCAAACTTCTTCTTGGGAGCTAAATCTATGACACTGACTTTTGCACTTGGAACTTTACTGAAAGAAGTTTCTATAGATTAATTTTGTTTTTCTTTTCAAAGTTGAAGAAAATAACTAGTGAGATTTTTTTTCCTCCCCTCACCTCCATGCACATAATAAAGCAAGCCAAGGGCATTTTCTAGTAAACGTGATTGCCTGTACCATACAATGCACCTTTTCCATAATGGCTGGAATAAAAATTAAAGTATTCAGCAGCACCTTCAAGGACAATCAAGTGAGTTAACTCAAAGCTGAATTATACACTGTCTGTGTATAACTGTGATGGATTACATTGTGATTTGTTTGGGTCCATAATCATAAACCCCAAAGACCTCTGCCAGTAATGCTGTATTTCTACCAATGTAATATTAGCTCAGATCACAAAAGAAACAGCGTTCAAATTCACTTCTTTCTTATCAGCATTTTCCATAGATTTTTTTATAACTACACATGTATGTGGTGTATATCAGTGAAAAAAATTGCAAATCATAAATACACCATAACATTGACCTTTGTATTGTGTATCTCAAAGAGGAGCAAAAAGAAATACTCAGTATATTTTCAATTATAAGTAAATTTAAGGGTCCTGGTGGTAGTATGGAGGTGGAACTGACAGCTAGGAAAAAATGTCATCTAGGGTAAGCGTGGCATAGATTCAGGACAGGAAAGAATCTGGAAAGGACTGTTTAGTAAATGCCAAAGCTCTGTATATGCTAGAGTTTAAACATAGACATCCAATTAAAAAGAGAAGCAAAAACTGTTGTTAAGTCCAAATACAAAGAAAAAATGGAAAACCAAAAGTTGTGAGACCCAGGGAGGAACAAGTAGTCTATAACCTGTACTAGCAAGATGGACTGTGGCATCCGATCCTGTTTAATGGTTTGTATGGATTGCGTGAAAGGTGGGGTAGAAAACCTTGAACCCATAGGTATTAATCTCTGGGGTTTTTAATTTTTTTTAATTTATTTTTTTATTGAAGAATAATTGCTTTACAGAATTTTGTTCTTTTCTGTCAAACCTCAACATGAATCAGTCATAGGTATACATATGTTCCCTCCCTTTTGCACCTCCCATCTCCCGCCCCATCCCACCCCTCTAGGTTGATACAGAGCCCCTGTTTGAGTTTCCTGAACCATATAGCAAATTCCTGTTGGCTATCTATTTAACATATGGTAATGTAAGTTTCCATGTTACTCTTTGCATACATCTCATCCTCTCCTCCCCTTCCCCCATGTACATAAATCTATTCTCTATGTCTGTTTCTTCATTGCTGCCCTGAAAATAAATTCCTCAGTACCATTTTTCTAGATTCCGTATATATGCATTAGAATACTGTATTTCTCTTTCTGACTCTCTTCACTCCATGTAATAGGTTCTAGGTTCAGCCAACTCATTAACTGTATTTTTAATGACAGTATCTTTATTGTTGATTTTCTGGCTATAAAACTAATACATTGTTCAAAAAATTTTAGAAGTTTAGTTACTTGGTTTTTTATATTTTAAGAAAAAAAAATTACATTTTAGTCAGTAATTTTCTAAATTTGTGTATAAATACCAATTGTTTCTTTATGAGTTTTGCATATTTTCTGTAAGTTTTATTTCCTTTCTTCCTTTCTTTTTCCTCTTTTACTTTTTCTACTACCTATGGCCTCTAATAAAATGCCAAATGGGTGTTAGTGATCTAGATATGAGGGGAAATTTTCTATATTTCACTATTAAATGTGGTGTTCCAGGTAGTGCTAGTGGTAAATAACCTGCCTGCCAATGCAGGAGACATGAGATGAGGGTTTGATCCCTGGTTCCAGAAGACCCGCTGGAGGATGGTATGGCAACCCACTCCAGTATTCTTGCCTGGAGAATCCCCATGGACAGAGGAGCCTGGCGGGCTACAGCCATGGGGTTGCAAAGAGTCGGACATGACTGAAGAGAATTAGCATGCATGCAGATCCTTAATCAGGTTAAGAGAGTTTCCCCATTTGTTTGCTGAGAGTTTTACCATAAGTGAGCAGAGCTTTTTAATTAACTTTTTATTGAAATATAACATATTTACATGTAACTGCACAAATTATAAGGATATAACTTGAGAAAGAAAGATAGCGCTAAGTTGTGTCCAACTCTCGTGATCCCCTGAACTGTAGCCTGCCAGGCTCCTCTGTCCATGGGGTTCTGCAGGCAAGAATATGAATTCGGGTTAAACCTGAGACTTGGTATTATCTGCTGTTTTCACTTTGGTATTATAGAAGATATGGAGTAGTAGTCACACTACTACTAATCTGCATTTTAATCTGCATTTTCCTATAGAATAACGAAGCTGAGCACAATTTCTCTATGCTCATAGACCATTTGGATATCTTTTACAGATATAAAAACATGACAAAAGTTTTTACCAATATTTCTCTTTGGTTTCCTGCAGCTTTTGATTGATTTGTAGGTTTTTTTTATATGTTCTCTTATTAGTCCTTTTCAGATATCTGTATCAAAAATTTCTTCCTCCACTCTATGGCTTGCCTTTACACTTTTACTAGTGTATCTTTTGATAAACAGCCATACTTTATTTTACAATAATATAATTTAAATTTCTTTTATTTATGGTTATTGATTTGGGGTTTGTTTTTTTCTGTACCAGTATCATGAAGTTTTCTCCAAAGTTACCTTTTAAATGCTCTCATTTAAAATTATTTTCACATTTAAACCTATAAACTGTCTGGAGTTTATTTTTCCATGTGCAGTGAGGTAATGGTCAACGTTTTTCCCCATAGTGTTATCTAGTTGTTCTAGCACCATTTATTGAAAAAAAAACTAGCTACTTCTCTGAACTGTCACCTTTGTCATAAAATCACATGTTTGTTGGTCTATATGTATTTATAGGTCTGTATATAGGTCTGTGTGTAGGTCTTCTCTGCACTGACACCTTTGTCATAAAATCACATGTGTAAAGGTCTGTGGTTGGATTCTTTGCTCTGTTTCATTGGGCCATTTTCCTAGCCCTATGTGAACATCAAGTTGTCTTAATTACATCTGTAGAATAAATTTCCTTATCTTATAGATTAAGTTCTCCTGCCTTATTATTCCTTTTCAATGTTGCCTAAGTACTTTGTTTTCTTTTATTAATTTCAGAATATGATTCTCAATTTAACCAAAAATTCTGTTGAAATTTTGAATGGATTGTATTTAACCTACAATCAATGTGGATAGAACTGATGACTTTACCATACCAGTAAAAAAGCCAGAAGTTTACAAAAGCAAGAGAAAATTTAGATACAAGTCTCCCTGCTATCCAAAAATAGAGCATTCCTTTAGAACGTTTCATAAACCAACAATGTGTAAAACTAAGAAGCAATTACCTTAGGACACAAAATAAGACACGATCTTTTGCTAATTAGCTTCTTTATATATATTAACTATCTTTAACCTCTGAGCAATTTTTTAATATATATTATTGTGCTTTTTCTAAAAAAGAATAACACGATGTCTAAAGAAATTCAGGAACATATAAAGTCAAAAGTCATCAAGCTTGAATCTGAGGTCTTGTCTGTGAAACTGAAAGTTTAGGCTCATTTCTTTTTTCCTTACAGTTGTATTAATACAATACAATGGTTTACTTTTTTAAAGGTTATACTTCATTTATGGAGAAGGAAATGGCAATCCACTCCAGTGTTCTTGCCTGGAGAACCCCAGGGACGAGGGAGCCTGGTGGGCTGCCATCTATGGGTTTGCACAGAGTCGGACACGACTGAAGCGACTTAGCAGCAGCAGCAGCATACTTCATTTATGTGTGTGTGTGTGTTTAGTCTCTGAGTTGTATCTGATTCTTTGCAACCCTTTGGACTGTAGCCTGCCAGGCTTCTCTGTCCATGGGATTTTTCAGGCAGGAATACTGGAGTGGGTTGCTGTTTCCTCCTCCAGGGGATCTTTCCCATTATAGTTAATATAAAATATCAGCTATATTCCCTATGTTGTACAATATATCCTTGTAGCATATTTTATACATAATTCGTTACCCCATATTTCCCCTTCCTCTCCCCTTTCCCCACTGGTAACCATCAGTTTCCTCTCTATATCTGTGAGGATGCTTCTTTTTTGTAATATTCATCATTTTGTTATATTTTTTGATTTTACATCTAATTAATATCATACCATATTTGTCTTTCTTTGTCTGACATTTCGTTTAGCATAATGTCCTCTAAAAGTCCAATTCCATTCATGTTGTTGCAAATGGGCACAATTTTATTCTTTTTTTATATCTAAGTAGTATTGCATTCTATATACATGTTTATGTATGTATACATATGAGAAAGTGAAAGTGTTACTTGCTCAGTTGTGTCTGACTTTTTGTGACCCCATGGACTGTAGCCTGCCAGGCTCCTCTGTCCATGGGATTCTCCAGGTAAGAATACTGGAGTGGGTTGCATGCCCTTCTCCAGGGGATCTTCCCTTCCCAGGGATTGAACCTGGGTCTGTTGCCTTGCACGCAGATTCTTTACCATCTAAGGCACCAGGAAGCATATTCCTGTATAAATATCATGGTGATCATGAAAGAGAAACATTTCTATTTCTTCACAAAGTTCCTTCTTGAAGATTTCTGGTAAATTCTACTAACCCTCACTTCCAGGCAAACACTGAAATACTTCCTTCCATTACAGTTTAGTTTGACCTGTTCTAGAATTTCATATACAGAATAATACAATATGTATGGTTTTGTGTCCTTTTTTAGCTGTCATGTTCCTTTTCATAGCATTTTTCATCTGTGTTTATGTGTATGTGTAAGTATATGGGTTGCTTCCATATAGAAACACTAATTCGAAAAGATACATGTAGCCCGATGTTTTTAGCAGCATTATTCACAACTGCCAGACTTTATTCCCAAACTTCTTACATTTTCAGGTACATCTAAACCACCTAGGGATCTTGTTAAAAATGCAGATTCTGAGTCAGTAGGAGTGGACTGCAAATAACTTGCAATACCAAAAAATTCTCAGGTGAAACCAACTCTGCTGGTCCAAAAACCACACTAAAAGTAGCAAAGCAGTTTACAATGTGTTGTAGGAATTTGAATTAATAAAATAATTATAATGTTAAATAGCATTTTTAAAATTGAGATGTAGTTGATTTACAATGTGTGTTTAGTTTCAGATATACAGCAAAGTGATTCAGTTATAGTCTTTCAGATTCTTTTCCATTATAGGTTATTATAAGATATTCAATATAATTCCCTGTGCTGTACAGTAGGAAGTCTTGTTGATCTATTTTATATATAGTATTATGTATCTGTTAACCCCTCAGTTTAGTTCAGTTCAGTCTCTCAGTTGTGTCCAACTCTTTGCGACCCCATGAACCGCAGCATTCCAGGCCTCCCTGTCCATCACCAGCTCCCTGAGTCCACCCAAATCCATGTCCATCGAGTCGATGATGCCATCCAGCCATCTCATCCTCGGTTGTCCCCTTCTCCTGCCCTCAATCTTTCCCAGCATCAGGGTCTTTTCCAATGAGTCAGCTCTTCACATTAGGTGGCCAAAGTATTGGAGTTTCGGCTTCAACATCAGTCCTTCCAATGAACACCCAGGATTGATCTCCTTTAGGATGGACTGGTTGGATCTCCTTGCAGTCCAAGGGACTCTCAAGAGTCTTCTCCAACACCACAGTTCAAAAGCATCAATTCTTTGGTGCTCAGCTTTCTTCACAGTCCAGCTCTCACATCCATACATGACCACTGGAAAAACCATAGCCTTGACTAGATGGATCTTTGTTGGCAAAGTAGTGTCTCTGCTTTTTAATATGCTTTCTAGGTTGGTCATAACTTTCCTTCCAAGGAGTACAGTTCAGTTCAGTCGCTCCGTCATGTCTGACTCTTTGCGACCCCATGAATTGCAGCATGCCAGGCCTCCCCGTCCATCACCAACTCCCGGAGTTTACCCAAACCCATGTCCATCGAGTCAGTGATGCCATCCAACCATCTCATCCTCTATCGTCTCCTTCTCTTCCTGCCCCCAAGGAGTAAGTGTCTTTTAATTTCATGGCTGCAATCACCATCTGCAGTGATTTTGGAGCCCAGAAAAATAAAGTCAGCCACTGTTTCCACTGCCTAGCTCCTAATTTATCCCTTCCTCCCCAACCTTTAGTATTTTTAATAGAACCATAAAGTATAATTAAATAAAAAATATATAGTAAATATGTTAAGGGCTTCCCAGATGGCACAGTGGTAATGAATCTACCTATCAATGCAGGAGATGCAGAAAACACAGGTTCAATCCCTAGGTTGGAAAGATCCCCTGGAGAAGGAAATGGCAACCCACTTCAATATTCTTGCTTGGGAAATCCCATGGACAGAGGACCCTGGTAGGCTACAGTCGATGGAATCACAAAGAGTTAGACACAGCACAAAATATGTTAAACATGTACAATTTTTATATTAAAAACTCAGGTGTTTCCACAGAATTTTTGAATTGTCATTATGAATCTAGATCCTAACTGCTCTAAAAAAAAAATCAGTGCTTGTTTAGTCACTGCAAGTCATGGATACTTTCTTGTACTGGTGCATCCATAGAGATTAATTTTTAATGTCCATCTTTTAAATTTTCCATCATTGACTTAATTAGGAATGATCGTTTTGCTAAAATAAAAGTAAAAATACAATATTGTAAAGTTAAAAACTAGAAAATAAACTAATTTAAAAAAAAGTAAAAAGAACCCCCAAAACTTTCAAGATTGATAATTCAGAAATTATTCTAATATGAACTACACAGGGGAAATGAACGTGTTCCCTTAAAAAATTTTTTTACCTTGAACTTCTTAAAAATGGCTGTTCCATACTGCCTAGAGATCACTTTTGAGTTGCGAAAGTAGTATTTTTATATACAGTAACTCACGAATCACCCTGACCCCTCTTCCTTACAGCTAAAGAAGCTGCAGAGCATGCGGGCTTTGGTGTTCTGCCGGCAGGAGTAGGGAGATAAGAATTCCCACTCTGAACACTGTGTTATCCTTTGCCGCTATCTACTGATTAAACCTCAAAGGCCCTTTCAAACTGTCAGGAAAAGCACACACAAGGTGCTCTACGTGGATGCATATGGCAGGAAAGGACAGGCAGTTCTTGAATTCTGCATTTTGTGAATACCTGACTCTCATCCTTAAAGCACGTTGAGCTTCTGCTTTTGGATGTAGCGTAGGACTGTGCTTCTAGGAACGCTGCTGGTAATAAAGAAAGCACCAGGTGCAAGCTGTAACTGGAACTCAGGGGAAATTATCAGACTCTAGCATATGAGGCGGTGCAGGGTCAAGTGCAGGGCTAAGTGGAAGGGTGCTTTGTGTCGATTAGCAAACAAACAACTACAACCTATTGGGTCACAGGTGGCAGGAAGCTTGTATTATCAGCAAAGGGAAAATACGTATCACATGGGAAGCTCTCAGAAGTGGAACATGCAACACTGCTTCAACAGTTTGCTAAGAGTGGGATAGAGAGAAGGTTGCAGAGACTTGAAAAACGTAAATATTGTTTAGATGCACAGATGATGAACATGTTAACTCCAAATCTTGATCAGACCCACAGAAGTGCCTATAGATTTGAACCCAAGTCATATTATTTAGAAACCAAGGTCATTTAATGTCACCTACTAGACTTAATGTGATGGTGGATTCCAGGCTGGGGGGATTCTTGATTCCTGAGGGAATAATAGTTTCCTGGGGTATCTGCCTGGTGGACAGAAATTTTCCTGAGAGCATATCTATCTAAAGATGGTTCTTGATTTGTGAAGTATCTCTACTAGAAGATCCTGACTAACCAGGTACGATTACTAGAGGGGGGCTACAGGAAGAGAAGGAGAAGGACCATGTCATAGTTGGGGGGAACAGTCCGCATGCTCGCACTAACAAGGCCCTGGTGGCTTCTGCATTGGTTACTCCACCTGCCCTGAAGTACAGACACAGCTGTTGGGTCCTTCTCACCCAGGGGCTTTGAAATTGGTATGAGATCGTATTTATTACAGGGCTCTTCTTCTAGATTTTGTAACAGGTACTCTGCTGGTATTGCGTATAATGCTTCAGATGGAGAGAAGTCAGGGCAGATTTCCATTCTTTTCCTTACTTACAGGTCACGCTGCATATTTTCAGATATGGAGATAAATCACTGGTTATGGAAATTTTTATATGAAAGTGACCATATCTGAAACAAGTCATTATGATAATGTGGTCTTCCTTAAACTCTTTTAGGTACATGTTAAGTTCTGGCTTAGGGTTTTTTTGTTTTGTTTTTTTTAATTAACTTGCTACTGTCTCTTTGGTCTCTACAGAAAGTCATCTTAGACTTAAAAGTGGAAAGATTTTAGATGTGATCTATATTAGCAATGGTAAATAGGGGTTATTGCATGCCATTTCTGATCAATTGGTGTACCTTTCTAGAGTCCTGGACTGAGAAAACTACAGGTATGCCTGCAAGTCAATTAAGAAAAGAAAATGTCATGATCATTTTGTAATGTTTTCCATGGGGTGAAATGGGAGAAATGGCAACACGCATTCTTGACCCTGACCACTTCTATTATTTTATAGTTGAGGAAAGCTCAGATTAAATAGTGCAGATGACTTGCCAGAAAGTAAAAGAGAGAAAATTAGAACCTAGGAAGCAGAACTCCAATTTCTATGTTCTTACTATTACACTCTCAAATCAATGCCCTCACTTTTGATGACTATGTAGAAAGTGAGGTAATGAAAAGGAAGCCATGGTTTGTTGATTAATTATTATGCACCATTGGGAAGAGGACATGGAGTCGCCTGACTTTCTCTCAATGGAGCTTATGTCCCTTTAATTCATCCACGCACTGTCTCAGTGAAGGTGTCCTCTGTTATTTGGCGAGTATTATAAGTACCAAATATGATCTGGAGACAAAAATTTGATATTGGAATAAACAGATTTGGGGGGCAACATTTTATAAGGTGGGAAGGAACTCTAACTCTTTGGATCCAGTGATTAATGGTTGTTTCAGGAATACATAGAGGTATTAATGAGAGTTGTAGTGTAGTAGAAAGGACACTGAAAAAACACGTGAGTTCAAACTTCAGAGCTGTTACTTAGTTGCCTGTAATGCTTTAGGAATATATAATTTCTCTGGTCCTTGGATTCCTCATCTGGCAAAATTTGGAGTAAAAACGAATGCCTTTATGATTATTATAAAGGTTGGAATCGTGTATCTAAAGCTTGTGACTGTGTGACTAATAAAAATAGGTGCTCAATAAGTATTGATTTTTGCTATACAATTTTACATAAAATTAAGTAAAAAATAAAATTCCATTTATGTGAATTTGGAAAGTTCCATTTAAAAATCTTCCTGGTGCTGGGGCATCACAGCCTCTCCTGAATGCATTTAAAACAACATTTCCAGAGTCAGCATGGCAGCCTACTACATTCCTACTTCGGAACCTTGTTAAAAATGATTTCTGTGAGTTGTCCCACCTTAGACTTACTAAATCAAAATGTCTGGGGGAGAAGTCTAATTACCTCTATTGTTTAACAAACTCTATTCTTGTTGGGAGTCTCAACAAACCTCTTCGTCTCCTGACTTCTAAATCAACTGAGAAGCAAGAAAAAGGGCTCAACATATTACATTGGTTACTCTTAAGATTTACATTGAAAGAGGTTATGTCTATAAGTCTACTCTCGAATGTTGAGCCCCAGAAATAGAAAAGCATGCTCTCAGTCACAGGTGATGCTGAACCAGGAAGCCCATCACCCCTGGACTGCAGACTTCTGGAAAGGAGGAGGAGAGAATACAGGCCATCTTGTCCCCTTGAGGAAGTGGCAGGATCACTTGGGCAAACATGCCATATTTGTGCTTTCAAAATCACAATGTAGGCCACTTCACTTCCTGCTGACAAGCAAAGGGTAGAGTTGCAGGCTAGGCATACCACTCAGATTTATATCCCTACACATGAAAGAAAACTTCATCAGTGAATAAAAAACATCCACCATCACCTCCTTACACACAATCCTGAGCTATTTTGACACACTTTGTTCAAAAACACCCATTGGTCTTGAGTCTACACTTCTGTTCAGTAACCCTCTGTAAAGTATCCCTGGCCTAACTCTAACACAGGCTAAATGCCATTGTATGTCTGGAATGTCTGCAGGGGCTGAGTGTACAATGAAGGTGAAGCCAGTGCGATACTGCTGCTGTGGTCTGGGGCTAGGATGATGTGTAGTTATCTTCCCTGTCCCTGGGACACCTGTGATTGCTCTAAACACCCAGAATTGTGAGAGGCCATTACAAAGGAATAAAAACAGTCCTGAATATTCATTGGAAAGACTGATGGTGAAGCTGCAACTCCAATACTTTGGCCACTTGATGCGAAGAACTGACTCATTGGAAAAGACCCTGATGCTCGGAAAGATTGAAGGCAGGAGAAGAAGGGGACAACAGAGGATGAGATGGTTGGATGGCATCACCGACGCAATGGACATGAGTTTGAGTAGGCTCCTGGAGTTGGTGATGGACAGGGAGGCCTGGCGTGCTACAGTCCATGGGGTTGCAAAGAGTCAGACACAACTGAGCGACTGAACAGAACTGAACTGATTACAAATGAAGGCTTGACATACCCTTGTCAGCTGAGCATTTTTCCAAACAGCAAACTCTTAATGAGGAAATTAGGAATAGACAAAAAACTCAACATGTATGTAAAATAATAGGTATGAGAAGAAACAATAACTATTTAAGAACACAAAGGACATGGAAAAATCCAGACAATCTTTGGTTCTCTCTCACCTAAAAGTGATAATATGCCAAGGATTTATTTATGATAGTTTCCCACTTATGGAATATTTCTTATGCACAATGTTTCAGACAAACACCATATAATGATTGCTATTGCATTACTACTAATGCTATGAATTATAGCATAAAACAGTAGGGAAAAGGTTGTTTTCTGTTTGAAAAATAAAATCTAGAAATGCAAGAATAGAGTGTTTTTATTGGGCTACAATTGACTTACAATACTGTATTAGTTTCAGGTGTGCAACATGGTGATTTGATATTTTTATACATTACAAAATGATCACCACGATAAGTCTAGTTACCATCTGTCACTATACAAGGTTATTACAATATTATTGACTGTATTTCCTATGCTGCACATTATTTTCCTGTGACATTTATTTTATAACTGGGAGTTTGTACCTTTTAGTCCCCTTCATCTATTTTGCTTGTCCTCCCACCCCCATCCCCTCTGGCAACCACCAGTTTGTTCTCTGTATCCGTAAGTCTGTTTCCGCTTTGTTTTGTTTCTTAGATTCCACATATAAGTGAAATCATACAATATTTGTCTGACTCATCTCACTTCTTTTACCTTTAGGGCCATCCATGTTGTTTCAAATGCCAGTGACAAGATTTCAAGAGAATAGAGTGGTTCAGTGGTCTGGAAAAACCAAAGGAGCAAGGGAGCCATGTGTCTGTTACTTCCAACGCCATCTCCTTCACTGACCAGAATTTTTTCAGTAGTAAGAAAGTACAAATTATTTAAAACAGAGTTTGGCTAATCGACAGATGAATAGATAAAGAAATGTGGCATATATATGCCACACACACACACACACACACACACACACGTAATATATATAATGAAATATTACTCGGTCATAAAAAAGAATGAAATAATTGCATTTGCAGCAACATGGACTGACCTAGATAGAGACTATCATACTAAATGAAGTAAGCCAGACAAAGACAAATATCATATGATATTGCTTATACATGAAATCTTAAAAAAAAAGTGATACAAATGAACTTATTTACAAAACAGAAATAGACCCACAGCCATAGAAAACAAATTTATGGCTACCAAAGGGGAAGCTGGAGGGGATAAATTAGGAACTTGGAATTAACATATGTACACTACTGTATATAAAATAGAGAAGACACAGGACCTATTGTATAGCACATATCAGTATTTTATATCATATATCAATGGTATCAATACCATTGATATCAATATTTTATATTGATATCATATCAATATTTTATAATACAGGAAAAGAATCTGAAAATAATATATATATATATACATATGCATGTATAGGGCTTCCCAGGTGGCGCAGTGGTAAAGAATCCACCTGCAGTGCAGGAGATGCAGGTTCAATCCCTGGCTTAGGAAGATCTCCTAAAGTAAGAGATGGCAACCCACTCTAGTATTGTTGCCTGGAAAATTCTGTGGACAGAGGAGTCTTGCTGGCTACAGTCCATGGGTACACAAACAGTTGGACATGACTGAGCACTCATGCATGCACGCAGCCACATGCATGTATAACTGAATCACTTTGCTGTACACCTGAAACTAATACAACATTGTAAATCAACTATATTTCAGTTTTTAAAAATGCCATCTATATACTAAAACAATAGAGTTTGCCTGGGTGCTTGGTTGCAAGAAGATATTTATATTTCTGATAAAGTATGAATCTAAAGCATGTAAGAAATAGTTATAAAATATACAATAGAAATATAGTCCTACAGAAAAGTGAGCAAATAAAATAATCAGTTTATAAAAGAGAAACCTAAATTGTTGACAAATATAGGAAGGGACGTTCAGCCTCACCAGTAAAGAAACAAATAAAAATTAAGATAAAATAGCAACTTATATCCATGTGATTGGCAAAAAATAAATTTTGACAATATCAAGTGTGGAGAAATTTGAATCCTCAGTCACTGCTAATTGTCATGAGGGATGGTATAGACCTTTTGAAGAATAAGCTAATAGTAAAAATAACTTAAAACGCCCTGTGCTTCAGCTATTCTCTTTTGGATTTTTTCCATGGGGAAAAACTATACAAATATTTTTTTTCTGAAAGAAGCTTTTACAAAGATGAAGTATCTTCTTGAAGTACTATTGATGGAAGCAAAGAGTTGAAGACAACCTAGAGTTCTCCTTGTGAAGAATAGAGAAGTAAAATACAGAATATGCACCAAAAGGAATAATACACAGGAGTGAATTAAATCTATAAATGGAATCATGAGAGGATTTCAAAAACATAATGCTGCCATGATAAAAGATAAGAAATGTGAAATTAGTAGCAAACGAAAATTTATATACATTTTAAAATTACACAGAAAGTTATATTTTTTCATAGACACACATGTAAGAAAAAAGGGCCTGAAATTTAGACTGAATATACATACCTTAAATATTTGAGAATGGGTGTTTTAGGAGAGAGGAATGGAATTGGCTAAGAGATGCAGAAAAAAAAGAAAGAAAAGATGACAGTTGCATCAAGCAGAGATTGTATCGTGCCAGGCATGACAGGGGTGATTGATGTAACTTTATGTGTCTGTGAATCTCAAACACATAACTGTACATTATTAATTATATAGATAATTATTAATAAAACAGAGATCAACTGGCATTTCTTGACACAGTATCTTCAGATTTTTCACTAAAATATCAATGTGAGCAAATTAAAGGACAAAAATAATACAGAAAAATCTGTTGCCTGGATGAATTTCTATTAACTCTTAGGCCAAAGCAGGTGGAATAATGCCTATACTATGGCCTGTTCAGGTTTGGCTTCATGAGATCAAGCATCCCTGTTCACCTGGCAGAAGCTAGGAAGGTGTTTTGACTACCTCTCCAACCCTGCTCCCCACCCTGGCTTGTAACTAAATGATCAGAATATGTGTTAAGCAGACAACTGGCCCACTATTCCTTGATTACCAAGGGCCTGATGATAGAGATGACCACAAATAATCTCAGATCCCACTTTCTATATCAGAAGTAATCAAGAAGCAGATAAAAAGCATCAGTTAGGTTTCTTGGCTGTAGCATTGTTTGTAATAGTGGAAAACAAAGTTATCTGAAGGCTCAGTAGTCAGGGAATGGTTAAATAAATCATATCATAGCCAGATGGTAGCATATCATATACCCATAATAATCATGTCTTTGAAGAATACTAAGAATGAAAAATATGCATAATATTAAATGAAAAGAGTAGACAACAAAAATATATAATATGCCACCATTTTTTAATTTAAAAGCAGACATAAGTGTGTATATGTCAAATATTGGTAAAGTGCTAAGTATGCCAACATATTGACAATGGGTAGCTTTGGATCTTAGGAATAAATATGGTTTTAATTGTCTTCTTTTCTCCATTTAAAAAATTTTTATAATGAATACACAATAAAAATAACAGTAGCTAATGCTTGCTAACTACTTACTCTGTGCCAGGCGCAGTTCTGAATACTTCTTATGTATAAACTCCTTCCATTCTTACTGCAGATCTTTGAAGCAGGTACCATAATTGCATCTACTTATCTTACACTTGGAGGTCCCTGAGACAGAAGTTGAGCAAATTACTCATTGGCATTTTAGCTCTGGCGTCTGAGTATAACCACTGTACACATTGTCTCCCCAGTCTCCTTATTCCACACCTGGAAACAAGGCTTAATGTGAATTTGCATTGAAAGATGGCGGTTTCTTAATAACAGCTTTGGGACCAGGGAGGGGCCAATAGTACCAGGTGAGGGAAAAAAAAAATGAGGAGGGAAGGGGGAGCAAGAGCCTGAAAGAGAGAAAAAAACCTTTTTTCAAAACAGTGCCCTCAGTTCTAGAGCCAAGTCTTTTTAAGGAGAGAAAATAATTAGCTTAATTTAGCTTTGTTTTGTGTGCTTCCTCTGAGAAGAGAGAATGAGAAGCGAAAGGGACTCACGTTGGTTTCATGGTTAGCCACACGGACACCCGTGGGGCCGTATGCTTTAGTGCACGCCGATGATGGTTCCTGAAGAGAGTACTCAGGGGTGGTGGTGTTGGGGGGCCCTTTTTGAACGAGATCCACAAACGAAAGCGCTTCACCCTTCACGTCACCCACAGATAGCAGATCTTCATCCCCAGTGAGATCCTGGCATTGAAATGGATCAGTGAGACCATGCCTCTTAACCTTCCAGCCCCCTTCCCGTTTGTAAGAATCTCTGGTTAAGCTGTTGCCCTCATGGTTTTACTTTTCTTATTTCTGATTTTATAATGTGAATCCCCAAATTATTAGTCAGGGCTCTCTAGGAAAACAGAACAAATAGAGATCTATCTATCTATATGAAAGTTTATCAGAAGTCCTACCAGCTGGTGTCTGCAAAGCTATAGAAGTCAGCAGTGTAATTCAGTCCCAATCTGAAGGCCGGAGAATTGGTGAGCTGATGTTGTAAGCCTAGATCTGAATCAGAGAGCAGGAGAACTAGGAGCACCAGTGTCTGGGGCAGGAAAAGATGTATGTCTCAGCTCACATAGAGAAAATTCACTCTTCCTCTGCCTTTTTGTCTATTCAGGCCCTCAACCGATTGGGTGATGCTCACCTACATTGGTGGCAAAAAGGCAAAGCTTGTCTTTAGCACCCAAGTCATGCTGCATTGTCAGGGTTCAGGTCCATTCACTGCTCCTTCAGGAGTTAGCAGTAACTGAAAAGGTTTCTGTGATCATCAGAGATTCGAAGGTCTTACTCTATCTTGTTAAAGAACTGCCCCATCATCTTTCTCCCTTACCACCCAGGCCAAATTTAATTGCTTCAAGCTCTGATCCTGAGCTCTTTTAGTGCCTCCAGAACCTGATTAAACTTTTAAACGTTTCACTGGGGCTGTAGGCTCTTGTCAACACTAACCTGTTATGGTGCCCTTCGAAGTACTTTTTTCTCCAGTGTTGCAGTGAATTGGGAGATCTTATTTAGCATTTATAAAATAGTAAATAGCTAATTACTCAAAGTAGCTATTTACATATTGAATTTATTTTTCTTGGCATCTTTAATGTCTGATTAACATTTTCTCCCTACAGCTGGAAGATACTTACACAGAATAAAACATTCCCTTATTTAATCTCAAGTGGAATATATGATAAGTGTGATCATTTTAATTTGTGTCATTTATTAGCAGGAGAGACATATCGTACAGGTGGGATGCTCTATCACCCGCCAATTAGCAGGTGGCTTAGAGGGCAAGAGGGAAAACCCTTCCACCAAGGGGATTATAGAAGTCACAGAAATAGAAGTTCAGCTAAGGGGAAAGGAGAGGAAATGACATTGGGGTGTGTGATGTTGGAGACTGGGGACAGAGCTTAAAGCAGTAATAATAACCCTGTGCAGGCATCCTAAGAGAATACTCAAGATAGGAAGTCTGGCACTCTCTTTGTAAAACTCCCAACTTCTTTTTCTAATCATAAAAAAAAAACAGAAAGTGAGAGCTGAAGGAGACCTTATGGATCTAATGAAACTTCATTATGTAGATATGGGAACTGAGGCCCAGAGGAGTCTTGCTCAACGTACTTTAAGTTAGTACCGTGGACACGTGTGAAATCCAAGTCTGCTATCTCTTGTTTTGTTGAATTTTAAAAACTATATATGGTAGCATTTTTGTTTTTGTTTTTTTTGCCTCCAACACACTCTTCTGAGTTGGTCCTGATGGCCCACATCAGGGTGTTTCATTTGTTGAAACAGGAAGTATGTCATTCCCTTTAGTTTCCAGCACTGAGTGTAGAATCAATTTTATTAACTGAGGAAGTATTGAGTTGGCCAAAAAGTTGGTTCGTGTTTTTCTGCAGCCTCTTATGGAAAAACTAAAATGAAGTTTTTGGCCAACCCAGTATTTTGGACTGATTAAGCCCAACATGTTCCTGGAGGCTTTTGGTAACTCCAGCCTTCTTCCCTGAGTGGGTGTATGTGGGAGTGATTTTCCTTGGTAGCCTGCCCATTTTCAGATTGGGGAGCTGATACTCACAGGTGGACAGCTGTTGCTGGCTTCTCTGCCTTCACACTTGACCCTTCTCCCCCACTGCTCTGTGCAGTGGAGGCTGATTCTCGTGAACTGCGCCAACAAGCTCTACTGAATGGGTTCAGTCAATGGAGTACCTGATAGGAGATTGGAGGAAGAAGTTATTTATTCCTGGGTTCAGATATTTATTTCTCTAGCTTCCTCCCTGAGAAGATGCTTCAGAGTTGTCTGTTTCTCTCAACCTAAGGTTTTAGGGTCTCATGGTTGCCTTCTAATCATTGACTTTCCCTTCTAAGCACCTGAGACCATGCCCTTGTCTCACTTCACTGCTTCAGAAGTGAGTGGTTCTGCTGTTATTTTTGCAGGTTATGGTGCTATCCCTTACAGTTTTCCTACACCCCTTCCCACATATCTGTAAATAGTTTATCACACCTTCCTCAAATGACTCCATTTGGAGTATACTACATGTCTAATCTTGGACTCAATGCTTGACTACTTAGTACCATGTTAAAACATAAGTCAAATGTGCAAAGAGCTGAAATCTCTGCCCTGCAATTGTTCCTACTTTCCTGCTCTCCTTAACAACCCTCTAACTCCATCTTCTGTCTCCTCTCATGTTAATCCCATCTTCAGCCTTTGCATCTTGGTTTACCTGTGTTTTTTTGTGTCACCTCAAATCTCAAGTCTGGTGCAAAGTTACATTGTTCACTTGGGTTCAGTCATGTTTGGGATGATTTCACCTCCCTTCCATGTGTTGCTGGAGAACACTGCCCAGGGCTCCCTAGGTCTGCTTCCTTCATGGACCATCCCCTGAAGATAGCTTTCTGACAAGTTACAATTTCATTGAGAGTGAGCCACTTGTGTGTCCCTTTCAGTTCAGTTCAGTTCAGTTCAGTCGCTCAGTCATGTCCGACTCTTTGTGACCCCATGAATTGCAGCAGGCCAGGCCTCTCTGTCCATCACCAACTCCTGGAGTCTACCCAAACCCATGTCCATCAAGTCAGTGATGCCATCCAACCATCTAATCCTCTGCCATCCCCTTCTCCTCCTGCCCCCAATCCTACCCAGCATTAGGGTCTTTTCCAATGAGTCAACTCTTTGCATGAGGTGGCCAAAGTATTGGAGTTTCAGCTTCAACATCAGTCCTGCCAATGAACACCCAGGATTGATCTCCTTTAGGATGGATTGATTGGATCTCCTTGCAGTCCAAGGGACTCTCAAGAGTCTTCTCCAACACCACAGTTCAAAAGCATGAATTCTTCGGCACTCAGCTTTCTTCACCGTCCAACTCTCACATCCATACATGACCACTGGAAAAACCATAGCCTTTACTAGATGGACTTTTGTTGGCAAAGTAATGCCTCTGCTTTTAAATATGCTATCTAGGTTGGCCATAACCTTCCTTCCAAGGAGTAAGCGTCTTTTAATTTCATGGCTGCAATCACCATCAGCAGTGATTTTGGAGCCCCCCAAAATAAAGTCTGACACTGTTTCCACTGTTTCCCCATCTATTTCCCATGAAGTGATGGGACCAGATGCCATGATCTTAGTTTTCTGAATGTTGAGCTTTAAGCCAACTTTTTCACTCTCCTCTTTCACTTTCATCAAGAGGTTCTTTAGTTCTTCTTCACTTTCTGCCATAAGGGTGGTGTCATCTGCATATCTGAGGTTATTGATAGTTCTCCTGGCAATCTTGATTCCAGCTTGTGTTTCTTCCAGCCCAGCGTTTCTCATGATGTACTCTGCATATAAGTTAAATAAGCAGGGTGACAATATACAGCCTTGATGTACTCCTTTTCCTATTTGGAACCAGTCTGTTGTTCCACGTCCAGTTCTAACTGTTGCTTCCTGACCTGCATACAGGTTTCTCAAGAGACAGGTCAGATGGTCTGGTATTCCCATCTCTTTCAGAATTTTCCACAGTTTATTGTGATCCACACAGTCAAAGGCTTTGGCATAGTCAATAAAGCAAAAATAGATGCTTTTCTGGAACTCTCTTGTTTTTTCAATGATCCAGCAGATATTGGCAATTTGATCTCTGGTTCCTCTGCCTTTTCTAAAACCAGCTTGAACATCTGGAAGTTCACAGTTCACGTATTGCTGAAGCCTGGCTTGGAGAATTTTGAGCATTACTTTACTAGCGTGTGAGATGAGTGCAATTGTGTGGTAGTTTGAGCATTCTTTGGCATTGCCTTTCTTTGGGATTGGAAGGAAAACTGACCTTTTCCAGTCCTGTGGCCACTGCTGAGTTTTCCAAATTTGCTGTCATATGGAGTGCAGCACTTTCACAGCATCATCTTTCAGGATTTGAAATAGCTCAGCTGGAATTCCATCACCTCCACTATCTTTGTTCGTAGTGATGCTTTCTAAGGCCCACTTGACTTCACATTCCAGAATGTCTGGCTCTAGGTGAGTGATCACACCATCGTGACTATCTGAGTCATGAAGATCTTTTTTGTGGAGTTCTTATGTGTATTCTTGCCACCTCTTCTTAATATCTTCTGCTTCTGTTAGGTCCATACCATTTCTGTCCTTTATCGAGCCTATTTTTGCATGAAATGTTCCTTTGGTATCTCTAATTTTCTTGAAGATATCTCTAGTCTTTCCCAATCTGTTGTTTTCCTCTATTTCTTTGCATTGATCACTGAGGAAGGCTTTCTTATCTCTCCTTGCTATTCTTTGGAACTCTGCATTCAGATGGGAATATCTTTCCTTTTCTCCTTTGCTTTTTGCTTCTCTTCTCTTCCCAGCTGTCTGTAAGTCCTCCTCAGACAGCCATTTTGCTTTTTTGCGTTTCTTTTCCATGGGGATTGTCTTGATCTCTGTCTCCTGTACAATGTCACGAACCTCTGTCCATAGTTCATCAGGCACTCTGTCTATCAGCTCTAGTCCCTTAGATCTATTTGTCACTTCTACTGTATACTCATAAGGGATTTGATCTAGGTCATACCTGAATGGACTAGTGGTTTTCCCTACTTTCTTCAATTTAAGTCTGAATTTGGCAATAAGCAGTTCCTTTACTTATTTACAATTGGAAAATCGCTACAAGTGAGCCCACCCTCTTTCTTTCATTTTTGAGAAAACCATTCCCTCTTATACTGCATCAGCTGAAACTTCAATCAACTCCCTGCCATTCGGGTTGGTGTCTTGGCATACATATTTTACGAGGTTACTGGCCCTTAGTCTAACAGAGCAATAACTTTAACAGATGAATTCTTTAAGGTTGGGACCTTGGGTTATATAAAATTAAATGAGTTCCCTGATGTTATCAGTTCTATAAATCCAAAGTTTTGTTGTATTTACATAAAATGAAGGCTCATTAAATTTTATCCTCCTTGTAGTCTATCCCCAAAATGGTATTATAAATTTTCTTCTCCTGGAGTTCTTAATGATCCAAAATAAACTCTTTAAGGAGATCTACTGACAGTGTTCTGAAAAATAGAAATGCTGCCCTAACTATAGATTTTTTTTTTCCACAAAAGGTCTGGCTGATGCTGTTTGTAGATTTGTCTTGAAATCTGTGCCTGTGAAATATTAAACACTAAATGCTGAGACATAGTGGATAAAAATACTTACATCTCTTTGCCTGCATACCAGGAGACAGGACTTGCTCAGGAAATATTCATGAGAAAGTAAAAGACTGTTGATGAAGCAGGGCTCAGATACTCCTTAAATGTCAAGTCAGAATCAATAATAGCATTGAGACTTTACCCTAGTGGGAATGGAGTATGAGATTTGAGCACACTCCATTGTGGCTTTCAGGGGGTGATGGATGGGGGAGGGATTGATAAGGACCTGTCAATAAAGTATATGAGTGATTTTTGAGTTCAGTACTAGTGATTGCTAAACACCTGAGTATCGATCTCTGACAGATGTTAAGATAGAGTTTTCTAGATATCTCACTGAAAAGTAGTTGTGGGTCACAACTACCCTCTCAGATGTTTATGATTCAGAAAGCATCCTTAGGTTCACTGAGCTGTGACAGAAGTGTCCTCACAAGAGTAGGCTGAGTAGATTTCAGGGCGCCCTAAGCTACTCCACCACCAAAAAGTCACCAAGGCATTAAGAATGCCCCTACAACGGCTCCCTGCAAGTCACTGTAACTTGAAACTGTAGGAAACTATTTTTACCTCAGAGCTTCTGAGCATTGCTTGGAGGAGGAAGGGAAACACGTTCTTGACCTAAGAAAATGTGTTAAAATAGGTGAGGAGTCACTACAATGAATCTAAGAAGTACTGGCTAGCTGGGTCTGATCATGACTGTTGTTGGAGGGTTGGAAAGTTTGGGAGCCATAGGAACAGGCTGATAGCAGTGTTGCTATGGGTATCTTGAATCAGGATGTAAACATATGGCTGACTTTGAAATGTTTCCATATCTATAGTTCTGTAAGACTGTCACCACTAAACCCCAGAACTTCTCATCTCTGTATTCCTAGGTCCAGCCCCTCATTCTCCATAAAGCCTCTTCTGACAAAACTCACCCATTGTAAACTCACTGGACCCATTGAGTGGACATGGACACTTATTTTCCTATCCTATATGTTTAGATAACTTGCAATTAGATTATAATCTCATGAAATGAGGGGCGACGTTTCTCAGCCTTCTTTAATTCTCCAACATGAGCTCTGAGTCTGCCTTCTGATAGTACTTTCTTAAAAAATACCCTGGTGGAAGAGTAATGAAATACTTAATAAATACTCTAAGTACACTGGTTGTTCAGCTGATCCTGACATTGCCATCATATTCTAGAATATTCTCAGCCAGCTGATGAAGTCAGGCCATTTTGACCATTAACATTGCTTGGTTTGGGTTCCCCAGGTGGCTCAGTGGTAAAGAATCTGCCTGCCAGTGCAGAAGATGTGAATTCGATCCTTGGATTGGGAAGATCCCCTGTAGGAGAAAATGGCAACCCACTCCAGTATTCTTGCCTGGGAAATCTCATGGACAGAGGAGCTTGGAGGGCTACAGTCCATGGGGTTGCAAAGAGTCAGGCATCACTGAGTGACAGCATACACACATTGCTTGGTTTCCTATTTGTCTACTGCTGATACTGTGTCAGACATTTGAGACACTGGAAACATGCTGTACATGTATTTAGTGTTTCAGATGTTCTATAATATGTTATTTCACCTACATATATTGAAGATTGATGACCCTGTATCCCTCAAATCTTTCTAGTCTTTAGAAATGAGTCTTCCATACTCTAGGCTGAGCCTCATGCCAGACCTTGTTATCTAGGACAGGGAATAAAAGGAATCATGTCAGGAGATCTGGCTTAGCTTCAAGCTAGTTCTTTACTGGTCATAATCTGAACTGTTGGCCCTGTTTTTCAGTAGCTTCCATCTCTGAAAATCTCTGTTCAATGCTGTGTCCCTAGTTAGATTTCCTACCTCTGAAATTCAGGATCCTCTTGCCTGGATCTTAGATTCCTGATGCTGTTTCCTATCGTCATATTAGCCCAGTTAAGAGTGTTAGGTTGGATCCTAAAGTCTCTGAAAAAATTTGTAATTTTTCACCTGCTGTCTGAATAAAATTTCAGATTCTCATTGTGGCCTATGAGGGCACCCAGCATCAAGCCAATGCCAGTTTGTCTGCTTCTTTTCTTGATGCTCCTCCCAGCAGTCTCCATTACTTCTATAATTTCCCATGTTCCTTCACCTTTGGTCCTCGTCTTTGGGATAGTTTTCCCTTATTTAACTTTTGCTCAATCTTTAGGTTTCAATTCAGATATTACTTCCTTTGCTAAATTCTAGTCTATTCCCAAGGTACCTCATACTGGCCTTATGGAGTATAATATCACACTGGAGTTGAATATCTTATTTGATTTCTATATTCCTCATTAAATGCTAAGTTTCATGAGGGCTGAGACCACAGCAGCCTTTTGCACAAATTTATCCCCAATGATTAATACCCTTTTTAATGAGAATAAATATATTGCAAGGATGGATAGATATCAATCTCTCCTACTTAGATCTCCTCTAATTATATTTTGGATTCCTGAGGTAATATAGACTCCAGCTGTGATACAAAATGCAGAAATATGTCTGGTTTGCTTTGTAGACTTGTATCTCTCTCATACACACAGAGAGAGACATACACAGAGACTGAGAAATGGATAGGAGTGGATGTCAAGAACTCTGGGAAAAGCTTACGTTACTTAATGGAAAATATATTTCCTATAAATGTTCTTGGCAAAATGAATTGTTACTAAACTAAATAAAACTGCTTAAAATCAAGGGTCATTTGACAGATCCATAGAATATGGTGATTCCCACATCAGCCCAGTGTCATCTTAGCTGCCTGTTTTCCCAATGTGTGAAAAGCACTCAGAAAATTCACAGCTTGTCAAATGATAGGGAATCACCTAGTCTGGGAAAATGTTTAGACACATAAATTGCAGAGCCTTATGACTTTAATGAAACAGAAGTCCACTTTCTTTGATTTGCAAATTTGGAACTTTGCAAAATGGATTTTCATAATAGACTTATTCATAACTTGGAAAAAACTTGTTGAAGAAGTTGATGGCGAGGATAAGGATGAAAATGAGACAGATGTAAGGACTATATATTATAAAGTATAATACTTTATATTTGAGTTTATAAAGTATTAATAGGTACACACTAGCCTCTGGATCTTCTGACATCATTACAGAGAGCAGACGCTCTGATGGGCCAAACCAATAATTCTCCCATGGCTTTTATTTGGCTCTGGAATGTATAGATCTTGAAAATAGTTTGTTGTGATGTCTGAAGTATCCACAGTGTGTCAGGGCCTTGCATTTGTGGAAAAGGTTCTACTGTGAAAGAGAACCATTTCGGAGGACTGCCCTGTAAACAAGGCAGAGTCAACATTGCTGGTGGCAGGCAGCTAAAGCCTGCGGCAGATGCCGCTCGGCATATGGCTGCCTTCTCAGCTTTCAAGAAAACAGGTTACTGAAACCCACCTACCTGTCCTTCATCAGCTGGTGTGTATAGTACACATAAGCTGTTGAGAGTAAAACAGAATATCCTGAAGGAGAAATAAATTGATGCTTTGTTCTTTCAGATGTTATATAACTTTTATGTCCAGAATGATAGAAGCATCATGTTTTCCAAACACATCTCACTTTGAAATACATACTTGACCGTGCTGAGGCCCTTAGGACTCTGGCTTCCCTTCCTGACTTGTCATTGTGTTTTGTCATTACAGAAAGTGTGAACTTGGGAGCTTGGCTCTCTGAGACATGGTGGGTAGAGGCGGCTGTCAAACTCATCAAATGGGATGAAAGCAGTTCCTCTCCCCTCTCCACTTTGGCTCTGAACTTCGCTGTACACTGCTGTCCCCCAGGGTTCAAAGAGAGAGTTGTCTCCAGCAAGGACCAGGACTCTGAGACTCATTTGCTTTCACAGTTCCCTAGTCTGATCGCCCCTTAAATTTTTGCTCCTGAAAGTAATTCAGGTTCAAAAAATGTGAGCGAAATTCATGATTCCATCTATAAACAATTGAACGCAGTATTTCGTGTTACTCAATACTCATAACTTGGGTTTAAAATTTTAAATTTGTGTGTTCTGTTTTCAGTTCTTTTAATCTTTAGATACTTCTCTCAGATTTCAGTTCCTGCAGGGAAAGATCTGGTCAGTTTAGTATGCTTTCTCTCTATTCCAAGTCTGAGCCACCTGTATTCCTACTTTCATCTCTGGAGGAATAAGATGATATCTTATTTAGGTACTACACAATTTGGAAGTCCTCAAGACCTTCCTGTCTGACATCAGTTGCAAATTTAGGAATAATCAAGACCATGCTCAGGTTCAATACTTTACTAGTGTCAACTTAAAAAAAAAGGACAGTGTGAGAGTTGTGAGTCAAGTTTTCTCTGGGGCAAAATGATGACTATAGCCCAGGAGACAGCATCTCAGATAGCTCTGAGAAACTGCTCCAAAGAGGTGGGAGAGAAAGTCAGCATATATGTGATTTTGGGGAAAGGGGAGTACATGCAATCCAGCATGTATTTTTTTTTTTTTTTTTTTTTTTGCAGAAGATTTCTGCTAGTCACAAGGAGCACTCATCACCACTGAAGGATTTTAGTACTTTTCTGGATATGAAGAGATATAAGAATCGGGTTCATAAAATTGGCTCCTGAAGACATCTAACTATTTGAAGACCTGTTCTACCAGCTTTTCTCAGAGCACAGAGTGCCACATTTCTGCTCTCCACCCTGAGAGTGTTTCAAGGGGGTGTTGAAAGTCAGCAGCTGCCACAGCACATGATTTAATTCTTGTAGAGGTAGATGGCAAGTGCCAATGGCAAGTGCCAATTTGTAGTTGACACTGGAAGGACTCACAGAACTCATTCAGGATTGTGGTTTATTACAGCAAAAGAATTCAGAATACAGTCAGCCAAGGGCAGAGGGGCACAGGACAGGGCCTGGACAAGCAAGGAGCTTTCTGTTTCCCTCTGTTTCCCTCTGTCAGTGACATTGTGTAGACAGTGTTTACTTGTCTCAGTAACGACGTGTGACAATACACACAGAGTATTGACAACCAGGGGAGCTCGCCTGACCCACGGGGTTCAGAGTGTTACTGGGGCTCAGTCATGTAGACATGCTTGACCACCAGTGTATCTGACCTTAGAGTCCAGCTCCTTCAAAGGCTGAACTGATACCATAAATCACATTTTCAGCATAGACTATCTGGCATGTCCCAAGTTTGTAAACAGACACTCTTATCAGGCAGGACATTCAAAAGACTTAGAGATTACCTCTTAGAAGCCAACACAAAAGCCAAACCTATCTTTGAGCAAGATTCATTCTGTGCTGCATAGGTACTTTTATGCCTCCAGTTGAAAATGTTTTGGGTCTTTTCCAACTTTTAGAAATTTTGTTGTTATTATCTTTATTTTATAGTTTTAACCAGTAGAAATGTTTTAGTCTGAGATGTTTTAGTCATGGCCACCTCTTTGTGACCCCCATGGACTGTAGTCCTCCAGGCTCCTCTGTCCATGGGGATTCTCCAGGCAAGAATACTGGAGTGGGCTGCCATGCCCTCTTCCAGGGGATCTTCCCAACCCAGGTCTTCCGCATTGCAAGTGGATTTTTTGCCCTCTGAGCCACCAGGGAAGCCCTTTATCCAATGGAAATGTTTTAGTTTGAGATAAATGAAGATTTGGGGTCTCCCTCTTGACAACCTCCCTACTGGCTGGTATGTTTCAGAAGGCAAGTCTTGGGCTGAGTTCTGTCACACATACAAGCTCTTATTGTCAGACCAGTGAGAAATAAATTTTCAAGATTGCGAAAACATTTTTAAAACTCAATGAAGTCTTGGCTCTCTTTCTTTTTAAGGCATTCTCCCAACCTTAAGCAAAAAGTTCATTTGAGGCAGATATGAAAGTGGTCTAGCTTCACGATTCAGGTAAGTAGTTAGGTGATAGAATCATTTTGAGTCTGAACACAGAACCCACGTGTCCTAGGCCCGGGGAACCCATTCTGAAAGTTGTAGTTTGCTGTTGTGCCCAGATTTTTACACTCTGTGTGTGCTATGCTGTGCTGTGCTTAGTCACTCAGTCATGTCCGACTCTGGAACCCCATGGACTGTAGCCTGCCAGGCTCCTCTGTCCATGGGATTCTCCAGGCAAGAATACTGGAGTGGGTTGCCATGCCCTCCACCAGGGGGATCTTCCCAACTCATGTCTCCTGCATTGCAAGTGGATTCTTTACCTTCTGAGCCACGAAGGAAACCCAAGAATACACTGGAGTGGGTAGCCTATCCCTTCTCTGAGGGATCTTCCCGGCCCAGAAATCGAACCAGGGTCTCCTGCATTGCAGGCAGATTCTTTGCCGACTTCACTATTAGGGAAGCCTACACTCTATCTAGAAAATGCAGAAGGTATATAATACATGTATATAGATATATGATATTTTGCCAATCTTGAATTCATTTCAGCAGTGGAAAACCATTTCTTATGCTAATTATAAAACCCTTCAGCAATGGTGAAACCTTCAAGAGAGTTGATATTGGTGGCTCTCTGGAGTGTAGATTCTTGATTATTCTTTTAGATACTAACTAAACACTCCATAGTATGTATCATAATTAGAATACACTGAATGTTAACTAAATAACTCCCCTAGGATATACACAAACCCTAAACTGTGACTATAACACACTGTCTTTACACAATATAAAACGCCCTTCTAGAGAAGGCTGTTTCTTCAGCTCTTCTGATTTCAAATTCACCTGGATTCTTTTGCTTTCTTTCTTTTTTCCCTTCAATGTTCCAGTTTTGTCATAAGACCCCTTGGGTCCTCACATCTTTCTTTCATTCTCATCTCACTGGCCTAATCTGAGTTTCTCTTGAACATGTCTTAGGATATACTCACAGGTGAGAAAGTATCACTTATTCTGGCAAATTTTGTGGGTCATTTTTAAAGCACTTAAAGCATCCCACATTTGTAGCTTTTCTATTCATTCAGAAAATTTTTATAAAATCCTATTCTTTGTCATTAAACTTCTCTTTTAACGAGAGTGTTCCTGAAAGAATGGTCCACAGAACCCTGGTGTGCAAGACCCAAACTATTTTCACAGTAACTAGGATGTTATTTGCCTTTTGCATGGTATTGATATTTACAGTGATGGTGCAGAAGGAATGGTGTGTAAAACTTCTAGTATATTAATGATCAAGGCAGTGGCATCAAACTGAAGAATGGCTACCCTAGTCTTTCCAGTTTAAATTTTTTAAAAAGTCATTTCTCTTTTAATAAGCAATACAATTTATTAATTTTATAAATAATTTGACCTTTGAGTAAACATCTTTGTACTACTTTGTGTGACAAAATAGAAAGTATACATAAAATATTTTTGCTTTATGATGAAGTATGAGGGCTATCATGACGTTGAGTTGTGAGCTGAACTATTGGCTTTTTGCATAGAATACCATTTTTCCTTGACAGAGCCTCTGATACAGAAACTATGGTTGTTCAGATTTGTGTACTTTACAGACATTTCCTTAAATATCTCATTTCAAGAAAAAAAGCTACCATATTTATTGCCAAGGATACTATTGGAAATTTTAAAGTAAAATACATTTTTGAAAATTTGTGTCTTAACTTGAGCTTGAAACCTGGAGAAAGGAATGACAGCCCACTCCAGGATTCTTGCCTGGAGAACCCCATGGACAGAGAAGCCCCAATATTCTTGCCTGGAGAATCCCATGGACAGAGAAGCCCCAATATTCTTGCCTGGAGAATCCCATGGACAGAGGAGCCCCAATATTCTTGCCTGGAGAATCCCATGGACAGGGAAGTCTGGCCGGCTACAGTCTGTGGGGTCACCAAGGGAGGCGCATGACTGAGTGACTAACATTTTGGGCTTGAAAACGTCCCCATTCTTAAAGATTTTTCTTATAAGCTCAATGATGATACAAAGGTGATGTTTGGGTATTGTGTAGTGAAATATGTTAATGTTTGGAAGATCAGTGTAACTCAGTAAACCAATATTTTTTAAAAAGTATCAATGTATAATGTCACAGAGTTATGTGTAGTAAGAGAACCACTTGAGGTACAAGATAGACCAAATGATTTTAATGTAATAGAGTAACAATGTTTACTTAGAAAATTTAAGTTTCACATTGTAAGTAAACTTGAAAAAAACCTCTGCTTATTGAGTTTTGATATAGCTTAAAAAAATAATATCCACCATCATGTGAAAAGAGCTATGAAAATGTCTCCTTTTTTTCAGATCAATGTATGTCCTTTGAAGTTGCATATTATTCAAATACTTCAGCAAGAGTATTAAGCCAGACATCAAAGATATTTGCAAAAATGTGAAGCATTGCCCCTCTTCTCGCAATTCTTTTCTTTGGAAAATACAATTATTTTTTATAAAAACTATGTAATTTTCTTTAAAAATAATAAAAATAGGTTTATCATCATTAATTTTAAGTAAATACATATTTTTGAATATTTTGGTTTTAAACGTTGAATGTCATAAAGTGGCAAATGGAACATTCACCATCATTCGTAGTTACAATTTTTTTTTTCTCGTGATGAGAACTGTTAAGATCCACTCTCTTAGCAACTTTTAAATATGTGACACAGTATTATTAACTGTAGTCACCATGCCCTACATCACATCCCCATGATTGATTTATTTTATGGCTGGAAGTTTGTACCTTTTGACCCTTTTTGTTCACTGCATTTCTTCTTGATGAGGTAGTATGCCCTTTAATCATTCTCTCAGACAGGTTTGACTGTGGGTCATAAATTCTCTAGGTCCTTGATGCTTCGCGAGTGAATGATACTTTGGATTTTTGTTTTCACAGTTTCACCTATTGTGTTGCTTTCTATCTCTATTTTTGCTGATGAAAGATCGAACTGATGTTTCTTTGTAGACAGTCAGTGTTCTCTAGGATCTCAATACCTGGATTAGGCACAGTAGCAGATTTTTTTTTTTAAAGATGTTTTGGGGGCAGGTGCTGCTTCTATATCCTACTGTGTAGACAAATGTCGTTTGCTTCTGAGTTAGGCGTATGACACCGGGCCTGTCACTGTTCCCAACCCATGAGAGCTATTCAGGACAATTGTTTGTTTGTGTTCTTTGTTTTATGTTTTAATAAAGAACCAATGAATGAACGAATGAATGAATGACCAAACTTTGCCAATTATATGGGCAATTATTATAAGACTCAAACTTCTTGATAGTGGAGCTGTTGCTGAAGGATGTTAATTTGAGAGTCTAGACTCTGAAGTTTTGTGGAGCACAAAGACAAACTGAGAAGCTGATTTTGTGGTTAGGATTGGTAAAAATCTGTGTGATGCCATTCCATGTTGCAAAGGATCACTGAATGTTGCTTGCTAAATTTTGCTGACTTGGCTGCAGTGGGATTCTGACCCAGTGTGGTCAGAAATGGTGCCTCTACACTCCCCACCTAGGAGTGGGGTCCTCTGAAATATTTCAGGACTTTGAGTCCAGACTTGAATGAAAAGCAAGAAGTCATGAACAGAAGAGATCAGAACCCACTAGTCAATGAAACACAAGTTGATGTGAGAGAAAGAAGGTCTTAACCAAAACAAGGGTGCATGATGTGGGGACAGGTTACCTGGTTCAACTACAATGTCAGATCAGATATTACCTTGACTTTACTATGATACCATGATGATTTATTCTGAAAGCCAAACTCATATTTTGAAAAAAAATTCTTAATGCCATTTCTTTAAAAATCAATTTGTGTAGGTGGTCCATACCAGATGTTAGAAGAATCTTGTTATCTATTTCTGCTTATTAATCTCATACCCTCATTCTGGTAACCTGCTCTAGGGCTTTGTAGAGAATATTGTTTGCATTAACAATAATTTCCAAAATATCTTTTAGCCACTGGAGATATGTAGACTATTATATCTCTGCTTAAATCACAGATACCCTCATACACACCCTCACACCCCTAAGCAGACCCACACACACATATACACAGACATACACTCCTGTAAGTACTTAAAGAAAAGTCTAGGGACATGTATTATCAGATGTAGAAACTCAAAGCAAAATTTTTGATGTCAGTGAACTAAAATTTTGTCTTCCCCCAAGCCCCCTAAGAAGGCTTATAATGTTTAGAAACATGTAGGAGAGTACCCTGCCTCTCTCCTCCCAATCCAGGTTAAGAGCTGTGCGGTCACATTCTTGGTTCTATGTGTGATTGAATTCTACTACACTCCTTGTTGTTATTTGTTGGCTAAGTCATGTCTGATTCTTTGCAGCCCCAATGGACTGTAGCCACCAGGTTCCTCTGTCCATGGGATATACTGGAGTGAGTTGCCATTTCCTACTCCAGGGGAATCTTCCCGACCCAGGGATTGAACCCATGTCTCTTGTTTGGCAGGCAGGTTTTTAACACTGAGCCACCTGGGAAGCCTGTATTACACTCCTTGTCCTGTACTTAGTTGCTCAGTCGTGTCTGACTCTTTGTGATCCCATGGAATGTAGCCCGCCAGGCTCCTCTGTCCATGGGGTTTCTCCAGGCAAGACTACTGGAGTGGGTTGCCATGCCCTCCTCCAGGAGATGTTCCCAACTCAGGGATTGAACCCAGGTCTCCTACATTGCATGTGGATTCTTACCATCTGAGCCACCAGGGAACCCCAAGAATACTAGAGAGGGTAGCCTATCCCTTCTCTAGAAAATCTTCCCCACCCAGGAATCGAACCAGGGTCTTGTGTATTGCAGGCGGATTCTTCACCAGCTAAGCTACCAGGGAAGCCCTATTACACCCCTTACCTGTATTATTTATCTCTGAGATTTTCCCTACTATCAAGCTCCTTTTCCTCACCCCATTGTTGCAAACATTGGGGCGGGGCAGGGGGGTCATTCTTTAACAGCATTTGTGTTTGTGATTGTCTTTGACCTTACTCTCTTTCTCTGAGTACTAGGGTCAAAATTTTGTTCTAGTCTGGAGGTGGTGATGTACATTTGCCTTTAAAGCCCTCACTGGGAAAAGCTTGATTTCTCTTAGAAGCTGGCGTCCCCAGCTCCCATCTCACACCTGCTTCCAGCTGCCACATTTCATGAGCTTGCTGTGCTAAAACACATTAAAATGGCAGGCACTGACAATTTCACATAATCCCCAATGCCAGGGAAGCTGGATCAAGGGAAAGTTTACCCAGTGAAAATCAAGCTGAAGAAAAGGTGAAAGAATTCAACTCTTTATTAGCAGTTTTGAGTTCTCCATCGAGGAGCTGAGAGAGCCTGCCTCTGTGAGTCTGAGCCAGAGCACTAGCTGCTGTGCTCTACATGGCTGCTAGTGGAACTGACACAGGCAACACTCAAGTGTACAGAAAACTAGTTGTATTTCTACAAAACCCAACTCCAAGTGCTAAGTCAGTTTAAAATCCCAATCAAGGCATTTTCTATTCTCAAATACTCTTTTCTTCTAGAACAGTGTGTGGACAGGGATTGAGAAGTTTCAAGGTGACAAGGAGGATGCATGTGCTTTGTAGATGTTCCCGGCTCCCTGTGCCCTTACTGGCCTCTGCTACAAAGCCAGTAATTTCTGTCTGTGGCTGCAGTTATCAACTGTCCCCAATGCCTTCCAGTTGATGGAGGACACTGTTGCTCCCACCCAGGGTACCTCCGCTGCCCCTAGGTGCTGGATCACCTGCTGACCAGGTAGGCGCCCTGTCTCAGTTCTTATGTACTGTCTGAAGCTCAGTGACATTACCTAGAGGCAGACACAAGTTAGCGACTAAACAACAACAATCTGTCACTGTATTTGCTTTATACATTTCTGCTGAAATATCTAAAATAAATGATAGACTGTAGTATTTCATCACTAAATACTTTAGAAGGAACTCCCTCCTACTACCTGCCTCCAAAATAAAGACATTTTCCTATTTAACCACCTATTTAAACTTATGTTATCATCCATGGCATCACCGACTCAATGGACATGAGTTTGAGTAAGCTCCGGGAATTGGTGATGGACAGGGAAGCCTGGCGTGCTGCAGTCCATGGGGTCGCAAAGAGTCCGACACGACCAAGCGAGTGAACAGAACAGATAAGCCCTTACTATTAACTGATATCCCATCCATATTTAAATTTCCCCCATTAGCCTTTAAATGCCTTTTGGTGTTGGTGTGTTCAAAGTGGGACCCAGTTAAGGCCCACACACTAGCTTTGGTTGCTACCACTTAATAGTTTCTCACCAGGAACTGATGTACCCACTATCGTCCCCTTTTCCCTCTGTGTCATGTTCCTGTTGAGCAGACCCAGCAGGTTATCTTATAGAAAATCCCACCATCTAGATTTCTCAAACTCCTCCCTGGTTTAACTTGCTCCTCTCATAGCTGCTATTCCTGTTAGCTGGAAATTAGACCTACTATTTGGATTAGATCTACAGTTTCTACAGGGCTTCCCTGGTAGCTCAGATGGTAAAGAATCTGCTTACAATGCAGGAAACCTAGGTTCAATTCCTGAGTCAGGAAGGAAATGGCAACCCACTCCAGTATTCTTGCCTGGAGGATCCCATGGACAGAGGAGGCTGGTGGGCTACAGTCCACTGGGTTGCACAGAGTCGGACAAGACTGAGTGACTGACACTTTCTCTTTCACTACAATTTCTGAAATTAGAAAGACTATTTCAGGCGTGAAGGACAGGGGCCATGAATCTGGTTGACTCACCCTTGGTGACGCTGCTATTGATTACTATGTGAAAGTGATCCTTGTTCACTTCTAAAGTACTGTGTGTATATATGTATATATACACACACATATATATAGCAGTATTTTTCACACTTTATGATTTCAATTAATTCTGGAATCTAACTTGGACATGTGTACTCACTGAATTTTAGAAGTCAGCTTTTGCTTTAGGACATAGAATACTGAATGCAGGCATTTAACCAATACAATACAAAATACAAAAAGATAAATGATGCTTTGGACAGTGCATTCAGTATATTTTTGAAATTAAACTGAAGTTTCTATTTTTTGCTAAGGAGACATCTAGACTACTCCTTTGATTCATTTCCCCCACCTCTGTAACCTTCAATTTTTTGTCTAATCATATTCCCAGAGCAGCCGGGTATGTACAGCTTACCTTACCAACACATCAGAGATCATAAGAGCAAGGTCACAGATTGAAGATTTTTCTCCTCTTCATGTCTCTGCAACACACACAAACATATACACATATGCACAGAGAGAAAGAGAGTTGCACAATAAACATAACCCATTTACTCAGTCTTATGATGCAGTTTTCACATACATTGATTATCAGGACAGGTATTGTTATCAGTATGTACAATGTGTACATCTCTCTATGTGTGTATGTATCATATATTTAAAAAGCTAATTCGAATCTAAAATGTTCCATGCAAGTGACTGCATCTTAGAATCAAGGGAATGTGTGAGTACACCTGCTTGAGATTAGCTGTGTGAAAAAAAAAGTCTTTCCTTTATATTCTGTGTATTTATGTGCTTTTCTATATAGCAGTCTTGATGTATTAATAATTTTTAAAGTAATTTCGTTTTCACTGAGAGTAGCACTTTGTTGTAGGGACATGTGGCCTGGCTTCACTGATCTGCAAACGACACCCCTTCTGAGTACTATTATCATCCAGACGGTTTTCTTTCTGAGCAGTTATGAAGGTTTATGACCAAGTTATAAACAGGAGAAGGGAGCTTATGTTAATGAGGTCAACACTATTTCTGTTATGTCTTTGACTTATTAAACAGTCCCCAAAAGGGAATACCTTTTCCAAATGGGCTAAACAGAGAGATAAACTTTTACTAGCTGAAGACTTAAGCCACAAGTGTACTTAATGATGTGGAGCTGATCTAACTTTACATGGAACCATGCAATGACACCAATGTCATAGAAACTTTTAGGGTAATATTTATTTATGTATTTGTATAGATAATTATTTCTGTGAGTGTCTCAGTCAGCTTGGGCTGCCATAGCAAAACTCCATGGACTGAGTGACTTAGAAAACAGAAACTTGTTTTCTCATAGTTCTGGAACCCAGAGAGTCTAAGATCAAGGTGCCAGCCAATTCAATTTCTCCCTTGCTGGCTTGCCGGATGTCATCTCCTCATGATGACCTTACATGTCAGGGAGAGAGCGAGCAGGCTTTCCTGGTATCATGAGGGCCCCACACCTGTGACCTCCTCTAGTCCTGATCTCTGTCTGAGGACCCCACCTCCAGATATCCTCACTTTGCAGGTTATATCTTCATCATATAAATTTGGGGAGGATACAATCATTCCTTAACAAATCTTAATATGGGAAGTGGGTGAATGGGAGGGAAAATATAGATCTATTTTGTTAGACTGACTGGTTTACCTACCAGCCTCTGGAGATTTAAGGACTTCCCTGTAGCTCAAACTGTAAAGAATCTGCCTGCAATGCAGGAGACCAGGGTTCAATCCCTGGGTAGGGAAGATCCTCTGGAGAAGGGAATGGCAATCCACTCCAGTATTCTTGCCTGGAGAATCCCATGGACAGAGGGGCCTGGCTGGCCACAGTCCATGGGGTCACAAAGAGTCGGACATGACTGAGCAACTAACACACACACACACTCTGGAGATTTAGGTTGTGTGTGCCTTACTCTGACGCTGCTGAGTTCCATATCATAGGAGATGCCCTGGCCACGGTCCAGTCGTACTTGATTGAGAATGTGCCTGTCATTGATGATTTTGTGTAAAAGCAGATGTTACAGAAAAGTTCAAATGTTGAGTATATGGTTGATGGTCTACATAGACTAGCTCATTTTAGCACAGGGAACAAGAGTGCTGGTTGCAGTTTTGTCGTCAATATTTCCGTGGTTTACCAATTTACAATTATAGTCTTAGCTCAGGATTTGTACAGCTTTTGATAAGGAAGCCACCAGCTTGCAGTTGGGTGGGGTGGGTAACCAGACAGATGCTCATGCATACCAATGAGGGTTTTGTCAATGCAAATCTGGAGAGCCCTTTAAAAAATTTAGCCCTTAGTGTCTACTTTGAGCTTGGATGTGATATGTGATATGAGACCACTTAACCAGCAAGTTTACCTCTAATTTTAGCTTCACCTGAATTAAAACTGGTGTGATATTGCATACTGCTATGGACATTAGCAACTTTAAAGCGCAGAAAGAAAGAACTGGAAATTAAATGCAGTCCAAGGGGAGAAGCACAAGAATGCCACTGGTGGTTTTGGGTTGTTGTCAAAATCTCAGGAAATCTGTGATGAATATTAGAATAAAAGAGATAATTTGCTTCTTCACAGGAACACATTTTGAATGCCATTTATTTCCTACTTTGGCAGTTTAAGACAATCTGCCCACATACAAAGGAAGCAAAACAAAACAAAACACGCTATTTGGGGAATTGATTCTCCAACAATTCCCTGTTGAATAAGCCAGGGTCCTCAGTAAAAAAGTATGCTTTATACCTCCTGCCTGCTCCCCAGACATCTGACCATTGGGCTGATGTTCCATCAAGTAAGACAGCTGGACTGGCCATTGTGCCATTTTGTTTTGGCTAGCCCAGGGGTATAAGCTTTGTCTTTTTTGTGTGTGTGAGGGAAGAGAAAATACAAGGTTTCTATATCGTCTCCTAGATTATTGAAGAGACCACTCCCTGACACTCAAGTGCCAATAAAGCGAATGGAGACTAGCTGTTCCCATTGACTATACAGAATGGTGGCGGATAGGAAAAAGAACAGTTACAACTGGGATAATAGTCACAAAACAACAAAATGAAGAATATCCTATCGTTGCGTGTGTGCATGCTCAGTCAGGTCCAACTCTTTGTGACTCCATGGACTGTAGTCTGTCAGGCTCCTCTGCCCATGGAATTTTCCAAGCATGAAATACTGGAGTGGGTTGCCATTTCCTACTCCAGGGGATCTTCCTTACCCAGGGATCGAACCTGCATCTCCTGCACTGGCAGGCGGATTCTTTAACACTGAATCACCTGGGAAGCCTGTCCTATTGTTAGTGAAGACTAATCATGCAGGAATTTATGGTATTAATTAACAAATCAAACCCTTTTGTACTAGGAAGTGTTATAAGATTTAAAGACTCCAAAGTGTTAAAGTGTTGTCTTTACTTTCAAGGGATTAGCTGAGAAGCACGTCAATATGCAGACAAAAGTATCATATTCACTGTGATGTAAATTTGTACCATCCATATACAAGAGAGACTCTTAGGAGCGAGCCAGCCTCCTTACTGGGGAAATCAGGAAAGGCTTCAGAGGAGAAATAGAGAGTGAAATACTGAGGGGAAAAATCAGAAAAACATCACAAAGCAGTATATTTTAAATGAAAATGAAGAAACAAAATATCTATTGAATAGGAGCTTAGAGAGGTGAAAATCAACTTCTAGTTAGAAAGGGAAAGTAACATAAAAGAAGGGGGAATGGAAGTGGCCTCCAGTAATATTTGTTGTGTCATTGGAAAGTGAAAGAGTTGTTCAACCTGAGCTATTCTAACACATCCTTAGTTCCTTTTTGTGCACACAATCTTTGGGGGACCAGGCCTAGTGATGCAAATCTAACTGGGGCAACAGAAAGCTGTAAAGTTGTAACCTTCTTGATATATATGGAGATAAGATAAAGCTAAGTCAGCCCAAACTGGGCTTGTGATTGACATTTGGTTTCCCAGTATTTTGTTATTTTTCTGCTTTTTTTTAAAAAAATTAATACACTTTTCTAGTAATACTTATAGAATTAGCTTATTATCCACTGCAGTGTAGTTTCCTATAGCATGAAGTAGAACTTACATGCTGCTGCTGCTGCTGCTAAGTAGCTCCAGTCGTGTCCGACTCTGTGCGACCCCACAGACGGCAGCCCACCAGGCTCCCCTGTCCCTGGGATTCTCCAGGCAAGAACACTGGAGTGGGTTGCCATTTCCTTCCCCAGTGCATGAAAGGGAAAAGTGAAAGTGAAGTCGCTCAATCATGTCCGACTCTTAGCGACCCCATGGACTGCAGCCTACCAGGCTCCTCCGTCCATGGGATTTTCCAGGCAAGAGTACTGGAGTGGGGTGCCATTGCCTTCTCCAGAACTTACATAGTAGCAACTATATTATGGTACTAGACAAGAGGGAGAAATGTGAAATCTGTCTCATTTGAATACAAATTCATGGGAGAAAATCTTAGTTTACTTTTTGAATTTGATTCTATATCTCTTAAATCATTCCCCAAAAATCTTTGAGTAAATGCCCTTGGATTGCTGAGTGATTGCTTCCTCTCTGAGCCATAACAGAAGTATTCTTACCACTGTTAAAAATGGATTTTTGGTTGGGCAGACTATGTGATCTAAATGATCACTTAATAACTAGTCTTTAATGTAACATGAAGTAGGGGACAGATTTGTCAGCTTTCTTCAAAGATACCTACTTCCAACTGAGGAAATTCTTCACAGTTAGTCAACTAGCCACTCGCTCATGCAGGCCCCAAATGCTAATGTCTGAATGTGAGTGTTGTGTCTTCTGGATGTGCGCAAGCTTTTTGTGGGAATAAAACCCAAACCCCAAAACTTGTAAATGGTTTGATGCATTAAATAGAGGCCTAAATTGGTATATCACATTGGTTACATTTTTATCAATACTTTCTTCTCAATATTAGACTAACTCTCTCATGCACAACAATGCAGGCTTTATAGGTAAGTTTTGTCATGTTGGAAAGACCCCAGAGTTATAAAAGTGTTTGGATGGTTTTCTAGTTCCTTGAGTTCAGTTCAGTTACTTACTTGTGTCCGACTTTTTGTGACCCCATGGATTGCAGCACACCAGGTCTCCCTGTCCATCACCAGCTCCCAGAGCTTACTCAAACTCATGTCCATCAAGTTGGCGATGCCATCCAACCATCTCATCCTCTGTCATCCCCTTCTCCTCCTGCCTTCCATCTTTCTCAACATCAGGGACTTTTCCAATGAGTCAGTTCTTCCCATCAGGTGGCTAAAGTGTTAGAGCTTCAGTTTCAGCATCAGTCTTTCCAATGAATATTCAGGACTGATTTCCTTTAGGATTGACTGATTTGATATCCATGCAGTCCAAGGGACTCTCAAGGGTCTTCTCCAACACCACAGTTCAAAAGCATTAATTCTTTGGTGCTCAGCTTTCTTTATGGTCCAACTCTCACATCTTTGTATGACTACTAGGAAAACCATAACTTCGTCTGGATGGACCTTTGTTGGCAAAGTAACGTCTCTGCTTTTTGATATGCTGTCTAGGTTGGTCATAGCTTTTCTTCAGAGGAGCAAGTGTCTAGTTCCTTAGCTGTGCCTTGAATTACCTCTAAGACTTCAGGTAAGTTGCTTCATTTGGGGGGACTTTGTTTTCTTCTTGTTCCAATGGAATGAGTAAAACTAGTTGTCAGTGCAAATGCTTTATTTCCAGTAGTCTTTGATTCTAGGAGTTCTGTGCAAAAACCAGAATGGTCTTAGTTTCAGAAACGAGACTTTTAGAAATTTATTGTTAGGGACATTTATATCATTTGATTCCGACAGTGTCTGATTCAAGCTGACTATCAGGAAACAGCTCTCCATCTTGCTGTTGAGAGACTGACATGGAGTTTGGCAGTATTGCCTAAATTTGGAAGTTGAGTTACATAGAACCCAAACAGAGAAGACAATTTGTGTACGAGTCATGTGGGTGACAAAACATGTTTCAAGATAAAGTCATTTTTCCCCTATAGCTCTTGGCTATATCAGAGGAATTTTGTGCAACCTCTCTTGGAGTCATGTGGGGAACCAGTTTGTAGGATTTGTCCCATCCATACTTTGCTTATTTTATATATATCTGACCAAATATATCCAAAACTATTTTACTCTAAAGCATTGATTATTTGCTATAATATGGTGGCACAGTGGTTAAGAAACCGCCTGCCACTGCAAGAGATGCAGGAGACATGAATTTGATTCCCAGGTATGGAAGATCCCCTGGAGAAGGAAATGTCAACTCACTCCAGTATTCTTGCCTGGAAAATCCCATGGACAGAGAAGCCTGGTGGGCTACAGTCCATGGGGTCACAAAGAGTAGGACACAACTGAGAATGCAAGGCATTGTTTTAGCCTCTATAGAAAACACAAAGATGGTCCTTTTCTTCAAAAAAAGAAAGAAAGAAAAAGAAAAAAATTAGTGATGGAGACTCAGTTCACAGTAAGAATACAACCGTTATTCTGTTTTTAGAAAGTACATTCTAATTATACTATTTATATGGTAAAAAAAAAAAAAAAGCCTAAGAGACCTAGAACAAAACCATGACACTGTTTTTTATCCAAAAGTGACATTGGATTTTGTTACAAGCAATGACTCGTTATACTCAGAAACTTAATCCAGTTCATGCTTAATGGATAGAATCCCAAGTGACCCATGAAAAATACTTGCATGTAAGAACTACTTTTCACTTGGTAGGAAATGTCTAATTTAATTTTTCCAAGTTGAAATATGTAGGACAAATTATAATAGACCATTTTCCTTCTTAAGAAATTTTAATTATTTGGCTTGCATGATACCCTATCATGAAAAAATGTTTTCACCCTACAGCTTTTTAGTTGTTCTAGTCCAATTTCTAGTTGAAGGATGAGGATACTGGTACTTTTGATATTGATATTTTAATTAAGGTTTAGGATGTGGACAATGATGAGAAACCAGGGGTGTAACTTCTTTACTTGTAGATGTAGATTTGTATTTGAACCTGGTTCTACAGTTCAAAGACTCTTGTGGGAGAGTAAACTCCTTGATCTATAAGCATGAAGAATGTTATATTTCCCAGGTGGCTTGAATGAGATAGTAACTGTGGTTATAAGGCTTTGGGATCCTTTGATTCTCTTATTTTCTGAATTTAATTAAATGCTATGGAAATGATTTCTTCTGTCCTGTTGTTACTATAAGAGAGATAAGAAATGCATCTCAAAAAATACAAATGGGATGGACACAATCACCTAAAACGTTCAAGGCGATAAAAAAAATCTCAACTTAGATTGATTTATACCTTGAGGTTACAGGATTTTAGAATCTGGTAACCTTCACCAGGTTAAGAAAAGTACCTCTTTATAGGCAGTGATTTTCAGGAGCCACGCTCTCTTCTGTGGCCTTCCTGCTGGTTTCCTGCAGATACATTTTTCAACAGGGTAAGAGAAGCGGGACATTTACACACAATCCCTTTGCTATCTTTTCCCACAGAATACTGTTCTATTAAACACATAGAAATGCTTTTAAGTCTTTCATTTCTTTTTGATTCTGTAAGAGTAGAACAGGTGTAGAATAATACTCAGGTGAAAAAAGTACCCTTCTTAAATAATGATTCAGAAAACTTTAAGATACACTCTCTCATTTATTAAGGTTTGCTGATCCTCCTGGCTCCCAAGGGAAGCTGCTTTCCTGCCGGAGTCCAGCCCCAGCAGGTCAGGGTTCCCTCAGGATGGACGGCGTCGGCGATACAAATGAGAAGACACTGCGAGTCGTGGTGTTTCCAAGTGTCTTCTGACTTGACTGTTTTTAAGACAGCTTTTATATTTTTAGTGGTACATAGAAACAAATGTAAAGTATAGAGTCATACTAAATTAGTTTAATGGGTCAGCAGTGCTGACCCTTACCGACAGCGTTTGCATATCTTAGTTCATTTTGTTTACGTCATCTTCCAGCCTGGGGGCCTGCTAACATCTGTGACTCTCCTATGGATAAGGGTTGATCAGTCAGAACGCTTTTGTATCAGGCACAGCAGGAAAGAATTCATCAATAGAAAGTTTCAAGGTAAAACCTGTTTTCGGTAATTACTCTACGCCTTGAGCTTAACAGAAAAGAATGTGGTCCCATAAAATCATACAACAGCAAGCTGAAGGTCAGCTCTAAGTAAGAATCATCAGTTAAATCAACAATTGTCTTATTATTTGTATTAAAGCTAAACTTTTATTTATATAAATCTTTAACTATTATGCTCTCATTATATAGGCTAAATACGTTAAGAGTAAAAACATAGTGAGTAAATATAGACTAAGTAACAGTTTCATAAAGCAATATTTTTTATATTTCCTAACAAGCCTTTCTTTCCTACAAAGGGCTCTGTGCCCATTGGGGCTTTCTGTGTGGAGGCTCTCAATGCTGTTCTGTTGTTAAGGGACAGTTATGCACATTAGCTCCAAAGGCACAGGTACGTTTATTAAACAAACCAATATGTTAGCAAAAGGAATTTAGATCAGCACACTCTATATCTCAGATAATCTTATTTAGGGTGCTACCGTTCAGGGGCCTTGTCGATTGAGATTTCAGATTGATCTATTTTAGAAGGGAATCAGGAAAGGCCTTTTGCCTAAGTCATAGAAAATAAGAAGAGGTTTATTATAGTAAACATCAGAACGACAGATATCATCTTTAAGGTGAGTGCTGGGGCAGCCTTCCGAGAATCCCTGAGGGCTGAGAAGCCGTGCTCAATCAGCCCTTTACCTCATGACTCTGTCATGGGTGGGATCTCGTGAGCTGGCTCCCAGCACTTTCCTCAGGCTGTAAGCGTTAATGCTATGGAAAAGCTCCATGTGGAGGCCTGGCTTCCAAAGGGGCAGCTCTACCAGTTGGTCCCAGGAGCCGTGCAGCAGTGGATGGAAGGAATATTCCACCATCAATCCAATAAGCAACATTTCCATTGAACAGACTCTGTTCTAGGGAAGAGTAAATTTTGGAAAATCTATAGATAAAAGAATCTTTGCATGATACTGGATTCAGTAAAGCTGATAGGTGTACCTACCTTAAAAGTGAAAGTGTTAGTTACTCAGTCAAGTCTGATTGTTTGCGACTTCATGGACTATAGTCCACCTGTTTCCTTTTCTATGGATTCTCCAGGCAAGAATACTGAAGTAGGTTGCCATTCCCTTCTCCAGGTATCTACCTTAGGTCTTCTCATAATGATTAATATGTTAATACTCATGAGGACTATCCTGGTAGAGTGATGCTGTGAGCATGGTCTTCTAACTATATTGTGCCAGGCACCCTGTGGCGCACAGCAGGTGGGGTTTTGGCCTCTCACCATGGTTTTGTCTCTATGACCTTGCCACTGACTGGTCCAGATGAAGCCTTAGGTACTTAGCTGGAAGGATTCTGTAGGTTTCCAAACGAAGAGATCAGTGCACCTGGATCCTAGGAATGGAACCAGTTTCTAGCCGCACGTTCCAAGGTTTCTTTGTGAGCAAGAGCTTCTGTTGATGTGTAGCATGGATAAACCAGACCAAAGCATGGCTCTCAGTGACAGAAGTGTGGCCCAAATTCATCAAGATGCCTGTGTGGGAGAAATGCTGCACTTAGGCTGCCCTCAGAGGGGGCGGCTTGTGTACTGACTGCAGACAAACGATTCTGACATCTGGTGCCGTCCATTCCATTGCCGGCCATGAGGCCTCTGCATACTAAATCTCTCTTTCACTGCAAAAATGGAAAGCAGCTACTTGGACATAAACGTACAGATCTGACAAATCTAAGCCCATCTAGAGGACCCAGACTTCTTCCTTAGGACATGCATAAAGGCATATTATGTGTCCCTTCTTAAGTAAGACAGCTCAACATTTCTGAGGTTTAATGGAAGGTGATCCCCAGTATCCTCCAAACTAACAGGCAAAAGACATACACATATATGTATGTATGTGTGTATTATACACATACTATATATGTAAAGTCTCTCCTCTAGCAGGAAAGAGGATACTGCTTTAGTTGTTCCATCTTTCTTTCTCTTTCTGTTCTTTGGTGTCTGTCTGTCTGCCTGTCCTCTATGCTTCCTTGTTTCTACCTTTAGCTCTATGCTTTCTCTTATTCTTTTCCCATCCTCCCTGTCTCTTAGCAAAGTTGCTGTTTAAAAATCTCTCCAACTGCACTTGAAAATGACTATGCTTTCACCTGTAGTTGTTACTTACTAAGCATTGCAAGGCAGACTATTTTTCCTGCACCCTAGAGAAAAGAGCTCATCTTTTTGCATCAGCCAACTTTTTGAAAATAATAGTTTTCATTTCAGTGGTGCTCCCGTAGAATTTACAAAGAACTCTCACACACTTAATCTCATTTAATCCTCACAGATACTGTTATCATCTTCACTTATAGGTGAGGAAAACCTAGGGGAGGGAGAAATGAATTAATTATGTGACGTGCCTTAGCAAGTGCCTGGGAGGTGGTAGGTGGTCCTGAACTTCCTTTGTCTGTGCTTAAGTAACACACTCAGTCTCAGTTCCCAGTCTTCTTACTCCAAAGAACAAACTCCATGTTAAACCATAGCCCCTAGGACACAGCCATTGGTTGAGCTGTGCGTTTCTGGAACAGAAGGGAGAGGAGGTGAGCAGTGTGGCTAATTCTCTGTCTCCCTGTGCCTGCTGTCAGACATCATTTCTTCCTAGATAGAGCGGGTGGGAAGCCCTCTGAAATGGCAGTTTAGACGGAAAGAGAAAATGCATTCTTGTGCTTTTGATTTGTTTGTGAAATTGAAATTGCGGCATACACATCTCTAGAAAGGGATAGGTTTTTTTCTGGTGGCTCTTCCCCCCTCTATTCATTTATCTTAAGTGAACAGCTTTGCAGAAAACATAGTGAACTTCCCTGCCCTGCAGGGCCCTGGATTTGATGCACACTTGGGGAAATGAGAGCCACGCACAAATACAATGTGAGCGGTGGCACAGAGGAGTGAGCGCCAAGTGGTCATTTTTGCTGGAATGCTTCACAGAACAGATGGGCTTTTATGAGTTTTCTGAAGTTTGTTATTATAAATCTAAACTGTTGTTCTGAGGATTCTTTCCTTCTCCATACATTTTAATATCTCTATTTGTATTTGGTGCATATGAGATGGCAGGGCAGTTCCCCTTAGAACTGGGCATCTCAGGGCATTGTAAACTTCCCTCACTGGGCACTTCACCTCTTCAAGCTGTTGGGCTGGGGGGAAAGATTTGGCAGTAGAGTCTGTGACCACACCTGAGGTATTGTTCTGGGAAGGTCATGCTACAAAAACAAACTCATTGCCAGATCTCATGAGAGACCTTAGGTTTATTTCTTGGCCTTGAATTCTAACGCAGGCTGTAGGGGTGCAGGATACGGGAGGGCAGCGGCACCGTCTTCCACATGGTCAGTCAGGATCCAGACTGATCAATGCCCCGACAATGTCACATGAGGTTTTCCATAACAGGAAAAGAATGAACCTGGAGAGTCACAGAGAGAACTTCCATACCCATAGTTCAGAAATGACAGACAGCCTTCTTTCCCAAACCTCATTGGCCAGAACCCATCACATGGCCTTGCCTACCTGCAAAAGGATTAGAAAGTATGGTTTTCCATAAGCCAAGAAGGAAGAGTAGAAAATGGAATTTTCTCTGAGAGCTCTTTCTCAGCCTTGTTATTAATATTTGCAGAGATATCGAGTTCACCATTATTGGAAATTTGGTAATGGATGTATGCTACACAGTCTTCTTTATTCAAAGAAAAGAACAGAAATACATGTAATGAGAACAATCAGATAATAAAATATTTCTTTGCCTTTAATTAAAATATGAATTGCTTTATATACATAAGCAAAATTTCTACATGACAGTCACCTTTTAATTGCCACCTTCTCAAGTATAACAACTTAAGCACACATTAACCATTGAGCCAGGAAAGACCCTAAAATTTCCTGAGTGGTCAGGACAGGTCAAAGTAGCATGAAATAGATGTGTCTTTGCTATTAGAGCTCCAGCCATTTAAAAATTGAATATGATGAAATTTGAAATTCAAATTTTGGGGCTTTCCTTTGGTGCTTCAGGCTGAAAACCGCATCTCTTAATAGTTTCTAAATGCTTGTTTCCATCTACTTTTAAAGACAGAAAAAAAATTAAAGGCAAGGTCTAAACATTTGAAGGTGAAAGGAAATCACCTCATGTATTTCTGATAGCATTATAAATTAATGCAATCCTTTGGGAAAATAATCCAGCAAAATGTATCAAAAGCTTTGCAAGTGTAGTGTTGCTACCAATATGTCAAGAGTCATAAAAATGCTTATAACCTCACTAATCCCACCTTTGGGAACCTAACTCAGAGAAACACAGTAATCCCTTATCAACCATCTCAGGGAACATTCATGAAAGGCAGTGTGGTTGGCTGCCACCCTGAAAAACTACTTTGATAAGGTCATGATTTGATTAAAATTAATGGATCAGTGATGGAGAAAATATGACCTTATATAGATTGCTTTCAAAATTAGGTAAATGAAAATTCTACAAAGCATTTATTAACCTGAATATGCTAGGTTGTTTGGCTTAAAATCCTGGTTCTTCCATTTTTCTGCAAGATCACTGTGGACATTGAGAACTCCTCTGGCAGAATCACCCAGATGTTTTCTGTTCTACAAACTATTTCTCTCCAGTTTCCCAACAAATACTTAGTGGCCTGGAAGTCTAACATCTTTTTCACTTCATTCTTGTGTGTTTTATATCATGGATGTTGACAAAATGCTTAAGTAACCAAGTGGCCTTAAAAATATTCGTGTTTCATATTGGCATATTTTTTGAAGGCCTGATCTCCAAATCCATATATTGAAAGTATAAAGGATACACACACATTTTGCCTTCATGTTATGTTCATAATATATTACATAAAGAGCAGAAATTATCTTGTCATTTTTTTCTACTTTTCATTTTGTTTTGTTTTAGGGAATTGGTTTGAATGGGCTATTTGTACAAAGAATGTTAGCTTTATATTTTTACTTATCTCTGAACTGTAGTTTGTAAGAAATTCCAATTTCATAATTTGGGTAGAAAAGTCTCTTTGCTTAAGGAGTATCTCTTAAAGAGTGTCACAGATTTATATCAGCATTTTTAATTTCAAGGAAAATTAAAGTACCACATAAATATTAGAAAATTAAAAACAATATAATAAATCACTCACTATATGGAATATTATGCAACTTAAATTAATTCTTATGAAGACTATGAATCACTTCTGGTGTAATGTAATTTTTAAAGAATTAATATAAATAACTACTTTCTATTATTGCCTACTCTGTACCAACCATGCCCTCTCCTGCCCACTCTAACCTTAGTGTCAAATATTTGTCCTAGGAGAAATTAACCATTGGGCTGACAGAGGGGTTGGAAGTGGATGTTACTAGGCTTTGGGCAGCATCTCTGCCTCCCTTCAATTCCTCCTAAGCCACTTCCCATTCAAGCCTTCCTGGATTCTGCAAAGCTCCTGTCCGTTGTGCACGTGGTGTGGGCGAGTACATGTTCAGCTTTCACTCTTTTCATAGCCCCCAGCCCCAGCTCCAACCCTCAGGCCACACCCTTGAGCTCCCTTGCCAAGCAGCTGTGCTGCAGTTGACTCTACTTTTCATATAGGAAGTTCAGGACTCAATGTGTGTGTTTGCATCTGAGGGAAGAATGCAGATTAGACAGGAACTGCATTTGTGCAAGATGGTTGCCATAGGAGAGTTAGGGGGCCAACATAAGCTTTTTTGTTTGGTTTGTATTAAGGCACTGTTTTTTTTTCCAGCTTGACTGAGGTATGAATGACAAATAAAAATTGTATACATTTAGGTTGTACAATATGACTTTTTAAAGGTGTATAATATGATAATTTACTATATGAATACATTGTGAATTTAGCCCAATCAAGTTAATTAACACATCTGTCATCTCAATAGTTAGCATTTGTTTGTAAGCTAGTTATAACCACACACAAGCAAAAAGTCAGAACAGGCTACCTTCTTCAGTATCCATGGGTTTTTTTTTTTTTTTTTTCAGTTTCTCTGGATGTGGTTTCCTAAGGGATTCAAAGAAACTCCTGTGCAAAATTTTATATATATGTGCTTCTTTCAGCAGACTCTCAAAAGCACCATAGCTCAGTTGGTAAAGAATCTGCCTGCAATGCAGGAGACCCCAGTTTGATTCCTGGGTCGGGAAGATCTGCTGGAGAAGGAATAGGCTACCCATTCCAGTATTCTAGCCTAGAAAATTCCATGGACTGTATAGTCCTTGGGGTTGCAAAGAGTTGGACACGACTGAGCGACTTTCACTTTCACTTTCAAAAGCGCCTATGTTTAAGAGCCTCATTTTATAATGCCCTAACTCTTAAGTTAGGTTCATTCCTCCTAATGGAAAGAAGTGCAAATACCAATTTCCAGTTGTGATTTCATTTTAGTGAAGATTTACTCACCCGAGTCACATAAGACAGCTAAGGCTTTCTAACTTGGGAGCTAAAATAGAGATTCAGATTTGATGTTTCTCTAAGTCCAATCATTCTGATGGTTCTATTTAATATAAAACCAGTGTCCATCCAGGAGGATATTGAGCCTTAACACCTGTCACAATCTGTATAGTTCTTTCTAAATTCATATGACTAAATAGTTTAAATATATTTATCATGATGTATAAAAACATTGACATTTATTTTGATAGTTTCCCTAGGAAGAAAATATCTTTGTTTCCTTCACGTTCTTCTCTCACACCAGAACTACTATAGACTGCATCAAGACTATCTCTTTTAAATTATTTACTTGGAGTTTTGTATTATTCTATGAAGCAACACCCTTGTTCCATCTCCCCCAAATTTACTTTTCCATGAAGCCTCTGGTCTGCAAAGATGCATGATGTTCTTGGAGTCTTAGTGCTCCTAGTAAGATGAAGGGAGGAAATCTGTTCAATTACATTTCTATGAGATAAGAAAGAGGGACAAACACTGTTTGCAACTAAAAAGTCATAAAACCATTAGTATAATTTAAAGTAGTAATTTGTGTGTGTGAATCAGAAGATATAGATTCTTAGGGAAGGTACCATGTCTCATTTATTTTTGAAATCCAGTGCCTGAGTAAGTGCCAGATACCTAGAAAGCATCCAATACCTGTTGGTTGAATAAATGAATGAATGTTTGCCCCAAAGATTCATTTGAAAGGCATTATTAATAACTGGGAAAGTCGAGGATGTCAGACACAGCAGGGTAGTTATAAAACATGTATATATGTTGATTATTTTATTTTAGATTCTTTTTATTGTTCTTTCTAAGTAATAAAATATTGCTATCCATTTTGCTCATGTAATTTGAAATGCCATAGAAATTGATGATTTGCGGATATATGCAACTCCATGCCCTGACCAGTAACACTGAAGAAGCTGAAGTTGAATGGTTCTATGAAGACCTATAAGACCTTCTAGAACTAACACCCAAAAAAGATGTCCTTTGCATTATAGGGGACTGGAATGCAAAAGTAGGAAGTCAAGAAACACCTGGAGTAACAGGCAAATTTGGCCTTGGAGTAAAGAATGAAGCAGGGCAAAGGCTAATAGAGTTCTGCCAAGAGAACGCACTGGTCATAGCAAACACCCTCTTCCAACAACACAGATAATCACGATGGTGTGATCACTCACCTAGAGCCAGACATCCTGGAATGTGAAGTCAAATGGGCCTTAGGAAGCATCACTATAAACAAAGCTAGTGGAGGTGATGGAATTCCAGTTGAGCTATTTCAAATCCTGAAAGATGACACTGTGAAAGTGCTGCACTCAATATGCCAGCAAATCTGGAAAACTCAGCAGTGGCCACAGGACTGGAAAAGGTCAGTTTTCATTTCAATCCCAAAGAAAGGCAATGCCAAAGAATGCTCAAACTACCGCACAATTGCACTCATCTAACACACTAGTAAAGTAATGCTTAAAATTCTCCAAGCCAGGCTTCAGCAATACGTGAACCGTGAACTTCCAGCTGTTCAAGCTGGTTTTAGAAAAGGCAGAGGAACCAGAGATCAAATTGCCAACATCTGCTGGATCATCGAAAAAGCAAGAGAGTTCCATAAAAACATCTATTTCTGCTTTATTGACTACGCCAAAGCCTTTGACTGTGTGGATCACAACAAACTGTGGAAAATTCTGAAAGAGATGGGAATACCAGACCACTTGACCTGTCTCTTGAGAAACCTGTATTCAGGTCAGGAAGCAACAGATAGAACTGGACATGGAACAACAGACTGGTTCCAAATAGGAAAAGGAGTACGTCAAGGCTGTATATTGTCACCCTGCTTATTTAACTTATATGCAGGGTACATCATGAGAAATGCTGGGCTGGAGGAAGCACAAGCTGGAATCAAGATTTCCAGGAGAAGTATCAATAACCTCAGATATGCAGATGAAACTACCCTTATGGCAGAAAGTGAAGAAAAACTAAAGAGCCTCTTGATGAAAGTGAAAGAGGAGAGTGAAAAAGTTAGCTTAAAGCTCAACATTCAGAAAATGAAGATCATGGCATCTGGTCCCATCACTTCATGGCAAATAGATAGGGAAACAGTGGAAACAGTGGCTGACTTTATTTTGCGGGGCTCCAAAATCATTGCTGATGGTGATTGCAGCCATGAAATTAAAAGACGCTTACTCCTTGGAAGGAAAGTTATGACCAACCTAGACAGCATATTAAAAAGCAGAGACATTATTTTGCCCACAAATGTCCATCTAGTCAAGGCTATGGTTTTTCCAGTGGTCATGTATGGATGTGAGAGCTGGACTATAAAGAAAGGTGAGCGCAGAAGAATTGATGCTTTTGAACTGTCATGTTAAAGAAGACTCTTGAGAGTCCCTTGGACTGCAAGGAGATCCAACCAGTCCATCCTAAAGGAGATCAGTCCTGGGTGTTCATTGGAAGGACTGATGTTGAAGCTGAAACTCCAATATTTTGGCCACCTGATGCAAAGAGCTGACTCATTGGAAAAGACCCTGATGCTGGGAAAGATTGAGGGTAGGAAGAGAAGGGGATGACAGAGGATGAGATGGTTAGATGGCATCCCTGACTCGATGGACATGGGTTTGGGTGGACTCCGGGAGTTGGTGATGGACAGGGAGGCCTGGAGTGCTGCGGTTCATGGGGTTGCAAAGAGTCAGACACGACTGAGCGACTGAACTGAACTGAACTGAACTAAACAAATAGCGAAGAATAATTTCTAATGTATCAAAAAGCAGCAGTGGAAAGTCCTCATTTCTTTTCAAGGAGCCAAGTGAAAAAGAAGAAGCAAAAACTAATTGATTGTGTATTTTTGGTGTGTTTGTACATGGGTGTACTCTTTCAAACATTCTGTTGAGTGTTTTATACACATTCAGTTAATCCTCTACACAACACTATGAGGAAGTTACTATCCCTGTTTCCACTTTACAGCTTTAACAATAAGCTAAGACTTAGATCATTTAAGTAACTTATACAAAATCATATATCTGGTTAGTGGTAGAGCCGTGTTTTTAAACCAAACAGTCTGATTCTGGGACCCATGCTTTTAGCTACTATACTATACTACACTCTCTTTGTGTTAGGAAAATAACATTTTCATGGGCAAAAAATTTACTATTTTCATACTATATGGGAGGTCAGAGTAAAAAAAATAAAAGAGATAACAAAAACTGTAAAAGTGAATTTCACTGTGGTTTATTGAACCCAGAAATAGTCTCCTACAAACACGAGTGTTGGAATTACTTTCTAGAAATAAATAATAAACTTTCTTTTTTAAAAATTTTGAATCCTTAAAGGCTCTATTTCAATGTGTTCTCTGAGTCTTCTAGTATCTCTCTGCTTTAATTAGTAGCTGTTTCCAAGTGTGATAGGTGATTCATGCTAGTCTTAATAGTGTATATAATTGGATCTCTAAGGCAAATTTATCTGTCAAAGTAAAATTGATCTACAAGTAGTTCCCTCCAGCTAAAACCTAAATTAGTTTCACCTGGATTCTGCCCTCTGATTCCTTCTGAATTATACCCAAGGAAAGAAATCTAACAGCTGGTATAGGAGAGCAATTTTATTTGAAAGATTGTAGGGTGAGCCCAAGCTGATTATGAAAGGGACAAGAAAACTAAACATGTTTATAGGCCAGCTTTGGGAAAATCAAGCTTCGATGCATCGTATTTAAGAATAGTTAGAACCCACAATTCAAAATGGATACTTTGAAGAAATGTTGGTTAAGACTCTTAAATCAGTAAGCGTTAGAACGCTGTGATGAGCCAAGAATTTTGAATTCAACTGTAAATGTTTTACAGTGTAAACACAGACTCTGTAGAAGTCTGTTTTCCTCATTATTTCCTCTTATTTTTAAAGAACCTCAAAGGAGTGTCCATATCTACTTACTTTCCAAGGGCCAACCATGCAGTGATTTCTCTCTCAACGCATAATGAGTTAGCCTTAGTCAGAGGTAGAGTAAATAATGATTTATTTTGTGTGTTTTAAGAACACATTGCTATTGGAAAGGTATGTTTTCAGGAGCACCCTACTTCTAGAGGGCAGTGCTCCACAATGCTATGCAAAGTGTGTCACCTCTTCTCTGTGTCTCATCACCTCCTATCACTTTCAGGACCTCATCATGATAATCATCTTTCTTTCTGTATTATGACACTTACCAATCGTACTCATTTTGTCTTATCCTGTTAAGTCATGAATTCTCTTAAATTCTCTTTTTCTTATATCAAATCTCAAGTGGCCTCCCACAGAGTTGAGAATTCTTCCATCATCCATTATTGGAAAAAACGCTGGTCCAGAAACTGGAAGCCCCAGTTCTAACGTCAATAAGACACTGGGAGCTACAATGGGTCTCTGATCATCATTTTCTTCTTTGGTTAAATGCAAGTAATCAGCATCACTAGTTTTGTTCAAAGTGAAGAACACCAGTTCTGCAGGATGCTCTACAAATAAACTGATTTTCTCTCAAAAAATTTTGGGAAATATTCGTATAGCCCTTTTAGACATCAATGGCATATGAGAAAGGCCCTTAGAAATCCTGAAATCAGAAATAATGCAAGCATAGATTAGATTTTCTGTACATTATTTCCTCACATTTTTAGACCATGGAAGCCTCTTATATGAAAATGTGTTAATATCTTGTAACACAAGGTTCCAAGACAGAAAGTTAGGAATCATCAACCCGAAAAATCCCTTCCAACCCCAAACCTTCCAGAATTATTATTATTACTGGGCAGCACCCATGAATGTATCACTGTCAAAGCCAGAATATACCAGCAGAGGTAACATATTAATCTGGATGCCAGCTATCAGCCTTGCATTTATTTTTTCTTTAAAAAATGCTGTCTTTCAGTATATATTACACTAGAACTTATAGAAGTGAAATTGGTAATACAGTTCATTCTACAATAACAGGGGTTTGAACTGCAGGGGTTCATTTTTATGCAGATTAAAAAAAATAGTAAATAGTACAACACTACATATTGAGTTCGTTTGAATCCATGAATGTGGAACTGTAGATGGGAATGAACCAAAGATATGGAGGGCTGACTATAAGTTATCTGCAAATTTTCAACTGAGCAGAGGGTTGGCACCCCTAACCCCCACGTTATTTGAGAGTCAACTCTCTTAAAAAAGTTTTTGGTGTAAAGGAGGAGGCCAAAATATAAAATACAAGAACAATATAGTTTCTGATGGCATTATGTATGAAGTACACTGGAGACACAAGGGATATTTGACCACGTCTGGGAAAGGCTGCTGTGGGGGCATCATTATAAGAAGGAAGGTGCCCCTCCTGATGAGTTTTGAGAGACAGCAAGGATGTATCATGGAGGAGCATTTTAGGGAGAGAGAGCAGAATGAGCAAAGCCTGGCTTGTTCAGAGGTCACTGGAAACATTTGCCAGAGTGGTTTCAATGGAGTTGAGGGAATGGAAGCCTGATTAAATGGAATGACACCTGAGTTGGGAGATGAGGCAGTAGAGACACACTTCAAAAAGATTGTCTGTGAAAGGAGTATAAAGACTGGATTGGCAACGGGAAGGGGAAGCCCTCCTGCAAGTGGGTTTATCAGAATACGATCTTCCCCAATAGTGAAATGGAGCAAGAATCAGTGGTAATGCATCAGAAAACTTCAGAGCATTGCTAAAAAGGAATATGTGGGCTTGAGGTGCTTGTATACCTTTAAGTTAAGCAGCTTAAAAGAGAGTTTAAAAAGTGCTGAAGACACAGACACATTTTCCCCCTAAAACTTGGCTGTGATAAAAAACAAAACCTACATAACAAATTCTTATTTCTCACTTTAAATATCCAGAAGGCTGCCTTTATATGATTTAGTATAAAAGGATGACATTTCATTGAGCTAGTTCATAAAAATAGAAAATTACCTTTCCTTTTTGTCTATGCTTATATATACCTTGAGAGTATCCAAAGTGTTTCATCGTAGGCTGGATAATATGTTGCTCTGAGCTGTATAAATCCAAAGTGAAGCAAAATATAACCAGCACAGTGGTCTGACTTGATCTTAAGAACTGTTTTCTAGGGAAAGAAAATGTAATTCATAACATGCCTTTCCGGAGAGGTAGCGTTCCCAGCAAAGAGACCTATATTATTGTAAATATCAAGCAATCCCAGTCCTGTGCATTCTCTTTACAATTTATCTGCCTCAAGTTGATAATAATAATAATGTGTTCACTTCTGCAGCATCTCAAATCCAGGGATTTCCAAGTGCTTTGTAAATGTGAATCAAATCTTAAGACCCCCCTGTGAGGCAGGTGAAAATGGTTACTAATATTTTATTAAGACAGTAATGGATGAGGAATTTACCAAGTTCACAGAGTCATTCATTTGTTGACGCCTAAGATTCTGGGATGAAATCGTGCATGTGTGTAAACACACTCACACACACACACACACACACACACACATTGGGCCCTGACTTCTATGAGTCCAACACATCAAAAGAGGCAAGTGTGTAAAGAAATCATTGTGCTAAGTAGAAGATATGTACAGGATGCAGACCTGGTTCAAGGGAGGTAATAAACACCTCTGCTTGGGGAAACCAGGGAAAGTTTTCAAGTACATAAGACATTTGGTCATAACTCTGAAGGATGTTAAGTATTTACAAGGCATAGAAGTGAACAAGGCAGAAGGTGCATAGGGTATAGGAAACTGCATGACGGACATATATATATATAAAAAAACTAGAAGGAGTCCTGTATGACTGGGACAGGGACCACCAACTGAAATGCCTATGAGGCAGCACATGGTTGTAAATGAAGTAAATGGTCTACGTGGAGATGCTGGCAACTTGTAAGTTATGCACTTGGCATAGAGGGCAGGGGCTTGTTGCTCACTTCCAGCTGGGTTGTTGCCCTGCGATGCAGTCTGTCATATAGCCTGCTTTTTCAAGATAAACTAGAGATGAAGATTTCAAAATGGTCTCTATCTATTTTTGAATGTTTGTGACTAATTTTATTTTTTAAAGTTGTGTACACCAGAAATATCTCCACCACATTTATAGATAAACTCAGCCTATCAGCAGCTATGTTGCCACTTCTACAAATGTCCAAAGAAAGGGATCTCAGTTTTCACCCTCCTGTTTTGGTTACAAGGGGCAGAAACAAAATCTAAGTTAGTCTTGGAGCTGTATCTGGAAATTTAGAGAGTCTATGGGAAGCCTGGAGAATAAGGCATGAAAAATCATCACAAACCAAGGGAGATTAGACAGAATGGAGCACAGCTTAGGTTACACTACAGAAAGAGTCCTTCTGCTGGACTCTTGATGGTGCTACAGCTGTCTCTTAACCACTCCTAATTCCTAATGCCGGAATCTTGACCTCCCTCTGTGATGTATCCTGCCCTCCATAGTTTCAGTATCAGAATGGAGGACCCAGTTGGCACAGCCGTGGTAAAATGCTCACAACCAAGTTGCTAGGAGGATGGTGTGGTCCATCCAGTTTGAGAATGGGAGATAGAGTCTTAACTCTAACTGAGACTCACACACTGAAGATTGGTGTTCAGTGCTTCATAGCTCGAAAATGCCAAGTGTTTACCCAACATATATTGAGATGGTAGAATAATCAGCCCTCTCATCTTGGCTCAGAAAGATTACTTTCTGTGTGCTCATGGGTTAGTTACTTAACCTCTCTGGTGTTACTTTCCATATCTATAAAACTAAGGGACTAGGACCAGAAAGGCTCTACTGTGAGTAATAAGTGACGTTTCTAATTTAACTGATGTTATCATGATAAGTGATGTTTCCTTACAACTCTGTAACTGAATGATTTTCATTGTCATTACCATCAACACACAAAATGTCTAGAAAATGAACATGATTTCTATAAGATTGCTCCAGTTCACAGTTATTTAGAATGTTGAACAATTAGAATGACTCAGCACATTGGTAGTTTGGACACTGACGTTTTGCACTGGCTATTAATGCCTTTATATTACAGAGCATTTCAAGAGACAGACTAGTCCAGCTTTCTTAATTCCACTGTAATCAGCAAATACACCTTAAAGTGTGAAGGAACAGGTGAGAATGTATCCTTTAAAGGCAGAAGTTGTTGTATTGAATAAAAAGTAAGAAAAATGCACATTAAATATAAATATACGGGGAAGCTCAAGGTAGAATGATAGGAAAATATATGATGCAATCTCTAAACATTAGAATGCCGGAGGCTGGTGTGGCTATTAATATGGCATAAAAATAGACTTCTGGAAAGGAGTATTACCAGGAATAAAGAGAGAAACTTTATAATGCTGAAGGGGCCAACTCATCAAAAAAATTATTTCTAAATGCATTGTATGCTCAGTTGCTCGGTCATGTCCAACTCTTTGTGGCCTCATGGACTATAGCCCGCCAGGCTCCTCTGTCCATGGGATTTTCCAGGCCAGAAAACTGGACTGGGTCACCATGTCCTACTCCAGCGGCTCTTCCCAACCCAGGGGTTAAACCCGCATCTCCTGTGTCTCCTGCATTGGCAGGCATATTCTTTACCACTGCACCACCTGGGAAGCCCAAATATGTACACCTTATGAATGAACCTAAACGAACAGGAAGCAAGTTGATAGACCTTAAAGATGAAGTAGAAAAATTCATAGTTACTGTTAGAGATAGCAATACTCCTTTCTTAGTACTAACTATATATAACAGGTAAACAGATAATCGAAAAGTATAAAGAAGATTCGAACAAATAATCTGACCTAACTGACATACACAGAGCACTCCAACCCGAGCCAGAAGAATACATGTTCTTGTCAAGTGTATATGAAACATTCACCGAGATAGACCATGCGGTGGTTCATGAAACAATAAATACAAAATGATTAAATAATAAAAATGTATTCTCTTATCACAACAAATTAAATATTAAATAATAATAGTTTTTTGGAAAAAATTCCAGATTATTTTACATTAGATAACACCCTTTAAATAATCCATTGATCAAAGAAGAAATCTCAAGAGAAATGTAATCCAAAGTTGATTGCTTGGAAAGATCATTAAAACTTATAAAACTCTAGCTGGATTGATCAAGAAAAAAAGAAAAGGCAGAAGACACACTCAGCCCTTATTGGGAGTTTAAAAAGGAGGAACTATATTTCCTAGAGATGTTAACATAATGATGAGAATATTTAAACTATACCAATTTTCTGATGGTTTTCAAGAAATAGATAAATTTCTTAAAACTCAAAAATTATCAAACTGACACATGAAGAAAGAGAAATTTAAATATCTACCTGTTTATTACAGTAAATTAAAGCATAGTTTAAGATCTTCCCTCAAAGAAAGTTCCAGAAGTGTCTGGCTTCATTGGTGAATTCTGTTAAGCATCTAAGAGAGGAGAGATATCAATCCTAAACAAATTCTTTTAGTTGGTAAATGAAGAGGGGATGATTCCAAACTCATTATAAACCCAGCATTACCCTGAGACCAAAGTTAGAAAAAAGTCATTTCAAGGAAATACTATTAATAATTTTTTTTCAATATAGAGGTAAAAAGTCTTAACAGAATATTAGCCAAGTGAATCCAGCACTACATTAAACCGATAATACATCCTGAACAGGTGGAGTTTATCTCAAGAATGCAAAATTGATTAACATTTTAAAATTGGTCACGTCACTAAACATATTAATATAACAAAGCACATAAATATTGCAATATGTGCAGAAATACTTGACATTATTTGACAGAAATGAACACCCATTCACAAAAAACTCAGCAAACTAGAAATAGCATTTCTCTATTATGGGCATCCCAGGTAGCTCAGATGTTAAAAAAATCTGCCTGCAATACAGGAGACCCGGGTTCAATCCCTGGGTCGGGAAGATCCCCTGGAGAAGGGAATGGCAACCCACTCCAGTATTCGTGCCTGGAAGATTCCAGGGACAGACCATGGGGTTGCAAAGAGTCGGACACAACTGAGCGACTAACACTTTGATTTCACTTTTACTGTTATAGTAGCATTAAAATAAAATATTTAGAAATAAATATGAAATATTTGTATGCAAGACCACATACTGAAAAGTGCAAAACGTTGCTGAATGACAGTTAAAGCTAAACACATGGAGAAATATACTGTGAGTCATCAGGGAAATACAGGTTAAAACTACAATGCGTTTCCATTACACCTCTAGAAAGGTTAAAATTAGAAAGACAGGCCTTTAATAACAATTCTAAATTAATTGAACAAGGATGAAGTTCTACGATTCTATTATTATAGAAGATCCTTCCTAATAGAAGGAACTAAAATTGATTTTAAGACACCCTTTCTCACATCACTGATGGATGTGGGATTTAGGACAGAATGCTCATTCATCACGGAAGGACCAGTTAACAGCCCAAATCAGAGCTACATACTGAGCACCTTATCCCTTCATTAGAAGCACATGCAACTGCTCTGAGTTGAGACCCAGTGAGGTCCAAGTGGAGAATGTCTGAACACTGCTGGTCAGGGAGAGGGTGAGGTAGCGGTCAACCTGGAGAAGTGCCTGGACCCTGATAGCAGGCATCACTTGCCTCTCAGCAAATGGGCTGTTCTGTGAAAGGAAACAATTGCTAACTCTCAGACTTATTTATGGGCTTCCCAGGTGGCATTAGTGGCACAGAACCCATCTGCCAATGCAAGAGAAATGGTTTCAGTCTCTGGGTTGGGAGGATCCCTTGGAGGAGGCATAGCAATCCGCTCCAGTATTCTGGCCTGGAGAATCCCATGGACAGAAGAGCCTGGTAGGCTATAGTCCATGGGGTCACAAAGAGTCAAACATGACTGGAGTGACTTAGAACAGCACGCAGACTTATTTTTAAAGAATTTTCACTTTATTGGAACCATTGTTAATGAGTTCCCACAGGAAGACATCTCTAGACTTGTGAGTTCTGTCCCCCTAAATCAGTATAACTCCCATTTCCAGCTCCAATACAAATACCTTCCCATTTTCTGAGTCAGAATAGGATGTAGAAGGCTCTTTGCCCAGACAATTCTGACCCCCATTAATCTCAGTCATGGACTAGATGGAAAAATAGCTTTACTGTAACTTGATGTCTTGGACTTTTCCCACCACCTTTCTGGCCCTGCATTTACCATGTTACTAATAAAACACCCAAAACAAAAATAAGTAGGTCTAGCTGACCTCAAGTGTAAAATTGGGGCTGGAGGAAATGGATCTGCTTCTAATGGATTTTCATACAAATCTCAGGCACCTCTGCGGTGTTGTGACTCCTATTTGAGAAACACTTTTATAGATTAGTGGTTTTATGTTTTATTCTTTGTGTGTGTGTGTGTATGTGTCTCTGTAGCTTGTGGGATCTAAATTCCTTGACCAAGGATTAACTTATGCCCCCTGCAGTGGAAGCATGGAGTTTTAAACACTGAAACACCAGGTCAATTAACTGTTCTTAATTAGTTAAAATATAGACGCATGATATTCTCTGCAGTATGGAGAAAACTGGTTTTCAAATAAAACCAAGAATTTAATGTGATTTCTCCCGTATGCATACATGCGTGCTAAGTTGCTTCAGTCTTATCTGACTCTTTGTGACCCTATGGACTGTAGCCCTCCAGACTCCTCTGTTCATGGGATTCTCCAGACAAGAATACTAGAGTGGGTTGCCATGACCTCCTCCAGGTGATCTTCCCAACCCAGGGATTGAACCTGTGTCTCTTAAATCCTGCATTGGAAGGCAGGTTCTTTACCACTAGTGCCACTTGGGGAAGCTCTTTCTTCTGTATACTGAAACACATAATGAGAAAGTTCCTCTAGTTTATTGAGATATTTACTCTATTTTAGTGCACTGTTTAGAATGAGGACCAAGTGTTATCAAGAAAAGATCAGGTGTTTAGGAAAGTGTTTAGAAAGTGTGTGATGTGTTTCAGAAATTTTCATCTACAACTAATAAAATATATAAACTTTTTAATTACAAGGATTTTTGAACATATACAAAAATAGAAAAAAAAACTTTTTTATACTCAATACTCAGCTTCAACAATTATCAATGTGTCTAGTCATGTTTCAAATATAGCCCTTCTGTCTATATCTCTACCCTTCCCGGTACTAGTTTGGTGCAAATCCCAGAAATGTTATCATTTCACTGGTATTAAAAGAGACTGTAGCCCACCAAGTTCCTCTGCTCATGGAATTTTCCAGGCAAGAATACTAGACAATTTTCCTTAATATCACTTAATATCATCAAATATTCTGTTAATACTTAAATTTCTACAATGATCTCATAATTGTTGGTTAGAATCAATGTGCATCTTTGTCTCTTTTAATTTGTAGTTTATTGCTAATCCTATTTTATCCATTGTAATTCATTTGTTAAAGAAACCAAGTTTTCATCTGATAGAATCGTTTCAACATTCTGAGTCTTACTGATTGTACCCTTGCGCCATCCTTCAATAGCTATTCTGTAATTTCTGTAGTTAGAATTAGAAGGTCATAAGGTCAGGGAAAAATTGTCTTTATTCTTTAGGGATGCATACGGGTGAAATGATAAAATTTCTGGGATTTGCACCAAACTAATGCAGGGAAGGGTAGGGATATAGATGGAAGGGCTCTATTTGAAACGTATGGCTGTGTGTTAAGTCGCTTCAATCATGTCTGACTCTTTGCAATCCCATGGACTGTAGCTTGCTAGCCTCCTCGGTCCATGGGATTCTCCAGGCAGGAATACTGGAGTGGGTTGCCATGCCCTCCTCCAGGGGATCTTCCCGACCCAGGAATCGAACCCTCATCTCTTATGTCTCCTACATTGGCAGGGGGGTTCTTTACCACTAGCACCACCCGGGAAGCCCGGTGTTATGGTTGTGGGAAGGAAAGAACAAATTTAATACTCTGCCATGAAACAAGAGTCAATTCTTATCTATTTGAAAACTTGATAACCCTGAATGACTCATACCTTAAGAGTTCTGAGTAACTCCTTTCTTTTTGTGGTAATTATTTTTATTTTGAGTAACAAAAAGAGAAAACTGTTCAAGAATGAAATAAAACAACCAAATTCTGAATTCTAAGATAAACCTACCAACTTCAGATTCCTTCTGTTTTGAGAGGCCAAGAGCTGTTGTCTATTTAAGAGCAATAAATAACAGAGCAAGAAAACCATTATTGTCTAAGTGCTCCTTTTTTTTTTAAATAAAGATATCTAGAAAACAACCCTGAGTTTGGCAGTACCTTTCAGCTTTTGTGATTTTCGCCTTGTTAAAAGCAAAGGGAGTCATTATTTTATGAATCCAGTTCAAACACTCTCCTCTATCCTGCAGGGGTGATGTAGGCCATTGGAAAAGGTACAGAGGAGATTCCTTGAACTTTTTTTCCCCAGACTTTTCACACCATGCCATATATTTAAATAACGGGCAGAAATGGGAAATGATGAGTCTCTCAAGGAAATAAATACAGCACTCTCATTAGAAGGCTCATTAAGAATAAAGTGCAGGAAGGGGCCTCTGAGAACAGACTCTTATTCTGGTATTTATTAGGACAAAGCATTCTTTTTAATGGGGCACCTGAAAAGCTCTCTGCTGCAGTCATTATTAGGCATTAGTGCTTTTACTCACTTCTTGGGTTCAGCTTTGCCCTTCTCTCTGCCTTGGTAAACAGTTGACAGCAACATCCTTGTGTACCAGGCTCCTGTGGAGAATTTGTTCACACTCTTTCTGTCTTTGTTCAGGACTCCGTTCTTCCAGGCTGATCTTAGAGGGCATTTGACAACTGGACCTCCCTTTGGAGCAGTGCAAATTGGAGGACATAACCACACTTTGATTGTAAGTCTTCTCTACTAAATCTCTCTTCTCTTCCTCCATTTCATGTACATCTCTCTTGCTCTCTTTCTATCTCCCCTAGGGTGTGGGTATGTGTTAGTCGCTCAGTCATGTCCAACTCTTTGCCACCCGATGGATTGTGGCCTGCCAGGCTCCTCTGTCCATGGAATTCTCCAGGCAAGAATACTGGAGTGGGTTGCCATTCCCTTCTGCAGGGGATCTTCCCAACCCAGGGACTGAACCCAGGTCTCCTGCATTGCAGGCAGATTCTTTACCATCTGAGCCACCAGGGAAGCCCCTCCCTTACGGTAGAAGAGGTTGACAAACTTTTTCTTTAAAGGGTCAGTTCGTACAGTTAGTCAACATTTTAGGCTTTACAGTCCATAAGGTCTCCTTTGCAACTCTGCTGTTTTAGTGCAAAAGCAGTCATACACTATACAGGAATGAGTGGGTGTGGCTGTGTTCCAATAAAACTTGATTTATAAAAGCAGGTGGTGGGCCAGATTTGGTCCACAGGCTGTAGTTTACCGATCTCTTCCCAGCAATGTAAAAAGGAAGTTCCCATCACACTTATCAGATGAAAATGGCCATATAGTATTCCCAAACAGTTTTAACTTCATTCATTCATTGACCCATCAAATTTCCCCAAGTTTTTAAAAAAATTTATTTATTTATTTTTGGCTGAACCACTCAGTATGTGGGATGTGCCCCCTGAATTGGAAGCACAGAGTCTTAACCACTGGCCCACCAGGGACGTCCCCCCTGCTAAGTTTTTAAACCAACTCTTTGCCAGATCCTGTGTTAGGCACTGGGAACATGGAAGCATTGAAACCCAAGGAGCTCACAGTCTTGTTAGTAGTGGGGCAGACAGACAGCTCCAATATGATAGATGTGCTTCAAAGGACATATGGGCATATGAGACCATAGGTTAAGGGGATACAAGATTGCCTGAAACAAAGCATTAAGAAAATTTTACCAGGCAGAGGGTGTTTTGAGAGGACGCAGCACAGGAAAATGTATGGAGGTCGAAGAAAACACACCTGCTCCTGGGCCTCTGGGTGTTTGAGTGTTCCTGCAGCATCAGAGTAGAAGCAGGTGCTCCAGAAAGGAGGCGCCAGTGATAGGCGGGAAGACTGGTTAGAAGAAACGGAGGCTGGACAGATAGGAGACTCTTGTGTTCTGTGCTATTGCTAATATCATATTTTGTAGAACACGGGAGCCACTGAACAATGTATAGCACAGGAATTCCAGGTCAGATTTCCCTGCTAGTTTGTGGGGAACCGTGTGGGAGGTGCAATTCCATCAATCCTGGAAGGCTTTGACTTTTCTCTTGAGAAGCTGTCAATAACAAGCAAAATTGATGGAAGGTGGATCTAGAAAAGCAGGAGGGCAATTAAAAAGAGCCTGAGTATTCTTCCCGTTCACTGTACACTTCAGCTCCCTGGGTTGACTATTGGTGGTGGATATTAGTGATTTTTTTTTGGGGGGGGTTATTTATTTGCTACAGAAAGAGAGTTCTCTTAGTTCAGTGACAAGAGGTGGGGAATCATTGGGGTTATTAAGTCCAAGATCTATAGTGAACAGCTTCTTCTGACTATGATTTAGAGGAATTCCAGGAATCCCTTTGCCCTGAAATTCCATACTATCCACCTTCTACAGGAGCTAAAATTACACAACTGCAGATCTTATTCCTTTAGGCTGAGCAATGCCCTCTCTAGGCAAGGTGTTTTAAAATGCAAATACTCCCAGGAAGAGTGAATGAGGGCATGACTTTGATAGGGACTCAGGAGAACAACGGAGAAGGCAATGGCACCCCACTCCAGTACTCTTGCCTGGAAAATCCAATGGATAGAGGAGCCTGGTAGGCTACAGTCCATGGGGTCGCTGAGAGTCGGACACGACTGAGTGACTTCACTTTCACTTTTCACTTTCATGCATTGGAGAAGGAAATGGCAACCCACTCCAGTGTTCTTGCCTGGAGAATCCCAGGGACGGGGTAGCCTGGTGGGCTGCCGTCTTTGGGGTCGCACAGAGTCAGACACGACTGAAATGACTTAGCAGAAGCAGCAGCAGCAGGAGAACAGTGACCCCTGTGAAGGAAAGCAGGATAAGGCTTTCAAAACAAGGCAAGGACTACAGAACCAGGGACGTGAAAGGCAAAGAACAAAGACCAACTTTGCCTATTTCTCAGTAACACTCAGGGCAGCATGGAGCATAAAAAGATAGATGAGGAAAAGGCATAACATTAACCAACTGATTAATAAATATGGGGAGGAGAAATATGTCTTTTTCAGACTTGATGGAATTTTTACTGACCACAATTCCAGAGTCAATTTGTAAAGCTGTCTGGGAGTGTTCAGGGTGTGAGAAGCAGACGCAGGAAGGGGAGGGAGACAATTAGGCTCAAGAGGCTTCAGACAAGGGATGGGCTGCAGGTGACAATGGGATGAACCCCCCACCCCCTGCCTCTGACTTCTGGCAGCTCTTATTCTGCTCCCAGCAAGTTCTTGCTGGCTGTTTTGTCTTCTGAATGCAGAACTCAAGTGCTTGGGTGAATGAACAAGAGCTCTCTTTATCAAGGAGAGACAGCGCCCAGTCTCTCTGGGCTTGGTCTGTGTCCCTGTGTGAGGCCTGTTGATCTGAAGCCAGTGAAAGATGTGAGGGCACCGTGCCTAGTGGATGACAAGGCAGCAACTCGGGGACCACAGACTGAAGTCCTCAGGGCCGGTCCTCCTACTTGCGGCATCATTGTGTGAACCGAAGAAAGGCACATTTAAGCTGATAAGGCCCCCCAAACCACCCTCCGCCTTTCTTAACTGATTCATACATGTATTAAATATTTACCCGCATTTGTTGCAGACCTACTCAGTGTGAGGGTCCTGATTTGGTGCCGGGGGGATTCTAAGGGAGATGCGTGAATGAGCGCAACACAGGATAGCTACATGGGAGGGCCAGGGAGGTCATTATCTGAATATAAATGGCCTCCATTCCTCAACTATAGAGACGTGGCCATTGTGCAGAGACTCGGAGGAGGGGAAACCTGGATGGCCAGTGGTCAATGGGCAGAGACAGGAGGCGGGAAGCCAGGTGGGACCCTAGGCACCAGGAGGCGCTGGAAGGGTGGCAGGGAATCTGTTCCTTGGAGGCAGCAGGAGGACAGGCTGCCTGTGAGCCTAGGCTCCAACCCCTGGGTCACATTCTATTGTCTCATTGGGCTGTGCTTACAAAACATAAAAATTCAGAGATAACATTGTTAAAAATCTGGAGATGATGATGGCAGAGCATTAAATACCAAGGGTGGACCCTTTTGAGTGTGGGATCTTCGTGACTTCCCTGGTAACGCCCCATTAAGCTGAGCCTGGTCAGTTGTACTGAATCTAGTTTCAGAAAGAGATTAATTGAGGAGGGTAGAATTTATAAGGAACCCAGAAAGAAGAGAGATGAGGAAATAATTGTGGGCAGTGCTGACTCAACACTGTTGAGGGGACAGTGAGGTTGATGTTTAGGGCCCTAAAGGAGTGGGATCAGTCGGGGGCAGGAGGATTTCATTCTTCCCACAAAGACCTGGGTGAAGCAGTCCTTACCACTTTGTGGTGCTTTGCTATAATCACACACACATTTAGAAAAAACTAATTGTCCCTAAACATTTGTTCTCTTTTCCTCCCCAGTAATAGTGTTTTTTGCTTTGCACATGGTCATCTAGAAAAAAGGTGACATTTCTCAGCATCTCCTGCAACCCCACAGGGCTGTGTGACTAAGTTGTGGTCATCAGGATGCAAGTGGAAATTCATATGGCAGCTTGTAGGCTCAAATCTTAAAAAAAACTGTACGTGTTGTTTGTCCTTTTCTTTCCTCCCCTTTCTCCTTGTTGCCTGGGATGTGGATGGAACAACATCTTTATGGACCAGGAGGATGCAGGCAAACCTTGGATTACTAATGTGTTAAAGAGCTGGGGTCCTTGAGGACTTTGAGGTACAGAAGTTCAGGTCCAACTCTGAAATATATATCTAGTGCTGGCATATCTTTTGCGTGGGAGAAAAAAGAAATGACCTTGTGCAGCCTTTTTATTAGGTTACTCACGTGTGCATGCTAAGTTGCTTTAGTCATGTCTGGCTCTTTGCAACCCCAAGGACTATAGTCCACCAGGCTCCTCTGTGGTATTCACCAGGCAAGAATACTGGAGTAGGTTGCTATGCCCTTCTCCAGGGGATCTTCCTGGCCCAGGGAACGAACCTGTGTCTCTTATGTCTCCTACATTGGTAGGCACGTTCTTTACCCCTAGCATCAACCAGGAGCCCTAATTCATGAGAAAGTACACCCATTGGAAGCTAACAAGTTAGCAGTGGGGTTCCAATAGTATACATTTTATAAGTTTTTTTTTTGGTCTGAAGTAGCATTCCTGAGTCAATACCCCTACAAGGTTTTATTTCTAGGCCTGAAGAGCGTAGACCCAAGTCTTAGATCTTGGTGAACTCACTAGATACCTTCATCCTGTGAGGTGGAGCTATGTGGTCATCTGCACCTTGGTGTCTTGACAGATTTGGGTACATTAGACATGATGTAGCCCCAATACACTGTAAATGCAGGGAAAGGTGACACCACTGTAGCTGGTTCTTTTTAAAAAATTATTTTATTATTCTTATTGTTACTTTATTTTTATTTTTTGGCCACACAACACAGCATGTGGGATTTAGTTCCCCAACCAGGGATCAAACTCATCCCTACATTGGAAGCACGGAGTCTTAACCACTGACCAGCAGGGAAGTTCCCCTGCAGCTGGTTCTTTTAAGCAGAATTAAGAGAAAGAGAATATGATAAAACATGTAATATTGCTAGATCCCAACAAGCAAAGGTAAATCTAATTAGATAAAATTTATTCAATACCTACTATGTCCTCTGCTCTGTTTGAGAAACTTGGAATATATTAGAGAGCAAAACACAGATCTTTGACCTGTAGAGTTATGTACTAGTGGTTAGACCGGCAGCAGAGACTGGAACGTGATGTGTAATTAACAACCATAGTGTGTAAGTGTGATAATGACTGTGTAGAAAGGAAAATGGAGAGCAGGATAAAGTGCTGGGCAGTGCATCTCTCCCCTCTGCTCCTTTAAGCACTGGCCGTACTCTTCTCAAAACTACTGTTTGCAGCCAATGAAGCTGCCTTGCTGAGATAGGCCTCGAAGGTTCTGTATCTTATCTCAGGTCTAGGAGCTGGCTTGCATGCACTCATCAGCTGTATGGGTCTATCAGTGTGCCCAAGATGGGCAACTCAGTGATGCCATTCATAGTTGAAACTAGACATCCCAGGGAATCGGGCTAGGGTCCTCCCACTAAACCACATCTTTACCTAGCTTCTTTCCTGCCCTGTCCTGCTTCTCTCTCCCCAACAAGCTACACCTGAAAACACTCCCTCATTAACTCACTTGCCCAGGAGCATCTACTTGAGTTCCTAAGGAACCTCCAAACTGAGGTCGGCCACAGTGAAAGGGGAATAGGTGTGCTGATAGTGGGGCAGGGGTCTCATCAAAGGATTAAGCAGCATAGTCAAAATGGAAGAAATGGGACTTGATCAAAGACCTGAAGAAGATGAGAGACTCAGCCAAGAGGAGAAACATGGCCGGCAGAGGGCAGAGCTAGAGCAAGGCCCTGCAGTAGAGAGAACGCCACCCTCCCAGAAGACCACATCCTCATCTGTAGAACTTGTGAACATGTTAGGCTGCAGGGCAAAGGGCAGTTAAGTTTGGATTAAGGCTGCTAATCACGTTACCTTAAAGTAGCATAGTCCTGGATTACTCAGAGGGCCTCAATGCAGTCCTAAGAGCCTTTAAAAGTGGAAGAGGGAGGCGGAAGAGGAAGTCGGGGAAGGCAGGAGGCGGAGTCATAGTCAGAGGAAGCTGTGCCTGTGGGGGAGAGACAGAGAAAGGAGTCATGTTTCTGGCTTTGAAGACAGAGGAGGGGGTCGTGAGCCAAGAAACGTGGGCAGCCTCAAGAAACTGGAAAAGGTAAGAAAATGAATTTTCCCCTAGAGTCTCTAGTAGGGAACACAGTCATGCGATCACCTTGATTTGAGCCCAGTGAGACCTGTTTCAGTATTCTAATCTCTAGAGCTGTCCTATAACAAATTCACCTTGTTTTTGGATACTGTTTATGGTAATTTGTTATGGTGACAATAGAAAACAAATATAGGCCCAAAGGGGTTATTGTTCAGTCTCTCAGTCATGTCCAACTCTTTGCGACCCCATGGACTGCAGCACGCCAGGCTTCCCGGCCCTTCACCATCTCCCGGAGTTTGCTCAAACTCATGTCCATTGAGTCGGTGACGCCATCCAACCATCTTGTCCTCTGTCGTCCCCTTCTCCTGCTGTCCTTGCTCTTTCCCAAAGGGGGAGCATATCTAATAATATGAGGTTAATGCAGGGAGGCCACTGTGGCTAGAATGGAGGGAGCAGGAGCGGAGTAGAGAAGGTGTTGGAGAGGGTTGGTAGGCCAGGCGTGCAGGCCCTTGCCGCTGTTGTACACAGGCAGGCGTTTACCTTTAGTCAAGTGAGGAGCCATCACAGGTTTTTGAGGATGTGATCTTATGCACCTGTTCACAGGCCCCAGGGCTGTTGAGACTAGTCAGCATAGGGCTAGAGAGACCCGTCAGGAGGCAGTAATACAGGTGAGAAGTGTTGGGGGCAGGATGATAGCAGAGGTGGCAAGAAGTGAGTATGTTCTGGAGATAAAGCCAGCAGGACTCCTGCTAGATTAACTATGGGAGCCTGAGGGAAAGAACCATCAAGGATAGTTCCTCGGATTTCTCCTGAGCAACTGGAAGAAGAAAGATGCCATCCGTGGAGATGGGAGAGGTTGCCAGGGGAGCAGATTTTCAAAGTGGGGCCTGAGACTGGCTACCTTTCGAGACTTATTTTGATTTGATTTATTATATCCATGCAAAAATTTTGAGTGGGTAGTTGGGCAGACAGTTCTGGAGTTTGGAGAAATCTGATCTGGATAAAGCCATTTGTGAGTCACTAACATATAGGTGTATTTTTTGTTGTTTAGTCACTAAGTTGTGTCTGACTCTTTTGTGACCCCATGGACTGTAGCCTGCAAGCCTCCTCTGTCCATGAGATTTTCCAGGCAAGAATACTGGAGTGGGTTGCCATTCCCTTCTCCAGGGAATTTTCCTGACCCAGTAATTGAACCCGCATCTCCTGCATTCACAGGCAGATTCTTTAGCACTGAGCCACCTGGGAAGCCCCGTATAGATGTATAGGATTGCATTTAATTCCCTGGGACTAAGTGATATCACTGTGGGAACAGGTAGGGAAGAGGAACAAGAACTGACCCAGGGAAGAGATTAAGGAGAAAAAGACATTGAAGGAAACCAAAATGGGTGGTCATAAGGTTAAGAGTAAGTTCAGGAGAGTATGGGATCCTGGAAGCCAAAGGAAAAAGAAAAGGAAGAGGGTTAGGTTGACTGTATAGAATAGCTCAAAGGGGATGAGAACTGATCAACTACTTTAGCAATGAAGAGCTTATGGGGAAACTTTTTTTTTAAGAAATTCATTTATTTTTAATTGGAGGATAATTACTTTATAACGTGTTGGTTTCTGCCATACATCAACGTGCATCAGTCATAGGTATACATATGTCCCCTTCCTCTTGAACCTCCCTCCCACCTCCCACTCCATCCCATTCCTCTGGGTTTCAGGGAGCACCAGGTTGAGCTCCCTCTGTCACACAGCAAATCACTGGCTATTTACTTTACATATGGTAATGTTTATGTTTCAGTGCTACTCTTTCAATTCATCCCACCCTCTCCTTCCCCCACTGTGTCCACAAGTCTGTTCTCTACCTCTGTGTCTCTATTCCTGCCCTACAAATATGTTTGTCAGTACCATTTTTCTAGATTCCATATATATGCACTAATATACGATGTTTGTTTTTCTCTGACTTCTTGATGAGAAAAATTTAGTGGCATGGTGGGAATGCAAATTTGATTGGGTTAGGGTGAAGGGAGAAAAAAACTTGGAGCCACCAGGAACATACACTCACTTTTTGAAGTTTTGCTGCAAATGGGAAGCAAAGAAGTTTGAGTAGTAGAGTGGTCAGTGGGGACTAGGTAGAAAATGTAGTTTTACCAAGTGAGTGTGATAAAGTGAGTGAGGGCAGGGGAGTCAAGGGTACATGCAAGGAAGTGATGATAATATCTGGCTAGGGAATTTGAGTAGAATAAGGAAGAAGAAGAAGGTTCCAAGGGGAGGTGGACAAAGGGGATGGAAAGTCAAGTGATAAAAATGTAGGACTGGCATTAGTTTAATCTATAAAAATATTGACCCCCTGTGTTGTACACCTGAAACTAGTATAACATTGTAATTCAACTTTATTTTAATTTAAAAGATGAAAAAATAATAAAAATGACTTAAAAGAGGGAAAGAAAGTAGGATTAGCTAAGCTATAGGGATAGTGAAGAAAGATCAGTGGTTGCCAGGGGTTTGGGGTGAGGGAGGAAGGGATGCATAGAAGCACAGGGGATTTTTAGAGAAGCTGTTCCCTGTTATATAGTAACAGGTGGATACATGATATTATGTGTCTGTCAGATGCATAGAATGTATAACACAAAAAGTGACCCCAATGTAAACTATGGATTTAAGTTAATAATGATGCATTAATATTGGTTCATTAATTATAACAAATATATCACAATAATGCATGGTGTTGGTAACAAGGGAAACTAGTGGGGTGTGGGCTGGGCTGTGTGTATATAGGAACTTTCTATACTACTGCTCAATTTTTTTCTGTTAACTTAATCTGCTAAAACTCTTTTAAAATGTAGGACTTCATATAATTCACCATGGGACTAGTTTGTTTTTAACCATTTTCTTCATCTGCCAAAGAAATAGGACAGTGCCAGGCTTGTATTAGACGATCTACAGTTAAATGCAGTTTTGTCCAATCCACCGTTGCTTCCTCTAGATGAGAACATGAATAGTCTAGTGTAGAACATGAGTAAGTAAATAAAACATTTTTTAAAATTTATTTTTGGGTTAGGGAGGGCACACATTTTCTTGGTACCCAAATTGGAAAAATATACTTTTAATATTCCAAGGCAGGAATAGTGAAGGAGGCAGTGAGCCTGGACAAAGAATAAATATCCAAAACTGGTCTCCCTAGCCAAGGGGAAATGCGCTTTAACCCCATCCCCATGGTTTCTCTCTTGGGATCTATAAGGTATGTGGATCATTACAACTTCAGTGTAAGAAAAAAAAAGGACAAACTGGGTCACCTGATTATCAAACTCAGTAGTCCCTTAGTGAAACCTTGTCAAATACTGTATGTGCACTTCTTTTTTTGAGAATTTAAAGGTGAGATAGTTTTACTTGCCTGGTGAGGCTGGTTTAAATTTTCTGTAACAATAGCTTTAAACACTAAATTTTTGTAAGTTCTTCCCTGGCTTAAAAAAAAAAGGCATGGTTGTAATGGCAAATAGACTAAAACTTTATGTAAACAGACCTTTGAAAATGCAGTCTTGAAGTTAACCAAAGTATATTTAAAGGCTTATAGTATCCTGAGTAAAGTTTAACTGGTTAAATAGCTTTCAGTACCATTAACTCATTCTTGCATAAAATTGTTAGAAAATATTTTTCTTAAGTGTTTGGTCATTGATTCAGAAATCATTGTATTTTGAAATTAAATGGAGGACATGATAAATGAATGAACAGTGACGTCAGATGCATGTGAAGTTATCTCTGCTGTCCACACAGGCACACACGTTAGCACAAACTCATCTTTCCATTAATTGCCTTTTGCGGCAGTGAACCTCTGATTTCAGAAATACAATGATCATATGCACGAAAGCCAGATAAGCTACTTGGGCCACGTTTTAGAAATAAGAAATCAGGTTTTCATGACTGATGCAAACGGGATCGCTCTTTGAGTGACCAGCTGATGGTTTTTGTATTAAATTCTTTCAATGATTGCCATACATTCTAAAGAATACAGCTGTGAGGCCAAAAAAGGAAATTCTTCAACTGGAGAGAATTGTATTCCTTATTTGTATCTATTAGATTAAAAACCCATTGGGATGAAGGAGGAGACGAGATCACCAATTCAATCTTGCTAAAACTGGTTTAGTTTCTAAAGCCCTTTGAAAGGCAACTTGCCCAATTTCCTTTGTAATAAGATATTTCAGGAGATTCTTAATAGTCTGATAACCCTTGTTTATGTCTCATCTAATTTCTTCATGCCACTGTATAGTCCACCTATTCTCTGATTTTTGAAGGGGAGAGTAGATTTGTGTTCATCTCTAAGTAAGAATGCTGATATACTTGAAGATTTGTTATTAATCCCTTATTCACTTTTCTTTTTCTGATCCAGTAACCTTTATTCTTCATTGTTTGGGTTGGAAAATTGAACCATTTTTGTGGCTTATTTCAAGTTGGCTCTCAAAGTTTTCTGGGCCTTTCTATATTTTGGCATTCAAAATTTGACTTAAGTCTAGTGGCATGGTTAGTTCCAGTGTACTGTATATATTTTTAAACAATAGAATGAAATTGTTTAGAATAGTTGTAATTCTGATGGCTTCCAAAGCCCTTCTCTGAAGTAGTGATAGTTTTCAATCATGGATTGTTCCTCTTCTTTCATTTTTTGTCATCTGTTATGCATATTTATTCCATAAATTACTGAAAGATGCTCAGCACCATTGCTTTGGTCAATTATATATAATGCAAACAACTCCCATTTCTAACTGTGATATTTAGTGGATTAGCTCCTTATTTCAATATCAGATCTTGGCAGAAAATATGAAAAGGAATCCTAGAATGTTATCTATCATGCATCTTTCCATGCAAGTTGAAAGCAATCATAGAAATGCAGATGCACCTCCTGCCCTTTGTGTCATGCACCCCCTGTCTTTGTCAGTCAACAGATAATTATTGAAAGCATACTATGTATCAGACAGAGATCTATATAGGCATTGTCTTTGCCTTTATCAGTTGGCTTCCTGAAAGCATACTGGGATGTGTTTTTATAATTTGGGTCATACTCCAGATATAAAAGATCACAATTTAAAGAGAAGCAGGGTGACTCTTTCTGATAAAGGGAAAATTCTCTTTTAAAAGTGATATCTATAAGCTAGTTTTTGTGAGTTAGCCTTATGCTGTCACGTAAGTAAGCAAAAGGTGTCAGGACGCAGTACCTTAGGTTTTCTTTCAAGGTTCTAGCTGTCTTTCAGGCACAGAGTTTATCTTGGTCACATACAGTGTAACTTATAGGGCTGCAGATTTTAATATTGTGTGTGTGAAAATCTAGTGGAAGCTATGGGTTCTCATTGCAGAAAAGAGAGAATGGACTTAAAATTTCAGAGGCTCTTGTATTCCCCGAAACCCTCTTATGGACACTAGAGTAAGACACTGTCTGTTCAAAGACCTTACGCTCACCCCATGCTCTCACCATGTCAGTGGAAAGTAGAGGAAATCTGGTCGTGATCACATCCCCCAACGAGGCTTCAAAACAAGCGTGGGATATCTGTGATAAAGGGAGAGGTATAGTCTTGCAGAAATAAAGAACAGCCCATTTCATCTTCCTTTACTCAGCAAGTGGTAAGATGGCCAAACAAACGAGGACCAGAATGGTGCCCAGGGAAATGTGTTGCACAGTTGGATGTTCATTTATTTCTAATCTATTATATTAATCTAATCTATTAATAAGTTTTGAGCTAGAGGGAGAAGAATGGCCTTTGAGATTCATACATTGTTTCAACTGGCCCCCTGCTAAGATAGTATAGAGGAGACCTTGGAACTAAACCTCATGTCTTTTGTTCATTGATCGAATATTCACCGAGTGGCCACAATGTGCCAGCAACTCAGAAAGACCCAGGACTTGGTTGCAGATTACTCAGCTGTCACCTTGTAACTACTGGGGCAGTGGTGGAGATACCAGAGGGTCTGATTTTCTGCAGCTCATGCTAGAGCTGTCCAAGCACTCAATAAATATTGCTTGGATGATTAGTTTAGTGCTTTCCCCGATGAGCTGGTTTTGCTGCAGAATCTGTAACAGCTGGGGTTAATAAAAGAAAAGTTTAGTTTTGAGAGGGACACAAAGCTACATATACTAATTATAATAAAATATTAAAAATCTACTTAGGGTAACATAGTTACAGACATGAAGCGCATGCTAGTGTGAGATTCGTTTGGAGGTAAAGCATTTTCAGGATCAGCTATCTATCCTCAGAGTGGCCAAAACAGCAGTCCAGAGACTGACAAGGAGCATTTCAAATTCAGCAGTCTGCTCTCTTATTGGCCCAGGGATGCCAATAACACAGGCAGCAGCTGGTACGAATCTGGGTCTGTTCTGACTACATCATGCTGCCTGAGAGTCTAATTTTGTTTCAAAAATGGTCTAATTTTGTTCACAGTGGAAAAAGTGGTATATTCCTTTAGAGTCAACAGACCAGATTGCATCTCCAGTTTGTTTGATGGGAGAACTTGGTTCTGTTCCCAGATATGGCTCTCCTTCATGGATCATTGAATTACGCTAAGTGTTTTGAACAAAGTCAGTTTCAAAACATACCATTTTCCTCCCAAACCTTGGAATTTATCTTCATACCGAAGTTCCAAGAGCTTATGTTTGTAGGAAGAGAATACCCCGTAAATACATTCACTTAAGTCTTCAGGTACTTTCTGTCTAAGTAGGTAAACCACAAGAACCCTACCAGATTTAACATTCTAGGGTTTTTATGGTGAGTTGTAGACGTGCTAGTATTTTGAAACTGATGCAAAGATATGTGTATATTCCACAAGGTAGTGAGTAAAGATATTAGGCTCTTTCTATTAAAAAAAAAAATCCTAGATTTGGATATCCTATGCTTTGACTTTCAGTCAGGAAACTTCTGATATTTTCCAATGTTCCCTCACATTGCTTGAGGAAGTAATAATATGTAAAAGCACCTGTTACTTCAGTGTTTTTTATTTCCTTGAGAATATTTCCAGCTGAGGGCTCATTGCCTATTTCTAACTCACCTAGTTTCAAACTCTCTGGTCTTAAGTAATGAGCCGTGAAGGAGACCAGCTTAGAGAATGACCAGGAGCCCCCCTCTGATTGAGGAGCCCTGTCTCCGTAGCACGTGCTTGTCTGTGCGGCTGCCTGTGGCGACAAGAGACCCAGGATCCCTGTTCCAGGCAGACCGTGTTCCACTGAAAACCCTGACTTTGCTAAAACCGACCCAGGAAAACTCAGCAGATGATGGACCTTGGTCTCTAATATACACCCCAGGAGTGTGGGGCTGGAGGAGGAGGATGGTGAGGGGGGGCGAGCGGCTCTGTTTATGCTCCACTGATGGGCTAACCTCTCTCACACACCTGGAGGTGATCTGCATTCCTGCCCACACTAAGGGATCCTGGCGTTCGCTCCAGCGCTAACCAGTCGGCACCAAGGGTGTACCAGCCGGATTCTCAGGGAGAACCAGCTGGTGTCTCCCCTCACTGGCAGTTGATCTCATGGTGAAGGCTGGGAAGGACGGTAGGAAAGGGATGATTATTCTGAAACGAAACCTCGGGGGAAAATTGTAGGGAGAAGAGCATCCCTCTTTCCCTGTCCTACATTTTTCCTTACGTCCCATCTGGTCCCCAGGCTTCTGGCCCTTTGGCTTTTCTCTTTAATTTTTAAGAGTCCAAGAAAATGTAGCACTTAGCTATGTTGTGTAACAGGTTTTTTTTTTTCCCCTAATGAACCATTTGCTTCATTTGGTGTCATCCAAAATGGGTGATTCCTTTTATGTAATACCTGAAGGCAGGATTTTACTTCTCTTCCTGAAATCCGTTGACTATTTTTAGCTCCTCCTTGGAATCTCTGACTGGACAGGGGACAGGAGTGGGGGGAAAAGCCTGCAAGTCAGCCCCGATGGTGGTAGAAAGGCTTCGGCATGTCACAGAAAGCCTGCCTTGCCGGGTACACAATGCTTCGCTGGCTGTTTCTGATGACTTCTGTGAATTGACTAAAGGCAGCTACAGAAGTGGGTGAAGCTATCCCTCATGCTGACATTTAATTTACCTAGGAGCACAATAATCTCAGAAAGAATCAAATACTTGAAAATTTTGCTTCAGTGAGCAAAAGCTAAGTGTTTGTACCATATTGAAAAGTGATACTTCAGTTCGGAATTCAAAATAAAAAGGGTGATGGGGTCACTGACTGAAAGCAAAATGAAAGAACGAAATTCTTTTCTTCACACATTCACAAATACAGTATTGGAGAAAATCTGGGATTTTGCACATTGTAGTACTATTTTGTCAGCTTCAGTTTGATAGAGCAAGGTCAGTTGGGCCTAGAAAAAGGATGTAGTGGTGAAGCCTAAAAAAGGAAGGGTGTTTTTAAGCGTATTACAGAAAAGCAGCTGGACTTAATAACTGACAATATGTGGGAGGTGGAAGTATGTTAAATCTTGTACAGAAGTTTGATGATCAGAGAAAGGGCGGGTAATATTTCTGGCCAAATCAAAATAACCCTCTATAACTAGCTCCACCTGTGCTAAAATATTATGCTCACATACTGTTCCCAATTTGTTGAAATTTATGATCATTAATATGTTATATGAGCAATAGTTACTACTGAATGAAAATCAATATGTAGTTCTCTGTTGACAAAGCTTGGGTTTATATTTTATTCACATTTTTGCTTTCAGGACCTAACATGCTGCCTGGCAGCTAGACTATGTTCAAAATGCTGAATGTATGGATGAAATGGCACACCTGTGGCCTGCCTAGTGTTCTGATTTTTGTTTAAAATATCTGACCAGGTTTACTTGTTTGCTTTAATGAATTAAGTACTTTGCTTTGCTGAAATCTGGGTGTCATATTTCTTTTGCAACGCCTTAGTAATCGGGAGATTAGAAATTAACACCTGCTTCAGATCAAGCTTACAAGGTAGTTGTCATGATGAGAAAGGAAAAGTTTGGGTGAAATTACCGGATACCCAGTATATCAAAGCAAGGATCATGGCCAATTCTGCCTGTCTTTACCCACCTTTATGTTTCATGACCACATGATAATTCAGGATCATGCTCCCAAATGGTATGAGCAGGCTTTCCAGCCACCCTCCATCACATACTCTGTGCCCCCGCCCTGGCAAGTCTATCTTTAGATCCCTGGATCTTTGGAGGTGGTCTGTGGTGGCACATCAGATTGTCTCATGTTGCCACATAGTCTCTCTTTCCACTCTCCCAAAGGTAGAGAACTAGATTTCTTGCAACAGCTGGGATATTTCTGATATAGCCAAGGCAGTGTAAGATACAAATGGAAAATCTGACAACAAATCAGAACAAATAGTTCCTTGTGTGTGAGATGTGCAAAATTCAGTAGTCATGCCTTTTTGTCTCAGTTTATTCAATTTTTTGGCTAAAAATTCCACCTAAGGCATAGGCATATAATAGAAAAAAAATCTGAGACTGGGCTGGGCATAAAGTTTCAAGAGTTTCTTAGCTCTAATGTAATACAGCAATGTTATAAAGAGATTAAGAGCAAAGACTTTGGAGTCAGACAAACCAAAGTTGGTCCTCAACTCTGACACTGCATAGCTATGATGTTGGAAATTAACTTAATCTCTTTACATTTCAGTTTTCTCATGTGTTAAGTGAGAATAATACCAACTTAATAGCGCTGTTGTTAAGGATTAAATGGGGTGATGCTTAGCAGAGCATCTGGAAAGTGATCATTAATAAAAACTGTACATCCTCATCACCTCTATTTTTGTTTCACCATGGCATAGACCTATGAAAATTCCCAATATTACCCTAGCAGGCTTAGTTTGTAGAGTGAAAGTTTCCTGGACATGGAGAAACATAAGGGCTGCCTCAGATGGAAAGGTCATCTTGATGATACCGTTAGCATCACACCAGCAGAGGACACTTGCTGGGCAGAACATCCTATGAGTCTATGGGTATAAAGGCACTTAATGGCCACTCTGATATGGTTATTTTCCTGCAATTTTGGTGTCTGATTTATAGTATGATGCACATGAACTACTCCAAAAGCAAAACAAGCCCAGTTTGGGCACCATCCTTAAAGCAAAGGGGTAATCATGAAATCAGTTTGTAAAATGGCCAGCCCATTTCAAGAACTAAAAATTTATAAGCATGACTTAACTCCATCAACTGTTTGCTATGTCCAGACCAATTTTTAGTTGCAGAAATCTGTGGACAATGATAATAATTTCTTAAAGACTAGAGAGAGGGAAAAAAACTTTCAAGAAGGCCTTGAAAATAAGGAAAACTTAAAGACAAAAATGTTCTGAAAGTATTTTAATTCAGTGTCTTTTATGCAAACTCCACTAATTAATCTCATACAAACATGGATATTTTTGTAAAGCATAAGCCCAAGTGCCATTTTATGACCATGTAATTTACAAGTCCTCAAATTACATTAAAATCACCACACACAGTGTTTACAGTTTAATTACATGGTTATTTACCATTCCCAATCAAGTGTTATTCATTCAGTACCTCTTTGCCTGATCTTACCTAAAAAAGAAAACACTTTTTGCTGGATTTGAGTGGTAAACATTCAAACATGCCAATACTTCAAGGCAACAAAAATGTGATTTGGAGTCAACAAACTCCACTGACAGATTTCAGAGAACTTCGAGGGGAAGAAAGAATAGAGAGAGATCAACATTTTAGTAAAACAGTATGTCTTTGGATTTCTTTGATTATTTCAGTTCTGCTGAAAAGAAACCTATCACTGTTCATGTTACAGTATATGCAATCCATATTTTGTATTACAATGTGATATATTTCTTCAATCAAGAAATGTTTATAGAGCACCATCAATGTTCAGGATGCTGTGATAAGAATAAGTGTAAAAAAAATAAGACATGGCCCCTTGATGAACTCAGACTGGATACCCACTAAGTGTGTTATAAGTATTTGGACACACAGCCTATGTTTACTTCTAGTCTTCTCTTTGTCATTTAACAATACCATCCTGAAGTTAGAGAGTCTCAGTACCACCATAGAATATCTGTTTTTTGTGGGCAATTGCATAACCTTTCTGACCCTTAAGTCATTTCATCTGTAAAATATAGAACTGGGGAATATAAAAGTAATAATGCCAAATTTTGCGTGATTTTTGCTCTTCCATAAAAGCATGATTATAAAGATGAAGTAAGACCGATAGCAGTTGAGGGTTACCTCTTCACCATCTGCCTCTGCAGCTAATTCCCCAAGCCCATTAGAACTGAATGCTTTTTTCCCTCCCTGTGTTGCCCAGCTCATGATGCCTCACACCTCTGGTATGGTGTTAGACGGTTACATCAGGGAACAGCTATAGCACGTGAATTAACTATGGTGACTCTTAATTCCTAAGACATAATTCCAAGTTCTGGGGGGAACTCAAATTTCAACAAAAGTGGTCCTCATTGGAAGTCCTTGGGCCACCGGCCTCAGAGTTAGCAGATGTTCTAAAATATCTTCATTTCTGGATCCCACTCCAGACTTAATGAATCAGAATCCTTAGCAGTGGAACCTAACTAGGCATGTGCCTCTTAGTAAGTTTCTCTGATAATTTTAAGCGCACTAGAACCCAAGAAGCACTGTTGTATTTAATGGGATTGTTTGCAAATATTCCGGTTTTCTTCTTCCATGTACACAGTAGAATCACACTTCTCTACCCATCTGGAATTAGGTGTGCATATCTCACTTGTTTTGGCTATTGAACTATGAATTAACGTGACAAGAATGAATCAAAGTGACATATAAGTCATGTGACATTAAATTGAAATAATATATTTGGGATGACTTTATAGTTCTCATAATTTTAAAATTTTATTTCTGTTCTCACATGTTAGAAAACATGATTTCCAGAATATGGTTTAATGGTAGTGGCAGAAAGCACTAATAAATATCAGATTACAAATTAATTAATCTCTACCAATTATTATGACATAATTTTTGATGAAAATAATTAGATGACAAGGTTACTAACAAGCCCTCTTTATATCTCAAATATAGAGGATATAAAATCATTAACATAGGCAGATTTTATATGATGTTTCTAATTGAACTCTCTAATTTAAACTGAGCCCGTACTTAGCAAATAGAAAGTGGAAATACTTGTATGAGAGGGAATGATTCATTTAATAAATAGAGCATCTACCATATATTACTCTGTTAAATACATTTCCATTTTATCACATTTAACAATAGTCCTAGAGACATTGCTTTTTATATCTTGAATGTGAACAAACAAACTGGTTGAATAATTTTCCAAAATTTACCAAATTAGAAACTGAGATTCAAATTGACAGTTGCCGTTTGCCCAGCCTAACTTCCTATTGCATCATGTCAACTCTGGAGAAAGTCAGTCTTTCAACATGTTGATTTATCCAATTTCCTTATTAATTGCTGAATCTTTATGGACGTTAATAAAATTTAGCTTTTTTCAATATTGAATCACAAAATTCTATAGACCATGCAGAGCATGCATGTAATGTATATCTGTACATCAAAATGCATGTTCATGGCACAGGTAAATGGTAATTAAACTCTTCATGAACAGTTTTGTAATCCATTGCCTCCCTTTGCAATAGATGCAAGTGAAATGTCACCAGCTAAACTAAGGTGATCACCTTTGGAAATTGTTGGTCTTAAGATGTAGACATTTAAATGACTTTCAGTCTGGGGAACACATTAAACATATGATACATCATTACCATCCAAAAATTATTCAAATGAAATGTGAAATACGGAATTATTTTAAATATTAAGTCTTTGAAGATGCTTTGGGAAGTTACACATGGAAGAATATAAGCCCATTTTGTGAAAGGAATTTTGATACTTGCAACAAGGATGTAGTTACAAATTCTGCTTTATCTCTGCTATTTTATATTTGATTTTTAATTGGAGAAACAAAGCATAAATTAAGAGGATAGAGTTCAGTGTCTGGAAAAAAAAATGGGGAAAGATTAAAATAGGCATAGTCTTTACAGTTTTTGTGGAATATCTAGCTGAGGATTTTCTTTGGGCTCTGGATGTGGAATAGTACACGTTAATTGGAGTTTTAGTTGATAGTCCTCTAAATGATACATACACTGTAGAGTATGTATGCACAAAAACACATACATGACAGCTTAAGTACAAAATAGTAATAAGTATTAATATTTTGTGTATGTGTATATGCTCAGTCATGTCCGACTCTCTTTGACCCCAGAGGCTGTAGCCTGCCAGGCTCCTCTGTTCATGGGATTCTCCAGGCAAGAATACTGGAGTGGGTAGCCTTTCCCTTCTCCAGAGGACCTTCCGAACCCAGGGATCAACCCAGGTCTCCTGCATTGCAGGTGGATTCTTTACTGTCTGAGCCACCAGGGAAGCCCAAATATTAATATTAACCAACCAAGAATCAGTAGTAACAAAACATTTTTAATAGTGTAATCTGAGAAATTTTTCTTTTACTAAGTACATGATATCAAATTGAATTTGTGGATAAGCTATTGTTCAGCTTGATTTTAACATCTTTTATTAGGAGTCATTAGGATTTGATTCTAGTAAAGTGAAATGAGACTTTTCAGAGCTGGAACACCATAGAGATGATCTTTTCCAACTCTCTGATTTCACAAGTGAGGAAACATATTCAGGAAATTAAATGATTGGTCTAATGTTACTTAGCAAATAAGTGGAAGAGACAGGGCTTGAATGATCTTCCCTGAAGAGCACCCTTTCAAGTCCACATTTGTAATTAAAAGAGTGAATAAAAGTAACAAAACAACTTTTGTCAAAAACAAATTACAAAGTCAAATTAATTACATAAAGATATTTTTCAAAGTTGATTAAATCTGTAATGTAGGTGGTATAAATATATCCCCAAAGAGCTTACTTGCTGGATGTTAAATGGTCATCTTTACACCTACTTTATTAATTATTGAGTATCACTCTAGGGGTATTGCACCATTACAGCTGAAAAAACAAAATTTAATACAAGCGATGCCTTTACCAAGATTCTAGTGTAAGTGAAATACTTTAAGTTTGAACTGAGGTTCTTCTGATTCTAGAAAAAACATTCTTTCTACCTTGCTACAGTCTCTCTCACCAAGATTGTTTAAAAGGATAAGAATCTTATAACACAAATCTGATTAACAAAGAGATAGTACAACAAATACATTTAAACAAACCTACAGAAAAAACTAGAGAGAAAAAAATGAGGAAAGAGTTGGAGTCAACGTTGAAATTGGGAAGAGGTTGGGTGGCACACAGGAAGAGCAATCTAAATAAAAGACAATAGGCTTTGTCTTTATGATCAAGTGTTATATCAGCATGTAAGTATCATTCCCTTCAAGAATCTCAGTACTATGCAAAATGGAAAATATTACAATTAACTTATGAGTTATCGTTAAAACCCCAAGGAAGAATTACAATTAACTTGAGTCAATTAGATTTCTCAAGGACTCCTGACTTTAGCTCTGGCTAACAGGAATCTTAATGAGACAATTAATATTAGCTAATATCAGCTTGATTAATGTAAAGGGTTTGTATAATTATATAGAAGATTGTGTATATAAAAGTATGTGTGTGTGTGTGTATGTTCTACACGTATTCATGGCATTTGAAATTGAGCCTCAAAATATTTTGGAAGCAAAAAAATAGTGTATGAGAATTCTCACTTCACAGATAAAAAAGATATATCTCAGTTTTGAATATTATTCTTGGGAACAGAGACAAGGTAAACAACATCAGGTGTAGGCATGAACTAGACTACTGAAATTTTTATACAGTTAAATGAAGGAAAAGGTTTGAAAATTTTTTGAATGCCAACCATATATTGGGCTTCCCTGGTGGCTCAATTGCTAAAGAATCTGCCTGCTAATGAAGGAGACATGGCTTCAATCCCTGGGTTGGGAAGATCCCATGAAGAAGGAAATGGCAACCCACTCCAGTATTCTTGCCTGGGAAATCCCATGGACGGAGGAGCCTGGCAGGCTACAGTCCATAGGGTTGCAAGAGTGGGACACAAGTTAGCAAGTGACTAAACCACCACCAACAACTATATTTCACTCATTTTCAGTAAATTATCCCCTTACTCTTCACAATCTTGAAGAAAGCCATTAGGAAACTGAAGCTCAACAAGTAATGACCAGAGAGTGGTCTGGGCTGCCATGCAAGGCTGTGCCTTTGCTATACTGCACAACCACATCTGGTAGCTGCTGCTACTGCTGTTAAGTCGCTTCAGTCATGTCCAACTCTGTGTGACCCCATAGACGACAGCCCACCAGGCTCCCCCGTCCCTGGGATTCTCGAGGCAAGAACACTGGAGTGGGTTGCCATTTCCTTCTCTAATGCATGAAAGTGAAAAGTGAAAGTGAAGTCGCTCAGTCATGTCTGACTCTTAGCGACCCCATGGACTGCAGCCTACCATGCTCCTCTATCCATGGGATTTTCCAGGCAAGAGTACTAGAGTGGGGTGCCATTGCCTTCTCCACATCTGGTAGCATGCAGGGGCAAATTGGGACTGACACACATTTTGTGTTCTGTTTGCCCTGAAGGGCTACGGTCCATGGGGTCGCAAAGACACGAGTGAGCGACTAACACTTGCCCAGTGGTGCACCCTAACGACAGAGGGTGTGCCTTCCTTTAATTTTTCCAGAGACCACAAGCCTCACTGAATTGCAGAATTAAAATTTGAGTCTGTGTATGTCTTGGAAGGGACCAACCTCTTCCTGCTGTGTCCTGAAGCCTCTCCCACACTAGAAAGATACAATCAGAATAAGTTACGAGTAGCTGGTGCCCATCTCGTGATAAGAGGGCTAGATGGTCTGAGTCTGAAAAGTTAGGATAGTGAGGAGAAGAGACAATGGAAGTCTCCTCTTGACTTGTCTCTTTCAGAGAAAACATTATCTGACCTTGAGATTTGTGTATACATAGAGGGGGAAGAAAATAAATCAATTTTTGATTGGGTGGTTTCATTCATATGATTTTCTAAAATATTAGAGTCACTATATACTAGATCACTCTTTGTGCACATAAACCTATGACAAGAGGGTTAGCACCATGCCTGGCACATAGTAGGCACTCAATTCACATTATTCCCCAGTTGTACTAAATGGGTTCTGAGGTTTTCATCAGCATGAGATTTGAGGGTGGTCATGTAAACGGACTCATTACCATTGATGTTAGAAGTTTCAGCGACTGAAATTTAATGCTCTGTGAGAGCCATTATGGCCACACGAGGAAACAAAGCCTAGGAAAAGGACCAATAGCCCCATTTTTCTCAGCCCTGGCTCCCTGGGTTGTCCTGTCTCCCGCCATGGTCACCCAGTTCCTTATGGGGTAAGACACATGGATACTCTACTCTGTCTTTAACACTTGGCCAATAACCGGTGCTCTGTTCATAGTAGGTGCTTATTTTGAATGCTGTTGAAGAAATTATTACTTCTTTTTCCTCCCTCTCCCAATACTCATGGTCATAAATTTCTCTTGTAAGCATTCAGGTCTTTTACTCTGTTAGAAAAAAAAAGTGGAAAGGAGCTATAAAGAAAGCCTACTTGGATATGAAGTGTTAAAGAGCAGTAGGAAGCAAACTATGGTTCTATTTTCCATAACCCAGAAATGTCAAGAACTCAGAGAAGAGAGGTATTACCAACAGCTGAGGGTGCTAGAAGTCGAAGCAAACCATTAAAGTAGAGATTAGGGGGACAAATTGTGCAAGAAGAAAGAGCATCGTGAGCGGGTGGTAGGGCTCAGAAGAACGAGTGTTCAAGGAAGGACAGTAAGAAGCTATTGACCTGGAGTAGAAAATCCTCGTTACAGGTGCTGAGGAAAAGTTAGAACTTGAAAGCCAAGGCAGCCTGAAACTTGACCTTCAGCTATAGTGAGCAGAGTGGAGTAGGACTAGGTTGGGCTACAGGAGGAGTTGAAAGCATACAGTTTTATTTTTTAACCTTTAAAACAGTTGTATACAGACAGCAACATGATTTACTTAATGTTATTTATTCCACCCAGATTAAGTATTTATATTTTGACAATAGATTTTTAGGAGATGGTGCCTTATTCTAAAGCCAGGATGGATGATGAACTGGAGGAGGAAGAGAGGTTTTTGCTACCCTTAAAATCACACCTTGGAAGGGAAAATCTGCCTGCAAATAACCTGCTGTAAATTTTCTTAACTAGAATTATGGTGTTGGCCCAACTTATCAGAGGTAGGTGTTGTACAGATGTGGAGCGGCATATTTGTAGTTCCATCATGAATAATGGCAGCCGTGAAAAAGCCACAGAAGAGGCTTCAGTTCAAAACTCTCACTCCAGGCATCCTAGTCTCTAACTTACCCTCTTGAGTTCACCCAAAGCTGAAATGGATTTCACTTTTGTAAACTGACTTAAAGATAAGATGAATATAAACAAATCTGGGTCCTGAGCAGCAGTCAGTGTCAGGTAATGCTGCTCTACTGGCCCACTAGAAGAGGGCCAATATTGATTTAGGTCAGATATAATAAAATGAGTACTAGCTTGAAAGGGTGGTAACCTAGGTTCTAATCCTGCCTGTGTCATAGATCCATCATGTGGTCTCTCTGTAGCGCTGGCAATGGGGATTAGAGCTGTCTGAGTCCAGCTGACCTAACGTAATAGACCTTTCAGTTCTGTCATCTCAGGGAAGCTAATTCAACTCTCTTCTCAGACTTGTTCTGTAGTGCAATGCATTTCCCTTATAACATCAATGACCGAGTTGAAATCCCAGTATGTAGTTAGAAGAACTATAGACACAAAGCTTTGCCATTAGGTATCAGTTCTTTATAGTTTTTCTCTAGAGTCCCCAAAAGTGTGTTGCAGCACATATGTGTTCTACAAATATAGTGATGGCTGACTTGGGATACAGTGCCTCTTCGTCTTGTATTTCCCTATCAGAAAGGGAAGACAGCACAAGCTTTAAGTTTTGTTAGACAAAATGATACCTTACACCCTTGAGCTGTGTATCTCTCTGTGGATGTATAGAAAATATTAACCTTTGGAATTAAGACAATTTTAGAAACTGAAAATTGTATAGACTAGACCTGTTTGTTGTGCGGTCACAGTGTTTTGTGGGTGGAGACCGGATTCTTTTAGGACCTTAGTCAGAAGGAACCTCTGAATAAGCCTGGGGCTTAACAACAGAAAACTGAATTTTTGTCCAGGTTTTGCCATTGTCTCTAGCACCCTGAACCCGTCTTCTTTGTCTTAGTTATTTCACTTTAAAATCAAAGGAGGATTTGAAACACTGAGCTAGATGATCCGGTTTTAATACTTTCTGTTTTAGTATAGATTCCGTTTTGGGGTGGGCAAAGAAATAGATCCCCAAAAAGAAACTTTAACAGAATTATGGTTGCTTTTAAAATGGGGTTCATTATCAACTTGCATGGCACCTGTTGTCTCTGGACAACCCCACCCCCAATTTCTCAATATAAAAATTGCTATTCTTATATAATGTGAAGTAGGTCTTTATAGGATAAGTATCAGTAGATTTCCTTGAATGTCATGGCTTAAGTTCTCTGAACAGGTCAGAGGTGATCTGTGTTGTTATAAAATTGTTATCCTATTTGGCCTGTGCTATCCAACCCTTCTTCAAAGGTTTTTAAAGTGGACTGTAGCATATATGTACCTTCCTTTCCTCAATGCAGCTCTTACATAAAACCTCTTGAGTACTTTTCAGCTACTCACCTGTGCTATTCTTTCTGTGGCCATTTAACACATTAAAGGAACCTCTGTTACAGAGTGGCTTGTCCAAATCACACTGTTTCTTTCTTAAGGCTTGATTGTCTTTTTACAGCACATTCCAGTGTGTCTGGCTATACTGGCAACAGAGTAAATAGCGGTGTGGGGTTTGTATTCTTCCCGGAGGAAAGACAGATGGCTGTGTTCTTTGTCTAGGTGGTTTGGTTATTATTGTTCTTTTCCAACCTATTATTTTATCAACTGATTTACTGCAATTAGCTTGTCTACAGGTTTTACTTTCCAACAGAACTAACTTAATGCCCTTCCTGTCTTTTGTGAGTACATTGCTTACCTCTCAAGAAACACCTAACCTTATTAATGATGACTTAGATTTCACAATAGTTTAAGATACAAGGAAAGTGGAGACAGTATTCTCTGGAAACATAACCCTAGACCATGTGGCTTTTAAGGTTGATTTTCCAATCTTCTGCATTTGTGGAGCATGTGTGGAAGTTAACCAGACAAGAATGATTGCCAAAGGGTGCCTGCACAGAGTCCAGTGTGAAGCAGGGCCTGCAAATGATTGAACAGATGTAGCAGGTGTAAACATGTTTCCTTATCTTGGATCCTGGCTTTTACATCCTCCTAGAAGACTCTCTGTACTGCAGGAAAGGGTTATCGGTACAGATGGTAAACTGCTGAAATGCCCAGAAGGTTCGAGCTCATCTGCGCTTTTAAAGACGGGGAGGAGTGTGCGTTATCTGACTCACAGGTGTTTGGAAGGCTCCAAATTACCTTCAGATTTTTCAGTTTTACTTTGCTTGAACAGATGTCTTGTGTTATATGTTGGAAGTCTCCACTCCTTATGGTGTCCAAGTGTTTAAAACTGGCAAGTGCATCCCAGGAGCAAGGGGGTGGAGTCGAACTGTTGGCACACAAGCCCCTCTAGTCCTTGCTGATTGATGCTCTGAGCCTCTCTTGTCTCAGGGCTGCTGCTACTGATTCTTTTCTCTGGTCACTGGCTCCTTACTTTCCTGCTTCGCAGAGCTCTTCTTGGACAGTGTTTCTGGCTCAAACACGTCATTATTGCTGAACTGTAAAGTCCCTTGTTCCTGATTCTGTCTCTCTCAGCCTGTGGCAGCAACAGGTGCATACAGGTGATGATCACACGCTCCAGGCGTCCTGCTAGAGCAGTTTCTGTGAAGTGAGCACTGTGCAGCCAGAGACTGGCACAGAAATCCATCAGTTTCCTCTCTCACAGCAGTCAACTATAATCCTCTACGAAAAAGGCAAAGCAAAACTAAATTAGACTAATGTTAATGCCTGTGACATTATTTACCCTGTTAGGTTTGCCCTTCTGCAGTGTCCCTCTTCCTACTTTGAATAAAAACAATAACATTTTCCCAGAAGAGTATTTCCTGCAAGGTATTCCATGGGAATTTCAGTAGGTAATATTTGAGAAAATCCCATGCTGACAAGAAGTTCGAGAAGTTCTGTGTTTATATGAATGTAAACATTTTGTTAAACTTTGGCATTTTATTTGGGCATTTAAATATGCCAACTTGTGAGTCAAGATCTTTATAAAGATATTATGCAGGATTTCCCATTATTTATTTAACCAAGAAATAGTTTTTGCATGTGGAGTATGTCACAAGACAAGGGCTTCTTGGAATAGGTTTTTGGAAATGTTTGCTTAGACACAACAGCAAAGCCCAAGAGACCCACATCTAGCAGAAGTCTGCCCTAGGGAAGTTAAACACACAATTAATGGGGTGGTGGTTTGTTTTTTGTGTGTTTTTTTCTCCTGTATTTAAATCTGGACAAAAGAAAATGACCTTAGGGAGTTTTGCAGATTGTAATGGACATGTTGGCCATCTCCTCAACATCTTTCTCTCCCATACTATTGTAATCATGCCCATCGAGAGGGACTGTCCCCACTCTTAGCACCTTTTATGGACTGAATTCTACCACGGTCAAACCAGTGTGTTGAAGCCCTAACCCCCAGTTAGAACAGTTTTGGGAGATAGGGCCTTTAATGGAGTTAAACGAGATTGTATGGATGGGCCCTAATACGACTGACCAATGCCGTACGAAGACACAGCAAAAAGGCAGCCACCAGAAAGCCAGGGGGAGAGGCCTCAGAAGAAACCAGACCGGCCGACACCTTGGTCTTGGACTTCCAGTCTCTATAACTGTGAGAGTATAAGTCTTAGTCATTTAAGCCACCCTATCTCTGGTGTTTTGTTGTAGCAGCCCTAGAAAACTAGTACTACATCCACTGGGCCCTGCACAAGGGTCTCAGGGCAGTCTATCCTATTCCCTGCCACAACAGTTTTTCAGACAACTCTGACCTTAGCCAGTCAATCCTATATTTCCCTGCACACAGCGGTTAGCTCAGGAGTACTCCCATGAGTATTCTGCTCAGAACTTTGTTTCAGGGTGTGGAAAATGCCCCCTTTGTCCCTGATGCATGTGACCACTAAGGAAACCAGCAACATCTCTTGCTGGGGGGCAGCCATTTCATGAAGGCAGTCAGAGGATGACGGACAGAAAAGGCAGACAAGAAAACAGAAGAGAAATGCATTTGGAGCTCTGGTCAATCCAGAGCTTGAGACTGAGCTTTTCAATTATGTAATCTAATGACTCCAGGTTGTTTAAGCCACATTGTACTGTTTGCTTTTATTTGCAATAAGAACCATCCCAGCTGATTGACGGGTTACACAGGGGCCATAGTGGATCAAGCTTCAGCCCCAACCCAAAGTCTCCAGGGTAGGTTTTAGTGTCTAGATTATTGTGTGTCTGACTTGTCATCTCTGAGTTCCTGAGTACTAATTCCAGTTTACGTTTCACTGTTCTGCTCTATTGCCTTCAATATCAGGGTATGTGCCCAATTTGTGATGCTCTGAGGTCTTTTAATTAGCTATATTTCTTAATCCTCTATAAGTGATTGAATGACAGGCTTCAATGCATAATCCTTTCCATGGGTAAGAGACTCTTTAAAATAGACATGCTTTCAGAATCCAAAGGAATTTCTTCTTTGAAAATATAAGACCATCAGACAATCCAATAGTGGATATATTTGGGGGCTAGGACTTAGGTCTTCTAAGCATCAGCCAGCTATGGATATTATAAAATCTGGCTATGGGAACATAAGATGAGGAAGTATGTCCTCTTAGGCTGTAGGAATTGAGGGCATTTTCAAGACATGCAACAAAATGAATTCTCCAGATTTTGAGACCTGATGCTAAAAACACACCTCTTTGGCTAAATTCCTGATTTCCTGTGGGTAAAGCTGACAAACTAGGTCCATCCACACTGACCCTTCTTTCTTTCATATCCTGAACTACCTGTAAGCTTCCCTGAGCTTAAAGGCAAACGTAAGGCCACTGCTGGTAGTCAGTTGAGTCAACTTCTTACAGGCGTGGTATGCTAGCTGGACAACGCCTTGTGCGCTGGCAGACTCTGAAGATTGCAACGATGACTCAGTGACTTGCTTAGTTTTTTGGAATTGAGCACTTATTCATTTCCTGAACCTAGATTTTGCCAACCATAAATTAATGATCCTGACTCAGACTTTGCCCCCAGGTATAATTCAAGGGCCAGCAATCAAAAATTCAGTTATTCATTGAATATTTGCGATCTTCTGGATACTGAGGTGTATAAAATAGATAAAAGTCCCTGCATTCATAGGGTTTGGGACTCTGTGTGTGTCTATATGTGCTTGCACAGGTGCACACACCCACAGACACATACAGATAAGAGAAACATGTAATTAAAGTATGTAGTATGTGAGATAATTAAAGACTGTGGTAGTTTTGTACTATGTCCAATTGGTTAAGCTGGAACCACATTTCTCCTCATTCCATCCCCTTTATAGCTTCCAGTTAAAGTTAGCCAAAAATGGAATTTGCTCAAGATGGGGAAGCTGGAAGTGAAGAAGTAGCCATACTGTCCGAAGAACATCATGGTTAGATGCCAGGGGAGACAGACACAGAGGAGGATTCTGCCTCTCTCTGCTCTCCCCCTGATCTGTCTTCAGCTCTTCTTGCTGACCATCTCTTCTACTGACCTCCTGCAACCCCGGGCGGGCCTGCAGAGCAGAGCCTTCCAGTGGCTTCTCCACAGGTCCTCCCGTGCTGTTCTGCTTCATCTGGATATACTTCAGAGGACTTTGATTTCCCTGTTCCCTTTGCAGAACTTTATTTCCCCAGCTTCTCTCTTAATTGGGTCGGGCCTGATTTCTATAATACACTCATGTTCCTTACTCCTGAGTAGTTCTGCTTACTTAACTGAATCTCAGTGGAAAAAAAATAAAGCAAGTAAGGGGCTGATAGAGTGCTTGTGGGGAGTGAGCTGCAATTTTAAGTAATATAATCAGGGAAGTCCTCACCAAGAAAGAGATACTGGAGCATAGACCTGAGGAGATAAAGAAAATAATTGTAAAATTTTGCTAAATCACATGAAGACTGTTCAAAGGATAATCAGAATAATAAAAGATTTGGCCCAGAAACACCTACAACTAAATATCTTATAATATGGCATAAATATAGTAATCACAGAAATACTCTATGATTTTCTTTACAGGCTCCTTTTGAGGTTGTATTTTCTTAAACCTTATGGCAACTTGCTGAGGTGGAATCAAGGCCAGAATTGTTCTTTGAGATTTTAGAAGGAAAATAGCTCTGTAGGTATGAAACCATAAGAATAAAGTACCCTTGTTAAGTCACATTGCTCCACTGACTCCTGGAGCTCAGCCATCTCTTTTTCCAAAGCACTGCTCCAGCAGTGTATTGTGTTTGCAGGGGCAGCAATGACAAGGAAATGTAAAGAGTGCAGGAAAGTCAGGGGAGGTGGCCCTGGAGAAAGAGAAAGTGACATAGGAAAGTTTCTCCATTGGGATTCGCTGAGACGAACTTGGCTTCAGAGCACTGGAGCACGGTCTGCCCCCAGCTGGTGTTCTAGAGAGAGATGCAACTGCCTAACCAAATTCTGTGCAGAAAGAAGACCCTCTGCTTCTGCTTTTTCCTGTCTCCAGCATCAGGGGGTTGGTTTCCTGGCAACGGGCCACCTGCTTTCTCTCTGCGGAGCCTGGCTGCCCCTAGGGGGAGCCCTTCGTCTGTCAGCCTCCAAGGAGCACTGTGTTTGAACTCCCTCCTCTTGGGACAGCAGGCTGGCTCTCTTGCAAAGCGCAATTAGAGCATCTGCCAGGAAAAGATTGTTTAGAGGCCCGTACGCATTTAATAAATTGGTGTTGTGGGCTTCCTGTGCCAAGGCCTCGCTGACTACCCATGGACAATCCTGGACTTTCTTTTGACTCTAAAATTTAAATAGAAGGTGGATGTCTGTAAACAATTCTCTTTAGATCATGGTAAATCAAACACTTACCTATCTGATAATCATGAGAGAGCTGCCAAAATTCTGTTTTGCAGTGAAAATGTTTGTTTCATTCTTAGTTGGAACTTAAAAAAAGCCTTTCTTATAAGAAATGGATGTGTAAAAGTTGTATACATTCTAACACTCAAAGATAAATGATATTTTGTATTCATATTTTCCTACCTTCCAAGTTCTTTTGTGGAAGCGACAAGCACAAGTCAGCACAGTTAGATGGGGACCAAGAGTTGCCATTTGAAAAAGTAAAAACTGACCATGACCTTTTGTGCATATGCAAGGCAAACTGATGAAGGAAAATGTGTCCCCATTTGAGGGGTATGACCCAGCCCTACATTTCCCTGGTTCTCCTACTATACTCTTTTGACAGTTAACATCAGTTTAGAAGCGAGCTCTCTCCACACACCTGTGGATGTAGCTTAAGTCAGAAGGGAAGGCCTGAGGGTTGGAATCGGAAAGCACCTAATCTTCCCACACGTGAACTCCTTCGGTGATTCACCAGCTATTGACAATGGTCCCCATTGACTACAGCGTTTGGAAAGGAAGGAACGAACCAGCGTACCTGGTACAAAGCCAAGTTCATGGCAAAGTTCAGTGATAGGAAGACTCTTTTTACTTTGGTCTCTTCCTTCCTTTTTTTGTATCATTTTTCACTTTCATTTCTTCTTAACGTTCCACAGGAGCTTCTAGTTGAGGCCAAGACAATGTCAACCATTTCATAGATGTCACTTATTAAGGTAAACAAACGTGGGAACAAAAGCCAAGAGTCTAGTATTTGTCTTTTCAAACATTCAGTTTCACAAAAGCCAGTGGGAAGAACCAGGTGTGAACATCCCATAAATGTTTCTTATCTGAGAACACTGCTCAGATATGTTGATTTTCCCTAATATTGAGTGCCAGTCTGTTCTAGGAAAATATCCAATATTATCCACTGGTTTCAGAAGTCTCACTGTGCATACCAGTGTTCCAATTGGCCTCTTCACAGAGTGAAAGTCTATAACCTTCCCACCTATGATTAATACACATAACCTGATCTGTAATTAGATACATTTCAATAACTGAGTAGGCATTCGCTTTTTTTTTTTTTTTTTTTGGTATCTCTTAAGTGCTAGCATGTTCCATTCCTTCAGTAATTACTTGCATGTGGGAAATGAAACAGTTCATTTGCCTCCATTGTGTTACCATCAGGATCCCATAAGTACACCTCTTTACCAACCAACCAAGGGCTTTGGAAGCAAAGTGAGGGCAAATCAGGAGAGAAGGACATAATGATGGTGTTTTCCTATCTTTTATTTTTAAAAAAAATTAAGATCTTATCTGAAGTGGAAAGCTGACGTAAATTTGGAGTTTTCAAGTCTTACCTTACGACTGAATAGCTTGAACGCCATTTGACATATTATGAGGTCTTTCCTACTCATCTCATTGAGAATCAACTTTAAGGAAGCAAAAAATAATCACATCTTCCTGATAAGGTAACTGCTCTAGCTAGTCAGATTTTATTTTTGTGTTAGTTTTATATCAAAAATGTACTTACAGTAAAAATGCCTTGCCAGCATTTACTTGTAAAAATAAAATTGTTCTCATCATTTAGAAATGTGATAGCATTACAAAATATAAATCCTGAAGGCAAAGCAAACTAGCTTTACACTTTCCCCACCTTTCCCTAGCTCTTATTTTAATGCCTGCAATGTTTACAAGCCTTGAATATGAGAAGCTTTTTTTTTCATTCTCATAATTATTCATGAAATTCAATTAACTTGTCATCAGATGAACAATTATGTTATCCTGGTCTTTTTGGCCCCCAACAGCTAGACTTCCTTTGAATTATCTGAGTCAAAGTTTTACCTGATTTTCTCCTAAATTGTAATTTTTTCATGAAAAAAATTATGATATTGAAGCATACTAAACTATAAACTCAGCAAAACTGTTTATAGCAATACTCAATATAAACATGCAGGTATACTTAGCTCCCTAACCTAATCCTTGCTTCCCACAGAGATTTTGCAAAAAAAAAAAAAACCATGCTTAATCTTTCTATCTCTGATTAAAACAAAAACAAAAGTCCCAGACAAACAAACAGCAAAAAGCTTCCTGGGCTTGTGTACAGCTCCAATAAAGCTTTCAGGCATTTTTAAGATAATGTGTCTCTTCAGTCTTTTAGCACTTTTGCAGGAAAGACATGCCTGTCTTCTGTTCATCTCTTGAAGGATTCAAAGGGTGATTGCTCTCTGTGTTACCCAGATCTTCCCCTTGGTCTCCTACACAAAAAACCATAGAAGGAATAAATAAAAGTATAGAAAACAGTAAAGGATGAGGGTAGAAGAAAGTCAACAAACAAAAAGAAAGAAGAGAAATTCTGCGGTGAGTATAAAGCTACTGGTGTGCATGAAAAAAAAAAAGAAAGAAAAACCTATGATGGCCTTTTCCCAATCACCAGGGAGTAATTTTCCCTTTTCAAGTGAGAGACCTTCTTTGTCCTTTGAAACCAGAGTTGATGTTCACTAATTAATATATATAAAACGGTCCCTTAGCAACCATTTCAGATGGGATCTGTTACCTCTGCTCTCTAGGTTTAAAGGTACATATCCTTTTTCAAGACAACAGTGTTTGTAGAGGCAAGCAGAGTGCAGCAGCATCTAAAGACGAGATCAAGTGATACTTCCATGGCACCCAGGGATTGAATGGATGTCTTAGAAACTGGGATGTTGCTATTTGATGTTGAAATAAGATTTTTTGCCTTATAACATCTAGTTTGTAGTTATTGTTATACCAGATGAGAAGACCTTTAAATCACCAAAGAATTGCCATCTGCCACTCTGTATACATTTACTTATTTATTGTCGTCTCTCACTCAACCTAATTATGGAGCATGTAAGTGGTATAAGGAAATTATATTCTGCTTTTTGTTTATTACACCCTCAGAATCTGGTTTCTGGCATAGAGTAAGCACTCAAACATTTGTGGACTGAGAAATGAATGCATGAATCAGGATTTTTTTCAAATTTTGATAAGGGGACAAAGGGGACAGATGAATAATGTTGACAAATTTCTTGAGTTACTATTTAAGGGGACTTTTAACGGATGGCTATAAATGCTTTCCAGGGCTTTATAAATTATAATGGAAATTTGGATCTTATTGCAGTATTTTAAAATTGGATTTTCTTATAGTGGTCTTATCACTTTAACCATATCTCCTTGCCCTTACCTGTAAACAGTTTTTTTTTTTTTTAATGTTACCTTAACTTAGTTTTGAGGTTCTGGTTGGAAACTGGCCAATTCCCCTTCTTGACCAGCAGTCCCAACCATCTCTCTTACTGGGCGCACCTACTCTGGTCCACTACCCATCTGCCTTCATCATCTCAGAGCCTGGTACCAGATAACTGGATACAGCCCACATTGCCCCAGAGCCCCCTGATATGATTCAGATTAGCTAGTCCTAAACTCAGTTACCTTGCCTCTGTCATTCCTTCCCTGGGAAACCACAGTAATGGTGCTGGTTTGCAACAGTTTCACTTTCCCTGTCTGCCTCATGAAGGCTTGCTGTGTTCTCTCCAGGGAAGCGTGAGCATAACAGAATTGTCAAGACATTTTCTGGTTACCTTCTCTCAATCTGTGTCTCAGGTTACCATACCTCACCCAGTAATATAGTTAACACATCTCCCGAGTGTCTAGACCCCAACAGATAGTACCTGTACTCTTCGTGTGGCTTCCCTCTCCCATGGCAGGAATCAATTTTGGCATTCAGGTGGGAGCTGAAAATGATGGGGAACCAGCATCCCTGAGAGTAGCCCTCAGCCCATGGCAGACTGGGGTGGGTGTATAAATACCCGAGCTCCCTTCTCCCCAGATCCATAAACTCTGAGGCATGTACCTCATGCTAACTCCAGTTGCTCACACTGATAGTTAGATAATAATTTTCTGGACTGATTTCTCCCTCTCACTTTTCCATTCTCCTATCCATATTTTCCTTTGCTTCCCTAATAAGCTACTTGGATCTTGTTTTTGTTTTCTGCGGCTGCCATAACAAATGACCACAATAGAAATTTATTCCCCCACAGCTCTGGAGGCCAGCAATCTGAAATCAAAGTGTTGATAGGCCATACTGCCTCTGAAAGCTTCAGGGGAACCTTCAGTTCAAGGGAGCCTTGATCACGTATACAGTTCTCCTGTCTTCAGGCATCGCTCAGCTTGTGGCAGGATAATTCCAATCTCATTGCCTTTTCTCTTCTGCAGTTAAATGTCTGACCTCCCTCTCTTAAGGGCATGTGTCATTTGATTTTGGGCCCACCCTAATCCAGGAGAATCTCATTTCAAGATCCTTAATTTAATTACACTTGTAAAGGCCCTTTATCCAAATAAGGATCTTTCACGTTCACAAATTCTAAGTGGATGTATCTTTTGAGGGGCCGCCATGCAACTCACTATAGACCTGAATACTTGTCTTAGGTTCTGCTTCTGGGCAGCCCAGATTAGAACTTGGCTTTCCATATAAAATAGATTGAGATTGTTTCAGAGTAGCTAGGAGTTCAAAGGTTGGATGCTGGGGTCCAGATCCATCCTTCCCCCTCCCCAGCTGATGTTCTCAGAAGGCTGTGCTCCATACATGGAAATATTTTCTACTTCTCAGTCCATGCTTGGCTTCTATCCAACCAAAATGAGTAATGAAGCAACATTTTATTCTTATCTGTAAGTTTTTATAGCCCTTGGAACATTCCTACAGTGATGGGAGAAGTGAACCTCAAATGTCCCCAAGAACGTCTTTCCTTCATTTCTTTTTCTTTTTCCTTCTTTTTTTCCACATGCTGCCTATTTCTTTTGCTGTCACTGACCACCATTTCTTTATCAAAACAATTCATACTTTCCCATTGAGCCCACTGTTCTGACTTTCACAAAACACGTATATTAAAGCTTATTTATATTTGTTGAGTATGGGGGGAAGCTGGTCCAGAGATTTCTAGGGTTGTGAGATACACACTTAAATATCATCTCTTTCAATTCCCTCTTTCTATAGATTAAAAAAAAATAATAAGGCAACAACACAGAGGAGACCCATCAATTGAAACTTCTGTGTAGTGCTATGGATATCATAGGCAACTTTAAGCTTTTATTTGTCACATCCATTTAAGTGAATATAAATTTAGAAAATACACGTGATTTTCCCAATGAGGACTAATTATGGTACTGAAGATAAGGCCCCCTTTCTTCACCAAATACTGAAGTCTTTGATTTCAAGGAAACTTTTACCTAACCTACATGGTAGAACTAGGAGTTTGGTCTATCTGTTACGCATGGGGTCTTCTGTGTTGCTCCCTAAATAATGAGTACTTTTCTCTCTGCTGATAACCAAAGTGGTCCTACATGATAATCTACCTGAGACAGTCAATGACTTTCTGTTCGCTTCTCTCCAGAAGCCCTGAAGATTAAAGGGCCAGCTAACTAGACATTCCTTAGATCCGAGAGAGGAAAGCTCTTACCAATCAAAGCCTTTATAAACAGGATTTTCTTCATAAATGAGCTATTCACCCATAAGTTTATTTTTTTTTCTAACCCTAACCCTGTGATTGATGTATCCACAAGCAATTTCCTATCAAATCTTCAGTCTGATAACTTTAACACTCTCCCTAAGAAGCCCTGCCTCCCTGTTTCAGAAGAAGCCTAGCTTATAGGTTTCCTTGGCAAGCCTGGCAACCCTCAAGTTTGGGCAGGATGTACATCAATATCTACTTGTACTTGGTCATTTCAGGTCCACTGTGAGTGCTGGTCAAGGTAAACCCATCAATTTCAGTTCAGTCTTTAGTCTCTTTCCAAGAGAGAGACTCTGATTTTATAACTTAGTCATTTATAAAATAAAAACAGCCCACAAAGATAATCATATTTTTTTCCAGGGATAGTATAATCTAATCACATGTTGATGGATGATTGATGGATGATGTTTTACAATTGGGAGCTTCTCTACCCTGCTTCCCTGAATTATGGTGCTGAAAATCATTTGCTTTTTCTTGTTCTTCTTGAGATATAGCTGCCATCTATGGTATATCAATCTTTTTTTTAATTGAGATATAATTGATTTACAATGTTGTGTTAATTACTGTATAGCAAAGTGATTCAATATATAAATATATATATATATATACACATTCATTTTAAAAATATTCTTTTCTATTATGGTTTAACATAGAATATTGTATATGGTTCTCTGTGCTACATAGTAGGACCTTGTTTATCCATTCTGTATATAAAAGCTTACATCTGCTAACTCCAACCTTTCACTCCATCCCTTGCCCACCCTCTCCCACTTGGCAACAACTAGTCCATTTTCTATGTCCATGATTATGTTTCTGTTTCATAGATAGGTTCATATGTGTCATACTTTAGAGTCCACATATAAGTTATATCATGTGGCATTTCTCTTTTCTCTTTCTGACTTACTTCACTTAGTATGACAATCTCTAGTCACATCCACGTTGCTGCAAATGCCATTCTTTCTTTCTTTTATATGACTGAGTAGTATTCCATTTGTATATGTGCCGCATCTTCTTTTTCCATTCTTGTCGATGGACATTTAGGTTGTCTTCGTGTCTTGGAATTGTGGATAGTGCCGCTATGAACACTGGGGTGCATAAATCTTTTTGAATAATAGTTTTGTCTGAATATATGTCCAGGAGTGGGATCGCAGGATCATATGGTAATTCTATTTTTAGTTTTCTGAAGAACTTCCAAACTGTTTCCCACTGTGGCTGCATCAACTTACATTCTCCGTGGTGTACCTGTTTTGATTAAGGTATTTTGATTTGAGGTTTTATTTTAGTAATTGAATTTAGATCCTCATATGAGGCAGATAGCATCTAGTATTATAGATATGCCTGCTTCACTATGCAAAGAAGTTAACCATGTGAATCTTTCTCACGATTTTATGATGAATTTTCATTACATCTTACACTGTGAAACACATACACACCTTCTACCCCCAAATAGCCTTCCTAACCTGAGACCTCCAGGAGGTGTTCTGTAGGCTTGAACAACATTGTCTTGGAATTAGATCTGAGGGAAGATGGTGACTAACTCTCAGGTGCTAATCAGATGCCTATTTCACACCCGTCTCTCTTCTCCCAAAGGTCTTGGTAGGGATTCAGGGATTATGTTTGCACTGTTGTTCTCTACCTTGTCTTAGTGTCTCCTTTCTGGACTCAGATATGTGCCACAGTCTCCCTCACCAGCTCCACTGTGGAAAGTTAATTATTTCTGTCCACCTTGTTGTGGGCTAGGGGCTGCTCTTGCATGCACATTATGTACAGTTCAGCACTGGCTTGGGGCATCTTTCTACCTACATGCTATTTTGGGCTTCACAGGAATTTCTCAAGTTCCTCCACCAAATGGGAACACCTGCAGGGAAAAGCAAATGAAAGCATCACACTCTAATATAACCAAAGAGGTTCCGTTTAGCTGACATACAGGTTGCCACGGAGAAGGTGTGGAGACGGGTGAGAGGTGGGGCTGGCGAAGGAACAGGTGCCAGGTCAAGTGCTTAGGGTGCCAAGAAAGGAATCTGGACTTAATCCTCAGGGTACTGTGGGGCCAATAAAGTGCTTTAAGTAGGATAGAGCATGACATTCTTGCCCAAGATACTGAAGCATGTCTAAATTCAGCATCCTTGACGTGGTCCTTTAAGGGAGGTCACTTCTCCTTACAGAGGTCTTACACGAATATCGCTAATCAGTATTAGACAAGTACCAATCAGTTCCTTTGTGCTCTGGCTCCATAAGATGCTATTAAGATGATTGAAAGCCGACCTGTGCACCATGCCAACACTAGTCCTGACCTGCCCTGTCGTGTCATGGCAATCTTCTCTGCTTTTCTCACTTGTCAGTTCAGTATTGCTGATCATCTGATGAAAAAGCAGTATTGGAACTGTGGCATAGATTTATTTTTAAAACCTTAGTTTGTTGTGTCTACAACAAAAACTGCAGATAGTAATTAATATTAATTGAGTTTTAAAGTTGTGTTTGAAGAAAAGACACGGCCAGAGATTTTAACTATAATGTGTATGAAAATATATCTCATCATTTGAATGCTATTTTGGCATGCTGCACTAGACAGAGTAGGATGATGCACCTGAGAGATTCAGTTCAGTTCAGTCGCTCAGTCGTGTCCGACTCTTTGCGACCCCATGAACTGCAGCACTCCAGGCTCCTTGTCCATCACCAACTCCTGGAGTCCACCCAAACCCATGTCCATCGAGTCAGTGATGCCATCTAACCATCTCATCCTCTGTCGCCCCCTTCTCCTCCTGCACTCAATCATTCCCAGCATCAGGGTCTTTTCAAATGAGTCAGCTCTTCGCATCAGGTGGCCAAAGTATTGGAGTTTCAGCTTCAACATCAGTCCTTCCAGTGAACTCCCCAGGACTGATCTCCTTTAGGATGGACTGGTTGGATCTCCTTGCAGTCTAAGGGACTCTCAAGAGTCTTCTCCAACACCACAGTTCAAAAGCATCAATTCTTTGGTGCTCAGCTTTCTTTATAGTCCAACTCTCACATCCATACATGACCAGTGGAAAAACCATAGTCTTGACTAGACCTTTGTCGGCAAAGTAATGTCTCTGCTTTTTAATATGCTGTCTAGGTTGGTCATAACTTTCCTTCCAATGAGTAAGCGTCTTTTAATTTCATGGCTGCAATCACCATCTGCAGTGATTTTGGAGCCCAGAAAAATAAAGTCAGCCACTGTTTCCCCATCTATTTGCCATGAAGTGATGGGACTGGATGCCATGATCTTAGTTTTCTGAGAGATTACTATAATAATAATTTCTATTCAAGAAACAGAAGGCAGTAAATAATCTGAAAAATGTCACCCAAGTGTGTGTGTGTGTGTATATATATATTTATACTTATATCACAATAAGTATCTATATGGATATGTAATATGTATGTATACTATGTATATAATAATATGTGTATAATATATATGTATTATGTACAACTACACATACATAATGCATGACGTGAAAGTGTTAGTGGTTCAGTTGTGTCTGACTCTTTGTGACTGCAGTGGACTGTAGCCTCTGTTTGTAGAATTCTCCAGGCAAGAATACTGAGTGGGGAGCTATTCCCTTCTCCAAGGAATCTTCCTGACCCAGGGATTGAATCCGGGGGCCACATATTGCAGGCAGATTCTTTACCATCTGAGCCACCAGCAAAACCCCTTGTAATACATACCTATTGCATATTAAACATGTTTTTATATGTATGTAAGTATGTGTATATACACATGCGTACACATGTATACGTGTATCTTTTTTGACCATCAGTCTACTCATCTATAAAGTAAGGATTATAATTCTCATCTCAAAGGTTGGTTCTGAAGATTAAACTAGTTGTATAAATAGTGTGCTTAACCCCAGGACTCATGTATAGGAGGGATACAAATGCGGTGAATTTCCTTTTCAGAACACTTAAGCATCAAAGCCAAATACATAGAGATTTACACATGTAAAAAATGTGAATATGAATTCCATCTAATTATTAGTAGAGAAAAATTTAGTCATACCTATTTTTTCCTCTACTTTTACCCTGTCACTTCTTTTATGTCATCTTTGTGTGTGCTTAGTCAGTCAGTCATGTCTGACTCTTTGTGATCCCCTGGACTGTAGCCCACAAAGCTCCTCTGTTTGTGGGGATTCTCCAGGCAAGAATACTGGAGCGGGTTGCCATGCCATCCTCCAGGGATATCATGTATAAGCTTCTACAAATATATACATAATATATACATAGTTTATACATAATATATACACATATAACATATATACTATCTATTTCATTTTTAGTCTCATTAAACTAATCTCTTAGTTTAATTCCAAATATTTCCAGGTCCAGATCTAAATGCCTTTCAAAGAGATTTTATATTTCATGAGATTTGACTACAATTTTCATGTTTGCTTTCATCGTATTTTTGCAACCTAATTTGGTATACACAAACACACAATATTCAGGGTTGTACATAATTTGCTATTATTAAATTACATGGATTAAAGAAAACCTCAGATTGTTTGACACACCATCCCTTAAGAGTTAGAGTTCTACCTGTGTTCTCTCTCCTTGAACTTGAATAGTTTTCTTTACTGCCTGCCAAAATGACGATGGCCTAAGTAATGTGCCCATTTCCAGGCTCAGGCCTTAAGAAACCAGCAGGGTCCATGTCCTCTAGAATAGTGTCTCCAGGAACCATGAACCACCACAGTGGTCTAACCCTCTGACACCACCACGTTGAAAGGTCACTTGCCAGCGCTTCAGGTGACAGTCACAGTTGAGCCCAGCCTTCCAGGTATCCCTGCCAACACACCAAACACCTGAGTGCAGTGAGCATCAGTCCTCTATCTAGCCCATCCACCAGCTGAATACCACTAATGGACATTATTAATGCCACATGGAGCAGAAGAGCAGCCCAGCTAAGCATTGCCAGCATTCCTTACCCCCCAAAACTGTTAGATCTAATATTATGGGGATGGCTTCAGGCCACTAAGTTTTAGGGTAATTTGTGACATAACAATGAATAACCAGAAAGATGGATTTACAGACAGGGAAGTAGACTATTTTCCTCCTTAGTAGGTATTGTTAGTTTGAATTCAGAGGCCATGTTATGAGCTTTAGTAAATTGTAATGGGTGAATCAGTTCAGTTCAGTTGCTCAGTCGTGTCCGACTCTTTGCGACCACATGAATTGCAGCACACCAGGCCTCCCTGTCCATCACCAACTCCCGGAGTTTACCCAAACCCATCTTGATAGGCTTCAAATAAAACTGTAATGTTTTTAGCAACAAGATTAAATTTATAAGTATTTTTTGATCATCTAATACAAACCTGGGAATATTTCATGTTCCACGTTGATTTAAAACACGGTTCTTCTGAAAAGTATTCATTCTTTAGGAGATCAGCATGGATATCTGATTCATACCTCCGAAATTCACTCATGAAGTTACAGACATGATAAGTTTACATCAATTTTGTTTAAGTTGTAAGGTATTTTTAAGGTATGATTATAATAATTTCAATCTAATACTATTTTCTGGTAATACTATGATTCAGATACAAGGGATTTATTTTATTGAGATTTGTGGAACACCAAACACTTTCTGATGCCTCCAAAATAATTCTTATACTTAAAAGATAGATATTAAGGGGCAAGAGAATATGAGAATTACGTGACCCACTGTGTGTTTAGATGTTTAGATATATGAGGGTCACTTAACAGCAGTTAAGATAAATAACAAATGAGCTCTCCTAATGCCCCCAGCTTCTGTCAGTTGCCTTCTTTCTCTTCACACAACACATCTCCTAAGGATGGAGAAGCTTTAGCCGCAAAACATAAATTTGAAGAGACTCAAATGTAAATTTCTAGTTTTGACCTTTTTACTAAGTTTTGACCTGTATTTTCAATTGCATAAGTATATGCCCATCTAGATAAATCTCTAGTATCACCAACCAAATGTGTCCTAGATTTTAAAAAAAAGATTCATTATGTTCAACTGCATAATCATTCATATCTATCAAGCTAGAAACTTTAGAGTGACTTTTATCTTCCTTTTTCCTCATCCTCTAGATAACTGAACTTCAAGTCCTCTGATTTCTATCTCTCAAACACTGCTTCTGTTCTGACTCATGTCTCTATTCCCACACAATTTAGCTCTCATCTATTTCCTGCATTTGCACAACAGTCTCTCTTTATCTTTTTTAAGGCAGAGCACTTTGATATTTGTTGTTGAAAACATTGTCCAAGAGGAAACAGACGTCAGCAAAAAAAATCTTTCAACATAATGCTAGAAAAAGTTATATTCCATCAGAGAAAATAGCATGTTTCCTCCATTCTGATTAAATGCCTATGAAAATATTTAAAGTAAAATTTGTAGTAAGTTATAGCATAAACACAAAAGTATTCACAAATCATATGTTCAGTACATTTTCAAAAAGTAAACACAATTTTCTGGTACATATGCAAAAAGTAGAATACTTCAGAACTCCCAAAGACTCTTTCATGATCCCTCCCCAAAGGTAATCATTTACAGGACTTCTATACCATTAATTAGTATTGCCTGTTTTGAACTTTATATAAAGGGAATAATGATATGGTTCTTTTCTGTCTTTTGCTCAGCTATGAAGTTGATGTTTATTCCCATTGTTATGTGTAACAGTAATTCGCTTATTCTCAGTGTTGTTTGATATTGCATTATATGAATATACCACTATTTATAGCTCCTGGTTGACTTTTGAATTTTTCAGTTTTGGACCACTTTAAAGAATACATATAAGCACATATTTTGGTACAAATGTGGATGTAGTTGTGTTGAGTATATTCCTAAAGAGTGCAGTTGTTGGGTTGTAGGAACATTTGTCTTTATAAATATTACCATTTTTCCCAACTGGTTATACCAATTTTTATTTCAAGCAGCCATCTATATATGAGTATCCCTTGATCCAGATCTTGATAGCACTTGGTATTGTTAGTATCTTCAATCTTAGCTAATTAATGAGCATATCCATTATGGTTTTAGGTTCCAGTTCATGATGAATAATGAGATTGGCCACAATTTTCACATGTTTTTTGGCAATTTGGATATCTTTTCTGTGAAGTGCCTATTCAAACATTCTGAGCATTTGAAAACTTGGTTGCTGGCTTGGTTTCTTTCTAGAAGTGTTTTATGTATACTGTACTTCATTCTTTTGTCAGTTGTATGTGGGGCAAGCATTTTGTACTCTGTGCTCTTCTTATAAAGGGATCTTTTGATAAACTTCCCCTGGAGAAGTAGTTGGCAACCCACTCCAGTATTCTTGCCTGGGAAATCCCATGGACAGAGGAGCCTGGAGAGCTACAGTCCATGGGGTCACAAAGAGTCAGACATGACTGAGTGAGTGATAGCAATAGCATTGATAAACTTCACCTTTTAATTTTAATGTAGTCCAATTTATCAAGGTTTTTCATTTTGGTTTGTGTTTTAAAAAATGTTTGTGTAGAAGATTTTTTTTTGAGAATGTTTATTATTTTACCTTTACCTTTTTGATCTGTGGACCACCTGGAATTAACTTTTATGCAGGGAGTGGGGTACGGGTAAACATTCATGTTTTTTCCATGTAGATATCTGGTGGGCCCAGTCACATTTATTGAAAGTACCATTTTTTCCCTTACTGTGGTACAGTGAAGTGCTGTGCTGAGTCGCTCAGTTGTGTCCAACTCTTTGCTACCCCTTGGACTGTAGCCCTACAGGCTCCTCTGCCCATGGGGATTCTCCAGGCAAGAATACTGGAGTAGCTTCCCATGCCCTCCTCCAGGGGATCTTCCTGACCCTGGAATTGAACCAGGGTCTCCTGCATTGCAGGTGGATTCTTTACCAACTGAGCTACCAGGGAAGCCCAGTGGTACAGTGATATCTTTTTATAAATTAAGTGATATTGTGTGTGTCCATTTTTTTCCTAGAATCTCTACACTTTGCTATTGGTCTGTTTAGCTGTTCTTCTGACAATACTACACTGCCTGAATTTTAGAATAGGCCTACCAAATTTCACAAAACTTCATGTATTTGGATTTTGATGGCTTTGAATTATAGTTCAATTTAGGAGGAATGGTTATTTTTGAAATACTGAGTCTTTGAGCCTTCCAATGTATGAATACAGCGCACTTCATTTTGGTGGTCTTTAGTTTCTCTCAATAATGTTTTGTGACAAGAACTCAAAGTTCTTATCATATGATCTCCAAGATCCCTTCTACCCACCTTATTTTCTGCCACTTCTCACTATCCCTGTATTTTTCCCACTTATTTGAACTTCCTAAAATGCCTAGAATATAAAAGGCAAATTCTTAGCTCCTTGTTTTTGCATATGATTTTTATCCGACTTCTCAAAAGCTTCCTTCTCTTCTACGCCTTGCAATTTTCTTGCAACAGTTGAAAACAAAGCAGCTTTTATTATCTCTGTTAAATCTCTCCTTCCTTAGTAAATTTCATTGCCCTAAATTTCATATCACTATGTGGCACCAGTACCTAGCACAATTCTCAGCTGAGCAAGAGTTCAACTATTATTTGCTGACTGAGTGAGTGTGTTACCACTAGCTAACGCTGGTCAGTTCATGTACCTGGACACAAGAACACTGAAAACTCCATATGCCTTCAGGTTTCATAGTCTCAAGGCTACCTGGTACCAAAAACAACCTAAGTGAATAGATAATGAGTATACCTTAAAATCCTGAGAAGGCAATGGCACCCCACTCCAGTACTCTTGCCTGGAAAATCCCATGGATGGAGGAGCCTGGTAGGCTACAGTCCATGGGGTCGCTAAGAGTCGGACACAACTGAGCGACTTCACTTTCACTTTTCCCTTTCATGCACTGGAGAAGGAAATGGCAACCCACTCCAGTATTATTGCCTGGAGAATCCTAGGGACGGGGGAGCCTGGTGGGCTGCCGTCTATGGGGTCGCACAGAGTCGGACACGACTGAAGCGACTTAGCAGCAGCATACCTTAAAATCTACCTTTCAAGAAAAAAAATATATATATAAAAAACAAACCCCTCTGGCTGTGTTTTCTAAGCCTCTTATAGTTTAGGTTAGCAACACTCAGTGTGTGCTCCACAGAAAAACTACACATCAGCATCACGTGCAGCATCACGTGATATATCAAGCCCCCTCACCCCAGTTCTGAATCCAGACCTTCTGAATTGGACAGAAGGGGTCTGAGAGTCTGCATGTCTGACAAATGCCTAAAATGATATTAATAGGCATTAACTTTTGAGGCTCATGGACCTAAAATGTGGTCTTTTGGTAATTCTTTCAAATGGCAGCCATAGATCTTCAAGCAGAGCTATCCTCTGGGAATTGTGGCCTTAGACCTTCTCCCTGACTTCCATTCCCTCTGAAAGGATGTACAGTAATCGGGAGCTAAGCTTCTAGAATTAGAGCAGTCTAAGGGATTTAGCAGGAGACAGTTTCAGTTGAAACAGAGCCTATACAGGGACCTGTCTGAGGTCAGGATAAGGGGAGCATGAAGGAAAACATGTCTCTACTATTATTGTGGAAATCCACCCCACTGGATGCCATCCAGGGCCAAAGCATATTTGGTTCTTCAGTTCTTACCCATCCTGCTTTAATCACTATGTTTCCACCTGTGGTGGCAATGGACATGGTCCAGAAATTGGCACTGACTGTTGTATTCACAATGCAGAAGACCAAGAGCAATCTCTGAGGGTCACGCTGGCCATTTGTGGTGGCCCGTGTGAAAGGCAGAGGAAGCAGTGTGTGAATTTCTCCCATCCAGGGCACAATGGCCATCTGGATTGTGCAGCCATTCTATCCTGAGGCATGGACATTTCTGTCCTGTTTTTTTTTTAAGTCTACAATAAGAAAATCCCCCCCTTTTTTTGTCCTCCTTGCATTTCCACAATGTAAGCCACTCTCTTCTGCCCCAGAGCTCTGTAACTAGAAAGACCCTTCTTGTTTGACATGTCCAATGAGTTAATGGTGGAGAAGATCATTCTGTGACACTGAAAGGCTGATCTGCAGGAAAATGGTGAGAACTCAGCTGACTCATGTAAACAAAGTCAGAACAAAGTAAAACCCCTCCATACCCCGAGTAGAATAAAAACCAGAGGAATATTTCAGCCTTACTTAATTTTGATGCAAGTGCTGTTTTATCTCTTCATTATAAATATCTCTCCACACTCTTTTTAGCTTTCTGAAGTTTGGATACTCATAGATGGTTGTATGACAGTGAGGAGGGAGAAACTGCTGAGTTTGGAACCACAGTGTTGTTGCAATTATCGGGAGAATGTAGTCCCTGGGACATATGCTGAGACAGTAAGGGCTGATCCATTTCCAGATGGAGCTCTCACACCGAAACTGCAGAAGGACTGTGAATTTGATTTCACAACTAACAAAGCCTCATTTCCAATCCAGCTGCCTAAGGAACCTGTTCCAAAACAGATTTACAAGAGGGCCAACAAAGACCATGGAATTAAAATGTTTCTAGCCAAAGACCACGTAAGAAAACACGTAATAATTCTTCATACTAAAGACTATGCTAATTGTTAATAAGTCAAATTAGTCAATAACACTCAAGTGATACTTCCATTGTTTGCTGAAGAAATATACTGAGAAAAACAAAGATGGTTCTACTTTAGAGACTGGTAATCTTGACGTGCCAAGAAAAGATGTATCTTCTCTGAAATTCTGGGCATGATTGAGCTCTAGAAAAACAATAGCACAAGTAATATAGACCCCATACTTCCCTATAATATTAAAACTTCCCCTGAGGTTGGAGGACACTAAAAATGTGGTGAGAATGAAGGTTATAAAGTTCACCTAAAGCCAACTGCACGTTTCAAAAACTCCCTAAAGTGTAAGATATCAGTAAGGATGAGAGACCTGGGATGCTCATGAAATCATGAATTGCCCAAGGCCAATTCCAGGACCTCATTTGCTCACAGGGGATGATATTAATATTTGCTTACAGTAGACTCTTCTCAAAATATTGTGGAAGCAAATATATCAGACACACTAGAGCAATTCTCTGATCAGTGACAATATTCATCTTAGTAAAGGTGTGATAGAATTTGAAATTAATTTGTTAATTCCATATGTGAAGCAGAGATGAGTCGAATATGAGTCCCAGATGCAATGAGTTGGAATATAAAACTGTGTAAGGATCATTTGATGCTAATGTACATCATAGTCATTACTTACTGGCACAGTGAAGGCAGTGGTTCTCAACTCTGGTGATACATGCTGGGGAACTTGAAAACTACTGGTCTCCCCTACCCCCACCCACATTCTTATTTAGTAGGTCTGGAGTGTGCTTTGAACAGGGCCCCCCAGGTGGCTAAGCAGTAAAGAATCTGCCTGCCAATGCAGGAGATGTGCGTTTGATCCCTGAGTGAGGAAGATTCCCCCGGAGAAGGAAATGGCAACCCACTCCAGTATTCATGCCTGGAAAATCCCGTGGACAGAGGAGCCTGGTGGCCTACAGTCTATGGGATCACAAAGAGCTGGATGTGACTGAACTTGCACACATATGCCTTGGACATCAGCATCTTTTTTAAAGCTCCCCAGGTGATTCCAATGAACTACTGAGGCCGAAACCACTAACCCATAGACATAGGTCATTATTTCTGACCATATCCCAGACCAATTAAGGTAAAAGAGGGGCACTACTGGCTATAGAGATTTCTTAAACATTGCCTAAGTCATTCTATTTTTGCAACCAGAATTGGGAATTACTGGTAGAGGGTTAAGGAAAGTTAAATCCATTTTAGTAGTCTTCTACTTTAAAAACCACATGGTTAATTGACCTAAAAGCAGGCTTTTTTGCTTTTCAAAAATCTTTTGTCTAATATATATCATACATGAAAGTGAAAGTTGCTCAATCGTATCCGACTCCTTGCGACCCCATGGACTATGCAGTTCATGGAATTCTCCAGGCCAGAATACTGGAGTGGGTAGCCTTTCCCTTCTCCAGGGGATCTTCTCAACCCAGGTCTCCCACACTGCAGGCAGATTCTTTACCAGCTGAGCCACAAGGGAAGCCCATATCATACACATATATACATAAATATATATAAAGATATACATATCTTTACTATGGATTAGAACATAGAGGATATAAAAGAAAAATGCATGCTCTTGTCTTCAAGAAGTGATGAAGATGTTGCATTAAACTTGAAAGTTTCCTTCAGAATTGCCAAAAAAACATTAGCATAAAAGATACCAAATTTTTTTCTTTTCTCTTTTTAACTTTTTATACTATATTGGAGTATAGCTGGGAAAGACTGAAGGCAAAAGGAAAAGGGAGTGGCAGAGGACAAGATGGTTAGATAGCATCACTGATTCAATGTAATGAATTTGAGCAAACACTAGGAGATAGTGAAGGGCAGGGGAGGCTGGCATACTGCAGTCCCTGGGGTCACAGGGAGTCTAACATGACTTAGCGACTGAACGAACAAAAAAAGAGCCAATTAACAATGTTGTGATAGTTTCAGGTTAACAGCAAAGGGACTCAACCATATATATATATACATGTATCCATTCTCCCCCAAACTTCCCTCCCATCCAGGCTGCTACATAACATTGAGCAGAGTTCCCCGTGATGTACTGTAGGTCCTTGTTGGTCATCCATTTTAAATAAAGCAGTGCATACATGTCGATCTCAAATGGAGTTTTTATTTTTTTCCAATTTGTGGAACTGGGAAAGAAGATTCTCATCTCAGGTTCTGTGAATAGACAATCTCTTTCCTCCAGGAGATACTGTGATTCAGCCCTTCAGTTCCTGATGTACTTGAGAAATGCTGATATGCTACAGAGATTTTTCCTTTCCAAAGGAGTTGGTTATGAAACATCTAGAACTGAAGCATGAAACAAAAGAGAGAGTTAATTTATAATTGTTCTGTTAAAGCATCTTGTGCAAATATTGGCAGATTTGTGACTCCATTTGCAAATCTCAAAAGTTGAAAGTCAGCAACTCTAGGTGCATGGAATCATTACGCCCAAGGATTGTGTCAGTGTATCTGCAAATTCCAGGTAGATTTTGAATAAATGAAAGAATGACTAGAAGACCTTTTATTTATAATGTGTGGATCAAATACATCATAGGCACTTTTATAATCTCTTCCCCATATAATACTGACAACATTTCTGTGATTCATAAATTTATTATACATGCTTTTAAAATGAGAAAACAGAAGCTCATCGAAGTTGAGAAACTTTCTCAAAATTACACAACTACAAGGTATCAGAAATTGGTTTGAGCTAGTCATTCAGTCCTTAAAGGGCCAGTTTTCATCAATATCTCTGAAGTTTTCCAGCAGACAGAAATAAAGGCCATATTGATTCTCTCCACATACACAACAGATGGGAATGGCCTTCTGTATCTTTATTCAATTCATTGTTAATGCACGATATGGTGTTCGTTAGCATAAACTGAAGGGACCGTGACCTTCTGCTAGTGCCAATCCTTGTACTATTCCAGTTTATGTTGGATCTTCCTAAAATGAAGCACCAAAAACCTTTGCCTTCATAGGTATAGGACGGAAAATAAGACAGATTTCTACTTTAGTAATTTAGTGCCTACCAGGATCAATTTTCATTGGGAAGATCAGGTGCTATTGTTAAACACTATATCATAGAAAAAGTCAACTTTTAAAAAATTCTTTACTAGTTCCTCCCAAAAGCAGTGCTCAGAAATAAGTTAAGCATGGCATCAGATAAGTGAATGGTATTTCATCGACCCCCGATGCAAGTATTGAATTTGATATCCTCAGTATATAGCAATATGCCTTCCATGCATCAGGCAGCTGACAAATGTTTATGGCAATGATAGTGATGGAGATTTGAAGGCTTATAATATTACCTGCTTATATCACCTCTGTTTCCCTTATCCTGTTTTTTATTTTAATCTCAGATATACGTATATGCACAGAGATGTGACATTATGGAGAAGAAAAAAAATTCTTGTTGAGAACTGTTGCCTTGGAGAGAAAGCTTCATTGTTCATTGAAGGGGTTTATATTCAATGACTTTAAAAGGAATCTCTGAGTAAAGGATAAATGTGATTAACTGAGAATAGCTGTGCATTTCTAGAAAGTGTCTCCTCTGATCTCTATCCAATTCCTATCATGTTAGTTTCCTATTGCTGCTCCAACAAATTACCACAAGCAGTGGTGTCAACAGCACACATTTATTATCCCACAGTCTGTGGGTCAGAAGTCCAACATAGGTCTTACTGAATTTAATTCAAAGTGTTGACAGGGCTGTAGTCTTTTCTGGAGGCTCCAGGGCAAAAATCTGTTTTCCCTATGTTTTCCAGCTTCTGTGAAATCTCTGCATTCTTTGGCTAGTGGCTCCTTCCTATAACCTCACACACAGCAAAATCACATCTCCCTGACCCTTCTTCTATTCTCACATTTCTCTCTGCACAGCCAAGAGATGTTGGACCTAGATAATTGGATATTAGGTTTAACCTAACTGGATAATTCAGGATAATCTCTCCCTCTCAGGATCCTTAACTTAATTACAACATCAAAGTCTCTTTTGCCATGTGAGCCACAGGTTTCAGAATGTGGTCATGTATGTGTGTTTGGGGAAGGCGGGGGGGCATTATTCTGCCTACCACACCCAATCCCTATCTTGTCCTCTCTAGCCTTTTCCTTCTTTAAAAATCTTTTAAAATTTGCTGTGATGCGATGAGAAAGACTAGACATTTTCTGTAGCCAAAAGTGGCATTATACATAAAATGAATTCTGAAACTCCTAAGTGTCTTTTGGTCATTCAGAGTTGGGGGATTGGGAAGTTTGATGAGTGCGAGTCTCAAAGATAGAGTGGTTGTAATTACCAGACAGAGAGCAGTAAAGACTTCAAGAGAAAGGAGATGACCAAAGTACTCCTGAGCAATGGGTCATAAGGCCCTGGTAAGGGGAATAAGCAAGATTAAAATCTTCCCTGATCCATTCTCTAAAGGACTCTGCCCCTAATTCTGAGTCTCTACAGAGAGAACAGTTCATTCCCCTTGTGATGGTAGAATGTTATCCCAGTGTGATCTTCAACTCTTCAGATACTTGACAAGACTTCTCTCCAAAAAACTAGAGGGAATTGGGAAAAGATTTGGAGTAAACAGAAACCAAATCTCTCCATTCTCTTTCAAGTTAATCGTTCAAAACCATATCTGTAAAATTACAAGGACCCAGTTGTGCTCTGAAGTGTTTGCCAGAAGTACAGACCTGACTTCTGAGAGAATGAGGAGAAATAGAATTAAATCAACTTGCGGTAAGTCCCTACTATGTGTTAGATGCTCTACTTTTATTAATTTTCTCTATTTGTTAGGAGTTAAATATTAGTAAACCTCTCTGTTGTTAGGGACTGAATCTTAGATTGATAACATATTTGGGAAGCTGCAGTAAGAGATTTGAATTTACTTTCTTTGTCTGCAGAGACCTGCTCTTTCCCCTACCTGACTAGACAGGTATTAGCTGAAAATTTGTAATAGAGATTGAAGTTAAAAGGTAAAGCAACAATGAATAGTTACTGTTTTTGTTAAATTTTTAGAACAGTATTTAGATTAAAATCTAATAAATTGTAGCCATTAGTTTTTATAATAGTGATTAAAATTGCAATGAAGTCCATTCTTCCTACTCACTAGAAAAGCAGCTGCAGGCTATATGCATCAATCTATTTTTCTCAGCTTATCCAACTCTTATATAAAGGGCTGTGAATTAGTCTTGAAGGAGGCACAAAGTAAAAAGGACATGATTTTGAACTCAAGGACTCTATGGTATAGCAAGGGATCATACAATTAAATAAATAGCTAAAGTGAAAGGAAAAATATGATAAATGTTACAAGGGAAGCGGTACAAATTTCTATGAAGATATTGCACCAAGGCCCCCAGGATAGGTTTCATTTAGTACTTGTTTTAGTATTCATCTAGTATTCATTTCAGTAGTATTTGCTTGATCATAGGTTATGGCATAGTTTCAAGATCTGGCAAAAACAACAATAAAGGAGATGGAGATAGTCTACAGCAGAGGCTAGTGGAGACAGATATAGATGGCTGATTAATGAGATCTCCTAGTGTTCTCATTGACCATATGCCAGAGTGACTCATCATGATTAGTGAAGCTCAGGAGAGAAAACTTCAGATCGCAGTCATCTTTCTGAGTCTAGTTAGTCAGTTTCCTAAAATAAGATCATTTTGCGTAGGTAAAGTTTATATAGTAGACGGATTTTTAAAATGACTCTAAATTTCCACTGCTTTTTGTATCCAAACTCTTCACAATACAACTTGCATCTCCTCCCATCAAGAGGCGGCGTATGTTTCTTTAACCCTTCAATATGGGCTGACCCTATAACTTGTGCTGGCCCAAAGAGCACAGCTGCTGGCTGTGCCAGGCTGAAAAGCCTTAAATAATTCCATTTGCTTTCTTGGAAAACTGCCACCACCATGAGACCAAAAGTAGACCACGTGGAATAAAACTGAAACAATCTAGTTGTCCCAATTGAAGTCCAAGATACGTGAAAGAATTCAGCTAAGAGCAAAAATGAAGACTTTGAGACCTGAAGTTGAGCACAAGTCAATAAGTGAACCACAGCAAGCCCACTCAGGTCAGCAGAACTGACTGAACAGTTGGTAGATTCCTAAGGGAAAAAAATAGAAATGGTTGTTATCTAAAGCTACAAAAATTGGGGGATGGTTTGTTGTATAGGAGTAAGTAACTGATGCAACATATATAATATACGATGTTTTAATCCTGAACAGATGGTATGAATGATAGAGGATAATCTCTGCTTTTCTAAGTACAAATAGATGTCAGCCTGAATAAACATACAATCTATTGACTTATTTTTCCATTTGACAAACATGGAGTAAATTTTGGGGTAAGGAATGCTTTCTCCTATGTAAAGGTAAGCTTTTCTCTCTTATAAGCAAAGAAATTTTAGAGAGATCACTACCCACATAAGTCTCTTTGGAAAGATATGTCAAACTTCTGCCTCCAGCCATGATGGATTAACAGATTTATCTTCACATCATAAAAATCTAGAAAATGAGAACAAAACTAGAAAGATAAACTATACGAAGCAACTCTTCCAGACATTAGACAAAATATAAAGCAGGGTGGTATCCCTGAGACAAGAAAACAAGCAAGATGAGCACTGTGATCATCCCAGAAATCGTAGCTTGAAGAGAAAACCCTGAAGTCACTTTCCAGACAATAATACAGGGAGGTCATCTTAACCTAGATCTAAAGGAAATCAACTACCCTGGATATTCGTTGAAAGGACTGATTGTAAAGCTGAAGCTTCAATACTTTGGCCACTTTTCTGATGTGAAAAGCCAACTCATTGGAAAAGGCCCTGGTGCTGGGGAAGATTGAAGACTATAGAAGAAGGCAGCAGAGGATGCAATGGTTAGATGGCATCACCAACTCAACAGACACGAGCTTGAGTAAACTCCAAGAGATAGTGCAGAACAGGGAAGCTGGTGTGCTGCAGTCCATGGGGTCACAAAGGGTCAGACATGACTTCATGACTGAACAACAACAGAGAGATTGAGAGAAGAGTGGAGGAGAGAAGAGACAAGGAAAGGCAAGGCTAATATCTATTGTGGACTTGTCTTTCAAGAGATTACATGGTTAGAAGGAAAGGAAGATTTGAGCACAGCTAGCTAGGAATGAAAACAGCAGCATATATTTCCCTGTTTCTCTGCATCAACTGGGTGCCCAACAATCAAATCCTCTTCTGACACTACCTGGAGTTAGCATCAGCCTCCCCAGGTTTGAAGGATCAGTTCCACAAGACTGCCCTAGCTAAATGCAATTCTGTTCAACTTGGCTAGAAATTCAGGAGTCCCCCTACCCTTTCAGATAACTCAGTAAAATGCCTCACAGAACACAGGAAAATTACATTTACCAGATTATCACAAAGAATTCAACTCAGGAACAGCTAAACGGAAGAAATGCATATGGCAAGGTATAGTGGGTCTGGTGGGGAGCTTCCATACCCTCTCTGGGCACACCACCATCACACTTCTACACGTTAACCAGTACAGAAGCTCTTTGTATCTCATTATTCAAGAGCTTTTATAACCCAATCTCCGGCCCCACTCCACTTTCCTCCCCTCTCCGGAGTCTAGGGTGGGTTTGGGCTGAGAGTTCCCACTTTCTAATGACATGTTTGGCTTTTCTGGTGACCAGACCCATCCTGAGACTCTCTAGGAAACCCGCACCGGGTCACCACGCTAGCAAAGACTCAAGTGCGTTCCAGAGGCCTCCTTATGAATAACGAAAGACACTTTGAGGACTCAGTGTTTTGGGGCCTCTATGCCAGGAACATGGATCAGAAACCAGATATATATATTTTATTGAACCACAGTGTCTATTAGCTTAGGAGTAGAAACCAACAAAGAGAAAGAGATGTATGATGGAATAGGAGAAATTAGGATTGTGTGGTCTCCATGGAGATAGAAATGTGATAAGGAGCATGACTCAAGTGGCAATGTTGATTTTGAAAAGAGGAAAGAGATACAGATTTGATGAACACAGAAGAGAAAGAGATCTTACTGGATTCAGATTATCCACCTATCTCATCTCTCTACCTATCTATCTATCTACACACTTATACAAACATCACTTATACTTGAAGTTTGATGACAAGGAAATTGAAGGAAAGGTTTGAAAGAACATGAAGACAGGAGGTCAAATCAGCTTCTCACTGTGCACCTTTAGCTGTCTGACAACACTGAAAGCCATAAATTTGTAGGGTCCTCATGGCACCCCACTCCAGTACTCTTGCTTGGAAAATCCCATAGATGGAGGAGTCTAGTAGGCTACAGTCAGTGGGGTCGCTAAGAGTCGGACACAACTGAGCGACTTCACTTTCACCTTTCCCTTTCATGCACTGGAGAAGGAAATGGCAACCCACTCCAGTATTCTTGTCTGGAGAATCCCAGGGACAGCGGAGCCTGATGGGCTGCCGTCTGTGGGGTCGGACAGAGTCGGACACGACTGAAGCAACTTAGCAGCAGCAGCAGCATTTTATAATATTATACAAATTCCCCCAGCAACCTGATGACACAGAAGAAAGAACAGAGAAGTGGAATGTTGACTCCTGGTTTATTGGGAATTTTATTTTGGACTCACTGTAGTGCCAATGTAAGAAGAAATTTTCATATGATTTTTATGTTTGAAACTTGTCAAGTATTAATTGATTGGGATTCTGAAAATTGCAAAGCAAGGTTATACATTCAGAAGACTAAGTAGGAGCTTCTAGATTAAAAGAAGGAGTATTAATTGATGGGGGCTTTCTGGGAGCTAGAGTAGGACAAAACGTTCTTGAGTTGGAAGAACATTTTCCAAGGTTGGGCTTCCCTAATAGCTCAGTTGGTAAAGAATTCGCCTGCAATGCAGGAGACCCTGGGTCTAGAAGGTTCACTGGAGAAGGGATAGGCTACTCATTCCAGTATTCTTGGGCTTCCCTTGTGGCTCAGCTGGTAAAGAATCCACTGTAAAGAATCTGCCTGCAATGCCGGAGACCTGGGTTCAATCCCTGAGTTGGGAAGATCCCTTGGAGTAGGGAAAGGCTACCCACTCCAGTATTCTGGCCTAGAGAATTCCATGGGCTGTATAGTCCATGGGGTCACAAAGAGTCGGACACAACTAAGTGACTTCCACTTTTACTTTCCACAGTAGATGCTCTGGCCACAGGGAAGTTGAGCTGGAGAAGGGCTTTAAACATGTTTAAGGACTGAAGGGCTTTGAAGAGCAGGTTCAGAACTAAGTTTATGTGAAAGAAAGGCATTATGGCAGATAATGGACTGTCAGAAACTTATAAAAATTTTCTTCCTTATCTTTGTAGCTGTCTATCCCCGTTTCATGTTGTCAGCACTACCTCTTCTTTTCCTTCTCACTCAGCAACTGGGTCAGTGAAGGAGGCAGGGATGGGAGTGAGGGGAGGGATTGTCATATTTCCTTTTGACCTTAGAGCTCAAAGTAAACAACTGGAAGAGAATGGAGGAGAGGAAATGGGCTGGAGTGAATGTGTAAAGAAGTGGGTAGGGTGAGAATCTGAGGATGAGGTCTCAGTCCTCAAAGAAATGAGTCTTGGGAAGATGCACTGGAGTAGCAAATGGCAATCCACTCCATTATTCTTGCCTGGGACAAGGCAAGAATGGACAGCGCAGCCTGGCGGGATACAGTCCTTGGAGTCGCAAAGAGCCGGACATGACCGAGCATGTATGTGCTTGCACTTGATGGTGATGGCAGCAATTTGTGATCCAGGCCTTCCCAAGACAGAAATTCCTTATGCTGGTTGTGTGTGTGTATTCCAGGCTGATTACATATTCTTTTTATTTACTCCCACCATAAAAATTTATTTAGAACATTAAAATTTTAGTATTACTGCTTTCAAGACTTAGATTGGTTGAGTGGTGTTGGGGTTCTGGTTACCATCTAAGCTACAACATTTTTTCAATGATGTAATCTATGGTCACTTCCAACTTTCTCTATTTTGATGTGTCATTTAATACTCACTTGAAGAGGAAAAAAAAATGTATATGCATGTGTGTGTGTGAGTATGTGTAACTGCTGAGTGAAGCCAGTTTTGCAAGGCTATGATCTGAATTGTTTGGTTTTCATTTGAATAGTGTTTTGTATGAGATGTATTACTGAAGAGAACAGGGCCCTCAGGGTCATATTTTCTTAAAACGTACACTCCTATCATGTGCTTTTGTGCCTGAAAAAAATCATCCAGGTTATGAGTATGAGAATGAAGAATAGTTAGAGTGAAATGTATCTTATTCCTGAAGGACTTTTCACAGATATGAACTACTTATTTTCTACAGTTCACATTGGCTGCTTTTAAACTCTATGAAATAATAATAGAGTTTTATGCCTTTCTACAACCTAATATAATGACGGTCTGAAATAGAACAAAAATTCCCATGAAGAGTTAAATGATTCAAAGTCACTTTATGAATTGAGGTTCTTACTGCAATTTTTAAAATGTAAATATGAAAGTGTAAATAAACAAGAGGCAGACTTTGGAGTATCCTCATTTATCCTGCTGCTCTGATGATTATAAGCCCTAGAAACTGATTATGGAGGAAGACCTGTAAATTGAAGAAGTTGTCTTTTACCATATTGTGCTAATGTCTCTCTACCTAGTCATTTGGTGAAATAATTTAGCAAAATGCATCCAAGGTAAATAGATTTATCTTCAAACCTCATGTTCTTTTCCATCTTAACTGAGCATAAAATTATATCTTTAAAGATCTGCAAGTAAGAAAGGATTGATGCTTCTTGAACAATGCAGTGTGACATATGGTTTTAAATGCAACAATTTTATCTGCAGCACACAGTATCTGCAAGTTTGAGCTAGTGCTCCTATGAAAACAAGAAGGGATTTATGCCCAAAAACTAAAGGTGAAGCCGAAAAAAAAACATCTGTTTAGCTCCCATGTGTAGAACACTGAAAACTGTATGTAAATGGAAACCAATATGGATATTTATGCATCTATAATTTTTTAAAAACATGCCTTTACATCTCACTATTTTATTTAAACATGAACAGTAACAGGGATCTTAAATGCAGATTCCTATATGGGCCAGGCAAATAATATATACTAGAAAAGCAGGCCCAGGGAAGATCAAGTGAATCTGAGAGGGCTACCCTGTCTAAAGCAGGCAAGTGCTTCACAAAATCCAGTAGGCAGTTGCCTTGGTCTACTGCTGGCCTAGGGTGGCCAGATGTCCCAAATTTTCAAGAAATGTCCCACAATTTGATTTTGTGTGAAAGCTCACAATCATACTGGCAACAGGTTTTTTTTTTTAAAAAAAAAACATGATTTGTTTTATAGTTCTAGATCAGATTTAGTATGTGTGGCTGCTACTGACTTGTTACTCTGATATCTCACACATTGGATAAAAGAATAGATTGTCAGAGAGCATAAAGTAAAGGAGGAAGGAGAAAGAAACAGAGGGGAAAGTGGAGAGAGGAAAATAACATTTCCAAAATGTACATAAAGATTCAATTTTAGTCTCCGTAAAGAAGAGTACCTAAATCACTAATTCGATATAAATGAAAACGAAGTGTAGGAAAAGACATATATGACTGATTAGACTTTGGAAACTGCTTTCTGACGAGATGTATGCCTGGTAAATACTGAAAGCCTTGGGAAGACTGGGGAATTGATTTTGTGTATCGTGTGAGATAAGGATCAAGATTTATTTCTTTCAGTATGGGTGTAATATTGACCTGGAACCATGTGTTGAAAAGACCATACTTTCCACGATGCTCAACTGTGTCAGCTGTATTGTAAATCAAGTAGATATAGATATAGATTTTTCTATCTGTCTATCATCTGTTTCTGGACTCCATATTATATTTCATTCTTTATTTGAGTATTGTGACAGTACCACACTATCATAGTATAATATACTGTTATACTAAGTATAATAAATCAAACTTGGTACTGTAAGCCTTTTTACTTTAGTAGGATTTGTTTTTCCTAAAATGTCTTGGCTATAGTTGGTTTTGTATATTAACATATAAATGTTAACTCATCTTGTGAATTTCAAAGGTTCGGCTTCCTTAAGCCTGTTTCACTGTGGCCCTCTGCAGGTACCGGACTCTCCTGGAGTGCTCTGAAATGCAGACTTCTGGGCCATGACTGAATCAGTCATGATTATTATGGTACTGCTGAATCAGCCAGGGTCATAGAATCTCCATTTTACATAAATACCATTAAGTGACTATGCACAATGAAGCTAAATGACCAAGACTGCTCGTTTGGATTTGCTTCTAGCTGTTACCTGTGAGCTTACACATCCTGATTCAGGAATATCTCTTTATAAAAAGCTGATACCATTTCTTATCAGGCAGAGCAGTTACTAATATCAAGGACAGTGAAGCAGGAAGGAGGTAGAACAATTATTTTGTAAATAAAGATACAAGACACACATGTATTCTCCTTGTAAATGTTGTCTATCCACCCCTCCCTCCCCCTCCCTTTTTCTGTACAACTTGAAGTTCAAGCCTTTGGGTTTTGTTGAAATACTTTTGACATTTATGCTTGGACACTTGAAAAGTTTCCTCTCTTTACACTCTTAAGCATTTTATTGATTGATTTCGGCCTTTGTACTTTCTCCAGATCTATTTTTTTCTGCAGCTTTCTCACTCTTCAGAATATTTCAGGTCTAAATGTTGACCAAATAATTCTCTCCACTATAATTCATAAAATATTTCCTCTTGGGTCAGGGAAGTAAGAGGTTTTATCGCAGCTCAGTTCCAAAAGTAGTAGACAGAGCCTGGATGTTTAAACAGGGCCTGAAGCAAGACTTTGCCAACCTTTCAGAGGCTGCATAACAAATATTCTTTATTTGCTTCTTCAGGTGTTGGAGTTAGCTGTAGCTTCCTGAAGGTCATCTCTTAGCCTTCACTCCCTGCTACCCACACCAACCTTTATGAGTCCCCTATGAAAATACAAACCATCCTAGGAGGGATCATACTAAGCTGTAATCAGTTAATACCTTACTTTTCAATTAACACTCTAGCAGGGATTATTTGAAAGTCAGCTGAGGACAGGAACAAGGGGGCAAGTTGGCACTCGGAACACCTGGTTAGAATAAAATGAGAAAAACAAAGAAAAAAGAGAGGTAATTTTTATAATTTTGCTTAAAATTAATAAGTGGTTGTGGCACTTTGGATCATTTGGGCTACCTTAACTTGCCAGCCTAGGGTTAAAGGTACATTGTTTTGAAGATTTGATTTTTAAAAGGAATCAGTGCTTCCCTAAGAGACCCTTGTCCTAAAGGCCAGGGAAAGCCATACAGATCATTTACTTTCTTGCCTCTTGTTACGTGGTGTTGTTACACCCCTACCAATGTATGATCATCGTATACAGAAATAGAGAAAAAAATCATATGTTATCTTTTATTTGCCCTGGGTTTATTGCCAATACATCTCAGAGTAAGGGGTGCTCAGGTCAACAATATTTGTTTGGGGGCTGATATTATAGAGAATTGCCAGGAAGGAAAACACTGGGTAAATTATACTGCATTTTGAGCCTGACTCTAATACAAAAACATTGTAATTTTTGATTTTGCATCTCCTTTCCAAAAAAACAAAGTGAGTTTGTTTCCCTAATTTCAAAGTGATGTGTGTGGTCATATTGTATAACCCATCCTTACAACTTCTGCACTGAATAATTTTTTTCCATTTACTTATATTTTAATGTAATATTTGGTGCCAAAGTGTATATTGACATATATGCATGTAGTATGTATCTATATCCATATACAAGCTATAAAGTATGATAATGTAGTAAACAACTGTGAACCCATTTATACAATCCAAGTGTTTAAACATGGTCACACAACTTGCTTCTGTTTATCTTCCCCTACGCTTCCATGGTTTTCCTTTTATCTTCCACAAGAGGTACTCAGTACCTTGAATGTTTTATATCATTGCCTAGCCTATTTTTGTAGTTTAAGCATATGTTTTTAGGTATACCTAAATATTGGATGCTTTCGTTTTTCTTGGTTTTGAACATTACATTAAATATATCACTTTGGATGTCTTCTTATGAGATTTACTCTTTTTCCCCTTGTATCACATCACTGAAGTTCACTCATGTCACTGTCTATAGCTGTAGTTCAGTCATGTATATTTCACTGAATAACTAATTCATAATTGATTTATTTATTCTCTTGTCAAAAGGGAAGTATTACTTCTAGTTTGTGGTTATTATTTTAAATATATTCTATATCTCCTGGTAGACATATGTGCAGGAGTTTCTCTTGGGTATATAAGTAGGACTGGGTTCTTTGATGGTGGTACTATTGACATTTGGGACCAGATAATTCTTTACTGTATGGAGCTGTTGTGTGCAGTATAGGATGTTAAGCAGCATCCCTGCCTTCTACCCACTAGATGCCAGTAGTGCCTTTCAGTTGTGACAACTGAAAATGTCTCCAGACTTGACCAAATACTCTCTAGGGATCAAAATCACTGACCTAGAAATACAGCTGTTGGGTGGAGATCAGGTGTGTGAATATTCATCTTTACAAATTACCACATTGTTGTCCAAAGTGATTGTAACAATCTAGAATTCCCAAACTTTTTTGTTGATTCAATTCTTCTCCGACACTTGATATTATCTGATCTTCTAATGTGAAACAACTTAATAGGTGTGAAATTGTGTCTTCTTATGTTTGTAATTTTTTTCTTGATTGTTATCTAGATTAAGAACCTTATTATACGTTTGTTGTCCACATATTTCTTCTTCTAGGTGCCTGTGTTTGGGCCTTTGCCTAGCTTTCTGTTGGATTTTTTCTGTCTGTTTTATTTATGTGTTCTGGATACTAATCCTTTGTTTATTAAGTGAATTGTAATGATCTCTTGTAATTTGCTATTTTTTATTCTCTTTATGGTGCCTTTTGATGAACAGAATTTCTTAATTTTAATTTAATTGAACTTATCTTTTTTATTTGTAGTTAGCCTTTTTTTGCCCCAAGATTGCAAATAAATTTGCTCATGTTTTCATCAAAGACTTGCACATAAAATAGGGTAGTTTTCTCCCTGACTGTCTTTCTGTTGAATCATTTACTCTGGGGGAAACCAATTACTGTATCTTGAGGACACTTAGCTAGCCTGAGAGAAGGCTCACAGGGAGGGAACTGAGGCCTCCAGTGACCAGTACCAACATGCCGGCCAGTCATTGAGTCTGTTTGGAAGTGACTCCTCACCCCCAGTCAAGCTTTCAGATGACCATGACCTTATAAGAGCCCTGAGCCAGGACCCAAGTTCCAGATCCTCAAGTTCCTGACCCTCAGAAGCTGGGGAGATAGTCAATGTTTACTGTCATTATAAGCTAAGTTTTAGGATAGTTTGTTACACAGCAGTAGATAACTAATACAGCTGGCCTTCTTGTTTGCTAATAATCTTTGATTATGAACACATTACTTGATTTATTTGGTGAGGTTCTGTGGGTTCAAAATGGATAAGGCTTTCAGAGTAGTTGTGCTTTCTGCATGTGGCTTTGGTTTGCTCATAGATGGAAACTTCTGTTTACCTTGAAAGTCATCAGCCAGTTGCAGAATCTTAGGCTCAGCTTCTATACCATACAAAAGACTGTGTCATATGTAGTAAGCTCTAGTAGCAGGAAGCCTTCAGGACACCTGGTCAGCCACAGTGCTAAAGCAAATAGCCGAAAAGATTTTACAAAGGTTTTCTCACCTAGAGGATTGGAGCAGACTGCTTCTTTCCACTTCGGGGGTGCTCAGTATCGTTTTATCAAGGGCTAGGTGGCTCCAGAGGATTAGCTTGAAAGACTTCTTTTAAGTCACCATTGACCTGTTGATAGAAATAATCTGGTTGAGTTTGAACATGCCATCAAACATGGGGGTCCATAAGTTGACATTGTTCTTCAGCCTTCCCAAATGACATAGGCTAAATTATTTAGCTTTCTGAATGCCAAAAATTCAGGGTGCTTAAGCAGTGTGGTTTTACCAAGGCAAGATTTCTGGAAACCACGACGATCCTGGGAATCTGATGGGCTGAGGGTTACCTCTGGCCATGCTCTCCTGCCTCTCTGGTTCTCAGTTTCCAAGCCTATAAAATGGAGACGGTTTGAGATGACTGTTAAGATCTTTTCCAGCTCCCATGTATTTGAAAATATCTATGCATAATGTATTTGGCCGAAGAAAATGATATATAACATAGACCGCTCTTGACACCAAGCTGCTGAGAAAGCTGAGAAATAGTAAGATTTATTCTCTAATTCCAATTTCATTCCAATTTACATTTCACATTTCATTACTCTCAACCTTTAAAGACCCTTTCACTAGCAGTAAAAAGGTCTCAGACATGGTAGTACTTTTGAAATAGCTATAGTAAGCATCTTAGCAGGAAGGAGTTTAAACCTGTCTGAGAATAGGAATGAGACAACGGGACTCTTAGGGATGAGACAGGGAGAAGAAAGGTGGCATTAAGAGAAGTGAGTGAACAGCAAGTCACACTTTGCTAAATCACAGTCTCAATCAGGGGCCAACTCTGGCTTCAGAGTTGGTTCCACTGGTTCCAAATAGGAAAAGGAGTACGTTAAGGCTGTATATCGTCACCCTGCTTATTTAACTTATATGCAGAGTACATTATGAGAAACGCTGGGCTGAAGGAATCACAAGCTGGAATAAGATTGCCGGAAGAAATATCAATAACCTCAGATATGCAGATGACACCACCCTTATGGCAGAAAGTGAAGAAGAACTAAAGAGCCTCTTGATGAAAGTGAAAGAGGAGAGTGAAAAAGTTGGCTTAAAGCTCAACGTTCAGAAAATAAGATCATAGCATCTGGTCCCATCACTTCATGGGAAATAGATGGGGAAACAGTGGAAACAGTGGCTGACTTTATTTTTCTGGGCTCCAAAATCACTGAAGATGGTGACTGTAGCCATGAAATTAAAAGACGCTTACTCCTTGGAAGGAAAGTTATGACCAACCTAGACAGCATGTTAAAAAGCAGAGACATTACTTTGCCAACAAAGGTCTGTCTAGTCAAGGCTATAGTTTTTCCAGTGGTCATGTATGGATGTGAGAGTTGGACTGAAGAAAGCTGAGCAGCGAAGAATTGATGCTTTTGAAGAGTGGTGTTGGAGAAGACTCTTGAGAGTCCCTTGGACTGCAAGGAGATCCAACCAGTCCATCCTAAAGGAGATCAGTCCTGAATATTCATTGGAAGGACTGATGTTGAAGCTGAAACTCCAATACTTTGGCCACCTGATGCGAAGAGCTGACTCATTGGAAAAGACCCTGATGCTGGGAAAGATTGAGGGCAGGAGGAGAAGGGGACGACAGAGGATGAGATGGCTGGATGGCATCGCCGACTCAATGGACATGGGTTTGGGTGGACTCCGGGAATTGGTGATGGACAGGGAGGCCTGGAGTGCTGCGGTTCATGGGGTCACAAAGAGTCGGACATGACTGAGCATGTGAACTGAACTGAACTGGCTTCAGAAAGGGCTTTTTGCCAACTGAAAAATGTGTTCTGTGTGTGTTCATGTATGTATATATGTGCAGAAGGATTTACAAGTAATAAAGATGAATTGACAACTTTGAGGTGGCACTATTGTAGGCCTTCTTCAGTAATGATTTTCTTTGATCCTTTCTAAGCAGGGTGCTTGCTGCAAGATGAAGATGATGAAGCAACTGGAATTGGGGTCTGCCAAGAGAGGCTTTGTCTTCACTTGCTTGGGTAAGTCGTTCTGTGGCTTCAGCCCCTGACCATCCTCCCAGCTGAACTGGGAGCCTTGCTTTGAGCGTGTTGCTCCAGGCACTCGCATACCTGCTTGTAGGAGTGGGTGGCAAACTGGAAGATAACCGCCCAGAGCTCATGCGCGTGATTGCCTTTGGCATGTCAGTCATATAGTGGATGCATTCATGATGACTTGTTCAATTAAATGCGCCTTCATTTATCTAATACAACCCACAAAATCCCTTAATTTTGCCACTTCCCACATCAAAACCAGAAAGCTGAGGAAGGAAAAGTGTAAGGAAGGTTTCGTATTAAGGATTCTGGTGACAACAACCTGGTGATTTTTCAGTCAATCAGAACTTTTTTTTTTCCTTTGGGAGGAAATAGAAAGTAGGTGGATAATTATTTAGTTGAGCTTAAAATGTTTCTTCTGCATGAGTTCCAGAGAAAATGAAGATGCTTTTGTTATCAGCAAGGTAATGAGAGGAGGGCCTAAGGTTTCAGGTAGGTTTGGGAATTTGAGAGGGGGTGGAGATGAGGGGGAGGTTTTCAATTGCGGTGTTAAGGGAAGAGGAAAATGAAGGAAAGAGAAGGTGAAGAAGTGGCTTTTTAAAGCAAAACTTTCAGAACTGTGTGGAAAGAAGGCTAAAACTTACTGAAGAAAATCAAGTTTAAAGTTGCCATTAAAGGTGTGAATTTAAAATGTACCATAATTATGACAGATTTGATTTGTTGTTCATGTGAAATATCGCATAGCCTAACACCATAAAAATAGTCTTTGATCAAATGAAAGATTTTCAAGAAGCAGAGGAAAAAATTCCAAATATAATTAGATTTACATACATCTCATTAGGTATTTCCCTGATGGCCAAAAACTGGATTCAGGTTTCTCTTTCTAGGAAAACCTTTAATTCACTGGGGAAGATGGTAGGGTACAGATATTTGAGGAGAGAGAATTTTAAGTGACGTATTTGTTGAGCTAAATTATCTATCTCTAACATGAGAAGGAGGCATTTGTCATGTTATGATGACATACATTTCCCCTGAGTCTCTTTTTTAATATTAATGTTAGTGCACAGAATTATGAAATGTTAATACTGGAGCAAAGCAGCCCATCTGGTCTCACAGGTTGATTGACTTGCTCAGTTTCTGAGTACCTGTCTGTACTTAAACTTTTTGAGTTCTCAGTCCATTTGTAAATTGATGAAGATTAGATTGGATGAAGTCTTAGGTTTTTCCTCAACCCATAACTCTGAGTCTTATCTAACATATTTAATTGAGTTTAAGATATACATTTTTTCACACTTTAATAGCTCTAATATTGAAGTGTATCATACGATAGATATTTCCTAAACATTGTGTCATAATCAGCAGGTTTTACTTTTCTTTTTTGAAGGTAAGTAAAATAATGGTGCATGTAGCAATTAATGTCATGTTAGATTTGATGAAATATGTATAATTGAGGTATAAGCCCTGAACCTTCCAAACTCAGCTAATGTCATCATCCAGCCATTCCAAAACTTACTTAGTTAGTTCATATTGTTGGGCATTTTTGAGAGGCATATGGAATTTTGATCCCAGAAAAGAATTTAGCTGATAGGTGTTACACAAAGAAATTCTTCCTTTCTTCTCTTTATATGCCTATTCTAGAATAACCTATTTCTCTTTATATGAAACTATCCTGTTCCTTAGTTTTGTTCCAAAGTCAAGCCCATTTAATTCCTGGATATGATGGTAAAGGAATATAAAATAGGTAATGAGACAGACAGTTCTTTGCTATGGCTACATTTATTTATTTAACAGTCAATTCAAAAAGGATTTTTTGAATTTCCATGTATTATGCTATTTACTAATGATAAAAATAGTAAGCAGGAAGCAATGGAACAGGCTATTCAGTAAGTGAAGCACTGAAAATGGAACAATTACACAGAAAATCCTGAGTCCTTAGAAAGAGCTTTCTGTAGACAGTGATATTGAAACTGAGACCCGACAGACAGATAGGCATAGTCAAATGAATGATGAAGTGAGACAAGAAGGGCATTCCAAGCAAAGGAAGCAGAATGTTCAAAGACCCATGATTCAAAACAAAGCATGATATCTTCGGGGAAATAACTTTTGTTTAGAATGGCTGGTTACTCATGATAGTATCAACTTCTTCTAAATCAACCCTTGAACCTATAGGCATTTTCATTGAATCTGAGCTAAATTCTGTGCTAGGTATGATAAAACTGTAGATATATAGATTTCAAAATGGAGTCATACACCACATAATTAGATAATATACTTCTAAAGTAGCCATTGAAGACTTCTTGGTTCACCCATAGCTCTTTAAACTCACGATATTCCAAAGGAAACTCATTCTCTTTAAATCCTGCATCTCTTGTTCCTTCCCCTTTCCCATTCTTGGTGAACAACCTTACCTTGTCAACCAAGTTCCAAGTCTTGAAATCATGCCAATATATGCAATAACATTTTCCAAATCTAATGCGTCATCAAGTTCTGTAGTTTGATTTTCTCACTCCGTTCTTTAGGTATACTAATATCAGGCAAAATGTACTTAAAATGCATATTTTTACTAAGAGAAAAAATATTTTATAAGAGACTAAGAATGACTTTTTTTTTTAAATAATAAAAGGGTCAGTATATGGACCTAAGAAGAAAGGCCCAAATACCTACAAAAAACTGACAGAATTGAAGGGGAAAAAAATGGATAGTCATACCTTAGAAGAGGCTGCAAATGAGGGTGCTCTAATAAACACCTGTTATCTTTGTTGATTTTAATACTCTTCCTTTCTTAAAAATGTCCTTTTTTTTTTTTTTATGGCTCACGTGTAGCTTTCCAACCATAGGGATGGACATAGGACATATATTTCACCAATTAGGTTCCCAAAGGCTCTGAAATTAACTCATAATCCAAGATGGGCCAGTTAAAGAACTCAATGGAAATTTAGTGCTCTTCTACCCACATTTTAGGGAAGATTTATCAAGCTAGAATGATGCGATTCATTATGCCTATGACTGAAAAAGAACGTGCATACAGAAGTAAACAAGCCAAGAAACAAATGGATTTCAAATAGAGAAAGCTGGTGCTTTCATTACATAATTTTGAGGTCCTGGATGATTCCTGAATCCAAGATATCTCGAGAATTTTAACTTACCTGAGCCATTTTGTTCTTCTTTTCCTTATGCCTCCACTGTTTGAGTGGAGTCGGTCCTTTACAACTCTAAGAATCTGAAATAAAACAGCAGTTAATAATTACAGTTCTGGTCACCAATTCCAGGGTTGGGGGCAGGAGGGTTCCTACACCAAGTAATTTTAAGACACCAGCTGGGTGTCCTGTAATTCAAGTCAGTTCCAGTGGTGTCTACCTGGAAAGAGCATAAGATCCCACTGGTAAGGGCTCAGTCTTCCAAGACTGCCTCCTCCCCATCCCCACATCAGATGGCCATCAAAAGTCAGGTTGTCACCGGAGTTTCATGCTAACTCACTGTAGATCAGAATTTCCAGGGACTCCGTCATCAGGTTTGATTAATTTGCTAGAGGGGCTGAAAAACCCCGAGAACGCTTCACTTACTGGATTACTAGTTTGTCATAAAAGGATATAACTCAGGGACAGCCAAATGGCAGACGTGCACAGGCAAGCTATGGGTGAAGGGGCTCTGAGCTCTGTGCTCTCCGAGTGTGCCATTCCCCCCAAATCTCTGAGTGTGTTCAGCCACCTGGAAGCTCTCTGAAGCCACACTTTTGGGTATTTACAGAAGTTTCATTACACAGGCATGATTGAATAAATCTTTGGCCATTGAAGATTGATCCAACCTGGGAAGGAGGGAGAGTCAGGGGGTGGGAGTGAATGGTGTGATTGGTTCTCCTGACAAGTCTCTATCCTTTGGTTGGGTCCACAGTCTCCTCATTAATATAACAAAAGATACCATTCCAGCTCCCTATACTTAGGAAATTCCAATGATTTAAGAGCTATGTACCGGGAATAATGGACAAAGACCCAGTATATATTTCTTATAATAAATCACGATGTCACAGTAATAAAAATGCATCAGTAATCAGAATGGTTGGAAACATATAACTGGTTATTGAGCAGAGGTACACAGAGAAAACAATTTTCTTTTTCTCTAATTTCTGTTCTTTAACATGACGAGTCATACCTCTAATTCCTTCCTGTAATTATTTGAGGCGATCCTTAGTTTCCTCATCATTATTAGACTGTTTAGGTTCTTATTGCTCACTTTCAGGAAGCAAAGAATTCTCAGAAGTTTAAATCAGAATTCTAGTTGCCTATCTAATTTGAGTTGAGTGTCTTGTCTTTTCACAGTGGAAGCCAGACACTTGACTCTGGCTTGCAGTTGGGAACAAGCCATGAACTCAACTTTCAGATTTCTTCCTTCCTCTTTCAAGCCTGTATTTAGCTGCTGTTTTTGTAGTTCTGTCTTGGCTAATAGTAAATCACTAGTGTGTTCTCCATTATAGCAAGCTTCTAGATACTGATTTCTTCATGTACACCTTTTCATCTTTTTTTTTTTTGAGCTCTTCAACCGGTGTCTCCAAGCATTATTGTTCCCTGAGATTGTTCCAGATCATCGCTTCATAACATGGGTGATATACTTTCTAGCTGACCAAGAATGACATCCTTTCAGCCTTTGTCCTCAGGGATCCATCCTGTTAGGATCCCTTCTTCCCTAGAAGCATTTTCAAAAGTTTGACTCCATCAAGACCACTCAAGATCACTTGGTCTAAAAAGAAATTCATGCCTTGCGTTCAGGCCAGACTGTGGGTAGTCTACTCCCCAAGCCACTATCTCTTCCATGTCTTGCCATGGATGGCAGCTGCAGCCAGTCATTTATCTTCTGATTCTTCCAGTTTACATCAGGTTCCAGGATCTATTTTTATGGCTACTCTCAAACTTCAGGGGACATACAAAAATTCCTCCTTAATGGCAGCCAGTCCTGCCAAAACCTCCCTCATCAAGATAGAATGTACTGAGTAAAGCTAAAAATCTGCGTCTTGAAAGGATCTGATTTGAGAGCATGATGTGGTTTATTTTCTTTCGTAGACATTCAGAGTCTCAGGGAGCCCCACTTACTGGGTTTGTGGGGAGAACTCTCCTTCCCTTCTTCATATGCACTCCTCCGAGTAACAGCAGGTGGCTGAAATGGGGAATTTTCAGTCAAGGGAAACTCCTTGGGTTGATTGATGATGTTCATAAGAAAATTCTTAGGCAAGTAGTAAAGATGAAAACAAGCCAAAGGGGTTATTAAGAGAGCAGAGGAGAGGGGATGAGGGGATGAAAGTTGCAGATGCAGACAATTCAAGTGTGGAGTTGTGGGGATGGAAAGAAGTTGCAAATTAGTAAGAAGTACATACAGAGCAGGAAAGCTTGTTCAGAAATTTGCTGTTATTATTTATTGTTATTTGCTGTTGTTGTTAGTAACTTCAGCATGTTTGAAGGCAGAAGTAGGAACTGGTCATGATTGTGAAAAAATTGTGGAGCACAGCTCCTCTGCATCTGGATGGACTTTATCAAGAGCTCACACAGATAGGCAGATTAACTTTCTGAAAGAAAGTTTACCCACCATCTGAGACTGGATGATAGTATCACAGTATTCACCAGAGTGTGGACTCCTATCTCCTGAGTCAAATAGGGGGCAAGACAATCACTGAAAGTGGCAGAGTGAAAAGGAAGAAAGAGAAGGTCTAGAAAACCCAGCGAAACACAAAGGAGGATTTGTAGAACTGAACTGCTGCTTAGTCGCTAAGTCCCATCTGACTCTTTATGACCCCATGGATCGTAGCCCGCCAGGCTCCTCTGTCCATGGGGTTTCCCAGGCAACGATACTGGAGTGGTTTGCCCTTTCCTTCTCCAGGGGGATCTTCACAGCCCAGGTATTAAACCTGAGTCTCTTGCATTGGCAGGCAGATTCCTTACCACTGAGCCACTAGGGAAGCCCAGAACTGAATTATCAGGCTGTAAAAGTAGGTTCCAGCTTCAGGTGGACACTAGGTTGTTGGTTGCTGGTGGCTCTTGAAAACACTCATATATTCTGAGGCTCAGGATAAGGAGTGTAGAGAGAGATGATGTGTTTGATCCAGGGAAAGAACCACCATGACTGGGTGGTTAGGCATGGCTAGAATGGGCAAGGAGAACAGAACTGAGCGTCTATGGTGCAGGCATGGGTGTGAATCCACAGAGCAGATAGGAAGAAGCAAGAGGTTCTGAGAAAACCATGGGCTCTGTTTAAGTAGGAAGCAGATCAACTAACTATCAAATGAGAAGAGGGGTTGGCATACTGGTTATTCTTTTGAAAGGAAAGCAGGTTCCAGGGATGCTGAGCACCTGGAACTGGTATGGGAAGTTGGGAGGGAATAAAGTCTTCGTCGGGTTGTCTTTTGATCTGAAATCACTTCAGCAGTGAAATAAAGAGGAGTGGCCCTGGAATGGACAAGAGTGAAGCCACATGGACAGAAGCAAAATATGTGTGTGTTCGCTTGCTTCTGAAAGCAAACATTTTGTTTTCAGCAAACAGCTTGCATCTTGTGCTTCCTTGATTTTTTTTTAAAGCAAAGGACACACACAAAACAGCCTGTCACTGCCGGCTTCCCAGAGCACGAAGACAGGCCCTTGAGTGTTTTCCAGTAACCAGCTCCCTAAGCTGGTTCTCACACGAGAAAGAAACTCAGAGTAACAAAAGGTGCCTGTGAAAGGTTCTTTGAGACTAAAATTTGGTGGAGATTAAAAGAGGGCAAAAGTTCAAATGAGAAGGAGCCATTGCCAAGTAAGCAGGAATCTTAGCCAAGGGGAAGGAAAGGGGGACACTGGTTTAAAATGCAAGTAACCATGGCGAGCCAAGAGTTCAATGCTAGAATCTGGTTAAGAAGTAATATCACACAGAGCCGGAATTGTTTATTCAAAGCAGACCATGAGAGAACAGTTGTCTCCAATGGGTCCTCTCACAGCTTGGATTCAGAACTATAAGTGCGTTTTTAAAAGCATTCGGTGCTTCTCCCTGACCCACTTGGTATTAAGCAGAAAGAAAAGAGAGCAGAAAGTTTATTCTCAGTGTCTCTTGTGGGTTTAAGACAGCTTCACATATGGAAACGCATTCTGCTGTCAGCTGTGGAACTGGTCTCCTGCTATTCTGCTTTCAGTTGCCCTTGGAAACTCTGCCTGACCTTGTGGCAACACCACCCATTTCCCAAGGTTCAGACACCGATGCCCCTCGGAAAGGAGGCAGAACGTTTCTTTCTTTACACGTACATGTTGTGCTTTGCTCCTGTTTCTGAGTGAGAAGGGCTTGCAAACAGCAAAAGGACTGTGAGAATAAAGATGAGGTATTGGAATACAAGATAAAGATAAGCCTGAGGGAATGAACCAAGAGGCTCAGCAATGACCAGAGACCTCCCTTCACATTCATGCCCTTCCATCTAGACAGCCCATTTGCTGTCATTAACGCTGGGCAGGGGGGAGCAGAGGCCTCCGTCCTCTGAGACGGCTTAATACGGCAGAGGTTTTTAGAAGGGAGAGGTTCCCGAACCTCTGAAATTTATGCAAAAGCGTAAATGTCATTTTGCACGTGCATTATTCTAGGGGAATGTGTCAGTCATGTTCGAGAGAGAAATCACCTCTCTCATCTTTTTTATTTTTAAGGTACTGAACGTGAGTGAGAGTCACTCAGTTGTGTCCGACTCTTTGCAACCCCATGGGCTATACAGTCCATGGAATTCTCCAGGGCAGAACACTGGAGTGGGTAGCCATTCCCTTCTCCAGGGGATCTTCCCAACCCAGGGATCTATTAAGGTACTAATCCTCAACTAATAGTCAAGGGCAATATACCCTTATACTTGATTATCTCCCAAATTTCCCACCTGGAATTCCATCACTTTGGAAATCCACCTATGAATTTGAGTGGATACAAACATTTAGACCATAGCAACTGTCTGACTCAGAGTAGATAATCCGTAAATGCCCTTTATTATTGTTTTCTCAGAACCAGAATAGCAAAATATTACTCCACAGTTGGAACAATAATTGTTAATAGTTGTTCAAAGTGTTATATAATCAGGATTGATAATAAGACAGAAAGAGAATTTATTAGCTGTTGGATTGTCTACCCCACGATTTCATCAGCAATATCCAAAGATGCTAAAATTTCAGCTGTCGATACAGCTTGGGTTATATGATTCATTCTTTCATTCACATCATCTGTCAGACATTTACTCTGCGTATTTTTGTGGTGAGGTAAGTGCTGTAAGTATACCAGGATGAATAAGACTTACGTATAACTAAGTACATAAATAAAGATGTGGTATGAGCAGTGGCTTAATAGGAATGCAAAGAAAATATTAAGGAAATAGAGAGATGGGGTCAATTCCCTGTTAGTTCTCTCAGCATTTTTCTGAGAACTTCCTGATCTTAACCTAACCCCCAGGATGACACTTGTGATGCATTAAAAGGAGAGAGTTTTCAGCTTCAATAAGGCCCATGAGACGGGTTTGGGGGGAGGAGGACCAAGTTGGCCATCATGGCTGGTTAGGACTCCATCTTCTGCTCTCATTCATAGCTTGGTGGATCAGAGCCCAGATTCAGGAGGAAGACTACCTGGGTTCAAGTCCTATTTTTCTCAATACCAGCTCTGTGACCTTGGGCAAGTTCCTTAATCTCTGTGGGTTCCAGTTTCCTTAATATATAAAATGAGGATGATAGTACATTCTAGCATTGCTATGAGGATTAAATAAGTAAATTTGAGAAGCACCAGAACAATGCCTGGCACATAGTATACTTTATTTCTGTACTTAATAAATAACTAGATCATCACCTCTGAATTATGATACCTCTGTCCCATACCAGACATATCTGCATGGATAAATACGATGATTAACAATCAGTTGTTGAATGAATGAATGAAAAGTAAATGACCTTGGGAAAATGCCAGTAGGAAAGAAAACACAAGGAAATGACTTTAAAAAGAGCTAATTTGATAGTTAAGATACTTTCAATTGCTGCTTCCTTGTATGAAAGCCTCTAATGTTCCAACTCCATTAAAGTCCAAAATCTTATGGCATGGTTTATAAATTTAAAAGGGTAGGGTTTGCAGTAGTAATATGTAAACCCCTATAGCTCAGTGGTTTAGGAAAACAAAAGTGTATTTCTTTCAGTAACAAAGCCTGTTGAGAGTTCTCATCCATCTGATTGCTGAGAAATGCAGGCTCTGTTTATCTTGTGATGTTACATCTCCTGTCACCGTGATGAGGAGACAGAAGAACGGAGAAGGAACCTTAACTCTCCATTTACTCTTTTTTTATTGGAGTGTAATTGCTTTACAATGTTGTGTTAGCTTCTGCTGAACAACAAAGTGAATCGGCTATATGTATATGTATCCCCTCCCTCTTGAGCCTCCCTCCACACCTGCCCCCTAATCATCCCACCCATCTAGGTCATCACAGAGCCCCAAGCTGAGCTCCTATGCTATGCTGCAGGTTCCCATTAGCTATCTGTTTTAATAGATAGCTATAGCTAATAGGTGGTAGTTATTTATGTCAATCCTAATCCCCCAATGCAACTCCCCCACCTGGTTGTTGACATGTCCGTTCTCTACGTCTGCATCTCTATCCTGCCATGCAAATATGTTCATCTGTATCATTTTTTAAAGATTACACATACATACATTAATATACAGTATTTTTCTCTTTCTGACTTACTTCACTCTATGACAGACTCTAGGTCCATCCACATCTCTGCAAATACAAACAGCTCATGCAGCTCAATCTCAATAAAACAACCCAATCAATAAATGGGTGGAAGACCTAAGTAGACTTTTCTCCAAAGAAGACATACAGAAGGCCAAGAGGCGCATGAAAAGATGCTCATCATCACTAATTATTAGAGAAATGCAAGTTAAAAATACAATGAGATATCACCTCAGACCAGTCAGAATGACCGTCATCAAAAAATCTACAAACAATAAAAGCTGGAGAGGATGTGGAGAAAAGGGAACCCTCTTGTACTGTTGGTAGGAATGTAAATTGATACAGCCACTGTGGAACTCTATGGAGGTTCCTTAAAGAATTAAAAATAGAACTGCCGTGTGACCCAGCAATCCCACTACTGGGTATATACTCTGAGAAAACAATAATTCAAAATGATCCATGTACCCAGTGTTCATTGCAGCACTGTTTACAATAGCCAGAACAAGGAAACGACCTAAATAAATGTCCCGTGACAGGTGAATGGATAAAGAAGATGTGGGAGATATATACATATGATGGAATATTACTCAACCATAAAAAGAATGAAATTGGATCTTCATTTACCTTAAGTGCCGTGTCCCAGATGCATGTTCTTTCTGCTCACACACAGCCCGTCCCTCAGAACTAGTCCCATGTCCCAAATGCAGCCAAGCGGGGAGGCTAGTAAATGTAGGGGCCCATGGGTATTCAGTGAACAGCATCTATGCCACAAATGGCATACAAGCCCTCAGTGATCTGATCCCAACCCTTCCTGCCGTGTCTTTTGAGTTAAATGAGGTCTTGAGGTCTCATCAGAGTGTCCAATAATCACGAGATGTATACAACAGCCTTTCATCGCAAGGAGTCTGGTAGTGGTCTGAAGAAACCATTCTCTAGACTCCTATTTAGTTTTTTTGGAGAAAACAAATACAGAATGGGGCTCCTGCCCCCAAGTTGCTTATAATGTATTTAAGGAAATATGGTAAGAGAGTCAAGAGGATAAGGCAGTGTCAGATTAGCTGTAACTGAGTGCAAGAGACGAGGTAGCTTGGTTTTGTAGAAGGCCCTTGAGAGTTGGAATCAGACAGTACTAGGCTCCAAAGTTTACTAACTGTATTAAGGAAGTCACTTCTAAAGGTATATATCACCATACATACTGTAAGTGTACACACACAAGCATCCTTAGTAACTCAATAAATAGTAACTACTATTGTTATTTGTTTTTCTTTTTTATATAAAAAAAAATCTTTGAGAAATAGATTTTTCCCCCAGGTATGCAATAACATAAGATATTAGCCCAGTTATTTTTTAACCCCTGTTGTTCAGCAGCCCCAAAACAAAACAAAGGTAATCGAACTGAAAGAATTTCTTCCACACATGGTCAGGTGTGAGCTGAGCTCTGAACACCTTTCCTGTTACATTTCTGGGGAACACCAGCTCACGAAAGCTACACTCAGCAAGATGAGAACAGCAGCTGGTTGGGGTGCCCTGCAGTGGTGAGCAGCCCAGGAGTTTTTGCTTTATCCCTGCTGGCCCGCAGGACACTCGTGGAGCCTTGGAGTGGACTGAGAGTGTGGGGAGGGCACGTAAAACAGGAAAGTACCAGTGCCCTTTCCGCTGCAGCAAAAGCCTCTCTACTTGGCCAATCCTGGGTTATGGGGGACTTCTTTTTCCCAAGTCAATTGACTGAAGCTTTGGATTCATTACCATTTGAGCCACCAGGGAAGCCCTTCTAAGTCATAGATTACTGAATTATTTCAAAATTTATGAGATAGGGAGACTATTATCTGCTTGGCCCTTTGGATTACGCTGATATCCAGAATCAATTCTGAATAGCAGATATCTCCTCTCTTTTCCCGAGTCCTGTTCACCCCAGGCCCTGGGAACTCATAGAGGGTGTTGACAGGTGTCCTGCATGTATCCTGACCCATGATGGGAGGCTCTGGCTGAATGGAGCTCCTACTCTCTGGCCTCACACTGTTGAATGCCACAAACCCCAGTGGATTCCTTTTTATTCTGCAAATACTCAGTAGTATTATGAATAAGAATATCATCTTACCATCTCTCTCAAAGCACAGAAGCAAATAGAAAGGAAAAAAAAATCCCATAATTTTAACTGCATGAAGCCGTGTGGGGCTCTGTTCATCAGAGAATTCAATTCCGCTGAATAATTCTCCGTAAGCACGAATGATAAAAGAGGGGATTATTACCCATCTGTTTGCCCTCTCGGCTTCTGTCCAGCCCTGATTGTCTTCTCATGCTGGACCCATCTGATGGCTTCAGTGATGCAGGAAGGCATCACCAAATATGAACACAGTCCCAGGCTCTGGGCGCCTCTCGCCACACTGAGGCGGAGCCACACAAAGTATTTTGTCTTTGAGCATTTCAGCCAACTGGGGCTAGAATAAGATATTTAAGGTCAAGGCCGTGACATCTGTGGCTGGTAAAGGGCCAAGAGAGATCATTTTTGTCTTCTGCAGCATGCATGCAATCTATTCATCACCAGGCATCAAGATCTTGACAGGGCAGCCAGGGAAAACAGAGAGAAGGGCTCTCAGCTCTGCTGTCAGGGTTGCTGTGTATATTATTTTGCCTTGTTTCCTCCAACCTAATATAGAGTTTTCTTAGGCCTGGGTGAGACTTTGCAGGGCCTTTTTCTCAAGAAGATAAATTTGAAAGGGAGTTGGACAAAGAAGGAGAAGGACTTTGAAGCATTGACTATTCTTGACCTCCAGATTGTGTAATCCAAAGGCAGTACTTTTAGAGAAATGGGCATGGTGGCCAAATTTTATAAACCTCATCAGAAAATGAAACAATTTTTTTATATCAAACCACTTCCACTTAAACCCCATGTGAAAAACCTATCCATCACTCTCTTCTACGCTTCAAGTCTTTTCAGTTTGTGCAGAATTACAGATGATGAAATAGAGACACTTTCAATTAGAATAAAAATATTTTCTTTGGTGAAGATCACCTTTTCCTTATTTTGTGAATTTTTATGAATTATCTTAGACAGTGGAAGTTGTAGCTATACTTAAATGCTTTCAACTCACACTGTTAGACCCAATCATACAGATGATAGTAAGAGAACCACTGTGGTGTCAAAGACCTGAGTTCAAGGCTTTAAAACTGACCACCATGTCTTCTCTACATCTTAGCACTTCATTTTCCTCACCTGTAAAATAATACAGTTGGGCAAGATTGTTTTCAAAGTCCCTTCTGATTCTGAGAGTCTCTTTTTCTTGAGGGTGTTTGCTTCAAGTGGCATTTGCACTAAGTATTAACAATTTCTCTGTATTGATTTTGTGGCTACTCTATTAAATAGAAACATGCTTATCTTCATCTTCCTGAGTGTAACAGAAGCTAAGACAGAGAAGGTGACATGACCTTCACCTTTTAAAGGCACATTATACTGACCAACTTCTGGGCTGTGTGCCCCTAATCTACTTTTGATTATGTCTCTTCTCTCACTAAAGACATGACAATAAGAAATTCAGGAAGAAAATGCCTATCATGATTTCACACACCCCCACTTTCATTTAAAAATGTATTGCGATTACATACTCATTTTGTAATTAACTTTGTGAATCTCTGTGATACTACTGTGATCAGAATTTCAGAACATTTTTGAAAGGTACATTGTCTCCTGGTGCTTCTGCACAGGGAATTGTGTTTTGCTGCTGGACAATTTCAAGGCTACAGAAGCACACTCCTAAGTAGTTATCATGAACCCAGGTAACAGCAATCGAGCAACACCAGCCTACACACTCAGTTCCTTACAGGGATCTTATTTTACTTTTCAGACTCAAAGAACTGGCTTCACCCTGCACTTTTTCAGGATCCAAGAGAAAAGTATAATGAACTATAACATCTAGCGTCAGAATTCACCTCCTCTGAAGTCTTGGGTAGTCATACTACTTTGACTACATTTCTAAGGACAAAGGGGAAGGGGTTGGTAACTGACGTTTATTAACTCCTTTCCATCATATATTCCAGATACCACGTTAGGTGTGTTATAAACCTTTTCCCATCTAATCCCTCCCAGCTTTCTGTGAGGTAGGAAGTATTATGGCTGTACTACAGGTGAGACCCTGAGGCTTGGAGATATTTTGGATATTACTGAATATTTCACACTAAGGCGGAGAAGGCAATGGCACCCCACTCCAGTACTCTTGCCTGGAAAATCCCATGGGCGGAGGAGCCTGGTAGGCTGCAGTCCATGGGGTCGCTAAGAGTCGGACACGACTGAGCGACTTCACTTTCACTTTTCCCTTTCATGCACTGGAGAAGGAAATGGCAACCCACTCCAGTATTCTTGCCTGGAGAATCCCAGGGACGGCGGAGCCTGGTGGGCTGCCGTCTATGGGGTCGCACAGAGTCGGACACGACTGAAGAGACTTAGCAGCAGCAGCAGCAGCAGCACACTAAGGATATATAGAAATAAGATTGGAACCCAGCTCTGTTTATCAAATCTATGTGGTAGGTTTCTGATTTTTTCCTTCCTTTTGAAAATGTTCAAACTGATTGCCCTGTGAAGTGAAAGTGTTAGTCACTCAGTCATGTCTGACTCTTTGCAAGCCCAGGGACTGGAGCCCTCCAGGCTCCTATCTCCACAGGGATTTTCCAGGCAAGAATACTGGAGTGGGTTGCCATGCCTTCCTCCAGGGGATCTTGCTGACCCAGGGATCAAGGCCAGATCTCTTGCATTGCAGGCAGGTTCTTTACTGTCTCAGCTACCCTTTGCCCTGTATGCATAATATTAATACATTTCATATATCAATTCTTAAAATATCTAATAGCTTATTTTCATTTCCTACCACACAATCATCAGCAAATAAACAGAAAAAGACATTTTTTGGAGTCTGATGTTTCCCTGTCTGGCATTTTACAAGGAAGACCAAGATTCTGCACATGCTTTTAGATGCGACGTAGGATCTTTGCAAGCCAACCATTGTTGCTGTTGTTGTTCAGTGGCTAAGTTATGTCCAACTCTTTTGTAACCCCGTGGGCTATAACCCACCAGGCTTCTCTGTCTGTGGGATTTCCCAGGCAAGAATACTGGTGTGGGTTGCCATTTCCTTTTCCAGGAGATCTTCCCAACCCAGGGATCAAACCCATGGCTCCTGCATTGGCAGATGGGCTCTTTACCACCGAGTCTCCAGGGAAGCCCAAGCCAACCATGATGGAGTCTAAAATTCATGACCCTTAAAGCTCTTCCCTGCTACAAAAGCATCTACTTGTCCTGCCTTTTTATCAAGCAAGGGGGTATCGTTCTTAGGGATAAAGAACACAGGCAAGTATATATGAGAGTTACTGGTGGCAAATAACCACTCGAGTCTTGTGAACATGTTTAGTCAGTTTAAGAGCTTAATTTTTTTAAATCTTCCCAAAGAAGGGGAGATTTCAGGATTTTATTCTGTCCTGGATACAGTTACCTGTATGTATAAAAATGGAAAATATAGATTTTGAAAAACACCAAGTTACTTAGAAACTATGGAAATTTCTTGCAATCTCAAGAGAGAGAGGAAAGTCAACAACACCAAAGGCAGTCTGCAAGCCTCAGACAGATTAAAAATACTGAAGGCCACATGTATGTCGTTTTACCAGATGTGCACGTCAGCACAAACGTTCGTCCCCAGCAATCCCTGCGGCAGGGCAGGGTGCCCCGGGGGAGAGATGCTCAGTCTGTATCTAAGGAAATATCCTTAGCTTGTGCCATCAAATGCTGAAATTTAATGTTTCTTTTACTCTTATCCAATTGAAGGATGCTTTAGTCCCAAGAGAGAGAGTCCTGAAAAACAATCCCCTTTTAAAAATTAATAGTTTTTTAATTCTTAACAAGATCACATATTTCTAGGAAACAAGGAATTCTTTGCAGGTTTTTCCTCACATTATGTTCTCGTGTTGCAGCACTTGTCAGGATCCCACAGCTTCTTGGTGTTGCTAGTCGCACTGCAGATATAAGTGACCTTCTATTGCGTGCGTGCTGAGTTGTTTCAGTAGTTTCAGACTCTTTGTGACCCTATGGGCCATACCCCACCAGAATTCATGGGATTCTCCAGGCGAGAATTACCAGAGTGGGTTGCCATGCCCTCTTTCAGGGGCTCTTCCTGACCCAGGGATCAAACCTGAGTGTCTTATAGCTCCTGCATTGGCAGGCAGATGCTTTACCACTAGCATCACCTGGGAAGCCCATGACCCTCTATACCCTGAACTTATTTTAGAGATTCAGTGTCTGGCAGCTGTTCTTGTGAATTTCATGTATTTAATTTTGCTTCTTAGCAGACTCTACTGTTGTGCCTGGGTTGTTTACAATGGAATTATTGGCATTCACATTGAAGTGATTAACCAAAGGAGATGCTCACTTCTTGCTCTTTTTCTTGGGAGAAGATGATAACGAATTGACAAAAAAAAAAAAAGATACAAAGGAAAAATGCCAGATCTGTTTAAATCCAAATTCCTGTTGGTCCTTTGATATAGGCACAGGCTATTCTTTGTGTTGAAAGTAGGAAATCTCAATGTTTAAAATCTTGAAGATAGTTTTATTGACCAATTATCTCACAGCAGAGGTCCTAGCTCACATATAAGAATATAAAACTTGCTTGAGGATTCAGTACATAACATCTCATCCTTTGTTTCTTTGACTACGCAGTTCAGAGAGCAAGATGCTCTCTCATTAGCTCTAAGCCCTTGCTGCACATTAGAATCCCCTTGGGAGGGTTTGAAACCTACCATTGCTCAGGCCCTCTCTGCCCCCAAAGTTCTGGTTCAGTTTTACTGGGCTGAAGCACAGACTTTTTAGTTCTAAAAACTGCCCGGATGAGTCTAATATGCCGTAGGCTTGAGCATCACCACAGCTTCACACAACTCTTATCAGTGGAGTAGAAGACACACATGTGAGCCAGAAATATATCTCATCATCTGGAGGAAGGGGAGAAAAAGGCAAGAAAATGTTAGTTGGGTTTGAGATCACCAACAATTCTTAGAAATTATTATTAATTCTTCTTCCTACTCCATGGCAGGGATGTGGCATATTGGGAAGATCCTGACCTTGACATTGGGCAAGTGACCAGGATTCCAATGTCAGGGTCACCCCAATATTTCAGATGCAGAGTCTCAAAGGCAAGCTTAGTAGATTTTACTTTAGTGATGCTAGTCCCCATATTAGGACATGGAATGGTGACAGTGACGTCAATTTCAAGCTGGTTAGAGCTGGGATTCAGAAGTCATAATAAAAATAATATTTAAAATATTTTTAACACTCTTCTACTTATGATTTGCCCTCACCATCACTCCTCGCTTTCCACCACGGGCCCACAATTGCTGGGTGCCTCCATATGTGGTCCATCTTAATTTTTTTAACCTCTGTAGCTCCATCCTTTCTTTATCTTCCTCTAATCTTCTCATCCTGATTAAGAAAATGGCTGCCTTTCCCATCCCATCATGGATATGCAGTGCTCTTCCTGAGGATTCTTTTAACCCCTGTTTTAGCTGCCTTAGGCTACTCCAACTCTTCTACTAGCCTTTCTTACTTCTCATTCATTGGACTATGTCTTCCGTGTTGCCTCCTATTCAAGGCCTCTGGCCCAGTTGTTAAATTTTCTTATGTAATTCTGAGCAAATCACCTGGGAAAACTGATATTCTTACCTAGGAGTTTGGGTACCTGGAGAATTAGGGGCTCCAAAGCATGACATGCTTGTAAGATTGAATCCTGACCCTGCCTCATGCAAACTATTACTAAGGTGGGAATGATTATATCTGTATAAAAGCTGTTATAGAGATTACAGTGAAATAATACATTCCAAGTAGCTGGCATATATTGACACATATCAACTGCTGACATCTGTCTCCTCTGTATTCTTTGAGGGCAGAGAACTGTGATATGGAACTCATCTAGACTTTTATTAGTATCTGGTGTCTCTGGTTTTAAACATATGGGATATAGTCCTATAATTCCTAAGAAAGAAGACTGTGAAGATTTTGTTTTAATTATTCAGGAGTTTTATTAATGAATATTTTATATTAGTATAATATATACTATATTATATTTTATATTGTATAAAATATGTTTTATATTATATATATTTTAATTATTAAAATAATTTAATAGTTAAAACAAAAATAATTTAATTATTAAAATAATATATAATATAATATATTCTATATTTATATAATATTTTATATTACTTTATAATTAGTGTGATTATACTATATTAGTATAATTATTATTGAAAAAAACTTGATTCATCATGAATTTGGAAACAGAAATTTTTACAGGTGGACTATTGGGATGCACTTATTTGAAAGGGATACAGATTACATTGAAGATGTTAATATTTGTCTCATGAAAATTCCAGGTTCCCTCCTGCTTTAAAAAAAAATTTTTTAGAGCAATTTTATGTTCACATCCAGATAGAGCAGGGAGTACAGAGAGTTGGCATCTGTACCCTGACCCCACACTGCATCACCCCTACTATCAATATCCCGCATCACAGCAGTACATTTGTCATAGTTTATGAACATACACTGACACGGTATCATCACCCAAAGTTCATACTTTACTTTAGGGGTCACATTCTGTCACATTGTCACATTCTGTGGGTTTTGACAAATGTCTAATGACACGTATCCACCATTATAGTATCATTCAGGAAACTCACTGCCCTAAACATCCTCTGTACTCTACATGTTCATTCGTCACTCCCCATAACTCCTGGCAACCATTGAACTTGTTAATTTCTCTGTAGCTTTGCTTTTTCCAGAATGTCATATATTTGGAATCATACCATTTGGAACTTGTTCAGATTGCCTTCTTTCATTAGTAAGTGCATTTAAGTTTCCTCCATGTCTTTTCAGGGCTTAATAGCTCATTTCTTTTTAATGCTGAATAATATTCTATTGTCTGGATGTACCACAATTTATTTATCAATTCACCTACTGAAGAACATCTGGGTTGCTTGCAAGTTTTGGCAGTTGCGGATAAAACTGATATAAACACCCATGTGCAGAGTTTTGGAGAGAAGTCTTCAGTTCATTTGGGTAAACAGCAGTGAGCACAATTGCTGGGTCATAAAACCTCAATTTTTGTGTTTCAGCATTTACTGTCACTGTCATTTACAACATGGGAGATTAAATTCACTTGAGAGTCATAACAGCAGCTTCAATCAGATACACTCAACCCTCAAGTGGGATGCTGTACTCAACAGTTGGCTAATTCGAGCAGTACAAATGTCATAATTTCAGAGACGCTTGCTGTTTTGATGGTGTATTTCACGCTATGGAGGGATCCCCGTGAAAGAATTCATTGTTTAGTTCTCGTGTGTCATGGTTTTCAAAATGTTATGCCCTAACCCATATCCAATGCTATGCCCACTTAATCCACACTTTAAATATGAATGATCTGAGCACATCTGCTAAACTAATAGGGCAGCTCCAAACAAAGGTATTTAGAGTGAGAGGTGAGGATAAGAGATCTCGTTTGGGGGAAAGAAGATCCTAGGTCAATGAGCTTGTAATAATAAATATCTCATTATAAAAGAGGAGAAATATTCTGAGTACAGCTTGATTGCCACCTCCCAGATGTGTCTTGCAACCTAGCTCTCCTAGATGCATATCTAGGGCAGTGGAGAGCAGAAACTGTATATTAAAGCTGAAATGATTGTCTTATTTTTCTAAGATAATAACAGAACAATGAAGCATAAACAGTCTTATTTCAGGAACTCTAGACCATAGTGTAATGAAAGAGGAAAAATATGCTTTCCCACTGAGCCACAGATAACCTTGTAGACTTATCGAAATAAACCACCAGTGGGTGATAGAAGCTGTGAGAGCCTGCGAGATACCTGAGTGCCAGTGTTACCGCCTATCAGATGGAAGGATGTAATGGTTACCAGGTAGAGCAGCAGTGGAGTGGAGCAGAGCAAAATCCTTTGAGAGCACATGGATGCTAATTCTTGAGAATTCTCAGCAGGTGAGGCTTAGAGGGAAGATGACATTCTAGGCATGGGGAGACACAAGGGGGAAGAAGCATGGCTCCCTTATGAAGCCAGCCCACAATGCTAGCCCCAGCTGTTTCTCTCTATGCCATTCAGGGAGAAAGAAAGAAATTTCTCTCCATTGTTCTCTCTGGCCAGTGTTATTTTGGGTCTCTGCTAACTGCAGAGGATCTTGTATCTTAGCAATACCCCTCTTTCTCAAACCACCCCCACAGGGTACTCTGATGCTACCTCCTGGCCTCCTGCGTGTCCTCCTCTGCAAAACCTACAGTCCAGTTATTTCCTAAACCACCCCTCCCCCTTTCCTGTGAAAACATCCACGTGATTTGACAAATTCACTCAGGTCTCTGTTTAAAACATTCTTTAGGAAATCTTTTCAGTGGTTTGCATTATTTACATTTCCACAAAGGTTTTTAGTATATTAGAAAAAGTGTGATGAGTGGTAGAGATATCAGGCATCATGACTGAACTATGCAGGTGATGTTTTTGTGCATGAAGACCTGCATACATCCTTTAAATAACATTTGGACTCCCTCCTCCCCAGGCCCCAACACACACACCATTGTTATCATGTGTGTGGTTGCCCTTGGGGAACAAATGCACAGCAGTCTCCCATAAATGCCCTGTATAGTAATCTAAGTATATTTCCTCCAGTATTAGGAGCCTGAATTGTATCCATTCTGAAAACTAAATATTTTCCAAGATGTAAGGCTAAAAAACTAAAAATAATTAAAGTAAAAGGCATTCACAAGGTCAAGACTCATGGGTGTTCAGGTAAATACAGTTACTAATAAGAAGCCATTTAATTTAAATTGAAGACAAGGGTCTGAAACTCCATGCGTGATGGCTATGTCTTCTTACCGATTCAGCACGTGAGCGTCTGAATGATATATGCTTCCTTGAACAGTGTCTATCACACAGTTTATGATTAAAAAATTTTATTGCATGAATGATGGATTACTATGTTATGTGAGCATGTAGTTAGTAGGTAAATCTCTACTTGCTGTACATCTTATGCATTTCTCATCCCTAAGAAACCCTGGGTGTAAGACTGGAATGGAAAATATGCTACATAGATAGTCACAGAAGTCTCCCCAGAGCTCCATCAGACTGGGCTTTAGGGTTTCTACAAGCATCTCCACTACTGTAGAACCACCACTAGCATCAGCTTCTATCTGGGATTGCCTCTACAGCATTCTCACCATATAAATATTTTATCCGTCTTTAAGGTCTGGAAGAAATGCCAATGACTATGTAAAGTAATATTCCCATGTGTCTCCAAGTAGAAAGTAACACATCTCTCAGAATTCTCAAGTCTTTTATCTACAACTCTTAATAGATGTACATAATTAACCAAAATTATTAAAAAAAAAAAACAGATAGCACATGCCATATTTCTGTCAGATTTGAGGGTGGAATTTAATTTTTCTTTCTGAAGTATCAGTTCAGGTTCTTTCAATAAGTAGCCCTCGAACATTTGTTGATCAATGAACAAATTATTCATGTTATTATCTTTCATTTATCTACCTCTTATACTTTTCTGAAAGCATCTGTATTGCTAATAAGCATTTCTTTAAGGGTTGACTTTATGCTGCATTTTCTATTTATTTCCTCACTCTCTATCTTCCAAACTACATACCACTTTTAAAGTTCAACAATCACTTTTATAAAGTTGATTCTTAAATTTCTTACATTTTTCTTTTGCAGTATTAGACTTGCATTTCTAACTGCTAATTTACCATCACTGTATTAATCATCCGGGCTTCCCCAGTGGCCCAGACAGTAAAGAATCTGTCTGGAATGCAAGAGATGCTGGTTCGATCCCTGGTTTGGGAAGATCTGCTGGAGTAGGAAATGGCAACTTGCTCCAGTATTGTCGCCTGGAGAATCCCATGGACATAGGAGCCTGGCAGGTTATAGTCCTTGGGATTGCAAAGAGTTGGAAACGACTGAGTGACTAACACACACACACACACACACACACACACACACACACACACACACACACACACACACACATTAGGCATCACTACTTTAACACCCCCTAGTAGTCCATGCTGATATAACAATCCTGTTGTTAAAAATAGCTCTTTAGCCCAATTTCTGCACTTCTGAAAGTCATCTGTATCCTTTTGTAAAACACAAAATCAGAAACTCAGAATCATCTTAAAATATAACTTCTCCTACTTGATTCTTCCTCTGAAATTTCCCTTAAATCACAAAAATATTTTCTATAAGTACTCCAATCACCATAATTCATCCCTCCCATTTATTTTTGCAAAAAAATTATTACTACATAGTACAGAGTCTCCATATTTCTCATGTTTTCCTCATTACAATATCCAGACCTTTGCTCTCTGAGAGCTGGAATAGATATCAAAAGCCAAGTTCTCAACCTTTATTTTACCAAGAGATCAATGGGGTCAAGAGGGTGTCAAATGACTCACAAAACCTCACACATCTGGGTAGTGTGGAAAAGCTGGAAGGGGAGACTGTCTCATGACACCTGCTGTGGCATTTTTTCCCACTATCTCAGGATTCAGCATCTGTCCTCCTGCCAGATTAATGCTCATCCCCGCTGACCTGTTTGTATCATGCTCTTGCTTATTAACTACTCGTGGCTTTCTGTCGTCCGTTAGATAAGTCACCCTAGTTGTCTACACTGCAGCTCCATATTCCACTTTTAGTCCTTTTTTCCTTCTGCCCCCAAGCACCTGTGTGTATAACATTATATGCTTCTGATATAGCTTGTTCTTTTCCAACTAAATTCTATGCTTTTCCAGCTCTGTGTCTGAAGCTTATGGTTTTGTCCTCTTCCCTGACCATTTCTGAAATACACTATCAATGCCATGTTCTCTAGTACGCCTTCAGATATCCCCTTAACTGGGGAATCCTAGTTCACCTAAATGTTTGAAGCTATGATTTTTCATTGAAAGTACTTAATGCCCCTTTGTAGAATGATCATAAGCATATTTGTGTCTCTTTCCATTTTGCCGTCTCTACTTACTCATATTTATGTCTCTCACACCACTATGTCCAGTTCTTTATACAAAATGAACACTCTTGATAAACTGTAATATTTATGACAGCCCAAGCCATTGAATTTAAGTGCTTCACATACCTGCTTATTTATTTCAACACATTAGTATTTAATCTATGTTTTCAAGATGTGTATCTCACACATACAGTTGAATATAACTTTGAGTCTGAGGGGTGGTAGCATCATGAAGTTGTGGTATAGAGTCTCCTACCTTCAATAAACAAAAGCAAAAAAAAAAAAACCAGACAAAAATCCTACCCCAAATTTTCCATCAATAGCAAAGAATATGAAAAATCATAAACTTTAAAAAGTGATGACCAGTGAAAGGACAGAAGATTCTGATGTAGTGACCAAGTGGACAGAATTCCCAGCCCTGCTCCTGCCTGGGAACTAAGGATATAGGGTGCTACAAAAATCCTGAGAAAACTTCTGAATATTCTAACTTGAAAAGGAGTGGGCAAAAGGGATGAGTAGATGTGCCTGAGAAAATCAAGATAAACACGGAGTAAATGCTCTGTAAACCACATCTGGACCTCGACAGAAACAGGAAGGGCCCCTGATTCTCTTGCTCCAGCATACAGTGCTAAGCTGGGGGAGTGAGCCAAAGCCCCAAAGAGTTGACTTCGTGCCAAGCTGGGTGGAATGGAGTCTAATAAAGGACATCTGGTGGGATCTCAGCAATAACAGTGAACTCGAGACCTCAGCAAAGACTGTAGTCAGCCTCAGCTCTGCTTTCGCCTTCTCTGCATCCTGCTCTGTACGCCCTTCACTTCAGAAGGGAAGATAAACGACCCCACATAAGGTGGGAATGCTGTCGAGGTAAAATCACAAACACTATTTCAGTGAAAAAAAAATAAGATCTGAAAAAGATAGAAGAGGAAAGGAAGTGGTTTGAGAACTATGAAATTGCATTAAAGCTAAAAATATATATATAAGTGTAGAAAGGCATTTATTTTAAAAGATAGCATGAATTCTTCAACATGAAAAAAAAAAAGAAAAACAATATATAATCCAAGGAACCAAGGCAGATTCTCTGCTGCTGCTTTGCATTCACTGAGGAATCCAATAAGGATATGGATTCAGTAACACAAGAAAGGCACAATAATATAACAAAAGATCAGAATAAGAAGAAAGGGGATGTTGTAAAGAAAAAGAGTAAGATAAAAAGTACAAAAGTAAACTAGAAGCAACAAGAAACAGAAAATTATGGAGATGTCTTTTTTATTCATAGTAACAGTAAAGAGAGAATAAGTTTAAAATAATTAGAAAGGCAGTAGATGTTGAAACAACAGTCCATCCAACATCAAGGTGATCGATATTTCTGACTCTAATCAATAGGACAGAAAATAAGCATAGAGATAATACAGGAAAATTTACCTAAAGTAAAATTATGACTGAATCTTCCAGTTGGTAGGATGCATCAATACCAAGAAGAATTGATACAAAGCTAGTGATATAAAAACACATTTAGTTAAGTTATTGAATAGCAGAGCATCTTTTAAGTTTCCAGAAAGAAAAAGCATATAAAATACAGGTAGGAAAATCTGTCTGGTCTTAGAATAAATGTCAGTTTCCAAAACAGTGTAACAAAATCTCCATAGTATCAAGTCAGTGTGCTCTTCAGATGGAAAACAACATGTGTTTCCACACATGAAATAACATGTTCAGTGAAACTCAGCAGCAGTGAAACTTTTTTGAGAAACCTAGTGGAAGATTAAATGCAATGGAGAAGTTAATCAAAATAAACAATATAGAAATTAAAAAAACCATGATAGTAGGACAAAAGGTCAAATTAGTTAATGATTCTTTGATTAAACAACTGGCTTATTATTACCCCAGATACATTATAAACTACCAAAAATGAAATATTATAAAAGCAACAGACTCAAAGGAAAGGAGGCATAAACATTACTAATTACCTCATCTTTCATAGAAGGAGTTAATGATGGTAACTCAAAATATGTAAATTTAATAATCCATATTGACTGTAAAGTCTCAATTTCTACAATTATTTAATTTGCCCAGTTGCTTTTTCTGTCACTGAGAAAAATATATTCATTTGTTATATAAAACTAAACAAAATGAATGAAGTTAGAAGATATGAAATATAAACATTATAGTACTCCATCTTCAATACCCAGTGCAATTCCCCCATTAACAGAAATGTTCCTTGACCAATACATCTTTTACTGGTTTGTCACATCTACTGTCTTACAAACTACATAATTTAGTGTCCATTCATATGTTTAAATGAACTAATTACATGCAAAAATACTCGCTAAACTGTACAACACAATGCAAACATCATGACAACATGTTGAGCAGTCTTTTGGCAAGATTAAAAGTCTGTTGGCAAGAGTGAAATTTAGGACAATAATGCCAAAAATTGGAGGTAAGGGTCAGAAGCTAAAGAAAGAAGGGGTTTGGATGCCAAACCTAAACCCTTAACAATAATGGTGATGTCAGAGATCAAGCTGAGATGATGTATTCTGGGTTCACATAAAGACCTCATACCTAGTAATTTCTGGGTAAATCAATTTCAAGCAAGCAGTGTTTGATAAGCAAGTGAGCAATTGTATTAATTAATAGAAGGTCCAGAATTCACATAGAAAAATTTCTTGCTACTCTCTGAAGGAAAAAAAAAAAACAATCAACAAAGCAAAAACAGGACCTAAGACCAAAAACAAGACCAAAAGACCTAAGTGGATAGGTACAACTCATAACAGTTTTAAAAGCAAAGTTCATATATATACTATTGTTTCTATTTCTGCATTCAATTTGTTTTATATATGTTAACAATTCCCAGTTGTTTTCAAGGCTGCAATCTGCCATGATTTAGGAAAAATGCTCACTTGTATTGTGCAGCCTCTAATACATATCAGATGGGCACCTGGTTGATTTTGTTGATTTAATTGATAGACTACCGGTTATAGTAGGCTTGAAAATGAAAATAATTTTCCAAAAATACTGAGATTCTGTTTTGACTAAACCTCAAATAATATATTGAATGGTCATGATTACCTAATAAAACATGTGTCATCTATTTCACAGGGCTCATAATAAATCTGATATGGAAAATAAAATAGAAAAAGGAGTTTGCTTGATTATCCTAAACACCCAAAGTCTGACTGGACTTTTAAAAATATACACCTTCCTAATTTTTAATGATTATGATTAGTATTAATGCTTTACTAATAGCAGATAACTTGTATTAAGGGTGTATGCCCTAAACATTTGATTAACAATTTAATGTATATTTTCTCACTTTATAATCACAATAACCCAATGCAGTCATAATTACTGATAATTATGACATTATAATCACATTTATTGTACAAATAAGATAGCTGAGGCTGAATGGATTTAAATAACTTGTCCCTGACCACACAAGCAGTTGGTGGTAATGTTGTGATGTGGTTTTATTTCAAGCTTTCCTTACTCCCAAATTCTTGTTCTTTATACCAATATACTCTTCGAGTTACACAAATTTGCCTGCAATACAGGAGACCTAGGTTTGATCCCTGGGTTGTGACAATATTTAGTATTTGAATATTATTAAAGATCCTGGATCCTCATGTTGTCCTGCTATGATAATCTGGTTCTTTAGAGCTGAAAGGAAATATATATCCAGAGGACAAAGCCAGTAAAGGCTTTAGTCTCCAACCTCAGTAAAATATCTAGTAACTCATCTTGATTTTGTGGGTGACTCGTCTTGTAGAAGCTAATGGTCAAAATAGCCTCCTTCTTCCTGAGGCCATCAGTTTACTGAAGATAAGTTGGAGACTTGTGAGTCCAGAGGAAATGACTGACCAAGAGCAAGCCCATCAGGTCCCATTTTTTCTCCTTGTTCTCCCTCATTCTCCCCCTTTTGCTCTACTTGTTTGGTGACTGTTTTTGATCTGTCTCATTATTAATGGGGAAAATGGCTCATTTTTATGTTACCTTCTGACACATTAAAAAAGGGAAGGACGTCTTGCCTTGAAGATGGGGGTTTTCAATTGTTGATTTTGGCAGGATAACCAGGAAACTTGTTAAGCACAAAAATGATAACAACCTATAGGAAGGTATTCTGCAAACGGTATATTTCAGGCATCATGAGAATCCATTTGATTAGATGATAAGGCTGAAAAACTTCCAGGACTAAGAGAAATGGGAACAGTTTTATCCAAAAGGTGAAGACTCTTAAATTACCTATCAACTCATGAACCTCAATGGTCTTGGAAGGCACGGATAGATTCTTTTAATTTGTCTGGAACTGATGACATTATGAGCACATTGGACATGTGATTAATAGTACTTTAAAGTAAGAAAGTAATAGATTTCTGTTCACATATAGCTTGAGTGGGCGATCCAGAGAAGCATGACATTCAGCTGTGTAAAAAATTCATGTGAGAAATAAAAACTGACTACTTTACTTTTATGATTAATAAGAAAAAGGTTTTCAAAACACTGCTTTTTCTTCCAAAAGTGACATAACAAATAAATAAGAGAGAAGAACAAGGCAAAAGAGAAATGTTAAGCTACTCCTGAGAAATCAGTTTATTGAACTGAAAATCAAAAATGCTGCTAAATAAAGAAAATAGAAATGGAGACACATAAATCAGAAAGGAAATATCACTGTTAATGAGAAACATATAAACAAAACCTCTAGTGTACAAAGCAATGAATCCCTCACTATCCCATATTTTAAGCAAAACACAAGAGAATGGTGGGGGTGGGGGTGGTGGATGATAGCAACACTTGCAGCTGAAATAAAAGGGATAAATTCTCTCTCCGTATTACATTTTCTCATCATATTCCTTTTGGAATTCAGCAGCTCTTTTAAAAGAACATACTTGCAAATACTGACCTTTTTTTTGTTTAGTCACCAAATTGTGTCCTACTCTTTGCCTAGCCCTGCACTGAGATGCATTTGTCTTTCTCCACAGCTCTTCTTGGATCTTATTGAATGTACTCATAGATTTCCTTCTTCACTTTTTATCCATCTCTGAAGTGCACCTATCTCTATCTATACAGAAGCCCATCCTTTCATCCACTAGCATAGACCTGCAAAAACATTTCTCATTGAGTGGGTGGGTGACTGATTCACGGTGAGACGATGTAATGTATTTATCTCCTGTGCCACTTCTCCATTTTTAAAGATATACTGACATACTATTAGTAGTCTGATTAGCATCTGAAGAGGCAACAGCAGCAAACATCCTGTGTACTCCCACACCCCCTCCTCATTCCTATGACATGTTTCTACTATTTAAGTTATGATTCCATTTCTAAGTTAGCCTCAAATAGGATGTTATGGGTGTCTTTTTTCCTCCTTTTTTTTTCCTATGGAGCTAAAGCCAGCAGGGAATCTTCATTAAAATTCACCATAAGGCCCATTTGTTTGCCATTTCCCTTCCCCCCAACTCACACATCCCTCCTACCCTGCTGTGAACTCTTTGCAGTTGCAAAGGAATGACCCATGGAAATCTCACTGCCACGTTGAGGTGCTCAGTCCAGGGAAACATTCCAAGCCAGCTCCTGTCTGTCAAATAAAGATGACAAATATTTATCATCTCTGGACACCCCTCCAGGTGGTTTTCTATTCATGGTTTTGTTTTATTTTGTATTTTAGGAAACAGATTTTCTTTCCTCATGAACAGGTGCAAATACTGCTGGCATTTATAACACTTTTCAAAGACAAGGACTAAGAAAGGATCTAGGCTTACACAACGTTAGGTCCTTACGAGACCAGTATCAGAGGACATTTTTTGAAGTGGCTCTTATTATTGTTGGTTATCACATTCTTCCTCTCTGTCCCAATGAGACATAACTATGCCAGAGTCATACTTCATATTCATCTATAGGAACATCTGGCCCATGTCTAACATTTAATTTCCACACCATTAGAGTCAAACAATACATGTACATCAGTAGATAATGTAATGCATTATCACGCAAGGCAGAGAGTAGCAATTTATTAGCCTAATTTAAAATAGCCTTCAGCAAAAAAAATTGTGCATCTTAATTCAGAGTTCTGAATGGAATGACATGTTTTCCAGTAAAATTCAAAAGTATATACCCAGACATGCTTTGGAAAAACTTTCCTGCATATATTATCATCTGCATTATTCAAGGATGAAATATCAATTCTGTTCTTTATGTCCTAAACCAATTTCATCCATAATAACAAGAAAAGAGATAACAGCCTTAGGAGAAGAGGAAAAAAAGGAATTCTCTGGAACATAAGTAGACCCCAGATCTTTATTTCTTAGAAATCACAAGTTGAATGTGTAGGTTACTCAGAATTTCTTTGCATATACTTAAAATCACAGAAAATTGCTTGCTTTTAATGTAGCGTGAAGTTTGCTTCTATTTCTTCTCTTTAAGACATTTTTATTACTATTTTAGCTTTATAGACAATGGATTTGTAGAGTCTTGCTTTGTCATTGTGGAAAAATATTATAAATTTTATAAGGATTTAAATGATATAATCTTAGAAAGTACCTTAAACTATGCAGCCTGAAGAAATCATTGTTATTATTAAAACACACATTCTAATATCTTCTCAGTTTGTATTAATGCAAATCATTGTCCAGGTTCTTAAGATTTTTGTGCTGGAATAGAGAACAGGTTGGTTTTTTACTAAATTATGTTTAGTCTCAAGATCCTGGCCTTTTAAGAAAGTTACTTAGACAGTAAGTCAGTCATGCTTTACCAGAATTAATATGGACCACCCTGCCCCCAGCTTCCCATATCTTACATCATGTTTTCTCCTGATAATCTGAACCCTTAGCTGAGATTCAGCAGTTAGGTTAAAAGTACTTGCTCCTGTTGAACTCTTGAGATCTTCTACTTGAAACCTACAATTTGACTAGTATGTTATTCCCTTTATTCCACTCTGGCATTGTGATGTGTGTAACCAGTTTGGTTTGGTATTGTTACCACCTGCAACCCACTCCAGTATTCTTGCCTGGGAAATCCCATGGACAGAGGAGCCTGGCGGGCTGCAGACCACGGGGTCACAAAGAGTTGGACACGACTGAGTGACTAAGCAGCAACAATCACCATCCCTGTAATTCCTCTGGGAGAAATGCAGGAGCCATCCAAGACAGCGATGTTTTGCTCTAATTCATTATCGCCTGAACTAATTCCAGGGAACCTGGGCATTTTACTGTGCGAACTTCCAAAACCTGCTATTACTCTTGGTAGTCTTTGAATCAGTTTGCAGCTTCATTAGTTCACTTTACCACAGAAGGCTTGAATTTATCACAGATCTAGAACATTTTTGACAACCTCGAATACCTAATCATATGTGCCTTTTCCTACACCCAACCCCAACACAGGGGCAGACATGCAAATTAGGTTCCCCAATCTTCTGGAAGGGAGTGGGAAATTTCCTGCCCCACTTCCCATCTTTGGTTCTTTGTGGCTGGTCAAAAAAAATGGCATGAGACATATTAACAGAAGAAAATCAAATTTAACTTTGTAGTCTAGGAATCCCATATACATGAGAGAATCAGAGGCAGAAAGGTAAAATAAGATGTATGTGCCATCCTGAGCTGAGGAATAGGACAAGAGACTGCGGCTTCCAAGGACAAGAGGCCATTCATTTACAAGATGATAAAACAATGAGGAGATATTTAATTATTAGAAGTTTGTCTTGCCAAGATAGATGGGCTACTTAGATAAAATTTATCTCTGGTCATAATTCTTTTTGGAAAAGTCTCCAATATAAATTTTTCTAGGTAGCTAAGGGAGTGGCAGTGGTTTCCTTTGAGTTCAAAGGGTTTCCACTGCCATTAGCTCCAAATAATCTACATGTCAAAGTAGCCGTCTTGGGGAGGCATGTTCTGAGCCCCTATACTCCCAAAGTTGGGAATGTATAGTAACCTTAGGTTTCATCTTTCTGTTACATATTACAATAAAGGTAATAAAATAAGGGTGAAATTGTAAAAGTTAAAATCCATCTTCCCAATCTCAATTCCCAAGCCCCAGCCTTGTTTCCTAGAGATAATTACATTTAAATGTTCCTGATTTTAGTTCTTATATGATTATCACTACAAGTACTAGGCTGTCAATAGCTTATTAAGACTCCTTTCTAGAAATAACAGGAACTTAGTTTACTTATTAGAATCTTTTCCTTTCTGCATCCCAATTTATATTATACAATTATTTTCAATTCTTCAAGTGATTATCTTCATGATTTTAAATGATACTGGTTCATGAATTTCAAAATTATCTCCAGCATGTAAGACTGTTTCTTTTGCTTGACAAATATTTATTGAGTGCCCACATTGACCAAATACTGTGCTGGATTCTGGCAATAACATGTCTAAAACATAAACCCTGTCATTATGGAAATTACCACCTAATGAAAAGAGCAAAAAAATTAATCGGTGATAATATAAATAAATTACACTGACAAGTACCATAAAGGAGTTCCTAATGTTATGAGAATTTACATTAAGGAGATTAAGGATGATTTCTCAGAAGAGATTATCCTTGATAAGAGATCTGAGGATGAGTAGGGTTTAAACTACTCAAAATGGTAGTAAGAGCATTCCAGGCAGAGGAGCAGCCCATGCAAATGCCCTGTGGCAGAAAGTCCTGTGAGTATGATATGAAAGAAGCTAGTGTGACTCAGTGGAGACAGTCAGAAACACAAAGAGAAAAGACAGAGAAGATAAGCACAGGCTGCCATGCAGAGCTTGCGGGCTTTATTAAGGAGTTTTTTCCTTTTCCCAAGACCAAGGGGAAAGGACTTTATGGTTTTTAAGTAGAGGAAAATCGTGATCAGGAAAGAGTTTCAAAAAGTTTACCCTGGCTATAGTTTGGTGGATATAAACAGAAAAGATGGATTATATTTTTCCCACCTAGCTTTCACTTCTGTCACTCTTAACCTTGCTTTGAAGTTACCAAGACTTTTGTTGTTTGATTTACTTTATTGCTGTACCTAAGCCTTCAATGTTTTTCCTGTAAGTTCAACATATCAATAGATGTTAAGAAGCAATAAAAGTATCTAGTACCCTGTGACCCAGCAATGTCACTCCTAGGTATTTGTCTGAACCAAATGAGTGCACACAACCACCAAAAATTGTGAAAAGGTTTTCACAGCAGCTTTATTCATGGTAGCCGAAAACCAAATGGGCGCTTTCAAATTGTGGTGCTGGAGAAGACTCTTGAGAGTCCCTTGGACAGTAAAGAGATCAAACCAGTCAATCCTAAAGGAAATCAATCCTGAATATTCACTGAAAGGACTGACAGTGATGATGAAGCTGAAACTCCATTACTTTGGTCGCCTGATGTGAAGAGCCAGCTCATCAGAAAAGACCCTGATGCTGGGAAAGATTGAAGGCAGGAGGAGAAGAAGGTGACAGAAGTTGAGATGGTTGGAAAGCTTCACCAACTCAATGGACATGAATTTGAGCAAACTCTGGGAGATAGTGAAGGACAGCAGAACCTGGCATGCTGCATTCCACGAGGTTGCGAAGAGTCAGCCACAACTTAGTGATGAAACAACAACAAACTCGACCATCCGAAAGGAAATGGCTAACTTGTCATCTATAAATGAAGTGATGTATTAAATATTACACAGCAGTGAAAACAGAATGAACTACTGGTAAATATGACAATAAGAATGACTCTCCCAGCAAAAGAAGCCAAACACAAAATAATACACACCATAGGACTGTGTATAGATGAAGTTCAAGAACTGGCAAAACTAATCAATGGTGATAGAAGTGGACATCGTATTTATCATTTTGGGGATGGGGGTTATAACTAAAAAAGGGCATAAAGTTACCTTGTAGGGGGCTGGAAATATTCTATATTTTAATCTTGGATTAAATGTACTTAGATTAAACTAAGTACTTGGTTAGTTAACCTAAGTTAGTTAATCTAAATTAGTTAATTTAAATTAATCTTAGTTAGATTAATCTAAGTACTTAGATTAAACTTACTTAAATATATGCACTTTTTAAAATTCATCAAATCTTATAAAGATTAGTGAACTTGATGCTCATTAGTCTATATATACCTCAATAAAATCATAAATAGAAAAACCCTGGAGGAACATTGTTAGCACCAGGTTAATCTTATTGGAATTATCTTTTCATCTCATCATGATACCCTCTCTTCCACAACTAGGACAAGTTAGAAGAGCCCTATTTTTCTGCAGAGCACTAGCAACTCTTATATGTTCAATTTTGTTATTAAAGAGATTTACTAACAAAATAAACATAAATAGCCAGCAAAATAACTAGAAAGAATTATTATCTCTAAGAAGCAAAGGAAGGTGGGGAGGAAATGACAATACATTTTATCTAACCCCAAGCAACATTTCTGCACTAAGGCATGGATATTTTAAAAGGTGTGTGTTTGAGTCAAAGAGGAAAATAGGACTCTTGGATCCCCCGAAGAATTTCTGTTTAAAATATGTGAATCTGTTTCTCAAGGCTTACTTTTAACCTGTGACTCTTCCATTTCTAGAATGATTTTTTTTTTTTGCACTGTGCCAGGTATATAAAAGTTCTGGTGAAGTCAGATTAAATACTGAGGTCTTACTCAATTTGAATTTTGTAGACTTGGCTTCATGTAGAAGTGTGCCTCTGTTCTTGCAATGGAAATTTGACTTCTTTTCTTGATTTTATAACTACATTGACCTCCTGTTTAGAAATTATCTGTGATCAACAACTCAAGGATTTAAGTTCCTAGACACATCAGGCTCATAAAACAGGTATAGCCAAACATCTGAATCCTGTAGATTGAAAAAATAAAGACAAAGAGAAGGTGGTTAAGTTAAAACCGCCTTGAGGCACCGGAAAGTTAAGGGTTGGTGGGTTTTATAAGAGTACTCACTATGCTATTAAATTTAAAAAAGAGAGAGAGTGGTTGCCATAGCAACACCACATCTAATGGTGCTTATGCTACCGCTGAGATACAAAACACCTTCTTCCAGGGGCACATTGACCAATGCAGTCTGTTATAAGAAGTTTCATGGCTAACATTAGACTTGAAGGAGTAAAAATGTTTTTCAGTAACATGAGGAGCATACATACACATCCACAACACATGTAATCTTAATTTTCAGTATTCATTTATTATAACACAAATTTATCTCATTTTCTTTTTTCTCCAATATTTTTAAAGATCAAGTTGCTTTTCTGAACCTCAGGGAACACAAAATCCATTTAAGAATTGCAAATACATGTCTGCACAGTAAAGAAAACCATTAAAAAATGAAAAGGGAACATACTGAACAGGAGAAAATAATTGCAAAGTGTATATGTGATAAGGAGCTAACATCCAAAATATATAAAGAACTCATCCAATTTAATACCCATCCAAAAAACCACCAAACAATCTGACTAAAAAAATGGACAGAGCTGAATGGAGATTTCTCTAAATGAGCAATATAACCGGCCAACAGATACATGTAAAGATGCTCAATGTCACTAATATTCAAGGAAATGCAAAACAAAACTACAATGAGACATAACCTCACACTATTAGAATAGCTCTTATCAAAAAGATAAGAGATAGTAAGTGTTGGCAAAGCTGTGAAGTAAAGCTTGGTGGGAATGTAAATTGGTGCAGACACTATGAAACACAGTGTGGGGGTTCCTCAAAAAATTAAAAATAGAACTAACATATGATCCAGCAATTCAACTTCTGGGTAATTATCCAAAGACAACAAAAACACTAACTCAAAGACATATGTATGTCCCCATGTTCATTGCAGTATTATTTATAATATTCAAGATATGGAAACAACCTAAGCATCCATTGATTGATGAATAGATAAAATATAATACGCACATACAGTTGAATATTACTCTGCTATAAAAAAAAATGAAATCTTGCCATTGGAAACTACATGGATAGATCTTAAGGTCATTTTTCTATGTGAAATAAGTCAGAGAAAGGTAAATACCATATAATCTCCTTATAGGTAGAATAAAAAAATTGCTTGTGAATATATAAGGTGGTTGCCAAAAGCAAGGGGTGAGGGGTGGGCAAAATGGGTAAAGGGGATGAAAACATACAAACTTCCTGTTATAAAATACAGAAGTCCTGGAGATATAATGTACAGCATGGTAACCATAGTTACACTGTATTGCATATGGGAAGTTGCTAAGAGAGTAAATCTTAAAAGTTCTCATCATAAGACAAACAAATTCTGTAACTATGTTCAATGAAAGTGAAAGTGTTAGTCACTCAGTCATGTATTATTCTCTGCAACCCATGAAAGGTAGACTGCTAGCCTCCTCTGGCCATGGAATTCTCCAGGCAAGAATACTGGAGTGGGTAGCCATTCCCTTCTCCAGGGGATCTTCCTGATGAATGCAGGCATATTATTTACTGTCTGAGCCACCAGGGAATCCCCATGTATGGATGGTGATGGATATCAACTAGACTTATTGTGATTGTTTCAGAACAGACACAAAAATCAAATTATTATATATGTTGTACACCTGAAACTTATATAATGTTGTATGTCAATTATACCTCAATCAAAAAAGAAGAATAGCAAGTATAAATTGAGTTCTGCTGATATATGGACATGGAGATATTTTCAGTTCTTCCCTCAGAGTTGTTAAATTTATATGATTTTTATTGAAACAATGCTTTGTGAGTATTACTACTGAAATTAGGATATTATCTGTGTTTGAGTAAATTGTGTTTTGATTCCTGGGCAGAAAAAAAAAAGGTTAAATTCCTGTTCACTAAAAATAAATAAACACTTATATAAAATAATGACTTAAGGAAGTAGAAATAGTTGGACTAAATAGTGCAGAATATAGTTCTCTGTTAATCTCATCAACTAGTTAAATAAATATCAAAGAAAAATATGAATAGAAAACAAAAACAACATTATCTTCTTATAGAAGAGAACGTCTTTCTACATGTTCCCTGAGATGAATTTTAAAAAACGAAACAGTATTTATCTGTAATTTTGGAGCAACCATCAAATATGTGCCAATGAATATCTTCTTTTTTAATGCTATTTTTGCAGTGTCTATAGGTTAAATAGAGAATCCACTTAAGGACTGTTTTTCTGATCAGAATTTTTCACTCAAATCCAATGTCAAAAGCAGAATGTACTCAATACAAGGCTGCGGTTATATTCCATGTACCATTCTTATTTCTTAAATGAATTATATTTACCCAGTCGTTCTCTACATCATCCCTACTTCTGAAAACAGGGCTTAATGTGATTGTTGCATGGATATTCAGATGTTCTTAGTGAAACTTGCTTTCTGACCCAAAGATGTAATGAATACTCAGAACTCAATATGGACTGTCATCAATGTAAAAATCACTTTTGAACTCAGTTTGTTGGAAAGTAAACTTTTGTTACTTGGACCACAGACCACATTTTCATACAAAAACAGTGTAATAAATATAGTTTTAGGTGCTCATAAAGCCTATTTGATCTAGGATATAACAGAGCTGCTTTTGACTTGCAATAAAATATAATTGGCTATACTATATATTATATCAGAACATAAAGCTGAAAATAAATCATTTTTATTACAAATACTAATACTTAAGAAATTAGATTTTATTCAGCAAAATATAGACGAATTAGAACTTTTTGGAACTTTGGAGGAAACTTTAGAGGCCTTTCAAAAGTTTATTTATTCTATAATTATTCAGGGACCCTCTATGCTGAACCAGGTATTATTTCTAAGGACAGAATAGATGATAGATAAGGTTCTTAAAACTACATATTGCTAAATGGTAGCAATATATAGTAATTTTAGGGTAAAAGGATTCTACTAGTATACTCAGGAACAGATGACAAAAACTAGGCCTGAATGGTCATCCATTGATGGAGAGAGAAAAATTGTGGAACATATTCGAAGTTAAATTCTTCTAGTGATGAACAGGAACCTAAAAAGGGAAACGAAGTAAAGGATTCTGATAAAAAGCTTAAAAGGGGTAGAGACGCTAGATTTGACACCTGGTTCAGTCAGCCCAAAAAGTGTTGCTTGGGAGATGAGGGCATTTGGAAAAGAATAGATAAATTGTAGATTGGAATGATGGCTTTCTTTTTAAGTTTATTCAACATTTATGGCTATTCCTTTTTTACATGTATATTAATATCATATCAATCCTATGCTTATTTTCATAATTGGAGCATTTTTATTTACTGAAAGAATGAAGAACATAAGGAAAATGATGCAAGTGGTAGAAAAGATACAGATACAGAGAAGAGAAAATAAAAATAGATGAAATACAGATATTTAACATGTGAGTTTCTGCATTAAAAATAAAAGTTCATGTCAGGGAAAAACAAACCTAGAGAATAACAGGTAAAAATGGGATTTAATAATATATATTTAACAAGACAGCTATTTGAAAACACTAGAGATCAACTAAGGATAACAGATTTTATGGGCTAACATCTTAGAGAAAAGAAAATGTCACTCAGTTGAGTCCTATATTCAACAAATATTTTCCACTTGTTCATATACGTGGAAAAGCCTTGGGCCTAAGTAAAAATTCTAGTATCTATGGTAGGTTCACTAGCCCAGAGAGACCAAAATAGGCTCCAATGTTCAAGAAATCAAAGATCCTGGAGGGAGCGGAAGCACAGAGAAACTGGCTCTGTATTCTGTATTCAATTTTCTCTCAAGAAATTTCCCAGTTCCTAACTCTCTAGACCTAGGGGCAAGAGGTCAAGAAATTGAGCAAAGCCAGCTGATAAGAAGCTATGAAGCAGGTTGAAGATTTGCCTGACTGAAGAGACAAAACTTGAAATTGGAATTTCTTCATGAAGGTTTTAGTGAAACCTCAGGCTTTCTGTTGAGACCTCTGGAGGGCTGCACTGTAAGAGTAAGAGTAAATTAGAAATAGCAAAACCCCACAAAGCTGAAACATAGCCTTGAATAATCTTAATGCCTGATTGTATTCAAATGGTTTTCTCATATCTGTTTGCTGTGCCAGAAGGTGACTAACTCCTCTCTGGAGGAAGATAACTTCAACCAGAGCACCTATAATTTTTCATATACAATGTCTGGCAGACAATTTGAAATTACCAGACTTGCCAGTAAATCAGAGCAAATGACAGAAAGCCAACAGAAAATTTACACAATAAAACAGATCTGCGATGATCCAGATAGTGCAATTTTTATCTGAGCCAGACTTTCAAATAACTATGATTAATATATTCAGTAATAACAGTTTTGGAAATACAGTAACTATCACAAGAGGACTGGAGTATACAATAAAGAATCAAATGGAAAGTCCAGAACTAAAAACATACAATAACCTAAAATTGATCATTCAAAATATGGGTTTTGAAGAGAATAGGAGAGAGAGAGAGGATTAGTGAGTTGGAAGAAAGAACTATAGGAAATATCCAGATTGCAGTGTTGAGAAAAAGAAATTAAAATACAGAAAATTACATGTGACATATGGAAGTTGGTAAGACTAACATAATGTTTATTTGAAATTCCATATGGAAATGAGAGAGAGATAAGTGTGGAAAATATTATTAGAAAAGATATTTTGAAGAATGTTTCTAAACCTATGAAATACATTAAGACACAGGTCAAAGAAAATGGGACCCAAAGAGATCCCACATGTAGAGAAAACTTCATGTAGGCACGTTGGAGTCAAACTGTTGAAAACCAAAGACAAAAGGAAAATCATAAAACAGAAATGATACAGCGCCGTCGAAATAGAAATTTCGACAGAAATAAGAAAAGTCAGAAAATGAATTGTATTCATTTACTAGGGTTACAGTTACAACGTACCACAAAACTGGCTGACTCAAAGAAACAGAAATCTATTCTCTCACAGTTCTGAGGGCTAAAAATTTGGAATCAAGGTGGTAGCAGGGACGTGTTCCCTCTGAAACTTGTAGACGAGCCTTTCTTGACTGTTCCTAGCTTCCAGTGGCTGGCTGGCCGTCTTTGGCATTCCAAGGATTATGTAGATGGATCACTAAAATCTTCCATCTTCATATGGCATTCTCCCTGTTTCTTCACATCATCTTCCGTCCGTGTGTGTATGTCTCTATGTCCAAATTGCCCTTTTTTAAAAAACGGAACAAGAAGACCAGTCATGTTTCAGCAGAGCTCATTCTAAAGATCTCGTATTAATTTGATTAATTCTCTAAAAACCCTGGGCTTCCCTGTAGCTCAGTGGTAAAGAATCTGCCTGCCAATGCAGGAGACTTTGGATTCAATCTCTGGGTCAGGAAGATCCCCTGGAGAAGGAAATGGCAACCCCCTCCCGTATTCTTGCCTGGAGAATCCCATGGACTGAGGAGGCTGGCGGGCTACCGTCCATGGGGTCACAAAGGAGTTGGACATGACTTAGTGACTAAACAAGAACAACACATGAAAACCCTGTTTCCAAACTAAGTTTGGGGTGTGTTTGAGTCACCTGAGGGAAAAGTAGTGCTGTAGAGTAATTTTAGATCAATTACTCTTCTAGGATGTGTTTCGGAATAAATTGTTTAAAACAAACTTGGTGGAACCAAAGGCTGGACCAAAAACAAGAAATACACACACAGCAGAAAAGAAGAAAGAACAGCAACACATAAACAATCGCAACGAACTGGAGTGTGAGCACTCTGCAGCTCTGGGGGATAGTTAACATGTGATGACCACGACTCGGAAAGTATGGGCAGGTGAAACTTTCCAGCTGATACAAACAAGCTGTGTCAAAAGTAGAACGTGCAGCTTATGCCAGTGTTTAAAGGTAGTCCCAGGTGACTGTGTAGGTGTTGATTACTGCTCTTAAAGAGTTGATCTATCTGCTCTTCTTCACTCTTTGTAATTAGGTACTTTAAAGAGTCTTTCTGTATATAAATCCTTTATTTCCAAAACCAGGAAATACGTTATCCACAGGATCATGTGTGGGGACCTTGCAAATATCCCTGAAACATTCTTTATTTTATAGAATATCTGAAATATGCTATTCCAGATATGCTAGAAAATAAAGCATGACATCTCTTACTTTACCTATTTCAATAGCTTTTCATACTCAGAAGTGCACTATTCATTTTAAGTAAAATATGAGGGACTTTCTTAATTCTATTTTATTTTAAACAATTCAGATTCTTTTCCATGAGGGAAACTGCATATATCTGAAGTGTCCAATTTTATCTGGGAAAATCAACAAAAATGAAAATGTCTTATGTTGCATATTTAAAAATTTAATGACAATCTAAAACCATAATTTGCATTAATGTATTCCAAAATATGAATTATTAAATGAATTATATTTATATAATCAAAGACAATCTGAAGTACATGCTTTAGCTTCAAGCATTTTGAGTCATTTTCTTCATTCTATTTTGAACCCTATTAAATATGTGAAAGATTATTTTTTCTAATCAGAACAATATATATTATACTTTTAAAACCATCTTACTCTTTCCTGTATGATCAACATTAGAAAAATATAATGCAGAAAATCCAGGATTTTCAGTGTGTATGAAATTTCTTTGCCATAGTATATCCTTATTTTTGAACCCTATGTTGAGAGAAGCACTTTTTCTTAAGTCAGTGTTTAAAGCTATTTGTCCCATTCCTGGTGGTCACAGGAAAGGGTCTGGCCCGTGAATGAACCAAGCCTCACTGGTCAATGATGGCTTGTTTGCCAGGTATCTTCCAGGAAAAAAGTGTCTGGAATAACTCCAGAAACATCCAGGAGCCCTCCTTCCAACCCCCACCCCCAGCTATACAACTAGATAGAAAGACCACTTCTTCCTGTCTCAGGAGACAGAGGATTAATAAGAAATGCCTCTGATAGCAAATTTCCGTAAGGTAAAAATTAAAGAGAAAACAGAATGCCATTTTGTTTACTATTCCCAAGGCGAGCACTGTGAGAAAGATCGAAGCCAGGAAAGAAAAAAGAAGCTAGAATTGAGTGCCTTTGCTCTACATTAGTAAGGAACTAGTCTAAAATTGAGCCTATATTAAAGGAGAAGAACAAAGTTGGAAGACCAACACCACTCAACTTCAAGACTTACTATAAAGTTTTGGTATTGGTGAAAGAATAGACAAACCAATGGAACAAACAGAGAACCCAAATAACCCTAGATAGATATAATCAACAAATCTTTGACAAAGGTGCAAAGGCAACACAATGGAGAAAAGATATTATTTTCAAAAATGGTGCTAGGACAACTGGACATATGAGTGTAAAAAAGAAATCTAGACACGGATCTTACACTGTTTGCAAAATTTAACATAAAGTGAATCATAGACCTAAATGTAAAATGCAAAATCAAAAAAATCCTAGAAGTAATATAGGAAAAAATCTAGATGACCTTAAGTTTGATGATGACATTTTAGATACAACCTCAAAGGCATGATCCATGAAAGATACAATTGATAACTTGTACTTAGAAACTGAAAAATTATGATCTGGGAAAGACTTTCAAGAGAATGAGAAGATATGATACTATGATACAGACTGGGAGAAAATATTTGCAAAAGATATATATGATAAAGGACTTTTATCCAAAATATAAACAGATCTCCTAAAACTCTACTGTGAAAAAACAACTCAATTAAAAAATGGGCAAAAGATCTGAACAGACACACACCAAAAAAAAAAAAAATTACAGATGGCAAATACGCTTAGGAAAAGATGTTCCATATCATATGTCATTAGTGAATTTCAAATTAAAGCAAATTATGACTACAGACCTACTACAGTGAAAATCCAGAACAAAGATAGCACCAAGTGCTGCCAAAGAAACTTTTATTCACTGTTGGTGGAAAAACAAAAAATGGTACAGCCACTTCTGAAGACAATTTGGCAGGTATTTTGGTTTTTGCTTTTTATAAAACTAAACATACTCTCACCATACGATCTAGCAATTGTGCTCCTTGGTATTTACAAAAATGAGCTGAAAATATATGTCCACACAAAACCCTGCACATAGATGTTTATGGCAGCTGTGTTCATCACAGCCAAAACCTGAACGCTTCCAAGATGCCCTTCAGCAGGTAAAAGGTTAAATAACTGTGGTGTATCCAGAAAATGAACATTATTCAATTCTAAGAAGATGTGAGCTATCAAGCCTTGAAAAAACATGCAGAAAATGTAAATGTATATTTTGAAGTGAAAGAAGCCAGCCTGAAAAGGCTACAGATGTGTGATTCCAGCTATATGACATTCTGGAAAAGGCAAAACTATGGACACACAAAAACATCCGTGGTTGCCAAGTATTAAAGAGGAGGTGGAGATGAATAGGCGGAACCCAGAGGGGTTTTAGGGCAGTGAAACTACTCTGTATGGTATTATAAAGGTAGATACAAGTCGTTATGTGTTTGTCAAAACCCACAGAATGTGCAACAGGATGAATGAACCATAATGTAAACTATGGGCTCTGAGTGATAATGCTGTGTCAATGTAGGCTCATTGATTTGAACAAATATATAACTGTGGTGCCCTGTGGTGGCAATGAGGGAGATTGTTGGGGAGGTGGAGCAGGAGGCATATGGAGACTCTGTGTACTTTGTGCACAATTTTGCTGTGAACCTAAAACTGTTCTGAGAAATCAAGTCTATTAGGAAAAAGCACCTTTAGTTTTGTCATCTACATTTAACTTCATCTATCAATCAAAAGTGATGGGCTTCCTTGGTGGCTCAGAGGTAAAAAAATCTGCCTGCCAATACAGGAATGCAAGATGTGGGTTTGATAACTGGATCAGGAAGGTCCCTTAGAGGAGGAAATGGTGACCTACTCCAGTATTCTTGCCTGGGGAAATCTCATTGACAGAGGAGCCTGGTGGGTACAGTTCATGGGGTCGCAAGAGAGTCAGACATGACTACAACAGCAACAAGCAGTCAAAAGGGTCAGGCTTCTTTCTGAAGCCCGTATATCTGAAAAAGGAAGCAACAGGCAGTTGTTGCCGGTCACCAGCTTTCAGATAGTGTGTCAATCAACGTCAGCTTTGTCCCCCGCTCATCAGCCAGCGATGCTCCTATCTGTACTGGGCTTGTCAAAGCCATGTCTGAAATTGCACCGACTCTCCTCACAGCCCTGCCGTACCAATTCTCTATTTGTGTTTGTGGGTTTCATTTTCACTCGTTCTTAAGCCTTTTCTAGATAACTTATGGCTTATTCTGGTCTGAAGCTTTTATTCCTTTTAAAGGTGGACCAAAGGAAGAAATCAATAGGAAGAAATAAACAAGCAAAGCATGGAGAAGTATCTTTAGAATTATATTTTTCATACATCAATTTCAAATGCATGGCATTGTACCATACTCTAGATGATTAAGTAGCTTCCCAGGTGGTAATGGTTAACAGTTCTGATGTTGTTATACATGTGTACTGGAATTGAACAATGAAGTAAATGCTGGCAGATGGTGGTAGCCAGGTTTCCTCACTGTTGGAGTAGGAGGTAATAGGTAAACAAGGGGAAGAGGCTAGAATGATCCACGCAGTAATGGATTAGAGCTGGAGACATCATTATGGAGTCGTGTAAAGCTTATTATTGATATAGATGGCTACATGTAGAAAAGTTTATATTGGGTTGGCCAAAAAGTTCACTCAGATTTTTCCACAACATCTTACAAAAACCCTGAACTAACTTTTTGGCAATAGATAAGTCTATCTACAAGTATTAGTTTATAAACTTACATTTTCTGGCACGAGGGGGCCCCAGCATCCAGTAGCAGCAGGCACAGTTAGCACCCAGTTAGTAACCCACAGTTAATACTATTCAATAAAAAGAACCCAGGCTCCTTGAAGAAATGGTTATTTCTAGGACTGGGGACACAAGATGAGATGATGAGTCTGGAGCATCTTGTAGAGCCAGAAAGTAAAGCAGGGCTAAAAGAGAAACAAAGAAACAAAAAGTACCTCACAACAATGTGTGTGTGTTAGTCACTCAGTTGTGTCCGACTCTTTGTGACCCCATGGACTGTAGCCCACCAGGCTCCTTTGTCCCTGGGATTCTCCAGGCAAGAATACTGGAGTGGGTTGCCATTTCCTTCTGCAAACAATGAGAGTGTGTCAAAGAGACAGAGGCATCAACAGAAAGAGCTCTCAGAGACCAAGGCTGGAACACTTTGAACCACAAAATAAATAGCATTGGATCATAACCCAAAGTATAAGATAATACCATGAATCCAGACTGATACCAATAAATGATTCAGGAAATAAATAGATGGGGAAGAAGAGATAACTTTCCCATACAGAAGAATTTCAAAGAAGTTATTTAAATACTCTATAAATGAGGGAGTGTGTAACTCACCAATTCTTCAGTTTAATGGGGAAAGTGTGGTGATTTTCTTCCAAAGAGCAGAGAATAGAAAGAAGAAAGAGTAACTTTACAGGAGAGAAACCTGAGGATCATAACCCAAGCAGATGATCAAGATCAGAATGAGCAACAATAAGTCATGTAGGTGGTACGCATACTTGGTATGATGTGTTGTAAATGGCTCTTTACCTTCCTCCATGGTCTACCATCCAAAACCCCTAACCCTAGTCTAAACATGATAAAAGCAACAAGCAAGTCCCAGTTGACAGACAGCTTACCTACCTGAGCAGTTTCCTCCAAAACTGTCAAGGGTAATCAAAAGCAAAGTAAGCATGAGAAACTGCCACAGTCAGGAGGAAACTAAGGAGATAACGAAATGTAACGTGGTGTCCTGGATGGGCTCTTAGAACGAAAAAGGAGATTAGACGAAAAAACTAAGGAAATATGAACAATACATGGACTTTAGTTAGTAATTGTGTACCTATCTATATTGGTAGGTTATTATAACAAACATACCATCCTAGTGTTAGATGTTAATAGAAGAAACTGAAGAGGTATACACAAACTCTCTGCACTATATTCACAATTTTTCTGCACACTTAAAACTAAAATTGAATAGCTTATTTAAAGAAAACATGGCATTTTGTTGTGCTAGGAAAAAGTGGTAAATGAAGGAAGTGTGTATTAATATATCTCTTTAACATACTTACATAAAGGTCAGCATACTTTGGGACTTGAAAGTGGCTCTTGCAATAGAGTAGTTTTAAATAAAACCACAAAGCATGTCCACAAGAAAATAGCCAGGAATGGTTTCTTTGCAAATAAAAGTTTATATTTGAGATTGTCTATGCCATATCACAATAGAAGTTCTTAGAAATGGGGACAGATTCTCAGGAAACCTGAGCATGAACAGATGTAAAAACATTCAAGGGCAAACCTTGGGCTTCCCCGTGGTGAAGACATTTTTTTGGAAAAAGAACTTAAAAGTGCTTAAAATCCATTTATGTAGAATGAATGAAAATCTGTTTGCCCATATATTCAGCAGCTTTTCACCAAACGCTGATGATGAGAGTGATATTTCAGAGGATGCGGTATTCTGGAGAACAGTTGAGACTCCCAGGAAATATTGAGCAGTGGATGGCAAAATTGACCCAGACTTAGGTGATTAGGGAGATGAGGAACAGAGTTTTGCAGCACAGAGCATGACTGCAATGTGTTAGCGTAGAAGATCTGAGATGGGAATAGCTAATATCTGGGGCTCCACCTGGAGAGGGAGAGTTGAGTTCTAGAAGTCCTTGGACTTAAGAACGTAGGATCATGACTTACAGTCCAGGACCCATTTTCCGTTTCCATCCTTTACCAGCTATGTGACTTTAGGTGAGTTACAGCAACTTTCTAAGCCTTCATCTTGTTGCCTAACAAATGGGAATACGGAGTGCTTACCTCATAAGGTTGTTGTGAGTATTAAGTAATATATGGTTTTAAATGTTTTGAATAGTGCTTGGCTCATACTTCATAAAGGATAACTGTAATTATTGTAAATATGTTTTTACTGATATCATTTTTAGGGGTGCCTGCAGGGGCCCACAGCATGTGAGCAAATTGTATAAGACAGTGTCTGGCACAAATTGGAGAGAAGGTGTGTCTTCTGGGGTGCCTATTCCTCAATGGTGATAGCTTAATATGTAAGTTTAGCACTACTCATCACAGTTAACCATAGACTTTTAAACCCACAACCTTAACAGTCCAAGTCTTCACTTAATGCCACAATCTTTTCTTTTTCCATAGAATCAGCTCTGGTAAAAAACATTTAAAGAGCAATATACACATGGATATCACATTTGCTTGTAAGTTTTCTGGACAATAGATATTTATTTATTTTAGGTAAAGAAGTCATGCACTTCCCTTGTGGCTCAGATGGTAAAGAACCTGCCTGCAATGTGGGAGACCTGGGTTCCATCCCTGGGTTGGGAAGATCCCCTGGAGAAAGACATGGCTACCCACTCCAATATTCTTGCCTGGGGAATTCCATGGACAGAGGAGCCTGGTGGGCTACAGTCTATGGGGTTGCAAAGAGTCAAACACGACTGAGCAACTAACACTTTCACTTTTTCAAAGAAGTCATAGTAGCCAGTAAAAATTCTTTGTCTGTTTACAATTCTTCTTCTAGGTGTGATGTATCTTAAAGAGATAATAAAATGCAGTACTCTAAATCTCTGAGGAGCAGGATCATGGAGATGCTTTTTTTTTTTTCAATAAATTAAGCTGGCTTTTATTTTAAATTAGATCATAAAAAATTTTAATCCTACCATGCAGTCTTTTTAAAAAAAGAATAAAATCTATAGTATATTTATTACTGTATGTTAATTTTTTAATTGGAGTATAATTATTTTACAATGTTGTACAGCAGAAACTAACACAGAAATATGTCTTAAACTTATATAGCCACAGTCCAAAGCTGGGTCTGGTCCTAACTTAATAGCTATGTATCTTAGTCTGGGTTTTCCTGAAAGCAGAACTGAGATCATGTCTTATGTGAGGTAGCTGAGGCAGTCTATAGAGGAATATGATGGTAAAGAGCAAGTGTGCAGGGCAGAGAGAATGGAATAGGAAAGAAGAAAAAGTCAGTACCACGAAGTGTTACTAAGTTGGCTACCAGAGAGGGTGACTAGAATTTCATCCCACTAGCATCACAGAAGCATGATGAAATGCATCTCAAACTGCCCATCAAAGTACAGAAGAGTGAAATCTTTAACCACTGGCACCTCATACTCACACCTGTTAACTCCTCTGCCCTCCTGGCTCCCACATGTTTGAGTGTGAAGTGAGTTCCCACAAGGTATTTCCTACCTTGGCATCAGAGAAGTCCCAGGACAGGAAGAGATACAGTCCAGTCCCGAGGTCGGGCTTTGCCTGTTATACCTCCATGAATCTGGACAGAGCCAGCATATTGAAGTGGTCACTGAAGCAGTGGGTGCCCTGAAATGATGGATGTTTTTGTTGTTGCTGTTTAGTTGCTCAGTCATGTCTGACTCTTTTGCAACCCTATGGACTATAGCCTGCCAGGCTCCTCTGTCCATGGGATTTCCCAGGCAAGAATAATGGTGTGGGTTGACATCCCTTCTCCAGGGGATCTTCCTGACTCAGGAATCGAACCCGAGTCTCCTGCATCTCCTGCACTGGCAGGTAATTCCAAATCCAGTCTATAAACTCACTACTACATCATTTAGCTTTTCCAGGCTTCGGTGTTCTCACCGATTAAACACAGCTTAACCTGGCAACTACACGTTAAAATCCATTTTTCAATAAGCACTGTTTTAGATGGTTGAACAAGATCTAGGTTTGCAAGCACAGTTTCAATTTTTGCAATTTTATGCAACCCTCTTTTTGTAAAAGAAAGATGAAAGTGAAGCTGTATATATTGAAAAAAGGCACGAAGGCCCCAACTCAGTCTCCCTTATCAGCCCCAAACCTAATATATAAGAGATGCTGGGACTCAGAGGTACCCAATTCAGATATCCTGAACCAAGTGCCCACTCAGTTGACTCTGAACTTTATGTGTTATATACATCTGTGTGACCGAGAATAATTACCTTCCAAAGGGCATGGAGGGCAAGTAATTCTGGGATGGTTGCCAGTTACTATGGAGCCGGACCCATCTTTCTCATCGTGTAACTCAGGAAGCACTGAGAAACAGCTGTGACTCAAGGTATGCTCTGCCAAATTCAGCTATGTTTCCTGAATGATATGGTCCTTGAACCAGAACATCAAAGAGGCAGAAAAAGAAGTCCACTTCCTTAAGAGTGTGCTAAGCCAGCCACAGAGTGGGAGAAAATATTTGCAATACACGTATTTGACTAAAGGGCTTAATCTCAAAATATGTAAAGAATTCCAGCAAACCAACAAGAAAAAGGTAAACAATCTCATGGGGAAAAGTCCTGAATGCCGCAAAAGTATGCAAATGGCCATTTATGAAAGATGTTCAACTTCATTGTTCATCAGAGAAAAACAAATTCAAACCACAATTTGATTCTACTTCATGACACCAGAATGATACAAACATAAAAGATTGGTAACACCAAATCTTCTCAGGGTCGCAAGGAGTCGAACATGACTAAGGGACTGAACAACAACACCACAGATTAATTTGTTTGCCCTGAAGCTTGAACAAAGAGGTTATATGATCCAAACTGTTCTTTATGACGTTTAATCTTACTGCTACACAGGATAAATATGAGTAAGTGAGAAACGGAGTTCAGGAGACCAGTTAGCACATTTTTGGTGAGAAGTAGTAAGACTTTGAACAAGGCTATCTAGAAAAATTTGGAGAAATGGATAGATCTGAAATGTATTGAAGTAATAGCCCTGGGAGAATTTGTCAACTGATTTTATTTAAGATGGGAAAAGGAAAAGAATGCAAAGATTGAGAAACTAAGTAACTCATAATTCACAGAGGGAATTTAAAGGAGGAAGATGCTTGGGATAGAGAAAAACTGAAAATTTGTGTCTGTGCTTTGGATAGAATGCTGGGGAGACCAGCTTGGATGAATTGCATTTGAGATACCAGAAGATGGCTATCTTGACAAGAAGTTTTAGACAGATAGGGTTTCAAAGTCTGGGGGAGAGAGAATGCTGGAGCTGGAAGTAACGATCTGGAAGGCTTGAACCACCTGGAAACATTGATCGCAGCCATGAAACCAGACGAGACTGTCAAATGACACAATGGATAGAGAAAAAACAGGAAAAAGCAAGACAATAGTGAGACCCAGGGGGCATGGACAACAGGAGAGAAGGTAGAAAAGACAGAGAAAAGCAGGTAAAGAGAAGGAGGAAGAAAGTTCCAGAAAGTCATTAGAGCAAAATTTCAGGGAAGAACAAAAGGGTAGTGGGTCCACTGTGTCATATGTGATCAGAGGTTCCGATATTGGAGCTGTGCTTAAAAGTCATGCAGCTATTATGTGTGCACTGTACCTCGGGGCAGGCAATGTGTGAACAGAGAGCAGCTAGAATTGACACTGCTCTATTTGATATTTCCCCCAACATCAGCTTCCTGTGCACTGGGATAACTAACTGTGTAAGCCAAGTGCTGTGAGCACATTCTCATTAGAGCTGAAACTTTAAACATGAAACCAATCCATTTGAAAATGGTCATTTGGGTGCAAAGATTCTGTAATTCTGTTTTAGTGTCTCTATATAAAACAGCTTATTTTAATGACAGCCTGAGCTAGAAAGGGGCTTCTCTGATAGCTCAGTGGATAAAGAATCCACCTACAATGCATGAGACCCCAGTTCGATTCCTGGCTCAGGAAGATCTGCTGGAGAAGGGATAGGCTACCCTCTCTAGTATTCTTTAGCTTCCCTTGTGGCTCAGCTGGTAAAGAATCCACCCGCAATGCGAGAGACCTGGGTTCAACCCCTGGATTGAGAAGATCCCCTGGAGAAGGGAAAGGCTACCCACTCCAGTATTCTGGCCTGGTATCACAAACAGTCGGATACGACTGAGTGACTTTCACTTCACTTGAACTAGAAAAGGTAATAAATACTTTGAAAGCAGAATGTTCTTGATTTTTAAAAAATACTTGTGACAGCAAAAATGAAACTAAGAGAAAAGTGTTAAAAACTCGGCTAACAGATGCTAACTTTCTAACAGGTATGCATCTCACCAGATGAGAGGAAGTGGCCTACACTGGAGTAGTGGCCTCTCTTTTGAAAATTTTTGTACTAAGTCTGGGTTGAGTTGATATTCATATATTCATATCAAGCTGGATCCAGATTTGCCTTTTCATCTCTCAGGCCACTGTCCATCTCAGGTCAGCTCCCTTCCTCAGTACCGTGGTCATATGCCCTAGCTCACCCTGTTGTCCCAGTAGAATTACCAATAGCACTTCTTTCACTTTCAAATATGCCCCAGAGCAGATGTTCAACGATATGCCCATTCTACTCCTAGGTCCCTCATACATTCATTGGAAAATAAAAATGAATTTAAAGGGCTCTGACATTCAAATGGACCTGAATTTGAACCCAGATTCTATCATTGATGAGCTTGGTTTTGACAAGATTTACTCTTTTTCACCTCTAGACTTCAGTCACCTCAAATTATAAATGAGAATAATTATAGAACCTACTGGATAGGGTTACTATAATGAGCTAATGTCCATAAAAGGCTGAAACACTTTGCCTGGAACATACAGAAACACTTGTTAAATGTTACCAGTTATTATCATTATCAGTAGTATTGTCATCCCCCACTCAGAGCCCTTCCACAGACTGAGGTTTATTTGAAGCTATGGGGTTTTTGGCAATATTGAGTTCATGATCCGAGCCACAGTCAGCTCCCAGTCTTGTTTTTGCTGACTGTATAGAGTTTCTACATCTTTGGCTGCAAAGAATATAATCAATCTGATTTTGATGTTGACCATCTGGTGATGTTCATATGTAGAGTCTTGTCTTGTGTTGTTGGAAGAGGGTGTTTGCTATGATCAGTGTGTTCTCTTGGCAAAACTCTATTAGCCTTTGCCCTGCTTCATTCTGTACTCCAAGGCCAAATTTGCCTGTTATTCCAGGTGTTTCTTGACTTCCTACTTTTGCATTCCAGTCCCCTATAATGAAAAGGACATCTTTTTGGGTGTTAGTTCTAGATGATCTTGTAGGTCTTCATAGAACTGTTCAACTTCAGCTTTTTTCAGCATTACTGGTTGGGTCATAGACTTGGATTACCGTGATAGTGAATGGTTTCAGTAGAAACCAATTATTGCCAAATTCAGACTTAAATAGAAAAAAGTAGGGAAAACCACTAGACCATTCAGGTATGACCTAAATCAAATCCCTTTTGATTATACAGTGGAAGTGAGAAATAGATTTAAGGGACTAGATCTGATAGACAGTGCCTGATGAACTATGGACGGAGGTTTGTGACATTGTACAGGAGACAGGGATCAAGACCATCCCCATGGAAAAGAAATGCAAAAAAGCAAAACTGCTGTCAGAGGAGGCCTTACAAATAGCTGTGAAAAGAAGAGAAGCGAAAAGCAAAGGAGAAAAGGAAAGATATTCCCATCTGAATGCAGAGTTCCAAAGAATAGCAAGGAGAGATAAGAAAGCCTTCCTCAGTGATCAATGCCAAGAAATAGAGGAAAACAACAGAATGGGAAAGACTAGAGATCTCTTCAAGAAAATTAGAGATACAAAGGGAATATTTCATGCAAAGATGGGCTTGATAAAGGACAGAAATGGTATGGACCTAACAGAAACAGAAGATATTAAGAAGAGGTGGCAAGAATACACAGAAGAACTGCACAAAAAAGATCTTCATGACCCAGATAGTCACGGTGGTGTGATCACTCACCTAGAGCCAGACATCCTGGAATGTGAAGTCAAGTGCCTTAGAAAGCATCACTACGCACAAAGCTAGTGGAGGTGATGGAATTCCATCAAATCCTGAAAGATGATGCCGTGAAAGTGCTGCACTCAATATTCCAGCAAATCTGGAAAACTCAGCAGTGGCCACAGGACTGGAAAAGGTCAGTTTTTACTCCAATCCCAAAGAAAGGCAACGCCAAAGAATGCTCAAACTACTGCACTCATCTCACATGCTAGTAAAGTAATGCTCAAAATTCTCCAAGCCAGGCTTCAGCAATACGTGAACCATGAACTTCTAGATGTTTAAGCTCATTTTAGAAAAGGCAGAGGAATCAGAGATCAAATTGCCAACATCAGCTGGATCATCAAAAAAGCAAGAGAGTACCAGAAAAACATCTATTTCTGCTTTATTGACTATGCCAAAGCCTTTGACTGTATGGATCACAATAAACTGTGGAAAACTCTGAAAGAGATGGGAATACCAGACCACCTGACCTGTCTCTTGAGAAACCTGTATGCAGGTCAGGAAGCAACAGTTAGAACTGGACATGCAACAACTGACTGGTTCCAAATAGGAAAAGGAGTACGTCAAGGCTGTATATTGTCACCCTGCTTATTTAACTTATATGCAGAGTACATCATGAGAAACACTGGGCTGGAGGAAGCACAAGCTGGAATCATGATTGCCAGGAGAAATATCAATAACCTCAGATATGCAGATGACACCACCCTTATGGCAGAAAGTGAAGAGGAACTAAAAAGCCTCTTGATGAAAGTGAAAGAGGAGAGTGAAAAAGTTGGCTTAAAGCTCAATATTCAGAAAAGTGAGATCATGGCATCTGGTCCCATCACTTCATGGGAAATAGATGAGGAAACAGTGGCAGACTTTATTTTTGGGGGCTCCAAAATCACTGAAGAGTGCAGCCATGAAATTAAAAGATGCTTACTCCTTGGAAGGAAAGTTATGACCAACCTATATAGCATATTAAGAAGCAGAGACATTACTTTGCCAACAAATGTCCATCTAGTCAAGGCTATGGTTTTTCCAGTAGTCATGTATGGATGTGAGAGTTGGACTGTGAAGAAAGCTGAGCACCGAAGAACTGATGCTTTTGAACTGTGATGTTGGAGAAGACTCTTGAGAGTCCCTTGGACTGCAAGGAGATCCAACCAGTCCATCCTGAAGGAGATGAGTCCTGGGTGTTCATTGGAAGGACTGATGTTGAAGCTGAAACTCCAATACTTTGGCCACCTGATGCGAAGTGTTGACTCATTGGAAAAGACCCTGATCCTGGGAAGGGTTGGGGGCAGGAGGAGAAGGGGATGATAGAGGATGAGGTGGTTGGATGGCATCACCGACTCCATGGACACGAGTTTGGGTAGATTCCGGGAGTTGGTGATGGACAGAGAGGCCTGGCGCGCTGCGATTCATGGGGTCACAAAGAGTCGGACACGACTGAGCGACTGACCTGGACTGATGGGGTTTTTGTTTTGTTTTGCTTTGTTTTTACAGTTAATGACCTCCTCATTTTCAAAGGGGAGTGCGCCTTTCTCTGTGCCAAAAACTCCACTTCATGAGACTTCCCTGGCCGTCCAGCGTTTGGGATTTCGCGTTCAAATGCAGCAGATGTGGCTTCGATGCCTGGTTTGGGAGCTGAGATCCCACCTGCCTAGCAGGCAAAAAACCAAAACATAAAAGAGAAGCAATATTGTAACAAATTCAATAAAGACTTGAGAAATAGGACACATCAAAAAAAATCGTAAGATGAAAAACCACGCCATTGCATCTGACATTCCTCCTGGTGTCAGGGGCAGCAAGGAGGCCCCCTAATCATTTTTCTCTTGTATGGGTTTTTCCCAACATCAAGCTTGCTAGTGGCTCCATGGTAATCAGCAATAGCTCCTGGATCCACTCTGAAGTGAAGAGAGAAATAGAAGTAACAGTTGTAAACATGCTCAACAAGCTACATAACCTGCATTCTGAGTTCACATCATATAAATGTATAAGGCATTTTGTTATCTTCACATGTATTGTTACATGTATGACAAAATGAACCTGGGAAGAATAAAGGCTTTTCCTTATAGCGAAATTATCTTCTGTGACCTGAAACCGAAGTCTTCTAATTCTCTGTCTGCTGCCACTCTAGGGATCAAAGTAGCTGCAGACATCTGAAAAGCGAACCAAATTACAGTGTGGATTTTTTTTTTTTTTTACTGTCTCAGAAGTCTGAAGACACGCAAACTATTCTTTTGCCTTATGTAGATTCCGCTATCAGTTTAGGACACAAGTCTGTGTCTCAAAAATTTATGACACACACAGTGCAATAATACTATTAATAACATCTCTCTTGCCTTTTTAAGCTTCTCCTCCCCCCCCCCTGAGGAAAGTCCTTCTTAAAAAATTAATTTGTTTATTTTAATTGGAGGACAATCACTTCACAACACTGTGGTGGCCCTTGCCACACATCAACACAAATCAGCCATGGGTGCACATGTGTCCCCCCATCCTGAACCCCCCTTCCACCTCCCTCCCCACTCCATCCCTCTGGGTTGTCCCAGAGCGCTGGCTTTGAGTGCCCTGCTTCATGCATCAAACTTGCACTGTCATCTATTTTACATATGATAATATACATGTTTCAGTGCTATTCTCTCATATCATCCCACCCTCACCTTCTCCCTCATAGTCCAAAAGTCTGTTCTTTACGTTTGTGTCTCTTTTGCTGCCTTGCATGTAGGATCATTGTTACCGTCTTTCTAAATTCCATATACATATGCGTTAATACACTGTATTGGTGTTTCTCTTTCTGACTTACTTCACTCTGTATAATAGGTTCCATTTTCATCCACTTCATTAGAACTGACTCAAATGCATTCTTTGTTTTTATATAGCTGAATAATATTCCATTGTGTATATGTACCACAATTTCCCTACCCATTTGTCTGCTGATGGACGTCTAGGTTGCTTCCATGTCCTTTCTGTTGTAAACAGTGCTGCAGTGAACATCAGGGTACGTGTATCTCTTTCAATTCTGGTATCCTCAGTGTGTATACCCAGCAGTGGGATTGCTGGGTCATATGGCAGTTCTATTTCCAGCTTTTTAAGGAATCTCCACACTGTTCTCCTTAGTGGCTGTACCAGTTTTCTGTGGAAATTCTTACCACCAGATCCTCTTTGGTGAATGAAATAATTAGATTATTAAAAAAAAAAAGAAAGAATTAGATCATTAGAGTCACACTTACCAAAAGTATATGTTGCTTCAGCATCACCAGTTGCCAATGTCTTTCTAATTTTAAGAACTATAGGATCTCTGACATTGTTATTTATCAGAGCAAAAGGTATTTAAAAAAAATTAACTGGAGAATGATGGCTTTACATGTTGTTTTTATTTCTGCTGTATAACAGCATGAATCAGCTGTAAGTATACATATGTTTCCTCCTTCTTGAGCCTCCCTCCCACCTCCCCATCCCACACCTCTAGGTCATCATAGAGCACCAGGCTGAGCTCCCTGTGTTACATAGCAACTTCCCACTAACTGTCTGTTTGACTTTCTCTTTTATCGTGTCTGCATGGATGATATTGATGTTTGTAGACATTCATGATCCCTTATGAGAAAGGGAGTAAGTAAATCTAGGGATGTTTCCTTTTTGTCAGGATTACCCCTGTTCTTGTTTCATTTCAGTTAGAGCAGTTGAAGGGGGCAATGTGTGAGCCCCTGGGGTGCTGGTCATACCCATTGTAGGCCTGCAAGTCTTCCAGCAAGTGCTAATTTCCACTGTGCTTTTAAGAAGTCTTTGCTGCACTCTGTTCCCTCCATCCCCTTCCATACTTAAAGGATCATCTGGGCAAGGAGCAGATCACAGCAGAAAGAAAAAAAATCCCTCTTTAAATTTCAGGCTTTAGATGTATTTGCCAAACAATATATTATTCTCCGTTCAGGAGACTATAGCAGTTCACCGTTTTGAGTGATATGTCTCATCTTCCCATTGCCTGAGACTTGCCCACCTCCAACAAAAAGTGCTTCATTTCCCTAAAATATTCATAATCAGGGAAGTGATTTAGAATCCATTTTTTAATACAAGGGACCTAAGAAAGAATGTTACATTTGACACAAATGAGTTGGATAACTTCAGATACGTACCTGAATCTCCTCATTTTAAAACTTATGGTCATAATAGAAACCACTACAAAAAGCTGCCCCAAAGATTACACGAGATAAAACGAGCACTTCATCCAGCCTCTGGCACACGTGTTCAATTACTGTTGGCCATCACAATATATTAACCTATCATGTCTGTTAGTCACTCAGTCGTGTCCAGCTCTTTGCCACCCCATGGATTGTGGCCTGCCAGGATCCTCTGTCCATGGAATTCTCCAGGCAAGAATACTGGAGTGGGTTGTCGTTCCCTTCTGCAGGGGATCTTCCCAACCCAGGGATCGAACCTGGGTCTTCTGCACTGCAGGTGGATTCTTTACCCTCTGAGCCACCAGGGAAGCCCCAGCCTATCACTGAAGTAGAAAGTTTTCATTCTCATAATGCTAGGTTGTAGCCTAGCCTGAGACCTACCATTGGGATGTACCGTTCTTCCCGATCACAGCAGAACCAGATTCGGTGGAGAATATGATTTGGACCCTCTCCAGTCCTCTGTCTTTGCTCTGAAGATAGCCAGTAGAGAAGAGCTGATGACAAGTTACTGAGCTGGAAATAAAGGGGTAAAGAGAATGCGTTTGTGAACACGTGAGTTTTCAAAAACCTCTCAGCACATCTACGAGACTTTATTTGGAACCAGAGCCATCTGTTTGCCGGATGTCTCTGACAGAAATGTGTCCATGAATTTGGACCCTTCTTTTTTTTTCCCCCTCAGCTGTGCAGTGTAGCCAGATGTTCTTATGTTTCAGAAGCAACCACATCCATCAAGCTCTTTGTGGGATGGATCATTCACGCTTGTGTAACTTCATTCCTCCAGCAGTGAGACCAGTGGGCTTGTTTATCCACTTTTCTCCCTCTGATTTTTTTCCTCACGTTTCTTCAAATTAAATTAAAAGCCAACCTTGTCACTAATTAACCAAGGGTGGCACATCTGTAAACCTGCCTTGCCGGGTTGCCAGTTGAGAAAAATCCCTCTGCACTCTTTGCCAAAACCGTGTTTACCGGGCACCACTGGTGTCTTGGCAAGGCTGCTTTGGGTTTTGTCAGAACATAGCGTAGCTGTTTAAAAGATGTCCTTCTGAGATGTCAGCTGACTTGTGTTGTTCCCAGACTTATATATGCTGTGAACTAATTAACACCAGAGTGAGAGCAAATACTCAAATATCGTTACCTTGCAAATAACAGCACACAAATTTCTGTGCATGGGTTTCTGTCTCCTAAAAAGAGAATGATGATGGTTGTTATCACAGGAAGAAAAAATATTGGGAAAGTAAAGCGTTGGCGTCTGCTAACAGGCAATCTCTCATCCCAGTTTCTAACAAGCTTGCAAACTCCAGGCTAGAGCCTTATTATCAGAAATGCATTTGAAAATACTGCAGACTTTGGTCATAGAAGAGGTGACTCTGTATTAGGGGGGCAAATGTGCCATCAGGTTGGTTCAATTGAGGGGGTTACTTGAATTCATGCTGGAAAGAAATGTTTTCTGGCTTTTTGTGGCCCCCCCCCCACCCCCCGCCATCTGCATCAGAGCTCTACTGGCAGAAGCGTCACTTGTTTCCAGGGACTCTGACTCAGGATGACTTTATTGCATATGGACACTCGGAGGTTGATACCCTCTGGGCTGTGGAGTAAAGAAAAGATGCCTGCTTTCTCTGATTCTTGGTCTGAGTGACCATGAAAGTGAGAATCTGAGAGTCCAAGAACTCAAAGGAAGTGAATTTGGAGAGGAGAACAGAGACCAGTTATATGGAAATAATGTTGAGTTTTATACCAACAGAAATGTATTTCCAACAGAAATACCTTTCAGGCTTTTTCCCTTAAAAACTTGCTTTTAGTATAGAAATGCAGAGACCCAAAAGTCATATTTACATATACAGCTGACTCTTGAAAATATGGGTTTGCACTGTGTGAATACACTTAAACACAGATTTTTTTCCACCATAAATACTACAGTATCACAGAATCTGCAGTTGGTTGAATCCACAGATTGGGAGCTGCAAATGCAGAACCATGGTATAAGAAGGGCCAACTATAAATTATACTCAGATTTTCTACTGCAGTGGGTTTGACACCTCTAATCCATCTAGTTGTTCAAGGGTCAACTGCATGCTGTATAACAGTGCTGCCCACCAGAACTATCTGTGATAATAGAATTGTTTTCTGTGCTAATATGGTGGCCTCTAGATACATTGTGGGGACTTCTGTGATAGCTCAGTTGGTAAAGAATCTGCCTTAATGCAGGAGACCCCAGTTCAATTCCTGGGTTGGGAAGATCCCCTGGAGAAGGAAAAGGCTACCCACTCCAGTATTCTGGCCTGAAGCATTCCATGGACTATATAGTCCATGGAGTCGCAAAGAGTCGGACACGACTGAGCTACTTTCACTTCACTAGCTGCATTGTGGCTGTGGAGCACTTAAAGTAAGCCTAGAGAGACTGGGAAACAGATTAATTTATCATCAATTTAACAAATTTAAATATAATCAGTCACATATAACTGTGGCTTCTGTATTACAGCACAGCAGCTCTATAGAATATGGAATGTAGCATTATTTTACATTCTTGAAAACTGTTTAATGTCTTTATAATAGAAAGTGGCTGATTTTTATAGCTGTTTCTGCATTCTATCTATTGTAACAGTTTTTTTTTTTTTTGGTGGCATTTTATTAAGAAAATCTGGCCATTCCCAGATATATACTCAGAAAGGGAAAAATATACTCAAGAATCAAGATTTAATAAAATTAGCAACTTTTTATTGCTTTATCAAAGATATTCTTAAGTGAAATTAGCTTAAAAATGTTTGTTGCCAATGGCTGGATCCATGCTAAGGTACCAGCAGTTTTACCCACCACTGCTTTTGTACCAATAAAAACAAACAGCATCTAAGTATTATTTTGTAAATGATCTAGACTTTTCAGACCCTGAAAGGTATCAGGGACCCCTAGAGTTCTACTGACCACACTTTGAGAAGTGCTCTTGAATCTCTGAGTCTTCCCCACCCTGCACACCTCTCCCCTCGTCCAAATCACCCACCCTACCTTTTATCTAACAGAAAACATAACTGTGTTGTTGGAGACCTTGGAGCCAGACAATGAAAAGGTTACCACTTTCTCCTCCAAGCACTTAAGTTCTATTTTCCACAGAGTTCCCATTTTAAAAGGGATTCTGGCACCATTTGTAAGAATTGTTACATTCCTTGTTTACCCTCTCCCATCCAGACAGATTTGTAAACTCTTATTTCATCTCCAAGCTCAGCATTTTCAACCTTAACTCCTGAAAATCCCCACCAGGATTCTTACCTACAAATAATTATGTGTTTCTTTGTGTCTTTCATTATCTATTTCTGCTGTTAGGCTGTGCGTTTTTTATAAGAACATCGCATTTACTTAATAAATACTGACTGGACTAAGCGACTGGTGAATAATGTATCAGCTTGGCCAGTGCACACTGACCTGCTTCTTTTCTTGTTTCATTTTTTTCTTAATGGTCTTTCCTTCCATACAGTCACTAAGAATAGTCATTGGAGCCAAGCAACATTTTTGAGCATTTCTTCTTTTGCCTAGTTTATGAGAAGATCATGAGATAAAACCCAGTCCTTAGTGAATAAATGCGTGGCTACATGCCATTGGGATGTATGACAACCTGGTAATTGCGAGTAAAATATGTCAAGTTGGTATTTTAATGGCCAAAAAAGAGTTGTAGCTTCTTTTAACTTTCTAGTTCTCAATGTAAGACTTACCTGAAATGAGCTCTACTCATATCACATGGCAATGTGAAAAATATTTTTGAAGAAATTGTCAAAATCTTTAAAAAGATTCTCCACAATTCAGACCTATTTAAAATTCCAGAGGGTTTCAGATATGCTCCCTGCCCTGAGTTTCATCATGCTAAAACTTCAAGAGTTTAGCAAACATCACAGACCACACTCTTGGCAGAGGATCCATAGCCTTGCATTATGTGGGGTTCCGTATACCATCTTTGAGTTACCAGTTTATTTCTGGACTCATTACTGACTGCCTGAATTCTTTAAGGCCCCACAGCAAAATGTCTCCAGGGGATTGTGACACATTCTGTATTTGAGTTGCAAAACTAGTCTGGAGACTATTACTTTCCACTGGATCCCAGAACATTTGCAGTTATTTTCTCACATAAATGTATTTTCCTAACAATAACTAAAAAAAAAAAATTCCATGATATATGATCAAGATGTGTTAAGCTATTGATATGAAAATCTAGTATTCTAGGGGCAATATGGTTTAGTGATATATGAAATGGACTGGAAATTGAGAGACCTCTCTTTCAGTCTTAATTTTGCCCTGGCTGGTTGTATGAACTTGGGCAAGTCATTGAACTTCTTCGGGTTTCAGATTTAATCTATAACATATGATTTACAATATAACTTTCTTATTCACCCTTGAATTCTTTAAATCCAGATAATTCTTTGCTTCTCTCTTCTGACAAACCAGGTCACATACATGTAGCTTTGTCTTTTGCAAACATGGATTACTAAAAATTGAACTTAATTTCATTTTTGCTTGGAAACTACTTATTAACATACAGACTTTGAGATGCAAATGCTTCCATGTGTACTAAGCAAAGTACAGTGTTAGAAACCTGGGTCAGAGGCTCTTCATTTTCCACTCAATGGAATAACTTGTTTTGTCTAATCACTCAGTAAAATCTAGAGTCAGCAACACATGAGTTACAAAAACATAAAGATGAAAGTTGCATCTAAGTTTTCTGGTTTGTCAGTAGCACTGAATATTTGCAAATGTAGATTCATGAATATAAAGTCATATACTTGATTAAAATTTTACAAGGCAGATGAAGGATGTAGTAGGGCATTATTTTCTAAATTCTTTATTTCATTGAATGGAACAAAACAAGTACCCATTCATCTTGGTTAAAATACTCAGGCCATGGTATTCAGGTACACGTGCACATCACAAAGTACCATTCCTGGAAAGCACTGCTGTCTAACAACTTTCCAACATTGCCAAGTTGAGTACATGGGCATGTGACTCATAGTAGAAGCATATCTCAATGGTTTATAGAGAAACGTGCAGAATATGGTTTATACCTTGGTATAACCATTCCCTTTGCAGCAAGAGTGTGCCTCATATTAATAGCTTAACACAATTGTGCCTTTTCCTATACCACAATTATCACTGTGCCATGTGATCAAACACTATCACAGGGAGGGAAAGAGAGGGGCATTTATGAGTGTTAGAATATTTAATGATAGACATTAGAACAAGTCAGCATGCTAAATTTGTTTGAAAAGACTGTCAATAGAAAAAAATTTATGATTACAAATAAGAAACTAATTCAGAGAAAGTGGACTTCTCTCCAGGAAGTACGTCTAGCAGAAGAATCAGCTGTTGTCTCTTAAGAGATGGTGGAAAATGCTTTGTCAGCAAGCAAGGCTAAGTTGGTGGTGTGAATTTTCCATCGAAGCTATTCATTGCATTAAAAAATGCAATTTTAGCCACAACAATTCTTAGAAATTAGAGTTATATTTTTTTATGAACAGATCTTCTTCTGTGGAATGTCCATTTTACTAAATAGATACTATTTTTGTCCTTTTTGGACAACTCCGGTTTATTACTCACTAAGTTAGAGAAGTAAAATTCTAGAGTCACCTACAATGAGTCATTTGACTGGTCACAGTAAATTTAACATCAGCTCTTTAGTGTCTACCCCCATCTCTAGGAAACTGAAGTTTTCTAAAGGCACACGTTATACTGTAGTGAAGCAAACATCCTTAAGTTAAGTGACCAGTGAATCCGTGTATTTACTCCTTGCACGTATTCAAAGGATCCTGGATACAGCAAGATGTAATCATTCTCTTCCCTTCGGATTAGCTTACATATGGTTTTTCGCCCTCTCATCTCTCACTCCCATCAGTTTTATATTTCCTTACCTAGAAATTTCAAGTTAACACTCAAAATGCCTTCAGATAATTTTATTTCTGTTCTTTCTTTGGGGGAGTATTGCTTCAAGGTGGCCCTGTCATTATATTTTGATGACCAAGTATAAAGTGAGGGCAACAAGACAAGAGAAACCAGAAAAGAATACAGTTGCAATGAAATTACTGTTGTAGATGATACATGTGAATGAATCTAACTTCGCACAGCATTTAAACTGAGCAGAGTAGCATTTGGAAATTAAGAATAAGAACCTTTAATCTGCCATGACCATCCATTAAAACATTTACATAAAAACATTCATTTTGCTTGTCTGCAGTATGATACCTTCATGGTTTTTTTCTCCCTCATCATTCCTCCCATGAGACTATTTTGTTTAATTTATGTGGCTGGCTTGCAAGTCTGAGCTAACTGAGGAAGGGCTGTTTCTAAGGATAGTAAATCAATATAACATCAGAGTCACTTCAAACAATGTTTTTGAAATTCAAGTTAAGAACGAGTAGTTCAGACTACAAATACTTCTAGCTTCACACCTGTTTTCCTTCTGAACTATGGATTCAGTGACATTGTGCAAAGCAGTTTTCCACAGGTTGCACTGACCTTGCAGAAGTGAAGAATCAGAAAAAGAATGAAAGAAAGAATAAAACAAGCCTGGAAACTAAATAAGCACCAGATAAAAATCACAGTGGAAGCTGAGTGTCATTGAAATAAAGTGACTTGTTTTTATCACAAGGCTATTTTCAGTTAAGTCCACTCTAATTCTTATCTTTATTCATCCTACAGGTTATAGATAATGTATGACCGTATTAAAATTCTCTTCTTGATCTGAATCTCCCTATCTCTGGTAGACAAGCTGGGTCCTTGACAGCCTGATTGTATGTGTGTTGATTTTTAAAAGACAACAACACAAAACCCTTGAAGTTGGTATTTCCTGATTATTTTAGGTGGCATTCTATATACTGCACAAATCTTGCACAGCAGTTTTAAAGAGCAACAGTAATTGAATTAAATGATTTAGAGTGAATAGTATAAGCGAGGGAATAGGAGATCTGTGTTGTTTTTAAGAAAACTATTACTGAAGCATAATAGACAAAGAGAAAAATTACAAAAATATTGACTACTCAGTGTGATGAATTTGCACAAAGTCAACACACTCTCCTAACCTAACCGTCAATCAAATCAAGAAATAGAACTTTTAATCAGAACCCAAGAAGCCTCCCTCCATGCCCTGCCCATACATTCCACTCAGCCCCTAAATAATCATTCTCAGGACTTCTATTACCTAGTTTTGTTTAGCCAGTGTTTGAAATTGATAGAGACAAAAATCATATGATGAGTATTCTTCTGTGTCTGGCTTCTTTGACTCTATAGTACTGTCACAGAGATTCACTCAGGTTGTTGCCTGGGATAGGAGGTCACTATTCCCTTTGCTGTACAGTATCCTGTTGTATAGACCTACAATATGTCAAATGTCCATTAATATCTGGACCCTTACAGTAGTGCCATGATCATCCTCATTTTGGCATAGAAACATGGGCATTTCTGTTGAGCATATACTTTGGAGTCATACAGTGTGCACATTGCATCCAATAGTAGATACTGCCAAACTGTTTCTCAGAACAGTTGTACCAGTTCAGCACCCATCAAAAGTTGTGTGAGGCTTCCAATTGTACTTTGTCCTCACAGGTGAAAGAAAGAAAGAAGTGAAAGTTGCTCAGTCGTGTCCAACTCTTTGTGACCCCATGGACTATACAGTCCGTGGAATTTTCCAGGCCAGAATACTGGAATGGGTTGCCATGCCCTCCTCCAGGGAATCTTCCCAACCCAGTGATCAAACCCAGGTCTCCCGCAATGCAAGCGAATTCTTTACCAGCTGAGAAACCAGGGAAGCCCAAGAATATTGGAGTGAGTAGCTTATCCCTCCTCCAGGGGATCTTCCTGACCCAGGAATCCAACCAGGGTCTCCTGCATTGCAGGCAGATTCTTTACCAACTGAGCTACCAGGGAAGCCCACTGTGTCCTCCCAATCTCTTAGTATTGCCAGTCTTTGTGATTTTAGCCAGCTGATGGGCGTGTAGGGGGCTTATATTTAGTTTTAATTAGAATTTCCTTGACAGCTAATAAAGGTGGACATTTTCACATGTCTACAGGCCATTTGGAAATGTTTGTTAAAATCTTATAAGCTCATTTTTCCTGCTGCCATGCCTTTTCATTATTGATATGTAGGAGTTCTTTCTGTATTTCTTGTATGTCTTTTGTTATATATTTGCATTGCCAATGTCTTCCCCTCTCTGTAGCCTGCCTTGTCACTTAATGATGTCTTTTAATGAACATACATTTTAATTTAAATTGTGTCCATTTTACCAAAATTTTCCTTATGATTAGTACTTTTGGGGGTCCTGTCTAAGAAATCATTTTCTACCCAAATTTCATGAAAACATTCTATACTACTTTCTAGGGGCTATAAAGTTTTTTACTTTTTTCATTTAGATCTATAAGCCATCTTGAAATATGAATTGTATCGATTTTTCCTCTACAAATGTATGTCTCACTCAACATTGCTCACTGAATATACAATCTGTTCCCTCACTGCATTGTCGTAACACCTTTGCTATATTTCAGGAGACTACTTACTTTTGGTCTATTTCTGGATTCTGGATTCTATTCTTTTGGTTTATTTGACTATCATTAGGCCAATACCACATTATCTTAATTTTAAAGCTTTACAGTAAGTTTTTGTGTCTGGTATTGTAAGTTCTCCAACTTTGTTTTTCCTCAAGATAGCTTTTCACTTATACATCTATGTTTTTGAATTAGCTTGACAATCTCCCTGCACCCTCATGGCAACAATACAAAAAAGCTTTCTGGGGGTTTGATAGGAATCATAGTAACTATATGGATCAGTTTGGGGAAATTTGAAACCTTGAAATTATTGAGTCTTCCATCTGTGAACATGAAATAAATATGCTTGTATTTATTTAGATGTTCTTTAATTTCTTTCATAAGTGTTTCCAATTTTCACTGTAGAAGCCTTGCACATCTTTCCTAGGTATTTGACAGTTTCTAATTTGTGAGCTATTGTAAATGGTATAGATTATTTTTAAATTTTGTAATTATTTCATTTGATCCATTTTTCCTGTATCTCATCACTGAAAAGTTTAGTCTACTATAAATATGTTAACTGAAAGTGAAATTTGAGACCTACTTAGATTAGAAGTCACTATATTAATAGCATTAGCTTTGTACAAGAGAAAGTTGCTCTGCAGAAGCACATCATATTGCCCTAGAGTGATTCTAAAGGTAATTATGGGAGAGAAAGTCAGAGATATCTGCTCAGTTCTGAGAATCTCTCTTACTATGAGAGACTATGTGGGCATTCACAGCAAAACTCAAAGTAAAGGGTTAAGTGGACTAAATCAGTGGCTACAATGAGGGTGCAATAAATGGGCACATAACCACCCCACCATGAAAAACTCCTTCAGCGGAAATGAGCCAAGCTGCTAGTTACGTGTCTGCTGCTCTGTCATTATCCTGTAAGTATCCACCTCTAATAGGGACTATCAGAATCATGCTCAGTTTGAACTGCTGGATCCCTCCTAAGTAGTTCATGTCAGCTGTAAAACTGACTGGTTAGGGGAAAAGAACAAGGAAAAAAGACAATGCCTTGATTGACAGCGATTAGAATGGAGTGATGAAATGTGGGGGGGGGGGTGAGAGAAATGGAGGGAAGACAACATAGAAGCAGAAAGAATTAAACGTTGTACACTCTGTGGTTGATTCCATCTGTCTTGTAGCTTGAATGGTAGCTTGTAGCTTCACACATTTAAATACTAGACATCTTATTATTATTTTCTTCCCGACTAATACACATGGAATCTTTACACCACAATCAGCAAAATAAACTCCAGCCCAGGGAACAATCCTCTTGAAGCCCACAAAAAATAAATTCAATATGTAAATAAATTTTCCATACACTTTTTATGGACTTCCAATAATTAAAGCAAATGTATGAGTTGTGGAGAACAGGTGTAATTCTCATTTAGTGGGGGAACTGACCCTCAAGGAAATCAATGACCAATGCCTTGATGAAAACCTGGATCCCAGCACTTTGATCTTGCTTTAAAGTTATTTTACTAAAACCATACTGATATTTTAATTTTATTCCTTCTAGGAATGCCTTTTGGCATTTCAAAGCATAATAGTAGTGATCTTAGAATACTTCTTTTTTTTATTTTGTTTTTTTTAATTAGTTTATTTATCTATTTTTAACTTTACAATATTGTATTGGTTTTGCCATACACTGACATGGATCCACCATGGGTGTACATGCGTTCCCCTTCCAGAACCCCGCTCCCATCTCCCTCTCCATCCCATCCCTCCAGGTCATCCCGGTGCACCAGCCCTGAGCACCCTGCATCATAATACTTCTGAAGTACGTCAAATGTCTATTCTTCTTACATTGTAAGCATTTGTCTACGTTTAAATATTTCATCAAAATTTTCACTGGAACTCCCTTCAGGTAGTATCTTTCCTAGGCCTAGTGTTTTGACCTTTGCTCTCTCTCAGATAGAGTGTAGCACAATGAACAGCAGCCCAACTACATGGAAGACAGAATGGAGCCCTTCAAATGGCTAAATAGATTCAAAGCAACTTCCAAAATGTCAAAAGAAGCGACTGAAATGTAATCAAAGTGCAAACAATCACAACTGACAAACACACACTAGACTCTTGAAGCATTTGAAAATATAACCTAAAAGCTGAGGGCTATTTCAGGCAAACCCTAAATCAAATTAATAATATTTATTGTTCCAGCAGCCATGAGGAAGCTAAGAAGCAATATAAACAAATGGGGACAAAACTACTGAGTTTTGAGTCTATTGCTTTCTCAGTCTCCACTCTACTAAATGACCGTATGACCTCCATCAAGACCAGCCACATACTCATCGCTAAAAGGAGAGCATTTGGCTCGAGGTCATTTAGTGTCCTGGCCAGCTCAAAGGTCTCCATGATCCCGTGACCCAGTGGGGAGGAGAGAGAGGCATAACAATATTTGATGATGACTCTAAAACAGCTTCTATTTGCCTCATTTGGATGTATTTCCCCATTTCCAAGGGCTAGCCATGAGGTTTAAAGGCCACATGCTCAAAGGATTTAGGGAAAAATATTTTGAATATTTATATAAACTGTTAGATATTATGTGCCATATAAAATTGTCTGTGACACAGTCCTTGTCACAGAGGAACGTTCACTCTCCTTGGGAAAGACATTCTTTATAAAAACACAATAAAGCTGTAAAAATACAAATAAGCCCAAATGAAGTGCTAACATCACAAAAGTATAAATGTTGGCTGCTCTGGAGATTCAGAGATACATGATCTCCAGCTGGAGGAGTGCTGAAGATGGTCTTGAAGGAGAAACTTGGACCACAGACATCTGGATGGACAGATGTCTAGAATATAGTAAACACTTTGGATGGGAATAAGCTCACCAAGGGAGTGAATGCAGCAATGTGAATCAGCCATAAGTATACATATATCCCTCTCTCCCTGCCCACACCCGCCATACCCCCCACCCCAGGTTGTAACAGAGCACTGAGCTGAGCTCCCTGTTATACACCAACTTCCCACTAGCTGTCTATTTTATAAATGGTGATGTATATGTTTCCCAGGTGTAAGGGCTTTCTAGGTGGTGCTAGTGGTAAGGAACCCACCTGCCAATGGAGACATAAGAGACGTGGGTTTGATCCCCCACTTGGGAAGAACCCCCTAGAGAAGGAAATGGCAACCTACTCCAGTATGCTTGCCTGGAGAATCCCATGGACAGAGGAGTCTGGTGGGCTACAGTCCATGGGGTCACAAAAGAGTCAGATATGACTGAAACAACTTAGCACGTAAGGACAAGGAGGTATATGTTTAAATGTTACTCTCTCAATTTGTCCCACCCTCTTCTTCCCCCAACGTGTCCACAATTCCACTCTCTACGTCTTCAACTCTATTCCTGCCCTGCAAATAGGTTCATCAGTACCATTTTTCTAGATTAAGATGGACTTTTCCTAATAGTTTATGTGGTGCTAGCAATGGGAAAGGATTATGGGAGACAACATCATCTTTTAGAAAGATCAAGCAAGGGCCGATTGGAAGAATTGATTGAGGCAAAAGACAGGTAGCAAGAATCAAGGTAGACGTCTATTGGACTTGTCCTGTACAGGTGAAGACCTAAAGCATTGAAAATGGAAAAACTCCAATATTGAAGGAGCTCCCTCACTAACTCTCTTTTCTTCTTTCCTCTTTCCCTTCCTGATCTGAATAAACCTCTGGGTAATGAGGTAATATAGATAAAATTATGCTTTCACTCACCAAGCCAAAGAAATGCTCCCAGCCCCTAGTGGTGGTCTTTGGTGGGATGGGTTTGAACCATCGAACTGATTTTGTAGCCTGTCTCATGGGGGCCTCTGGGAAAATCATTCATTGGGGTGACCTTTTGTTTTCACATAATTATCGAGATATGACCCAAATCCTCACCCTGAGTTCAAAAAGAAAACAGATCCTCTTCATTATTTTGTTGGCTCTCCTCACTTCTTGATCTCAGCCAACTTTCTCCAGGGTCTCCTTCTATCTGCTCTCCTCCCACGATAATAGTGTTGTACGTTTTGTTCCCTTGGAGCCTGAGACACACTCTTTCTGTGGTGAAAAAGAGTAGATTCACCAAAGTCACTCTGGACTAGCTGTCCATAGCCCCCGTGATAATCGTTTCACTATCTAAAAGAAAAATGTGATTTTACCACAAACACTCCCGTGATGATTCAGTCCTCACTCTTGCCAGAGGGAGGGCTGCGCCATTTTTTCCCCTTCTCCCCAGCACGCAGGCTGCTGTGAAGAAGCATCTGCTGTCTAATTCTTTTCTATATTAGGATAAAATGTGTTTTGGCTTGCTGATTTCAAGCCCTGAGGAAAAGGGGGGGGGGGGAGGGGGTTGGGGAGAAGAGTTTCTCATAAAGTGTTCATTGCATAAGCAATCAGTCTGCATCCTGGGAACCCCAGGCATGTGTTCAGGGACTGGGCCCCAAGAGCAGCAGCTCAGAGCTGATGGGGTCAGGAGCTGGACAAGACATGCTCACTTGAGGGGTACAGATGGTGTCTGTTTAGCTAGAACCCTTCCATTATGATTGATTTCACACCCAGATCATTGTAACTGGCTTCTTATCACAGTTGGGAGGGCCAGCATACTTTTCCTAAAGGCTGATCAGGTACAGCTTTCGATTTTCACAGATTAAATAAGAGATGGATGGGAAGGCCAGCTGAAAAGAATGGGGTCTAGGAATGAAAACACTCATTCAAAGATGGATATGTCCCTGAGAATACGTCTGAAAAGCAACCCAAAGGAGAGAGGATTGGGGCGGTATTTCCCTATCAGTTCCTTCATTGCCCCGCCCCTCCTCCACACCCAGAGAACAAGGCCACAGTGCCCACAGTAAGATTCCTGGCCCAGATCGGGGACAGGATACTGAGAGAGGTGAGAATGCTTAGGAAGAACCAACCTGCTGAAGGCTCTTGGCCTTTCTACCTCATGAGAAGACAACATAGGAAAACTTGGGATAAAACGGATTGTACTTTGCTCTCTCCCTCTCATCCTTCATCTTTATGTGTGCCAGTGGCCTGTCCCATTCAGCAAGTGCACCCACAGACACCCAGCAGAAGTCAACTGGAGGCTAAAACACAGCCCAAGCTACCTTCTGGGAAAGAATCCCATTGGCAGGGCTGTGAGCTATGTTTTTGTTCAGTTTTGATTTTGTAATGTAGTTAATAGTAATAATAATTCTCATTGTTGTTGCTATGATTTTGCCAAACTGGCCTATTTGATATATTTCCTAATACGTTGTGAAAGCCTTCATAGACATAGAAAATATAGCTGTTGAACGTGCTTTGAATTAGCAAATCTCTTATATCTCATTGCTTGCAATTTTTACTTAAGGACCAGAGAGAATGCAGCCTCCTTTTTTGTTCAATAAGATAGATTTTTTAAAAAGAAATAAAAAATAAGAGAGATTTTAAAGCCAAAATGAGGCATATCACCATCAAAAGGACTTTTTTTTTAATCTAAGTAAAGGTGATAGATAGAGCAAGAAGATGCTTATTAAGGGGAGTGCTTCTTCATAAAGAATCCCAGACATTACGCTTTCCAGTCAAAACATATCAGTTCTCAGAGTTTTTACAATGCAGCTCTCAAAAGACTTCCCTTTTGGTTGTGGGCAATTCACAGATTTCAGCTTCTTGCTCCCTGGTTAGGGTTGATGGGCCAGGGAACCATTTTTATGAGGTTCTAACGCATCTGCGGTACTTAAATAGGAGACCGAAACAGGCACTTGTTCTCTGCTGTAGGGTGATAAGTTGCATTAATTTTTATTTTAGTCTGTCTCCAAACATGGCTTTTATAGACTAATAAAAAAGCAATTTTTATAAGTTCACAAAAAACAATGAACACAGTCGAGCATAAATATCTTACAACCATGGCCAGAGGAACATTATGAACTGAAAAATCTGCTGAAAATGGCACAAAAGCACAATACCTAGATGCTTCATTCTCAAGGTAAATTAAACTCTCACCTAAATGGAACATTCTGTGATGTAAATTTCTACTAGCAATTCCTCCCTGATCTCATTCTATTGCAGTGGGAACTCTGTCGCCCTACCCTTCACTAATGTTTGTCCATTGTGCTCTTTTAAGATCAGTCTCAAAAACTCAGCTCTTTAGGGGTAATATCAATATCACCCATGAACACAAGTCCTCATGTTTCCTTATAGCATAAGTATATTCAGAATATACTGGAAAGCACTAAAACTTTAAGAGGAAATCTTTCAGGAAAATTATTCCACTGTCATATCTCTGGAGAGATATTTTATAAATGTGTGGACAGAATCTCTCAGACAGTAAAATATGTAAAGTGTATCTTAATAAGCTTCCCAAATGGCTCTAGTGGTAAAGAACCCATCTGCTAATGCAGGAGACGTAAGAGACATGGGTTTGATCCCTGGTTCAGGAAGATCCCATGGGGGTGGGCATGGCAGCTCACTCCAGTATTCTTGCCTGGAGAATCCCGTGAACAGGGGAGCCTGACAGGCTGCAGTTTATGGGGTTGCAAAGAGTTGGACACAACTGAAGTGACTTAGCACACACACATGCACCTACTCTGAATATCCCTCTTATCAAAGCAATCCCAGATGGTTTTGATATAGAGGCAGCTACTACACTGTTATATAATTATAATGCTATGTGAAATACATGGTCTCAATTAACGTTATAACAGTGTGCGTGTATGTATGCATGCTTAGATGTTCAGTCATGTTTGACTCTTTGCTACCCCATGGACCAAAAGAATTTCCCCCAAAGTTAAAAAAAACATATCAATAACTCACCTAGATCTTTTGTTTACTCATTGCCAGAAATCTGAATATTTGGAAACTTCCAGATGACTGACAATGATGTTGACTTTTGATTCTGCCAATCTCAGCTCATGAGATTACCCTTTGAATCTGAAGCATAAATCCTTGCTTTCACTACTTTTGTAAATTTTTTTTCAACCACACAATTAGCCTGACTTGAAGATTTTCCATTGCTTCAATACTCTGTGCAAAAAGGAAAAGAAACATGTCGGCAAACAAAGTATTCAAGAATTTTCTTTTTAATATACAGCTGTCACCTTAGACAAAGCATGTTGACTTTCTTAGGCTTTAAGTTGGTTAAAGTTTCCTAACATAGTGACATCTCATTGTCGAGGTGTTTTGTTTTTTAGAAAAATAAAAGTAGTAGATAGAATTTAGTTAGAGATCTTACTCACAAAATACCTTTGTATTTGACATTTTCTCCACTCTACCCCTCAGTGGAAGCACGTAGGAGGTGGCAGTATGGGAAGCTATTCCATAATTTCTATACAAGAGAGATTTGAGTTCCAGAGTACTTGCCAGAAAGCTGGCTTTACTAGCAAGTACATCATTTTACATAAGTTGCATGTTTATTTTGAGAAGCTGTATAGGGCCTTCTGGAGATTATGAGGAAAATTATCCATCTTACTTAAGGTGATACTAGCAGCTAAAACTAACAAATTCCAAAATCTCAATGGCTTAACACAATAAAAGTTTACTTTTTATCCATATAACAGCCTAATGCATATTTATGATCAAGTGACTTTTCTTCAGGTATTAATTCCCGGCCCCGGACTCCTTCCAGTCTGGAGCTTAGTGGTCTTTACCAAAGGCCTCTAAGGGCACCAAATTTTTAGCATTAAGCTGTGCAAGGGAAAGAGAAAGGAGAGATTTCTTTTTGAATTTCCTAGATTAGCCCTACAAGTGGGTATCCCCTTGGCTGGGACTTATTCCCAGGGCCACACTTAACCACAAGGGAGGCTGGGAAAAGTAGTCTAGCTATGTGTCCAAGAAAAACATCTTTTTTTGTTTTTAATTTTTTAATTGAAGGATAATTGCTTTACAGAATTTTGTGGTTTTCTGTCATACTCAACAAGAATCAGCCATAGGTACACCCAGGTCCCCTGCCTCCCAGATCTCCCTCCCATCTCTCTGCCCACCCCACCTGTCACAGAGCCCCAGTTTGAGTTCCCTGGGTCATACAGCAAATTCCCATTGGCTATCTGTTTTACATATGGTATTGTAAATTTCTATGTTACTCTTTCCATACATCTCCCCTTCTCCCTCCTCTCCTCCCACCTTGTCCATAGGTCTCTTATCTATGTCTATTTCTCCATTCCTGCCCTGAAAATAAATTCATCAGTGCCATCTCTTCGGATTCCATATATATGTGTCAATATGACATTTATATTTCTCTTTCTGACTTACTTCACTCTGTATAATAGGCTCTAGGTTTGCCCATCTCATTAGAACAGATTCAGATGTGTTTGTTTTTATGGCTGAATAGTATTCCGTTGTATATATGTACCACAGCTTCTTTATCCATTTATCTGTCGATGGACATCTAGGTTGCTTTCCATGTTCTAGCTACTGTAAATAGTGCTGCAGTGAACACTGGGGTACATGTGTCTTTTTCAGTTTTGATTTCCTCAGTGTATATGCCTAGGAGTGGGATTGCTTGGTCATATGGTAGTTTTATTCCTAGCTTTTTAAGGAATCTCCATACCATCTTCCAAGAAAAATTTTAAATGAGTTGGGTGATCAGCTAGCAATCTCAGCTACAAACTTCAACTTCAGCCTCTAAGTCTTCCCTTGATAATCCCACTGGAAGGAAGATGAAGCATAAACTTCATTGTCAAGCTTCCATCTCCCAAGTACTCACCTTAGAGGTATCAGTGAAGGCCATGAGATTCCCCCCAAATCTAGCAGCCCTGAATAGGTCCCCCCACCCCGAGTGTCTCCCGTCCACCATCCTCTACTGCACTTCCTGATTCATAAGCCCATGTCACTGTAGGGATCACCAGGCACCAGAGACGACATTTAAAAGATGGGACTTATTGTACACAAAAGTTAAATTCCAAACCACCAAAACTGAGGCTTCTCATTTCCTTTTTCTCCTGATTTGGCATTGATTTTTTTCATGTTTGAATGAGCTTTATAATTTTGCCAAGGTGGAAGTTCACATTTGCAACTTTTTTTTTTCATTTCAAAAGAAAAAGTTAAAAAAGTCTGATTAATTTTCAAGAGCTAGAAAAGGTTAGTTTTTTCCCACCCCCATATAATACAAAAGTGGATGTGCTAATTTAGCTGAAATGTTATGAAATATGTACTATTGGGTTGAAACCAAGTATGGAAATTCCATGAACATTTCCCACTGTGACATCTCTTCAGAGACACCTGTTCACATCCTACCAAACAGATTTCTGTTCCAATAATTAAAATGTAAATACATCCAACATCAGTAAAAGAAATTCAGCTACCAATGTTGGGATGTCTCAGCTCTCTGAACAAGTTTGATTCTTTACAACAATATCACGCATGACTCAATCTATTATACATTTATACTTGAAAATCAGCAATAGCAGTCAGATTCAATTATTGCTGTCTTCAGCTAAAAATTTTAAGGGCTTCCCTGGTGGCTCAGTGGTAAAGAATCCACCTGCCAAAGCAGAAGACATGGGTTCAATCCCTGGTCCAGGAAGATCCAACATATCGCAGAGCAACTAAGCCCATGCACCACAACTATTGAATCTGTGCTTTAGAGCCCAGGAACTGCAACCACTGAGCCCTTGCACTGCACTTACTGAAGCCTGAACATTCTGGAGCCCATGCTCCACAACAAGAGAAGCCACCACAATGAGAAGCCTGTGCACTGCAACTAGAGAGTAGCCCCTGCTTGCTGCAACTAGAGAAAAGCCCACACAGTGGAGACCCAGCACAGCCAAAAACTAAATAAAATTTAAAAGAGATGACCTTTTAAAACAGAAAAACAAATTTCAATCTACAGTTACAATTTCACTAGAGTTCAAATTTTCTCCCATGATATTTTTCAGCAGCCAACTAGCCTTATGAACACTTTGATTCTTAATGAAATGGTTAGCAGAAGGACAGTTGCATGTTCAGATGTTGTATAGCTCCTTGGAAGCCAGTTTCCCACAGCATTTCAAGTTCTTAGAATTCCATTGATGATGTTCTCACACTATGCATGCTCAAAAATTCACTGGCAACACACATCTGTGTTTACCCTTTTAATCAGGACAATGTCCACAATAATTTTCATATTCCTAAAGGATTGAGTAATACCTTTAGAATCTTAGAAGGCAAACATGACATGTTGTATCTAAAATCATCCTACTATCCATAATAGGAAGAGTCCAAAATTGGAAGTCATTTACAAACCAGAAGCAGAAGATTGTCTGAACTGCCTATTTCTGGCAAATTAATATAATGAAAGAATCTGTAAAGTTGTGAAAGACTTTGGGTCTCATTATGAGGGTCTTTGGCATTCTTTTTCTCTTCATCTACATTCCAAATCACTTATATTTGAATTAGGGATTTTTTTCATTATATAGTATATTATTGTGCATCTTGCCAGTTTTATTATTATTTTTTTACAACAACGAATACAGATGGGAGCAATCACAAAATGAGGCAGGATCATCAGTCTTTCTATGTTTTATAGAGAGAAAAAAAATTTTTGACTCTTAATTATCCTTTCTTAAAAGGTCTTAGGAAAGAAATAGAGATCCCATGAAATACATTTCCTACAACTTTGGGGTATAATCGGAATCAAAGAACCAGAAAGCAACTGAAACCACACGTGTTCAATAACAGTTGCTATCACTCTGCTTCCCACTCTCTTGGCCAACATTGTTAATTGATCACATTAGCCCACTGGACCCAGATATGAGTGAAGAATTGTTCTCAACATAAAGCTTTAGGTATCTATTCCCAACTGACAGTTGATTTAAGTTGTTGAAACCTGTTATAGCAACTTTGGTTTAGTCACTAAATTGTGTCCAACTCTTGTGACCCCATGGACTGTAGCCTGCCCAACTCCTCTACCCATGGAATTTTCCAGGCAAGAATACTGGAGTGGGTTGCCATTTCCTTCTCCAGGGGATCTTCCCAACCCAGGGATTGAACTTGGGTCTCCTGCATTGCAGGCATATTTTTTTTACCATCTGAGCTACCTAACTAGAATATAAGAATCTATTTTTCATTCCTAACACAGAATATCTCTGGGTAAGAATCAGAGTGAAAGAAAAGTTACAGTCATCATCTTGGAAACATCTCTATAGATTCAAGTGGCCACATCTTCCAAAGAAGCTGCCCTTTACATTCTGAGGTTCTTTTCTTCTGGTTTGATTTTGCCTCAAGAAGTTTTGATGGCTTCCTGGCAGGCACATCTGTAACAATCATGAAAAGTAAAGAGCATGATAGAGAAATAAGTTTAACATCCATTGTCTATAGCATACCCTTTTCCCTATGTTGAAGTCTCATCAGTTACCAAGCTGTGGTATATACAAGCCGTCAAATGCAATAACCTTATCAGAACATACTGGACAACCAACCTTGACAGTGGGGCCCAAGAAAGGGTTTCCAGGGGCAAGAGTTCAGGGTTGCTTTCTCTCTTCTGGGTCTTTGAAAAGTAAAATCTCTGCTATTCCATAGCTTTTTGGTCAACTGCTTGGTGGTGGGGTGTGTGTGTGCTCAGTAGTGTCCGATTCTTTGCGACCCCATGGACTGAAGCCTGACAGACTTCTCCGTCCACAGGCTTCCCCAGGCAAGAATACCGGAGTGGGTTGTCATTTCCTCCTTCAGGGGATCTTCCCACCCAGAGATCAAACCCACGTCTCTTGTGTCTCCTCCATTGGCAGGTGGATTCTTTACCACTACACTGCCTGGGAAGCTCCCAACTGATTACTAAGTTAATTCTGAATCAGACAAAACCAGCACATATACAAAACCACACAAGCCCTTTGAAGTCTAAGCCATTTTTAATTTTTAAAAATCATTTTAATGTTATTCTTAGACATCTTAAATCGTTTTTGGTACAAGGAAAGACAAAAATAATAAAAATGAATTAACATAAATCGATCAAAATTACCACCTCACCACTAGCCTTTTTACTGATGCATTTCACAGTCCACAAATTTGCCACAGAAGGTTACTATCTTCTGAAAATCATTTGTTTCAATAGTGTGTCTATTAGCCAAAGGGGGTCTGTGTACCAATATATCCAAGAGAAATAAGTTAAAGATACGCTAATATACCTAAAAATAGCACCACAGATATCATCAGTCTTACAGTTGCATTTACAAAGGTGCAATGTTCTTTACACCTTTAAGATATTGTTGGGTCTTTTTTCCCACATGGAGAAATTAAAGCTATTAAAGATATTCTATGATTTAACCAATGCTTCAGAAAACACTAGAGGTGCAAAAAGCTGTAAGAAATTGATTCATGTCTCCCGGGGTTAATATTCCCTTGAGAGAAGGCATTATTTCCTCTCTTTATTTATATCTGTGAAATCTTGCTTTTGACTTGACCAGGCCAAAGAAAATAATGTCTCTCGGGTAACTAATAGGCTGTGAAATTAAGTTCAAGAAAACAGATCACTCGAAGGAGTAATCCTTATCCTTGAAGCCATCCCACCATCACTGACTCAAACAAATCTAACTTTGAACTTATCTGTCAGTTTTGTTTCCTATCTTTGTTTTTTGCAGTTGGTGGAAGGAGCTGGTGGTTTTGAGATCGGCAGGGAAAAGTTCAAGTGAAAACAAAGTTTCTTGTAGGCATTTTCGCTGGCAATAGGCTCCCTTTCTCCTTTGAGTTCTCAATGCATTTTCTCAGTTTTTCAGATATTTTCCTTTTGAAGTCCTCTCACCAAAGCTGTCAGTAGGATTTATGACAAGTGCAACGTATACAGACAGGAGCACTTTCTTTATTCTACACCTGCCAAATAGATTGCTTTTTAACCTGGCTATTTGTCACCATTGGTGGTTCCAACTTTAATGCTGAAATACACTAGGTTTCATGTTAAAGGAAGCTGCCTACTGTCTTGTTGACAGAGGTGGCTTCTTATCCTCTTACAGAATAAAGTTAAACCTGCTCTTCATTGTGCACACTCTGTAGGTGTCAGGGACCCGGTCACTGTGTGTCAGGTTTTCTCTGAGTCAAACAAAAATACTATGTAGTTATTACCATCATTCATTATTAAAGAGCTTCAAAACAATGTCAGAGGAATTAAAAAGTAATTACATAGGTGACCGAAAACCATATAAAAATTACAATGTAAACCCAAGAAAAATCCGAATTCAAAATCAGTGTCCTATACTATTCACCTCTTACTGGCAAGGTTCTCTGAATATGTTTCACTCAGGCTTCAACTTTTCAATATACAAAGGGTATATTAATCACATTTGACAGATTTATTAATCAGAGTCACCTTATAGTCTTTCCATTCTTCTCCTTTCAAGAAGATTGAAAATGTCAAAATGCATGGAACTTTACACAGCATTATACCTATCGGTTTTGCAGTGAGCTGCATTTGGGATCTTTAGACATTTGAAGCGCTGTAATTCAGGAATCAGTGAAAATAAATCAGCAAGTCTTATATCAGGACTTGCATGCATTATTTTTCAAAACACAAATGAAAAATCACGGCCTAATGTGGTTGGCATAATTAATGAGATTAGGCACTTCGTTTGGACTTAGACTTAAGTGGTTCTAAGTATTTTCTTTTAATATTTTGTGGAATTTTAAGAGATATTTCAGGGAGTTTGGCCTTCCATGCTTGATTTTAATTTAAATATTTTTGTCACATCTACCTCCATTTTCCTTCACATTCTGTTTTCTTGTTCCCTTTTTTTTTTTGCATCTGTGAACTATAGTTTGATCCAATAAGAATGATAAGGAACTTATATAAGAATGTGTCTGTCAGCTGGAATCAACACTTGCCCAGCGAAATTTTCTTTTTACGTTTCATTGAACATCCTGTACCTTGTGTACTCACACAGGAAAATAAGGACTTCTATTTTATTTCTGCTCATTTTTCTTACCTTTTTCCAAGCATATATAGGAAACAAGTCAAATTTTCTGAATTCTGAGCATTGTCACCTATCAATCCATCTTGCAATTGTTCATTCATTTAATTAAGAGCTATTTTTTAGTGCCTTGTGTGTTTGTGCCAAGTATTATACATACTGTAGTAGGCACCAGGACTATGGCAGTGAAATAGATAAAGTCGTTTGGGTCCTCTAGAAATCACAGAGCAGGTAGAAGACAGAGAGAAACTGAGATCACCAGTATGGCGAAGGGTACAAAAGAGGAGAGACATCATTTGTTGAACCAATGACAGAGGACTAAATTTAGTCTGGAGACTTGGAGGATCGGTAACATCTTCCCTAAGGAAGTGACATATATCCTGAGAAATAAAGGAATTGGCCAGATGGGGAGGAGGGGTAGTCAGGCTTTCTAGGCACCATGAACCACTTTAGTGAGGGGCTGTAAGGTGATACAAAAGGCCTAGAGTTCATTGCCAGTATTCTAGATGTACTTTAAAAGTCCTTTTTGCCAACATCTAAATTCAAGCTTTAAGGAAAAAGCTTTTGCTGCTGTATTTCCCACTTCCCATATATTGGTTTTTTAACTCTTGATACAGCCATGAAATTAAAAGACGCTTACTCCTTGGAAGGAAGGTTATGGCCAACCTAGATAGCATATTTAAAAGCAGAGACATTACTTTGCCAACAAAAGTCTGTCTAGTCAAGGCTATGGTTTTTCCAGTGGTCATGTATGGATGTGAGTTGGACGGTGAAGAAAGCTGAGTGCCGAAGAATTGATGCTTTTGAACTGTGGTGTTGGAGAAGACTCTTGAGAGTCCCTTGGACTGCAAGGAGATCCAATCAATCCATCCTAAAAGAGGTCAATCCTGGGTGTTCATTGGAAGGATTGATGTTGAAGCTGAAACTCCAATACTTTGGCCACCTCATGCGAAGGGTTGACTCATTGGAAAAGATCCTAATGCTGGGAAGGATTGGGGGCAGGAGGAGAAGGGGACGACAGAGGATGAGATGGTTGGATGGCATCACTGACTCAATGGACATGGGTTTGGGTAGACTCCGGGAGTTGGTGATGGACAGAGAGGCCTGGCGTGCTGCAATTCATGAGGTCGCAAAGAGTCAGACATGACTGAGCGACTGAACTGAACTGAACAGTCCATGGAATTCTCTAGGCCAGAATACTGGAGTGGGTACCTTTCCCTTCTCCAAGGGATCTTCCTAACCCAGGGATTGAACCCAGGTCTCCTGCATTGCGGGCAGATTCTTTACCAGCTGAGCCACCAGAGAAGCCCAAGAATACTGGAGTGGGTAGCCTGTTGTTTCTCCAGGGGATCTTCCCAACCCAGAAATTAAACCAGTGTCTCCTACATTGCAGGTGAATTCCTTACCAATTGTGCTATCAGGGAAGCCCCAAGATTAGAATAACTGAGGATGAAAAGCCAGAAGAGGTTTCTACAATATTAGCAAGAAGGTATTTCAAGGAAATTTTAAAGGGAGAGGAATCATTTATTTTTCTTTACTATAGGCATTGTGATAAGATCTTCTTTTTAAATTTTTATTTATTAAAGTGAAGGATAATTGCTTTATAATGTAGTGTTGTTTTCTGCCATACAATGTGAATCAGCCATGAGTATACACATACGCCCTCCCTCCTGAGCCTCTCTCTCATCCCATCCCTCTGGGTTGTCACAGAGTACCAGGTTGAGCTCCTTGTTACAGAGCAACTTCCCACTAGCTAGCTATTTTATATATGGTAATGTATATGTTTAAGTGCTACTCTCTCAATTCGTCCCACCCTCTCTTTCCCCTGCTGGGTTCACAAGTCTGTTCTCTACCTCTGTGTCTCTGTTCCTGTCCTGCAAATAGGTTCGTCAGTACCATTTATTTCTAGATTCCATATATATATGTATTAATATATGATATTCATTTTTTTCTTTCTGACTTCACTCTGTATAACAGGCTCTAGATTCATCCACCTCCTTAAGTTCTACTTTTAATTTAGTGTTGAGTATAACTCTCTGAGATCAATATTGTTCCTGTCTTTAAAGTGGTAGAAACTGAGGCTTGGAGAGTGTAAGTTATTCATTCTGTATGAAGTAGAGCCAAAATTTGAAACTAGGTATATCACTGACTCAAAAACCTGTGTTTAATACCTCTACAAAGTAGCAGAGACACAGAAGTGGCTTAAGAAGAGACTGTTTGTTAACAGTGGTAGTCCAATTCCACAAAGATAAGGAAAGCACACAGAAGATAAAACTGGAAGGTGAAACATGACAAAAGGAAGTGTACCAATGGATGTAATGTAAATTGTTGGCCATCCACTCAGAGCCCAGTTCCTTCCCAAACGGATGTTTTCCTAACATCACCACTCCATGCAGGGGAATTTGACCATTCCCAGCAAAAGGGGCTTTGAATTTCTAAGGATAGTTGATCATTTCAATTCCTTTGTCAATAATTGGTTCAGGAACAGAGGGCAAAGCTAGTCAGCACTCATCATTCCCCGACCCACTGGGATGTTTATGCAATGGCATATGACCCGCCTCAATGGGCAATGAATCAGTGAGCCAGTGAGATGTCAGGAGGGAGTTTAAAAAGTTATCTGAGAAAAACAGTATTGCTTTTTTTAAAACAAACAAAAAAACTGCTGGAATATTTGTGAGGGCCAGAACTGCTATAGTGATTTTACCACCAGCTTGGAGGAGAACACCACTGAGGTGAAGAGTTATAGCTTTTTGAGAAAAACAAAATCACAGGATGATTAAGATCTTCATTTATTGGATTATCTGGTACCTTCTGATGCTGGCTCCACTACACACTATCAGGTGACCATGAACAAGTCATTTAACTTCTCTAAGCTGCTGCAGTCTGGTCAGTTAAATGGGGATATTAATAATACCCCCTCTTAGGGTTTGGCGGAGGAATAAACAGATATACGTCTCCTAGCATCTGACACAAATTAAATGGTAGTTTAATTATTATAGCTAGGCCATAGTGAAAGCTTTCTTTTTCGCATTAAGGAGGAAAAATTAGTGGCTGCATTTGAGTTTAAGGATTTTAACAAATGTTATCAAATATTTTTCTTATTTGCTAAGAACCAGAGTCATTACATTTACCATTTCTCTGGATTTTGAGCATGGAAGGGAATCAGCTGTGAAACTGATCATGGTATGTAAATAACTAACCTGCATCAACTGGAAATTGATATACAGCTCAAGTTTTATACTTCACAGCACTTCTGAACCAAAAAGGAAAGAGGGCTTTCCATGAAATCAGATTAAATAGAAACTTAGGCCTTAGCCCCTTTTTGATTCTGAAGGTCTGCTATCAGTTCCACAAGTCACCCAGGTCTGAAGCTTCAGAGTAACTAAGCATGGAACTAATACATGCAACAGTGCGTTTCTCTTGATTGTCAATGGGATCCAAGGACAAGGTACTCAATTCCACGTGCAGAAATTGACAGGAAGAACACATTTCACGGGCTTCTACCAGCAAGGGAAGTTTGCATATTTATTCTCTGATTTAGCAATTAGGTTGTTTCTGTCACAGAAAGACAGTTTCTAGAGAAGAGGCAAGCTGCAAATGTGTACTTTGCTTTTGAATATGGGATGAATTTACTGATGGTTCACCATCTCAGCCCTGAAGAATGGTTTTATAACACTGAGTCTATATGTTTTCAAGTTTTTAATGGGAATAATACGCGATAATATTTAAAAATTGGTTTTTCATTTTCTTAGCCTAACTTTTCATTTACTTTTTATATCTCTAGTCATGGCAGGAGTAAGAATAAAGGAAGCAATGATGGCTGTTATTAATTTTTATTCCTGTTAATAACAGTTATTATACAACCAGGGGTTAAACCTGTTGTTCATTTAGGCTAGGATGCATATGAAAAGTCAGAGTATATTGTAGCCACAGCTTAACTCAGGTCATGGGTAGATGGCAGATGTGGGGAATACGAAATGTACAGAGAGAAGTCAGAAACAGAGAAACCAAGGAGAGAAAGATCAAAGTCAAGTGGTAAGTGAGACATATAATTAACTATTTTCAGGCATGAGTCAAGGATAGAAGTCTACGAACCCTTCATCTCTGCCCCAAAGGAGGGCTGCCCATTCCGTGGTATTTTGGGCTACCTGTACTGATAAATTCAGTATGCTTTTCAGAGAATCATTTTTTTTATCTTGCCAAATGCAGTTCTAAATATATAATTATAGTTCCCCCTGCCTTCCCCCAGTCAGGGCCTAGCATTTAAGGGATCTCCTGAACTCACTGCTGTTAGCATCAAGCCATAGGAAACTTTAGGTGACCATAAGCCTATTCTTGTTTTCCTAGCAATGAAATAAGGCAGAACCAAGAAGCTTAGCAAAACTTGGACCCAGTAGTTTTTAAAAAGGAGCTGTGGTCTGTGTGAGATGACCACTAACCTCCTCAATTCCTCCTGTCTAACTCCTCACATTGTCTTAGAGCAATAATCTTCAAGGTGGGATCTTGCACCATGTAAATCAGATTCAGCTGGTTTGTTTATTAAAAAGGCATATTCCTGGGTTCTAATATGACTGGTATGGCACTTACTTGCCTGCAATTTTGACAAAAACTTCAAATAATATGTGAAATAAAGCTTTCTCTAAGTCCTACTTCTTCCACCCAGCTACCCTTCCCAAATTTGCTCTTAGGTGGCTGTTAATCAATCTTTGCAGAGGTGTGAAAATTAATCACAATGTTCACAGACACTGTCAATACTTAAAAGAGTATTTCTCCCACAAAGGTATTTGTATTTTTGAAGTGGTCTCCAAGAAGGTAAAATATATTTCTTGATGAGAAGGAAACTGTAGTATTAAAAGAAGTTAGTTTGTCAATGTGTGATATGCAGATATTCAAATAATGAGACTATAATAATAATTATAACCAAGAATTATGGAGCATTGATTTACTATGTGTCAAATCCATTATAAGCATTATTGCTAATTCTTCTTATAAATCATAGGAGATGAAATATCCCATTTTCACTGAAGAAAAACCTGAGGGTCAAAGTGGTAAAATACTTTGCTCCAAGACCATACATTTGGCAGATGTCTAATCAGAATTTAAATTTTATGTTGTTTTGGCCATATAGTTCAACCACTTCCCATTTAGACTATATTACTTTCCTGAAAAAAAAAATAGCCTTTCAATGGCAAAGTACACATTAGACATCATCCTTAGAGAATTACTGTGACATCCATTTGGCTAAAGTTGCTGAGAACCCTAATTATTTTTATGAACGATCAAAGCATTTTACATGTTTCTAGACATTTCTTTCATAATGTTTAGCACTGCTGGGTTGAAAATGTGTCATTTTCATTACTGCCCTGAGACTATTTCTGCATCCAACTCTTCATTTCTGCTACCTTGGTTTCATTTCTATCATCTTTCAAAGAGCTGCCTGTCTGAAAATATGTTTAGATTATTTGAATTACTATGAATTAACTCCAAAGAATGGGAAAGACTAGAGATCTCTTCAAGAAAATTAGAGATACCAAGGAACATTTTATGCAAAGATAGGCTCAATAAAGAACAGAAATGGTATGGACCTAACAGAAGCAGAAGATATTAAGAAGAGGTGGCAAGAAAACACATAAGAACTATGCAAAAAAGATCTTCACAACCCAGATAATCGTGATGGTGTGATCACTCATCTAGAGCCAGATATCCTGGAATGTGAAGTCAAGTGGGCCTTAGGAAGCATCGCTATGAACAAAGCTAGTGGAGGTGATGGAATTCCATTTGAGCTGTTTCAAATCCTAAAAGAAGATGCTGGGAAGTGCTGCATTCGATATGCCAGCAAATTTGGAAAACTCAGCAGTGGCCACAGGACTGGAAAAGGTCAGTTTTCATTCCAATCTCAAAGAAAGGCAATGCCAAAGAATGCTCAAACTACCACACAATTGCACTCATCTCACACGCTAGTAAAGTAATGCTCAAAATTCTGCAAGCCAGGCTTCAACAATATGTGAACCATGAACTTCCAGATATTTAAGCTGGTTTTAGAAAAGGCAAAGGAACCAGAGATCAAATTGCCAACATCCACTGTATCATACAAAAAGCAAGAGACTTCCAGAAAAACATCTATTTCTGCCTTATTGACTATGCCAAAGCCTTTGACTGTGTAGATCACCACAAACTGTGGAAAATTCTGAAAGAGATGGGAATACCAGCCCACCTGACCCGCCTCTTGAGAAATCTGTACGCAGGTCAGGAAGCACTCGTTAGAACTGGACATGGAACAACAGACTTGTTACAAATAGGAAAAGGAGTACGTCAGGGCTGTATATTGTCACCCTACTTATTTAACTTATATGCAGAGTACATCATGAGAAACCCTGGGCTGGAAGAAGTACAAGCTGGAATCAAGATTGCCGGGAGAACTATCACTAACCTCAGATATGCAGATGACACCACCCTTATGGCAGAAAGTGAAGAAGAACTAAAGAGCCTCTTGATGAATGTGAAAGAGGAGAGTGAAAAAGTTGGCTTAAAGCTCAACATTCAGAAAACTAAGATCATGGCATCTGGTCCCTTCACTTCATGGCAAATAGATGGGGAAACAGTGGAAACAGTGGCAAACTTTATTTCTTTGGGCTCCAAAATCACTGCAGGTGGTGACTGCAGCCATGAAATTAAAAGACGCTTACTCCTTGGAAGGAAAGTTATGACCAACCTAGATAGCATATTAAGAAGCAGAGACATTACTTTGCCAACAAAGGTCTGTCTAGTCAAGGCTATGGTTTTTCCAGTAGTCATGTGTGGATGTGAGAGTTGGACTATAAAGAAAATTAAGCGCTGAAGAATTAATGCTTTTGAACTGTGGTATTGGATAAGATTCTTAGGAGTCCCTTGGACTGCAAGGAGATCCAACCAGTCCATCCTGAAGGAGATCAGTCCTGAGTCTTCATTGGAAGGACTGATGTTGAAGCTGAAACTCCAATACTTTGGCCACCTGATGCAAAGAACTGCCTCATTAGAAAAGACCTTGATTTTGCAAAAGATTGAGGGCAGGGGGAGAAGGGGACGACAGAGGATGAGATGAATGGATGGCATCACTAACTCAATGGACGTGAGTTTGAGTAAATTCCAGGAGTTGGTGATAGACAGGGAGTCCTGGTGTGCTGCAGTCCATGGGGTCGCAAAGAGTCGGACACAACTGAGTGACTGAACTGAACTCCAAAGAAAATTTATAGAGTTTTAGAGATCTGTAAGAAATGTGAGGATTTATTTGATTTTAACTTAAAATTTATTAGAGAATGATTTCCCAGGGTTTATCAACTTACTATGTTGGTTTGACATCTAGTTGGAAGTATTTGCCCCTCTGATTCTCAAAGAACACCATCTCTTTCCTATGTTCATCTCTAAGATATTTTTGGAGGACACCATCTATGTGCTAAATCTAAATGCATCTATCCACCTACTTTAGTTTTAGTTTGTTTTGTTTTTCTCCAGTAAGGGCAGAAATCTAAAAATCAAACTGATTAGAAGTGATTTGAAACCTGAGGTAGCAATTTGATTAAACTGAACATTACTTGTACTCAAACATGACTCAAAGGATTTAGGATCCTTTTGAACTGGCAAGTATTCTTTAAGCACCTATGTGGAGAGAGGCCATCACTTTGCACTGAGTAAGTAAATCAATGGAGAATATATGTAGAGCATAATGATGCTCTCTTCTTTGGTGCATTTATGGCATTTGCTGCTTGTCGTAGGACGCATTCCTCATCACTCCCCTGTCCTCTGTAGCATGGGGGAAGAGCAGGTGTTAAGCATTTTCCTGTCACGCTGGCAGTCACCCAGGCTGTGCTTGGTTAATAGTAAGCACAGAAAGAACCTTGTGGGAGGTGAAGAGAGAAAAGAGCCTAATTATTTTTATTCCTTCTTCTTTGCTTTGGGCAGGTTCTTGGGGGGGGGTGACTTCATTTTATGGAGTACCAAATCATTAGCTCCACCAGACATGTCTGCTATGATTCCACTTTTCATAAAGCGATGCTGACCTGTGGGTTCAGAGAACACCATCTCCTCTCTTGGTCTCTCCAGCCTAGGAATGGAAGTGGTTCCTGACATCAGAATCTCTTGGGTTACCTGACTGTCTCTTGTTTGATATACTTGTAGAACCATTACTTGTAGAACCACGTCCCTGAGTGTAGATATCTGAACTTGGTTTTGTTTTTCTGATTAAACCTTAACCTCTACCCCTCTATGTACATAAACATTCATCATTAGCACTAGTAACATGTTTAGGGTTGTGTTAGTGCCTTGTAATGACAACCTAGAGGAGTACTGGGAAAACTGCAACAAATCTATTGTCATGATATTGAACTATAATTAACTATTGAGGATTTGCTATCAAGTATTTTTGAGTGAATAGAAGAAAATATATCTTTCTGAAAGGATTTTTAAAATTTCCATTTTACCCACATGGTAACCTTTGCTATTGTTACTTAAAGGAACTTTCTTGGAAGAAAATAACATACCATTTTGGTATGTTTTTCATAATGCTCAAGGTTATTAAATCATTTAGTGAAAAATTCCATCCCTGGGACATTCTACATTGTAATTTCCCATGAAAATCTCCTAAATTTTGAAAGCAGCACAAATATAGACACCTATCAAATGTTTTCATAGCATCAAATTTCTAAACAGATTTGAACCAGTATGTAAAAGCCTCATCTATATTGAAAAAAATTAATGTGTGGTATATTTTGTGTATTTGTACCAAGGGCCAAAGATAGTCAAAATTACTTTTACCACGTGAGAGTTTGAATATAAGAAAACTGATCAGAGACTTCATAGTTTGGCTGGACACTCCCCTCGCACTCAGCTAGGGGTACTGCTTGAGGGGAACCATTTCTAGCTCTGGTCCCTAACTGTTACACAGACAAAACTGGTTTTCCTTAGACTCTGTTCCTTTTATTCCTGTTTGCACAAGTGAGTCATATTTATAGCTTTCAATTTATATAGATAAGGTCATGTGTCTGAGTTCTGGCCAGTGGAATGTGGGAAAAGGTGATGGATATACCTTTCAAGTACTGATTCCTAGAAACTTGCTAATATATTCTTCATTTGTGCTTGGTTCTGTTTCACTTTGCCCAAAGCAATTGATATAATTAAAGAATATGAGATTCTTAAAGATGGTAAGCTATAAGCTGAATGACTGTGTGGGGCAGAATGGCCCATGTTCCCCAAAAGCTGATGTATTGGACTATGATGTGAAATCACTGCAGATGGGGACTGCAGCCATGAAAGTAAGACATTTATTCTTTGGAAGAAAAGCTATGATCAACCTAGACAGCATATGAAAAAGCAGAGACATTACTTTGCCAACAAAGATCTGTCTAGTCAAAGCTATAGTTTTCCCAGTAGTCGTGTATGGATGTGAGAGTTGGAGTATAAAGAAAGCTGAGCACCAAAGTATTGATGTTTTAGAACCATGGTGTTGGAGAAGACTCTTGAGAGTCCCTTGAACTACAAGGAGATCCAACAAGTCCATCCTAAAGGAAATCAGTCCCGAATATTCATTGGAAGGACAGATGTTGAAGGTGAAACTCCAATACTTTGACCACCTGATGAGAACTGACTCATTTGAAAAGACCCTGATGCTGGGAAAGATTGAAGGCAGGAGGAGAAGGGGACAACAGGATGAAATGGTTGCATGGCATCACCAACTCAATGGACGTGAGTCTGAGCAAGCTCCAGAAGTTGGTGATTGTCAGTGAAGCCTGGTGTGCTGCAGTCCACAAGGTCACAAAGAGTCGAATACAACTGACCAACTGGACTGTGATGTGTGGGAAGATTTGCTTTTCTGTGTAAAGTCAGTGAAATTTCAAGGTTAGAGTAACAAGTGTTTACCTTGATTAGTATACAGATAAATTAAGCACTGACAGAACAAAATTTCAGAAATATACTATTAATCTGATACCTAAATCCTTCGATTTGGGCTCTTTTTATTACCTCATTCATCGTTTCCTCTCCTTTTCATTCTTCTAATGTCCATATGTTCATTTTAAAATGGAAAAACGGACTCTGTTGAAATATAACTTAACTAAGGCATGCTGCCAAAGTCTTGTCTTGTGGTGTGCCTTGAGGATTTAACTTGCATTTTATTTTTCATAGCTATAGCAAGAAATCTTTTTGTTAGTCTTTTGAGGGGTGAAGCATTGGGAGCAAATAACAGGGACTCGATCCATCTCCTTGCCAAGCTGGACATAAGACTTTCTTTGTGTTTATAGCAATTAGGCCTTTCTAAATGTACCATCAATCTCTTCTTGAAGGGATAATCTGCTCTTTTGCAAGAGGAAAGGCATGAAGGAGCTCGTTTTGTGAGGATCTTAAAATAATCAAGGACTGGCAGGACACTGAGGACAGAATCGGAAAAAGAAATAGGTTTGGGATATTTAATGATATTCTAACACCAGGGCGAATGGACTAAATGAAGTATACAGGAAAGTCCCCTTATAAATGCTTGGGACCAGTAGCTGGACTAAAAGACCTATCTCATACTTATTCCTATGCTTCCCTAATAGTTAACAAATGACCATGTAAGGATTTACATGTCATGTCCTAAGTCTACTACATACCAAATGGAGCAGTGGAAGAGCAAAAGACCCAGGATTTTGAAAGTTGGAGTGATCTCTGCCAGTTATTGATGAAACTAGGTCAGAAGACAATGGATTCCTTATTGCTTGACAATTTTGTGAAACTGTCCTAGGCATGGATGTGTAATATCTTTACTGAGGTCCACTCTTCAGTATTTTCAGTTTATAAATCAAGCTTATCCCAAATAAATTGGAGAGCTCAGATCTCAATACAGTTCAAGTTTGTATTAAATACTCTGTACAATGAGTATAAGTTTGCCTTCTCTGTGTATGGTTCATTCTCCTAGCTCATGCTGATTTCAGAATGCTGTCCTGACATAGGAGAAAGTACACCATCGTTGAAGGAAAAAAAAAAAACCCTCTGTTTGGCTACTGGAAAATCTATTTATCCTCTTTTGATTTATTTCCTCTTTGGATTACCTATATTATGGAAGTGTGACCAGGATGACATGAGATAACATATATGCATGCACCTAGCATGTTGCCTGGCACATGGCAAGCGCTCAGTAAATACTGTAGATGCTATTCAGGGGTATCTTCTAAAAATAAATGGACCTTGGTGTTTCTGTATCCAGGAAGACCTGCGGAGAACATCTGTTGTTCCTGATACAGTGTCGCCCTGCTATTTTTCTCATATCTTTTCAAGCATTTAACGTTCTTCTCTTCACAGCTCCTGTAGGCCTGAAAGCTCCAGTGGCCAGGGCAGAATGTAGACTGTAGGAAGAAAGCCTTTCATGTTCTCCGGTATTACCTGTGCTCTACCACTTCAAATCTTATCTGGAAACCAGCCTCTAAATGGCAGTGATTTGATTTTCTCAATTCTGATCCAGGAACTGTCACTGTCTGCTAGAATCTTTACAGTAACTCCAAGAAAAAGGTGTGTGATCTTGTTTTCTGTTGGTCTCAGCCTATCAGTGATGATGCTATGACTAGGAATGCCTGGGAACACTCACCTGGGCCCATACCACTTGCGGTAGTCCCCACAGAGGTTTCCCTGCCTGGACGAGAGTCAGTGTTACGGCTGGACTGGGCCTTGTGGTTCTTATTATGATTTCCAGATGCACCTCAGAGAAAAGCTATCTGGGAACTTTGAAAAAATAAGATTTATCATTCACAGTTCTTGGATGGTATACAGCATGCTCAGAGCCACCCAAGGAGGTTCTGGGTAGAGACACAGTGTGGACCTGGGTTCTCCCTTTATTGGGATTGAGAGTGGGGTGCCTAGGGTTTCATAGGTTTATTCTGTATTTGGTGAATTTAAAACCTTAAGGTGGGCATTTGGGCCTGGAAAGGGAAAAGCAGGGTCACTCAAGAGGTCAGGAAAAAAAAAAGCCTGGGGCTTTCTAAAAGGGGAACTTCCTGGGTGGAGTGACCTGGCTATTTATCTAGATGTGTAGCTGGCAGTGTGTTTATTCAAGATGGGTGTCTTTGAAATGGATGCATTGGCAATCAGAAACTAAATGTTAGGCACTTACATTACAATCAAAAAAGCTTACTGCCAAGCACTTCCACTATGATCTGCACTTGATGCATGAAGAATCTGAGTCAGAGTGTAACTTCATGAATACCTTGCAGCAGGTTAGGACTTCATCTTGAACTTAAAATCGAGGTTTCTTTTATCATATGACATATATCTGATGAAAATATATGATATATGTCATTTTCCAAATTACTTTCCTGAGTTCCAGAAAAGGCAAGCAGAAGGAGGTAAACTTCTTTCCTGTCTATTTCCTTTCTCTTTCCTTCCTTCCTTCCTCCCTTCCTCCTTTCCTTCCCTTTTCGGTCTTTATGTCATTGGAAACAAACAAACAAAAAAACCCAGAACATTACCTTTGTGTCTCTGGACTTTTTGCAACTCTCTGATATACCCTAAAGATGGTGCTTATTTTCCTTGTTGTTGTTCAGTTGCTAAGTCATGTCCAACTCTTTTCAACCCCGTGGATTGCAGCACACCAGGCTTCTCTGTCCTTCACTATCTCCTGGAGTCTGCTCAAGTTCACTTCCTTATCCTGGTGTAAAAACTCACCCTCAGAGCCTGGGGTGGGCATCACAATTCCCCTGATTCCACAGAGAATGACCGTTCGTCATAGTTAAACTCATCCAAAAACACTGCAGTAATTTCCCCTTCGTACAGTGAATTATGACCAAAGAATAAATAATAATGTTTCAATCATCTAATTAACAGTTTGGCTGAAGATAAGCAGGCTATCAATTTTTCAAACTTTGGTCTTATGACTCACAGGCCAATGCAGTTTTTGAACACAAGGCTGTTGTGTGTAAGCTATTTATTGGGTGAAAAGATGCAAAGGTATATAAATTGAATTTTTTGTTCATGAGGACAGCATGTATATAATAATACAAAGTTGTGTGTAAGGAGTTGTCAGAGGAGAGAAGTGAATAGTAAGAGAGAGATCAAGGTGTGAGGAGGTGATGGAGAAGTCTTCCTGGAGGAAGGGAACTTTGCTAGGCAATTAGGATTTGAAAGTGTAAGAAAGGTTAAGGAGAATTGATCTAGATCTGGAAGAAGAGCATATGCAAAAGCCCAGAGGAAAAATATGTGCAAGGGATGCTATAGAAATTAAGAAAGTAAACCTCACCAGTGTGGTACAGTGGTAAAGAATCCACCTGCCAATCCAGCAACTGCAAGAGACACTGGTTCAGTCCTTGGTTTGGAAAGATCCCCTGGAGGAGGAAATGGAAACCCACTCCAGTATTCTTGCCCAGAAAATTCCATGGACAGAGGAGCCTGGAGGGCTACAGTCCGTGGGGTCGCAGAGAGTCAGACATGAATGGGAACAGAGCACAATACAAAGTGAGAATCAGTTTGGGCAGAAAGGGGAAACACATTCTTAAGTTTGGTCAGAAATGTGTACAATGCAGAATGTTAAAAAATACGATAGGACCATTGGACTTCACCAAGGTGTCGGTGAGAAAACTCTAGGGATTTGAAGAAAGGGACCGCAATGAAAGGGTTGTTTAAGAAAGACTACAAGGTCAAAAGAAATGGATATTTAAGGCAGAAAAATTTGTCATGGATTCAGTTTTCTAGGAGGAGATGCTGATTATTTGACAAAGCAAAAGGAATGGAAGAGGCTAAGAGACAAACAACAGAACCCTCCAGCACAGTAGACAGTAGACAGTAGGAGGAAACATCACTTGGAGTTAGTGGTTGAAGAATTATGGCTGTGGATCTCAAACCTGAGTGTGCATCAGAGTCTTCTATAGGGCTTGTTAAAACACAGATTTCTGGGTCCCAATGCAGAGAATCGTGGGGGCCAAGAATTCTTCACGATTCCAGAGAAGGGAAAGTTATGTGTCCAACACTTAATGTCAAGCACCACATCATGCAGATCGCATTTTCTGTAAGTAGAGGAGACGTGTAGTCAAGTCAAGGGATACTGTATTCATACTCATTAAATCTCACATGTCATTTGAACATATAATACCATAAGCATATTTCTTGTCCCAAGCACCGATTGCCGCACCCACACTCACTTTCTGAGGTCAGAACAGCGATTTAACAATCTCATTGCCCAGCAGTGATATACTATGTATTTTCCAAAATTAACTAAAATGAGAACTCCTGGGGTACATAACTCAGCTCTCTCCTTCCAGCACGTGCATGGTTTCCTTGGTCTCCTATCACGCTCTTTTGGACCCATAGTCATGCAAATGGCCCAAGTGAACAGCTGCCTTCTGTGAACCAGATGGTCACATGTGGGAACAGAGATGGGATGGAGACAATAGAAGTAATAGCCTATAAAGTAGGTTAGCACTACTGAAATTCTACTTTCTTCTATTAATACCAAGTGAAAGGTTAATTATTTCCATCCATGTTCACTTAATGGAGAGAATTAATCTCAAAGGCATAGCAAGAAATTTTCAGCAAAATTTTGCGACTGCTTATTCCAAAATAGGGCAGAAGCATGATTGAGTGTGTGCTGGAAAGCATGATGGAAAGAGTGAAGAGGCTTATGGAACACTCTGCTTGAGATGTAAGGCTACATTTGTAGGTGTTTGGGAGGAGAGTAAAGAAAGACTATGCTTCCATCTTCTTTCTCAGTATTGAATCCCAATGGAACAAAAGAGAGTCCTTTGGTGACTGGATGCTGTTCTTTTCTGAAATTGAAACTACTTGAAACTAAGATATAAACTTCTTTCCTCTGTGCATGATATGAATCATGTTAACATCGGTTATTTAAAGATGCTGTGTACACTCATTTTGTAGACATAGTAATATTTACAATCTTTCTAAATTTTGCATACTCATGTTTTTACTTTCCTAAGAAGTTCTTCCTCATATCACATTATACATATATAATGTCTTCATTTATAAGATCACATTTAATCACATTTCAATATCTGTGAAGAGTGAGATGTCTTTTCCTTGTGCTGGGCGCTTCCGTTTTGAAACTTACAGATTTACTTGCTAGAGGACTACAAAGTTCATAATGTATGTGTTAGTCGCTCAGTCATGTCTGATTCTTTCTGACCCCATGAACTGTAGCCCGCCAGGCTCTTCTGTCTGTGGAATTTTCCAGGCAAGAATGCTGAAGTGGGTTGCCATTCCCTTCTCCACGAAATCTTCCCAACCCAGGGATTAAACCCAGGTCTCCTGCATTGCAGGCAGATTCTCTACCATCTGAGCCACCAGGGAAGCCCATAAATAGTAGTTAAAATTCAGAATGATGTTATTTCATCCACTCCTTCATTAATACAAAAATCAAGGTTGATCTGTTGCCTGGCTCAATATTTTTTACAGAAATATCTAGGGTCCAATTACTTTGGAAATAGTTACATAAAATTAAAAGAATCGCATATTCTGTTGTATGTTAATTAGTGTTTAAAAAACAATGAGATGCAGGGAATAAAAGAAGCCCATGGCAAAATAAATATTTGGCTCCATTTTTAGCAATCAAAAGAAAGCGTTTTGGTGAAATTTACTGAATAATAAAAGAAAACTATGAAAAAATTTTAAAACAACCAAGAAAATGATAGGAAGAAAATGACTAGCCCTGATTCTATTACATAAAATATTTTAATCATGTGTTTTTCTTAATATAAAAGTAAAACATGCTTATTTGTAGACAGTTTGGGAAAGAGCCAAGAGCATAAAGAATAAAATAAAAATTACCCATTATACTAAAGATAATCAATGTTAACATATTGCAGCATTTTCTCCTAGTCACTTCTTTACACACTAAACATATATACAGTTATGGATGTATACTCAAGATACCCTATATTTAAAATAGTCCATGTTCCTTTAATAAATTGTAACATTATGCATTATTCTTTTCTTCATAATATCCAAAGTTTTTTTAAGCACTATTATTAGTCATGGGATGCCATATGTTTAATTATTTCTCTTCTTGAAACTCATGTATATTAAAACTAAATTTTGGTGCCACTAATAATGGTGTGATAGAACTTTTTCCTATTTTTGGATTCTTACTAAGTTCTTGCACTCTGATGAGGAGGACAGAAATTTATGTGGCAACTAATCAGAGTCAGCTTTTTAACTGATTTCATAGAGGGTAGAGGAGTCAAGAATTCATTCATTCATTCAAGTATTTTTTAATAACTACTCTTTTTTTAGCCATGGTTCTAATGGAGATACATCAATAGACAAAATGTATAAACATCCCTGTATGTGTGTGTGTGTGTTAGTTGCTCAGTCGTGTCTGACTCTTTGCGACCCCACAGACTGCAGCCCACCGGGCTCCTCTGTCCATGGGATTCTCCAGGCAAGAATACTGGAGTGGGTTTCCATTTATTTCTCCAGGGGATCTTCCTGACCCAGGGATCAAAGCTGGGTGTCCAGCATTGCAGGCAGGTTCTTTACCATCTGAGCTATAGGGTAGTCCCCATAAACTTCATGTAACTTGGGTTCCAACATTGTCAATTATTAAGACAGAGAAAACAATAGAAAAAATGCTTTGTAAGGGTTTATTTTTGGGGGGTGGGGATGAAGTTGCATAAAATTCTGCCATGTACATGTTGGTCTGATGTGCCAGTGAGGTATCCATGTAAAGATTTACTGGAGGAGCTCAAGAAAAAGTCTGAGCTGGAGACATTGATTTGGGCCTCCTCAGCATACAGGTGGGAGCTAACACCATGGAGGGGATCTAATCAACCAGGGGAAAATGCTGAGAATTACTAATAGTGGAAGACTTACACCTAAGGAACACCAGCATTTCAAAAACAGGATATGGAAAGAGTACAAAAGCAGGAAAGAAACCTCTGAAGACTATAGAGCCATGGAGCCAAGGGGAGTATATTGTTTGAAAAAAGAAATAAATAATGACAATCCGTCTCAGAAATCAAAGCAGAGACTTGAAAATGCACCTTGCATTTTGAAAACCTGAAGTTCATTACTAACAGGTTCATTACAACCCCATTCTGAGGCTCCACACTTCTTTGATCTCTTATCTTCCTTGTCCCCTTCATCTCAGCTACTCCCTTCTGTGACCACCTCTTACGATTTGTCATGACTTGTTACTGTGTCACTCCTGAAACGATAAACTCAAACAATACTCTGTGACCGTACATCATTTCTCCCATCTCATGTACTCAAATGCTTTCAGTCCACTGAACTATTTGGTATTGAGCCCTTCTGTAAATTGATTCCTTTCCTTTCTACCCACTATTCTTTTCCATTCCGTAGTTCAACACTCTCCCAAGAAACTTGAACAACTTAGATCCAGGAAAAGAGGGACATTTTGAAGGCGTTGGTCGTGTGACAATGTCCCTCCTCATGTGAATCAATGGAAATGCTAGGCTCAAAATAAAAGCATGGCACCACCTCTTCCAAGATTTTTTTTTTTAACAGTGAGAGATGAGTTCTAGCAATCTCCTTAACTGCAAAACACATTAGGAGGCACATCTACGGTTCCACTGTAGAAGGTGTAACTACATTTGCAAATGAATTGAACTAAAATTTTAATTAATTAAAAGCTCTCAAGCCTCTTGTAATATCCATTTTAAAAACTTCCACCCATCTGCCTAAAATCACCACTTATAAGTCCATTTAGAAATCTCTAGAGAGAAGATCTGAAACCATGGAAGCCAGCGTGGTTGGGATAGTTGGAATTCCACTCAAATCTTGAGAAAAGGATTTAACTGCAAGTGGTTTTTTGGGCTGTGATACCAGGAAATAACAACTGAGGGAAAAGGGGGTGAGACAGAAAAAGGAAAGCAGCCAGTAAAGGATGTGTTATTGTATCAGTGAGCCCATTGGGTAATTGGGACTTGATTCTACTAAGAAACTCAGGGATTCAGTGTAAACCCTGTGACTCAGAGTGGTGCCCCTGTCCCCTTGCCCCTAGGAAGAAGCTGGAGTATTACATGTGATCATAAAAATCCTCAGATAGCATTGCCCGCAGGTGGTGGTGTGCAGGGAAGGGAAGGAAGAGGAGAGACAAAGCCCCAAGAAGGATGTTAGACATCACACATTACAGTGAGAAGTCAGCCTCTGCTCCAGCCCATCCAGAGATGCCCTAATAGGTCTAGCATTTTTATCTCCAAGGTATAGGATTCTGTACAATTGTCTAGGCTTCTATTTGGGGAAAGTACTTTGTTTTAAAACTAATTGGATTTGAAGAGTTCTAGACTAATGATGTTGTTCCCATTTATGTTAATCAGTAGATCCCCTTTCTGCTGAATTTCATTCAAATAAATTAGTACAGAGACTGCTAGTTTTATCTAACAGTATGACCCCGTAGAAAGAGATGGCTGCACACAAGCAGATGGTTGAATAAGATCTAACATGGGAGTTTAATCTCGTTCTCATAATTTTGTTGTCCTTGCCTGCTACCTTAATCAGCATAAGCTAGCTGTATTCCAGCATAGCAATTAATCCCCAAATCCCAATGAATGAACACACCAAAGGGTTATTTTTCAATCACAACCTGTCCATTATGACATCACAAGTTTCTCTGCTCAACATATTCAAGCCCCAGGATGAAAAGAGGGTCTATAATCTTATGTAGCTGTACCTTGTGCAAGAGGCAGCTTCTTTTGTCACAGTAGCGAGGAAAGAGACTATGAAGAATCACACGTGAGTTTCCTTTGTCTCAGTTCAGAGGTGATGAATAATCTCTGCTCACGTTAGCCAGACCATTGACACCACAGTGCTTAACTGCAAGGCATTGAGGAAAGCAAGGAAGCAGAGAGAACACGTGATGATCACAAGAGTTTTCACCACACCTACCTACCAAATAGAAGATGCCTTTAAGATCATCCAGGCCGGGGGTTTTCCAGCTATACATTTTAAGATCTCTACTGCTCCCAGCATCCATTAGGAACTCCTGAAGGTGAAACAGTTATTTCCCACATCCTGCTATGTGAGCCAGAAAAGCTTTTTTCAATATTTTCTCCATCTTGTTGTTTCTTGTATGATTTTCTTTGAAGGAAGGATTCTGTAGTGTTAAAAATAGTTGGAATATGACAAGTGCAATCCAGCTTGTTTTATTTTAAAGATAAGTCAAGCCCCAACAATACTGAGTTTCCAAAAAGATGCACCTGGTGAGTGGAAAATCTTGAACCAGAACCTTTCTCAGACACCGTACATTTTGACATTTGACATCGTGCCCTGATGGACTCTTCATTGTTGGGAAAACCTTTTCTCTATGATGTTTGTCAGGAGTATCTGGAAAGACTTAAGCCAGAATTAGTTTGAGAAAAGAACAATGAAAGGATAAATGAAAGAAGAAAAAAAATTACAAGGGACAGGAAAAAAAAAAGCTGGCAAAGTGAAAAAGTAAAGTGAGCTTGAGAGAGGTCTGGAAGGTGTGAAGAGGCCATGAGCCCAGATGAGAGAGCCACTCAGTCTAGACTCCAGATGTGAGGACATGGCTCCAGTGAGTTCAGGACTGGCTGCTGCAAACACTGTTGCCAGCTGACAGGGCTGAGCTACACACCCTTGGATGGCTGACAGAACTGGCTGTGTTTCTGTTCAATGTTTTCTTCTTAGTGTGTGACTGTTCAGTCTGCAGGCTGCTCCAAGGTGGTAACGCCAGATGACGGAAGACCTTCTTTTAATACTGAAGTCAGCCTTTGGCAAAACCCAAAGAAGGAAAGTCCTCTTAAGTGTCCAAAGGCAGGTTGGTAGACCTTGGACTAGTAGGTGTGCCACCTTCCCAAATGGAGGTTAATCTGACCCCAAGAATGGGAAGATGGTGGAGAGACACAGAGTAAATGAAACAAAAAGAGGCTACTGCTTGTTAGCAGCAGGAAAATGGGTAAATTTCCTTGTGCTTCTGGGACTGCGTTTCCTCTGGGGGGTTTCGTTTAATAGCCTCTATGTTCCCTCTGAACATTGACACCCATAAGCCTATGAAATGGCACCACAAAGGAAGGATAAACAAGAAAACCATGTCCCCTGCAAGCTTATATGATAAAATAGCAAAATGTAAGTGTTCATTTTGTTAAATAAACAAGGTAAATATTTGTATTTGCTCTCTGTGATCAAGCAAACTGCAGAAATCTGGCAATGAGTTTAACACATGAAAACTAAGATGGAAGAGCTCTGAAGACAAGGAATCATTCTAGAGAAAGGAAAATTTGAAAGGGCCAGTCCAAGACCATAATTCAGAAGTGAACAGCTGGAAATAGAACTGCCATATGACCCAGCAATCCCACCGCTGGGCATACATACCGAGGAAACCAGAATTGAAAGAGAAACGTGTACCCCAATGTTCATCGCAACACTGTTTATAATAGCCAGGACATGGAAGCAATCTAGATGTCCATCAGCAGACGAATGGATAAGAAAGCTGTGGTACATAAACACAACGGACTATTACTCAGCCATTAAAAAGAATACATTTGAATCAGTTCTAATGAGGTGGATGAAACTGGAGCCTATTATACAGAGTGAAGTAAGCCAGAAAGAAAAACACCAATCCAGTATACTAACACATATATATGGAATTTAGAAAGATGGTAATGATAACCCTGTATGTGAGACAGCAAAAGAGACACATGCATAGAACAGTCTTCTGGACTCTGTGGGAGAGGGCGAGGGTGGGATGATTTGGGAGAATGGCATTGAAACATGTATGTTATCATATGAGAAACGAATTGCCAGTCCAAGTTCTATGCCTGAGACTGGGTGCTTGGGGCTGGTGCACTGGGATGACCCAGAGGGATGGGATGGGGAGGGAGGTGGGAAGGGGGTTCAGGATGGGGAACACATGTACACCCATGGTGGATTCAAGTCAATGTATGGCAAAACCAATACAATATTGTAAAGTAATTAGCCTCCAATAAAAATGAATAAATTTATATATACATAAAAAGAAGTGAACAGAATTTGTGTTTCTTGTTCTCCCAACACTCTCACATTCTTTAAATCAATACTTAATATCTGCTGCACGGTATGGCTAGGGATTTATGGCGAGGAAAATAGTCTTCATCTTTATATATAATGGTGGATGCAGGCAATTAGACAAAGTTTGATACAATAAGGATAAACATAGGGGAAGAGATATTGGTGATGGAGATGGGAAAGACATTCAGACCAAGCTTGAAAGACCAGAGATCAGGAAATACATTTTAAGTTGAGTCCTGACATAAATGTAAGAAAGGGATAATCAAAGAAGTGGAGAAGGAAAGTTCTAGGAACCACTTGAGAAGTGTTTATGAAACTGCAAGTAATGCATTATGACTCTGTCACTTATTGCCTATGTGAGCATGAGCATGTTACATAACCTCTCTGAGCTTCAATGTCCTCAACTGAAAAATGGAACAGTGACAGGTTGCAAAGACAATTATTCTTAACATTGAATGTGATAGTTACACGTGAACACTATCACACATTTAACTATCACATTCAACGTTAAGAACAGTTGTGTGTGTGTGCGTGTGTGTGACACATACTGCAGGGATTACCGTATAGGAGGTAATAAGGAGGTACTTGATAAATGATAGCAAGTTATAATATTATAGTGTAGCACTGGGAAAGACAACACAGGAGTCATATTGTTGCCCAAGTTTCTGGCTTTGGAAATTCAATTCTGGACATATTGTTGGAGGCATGTGTACAATCAACAGATGTAGCGTCCAGTTGATGGTTTAATATACATATATCTGGAGTCAAGGAGATCTGGCCTGAAGATGTACTATCAAATGAACACAAATATGACACAAAAAATAATGCCTCCTTCTTCTCCTTTTATTGTTCCATGTTGTTCTTCTGAAAAATTACTTTCCTTCATTCCATATTTCTATCACTCATAGCTGTCAACTTCTAAATTATTAGCTAATTATTCTATTTTAATAGAAAAGGATTGGAAATGTTAAGAAAACTGAAATTTTTTCAAGAATCTATAAGAAACAAAGCACAGGTGGACAAGTTTGTGAAATCTGACAGTCAACTAAGTTTGAACTATTGGGCCAGGTTGAACAGGCTATTATTAGCCATACGTTACTTTTCTCTCATGCATATAGTATTTTCTGAAAACATATCAGTTCAGTTCAGTTGCTCAATCATGTTTGACTCTCTGTGACTCCATGGACTACAGAATGCCAGGCTTCCCTGTCCAACATCAAATCCTGGAGCTTGCTCAAACTCATGTCCATCAAGTTGGTGATGCCATCCAGCCATCTCATCCTCTGTCATCTCTTTCTCCTCCTGCCTTCAATCTTTTCCAGAATCAGGGTCTTTTCAAATGAGTCAGTTCTTTGAATCTGGTGGCCAAAGTTTTGGAGTTTCAGCTTCAACATCAGTCCTTCCAATGAATATTCAGGACCGATTTCCTTTAGGAAATTGACTGGTTGGATCTCCTTGCAGTCTAAGGGAGTCTCAAGAGTCTTCTCTAACACCATAGTCCAAAAGCATCAGTTCTGCAGTGCTCAGCTTTCTTTATACTCTGACTCTCACATCTATACATGACTACTGAAAAAAACCATAGCTTTGACTAGATGGACCTTTATTGGCAGAGTAATGTCTCTACTTTATAATATGCTATCTAGGATGGTCATAGCTTTTCTTCCAAGGAACAAGCATCTTTTAGTTTCATTGCTGCTGTCACAATCTACAGTGATTTTGGAGCCCCCAAAAAATAAAGTCTCTCACTGTTTCCATCGTTTCCTCATCTATTTGCCATGAAGTGATGGGACCAGATGCCATGATCTTCATTTTCTGAATGTTGAGCCAGCTTTTTAAACCAGCTTTTTCACTCTCCTCTTTCACTTTCATCAAGAGGCTCTTTAGCTCTTCTTTGCTTTCTGCCATAAGGGTTGTGTCATTTGCATATCTGAGATTATTGATATTTCTCCTGGCAATCTTGATTCTAGCTTGTGCTTCACCCAGCCCGGCATTTTGCAAGATGTACTCTGCGTATAAGTTAAATAAGCAGGGTGACAGTATATAGCCTTGATGTACTCCTTTCCCAATTTGGAACCACTCTGCTGTTCTATGTCCAATTCTAACTGTTGCTTCTTGACCCACATGCAGATTTCTCAGGAGGCAGGTAAGGTGGCCTGGTATTCCCATCTCTTGAAGAATTTTCCAGTTTGTTGTGACCCACACAGTCAAAGGCTTTGGCGTAGTCAATAAAGCAGATGTTTTTCTGGAACTCTCTGGCTTTTTGTATGATCAAACAGATGTTGGCAATTTGATCTCTGGTTCCTCTGCCTTTTCTAAATCCATCTTGAACATCTGGAAGTTCATGGTTCACATACAGTTGAAGCCTGGCTTGGGGAATTTGGAGCATTACTTTGCTAGCGTTTGAGATGAGTGCAATTGTGCAGTAGTTTGAACATTCTTTGACATTGCCCTTCTTTGGCATTGGAATGAAAACTGACCTTTTCCAGTCCTGTGGCCACTGCTGAATTTTCCAAATTTACTGGCATACTGAGTGCAGCACTTTCACAGCATCATCTTCTGGGATTTGAAATAGCTCAACTGGAATTCCATCACCTCCACTAGCTTTTTGCATAGTGATGTTTCCTAAGGCCCACTTGACTTCACATATGTCTGGCTCTAGCTGAGTGATTACACCATCAAGGTTATCTGGGTCATGAAGATCTTTTTTGTACAGTTCTTCTGCATTCTCCCACCTCTTCTTAATATCTTCTGCTTCTGTCAGGTCCATACCATTTCTGTCCTTTATTGAGCCCATCTTTGCATGAAAAGTTCCCTTGGCACCTCTAATTTTCTTGAAGAGGTTTCTAGTCTTTCCCATTCTACTGTTTTCCTCTATTTCTTTGCATTGATCACTGAGGAAGGCTTTCTATCTCTCCTAGCTCTTCTTTGGAACTCTGCATTCAAATGGGTATATCTTTTCTTTTTTCCTTTGTCTTTAGCTTCTCTTCTTTTCTCAGCTATTTGTAAGGCCTCCTCAGACAACTATTTTGCCTTTTTTGCATTTCTTTTTCTTGGGGATGGTGTTGATCACTGCCTCCTATACAATGTCATGAGCCTCCATCCATAGTTCTTCAAGCACTCTGTCTATCAGATTGAATCCCTTGAATCTATTTCTCACTTCCACTGTATAATTGTAAGGGATTTGACTTAGGTCATACCTGAATGGTCTAGTGGTTTTCTCTACTTTCTTCAATTTAAGTCTGAATTTGGCAATAAGGAGTTCATGATCTGAGCCACAGTCAGCTCCCGGTCTTGTTTTTGCTGACTGTGTAGAGCTTCTCCATCTTTGGCTGCAAAGAATATAATCAATCTGATTTTGGTATTGACCATCTGGTGATGTCCATGTGTAGAGTCTTCTCTTGTGTTGTTGGAAGAGGATGTTTGCTATTACCAGTGTGTTCTCTTGGCAAACCTCTGTTAGTCTTTGCCCCGCTTCATTCTGTATTCCAAGGCCAAATTTTCCTGTTACTCCAGGTATTTTTTGACTTCCTACTTTTGCATTCCAGTCCCCTATAATGAAAAGGACATCTTTTTTTGAATATTAGTTCTAGAAGGTCTTGTAGGTCTTCACATAACCGTTCAGCTTCTTCAGCATTACTGGTCAGGGCATAGACTTGAATTACCGTGATATTGAATGGTTTGCCTTGGAAACGAACAGAGATCATTCTGTCGTTTTTGAGATTGCATCAAAGTACTGCATTTCGGACTCTTTGTTGACTATGAGTGCTACTCCATTTCTTCTAAGGGATTCCTGCCCACAGTAGTAGATATAATGGTCATCTGAGTTAAATTCGCCCATTCCAGTCCATTTTAGTTCACTGATTCCTAAAATGTCAGTGTTCACTCTTGCCATCTGCTGTTTGATCACTTCCAATTTACCTTGATTCATGCACCTAACATTCCAGGTTCCTATGAATTTGTTCTTTACAGCATCGGACTTTACTTCCATCACCAGTCACATCCACAACTGGGTGTTGTTTTTGCTTTGGCTCCATCTCTTCATTCTTTCTGGAGTTATTTCTCCACTCTTTTCCAGTAGCCTATTGGGCACGTATGACCTGGGGTGTTCATCTTTCAGTGTCATATCTTTTTGCCTTTTCATACTGTTCACGGGGTTCTCAATGCAAGAATGCTGAAGTGGTTTGCCATTCCCTTCTCCAGTGGACCATGTTTTGTCAGAACTCTCCACCATGAGCCATCCATCTTGGGTGGCCCTATACAGACGGCATGGCTCATAGTTTTGTTGAGTTAGACAAGGCCTTGGTCCCTGTGATCAGTTTGATTAGTTTTCTGTGATTGTGGTTTTCATTCTGTCTGCCCTCTGATGGATAAGGATAAGAGGCCTGTGGAAGCTTCCTGATGGGAAAGACTGACTGTGAGGGACACTGGGTCTTGTTCTGATGGGCAGGGCCATGCTCAGTAAATCTTTAATATAGTTTTCTGTTGATGGGCGGGGCTGTGTTCCCTTCCTGTTGTTTGACCTGAGACCCAACTATGGAGGAGGTAGTGAAGATAATGGTGACCTCCTTTAAAAGGTCCCCTCCATGCACTGCTGCACTCAGTGCCCCCAACCCTGCAGCAGGCCACCACTGAACCATGCCTTTGCTGGTGACTCCTGGACACTCACAGGCAATCTGGGTCAGTCTCTTGTGGGGTCACTGCTCCTTTATCCTGGGTCCTGGTGCACACAAGGTTCTGTTTGTACCCTCTAAGAGTCTGTTTCCCCAATCCTATGTAAGTTCTGGTGGCTCTATGGTGGGGTCAATGGCGACCTCCTCCAAGAGGGCTTATGCCACAGCCAGGTCTGCTGCACCAAGAGCCCCCGCCCCTGCGGCAGGCCACTGCTGACCCGTACCTCCACAGAAGACACTCAAACACTCAAAGGCAGGTCTGGCTCAGTCTCTGTGGGGTCTCTGCATCTTGGTGTGCACAAGGTTTTGTTTGAGCCCTCTGACCATCTTTGGCGGGTATGGTGTTTGATTATAAATGTGATTTCGCCCGTCATACCATCTTGCTGGGGCATCTCCTTTGCCCTTGGACGTGGGGTATCTTTTTTGGTGGATTCAACATTATCCTGTCGATGGTTGTTCAGCAGTGAGTTGTAATTTTGGAGATCTCACAGAAGATGAGAGCACGTCTTTCTACTCCACGTGAAAAGAAAATGGTGGCAGGTTAATACGAGGCAGCAGACATATTTGCTGAAGTGAATACTTAAGATTTTCTTGACATTCCCTTCTACTCCGTAAATCAAATTAGCTATAAATCATCATCAATGTAGCAAATCTGCCTGCCCCCTTCTTTCTGTTTTTCATTTCAAATTAATATCAGATGAAACAATTAATGCCTTTCAGAGCATTTTTCAGATAAAAAACAGACACACAATCACATGAAAAAGTTGGCATTTAAGAGGAAAAAAAACAACTGTATTTAACATAAAACTTATTGAAAAATTCAAAGCCTGCCAACTGGGAAAGAAATTAAGGTTAGGTTTCTGAGAAATCTCTCTAATCATCAATAGGAGGGAATAGCAGGGGGCTTGGCTGTGGTTCTCTAGCTGTTGTCAATGTGAAATCCTTGTTTAGTGAGGATATGAACTGTTCCAGTTATTGTCTCCTTCCCTCCCACTAAATATAAAACTCTATCAAGCCTCTACTCTAGGATTAAATTCTCATCCTAGTATAGCTTCTTTTCTGTTGTTTTCTATGACATCTGAACTTTCAGAGCACCAATTTCTGGTTTGCAATCCACCTTCCTCTAGCCCCTGAATTCTCTGTCCTTGACGCTGGGTCAGCAGTGACAAGTAAAAGCTCAGGCTTAGAGGAAAAAAAAAATTTTTTTTTTCTCAAATAGAGCAGAAGTGAGAGATGCAAGGCTCTTGAAGACTATTTAATTAATAAATGTCTTTCATCATAAATCTGATATGTAGCCAACACTCTAAGTGAACTTCTCCACTGCTCTCAAAGTAACACTTATATTGAAGCTACAGCTGCTATTTCTGCTTTAAAAAGCATGAGATTTTGTGTCAGAAAAGTGAAACATATATCCTGGCTCTGTATTTAATACCTGCTTGAAATTGGGCAAGTCTTTATCAACACTCTGAAATTCAGTTCTCCTCTCTAAAAGAATGAAGAGCCATATTCTCTTTCTGTATCATTTTATTCATGCCTTTATTTCAGAAATTCTCGCCTTTAACTGTCATCATTATTTGCATAGAACTTAGATCATGGACTGCATCTTAGTCACTTCTGTATTCCCAGGATTTAGAATACTGTACGTTGTAGATCTTTTGTGAGATTTTCTAAAAGGAATTAAAAATATCCCTGCCTCACAAAGTTGTCAAATACATTGAAAGGAAGCTCAGCTGCTGGAATGTTCTCCTGCTTTCTCCTTCAAACACTTAGAAATATAGGCTATAACACAAGGATGCTTTTAGTATAACAAAGCTCAAAATAGAGGAAAGGAAAAGCCTTAAGCTGTTAAATAAGAAAGTCAAAGCCAGCGTTTCAAACTTGGCTAATGCTAAGGACACCTAGGGGCTTCTCTGATAGCTCAGTTTGGTAAAGAAGCCGTCTGCAATGCAGGAGACCCTGGTTCGATTCCTGGGTGGGGAAGATCCCCTGGAGAAGGGATAGGCTACCCACTCCATTATTCTGGCCTGGAGAATTCTATGGACTATACAGTCCATGGGGTCGCAAAGAGTTGGACACGACTGAGGGACTAACCACAGCACACGGGCTTTCACTCACTCACTCAAGGACACCTAAATGACATTAGATGAAAATAAATACACCAAAGAGCTAACTAAAAAGCATTATAATGCCCAGGCTGGAGAAAGTAAATGCGGCCTTGAGCTCATGAAAGGTGAAGACTTATAATTGAAATCTCTACATAAAGATGAGCTTATTGAAGTGTTGCTCCCTGTATATGGAGACTAGACTAGAAAAAATCTACTTTGAGATTGTAGTGGAAAAGGGGGTTTGAATTTCTACAACAAATTCAAGAGTCACAAATGATAAATTAATGCATAAAAACTGGTCTTAAATTGAAGATATCTCAGACACTGTAAGAGAAAAAAAACTCTTCTATGAGGACACAACCCAGGGTGAATGAGGCTACCACAGGAAAACAAGCTCCATGGAAGATACGTATTAAAAAAAATAGTCACTCAACGAAATAGTCAGCTATGAAAAAGAGTCAGCAAAAACAGAAAGGAAAATTAGAACTTCTTATAATGGAATATCTAAAATAGATAATAAGTACACTGAAGAGGATAAAAAGACCAGAGAGAACATAAAAACCATAATAAAAATATGATTCAATGGGGAAAGCAGATTTATAAAATATCCAAGTAGAAATATTAGTCACTGAAATAAAGAAATAAGAGAAAATAAAGAATAAAGAAATTAATTTTTTAAAGAAATAAGAAAAAAGGAAGGGAGGGGGAGAGGAAGAAAGAGCAAAGAGTTAAGTTCAGTCAATCAACTTAAGGCAAGAAAGGAGACAAGCAAAGCGAAGAAAATCACAGTAGCAGGAAAAAAGATCCAAATATATACGTAATCTCAATAAAAGTAAAGACATTTAAATTGCTTCTTATTTTTTTCTCAGTGGTCAAACTATAGAATAAAATTTAGCTATATGTTATTTATGAGATACCTAAAATATAAGGACACAAAAGGCTGGAAAATTAAAGGATGAAAAATACATCTGAGAAAATATTGTTAAAAAATAAAGCTTGTTTAGCTATGGTAATAGCAGATAAAACAGAATTACAGGAAAAGGTTATTAAAGACAAAAAGACTCACTAAGGACAAAGAGGATTATTATAATAATAGAAGGAAATTGTAAGATTTACACAGTCACAGTAAATTATTTTGGCACTTGATTTTCATTACATAATTGAATATTATATAAACATGTAGATTGACAAAATTGCAATAAAAAACCTAAAAAACAAAGTTAAAAACGTTGACCAAACTCACAGAAACCAAATCACCAAGCAAATGAAACTTCTAAATTCTTAGCAAAAGCATATAGAAGAAAAATGTCAGAATATATAAAATTTCAACAACAAAACTAACAAACTGTATCTAATAGACTTATCTCGAACTCTGCAACCGAAAGTCAGGGACTATATGATCTTACCCACCACACATGGAACATATTTAAATCGATCATCTATTGAGTCACAAAAGACTCAAGAAATGGCAATGAAAAATTATTCAAGAAAGACAGTGCTTTCCAATTTTAAAGCAAGAAAACTAGTATTCAATTATGAAAGATAGTCATAAAGTTACAAATTTGAAAATACATAAATTCATTTTTACATGATCCTTGGGTCAAACAAGTGGTAATTGAACATACAAAGTATTTAGAACTAAACAAGGAAATATCATGTAGCCAAACTTTGGAATAGGGCTTCTCAGATGGTGCAGTGGTAAAGAATCCACCTGCCAATGCGGGAGATTTGAGCCCTAGGTCGGGAAGATCCTCTGGAGTAAGCAATGGCAACCCACTGACTGAACACACACACACACTCACACACACACACTCACACACACACACACACACACTTTGTAATGCTGCTAAAATACTATTGGCATGTATATTTACAGCTGACCATATAGACTTATGTAAATGGGTTCCAATGTCCTCTGACTTCATGATGGAGCCACAGCAGGGGGCCAGACTGAGTTAGGAAATTGATGTTAGGAGATGATTCTCCTGGCATTCCGCTGGAGAGGTGGGCTGGCTCTGTCCCACAGCAGTTTACCGCTCCTCTCAAAGGGGGAGACTGCTTGACTCTCTCTCCTTCTGAGTCCGAGGAGGTGCTCCCTCCCCTCATCTCTATGGGATGGAGGTTAAACACCCAGCTGCTATTCGTCCTGGGTTACTCTGCTATCTCTTGTGGTTTCCCCTCTACCCAAATCCTTGTGAACAGTCCTGTTGTAAATAAACCCTCCTCAAATTATACTGTTTGGAGAGTGCCATCTGTTTCCTGTTGGGACCATGACTGAATCAGTGTTATAGATTTAATCTAGAAGGCCCGTTGCACTCTTGGAGACAGAGAGAAAGAAGAGGAAGGACAGAAATGGTGTTGCTCTTTGGATGTAACTATCATCTGGACATTGGTACCAACCGAACCTGGCAGATATACCATGACTGTCCTTTCTTTCCCAGGGCACATTTATGGATTCTTCAAAAACTCCTCTACCCCAGGTATCTCTCACTTATAGTTACCTTGGTATGACCATGGCATCTCTTCTGCTGGCCACCATTTGGCCAGCTCTGACTCCCCCATTCAGTGGTGTGCTTCTGACAGGTGGACAGCACCTATGTTCTTCAGGTGAATAGTGAGAAACAGGAGAAAGCATAGTTGGATGGGTGAAGCGGTTGTATTTCAACTGAGTGGGTAAGATTTTATTTCCATCATTTTAAAAATCTTTGTTAACCAAATTTAGCATTAATACTTACCTGTTAATAGTCAGTTCAGCTCGGTCACTCTGTTGAGTCCGACTCTTTGCGACCCCATGGACGGCAGCACGCCAGGCCTCCCTGTCCATCACCAACTCCCGGAGCTTGCTCAAACTCATGTCCATTGAGTCGGTGATGCCATCCAACCATCTCATCCTCTGTCATCCCCTTCTTCTCTTACCTTCAATCTTGCCCAGCATCAGGGTCTTGTCACATCAGGTGGCCAAAGTATTGGAGCTTCAGCTTCAACATCAGTCCTTCCAATGAATATTCAGGACTGATTTCCTTTAGGACAGACTGGTTGGATTCTTGCAGTCCAAGGGACTCTCAAAAGTCTTCTCCAACACCACAGTTCAAAAAAATCAATTCTTCAGTGCTCAACTTTCTTTATAGTCCAACTCTCACATCCATACATGACTTCTGGAAAAACCATAGCTTTGACTAGATGGACCTGTGTTAGCAAAGTAATGTCTCTGCTTTTAAATATGCTGTCTAGGTTGGTTATAGCTTTTCTTCCAAGGAGCAAGCATCTTTTAATTTCAATAATAATTGAATGATAACAGTGTTAATAATAGTGATATAATATGAGTATCTGTATGTTTGAAAATATTTAATACTTAGGAAACTGATTTTTAAGGAGTAAAGTGGTAAGGTATATAAGAATCTCTCACACAGGGTCTGACACACAGGCATTTAGCACATTTCTGTGACATACTATTCCCAGCCCAGCCCACAGCTCCATTGCTATGGCCTTGCTGATTTCAGACCACAGTACATTCTGCTCTCTGCATCCCTAAAGTCTCATGCCAATTTGCCAAATGAGATCGTTCCAAGTATTTTGAGATAGGATCAGGTTAGGAGGGAGGAGAGGAAGGTGAGAAAGGGTTATAGAATTTCTTAGAGTTTGAATCATAGATTTAAATACTCTCAATACCATAAGCAGGCTTCCACATGGCTCCTTCTCTCTTCTGATTTCTTTTTCCTTAATCAGACCATCTTCAGCAGAGCAGCCATCGCTTCCCCCAGGAGAGCTCAGCTCCTCTTTATTTGCTTATCTCTACAAAACCACACCCCACTTCTCTGTAATTTAGGAGATCTAGGAGCAGTAGGAGGTAAAAGGGTTGCCTTGAGGACCCAGTAGCAAAACATAGAAGGTTTATTGGGGATCTTTGAAGGCTGAATACAAGGTCCCTATCAGTATGTAAACAAGAAAACCTGGTAACCTTTAAAAAATATAATTAGCTCCAAATTTCTTCTGCACTAGAGATGGTCATGAACTTGAATCACACCTTTAAACATGGTACCCATGCCTAGCCTATGCCATCGGCAGACTCCACAATTTTCCCTTTACTCTCAGCCAGAATCTGTTTGGTTGCATGTATTTATATACAGTTGTGTGGTATATAGAATAACAGAATGTTCTAGCTAAGTCTTTTAATTTAGAGATAAAGAAATTGAAGTCTCACCATTTGTTAGTTGGCAGACCAGAAATAGATTCCTCTCTGACTACAGGTGCAGTAGTTGGATCAGTGGATAAATGTAAAAGCACATAAGAATTACATTAATTCATAAGTATAATACCCTTTTAAATTAAGTCTGGGAAGTGAGAAACTACTGTCCCAAGCTATACAAACATTTTGATTTATTGGTTTATTGTTATCAAAAATTGTTGAGAACCTATTATACACCAGATACTGGTGTCTATATGTGTTATATAGCTCTTTAAAGGAGCCATGGTGCATTTGTCCAAGATACATGAGGTTAAATACTAGAAGTGGTTATTTTAGGTACTGCCTATAAATTTAGTTTAACACGTTTACTTTTTTGTGAGCACATCATAATGTCCTCCCATCCTCTTGGGGGACAATGTTGGTTGAACATCTCGGTACTCTGATGCTATCCAGGACACATTTCTTTTGATATTCTCATAGTAGATTTTGAAGAGTTGGCCATGGAGTCTGAAGTCCTGCTGCTAAAGTGATCAAATACTTGGGCATTCTTTGAAAATAAGCTCTGTATGTCACCCTTTCTAGTCACCCCTTAGTTACCAGGACCATCAAAATCAAGATGGTGCCTGATGTTTTCAGTCGGTCACCATTCCTTCCTGCTGATGTACTGAAACAGGGATGAAAAAACAAACAAGAAACCTACTGTATTTCCCTAGCAGAGGCTCCTGGACAAATCTGAGGTGAATCATGAACAAATTTCTGTGTGAAAACGAGAGCAGAAAAGAGAATCAGGAACTACAGAAGGAAGACACTGAATAAAGAACATAAGCCTTTCTTTTACCTCGGGGAGAAACACTCATTTACCACTTGCCCTCAAAGCGCTCCCATATCAAGCGGCTTCTATTTGTATACTTTTACTTTTCAAGGCACTTGCCAGCATCTTGTTGTCATCTGGTCCTCTAGAAATCACATAGCGTTGGCCAAGAAATTGAGGCTTGCCAAAGACATGTAAGTCTCAGTGATAAAGCCCAGAAGCTTTTAGAACAAGGCAGGCAGAAGATGAGAAAGTTTAGAAGGAAAGTGAAAGGAAAGACCAGAGTCATCCTACTCTTGGTAGGGTGCTCTTTGTACGGAGCCATGATATTTCAGTTTTGGTCCAGGCAATGGCCTTAGATAATCCGATCAGGACACTGAGGTTTTACTTCTGTTACAACAAATTTCTCCCTGCCTTGATACATTTTTGTATTTCCCCTAAATAAAATTTCACTAAGGATTTTGAGATAACAATGTAACTTGCACATTTTCTAATCTTCTCAAGGTTTTCAAATTTTTAAAAATGTAATGAATATTGACTTACACCCTATCCCATATAAAATGGAATCTCATCCACTATTACTAAGGTTTCTTTAGGGAACAATGTTTCTCCTAATTAACTAGCTTTATATCCTCTTCTGTTCTCAGTCTCTACTGAGATGGAGCAAAAGCAAAAACAAAATATAGTTGTGGATGTGACTGGTGATGGAAATAAAGTCCGATGCTGTAAAGAGCAATAATGCATAGGCACCTAGAATGTTAGGTGCATGAATCAAGGTAAATTGGAAGTGGTCAACAGGAGATGGCAAGAGTGAACATCAACATTTTAGGAATCAGTGAACTAAAATGGACTGGAATGGGCAAATTTAACTCAGATGACCATTATATCTACTACTATGGGCAAGAATCCCTTCAAAGAAATGGAGTAGCCATCATAGTCAACAAAAAGAGTCTGAAATGCAGTACTTGGATGCAATCTCAAAAACTATAGAATGATCTCTGTTCCTTTCCAAGGCAAACCATTCAATATCACAGTAATCTAAGTTTATGTCCCAACCAGTAATGCCGAAGAAACTGATGCTGAATGGTTCTATGAAGACCAACAGGACCTTCTAGAACTAACACCCAGAAGAGAAGTCTTTTTCATCACAGGGGACTGGAATACAGAAGTAGGAAGTCAAGAGATACCTGGAGTAACAAGAAAACTTGGCCTTGGAGTAAAGAATGAAGCAAGGCAAAAGCTAATAGTTTTGCCAAGAGAATGCACTGGTCAGAGCAAACACCCTCTTCCAACAACACAAGAGAAAACTCTTCACATGGACATCACCAGATGGTCAATACCAAACAGACTGATTATATTCTTTGCAGCCAAAGATGGAGAAGCTCTATACAGTCAGCAAAAACAAGACCGGGAGCAGACTGTGGCTCAGATCATGAACTCCTTATTGCCAAATTCAGACTTAAATTGAAGAAAGTAGGGAAAACCACTAGACCATTCTGGTATGACCCAAATCAAATCCCTTACGATTATACAGTGGAAGTGACAAATAGATTCAAGGGACTAGTTCTGATAGAGTGCCTGAAGAACTATGGATGGAGGTTCGTGACATTGTACAGGAGGTAGTGATCAACACCATCCCCAAGAAAAAGAAATGCAAGAAGGCAAAATGGTTGTGTGAGGAGGCCTTACAAATAGCTGAGAAAAGAAGAGAAGCTAAAGGCAAAGGAAAGAAATACCCATTTGAATGCAGAGTTCCAAAGAAGAGCTGGGAGATATAAGAAAGCCTTCCTCAGTAATCAATGGAAAGAAAAAGAGGAAAGCAATAGAATGGGAAAGACTAAAGACCTCTTCAAGAAAATTAGAGATACCAAGGGAACATTTCATGCAAAGATGGGCTCGATAAAGGACAGAAACGGTATGGACCTTAAAAAAGCAGAAGATATGAAGAAGAGGTGGCAACAATACAAAGAGAACTATACAAAAATGATCTTCATGACACAGAAAACCATGATGGTGTGATCACTCACCTAGAGCCAGACATCCTGGAATGTGAAGTCAAGTGGGCCTTAGGAAGCATCACCACGCACAAAGCTAGTGGAGGTGATGGAATTCCAGTTGAGCTATTTCAAATCCTGAAAGATGATGCTGTGAAAGTGCTGCACTCAATATGCCAGCAAATTTGGAAAACTCAGCAGTGGCCACAGGACTGGAAAAGGTCAGTTTTCATTCCAATCCCAGAGAGGCAATTGCAAGGAATGCTCAAACTACTGCACAATTGCACTCATCTCACAAGCTAGCAAAGTAATGCTCAAAATTCTCCAAGCCAGGCTTCAACAGTACGTGAACCATGAACTTCCAGATGTTCAAGCTAGATTTAGAAAAGGCAGATGAACCAGAGATCAAATTGCCAACATCTGTTGGATCATACAAAAAGCCAGAGAGTTCCAGAAAAACATCTGCTTTATTGATTACGCCAAAGCCTTTGACTGTGTGGGCCACAACAAACTGGAAAATTCTTCAAGAGATGGGAATACCAGGCCACCTTACCTGCCTCCTGAGAAATCTGTATGCAGATCAAGAAGCAATAGTTAGAACTGGACACGGAACAACAGACTGGTTCCAAATCAGGAAAGGAGTACGTCAAGGCTGTATATTATCACCCAGCTTATTTAACTTATATGCAGAGTACATCACGTGAAATGCTGGATGAAGCACAAGGTGAAATCAAGATTGCCAGGAGAAATATCAGTAAGCTCAGATATGCAGATGACACAAACCTTATGTCAGAAAACGAAGAAATAAAGAGCCTCTTGATGAAAGTGAAAGAGGAGAGTAATAATGTTGGCTTAAAACTCAATATTCAGAAAACTAAGATCATCATCACTTCATGGCAAATAGATGGTGAAACAATGGAAACAGTGAGAGACTTTATTTTGGGGGGCTCCAAAATTACTGCAGATGGTGACTACAGCCATGAAATTGAAAGACACTTGCTCTTTGGAAGAAAAGCTATAACCAACCTAGACAGCATATTTAAAAGCAGAGACATTGCTTTGCCTACAAAGGTCCATCTAGTCAACGCTATGGTTTTTCCAGAAGTCATGTATGGATGTGAGAGTTGAACTATAAAGAAAGCTGAGCACTGAAGAATTGAACTGTGGTGTTGGAGAAGACTCTTGAGAGTCCCTTGGACTACAAGGAGATCCAACCAGTCAATTTCCTAAAGGAAATTAGTCCTAAATATTCATTGGAAGGACTGATGTTGAAGCTGAAACTCCAATACTTTGGCCACCTGATATGAAGAACTGACTGATTGGAAAAGATCCTGATGCTGGGAAAGATTGAAGGCAGGAGGAGAAGGGGACGACAGAAGATGAGATGGTTGGATGGCATCACCGACTCTATGGACATGAGTTTGAGCAAGCTCTGGGAGTTGGTGATGGACAGGGAGGCCCGGTATGCTGCAGGCCATGGGGTCGCAAATTTCGGACGTGACTGAGTGACTGAACTGAACCATGGTATTTGGCTTCTCCGCCCCCCACCCAATCAGTGTCTGCTTCCTCCTCTCTGTTTTTATGATGGTGATTTCCCATGACCAAAATGTGCCTATTTACATTAACATAGAGAACCCTTATGCTCTGTCCTTAAGGAGTCCAGAAATATATGTCAAGTATCGTGATACTGTTTGTCAGATGACATAACTAACACTTGACCATTTAAATAAGTAGATATCACATTAGTGTAAAATAAGCTCTGTTACCAAAAAGAGTTAAGAGATTACATATCATGAATAAACCAATATCTGATGAAAAGAATTCCCCAATTTAATATATGTGGATTAACTTCTTTTTAAAATATTAGAGTATGACTAAAATACAAGTTCCACTAAACTGAATAGAATCTGTTTATTCTCGGCAAACCTAGGGAATATTTTGGCATCATGAACTACTTTTCCTTTATATATGTTGGGCTTTGTACCCAAGAGTACAAACATGTATTAACTAATAACTATCTTTAGATGTTAAAACTCTGATAACAGAAATTACAGGCTCCCCAGGTGGCTCAGTGGTATAGAATCAGCCTGACAAGCAGGAGACATGGGTTCAATCCCTGAGTCAGGAGGATCCCCTGGAGAAGGAAATGGCAACCCACTCTAGTATTCTTGCCTGGGAAGTCCCATGGACAGAGGAGCTTGGTGGGCTACAGTCCATGGGGTTGCAAAAGAGTTGGACATAACTTAACAACTAAACAGCAACAGAAAGTATACAAAGAAACTGATAAATTTGTGGATATGCCAATGTCCACCAACAGCAATCAGCCTATAAATGAATATCTGCAGCTCTAGATAGCTGGAGAGATAGCAAAAATCCACACAATATTGCTTTCACATTCATAGCTAAGTCCACGGAGCATTTCCTGTAGGCTTTAGTACAGGGACTGACCTGCGAATTGCCAGGATATGTGGGCATTAGCTAGGGAGGAGCCATTGACTCTGCATAATGCATTCTCCAAGCCAAGAAGTATGTGGCAAAGACTATCCCCACACTGTACAATGCAATCACTCATGGGCTTTGGAAGACTTGTCTTTTGAAATTTCTTTTGAAAAATAAAGGCCTTATACCACATTTAAAATTGAACGGGGCCCAGCTTTGCATGGATGTTGCTTTCCCTTCCCAAATGAAGGCCCTGCCCAATTGTTGTTATTTCTTCTTCCACATTTATTTTTATTACATTGTATTGTTTCAAATCATTTCAAAATGTTTTTAATGCAATATATCTTATTAAAAATAGTTCTGAAATTCATAAGCAATCCCTATGGCATGTCCTTGGCATCGGCTGTAAAATTCCAAAGTACCTAATTTATTTGATTGATTGATTTTTCAATGTTTTAAATGGTACCAAGCCCAACAGCATATAATTTTTCTCTTACCAAGTAGAATATGAATGAATAAAAGATAATGGCATTTTTTGTATTCAGTCTGCTGTCTTTGTGATTTTTTTTTTCTTTCCTACAGTTCTGAAGTGCATAAGAAAGCATGTTTTTCTTTTTATAGCAATAGCAGCTCACCCTGTTTTTCCTCAACAAGGTTCATATGCGGGTCCAGCTCTGAACTTTGCTGATGTGTTACCTCAACCAGGATGCTGCAAATCACCCATAATACAGTGAACATAGCAGAGACTAGGGAGGGACTGGGGCTTAAAAATAACTTTCCTGCTTGGTCTGGGAGAAGAGCCTTCCTCTAAATCCTTCCTCTGAATCCTTTTCTGGTTGGGAGATGCGTCTCCATTCTCTTAAGTTTGCAGAACTAAGCACAATGCAAGCAGATTAAATTTCATTTGCCCAAGCAAGCAGGTGGATACAGCCTGTAACTTAGATAACAGCTTGTATAGCATGGCCTTGAAGAAGCAACTCTACTTATCTCCTCTTCTCTCACTTCCATCATTCTCCAATGTGGCTAACAGTATGGGGCTGGCCAAAAGAATTGCACTCCCTTATCTTGGTGACCGCAGAAATCGCTCTTTGTAATCGCAGCAGAAGAGTGTCAGGTGGTTATGAAGGGGCTAGAATGCTGAAGGACAGAAGAGAGTGTTGCTAAAACTACGCTTTACCGACACTAATATCCCCCACTCTAGTGCTCACCGTGCACAAAGCTGGCCTTTCTACAGCCCTGGAAATCCATTACCTAAGAAGAAAGTTGGACAAAGTTAGATTAAATTTTAAGAGCACTTTCTAGAGATGATACTAAACTCTTCATCTTTAAAACCTAGAAAGAACTTCAATTATTTGCAATTTTTTTATTGCATTGCATTTTTTATTGCATTGTTTTGGAGAAGAAGGTGATGGTAAGAGCAAAATAACTCTGTAAATCTTTTCAGGTTTCATGTCTGACTCCAAATACCCACTTACATGTGGCTTGTCACCTATGCAAAATTAAACCAAAATGGGAAATTTTCATTCCAAGAATAATAAATGAATTTGTTTTCATGTCTCTAACCCTAATAACAAAGCACACTAGGGTGAAATGAAGGGAAATGATCCTGTTGTTTTTGCCATAGGTCTTGTAAATTTCCAGAAGGAAAATCAATCAATTATGAAGTATAGACTGAGTACCTACCACATGCACTGTTAGGCCAGCCGTCTCCAATGTAACCTTCAGGGCTCTCAAATTTTCTGCAGGATTAACCTTTAAAGCCCAGCATCTCCCACAGGATCTTCATGCAGATCAACCAGTGACCTCTAGCTTTGTGACAGGCCTCATTTGTGTGGCCTTCTCAAAGTTTATTGCATTACAACTATGGGAAAATACAGCTGCAAGAATGGGTTTGGCTGTGTTAGATTTCGCCCAATGCTGGAAGCCAGATACACTTTGTCAGTGGTCACGTCAAAACAACAGAAGTAGAACATATCTGAGAAAGCATCTGGCTAATGTGTTTATGTAGTGAACTGGCATAAGGTGAGGACAGCTTCCTAGAGTAAAGAACTACTCAGAGTGTGCTCCTTATCCCGAAATGCTTCTAAGTATCAACACAACAAAGCATATTCCTCAGAGCACCATTCTAAATTTCACCAGGAATCATTTTTTACTGATCCCCTCCCCACAGCACAAACACTTCATATACTAGGGTAAATGAATAGATTTGTTAGGGAGAATTGCTAGTGTTGAGTTCAAAGACTTGTTCAGGAAAGATACTTTATAGCTAGAGTTCATGGTTTGCACCTGAAATAACTGCATGGCTCATTCAATTTTGTCTTTGTTCAGGCACCCCCAGTTGGGAGAGCAGGGTTCAAGGCAATGATGGTGCCCTGCATGTAGTAAGGCAGAAATCCTTTATATTGACCCATTACGAAAGGATGATCCAATGTCATAAATGTCAAGGAATAAAAACCAAAGTAAGAAATCCAGGAAATTGGCAAAGGCACAATGCAAATGGAGCATGGCTCCAAAAATTACTACCATCACTCACAAATGTTTCTCTGATGAGTCAACCTAAACTTCAGCATTCTCTCCAACACTCCCAAGTGCGAGAGATCCAACTTGAGAAGATATCTTTATCTGTGACTTCCTCTCTCCACCTAGGAAGTAGTGGCAATGGCTGCTAGGGAGAAATGAATGAATTGAGAAGGGTCCAAGGAAACTGACTCAGAGGGATGTCAACAGCTTATGTCAGTTGGGGGAAGTATCTGTGGTATAAGGTCTGTTGTTAATTTTGGAAAATTTTTGGCCATTATTAATTCAGATATTAATATTTCCTCTGTTATACTCTCTCATCTGCTTTGTCTGTTATCCCAATTACATATATGCTATACGGTTTGTAATCATTTTGTAGTCTTAGATATTCTTGTCCCTTTTTTTTTTTCATCTTTTTACTTTTGCATTTCAGTTTAGGAAGTTTCTACTGATATATCTTCAAGCTTATTGATTCTTTCATTGGCCATATCTATCTCTTGATGAGCCCAGAATTAAATATATTTTAAGTTGTATTTGGGCTTAATCCACCTGCAATGCAGGAGACCCTGGTTCCATTCCTGGGTCAGGAAGATCCACTGGAGAAGGGATAGGCTACCCACTCCAGCATTCTTGGGCTTCACTTGTGGCTCAGCTGGTAAAGAATCCACCCACAGTGTGGGAGATCTGGGTTTGACCCCTGGGTTGGAAAGGTCCCCTGGAGAAGGGAAAGGCTACCCACTCCAGTTTTGTGGCCTATAGAATTCCATGAACTGTATAGTCCATGGGGTGGCAAAGAGTCAGACACAACTGAGCTGCTTTCACTTCACTTCAGCTGTATTTGGAACAAAATTTAAACTTGTAAATTTAATATATAAGAATTGATATATTTTTAACAGTCTTATAAGAATATGACTCATTATTAATTAAAGTTTTATCTCTTTCATAAATTTTATAATTTTTTTGTTTGTGGTTCTTATGGTCTATTGTGTTGAACTTATTAGACACCTAGGTTGAAAGAAGTTTGAGTGTGTTAAGTTACCCCATTAAAGTTTTTAAATCTTCCAGTTTGGATTTTAAATATGTTGGGTATTTTAAACTACTTTGTAAGTTTTTAATAAAACCAACTAGCTCTTTTAAAAGTTAATCCATGGTTCACCTTAACATTTTTTATGACTATCTGTTCCTTTTTCATAAATACTTTCCCCCTATTATATGAAAACATGAACAGATGAGAGAATATGTTACATAATAATTTTCCATAATAATTCATTTTAAGAATTACAGAATTTTTTGTAAATTTCTAGAATAATACTTCCTTTCTCTAATGATGAATTTTCTTGTTTTTAAATTATTCATATATTCATTTATTGAACAAACATGTAATGAGATTTTAAATTATGTTTCAGGCTCTGAAATATGGTCTCTAAAGTCATGAAGCAGAGAATATTACAATGAAGACAGAACTAAATGAGTAAGTACAATATGATAAATACGGTGATTGAGGTACACCACAAATTTTCTGTTAAATCTTGATTCCATGATCTTTCTAAATGTCCACTTCCTTGTGTGTTAAAATGGGAATAAGAACAACACCTGCTTCTTAGGATTAATGTTAAAAGCAAATGAGGTCAAACATTTGGGATGTGTACCTGGTTGCGTGGCCTCGGGCAGTTATTGAAACAGTGTTTCCTATTGTTTTTGTCATGAACAGCTCATCATAAGCTTCTTACCTAAAATTCTACCATCAGTCATTTTCTGCCACAATGCCCTGTATTATTTCTTCAAAGCACTTATTATATGACATTCTCTATTTATTTGTTTACTAATTTACTGATATTTTTTCTCATAAGGATGAAAGTTCAAGCAGGTATGGACTCTGTTTTTATCAAAAATGCTTGCCTTTGCCAGGATCTGGAAAAGCAGTGTTTTAAAATAATGAATACATAATAAAAATATTTATTTCTCTAATAACATTATTTCCTCAATTCATGTTAGTTTAGGAAAATACGGAAACTATAAAACTGTAGTTATAATATCTCATCTTTGAGTATTTGAGAAAAAATACTTTGAGCATTTTGGTAAATTTTCTTTCTGGAATTTCCTGTGCATACACCAATTAGGCCATATTGTACTTAACAATGCTGTATCTTGTTTTCTTCTCACTTTACAACCTATGCTTTTTCCTTATATTTCAAAATATTTTTCATGTATTCAAAATATTAGTATATGCTCACCTATTGAAATCTCAATTATTTTATGTGAAATATACAATTTTTCCAGCAACCTAAAAGTATAACAATAGTATCATTATAGTCATTTATCCAAAAATAATAATTAAATCTCTACTATATGCTGGGAATATGAAGAAGAACAAGAAAACCTTGTCTTTGCCCACATGGAGCTAACATTCTCTGGAAAAGACAGTTTATAACCAGTCTCTCAATTTCTTCTACCATAATAGTGATAAATTTTATGAAGGAGGTACATAAGGTTTTAAGAGTCTATAAAGTCTGTGTGTGGGGGGAGGGATTATGAATGGTGATACCGGAAAAGAAACAGTGAGGAAATGACATTTGAGGAATGACAAGCTGGATTTAGAAAAGGCACAGGAACCAGAGATCAAATTGCCAACATCTGCTGGATCATCGAAAAAGGAAGAGAGTTCCAGAAAAACATCTATTTCTGCTTTATTGAATATGCCAAAGCCTTTGACTGTGTGGATCACAATAAACTGTGGAAAATTCTGAAAGAGATGGGAATACCAGACCACCTGACCTGCCTCTTGAGAAACCTGTATGCAGGTCAGGAAGCAACAGTTAGAACTGGACATGGAACAACAGATTGGTTCCAAATAGGAAAAGGAGTATGTCAAGGCTTATATTGTCACCCTGCTTATTTAACTTATATGCAGAGTACATCATGAGAAACGCTGGGATGGAGGAAGCACAAGCTGGAATCAAGATTGCCAGGAGAAAATCAATAACTTCAGATATGCAGATGACACTACCCTTATGGCAGAAAGTGAAGAAGAACTAAAGAGCCTCTTGATGAAAGTGAAAGAGGAGAGTGAAAAAGTTGGCTTAAAGCTCAACATTCAGAAAACTAAGATCATGGCATCCGGTCCCATCACTTCATGGCAGATAGATGAGGAAACAGTGGAAACAGTGTCTGACTTTATTTTTCTGGGCTCCAAAATCACTGCAGATGGTGATTGCACCAATGAAATTAAAAGATGCTTACTCCTTGGAAGGAAAGTTATGACCAACCTAGACAGCATATTATAAAGCAGAGACATTACTTTGCCAACAAAGGTCCATCTAGTCAACGCTATGGTTTTTCCAGTGGTCGTGTATGGATGTGAGAGTTGGACTATAAAGAAAGCTGAGCACCGAAGAATTGATGCTTTTGAACTGTGGTGTTGGAGAAGACTCTTGAGAGTCCCTTGGACTGCAAGGAGAACCAACTAGTCTGTCCTAAAGGAAATCAGTCCTGGGTGTTCATTGGAAGGACTGATGTTGAAGCTGAAACTCCAATACTTTGGCCACCTGATGCGAAGGGCTGACTCATTGGAAAAGACCCTGATGCTGGGAAAGATTGAGGGCAGTAGGAGAAGGGGATGACAGAGGATGAGATGGTTGGATGGCATCATCGACTTGATGGACATGGGTTTGGGTGGACTCGGGAGTTGGTGATGAACAGGGAGGCCTGGCGTGCTGCAGTTCATGGGATTGCAAAGAGTCAGACACAACTGAGTGACTGAACTGAACTGAACTGACATTCGAAGTGAGAGCTGGGACTTCCCTGGCAGTCCAGTGGTTAAAACTTCACCTGCCAATGCAGAGCGTGAGAGTTGGTCCCTGGTGAGGGAGCTGGGACCCCACGTGTCTAGCAGCCAAAAAGTTAAAAGATGAAACAGAAGCAGTATTGTAACAACTTTGGTAAAGTCTGAAAATCAGTACCCAAGTGCTCAGTCACTCAGGTGTATCTGACTCTTTGTGACCCCATGCTCTATAACCCACCAGGCTCCCCTGTCCATGGAATTCTCCAGGCAAGAATACTGGAATGGGTTGTCATCCCCTTCTCAGGGCATCTTCCTTCCCAGGGATCAAACCTGCATATCTTGTGTCTCCTGCATTGGCAGGAAGATTCTTTACCACTGCGCCACATGGGAAGCCCTCTTTAAAAATTGTCCACATCAAAAAAAAAAAGAAAAGTGAGAACCGACTGTTGATTAGAAATTGGTCCAGTGAGGAGAGGAAGAGGAATAGAGAGTGAAAGGAGGAGAATATTGAAACCTGAAGGAAAAACAGGAATGAAGGCCTTGATGTGGAAATGAGTCCTGGATGAGGAAAAACAGAACATCAAGAGCAAAGGAGAGTGAGGGTGTTACCTGAGTCAAATGATATATTCCTCATACCTACATAATGCCCAGAATAACACCACAGAGAGGTACCAAGAAACAAGTAATAAAGTATAGACCGTAGATCCACCAAACGCGGAACTCACATTCCGAATTGTTTTTCTAGTAGTGATGATGTGAATGGACTCATCACTCAGTCCTTTGGTGACCAGAACATGTATGTACAAGCCTGTCCCCGTGATCAATAGAGCAGCTCATGGTTATAGAAACAACCCCTTGTGTATTAATCCATGGGCTTAGCCTTAGGGATCCCAAGCTCTCATCAACTAAACAAACCTATCTCAATGAGATAAATGATAGATAAATAGATGATTGATAGATAGATAGATAGAATTGCTCTTTCTTGAGAACAATTCTTACTCAAAATGGCATCATCTCTTTGGCTATTTCGTTTTTTGTAAATTTCAAAGAAAACTGGTGAATAGCCTCAAAGTTTTCCTTAAAGCTCTGAGAAAGATAGAGTTTGAATTTTATTCTCTGTAAAACTCCAGTTGTGCTAGTAAATACAAATTGGATTTTACAATGCAACTCTAATGAATGTTATCACTTGGAAGTTAAGATCAATAAGAAAAGTAGTGGGAAGAAGGAGTCATGTAACATTTGTGTTTGATACTTAAGCACTGACAAATTCCTTCATAAAAAAATTGACCTAGGAAGACACATTAATTAAATTCATCTTTCCATCTATTCCTTGTGGGAATTAGGCACATCAAAGTCACATGAAAGAATAGCAATTTCCAATATTTTATGAATCACATGCTTTATTAATACAAACCTGTATGTAAGGTTCAATACAAAGTAGTATATTGGTTCAATTATGCGAGTTAAAAAGGACTTTCTAAAGAAACCATTAATATATCCATCAAGCATTTATTAGAAATCTTTACATAGGTGCTGAAAGAAATACAAAGATAGATGTCACAGTCTTTGCTTTCAAAGAATGTATAACATCTGCTATAAAATTGGTGGTTGTAGAAAAAATGATGGCTTTTTGTTTTAAGAGAATCCAACTGGAACATAATACAAAATAAAATTAATCCACTTTGAATGTTTATGTGTGATACTTCAACCAGTTCTACTCAATGCTATCATCTCATATGATTTAAATATGGTTCAAACCTATACGCCCAAGAACATGTGGTTTTTTGTGTCTCCACGATACCCTTTCTGTCTGACATGAAATCCACCCGCCAACAGAGCTCCTGAAAAAAGAAACAATAGGGGTAGTGGGTAGAGTTAAGAAACCCAAGTTATAATTTATTTTTATAAAAAGCATTCGGTTGAAAAGATGACATTTAAGCTACGTTTCACTCCGAGATTCCTGATGTCACTACAGTTAACAATGCTTAAATTATCCAATTAGTTAGTTCTGCAAGCCGATCTAAATCATTATTTTTGCTTCAAGACAAGAAGTAGAATTTTAAAGGTGCTGTGATGAATGCCTGCAAAAGAGTATACCCAGGCTCTGGAAACTTTAAAATTTTTTAATATTCTGATTGAGACACATGAAATGAAATTTTTAACTGACTTTCTTACTCAATTTTTATACCTATACTTATAAAGACAGAATGTAATTACACTAGGAGATGTTAGTATCCTTCTTACAGAACTGATGAAATCGAAACCCAGATATATATGTATTTTTGGTGCTAGGTGTGCATATATACATTTCTAATGATGCATGTCTCTGTACTATGCATCTCTATCCTTGGGATATAAATCTTTTACCATGTTATGAAATTTCATGTAAGTTCCCAGCATATATTTTTTATCAAACCAGTTTATATCATGACAGATGGTCTGTCCACTGTGATACACTTAATAATCTGAGGCTTGCATTGGTGCCATAGTGATAACATTTCATCACTGTGGTCTCCCCACAGACTTGGAACAGATTGAAACTGAAAACTAAGTAGCGCCTCATGCCACAGAAGTCCATATATTAAGGTAGCCAGGAATCCAGAGATGTGGTTACGGCAGCAGATCCTCCTTAATGGCCTCAGAGAAGTTGTCTTCATGGACTGTACACTTATTTTGATGTACTGAACTCAAACAGCAGGGAGGCCGCTTAAGGATATCTGCCTTATGGCAAATTGTATAAAAGCCTTTCTACCAGAAGATTTGAAGACAGCAAGAGTAGCAGCAAGCAAGATGGTTACACTTCTGAACTTCATTTGAATTATTATCATTACTATAGTATAATAAAATTTACCAAATGAACATTTAATGGTATTGGGCAAGGGAAAGAAGCAAACATTTCTTCGCGAAAATCTGAGACAGCTGCGCCCCTCACAAGATTCTCTCCTGTGAATTGTAGGGCTTTCGTAACGTGTGACCTTGTACTATTTAGGAAAAAAAAAAAAAGAGAGAGAGAATATTCCTCTAAGAGCCAAGACCTAAAACATAAAACACAATTGATGTTCCATAAAGTCTGCAAAGGGTGTGGTGAATCTCTGAAGTTAGAAAATGATACCAATTCTGATGTCTACGCCCTGAAAAGGAATTGGGTGATGGATGAGATGGAAGTTTTCCATGAAAAAAAAAAAATTAACCTCAGCCTTCCTTTCAATGAAAACATTATGCATTCATCCTGGGAATTTTTCTTTGGGTTGCAATGTTTTTCTCTCCTTATTGCTATGTGCTAGATGTCTCTGAGGTGAGTCATGATGACGTATTAGCAAAAGAACGTAATAGCCCTTTGATTGGCACCTGCTACGTATTTGCCTGGCATCATGCATGCAGTGTCTCATTATTGTCACAAAGCCCCTATGAGCTTGGCTGACTCTAAGGGCTCATATGTAGTCATGGCACAGTACACATTCAGAGGCAATCTGTCACCTTCAGACCGACATTTAGTTGTCCTTTGAAAAATAAGAAAAATATCAGAAAACTTAAGTTTGGTGTCTGCTCTCCAAGTTAACTTAAAAAGCAACTGGCCATACACAGTCCTTCTTTAGGGCACAATGGAGGGTAAAGGTGAAATATACAGCAGGACTCATGGGATGAGACATTACTGACAATTGCAGGAGTTGCATACAAAAAAGAACAATAACTAAAACTTACGGAGCCTTTTCCAAGTGACGCACACTCTCCTAGACGTGTTACATGTGTTTTACTCTTTCTAAGCACTCAGGAGGTAGGTGTTACTATGATCTCTCTTTTCCTGCTGAGGAGATCTTAACCTTATAGCCAAATAAGAAAGTTTCTAAAGGTGGACTCTAAACTCATGCCCTCCAGACTCCCCCAGAGTCTAGGATCTCTGTACTCTGTTGCCTTGAATAGCGATTTGACTCAACTTTTGTTTTAATTTTTATCTTATATTGGAGCAATAGTTGATTAACAATGTGTTAGTTTCGGGTGTGCAGCAAAGTGATTCAGTTATATACATATATGTATATATTTATACACACATATATCTGTTCTTCCTCAGATTCTTTTCCCACGTAGATTATTGCAGAATATTGAGCAGTATGCCCTGTGCTCTACAGTCGGTCCTTGTTATCTCTTTTAAATATAGTAGTGTGTACATCCCACTTTCTATCCAAAGGGAGTGAGTCTAGCTCTCCTTAAAAGTAAAGAATACTACCAAAATGTAGCTGCTTTGAACCTGAAGGAGGGGAAAGCAAATAGCTCATAAAGGAGCCCACTCTTTCATGTCCTTAAAGCATCAGAGCAGAGTGAACCATTACCGGCAGTGTGTGGGGGGGGAATTGTTTAGGAAGATATTTACCACTTCCTGTCCAGGATGTGCCCTGAGGAATTCAATATATATTCCTCTGCTTCCGAAATTTGACATAACAGCTTTCCTCATTAACTCTACCACATTTCCTAATTCCTACTTTTGGAGATAGATAAGGCTGCATTGTTTTCATTTTTAATAGCTTTGATATAGCAATACATTTATATTATTCAAAAATAAAAAAAACAATTACAAAAGATAGAAATATGTACAGTGAAATGTTTTCCTCCTGCCTTTGATCCTCCCCATTTCTCTCCCTTCATATTCCCTGACCTCACAAAAGCACTGTCTACTATGTATCCTTCCAGAGTTTTTTAATATGTATGAAGCAAATATGAACATAGATTATTTCTCTGTGGTTTTAGACAAAAGTTAGCCTTCTGTGTACATTGTTCTGCACACTCCTTTTTTTCTGCTTAGTTATTTACTCGGAGATATTTTCTATATCAGTATGTGATTTTTCTCTCACTCTCCCCTTTTGTTAGTATCACTGCCAGTATCCCATTGTTTGGATGATTATAATTTACCTAAACCCCTGTAAACTCTAGATGGACATTTGGATTGCTTCCAAAATTACAAATACTGATACACTGAATAACCTGGAATATATTTCACTGAGCACACCTGCAGGCACATCTACAGGATTAATTCCTGAATTGAAGATGCATCAAAAGTTATAAAAATTTATAACTTTGGATGGGTAGAACCAAATTGCTATCTCTAACAATGTACTGTTTCAAGGTTTCCCAAGCTTTTCCCCATCATAACACTCAAAGCAAATAAAGTGGTTTATACTTGGGATAAACTGGAAAAGACTTGAAGCCTTAGATTGATTGCGGCCAAAGGGAGCAAGCCTACAAGTTCTAACTGACCAGGATCCATCGGGGCATCAGAGACCTGAGGGAAGTATGCCCAGCACCAGGTCTGGGAAGTCCTGAGACTCTGTATTTCAGTCAGCAGTGCATGAGGCCAACTTCCCCTCAGCTTCACCAATGAAGAGTTATCAACTTTGGAATATGAGTTAACCTGATAGGTTAAAACAATGGTGTATCTAGGCAGTTTTATTTTAAGTGAGATTGATTACTTTTCATATGTTTCAGTGTTTTTATAAGGTTCTTGTCTATGAACTGTCCAATCTATTTTTTTTCTATTCAGCTGTTTGTCTTTCATTATTGACTTTAAGAAGCTACTTTTATTGAGAAAAAAAACCTCATGCTGCCTATGATATGAATTGTAGTTCCTTCCCCCCATTTTATATTTGTCTCTTGACTTTACTCATGGTTTTTTGTCGTATTGCTTTTGCGCGCAAAAGTTTCTTTTCTGTTTTCTCATGTTGTCTTTTGCAGTTTGGATTCCGAGTTGTTGATTAAAAGAGACTTTCCCCACTTAACATTTATAAATGAATTTTCCTACTTCTCCCTACTGTTTTTAAGACTTTCATTCTTGAATGTTAAAAAAAAATAAAAAACCTCCATTTGGAATTGTTCCTGATGTTTGGTGTGAAATATGGATTCAGTTTTTCTTTTTTCCCCAGATGGGTTATTCTACAACATCATTTATTGAAAAATCCATCTTTGCCTTCACATTTATTTTAATTTTCTTTGTGTGGATTTCTACATTGTTTTAAAGTTTATTTCCAAAGATATTTTTTTGCTGGTTTTGGCTGTTTTAAACGTTTTTCCCATTAGGCATTTAACTGCTTGCTTTTGGTACATAATAAATTTATTGCTTTCTGTTTATTAGTATCTATGTCCCTTTACTTCCCTGAATTCTCTCACTCTTTGTAGTGTTTCGGTTGATTCCTTTGGATTTTCAAATGTTCCATCATGTTATTGCCATATAATTACAGTTTATAATGTTTTTGCTTCTTATTTTCCTTCGGCTCATCTGTTTTGACTAGTGATGCTAGTACTTTGGGTTTCCCAGGTGGCACTAGTGGTAAAGAACCTACTTGCCAGTGCAGGAGACATAAGAGACACAGGTTTGATCCCTGGGTCAGAAAGATCCCCTGGACAAGGGCATGGCAACCCACTCCAGTGTATTTGCCTAGAGAGTCCCATGGACAGAGGAGCCTGGCAGGCTAGAGTCTGTGGGGCCGCAAAGAGTAGACATGACTGAAGCAACTTAGTATGCACGCACGCTAATACTTTATGGTATACTTTATGGCATTCTTCTCTTGATCTTGATTTTATTTTATAATTAGAGTATAATTGCTTTGGGCTTCCCTGGTGGCTCAGACAGTAAAGAATCTTCCTGCAATGCGGGAGACCTGGGTTCAATCCCTAGGTTGGGAGGATCCCCTGGAGGAGGGCATGGCAACCCCCTCCAGTATTCTTGCCTTAAGAATCCCCATGGTCAGAGGAGCCTGGAGGGCTACAGTCTACGGGGTCGCAAAGAGTCAGACACGAGTGAGCGACTAAGCACATAGCACATAATTGCTTTACGATGTTAGTTTCTGCTGTATAATGAAGTGAATTGGCCATATGTATACATATATCCCCTCTCTCTTGTATTCTCCCTCCCATCTCATCCCCATCTCACCCCTCTAGGTCATCACAGAGCTGAGCTCCCTGTGTATACAGCATTTTCCCACTAGTTATCTATATTATACATGGTAGTGTATATATGTCAATGCTCATCTCCCAAGTTGTCCCATCCTCCCCTTCCCTCACTGTGTCCACATGTCCGTTCTCTACATCTGAGTCTCTGTTGCTGCCCTGGAAATGGGTTCCTTCACACCATTTTTCTAGATTCCACATATATGCGTTAATATACAATATTTGTTTTTCTTTCTCTGACTTCACTGTATGACAGACCCTAGGTTTTGATGACTATGCTTCTAGTCAATCTCCAGTGAGCACTATGCTGACTTCTGGATTGAGATAAATACATGTTTACTGTGTGTAAAAGGTGTCCATCTATCCTTACTTAACTGAATGTGTTAATGAGGATTGGCTATTGTATTTTGGCAAATGACTTTTCCTTATATATGAAAATGATCATAATTTTTCTCTAATATTATAAACTATATATGAACATTTTTCCTAATAATGAATCATCATTGTACTTCTGGAATAAATTCCTCTGTCAAAATAATTATTCTTTTTGTGGGCTTTTGGGTACATTTTCTTCGAAATGATGCCATCATTTTTTTTGTAATAGATTAATCTATTAGTTTTATTTGTGTATAAAACATCTTTGTCAAGTTTTATTATCAATTTTGCACCATTTTTCCAGAAACAACCTTAAGAAATTCTTTCATCTGTTATTCTCTAGAAATGTTGAAATAGTCCTGGTTTATTTGCTTTTAAATTCCCCTATGAAAGTGACTAAACGTGCAGCTTTGCTGAGAATAACCTTTTGATCATTCTACCTTCGATCACTTTTATTGAAGTAGTTCTAAATATTTAGATTCTTATTTCTTGATGTCATTTAGTGTAAATCATATTTTCCTTAAAGAGTCTATTTCATCGAAGTTTTTCAATTTCATCTTCTTAAGTGAAGAGTCGGACACGACTGAGTGACTTCACTTTCACTTTTCACTTTCATGCACTGGAGAAGGAAATGGCAACCCACTCCAGTGTTCTTGCCTGGAGAATCCCAGGGACAGGGGAGCCTGGTGGGCTGCCGTCTATGGAGTCACACAGAGTCGGACACGACTGAAGCGACTTAGCAGCAGCAGCAGCAGCAGCAGCAAGATTCTTTAATCTCCCCAGTTCCTGTGTGGTTAATTCTTCCTTTACTGTTTGGTTTTGTTTCTTTGTTTTTAATTGCAGTTTTCTCTTTCCTGATTAATGAATGATTTTTCTCTTTTTTAAAAAACAACCAGATTTTGTCTTCATAGATTAGAGCTACCATTTTTCTAATTCATTGGAATTAAAAAACATAATAGTGTCTCTGTCATCAACTCTGTCATTTTAACACAATAGCAGCCGTAGGCAATATGTAGATGAATAAGTCTGTAGGTGGTCCTATAAAACTTTTTTATGTATACTGAATTTTGAATTTCATACAATTTTCACATCATGAACTATTATCATTCATTTTTCCCCCAAGCATCACATAAGCTGTAAGCAGCATTCTTATTTTTCAGGCCATACAAAACTAGGTGTTGCACCAGATTTGGCTCATAAACTGTGATTAGCTGGTACCTACTCTACCCAATATATTTTTAGTTATAATGGTATTTATTAGTTTCCTAATATGAACAATAGTAACAGTTTTGCTATATTCTCTTTCCTTTATCTTGGTTTCTTTATCAATATTTTCTTCCTCATTATTTTACTTTGTATATTAAATAATCATGAAGATAAATTTACCTGATCATAAGATATGGGTCTCTTCCTTTCTTTTACTGAATACCTTTTACATGTTGCTGTACTGACTTCTGACGTTGTTTGCGACTATGGAGAAACATACAGACAGCTTCGTTGTTTTACCTTATTCTTATATGTAGCATAATCTTTTTTTCTCGATCACTCAAATGATCCTCTTGTTTAAATCTTGGAATTTTGATAACATTATTAGCATAGCTATGGTGTTGCTGTATCAGTTTCAGTGTTCGCTAGAACATTATCCTCCCAATGTAAATATTCAAGGCATATTACTTATGAAGATTTTTCTTGAATTATTTCTTTAAGATAAGTTGTTTTCCATTTTGTTGCTTCTGTTTGCTTTTTTATCTTCAGAGATTTCAATTATACACATGTTGGATTTTTAATTTTTGCTTCTTTTCTGTATCTCATTTTATCTGTAACCTTTTCAGTTGTTTTATTTTGCTGTTTCTAATTCATTTTGTTAATTCTTCTCACTTCTGTAATATATTTCCTTTACTATATTTGCCATAGTGTATGTTCCTCAATAGTGTTCCTTGCATTTTCTTTATTTATGTGATGATTTTGGTTTTTCTTCAATTTTTTCTGAGTTCTACCAGTTCAATTTTCATTTCTTCCTGGTGTAATTCCCTCTTATCTCTGAATTCTAGTATTATTTCCCTTGGGCTTCCCTTTTGGCTCAGCTGGTAAACAACCCGCCTGCAATGCGGGAGACCTGGGTTTGATCCCTGGGTTGGGAAGATCCCCTGGAGTAGGGAAAGGCTACCCACTCCAGTATTCTGGCCTGGAGAATTCCATGGACTGTATAGTCCATGGAGTGGCAAAGAGTCAGACACGACTGACTTTCACTTTCACTTTCTGTCATACACTTAAAAAGGATACTGCTTGATATTCTTTTACTTGCTGGTAGATACTGAGGTCAAATATTTAGTCTTTGTGTCACCATTTTTCTCATGAGTATTCATTTTGGAATGAGTTTTCATGCTGTTTTTCACATTTGTTTTCATGTAAGAATTTTGTATGGTTGTTCTGCTGGTTCTTTTCCTATTACTTGTCATTGAATAAGTTGGCTTTTCTTGGATTAGTATCATCTACAGAGTTGATGGGAAAGAGAGGCAGGTGTTGCCAGAGTAACCATTGAATTTTTACTACAAAAAGGATCTTTAAGGCTTCCCTGGTGGCTCAGATGGTAGAGTCTGCCTGCAATGCGGGAGACCCAGGTTCGCTCCCTGGGTCAGAAAGATCCCCTGGAGAAGGAAATGGCAACCCTCTCCAGTACTCTTGCCTGGAAAATCCCATGGATGGAGGAGCCTGGTAGGCTACAGTCCACGGGATCGCAAAGAGTCGGACATGACTGAGCGACTTCACTTTCATTTGCTGTCACAAAGATAGGTAGTTCTCTGTACAAGTATGGCTCAAGTATGCGAACGTGTTTCACCCCAATCCCTCTGGTTCTGAGTCAAATGCAGTGAAGGGTGGGGTTTCGTCAATAGCTTGTTGACTGTAGTTCCAGCAGAATTTTTTTTTCCAAACAAGATTATAAATTTTAAATTCAGGGTGAACCCCTCATCTTCAAGAGCTATTCTAATTTTGCTATTATCCTCTGAGCTCTACTTCTGTTGGACTCCTTATCACTCTTGACATTTCATAGCTTCACTGCCTCTCAAGAGAATTCTAACCTTTTTTTTTTTTACAATTCCAAAATCCCTTGCTTTTTTTGGATTATATTTGTCTTCCAGGTTTGATAAAAATTAGAGTTTTAGAAGTTTTCACTATTGTTTTTCTGCTGTATGATGTCCAGGAGCCAAGAGGAACTATGATGACTTTCCCAGCCATATTTATACAGGGATTCTATTAACATTAGACTTTCAAAGAGTTAAGTGAAAAGGTTGCCTATGTCTAGCTTTCAACAAATGGAGTATAAACTTTAAAAAGCAAATACAAAATTGTGATGCGACCATGAAGATTTGAAATTTCCGGGAAGAATTCTAGAGTAAAAATCTAAGAATCAGCATAAATGATGAAAAGTAAAAACCATAGGAATTCAGATAAAGAGAAAATTGAGTGTTGATAGGTGCAGTGATTGAAGGGGTTATATGGGAACAGAGATTAGAAGGATTCAACGAAGGCTTGAGCAAATGTCACTGTTATTCCCGCCTGTAATTTTGGTCTAAGAACCTTAGAAAATTCTTTTTTACTTACCATACTGTGTTCCTGGTTGCTTTCCATCTACCTCAGGATATCTCAAACTGTGAAGAAAATGAGAAGAGAGAGAGCTAGTTAAGGGAGAGGAAGAAGGTTTCAGAATAAAAAAAAATATATATATATATATATATATACACACACACACACACACATATATATATATATATTTTTTTTTTTCTTTCTCTCTCTCTGTGTCTCCAGAGTCTCTGCCAGTTACCCAGAACCAAGCCAGGCTCCCAGAGGCATTCTGGACCAAGAGTTCTTGGCACGGACAAGATTTCCAAAAGACAGAAGTGCCTTTGAGCCATATCCTGGCGCCTGAAACCAAGCCAAAACAGCTTAGACAGTGAGAAAAGTGAAGCAGCTTCAGAACATTCTGTGTCACATATTTGTTGCTGGCCTTTTTGCTTTATAATCTTTTTAAAAATTATGTTTTCCTCCTGGATATTTTAGTCTGTTTTTATTAGTCATTTCAAGGAGGATCATATAAAGGCTTAGAGAAGGCTGGTCGCTCATTCCTCTCCGTGGCCTCCAGTGCAGCACCCTGCCTGCGCTCTCTCCACCACTGTTTACTTATAAGCTTGATTTTGGCAGCCAGTAAGTTTATTTTACATTTTACTGAAGTGTGAGGGGAAATACTGATAGAAAAACTAAACAAAACCCCTCATGAAATGGTATCACCAAATGAGCAAAGTACCTGAAAAAGTCAAACATCCGGGTGCCCAGAACTCAAAGGCTGATTTTTCTTCCCTATAAGGCACCCTCAGAACCTCTTCCTAAAACTGGTTGTTGATAAGATCATCTGAAAATTAACCACTAGTGGAGAGAGGGCTGTATTCACTGTCAACCTACGCTGCAAGTCTGGGTCCCTGCCTCCTTGAGTTTCTCCTTTGTATCACCAGAAACTTTTCAGAACAGGGGGCACAAATTTCTTTGCTGTTACTTTAAAGAAATGGGAATGCTAGCTCTTCTGTCTAATGAAAGTATGATTTCTACTTGCCTGCGACCGCTACTGGTGATTATTGAAAAATAATATAAAATAATTTCTTCCTCGTATGCGATGATGTATCTCGTCATAGAATATTTTATAAAAGGAAAATTTCAGTGGACACGTGTAAAGTGAAGGGTTTTAGAAATCTGGAAAACATAATTTTACGCAATTTTTCACAGCAAGTCTCTAAGAGTAGACATTAAGTGTGTGTCTGTGGAGGGGTGACATATGTATATATCTATACTCCAAACTTATGTCTCTCATTAATATGTTGATGGTTGAATGATACACATCCCCATAATCATTTTGGAATAATATGGCAATTTAAAATGGGAGAAGGATAGCTTCTAAGAGCAAACACATTTGCCTAAAAGGGTTATTCTGTATTAGTCCAGGCCTAATACAGAAGCTTAGTCAGACAATAGAGAACACCCAAGTCTCCTACAGGTGAGGCTAATCAGCTCCAGGTAAGAAGTAACCTGCAAGAGACAGGCCCTCTTTGAGGCACTGCACAATGGAAAGATTAAAAGCTGAGGGTTGAGAAGACATTGGAAAAACACAAAAGCTTTCTGACAAAACAGTTCCCACTCACTTTAAAAAAAAGTAGTGTACAGATCATAACCATAGCAACAACAAATCTCAAATCCAGCTCAATTTCTAATGAGATTAACATTAACTCCCATAGTAAAGTCCCAGCAGAAAAAAAACAGCTGTCCCCATTTCTAGGCTTAAACATTATATGTCTCAGTCTGTACTGTAGTACACAAGATGTCTTGTCTTTATGAAAATTACAAAGCAGTAAGAAAGAAAGAAAAAGTTTCCCAAGAAACAGAGCAATTCTTAAAAGCTCAGATATGACACAAATGTTGGAACTATCTGGCAAGAAATTTCAAATAACTATGAGTAATAGGCAAAAGCACTAATTGGAAAGATAAGTAACATGTAATATCAATTGAGTGATTTCAGGAGAGAAAAGCAAACTGTAAAAAAGTATCAATAGAAGTTTAGAAATGAAAAACAAAGAAACGGAGATAAAAAGTACTTCTTACAGACTTATTAGTAGACTTAGCAAGGTCAAGCGTCATAGTTTTCTAGGACAGCCATATCAGAATATCATGGATGGCTGACTTACACAACAAAATTTTTCCTCATAAATGGGCAACCTAGAAGACTGAGATCAAGGAGTTGACAGGGTTGGTTCTTCTGTGGACGTGTCTTCATGCGAACTTCCCTCTGTGTCTATCTGTATGTCCTCATCTCCTCTTGCAAGAACACCAGCAATATTAGAGTAGGACCCAGTTAACGACTTCATTTTAGCTTAATTATTTTTTAAAGAGGTCACCAAAAGAAACCCTGTATCCAAAACAGTCCTATTCTAAAATGCTGGGATTAGGATTTCAAAATACAGCTTTTTTTTTTTTTTTGAGAAAAAGAACAACACAACTCGGCATATAGCACAAGGAAATTTTCAGTGAACTAAAAATAAGTCTTCAGATAGTATACAAATTGAAACTGAAATAAATGAGAAAAGGGAAAACCTAAAAGAAGAGACCACCAAGAGACGTGAAACAACATCAAACGGTCTAACATACTGTAGCTCAGACGGTAAAGAATCTGCCTGCAGTGCAGGAGACTCAGGTTCAATCCCTGGATCAGGAAGATCCTCTGGAGAAGGGAATGGCAACCCACTCTAGTGTTCTTGCCTGGAGAATCCCATGGACAGAGGAGCCTGGTGGACTATAGCCCATGGGGTCACAGAGTCGGACATGACTGAGCAAAGTCTAGTTAACATACATGTAATTAGAATTCCAGTGTTTGACTGTGTATGCTGAATCATTCATTACAACTTTCATTTCTAAAATTTTTCTTCTCATTTATTTTAGAACTTGCTTTGTAGTATAGGTTTAATTTCTATCATCAAATATTTTGTTTACATATTTTCACCCTTTCTAGTATAATGTTGGCACTGAAGGGTCTAAATCGGTGTTTGAATATATCTTTAGCCATATATCATAATAATACTTTCAAATCAGTTTATGATTATTTCCTAAATATTCTAAAATTGAGAATATTATCAGTATTTCATTGTTTTTTATTAATTATAAACTTTCCAGTAGTACAGATATAACTATAAATAAATAAGCTTTCTCTTCTAATTTACCTCAAACCAACTTTTCAAAGTACCAACTGCTAATATTCTCTTTATTCTTTCAAATATTATTTGATTCATATAAACATACATTACATTACAAAGGCTGTAAATGTCTACTCTTGCGGGCATATCATAGGGAAATATAAATATTTCCCTATAGTAAATTCCAGAAGGGGGTTTCCTAGGTCAAGGGGTATGTACATGTTTAATTTCGATAAGTACTCTCACACTGCACTCCACAAAAGGCTATACCAGTTCATACAACGATAGTATATACTCAAGCCCATTTTCCTACAATCTGGCCAATCTTAATATATCAGTTCAGTTCAGTTGCTGTGTCATGTCCGGCTCTTTGCAACCCCATAGACTGTAGCACGCCAGTCCTCCCTGTCCATCACCAACTCTCGGAGTTTACTCAAACCCATGTCCATCGGGTCGGTGATGCCATCCAACCATCTCATCCTCTGTCGTCCCCTTCTCCTCCTGCCTTCAATCTTTCCCAGCATCAGGGTCTTTCCCAGTGAGTCAGCTCTTTGCATCACGTGGCCAAAGTATTGGAGTTTCAGCTTCAACATCAGTCTTTCCAATGAATATTCAGGACTGATTTCCTGTAAGATGGGCTGGTTGGATCTCCTTGCAGTCCAAGGGACTCTCAAGAGTCTGCTCCAACACCACAGTTCAAAAGCATCAATTCTTCAGCACTCAGCTTTCTTTATAGTCCAACTCTCACATCCATACATGACTACTGGAAAAACCATAGCCTTGACTAGACGGACCTTTGTTGGTAAAGTAATGTCTCTGCTTTTTAATATGTTGTCTAGGTTGGTCATAGTTTTATTCCAAGGAGCAAGCGTCTTTTAATTTCATGGCTGCAGTCACCATCTGCAGTGATTTTGGAGCCCCCCAAAATTAAAGTCTCTCACTGTTTCCACTGTTTCCCCATCTATTTGCCATGAAGTGACGGGACCAGATGCCATGATCTTAGTTTTCTGAATGTTGAGTTTTAAGTGAGGTTTTTCCCTCTCCTCTTTCATATTCATCAAGAAGCTCTTTAGTTCTTCTTTACTTTCTGCCATAAGGATGGGGTCATCTGCATATCTGAGGTTATTGATATTTCTCCCATCAATCTTGATTCCAGTTTATGCTTCCTCCAGCCCAGGGTTTCGCATGATGTACTCTGCATATAAATTAAATAAGCAGGGTGACAATATACAGCCTTGACATACTCCTTTCCCGATTTGGAACCAGTCTGTTGTTCCACGTCCAGTTCTGACTGTTGCTTCCTGACCTGCATACAGGTTTCTCAAGCGGCAGGTCAGGTGGTCTGGTATTCCCATCTCTTTCAGAATTTTCCACAGTTTATTGTGATCCACACAGTCAACATTTTAATTTATAATTTGATCTCAGTGGTATTTAGCAGATATATTTTAATCTCTAAGAAGGTGGTTTTTTTCCATTGTTAGTGGTGACTCCTTAACCTTTAAATATGGTTCCAAAAATTTTTGGCAAGAATTCAACAATGAGAATGTGACTAGTCAAAGTTTTACCTTTTAAAATGTATTGATGTTTTCCTCTAGAGCTTTTAATACCTTTAAAAATGAATTATCTTCTCTCTGTAGAATATAAATTAACATGTATTCTATATTAATTCTATATTAACATGTATTCTATATTAATATGTTATTATTTTATTTGGGGGGTTCTTGACACCTGTATTTTGTGTCTAGTCTTTCAAAACTAAGTTGTTTAAAATTTGTACTACTATGTTCTTTTCTTATAATGTTCATAATAGTTTTTATTTAGTTAAAATTTCTGTGTATTTCTGACATTAAATTATAGACTCCTACTCTGCTCAAGAAACAAGTCAACATGTAACTTATAGGTTACATGTCAGTGATATAGTGTGTGTGTGTGTGTGTATATATATATATATGCATTTTTTCCTTGTGAACAGTCATATTTGTTAGGGGAAGAGGTCATTTGTGCAATGTTTATTTTTGTCTCTTCATACACATTTTTACATCTTCTTTTCTCCAGTAAATTTCCATTGTTAATACAGTTTGACCATAAGAGTTAACTAGAGAGAAATAAAATTCACTCTACCTGTGAATTAGCACATGTATAATTCTTTAAAAGCCTACTAGAAGCCTCTCTCTGAATAATTCATGGGTTCACAGGAGATATTGGCCACATCTCCTAACCTGTAAGCAGGTATTTCCAGCAGTGCTCCAATGTCTAGGGTATTTCCACTCCTTTATTCAACCAGAAAATTTCTGAATTTATTAGAGTTATATAGATGGGATACCAGGTAATGTTTTATTAAAATAAAGATTTTGAAAATAAAAAAATAATTTATTGGTTCATATTACTCTTATTCAAAAAAATTCATGCTGTTCCATAATGATTATACTCCTAGCCTAATTTCCACATTAATTATCCAAATTTATTTCCTCTGTGACATCTATTTTGTCCTATACTCATATTGAAATACTCATCATCCAAATATAGTCTGATATAGCAGATATTTTTATCAACTCAATGGGCATGAGTTTGAGCAAACTCCAGGAGATAGTGAAAGAAAGGGAAGCCTGATGTGTTGCAGTCCATGGGGTTACAAAGAGTCAGACACAACTGAGAGACTGAACAACAACAGTAAGGAATGAAATAGTCCAGGTTCTGGCTTCGTCCCTCAACTCGAATTTGGAGATGCCACTGCAAATAACAAAAAGTTTGACTAAGTATCTTGAGGAGGAAAAAAGACTGAGTCCCAGTGTAGGCAATGGCTCCCAGTGGAAGAGCTCCAGGGTGCACATATACAGTCTGGCCTAGGGAGAGCTCTCTAGGAGTTCCCCTTACTCTCACTGCTTGTACCTTTGCTCCACTGGGCAGCCAATAGTAATACGTGTTGGCATGGTCCAGACCATTTTCTTCTTACTCCCTGAAACAGGCAATATTCTCAGAGGGTAATTACTCTTGGATTAAAACATAGCTTGGTCAGAGGCACTGGCTGATTATCTCTACAGTCAAAAGATGCCTGGGGAGGTAAAGAGACATGTGCTGTGTGCTCAGTCGTGTCCGACTCTTTGCGATCCCATGGACCGTAGCCCACCAGGCTCCCCTGTCCAGGGAATTCTCCAGGCAAGAACACTGGAGTGGGTTGCCATTTCCTTCTCCAAAGAGACATGGAGTAACAGTAAAAACTCTCTGTCTCTTTATTTCTGAAGTCATATTTATTACAAGAAAAAACCCAAAGATGTGAATAAAATCATCCATAAATCTGATCATCCTTGTATATTAACATTGTTTTAGATTTCATTCCCTCTTTCTTTATTGATTTATATAAATGAAATTATATTTACATCAATTTTTTGTCCTATTTCTATTATTTAATGTTATAAAATTGGAATTTCTATGTTATATAAATCTTTATGTGTTGTTACTTAGTTGTTCGGTCATATCCAACTCTTTTGTGACCCCACAGTCTGTAGCCCACCAAGGCCTCTGTCCAAGAGATTTGCCAGACAAGAATACTGGAGTGGGTTGCCATTTCTTCCTCCAGGGGATCTTTCTGACCCAGGGATCGAACCTGCATCTCCTGCATTTGCAGACAGATTCTTTACCGCTGAGCTACCAGGGAAGCTCAAATCTTCACATACTTTATTTAATTTTCTAGGAGAAGGGGACGACAGAGGATCAGATAGTAGAATGGCATCACTAACTCAGTAAACTCAAGTATGAGTTTGAGCAAACTCCAGGAGATAATGAAGGACAGGGAAGCCTGGCACGCTGCAGTTCATAGGGTTGAAAAGAGCTGGACATGACCTAGCGACTGAACAACAATAGCTATACCATCATATGCTTGTTCTTTCTGTTATCACTTCTCTTGTATTTGGTCATTATAATTGCTTCCATATTTATTCTGGTATAAATGTTGCATACATATACGTTTTAAGAAGTTTTTCTTAACACAATTTCTAGGTCAAATAATACAAATAATATTTACATAGTGGTAACATTTATCGAAGGATCACTGCGCACTAGTGTTCTACATGTTTCATGTACATTAACTCATTTAGCCTTCACATCTATCCCCTGAAACCAGTACTATTATCATCCCTAGACTATGGAGGCAGAATCTGAGAGACACAGTGACAAGGTTAAATAATTTCCTTATGACTAGATGGGAAGTGGCACAGTTGGAATTCACATACAGGCTCAGAGATGTAGAAACACATGTGAGCAGGTATACTGGCACTGAGTATCAGTATAATCTTTTCAGCATGATGCGTGGGGCATACTATCACATCAGTTCTCCATCAAAATGGTAGTGTGACATCTGTATAGCAGAGAAAGATAGGTGTCTACTTTAGGTAAAAGAATATACATGCAGTGTTTTTGTTAAGAAGCAATTTACTCAATCTATGAGATATTTAAACTACTCAGGCAGCCTGCAATTCATATGCCTACATTCCCTGTGTGATAGGAGAATTTATAAGGATCATAAAGACACCCTAAGTCTCAATACAAACATTATTTCTGGGCAACTATTTTTTTTTAATGTATGACTGTGTTTTTAGTTTTCTTTGTGAACTTGCAATAACTTATAAGTCATTTAAGTAAGAAAACACTCTCAGAAGAAATTATATATTAACTGTCATAGAAAATAGTTTTTTCTTCTCTTTAATTTCTTTCCATGTGAATGACATGTCAGAGGATAAGGCATGCCAAGTACTCAAATTCTTCATGGACCTAGTGGTACAAAATGCAGTAGCAACTTTGCTTAAGCAAAACTCCATAGCATTGTACTTAGGTCTAGTATTTAATGAGTTAAGTTTTCATCCACATTGCCTATTTTTCTACTTAACCCTGCCAAAAATATTCTGGCAGATGGTAAAATAATAAAATTGCTGGCTCTAAAATCCAAAATCTTGGAGATAATTAGAAGACTTGATACAGGTAACATTTATTAGTCATGAAGAGCTTGACAGCAAGGAGGATTTTTCAACCCACACAATTTTGAAAGGGAAAAAAATTTCTCTTTGTGAACACTGATCAAACTGTGACTCTGTGATATGAAGGGAGAAACACATTTTCATAGGATTTAGTTGGACAACTTCTTCATTGAAGCACAACCTAAACAGAAGGAAATAACGCCTTTTAAAGGTGACTCCATCTACAGAGCAACGAGGGCAAACATGAACCATCTTCTGAAATTTTCCTAGTTAAACAAATTGCAAGTTCATTAGGTAGAAATGAGTACCAAGAATAATCTCGCAAACCATTAGATAGGTTTAAATGAAATAAAACGTGTTTTAATTACCAGTTTTCCTTCTTTCTTAGCATAAGCATCCCTCTTAGGCTGAGAAGGAACCCAGGAGCATTTGCTGGTTGGAGAAGGTTAAGGTTTGAAGATTTTACCACTCAGCTATTCACATATAAACTACAGTGGTTACCCCATCCATATTTTACCAAAGTCAAGTACAACTTACAGGTATAAGAAATTCAAGCAATCCTGCTGTTAACACTATAGAAGAGGGGGTAAATAGCATTGGAAATCTGCTTTGGGGTTCAAAACAGTACAGTTCAGGCTACTGTGGCTTAATCATAGACACATGCTTTCTTCCTAGTATCAAAGTGTTTTTCCAAACTGAAAGGGGCTTTAAAGATCTCCAGTAGCATTTCTCATTTTTTAGAAGGAAAAAAAAAATTTAACGCTTCATGAAATGAAGTGACTTGCACAGGCTATTCCCTGGAAAGCCTGAGACTTGATCACAGATGCCCTGATTCCTCGTATCCTGATATTTCTACCGTGTTATGGCTACAAGTTTGCATGATAAAGTATCTGCCAGATTCACCCAACCTAGTGACCCAAATTGTATCCTGTGAATACACATAAGAATGAATAACAGGCCCAAATAAAATTGCAACGTGTAAATTTTTTAAAGTTAAATTTCAAGAGTGAATATATATTGAAAGCCTTGAAAAGGAAGGAAACAAGAGAGGAAGGAAGAGAAGCATTTTTTTTGTTTGTTTTTCTAGTTGAAATATAATGACCTCTAAAAGAAAATTTCAGAAAAGAATGGTTGATTCTATATATGTTATCAAAACTTGGGATTAATTCTACTGGCTTATGAAAATGGAATGATAAGTTGGCAAAGAATTAAATACAGCTATGCAGATCAGAAAAGAGATTTTTTCACACACACACAAAAAATTATCAATCTGCTATCTATGGAGAGAAAGGCAGTTAAGTGCTAAAACCAAGTGTCATGACTGATAACAGATGTATTTAAAAATAATAATAATAGATAGATTTAAAGTATACATAGTCTAGAAGGTGGGGAGAAACAATCCATTAGAAGTAGAAATCATGATAGAATATGATAATAATAGTAAATAACATTCATTGGGTACTTCATGTGCATGAACACTATTCTAAGGGCTTTAAATACATGAACTCATTGGTCTCCCTCAACATGTCTATCAAGTACTATGTTTATTCCTCTCATTCATAGATATGAGATGAAAGTACTACTGGATTAAATTGCTTATCTAAGGTTGTAACACTACTAATAATATAACTGAAAAATGAACCCAGGAAATCTGATTTCAGAATCCATGGCCTTAACTTCTATGCTATTATGTCCTTGTCCTAGTATAAAGATAATAAAACAAATAGAAACTATATCCTTAGAAAATTGGTACAGTCTCTTGTACAGCACTGAGGTGACTGCAGAGGTGCATCTGTAATATAATAGTGCAAGGGTCTTGTTCAAAGAAAGTTGATCTTAGAGCAAGTTGTAAGAGCCTTACATATAAAGAAGGTATGTCATGAGGTGACTTCTGAAAGAAGGAAGAAAGGAAGGAAGAGGGAAAAGGAGTGAGGAGATGAATATGAAATGTGTGCTGTGCTTAGGTGCTCAGTTATGTCCAACTCTTTGCAACCCCATGGACTGCAGCCCACAAGGCTCCTGTCTCCATGGGATTTTCCAGGCAAGAATACTGGAGTGGTTTACCATGCCCTCCTCCAAGGGATCTTCCCAACCCAGGGATTGAACCCAAGTCTCCCATATTGCAGGCAGAATTGCAGGCAGATTCTTTACTGTCTGAGCCACCAGGGAAGCCCAAGAATACTGGAATGGGTAGCCTATCCTTTCTCCAGAGGATCTTCCCAACCCAGGAATTGAACCGGCATCCATCCACCTGCACTGCAGTAGACCCTGGTTTGAGTCCTGGGTCGGGAAGATCCCCTGGAGAATGGATAGGCTACCCACTCCAGTATTATTGGGCTTCCTTGGTGGCTCAGAAGATATGTATATGTCAATGAAATAGCATAAGTAACAAAAATAAGCCACAGAACACTTTGATGGCAAAAAAAAAGATATAAAACTAATGGTAAGGACCTATTGTGGACTTTGAGATTATAGCTCCAATGATGGCCCTTGCTAACATTTTACACTCTCTGTGTGTTTGTGAGGGTGTGTATGTGTATAAATATATATATAACTGAAATGCTGGTGTCCCTCCCGAAATTCCCATATTGAAGCCTTAGTCACCAATATGATGGTATCTAGACACGGAACCTTTAAGAGCTAATTAGGGTTAGACGAGGTCGTGAGACTGGGGCTTTCATGATGCAATTAGTGCCCTTAGAAAAAAGCACCAGAGATTCAGTATCTCTCTCTCTCCCCCTCAGTATTGAACTGTAAAAGGTTTATAATACTTTTTACACAAATAATACATAAAAAACAAACAAAAATAAAACATTTTTAATCTTATAGTACAGTACCTTGAAGACTACAGTGGTACAGTACAATAGATGTCATACAGGGGCCCATAGTGAGTAAACAGGCAAGAAGAGTTACTAACTGGAAAAGGGAGAGGAGGTGGGAGATGGTAGAGCTGAAGAATGATTACCAATAGGAGATGGAGGGCAAGCAGCAATTTCACTGATGCCTGACATTGATGGCACAGGTTCTGGCTCCTCAGTTCTATTTAGTTCAGTTCAGTCACTCAGTCGTGTCCGACTCTTTGTGACCCCATGTACTGAAGCACGCCAGGCCTCCCTGTCCATCACCAACTCCCGGAGTTCAGTCAAATTCATATCCATTGAGTCGGTGATGCCATCCAACCATCTCATCCTCTGTCGTCCCCTTCTCCTCCCAACTTCAATCTTTGCCAGCATCAGCATCTTTTCAAATGAGTCAGCTCTTTGCATCAGGTGGCCCAAGTATTGGAGTTTCAGCGTCAGCATCAGTCCTTCCAATGAATATTCAGGACTGATTTCCTTTAGGATGGACTGGTTGGATCTCCTTTCAGTCCAAAGGACTCTCAAGAGTCTTCTCCAACACCACAGTTCAAAAGTATCAATTCTTCAGCACTCAGCTTTCTTTATATTCCAACTCTCACATCCATACTGGCTCCTTGCTGGATTCAATTCTATTTACCCTCTTGAATAACAATCCAGTGATGTCTATTCATTCAGGTATGACCTAAATCAAATCCGTTATGACTATACAGTGGAAATGAGAAACAGATTTAAAGGACTAGATCTGATAGACAGAATACCTGATGAACTATGGATGGAGGTTCGGGACATTGTACAGGAGACAGGAATCAAGACCATCCTCAAGAAAAAGAAATGCAAAAACGCAAAATGGCTGTCTGAGGAGGCCTTACAAATAGCTGTGAAAAGACGGGAAGTGAAAAGCAAAGGAGAAAAGGAAAGATATACCCATTTGAATGCAGAGTTCCAAAGAATAGCAAGGAGAGATAAGAAAGCCTTCCTCAGTGATCAGTGCAAAGAAATAGAGGAAAACAATAGAATGGGAAAGACTAGAGATCTTTTCAAGCAAATTAGAGATACCAAGGGAACATTTCATGCAAAGATGGGCTCAATAAAGGACAGAAATGGTAGGGACCTGACAGAAGCAGAAGATATTAAGAAGAGGTGGCAAGAATACACAGAAGAATTGTACAAAAAAGTTCTTCATGACCCAGATAATCACGATGGTGCAATCATTCACCTAGAGCCAGACATCCTGGAATGTGAAGTCAAGTGGGCCTTAGGAAGCATCACCACGCACAAAGCTAGTGGAGGTGATGGAATTCCAGTTGAGCTATTTCAAATCCTGAAAGATGATGCTGTGAAAGTGCTGCACTCAATATGCCAGCAAATCTGGAAAACTCACCAGTGGCCACAGGACTGGAAAAGGTCAGTTTTCATTCCAATCTCAAAGAAAGGCAATGCCAAAGAATGCTCAAACTACTGCACAATTGCACTCATCTCACATGCTTGTAAAGTAATGCTCAAAATTCTCCAAGCCAGGCTTCAGCAATACGTGAACCATGAACTTCCAGATGTTCAAGCTGGTTTTAGAAAAGGCAGAGGAACCAGAGATCAAATTGCCAACATCCGATAGATCATGGAAAAAGCAAGAGAGTACCAGAAAAACATTTCTGCTTTATTGACTATGCCAAAGCCTTTGACTGTGTGGATCACAATAAGCTGTGGAAAATTCTGAAAGAGATGGAAATACCAGACCACCTGACCTGCCTCTTGAGAAACCTTTATGCAGGTCAGGAAGCAACAGTTAGAACTGGACATGGAACAACAGACTGGTTCCAAATAGGAAAAGGAGTGCATCAAGGCTGTATATTGTCACCCTGCTTATTTAACTTAGATGAAGAGTACATCATGAGAAACGATGGGCTGGAGGAAGCACAAGCTGGAATCAAGATTTCCGGGAGAAATATCAATAACCTCAGATATGCAGATGATACCACCCTTATGGCAGAAAGTGAAGAAGAACTAAAGAGCCTCTTGATGAAAGTGAAGGAGGAGAGTGAAAAAGTTGGCTTAAAGCTCAACATTCAGAAAACTAAGATCATGGCATCCGGTCCCATCACTTCATGGCAGATAGAAGAGGAAACAGTGGAAACAGTGGCTGACTTTATTTTTCTGGGCTCCAAAATCACTGCAGATAGTGACTGCAGCCATGAAATTAAAAGACGCTTACTCCTTGGAAGAAAAGTTATGACCAACCTAGACAGCATATTAAAAAGCAGAGACATTACTTTGCCAACAAAAGTCGGTCTAGTCAAGACTATGCTTTTTCCAGTGGTCATGTATGGATGTGAGAGCTGGACTATAAAGAAAGCTAAGCACTGAAGAATTGATGCTTTTGAACTGTGGTGTTGGAGAAGACCCTTGAAAGTCCTTTGGACTACAAGGAGATCCAACTAGTCCATCCTAAAAAGATGAGTCCTGGGTGTTCTTGGAAGGACTGATGTTGAAGCTGAAACTCCAATACTTTGGCCACCTGATGAGAAGAGCTGACTCATTGGAAAAGACCCTGATGCTGGGAAAGATTGAGGGAAGGAGAAGAAGGGGATGACAGAGGATGAGATGGTTGGATTGCATCATCAACTCAATGGACATGAGTTTGGGTGGACTCAGGGAGTTGGTGATGGACAGGGAGACCTGGCATGCTGCGATTCATGGGGTCGCAAATAGTCGGACACAACTGAGCGACTGAACTGAACTGCAACTGATGTCTAGGTGGTAGCTCCTTTTTTCTCATCATAGATGACATGATTCTATGTTTGGGTGGCCGTTGCCATTTCCTGCATGTGAATCTCTTTGCTTCTTCCATTACTGCTTCTTCCTCTTGTCTCTCTTCATTCTTTCTCTGTGTCTTCAATTCCTGGCATGTCTTAGCAGTACTAGCTACATCACCATTGCTTTTACACTTGCTTTCCAACACCCTGGACTTGAAATAAAGATACTGTACTACTGTACTCTATACAGTACTTAGTACAGTAAGGGACACAAAAGCACAACCACTTGTAGAGGATGCACACACATGATAGTGTATGCCAAACAGAGGAGCTCAAGTACAGTGTTTGGACATGTGAATGCATGTCTGCATCTTTGAAGGTTGGCAACTTGAAGGTTTGAATGTAGAGGACTATTATTAATTATAGTCACCATGCTGTGTATCACATCCTCAAAACTTACTTATTTTGTACCAGAAAGTGTGTATTTCCTTTTGACTCCCTTCACACATTTCATCCACCTCCACCCCCATCTCTAGCAACCAACAATCTGTTCTGTGTATCTGAGTATGAGCTTGTCTGTTTGTTTTTAGATTCCACGCATAAGTAAGATAATCTAGTTTTTATCTTTCTCTAACTAATTTCACTTAGCATAATGCCTTTAAGGTCCATCTTAAATGGCAAGATTTCATTTTTTCATAGCTGAATAATATCTCATTGTATATATACCATATTTTCTTTATCCATTCATGTGTTGATGAATACTTAAGTTGTTTCCATATCTTGGCTATTGTAAATAATACTGTAATAAACATCAGGTGTATATATCTTTTTGAGTTAATGTTTTCATTTTCCTTGGATAAATGTTCAGAAGTGGAATTTCTGGATCATATGGTAGTTCTGTTTTTAATTTTTTGAGGAAGCTCCATACTATTCTCCATAGTGCCTGCACCAATTTACATTACCATTAAGAGTGTACTAGGAGGGAACCCTTTTCTCCACATCCTTACCAATGCTTTTCATTTTTTATCTTCTTGAAAATAGTCATTCTGACAGGTGTGAGGTGATATTTCATTATGCTTTTGATTTGCATTTCCCTATGATTAGTAATATAGAGCACCTTTTCATGTACCTATTTGCCATCAATATGTCTTCTTTGGAAAATGTCTATGCAGATCCTCTACCCATCTTTGTGGGTAGAAAATCAAGTCTTTTGTGTTTTACTATTGAGTTGTAGGAGTTCTTTATATATGTTGAATATTGACTGCCTTTAAGATATATGACTTGCAAGTATTTATGCCCACTGAATGGGGTTGCCTTTTCATTTTGTTGGTGGTTTCCTTTGTCATGCAGAAGCTTTTCAGTTGGACGTAGCCCCACTTGTTTATTTTTGCTTTTGTTGCCTTAGGTTTTGTAGTCACATCTAAAAAAATCACTGCCAAGACTAATGCCGAGATGCTTACTGCCTATGATTTTTTCCTCAGAGTTTTATGGTTTCAAGTCTTACATTCAAGTCTTTAATCCATTTTGAGTTCATTTTCTTGTGTATGGTGTAAGAGACGTGATTCAGTTTCATTCTTTTGTATGTGGCTCTCCAGTTTTCCCAATACAATTTATTGAAGAAACTGTCCTTTCCCTATTGTATATTCTTGGCTCCTTTGTCATAAATTAGTTACCATATATGTGTGGGTTTCTTCCTGGGCACTCTATTTTGTTCCATTGATCTATGTATTTTTATATCAATGCCACACTGTTTTGTTTACTATAGCTTTGTAACATAGTTTGAAATAAGGGCATGTGATGACTCTAGCTTTGTTCTTCTTTCTCAGGATTGCTTTGTCTATTCAGAGTTCCAGAAGGAACAAAATTCTTATTCTTGGTTGTTATTAGTTTCAGCTACCTTCACCCTTTTTCATGCATTTTTAAGGATGAGAAGTTAAAAAGGATTATATCCCCAAGTCAAAAAACTAAAAGGCTGCATATGAAACTATGAGTTTGCATGTCTGTGTTTGGGAGACAGTGCGGGGGGGTGGAGGGTGGATAATTTGAGAGGACTTAAATACTAGTCACTGTTGCTTTTTCCTCATGAGATTTGACAATCAAGGGTGGAGGGTGAAAACCTGGTGCCCCTCCCCAAGGGACGAGACAATAAAATAAGGAAGGAGGAACCTAAAAGCAGCTAAACATGCATGAAACAGAAATTTTTCTAGCTTGTTCCTTCCCCACTTCTAACTATCAAAAACAGCTGGCTGTTTCTTTAATCCTTTGTTATCTTGGATTTGACAAAGCAAATTCTATTTAAAGGAGTCTTTTACATTTTCAAAGGAGGAGAAAACTGAGTGAGAGTGGCATATTATATGAGGAAACTTAAAAAATCTTCACAAAATATGTATGTAGGAAGAAAAAAGTGTGAGAGGGAGAAGCAGATGAACCAAGGGGTCTTGATTTTCTGCACAGAAAACTTGACCTGAATTCTAACCTGGAAGCACAATCACATACGTTGGCAGATCATTTCATTTGTTTGGGTTAAAAGTAATCATGATCTTCTGGAATTCTCCTGGAGTATTTTAATGTTTACATCTTCCACTATGAATTTCCTCCTGTGATCTGGTCAAATTCCCAAATATCAAGAGAGAGTCATCACACTGTATTTGGTTCTGCAAGACCACCAGCATGGGCATGGATTCAGATTTGTGGTCTTGCTAGTTCATCTGATCCAGATGCTTCATTTTGTCTGCTTTCTCAGCATAACTGAGGTGGAAATTTGGACTGAGATAAACTGGCTTCATCCCAACCCGGACAAGATAAATATTTGCAAGAGCAAATATCTAGAACAGACATGGTCTGACTGCCCCTTCTATCAAAAGCACATGTCTTGAGTTATCTGGTAAACATTAAAGTTTTGAATTATATTAAAAGCACTGGAAGAGACATCAAGAACACATTTCTTGTGTTCCTTTGACTCTTACAGCACAAGTCCACTATCCCAGATAAATAGATACACAGCCAACCTTTGGTTAGCCATATAAACGCAAGCATCCCTTGGCATGTGTAAGTGTTAGCTGCTCAGTCGCGTCCAACTCTTTGCAATGCCATGGACTGTAGCCTGCCTGACGCTTCTGTCCATAGAATTCTCCAGGCAAGAATACTGGAGTGGGTAGCCATTCCCTTCTACAGGGGATCTTCCTGACCCAGGGATTGAACCTAGGTCTCCTGCACTGTAGGCAGATTCTTTACCATCTGAGCCACCAGGGAAACCCAGTGTTATTTTGTCCCTATCAATTTATCTTTCTGCTTAGGTGAGGAGAAACATTGCATATTTCATTGATCCAAAGATACTTATTTTTTCACATTTTAATATCTCTTAAACTAGGATGCATTTTACAGTTGATACAGTGTCATAATCTTTATTGAAAGTGCCCTTTGGGGAGATTTTATTAAAACATTCAAAATGATTACATCTTAAAATTGATGGTGTCTTAGATTACATGAAATACTAAAGTTAGAATTCCTTGGAAAGTTTTGTTTTGGTAGTTCTAGGAACAGGGAGATAATGGGAAGTAAGCTTTTAGGCAATGAACTCAGAAGTATTAGAGATGAAAGTTTGATAAATGAACTTAAATGATACATGTTTGGTTCTCTTGACTCTTGTCAGTTTTTTTGAGTGGAGGGATTAACAGTACACTTTGTTTATTCAATACAACACCTAATCTATTGTGAATATTTATTAACTACATTATCATAACACAAGTAGTCATTCATTATGAGGAAAGAGAGGAACCCAGCATTAAAATTCCAACTCACCACTTTTTACTGACCCATTACATTAGCATTATTTTTCATTATCTTCTACAAGAATTCCCCTGTCATAAACCTAAATACCGAATTATGAAAATGCCGTTAAGTACTTCCAGCCTCAAGAATTTCTTATAGTAGTGATTCTAAAATGTGGTTACACATTAAAACCACCAAGGAAGCTTTTAGAAAATACTGATATACAAACTCCATCTCACACTAAATTAAAGCAGGACATCTGGGAACAGGATATTAGCGCTTTTTAAAAAGCCTCCCCAACAATAGAGAAAATCAACAAAACCCAGAAGTGGTTTTTCAGAAAAATTAACAAAATTGGCAAACCTTTAGCTATATTGACTAAGAGGAAAGAGACAAGACTCAAATAAAATCAGAAGTAAAAAATAGGGTACATTACTACCTATTTTACAGAAACATGAAGGCTTCTAAGAGAGTGCTATGAACAATTATATGTAAACAAATTGGGTAAGCTAGATGAAATAAACCAGTTCCTAGAAACACACAACTTTCCATGACTGAATCACGAAAAAAAGTGGGAAATCTGAATAGAATTGAAACTGAAATTGAATAGAATTGAAATCTGAATAGAAACTCAGATTTTTGTACACTCATGTTCATAGCGTTATTCACAAAAGATGAAAGCAACACAAATGTCCATCAAATGATGAATGGATAAACAAAATATGATATATACATACCATGGAATGTTACTCAGCCTTAAAAAAAAAAAAGAAATTAAGGGAACTCTGACACAGGCTACAACATGGGTGAACCTTGAGGATATTATGCTAAGTAAGTAAGCCAGTCACAAAAGGACAAATTTCCTGTAATTCCACTTACTTAAGATGGATAAAACAGTCAAATTTACAGAGACAGAAAGTAGAAAAGTGCTTGCCAGGAACTGGAATGAGGGAGAAAGGCCAGTTTGACTAGATTAAAAGGCTCTGAGAAAGGTCAGTGGTGATGGTAGCAAAACAGTGTGAATATAACGAATACTAGTGAATGGAATGGAGAAGGCAAAGGCACCCCACTCCAGCACTCTTGCCTGGAAAATCCCAGGGACGGCGGACCCTGATGGGCTGCCGTCTGTGGGGTCGCACAGAGTTGGACACGACTGAAGGGACTTAGCAGCAGCAGCAGCAGCAGCAGTGAATGGAACACACACCACTAGATTGAAATGGTAAATTTTATGTTATATTTGCCACAATGAAAAAAAACTTAAGCCTTCCCAGCTGTTGCAGTAGAGCTAAGTTTGAGAATCATGGACTTGTACCAAAGGATGTTCATGCTCATCCATGTCCGACTCTTTGCGACCCCATGGACTGTAGCCCACCAGGCTCCTCTGTCTATGGGATTCTCCAGACAAGAAGACTGGAGTGAGTTTCCCTTCTCTTCTCTAGGGAATCTTCTTGGCCCAGGGATCAGACCAGCATTTCTTGCATTGCAGGCAGATTCTTTGTCACTGAGCCACCAGGGAAGCCCATACCAAAGGGTAGTCTCAAATAATTCTTATCATACTTGGCAGATTTTGACAACCCCTGTCAAATTTTTTCTAGGCATGCTCTTTGTTTGGTATAAGACATGTCTCCTCTCTCTCTTTCATGCCTTCTGTTATCAATTTATTAATTTATCACCACTCCCTAAAAGACAATTTCCCTTGCCCTTGAAAAAAGTGAAAGCGTTAGTCACTCAGTCATGTCTGACTCTTTGAGACCCCGTGGACTGTACCCTGCCAGGCTTCTCTGTCCATGGAATTCTCCAGGCAAGAATACTGGAGTAGGTTGCCATTACCTTCTCCAGGGGATCTTTCCTACCCAGGGATCAAACCCAGGTCTCCCACATTGCAGGCAGATTCTTTACCGTCTGAGCCACCCATAGACTGACTTTTATCTCAATTTTTTCTTTAATCCCTCATTGCTACTTATAGGTAAATTTAAACAACTGCTTTTTTCCCAAAGAGTTCAAACTCGATGTTATAAAAATACTATTCCAGGAGGAACATTCCCCTTCATAATATCCACAGGAAAAGAAGGAAGAGAGAGAAAAGAAAGAGTATATGGAATAGAAAATAAGAAATAGCAAATAAATTGGAATTTCCAGTTCTAGTTAATGTTCCTTATTCAAATGTTTTTAAGTAATAATAGTGACAGTTGCCCTTGATCAGTTGCATATTAAGTGTCATTGACTAAGCAGCTGAAGAATATAATCTGTTTTAGTCCTAATTTTAAAAAATATTTGAGGTGACTATTTTTATCATCATTTTCTTGATGTGAAAATAGACATAGATGAGTTTCCCTGGTGGCTCCGATGGTAAAGAATTTCCCTGCAATGCAGGAGATAAAGTTATACAACTTGCCAAATGTATATTGGGACTTGACTACACTTTCCGTGTTGGTGTGTCTGGCTCCAAAAGTTCATATTTTCACCCACTGTAATCTTCTTTGCCTTAAACTTGTGAGAGAGATACTAGTTTACTCAGGTGATCTTGCTACTCAGGAAGAACTTGGTGGAATCTTTCCTACTTTTTCAAGTTTATTTCAAAATAGATACCCTGGTATTGATGAGTTGACCATCTCTGGTCACTGAGGCCATCTTTGTTTATAACTAAAGTAAACGTGGAGATTGTGTCATATGTGGCTTAAGAGAAAGGTCTTCAGAATTAGACTGCCTCAGTTTGAGTTCCACCATAATGTCTATATAGCATATAACAAGACGCTTAATCTCTCTCTTAGTCTCTGTATAACATAGAACAAGATGCTTAAGTTTCCTTTTGATGCGACCAAGTAATGATTGTACTTAACTCACAGAAGCGTTGTGAGGATTAGGTGATGGAAACCCTGTAGAGCTCTCCGAATAGTCCTCAGAACATTAAACCCTCTACAAGTAGCTATTATTAGTATCAATTTTTAAATATTGGCCCTGTTTTATGACTGTCATCTTTTCAGAGAAAGATTTGGAGTGCTTTTATCAATTTCTAGATTATGTTTTTCCATCGACCATCATGTCGTATCATCTGCCATCTACGATCTACCAACATCACTAATGTTATTTGTTAGGTGGAAAAACATAAGGTGAGCTCTTTTTTTCCATTTATTTTTCCATGAGGAGTTACATCCTAATTCTCCTGGAGGCTATTGTTGTGAAAAAACAACTCAGGTTATCCATGCCACCAAAATTGATCTCACAATTTCACACAAAGTGATTTCACATAAGAAAAACTGTTTTCCTAAAATATGTGCCTGAGCTATTGTAATCTTTGTGGTTGCAAAATGAAAGCTATTCTGTTCTTTTGCTCCACCCTTCAATATTTGCTCAGGTGCAATTTGATTTCCACGTGAACGGATTTGGAAACCTTACCAGGGACTTACTGCTCTGTAAGTCTTCCGGCTCTAGTAACTTCCTAAACAAAATCATATTCCCGAAAAATGGTCACATAAAGTACCTCTGGTAAATCTCTCTGTGTGTTTGTGCCTTATTATAAACCCCGTCGGCAATCTGCCTTGAAGCATGAGCACATTTTTAATCAAGCGGTAAAGCATTGAGAGTATAAAGGTCACCAGAGCTGAAGCTTCAGTGAACTGTTTTGTCCCCGTGGTCAAGGAGCTTGACTGGAGTTACTGCAGTTGCTCCAAAGTTCTGTTCCCTGTGCGCCTGACTGCACTTCCCAAGTGACAGCCAAGAACACACTTCAAGGAGATACTGTTGATTTACTTATACCAGGGCCCTTACTTCCAGATGGATAGGTTTTTTCTTAATGAAGGGAATGTTCGGGAAGTCTATGTGTACACCAAAGATATCTTTCTTCAAGGGCCATCTGAATAATAAAATGATAAGTAATATAATAGGGTAATGCGCAGTTGACACCAGAAGTAGATTTTATATTTACAAAATTCAGGAAGAAGGGCAACAGAAGTAGGTAAATTTCACAATGGAGCTTGGAACTCATGCCATTTAGCTTAGGGCCACTGTCATCAGATTCCTACTGGCCGCTTAAACATCAGTAACTCCTCCACAAAGACAATGGCAACTGAGCTTGAAGCAGTTCACAGGCAATTCTATGCCTATTTGTTTGTTGATTTATTCTTAAATCAACCATATGCATTCTCTCACACTGTAGTTGGCAATGTTTCACTGACTTTTTACAAGCCTGCATGTAATAGCACAAATAGGAATAAAGAATAAAGTCACCTAAATGTGCCCTTTCACTGGCTATAAACTGGGATGTGTCTAATAGGTGAAACAAAATCATTTAAAAAAAAACACACATTCTAAAGTACATATCATTTTGTTTTTAAAATATAGGAAAATTATATTTTCATCTCTATCTGAGTGTATATATGTGCATATGTTTACATATATTTCTATGATATTTATCTCCACACCATGACCCCCAAATAAATATTTAGACACAATTTACTGTTAGCAGATCAATAGGACATTTAAAGCAATCTACAAGTTCAAAGGACAGTATAGGATTCTGCCAATTAAGATAATATTCAAAGTATAATCATGAGTCATCAGCGATCTACTGAGAATTGATGGTGACGTTTCTTGGAGGTAATGTGTACGTTTCTTGGAGGAATGTGATGTTTCTCGGTAATGATGAGCTCAGAGAGACAAATTAAGAAAGGAAAAAGCTAGGGGAGGCTGGATGCTACACATTATTTCATCATCACATTTCTATTAGATTGAGTGTCTTGGGGTCCCAAGGCTTGGTAGTACGCTGACTTTTACAGGAAAAATAGAAGAAAGGAGTTTTGGATTCAGTATCTTGAACTCATATCTAATTCCAAAAAATTGTAGAGTAGATCCCACTAATAACTGCTATTCATGTCTTCTCTGGGCCTTTAGGACATTCTTCCCAGTAGAGCCTGGTTCCCCCACTCCCATCTTTTCTGAGTGCTGTGTTCAAGGTTATTCAACTGTCTTGTCCTGTAGGACTCCTAGGAACCAGTGTTCTTCATCGTCGCACACTCAGGTTTTTCTGCCTTTCACAGAACTGAGCACATCTCACTGTCTTCTACTTTCCTTTCCTATTATATTTCATTTCCTTATGCTTTTCAGATTGTCCAGACTCATGAGTATCTCTTCCATTTTCTCCGTGGACTCATGCTTTTTTCACAGCACAGACAAGAAATCATTCCACGAGGACCCACCCCTACCTCTCTCCCAACCTTACAAGAAGCACACAGCTACATCTTGTTCAGTAATACTTTTTTAAATGTAGGGCCTGAGATCATTATTACTTTTTGCCAGTGACCTGGCCATATACCCTGATGGCTCATCAGGTAAAGAATCTGCCTGCAATGCAGGAGACACAGGAAACACAGGTTTGATTCCTGGGTCGGAAAGATCCCCTGAAGAAGGAAAATGGCAACCCACTCCAGTATCTTTGCCTGAAAATTCCCATGGACAGAGGAGCCTGGTGGGCTACAGTCCATGCGGTTGCAAAGAGTCAGACATGACTGAGTGGTTGAGCATGCACAGCCATATAATGAAAGGTTTTATAACTGGTAATGATGAAGTTTTTTTCTCCGATGACAATTTTTAAGTTAACGCCACAAAATTGAAGTACTTTTGTTTTTACAGCTGGAAGGAATCTTAGTGATTCTTTAGTCCCACACCATCATTTAATAAAAGCAGCACCCTGAAGCCCAGAGAAGCAAAGTGTCTCATCTCTGTGGGGCAGTAACAAACGTCAGGCAGCCTCTTCCCACCGCCCCAACCAGCCTCTCTGAGCCTGGCAGCCAGCTGATGAACCCTGTGCTGAATCACTGGGGAGGAATAGTAAAGTTCCCTGTTCTTATCCATGTTTGACCACTATATGGTGATAACTATGGGAAAGTCACTCCAACTCTCCATGTCTCATTCTTTGCATTTGAAAAAATGCATAAAACTTGCATTTCTTGCCAGTCCATTTAAAGAGAGAAATGCACACACACACACACACACACACACAAAGAAGTCCTTTCAAAACAAGTAGAACTTTTGAAGGCATCATTTAGAAATTGAGTTTTCCTCAACTAGCAATAGCATGATCAAGAGAGGAAATCAATTGCCTTCAGTCTTGAAAGCATCAAGAAGACTCTATCTCGTATCCGCCAAGAGCATCATTTAATTACCTACAGTGATACCAACTCCGTGGACCACCTATCCTAATTAAGCAGCAGCACATGCTAATTATCATTAGACTTAATTGGTTTCCCAATTCAGCAACTTCCCTGATCAAGTCTGTCCCAGTTACGTGGTGTTTATTGAACCATCTGAATCTGGCTTAAAAGAAACAAAAGAAAATTTCTCATCTCCAGTTCAGCAAATATAACCTACTCTCAAGTAGGTTATACTCTCCAGTCACACTAGCCAGTTTCTAATTAAATTTGCAAAGCATACGCTGAGGTTGGGTCCTATGTGCATATCTTCTCCAATTAGTAAAATCTTCTCCAATTTCAGTAAAATCAAGTAAGATTAAGCAAAACATTCCAAACAACAATCAGTAAATGTGTGAAAATCAGCAAATATTTACTGACATTTCCCCTTCTTGTACACGTTTTTGGACCAAGATGCTATGACTATGTCATACTTTCAGATTTTCCAAACTTGAAATATGCTTTTTCAGCAATAACACTTATTCCGAAGAGTAGGTAAGCATAAAGAAAGATGAAGTTGTGCTAGTGGGCTCAACCTTCCCAGAGAAAGTTATATGCATGGGAGTTCCTTTGCTTTAATTCCATCAGTAAACTAGATGAATGTAAAATCTGGTACTTGAGAACTGCTCAGGACAAGGGGAGATGTTGGCTGAATGGGGCTCCTAAACTATACAGGTTTTGGAACATCAGAGCTGAGTGTACCTTGGAAGTAGAAGCCCCTCCTTTCAGAAAGCTGGGCATTTGGGGTGACAAATAATATAAGCACATGTGCTCTGTGCTCAGTCACTCAGTCATGTCTGATTTTGTGTGACCTCATGGACTGTAGCCTGCCAGGCTCCTCTTTCCTTGGGATTTTCCAGGCAAGAATACTGGAGTGGGCTGCCACTTCCTACTCCAGGGGATCTTCCGGAACCTCAGGGATCAAAGCCACATCTCTTGTGTCCCCTGCATTGGCAGATGGATTCATTACCAGTAGCGCCACCTGGGAAGCCAAGCACGCATGTGCTGGTGTGCAAATAATTGTTACAAGTTTGCTGGTGTGCAAATAATTGTTACAAATCTGCTCAGTGACAGCTTGAATAAGCTCTGGGGACTCAAGAAGACAGATGAGCATTTCTGAGCCCTTCCTTGAGGAGCTCTAGAATCCTCACCTTAGACTCTTCCTGCCAATGTGAAAGCACAGCATCAAAAAGAGAACATGACTCCCTTTGCTCAGATTCCCCCAAGAAAAAGATGAAGAGGGTAGGTGGGAAAGCTAGCAGAATCAGGCTATGTCCAGGAGCCACATTTCTTCCCAGGGCAGTAAAACTGTTCATTACTTCTCTGAGAAAGAGTCCAGAGGTCAGAGTGGTCTAGCTAGAGGTGCAGCTGGAGATGACAGCAGAGGCTGCTCCTGGTAGCTGTGGCATACGCAGTGGACTCACCCAGCAGAGAGAGGTGGACGCCGTGCCCTGGTCTTGCCAGTTTTTTGTCAGCATACTGGGTAGGCAAGGATTTGAGATCCACAGTGACACTGTCAAAAGACCAGTGACGCATTGAGTGGGAGAGAAGGGAGACAGGATGCTGGCAGAGGGACATGGGCACATGGAGAGAGCTGCTTGGGATGGAGCACTTGAACAGTTTCTCTGACCTGTGTGGTCCCATCTCAGATGGCCTGGGGATGGTCCACCCAGGAATTCAAGGCTAATCAGCAAGAATGTCTAACCCTGTCAAGTTGGGGATTTTCTGGAAGATACATTCTCGGGATCAAAGAAAGGGTCCCAGAAATTGCCCATTTTTGGCATTCTAATGATGCTGCATCAAAGGAGTTTCTTATGCCACCAACAGAGGATAACAACAAAACCAACAATAATAATAATAGAGAATAATAGTCTTGCTTAATCTCAGTTTTCTTTGGACTAGCTTAAAAAACTTCAAACTTGGGCTCAGGGTTCCAAAAAGAGAACAACATACGTAACAAAATGCTTTAGCTCTTCTCAAGGAACTGGCCCGCATTTAGATTATAGTAGAGCTCTTTATTGGCAACATCAAACTGCAGAGAGTAACCTAAATTTGGCCACCAGATGCAGAGTCGACTCATTGGAAAAGACCCTGATGCTGTGAAGACGGGTGTGAGTTTGAGCAAACTCTGGGAGATAGTGAAGGACAGGGAAGCTGGGCATGCTGCAGTTTATGGTGTTGCAAAGAGTTGGACACGACTTAGCGACTATACAACAACAACAAACCTAAATTTCTAGGACTCTATTTAACTAATTAAAATCAGTAATATATGAAATCACCTCAGATACAATTCTGTGTGTCTGCTCATGATTGAATTAAACTATTCTGGCCTAAAGCAAAATGGTAAGGTGGAATTATTAAAGGTAGAGCTGGAAGGAAATTTAGAAATTCACAAGCATGTTCTTTACATTTAAGGAAACAAAACTTTAACCGTTTAAAGGATTTGGCCAGAGAAGAGCCAGATTTCCCAATTATTATCTAGTGCTCTGTGTCTGTTAACCATGGTGGAAACCTCTTATAAACTTGCACTATGATTCCCGTCCCTCCTTCCTTACCAGAATTGGGAAAGATCTGGAACCAGTTACTCACTGCTGTTCTTAATGAAAAGCCTCGCCTCCAGATTTGATTGATCAGACAGCAATAGGTCCTGATACTTTGACCTGTTTAGCTGCCACTGGTTACTTCTCAGAGGAAATGGAGGTGGGGTGGCTCATTTTTGGATCCCATCAGGTAGGTGGGGATGAGTAGAGGAAGCATGGGCTATTTCACTTCTTGGGGAACCGTAACAGCACTTGTCAGTAAGTATATGATGAAGGTTCAACTGTTTGAAAATAAAAAGCCTCTGAACATCAATGCTTGTTTCTTATTCTTAAACTAGTTAATTAACAATGGAAGATTAAAAGCTATAAAGATCTGTCAAAAAGTAGTACTAATTACAATTATTTATGCAGTCTACTAAACTATTGGCCTGAAATGTCATGGAACAACACATATCATTAAATATGTGTCAGATTAACTTTGTTGTAAATTATATTTCATGCATTTCCTGTCATCAGCAATTATAGAACACCTGCTATACACAATATTTCCATTTTTTTTTCTTTTTCCACTGATCTCCAACTTTCCTGTTTTAGCTTTTCCCTGTCTTTCTTGTCCCTGGCAATCACGAGATAGCTCTGTGGTAATGGACTTTATTGGTTGACAACTGGAGCTATGCTCTATTTTTGCTAAAGAAACCAAATTTTGTTCTACCCACATTTTTTCCCATGCATCATGTCCTTGAAGGAAGGACAGCTCTAGCTCCAATAAATTTTGATTTGTGTAAATCATTTGTGGTAATTTAATTTCCTTTATCAATGAACTATTTAGAAAGGGCCTTATGACCCAGCTCTGGCTAATGAAGTATGAGGGAGAGCTTTAGAGAAATATTTCTTAGCTCTTAAAAAAGTGTCCAGAAAAAAGTATGAGTTTTTCTTACCATATTTTGACTTCTGGCATTGACATATAAAAAGGGGATGCCTAAAAGCTACAGCAGCCTTCTCAAGATCAGGAGACTCAACATGCCCTGAGAAAAAAAGTTGTGAGATGGAAAGAATCTGTGTCCTCTGAAATAATTTTGAGTTACTGAATTATCTGTTGCTAGAGCCACCCTACCTGGGATCACGTGACAATTTTCTTCTTATTATTTAAGCCACTTTGGATTAGATTTCCTGTTACTTGTTGCTAAGTGCATTTTCAAACATAGTAGTAAACTGGTTAAGTGAAAAGATTTGGGAATCAGGCAAACACGGGTTTGAGGGTTTGCTCTACCACTTACTATCTTTGCAACTCTCTGTTTTTTATCCATAAAGCAGAAAATTAATAATAGTGTGTTGTAAGCACAATATTCATCAGAGAAAGTCTGTTAATAGTTAAATAGTAGTTCTGGGTGATATCCAAAATTAACATAGTAAAAAAAGATTTTAGAAGAAACATCAGAAACAGTATTAAGAGCTATAAGGTATGCAACTCTGATCTAGATTATTTTTTAAAATTCCAAATTCACCTTCTCACAGCATTGAATCAGAAGCATTGAGAAGCTTCCGAAAACTACACCAGAGTTCTGAATGCGTGAGGTCTGACACACAGAAAAATAGTCATCGAAGAAATTTTTTTGGTGTATCTTTTAGCATGCAGAGGAGCCTGGCGGGCTACAGTCTGTGGGGTCACAAAGAGCCAGGCGTGACTGAGCGACTAACCCGTTCACACTCACATATCCTTCAGGTTATACAAAAAATAAATAAGACACCTAAACAAAAGTGAACTTTGAGACAATAAAGCTTATAGAACTCTAATTTAAAACATCTATCAGTTATATTTATTAAGAGGCACAAATTTATTTCAAAATTCAGAAAGATCTTACTGTCAAATTGCTAATGTCCTTGTCATCTAAGGTATTTGTCAGTAGATACAAATGTGTGAATGATGCAGCGTACTTATCTCATCACCTCATATTAAAAATAAAATAAGTCAAATTACACATGGGACAAAATAAAAACTGGGCAAAATGAAAGAGACACACGTTAAAAGATTACTGTAGCTAATCAAACCCTTACACTACCCTCCTAGTCTTTAGATCAGATTCTGAAAGTATCTTAGTTTCTCAGAGTATCATATTTGTATTTTTATTTTTAAAATTTTTAGTAGAATATAGCCGCTTTATGGTGTTATGTTAGCTTCTACTGTACAGCAAAGTGAATCAGCTATATGTATACATATATCCCCTCTTTTTTGGAGTTCCTTCCCACTTAGGTAATCACAGAGCATTGAGTAGAGTTTCCTGGCCTATATAGTAGTAGGTCTCATTAGTTATCTATTTTATACATAGTATCAACAGTATATATATGTCAATCCCAATCTCTCAATTCATGCCAACCCCTGCCTTGGTATACATTTGTGTCTGTTTTTCTGCTTTTGTAAAAAGATCACTATACCGATTTTTTTCAGATTCCACATATATGCATTAACATAGGATATTTGTTTTTCTCTTTCTGATTTACTTCACTCAAAGTATTATATTTAAATGATAAATCTTCTTGAAATGGACTATTCAGACTCAAGAAATAGTATTTTGAGATGATTTTGTTTGAATTCCATTCCACATGAACTCCTAACATATTGATTTGCAAAGAAATCTGATAAAGCTTTTCAGAATACTGCTCAAGAGAAGCAGAGGTAGAGAAATGGAGTTATGTTACACTCAACAGGACCACTTTTGCTGCTGGTCGTTGTCTGTTTGAAAGTTTTCTACCAGTTAGGTATGACTTCACATATTAATGCCTAAGGGAAAAGATTTGTGTTTTTTGCAAATTTTGTTATTGTCAGTCATTCAGTCACGTCTGACTCTGCAACCCCATGAACTGCAGCACGCCAGGCTTCCCTGTCCTTCACCATCTCCTGGAGTTGGCTCAAACTCATGTTCATTGAGTCAATGACGCCACCCAACCATCTCATCCTCTGTCACCCCTTTCTCCTCCTGCCCTCAGTCTTTCCCAGCATCATACACAGAATTAACACTGACGCTCTTCCTCCTTATTTTTGCTTCTTCAAATCTTTCCCTTAAAAGATACCTTCTGTAGTAGACATGTTCAAAGATGCAATGTGATTGAAAGTGATTTGAAGTGAAGTAGCCAAGGAATGGTGAAGGAAGAAGGTCAGCTATAAGAGTAAATTAGGGTGGGTAAATATCCGAGAGGAACAATTGATAATTAGGTCAGAGTGCTTATCCAAAAATGGAGTGGAAAGAAATGCTGTAAGAAAGGGGGATCCATTCAGCAAATAATGATTACTATGTGCCAGGCAGTATACTGCATGTCGGGGACACATATGTTCTTTCAAAACTCTCAGTAAAGTTTACCATTTGACGACACACCACACCTGTGTGTGGCTGATGTTGATTTCCAAGGCAAAGAACAAAAAATGAAAACAATGACTTATTTTTCAAAGTTGTTTAAAATATTTATATTGGTTATACCCCAAAGAGAATCTTACATTTTGATGCATTTTGTTTTATTCTTAATGAAAAGTGTATGGTTGAAGGAGCATCTCTACTAGCAGTTGCTAAAAAAGAACCTCCTTCTGGGATCTTCCAGAGACCCCTGGCAGAGGACCATTCTGGGCTGATTTACAGAGTGGCGGTTGGGTTTTCTTTCCCACACCTGGAGGAGCTCAGCAAACAGCCGCTCACAGGTGTCACCCAAGTTTGGCGGAGGCTGGCTCCAGCGAGTCTAGCCAGGCTCTGGCTTAACGATTCGCCGCTCTGGAGGGGCCTGTCTCCCGTGAACTGGGGCTTGAGTGCCTGGATGTGGGTGGCTGAGGGTATGTAACACTCCCTCTTATAACTCTCCAGTCCCTTTCGGCATCTAAATAGTAGTCAAGCACTTAAAATAACATTAAGACACGTTCCACCTTGTCCTGCCAGTCAAAGGGAGAAGGAAAAAAAAAAAATTTGAAACCCGGCATTTCAGAACCCCAAGGGCTTGCCGATTTGTTAGGTTTAGTGGCTCAGAGGATTAAAAAGGCAGAAATATTAGTAAGGATGAAGAAAGAGCCAGCACGCCCATTGAAGCAAATCTAACGGGCTGCTGGGGCCCAGAAGAAAAGGGTCCACTACCTGAGCCAATCTTATTTATTATTCTTGCTTCACAACTAAAAAAAAAAAAATTTTTTTAACTAATAATAATTTCCTAGACATTTTTCTTTTTTTGCTATGCTAGTCACATTTCCCAAATCCTTTATCAACGCTGCTCTGCATATGAATGGGCTGTAATTGAACTGTCACATTCATGAAGGTCAGTAACCTTTCATTAGGAAGAATGTGTCTTTCTTGATAAATTATAAAGTCCCTAAGGATTTGAAAGCACATGAAAAAAAAACTTTCTCTACTATACCTTGAAAAACAAAATACAGATTTTTCTTTGTTATTTTGTAGGGGTGTGGGAGAGAGCAACTGCTTATGTTTCTGTTTAATTTGCTTTATGTGTTTCTTTTTTTCCTTTGAGCAAGGGGTGGGGAATCTTCTTCACACTCTACCAACCCTGGCTGGCTTGTTTTTCTGTCAGCAGCACGATGCAAAATTGTCTAATGTAATCTTCTCCCAAATCCTTCTTAAAAGCAAAACGGAAAACTTGAACTTCTTCTCTAAAGAAATTATAGCCATTCTGTCTGCTATTTTAAAGAAATGTAATCATGGATATTTTCCTTTCTCATAATACACTTCAGCATTTGCTATGGGAAAGACCAAAGTCGTCGTGTGCAAATGAAGCCCCACCAGAGTTATGCATATTCTGCTAATCCTATCTAATGATTTAAGTGGTAATTAACACAGACAAGCACTGAGCCATCCCACCTTTGTGTTCAAGATGGCAGACCCCAGAGCGCTTCAAGTCCTGCCAGGGATGTCTGCTTCTGCTTCCATGCAGTTTGATTTGAGACTCCTCTGGGAATTTTTAACCAAAGCTTCAGACTTACTCAACCAGCACTAACTCCCTGCTCCCCTTTAGTTCAACTGATATTTGGTCAAAAACTACAAGTTAGGTATGCCTTTTAATGTGCACCCGTGTTCTAAGTGGAAAGCATGGGAGGTAGGTGTCAATTTTCAACATAGCTTCTTTATTTGGCTCTATCAATTTTAAGTTAAACTCGAAAGATTCTTCTAGCATCCTTGATATTGAAAAGCACTTGAAACATTTAACATGAAATTTGAAAACAACGGTGCATAGACTAAGGCCCTCAAGGGACTCACTCAACCCACTCTATGGTTTCTGCCTTATTGATAGTCTTCATGCTTATCTGATACACTTAGGACTTCAAGTCCTCACTATTCAAACATGTGGACGAGCATCGATATAAAACATAGTCTGCAATAGAAATTTTAAACAAAGAAAGGCGGAAGTCGATTTAGCATAAGATGATTCCACTCTCAAAGAATGTTATCATCATTTGTAATTCTATATGGTTGGCGTGGTGGCTATATCAAAATAACTTCCTGTCAAAAACACCCAACTATTTCCCCACAGTATTAATTAAGTTCCAGCTAAGAAAATAACCTGTCAGGTAATTCAAGAAGAGGAATGTAATAGTGGAAAATGTTTTCAATGTTCTTAGAAGAGCCAAAGGAGCAACTAGGGAAGGAAGGTGAGTAGCAACCGTAGTGAGTAACTAACTACCACCCGTAGGGCTGGAGGAACCATGAAGAGGGGTGGTGTTACTGGGACCTGAGTGCTGACTGCAGCTGCCCACACGTGTGAATCGGGATATTGCAACTGAGATCCATGAGTGCTCTTATAAAATATGATTTCAAAGAAATCAAACTAATTATTCAACCAAGTATGTCAGATCTTGCATCCAAAGAGTTCAGTTGGTGGGAGCTGAAATTGTAGCACGTCTGTCTGGTGGGGGCTGGCAACATGCAGGGAGGAACTGACTAGTGGGAGCTGAAGCCACTGAGAAGATACAGAGGAGACCTGACATGGCAGAGCGAAATAAGGGAATAACCTAAGGCCTTCTTCCCTCTGATCCTCCAATCTCCTGCTAGGGCCTCCTCCTGTTAGGACTTACCTGGAAACAACTTGGCCAAGAGGTCTGGAAATGCTGATGCAGGGGTCAGCCCCAGAAATACAGAAAAAAGAGCATGGAAGGCATTTGAGACCAAAGAGACAAATGAGCTGCAGTGAGTTCTGATCAGAACATCTGACTGGGGCAGATGCTAGTGTTAGGTCCCTAAAATAGGTTACATAAGTGGGAGAATAACAGCATGTAATTATGATGTTAAAATAGACAATAAGTTAATTCATTTTAATGGTCAACCAGCACGCTTCCTGAGAGATTTCTCAACAAGTTTCTTTTTTAAAAAGAGAATTTTCATAAAGGATACCCACTTTGGCAGTTAATGGCCAAAACTAACCAGCCCTGGTATCAACACGGGCTCCTGGGTGGCCTTTCCCAGGGTAGCCTTGATAATTCCTGTGAGTTTAGCTGGTGCTCAGTGCAGTTGCCAGGCCATGTGCTTACAGATGCTGAGAATCATGCCTGTATTTCTAAAACGTGGTTTCCAAACAGAACTATTTTCTAACAAGTGTATCAAAATTTACATCCAAATAGTTTTTCTTCTTTAAATTCCTTTGGCAAATTGAAACATTAACAAACAAACAAAACTCTTCCCAATAATGTATATGGAAGGATAGAATATTCTTGGATGTAGATAAGAGTCTATTTGAGATGTCTTTATTCTTTTTGTTTTTAAAGAAATTCTTAATTATGAGATTTTGTGTTGTTCAGCTTCGTTGTTTTTTGTTTTGGCCAGGGACTTCCTACCCAGTATTCTGGGTTACTTCTCCTTGCACAGATGAGGAAGGATTTATATGACAGACTAAAGGCACAAGAATGTGTGGCACAAGAGGCTTTGAATAAGCTCAGGGTTTCTAAGCCCTTGGAGAAGGTCTTTACTTGCTTGATCTTGTGGGTTGTTTTTACTTGCTTGATCTTGTGGGTTGATGTGGCCCTTACTCTGACAGTGGTTTCAAACTGGAATCCTAGAAGTTCCTGGAAAGTAAAAAGGGTAAAAAGGAATAAGAGGCAGAGGTGAGCAAGGGATGAGGGGTGACTGTGCCTTCCACTCCCATCTCAGTCACAGTGGCGTTGCTAATTCGAGTGTGGACACCATGCTTGACTTCTTAACTGTTCTTCCCATTTTCTCTTGGTCTTTCATTCCACACTATGAGAAACTGATTCTAGTTCCTGATAAATCCTCCAGCCAATCACATAACTTCAAAGTCCTTTCATGAAATGGTTGGGAACCTCAGGTAGAAGCCAATCAGCGGATGCCCTTCTCTGCAGTATGTGAACCTGGGTGGCTCACTGAGACCAAAGGGAAAGAAATTAATCCCACATCAGGAGAGAAATTCTTTCTCTCACCAGCTGTGAACAAGAAGTTGTAGCCTGGGTCTGTAGTAGCCAACTCATGACTCTGGGATTAAATAACTCTGACATTGTTAGGGTGGAGAGAAGGGATGAACTGGATGCTTTACCAAATTAGTAAACAACTGACTCAACTAACCCTAAGGGTTTCCCTGGTGGCTCAGCTGGTAAATCTGCCTGCAATGCAGGAGACCCGGGTTCGATCCTAGGGTTGGGAAGATCTCTCGGAGAAGGGAATGGCAACTCACGCTAGTATTCTTGCCTGGAGAATCCCATGGACAGAGGAGCCTGGTGGGCTATAGTCCATGGGGTAGCAAAGAGTCAGACACGACTGAGTGACTAACACAAGCCTAAAGCTCACTGTGACATTTGGAAGCCTTCTTACATAAGGTAATAATGTCCTTATCATTTAAGCCTGTCTGTTGAGTTGGATCTTCAGTTACCTACAGCAGGGGCTTCCTAGTGGCTCAGACGGTAAAGACTCCACCTGCAATGCAGGAGACCCAGGTTTGATCCCTGCTGCTGCTGCTGCTACTGCTAAGTCGCTTCAGTCGTGTCCGACTCTGTGCGACCCCATAGACCTGCGCATGGCCTTATTCCATGGCTGAGTGTTAGGGACCCACCAGCCAGGGGCCTCAGTAGGTTTAATCATTTTTGGAATGTTTCTCTGGGGCAAGGGATCATTTTTCTTTTTACTGGACTCTCATGACCTCATCATGGAAGCCCCTACAACTCCAGCCATCAAAGAGTGAAACAGAGTTAGCCACAACAGAAGCATAGAAACAGGAAGGAGTGAAGGTTACGATCCAGGAGAGAAACCGCTTTGCAGTTTCTTCTTGAGTGGTGCCGTGACTTTGTCATCTGGCAGTAGTTCCAGAACGGCTCCCAGCAGGCTACCCTCTCCAGCATTCCTGCCTGGAAAATTCTGTGGACAGAGGAGCTTGGAATTGCAAAGAATCAGACACTCCTGAAGCAGCTGAGCACACACACAGCAGGAACCATTATGACTGATACGTTCCCTCTTCAAAGGGATTAAAAATAAAAAAAACAACAACGACGACGAAAACACTGCCCTACGGAAACTTCTGAAACACTTCACATTTCAGACAGACGTTAACTGTTTCTACTTTTCTAATTCTAAATAAGAAATCTAACTTTTTATGGATTTTAATATACTGAGTTTTCGTGTTTAGAAAGTCCTTCTTTGTTTCAAAGGGGCCGCCTTGCTCCACCAGCGTATGGCTTTATGAAAGATCTCTAAAACAAAACTGTATAAAAATGTCTCCCATTTTTACATCTTGTGTTTTCTTTTCCTCCTTGTGACACTTCACTCCTTGCCTTCAGTCCATCATTGGTCTCACTTCATCCTCAGGCCTCCCAAGGGTGGCCTTGGTCAAGTCCTACCTAGGTCTGTGCTCTTTGGGTATGAATCTTGCCATTCCTGTACCTCAACCTTCATACGCTGTTAGTCACCCTGTGTTGCACTTGTCATGACAGTTGACTGGAATCATTGATGAATTAGTTCTTTGTGGCCAGTAATGGCAATAGAAATTTTAGGTGGGACCAAGGTGTCTTGGGCTTCCTTGGTGGCTCAGCAGTAAAAGAATCCATGTGCAATGCAGGAAATGTGGGCAATGCAGGAGATAAAGATTCAATCCCTGGGTCAGGAAGATCCATCCCCTGGAGAAGGAAATGGCAACCCACTCCAGTATTCTTGCCTGGGACATTCCATGGACAGAAAACCCTGGTGGGCTATGTTCCATGGGATTGTAAAGCATCAGACATGACTGAAGAGACTTAGCATGCAAGCACGCACAAAGTGCCTTGCCTACAACAGAAGATCTGGCTTAATAAAAGGGTTAGTGAAATAAATATGTGGTCCTATCCCTATTGTATTTATGGTGGAAGAGAGAGTTTTTAAGATGTTACATCACAGGACTTCCCTGGTGGTCCAGTGGTTGGGAATCTCCCTTGCACTGCAGGGGATGGAGGTTCAATCCCTGGTAGGGAAACTGAGTGCCTGTGTGCCATGAAACAGCTAAGCCCGTGTGCCAAAACTACTGAACCCACATGTCACAATGGAGATCTGGCATGCCACAAGTAAGACCCAACAGAGCCAAATAAATAAATATTTAAAAAATAAAACGAAGAAAGTACTTTATAAAAAAATAATAAAATAGGATGTTACATCATAACCCCCAACAGATGAATCTATAATAGGATCACAGACTCAACCAGACACTGGACATTTTTGAGAAAAGCCCCCTCTTTTAAGGCTATTTGAATCACAACATTTATTTGACCACGTGCTTCACCTAGTACTAAACCAACCTAGGTGGCAAAAGTGTTCATAATTTTAATAAAATGCCTGAGTGCTGGGGACAGGTGTTGGGAAACCCACTCTTCACGTTAGCACGAACACCATCCAGCATTCAAACTGCTGCTCACGCGTCTCTGCTGGGGCCTGGCATCCGGCCCTTCCCACTCTGTGCTGCCTCATGTTTACACAGTGAAAATGAAACTGTTGCCAGTGTTAATACAGCATAATTTATAAGCTGAGAAGAGAACTCAGCATGCATTCCCTTTTCAAGTGAAACAGACTATTTTCAGAACCAACTGAAGGGTGGAGACATTTCTTGGAAACCAAGGCAACTAACTGCTGATTCCCCAGACCCTTTCTGCCTTAGAGGATCCTCCTCTCTTCAGGCAGACTGGACCAACTGGGAAAAGCTCCATCTGACACACCTCCTGCCTGAATTATAGAAAGCAGATTTTTCTGATAAGGTCAATCTTTCTAGGCTTCAGAAAGTCCTTTAGATCTACAGTCCAGAGAAGGTGCTCAGGAGACTGGAGATCAGAAACCTGGCTTATAAGAGAAGGCCCATAGCACAGAATCTATGTCCCACCATTGGGTATGTTTTCAGGAATACCGCAAAGCCAGACTGTATCTCAGAAACTGGACATAGGGTACAGAAAAGTGAAAGTGAAGTGTTAGTTGCTCAGTTGTGTCTGACTCTCTGTGACCCCATGGACTGTAGCCCACCAGGTTCCTCTGTCCATGGGATTTTCCAGGCAGGAATACTGGAGTAGGTTGCTGTTCCCTTCTCCAGGGGATCTTCCTGACCCAGGGATTGAACCCAAGTCTCCTGCATTGCAGTCAGATTCTTTAACATTTGAGCCACAAGGGCACGGAAGCCTAATCCCAAAATGGATGCCTTTGGATCCAGTAAAAGTTGGCCCCATCCCTATCATATCCATTGTCCCTTGTTTTTAACATATAAACTGAGATTATTTAACTGACCCCACCCCGCCCACACATACACACACTTCCAAATTCTAGGACCACCAATCTTAAGGAGATTGAGGAGAAGGGGATGACAGAGGACGAGATGGTTGGATGGCATCATCGACTCGATGGACATGAGTTTGAGCAGACTCTGGGAGATACTGAAGGACAGGGAAGCCTGGTGTGTTGCAGCCCATGGGGCCGCAGAGAGTCACACACAACTGAGCGACTGAACAACAAAAACCTTTAGGAGAGGTGGGTGGTTGTTAACCAGTGTCAAATCTATCTTGCTGATCCCATCCTAAATTTGATAGTTAGGCCTCTCCAGATTTCTATCTTTCTCTGGGTCCCACGGTGATTTCCCCCTTTTATCCAGTCTCCTAATTACTGAGTTTATTATACTTTCTTGAGGCATCTGCCATCCCAGATCTTTCCTATGTTCCTTCCATGGCTCCTCTTTTGCCTGATTCCTGGCTTCTTCAGATCCTAGATTTGAAGTGGACTTTGTACAAAGATATCTTACTTTACTCCATGCCTTGAAATTTTAGACTTACTTTTTTAAAAAAATTATTTAATTTCTTTACAATATTATAGTGGTTTTTGCCATACATTGACATTAATCAGCCACGGGTGTACATGTGTCCCCCATCCTGAACCCTCCTCCCACCTCCCTCCCCATCCCATCCCTCAGGGTCATCCCAGTGCACTGGCCCTGAGCACCCTGTCTCAAGCATTGAACCTGGACTGGTGATCTATTTCACATATGGTAACATACATGTTTCAATGCTATTCTCTCAAATCATCCCACTCTTGCCTTCTCCCACAGGGTCCAAAAAGTAGGGTGTAAAACTATTCCTGCTTGCCTACTGTTGGAATCATGTGCTGCCATGTTTGGACACTCAGTTTTTTGCCTAGCCCCACACTATCGGTCTGAATGATAACTAAACATCAGTTTTAATAGAGTATTGTTTCCTAGATCCCCCTTGAGACATGATGCCCAGGATTGGAATGGGTCAATTATGCTGATTATCCTGCTAATTCTCCCTATTAGGATAGAGAGTCAGGGCATTCAGTGTAAGGACAGACACTCAGGAATAAAGCAGGAAGGTCCCTAATGCCTGGGAGGAGCATGATAATGACCAACACCATATTCCATTTCGATGACTTCAACCTTCACAGCTTGAGCAGACCTATCACCCTGTATGACGAACTTGGCCTTGAACACAGATCCAACCTGGTGCTAGAAAAACAAAGTAATGGGACCTCTATGGCCTCTGTTCTTGTTGTTCAGTTACTAAGTCGTGTCCAACTCTTTGTGACCCCATGAACTGCAGCACGCCAGGCTTACCTGTCCTTCACCATCTCCTGGAGTTTGCTCAAACTCATGTCCATTGAGTCAATGGTGCCATTCAACTATCTCATCCTCTGTTGCCGGCTTCTTCTCCTGCCCTCAGTCTTTCCCAGCATTAGGGTCTTTTCCAATGAGTCAGCTCTTCACATCAGGTGGCCAAAGTACAGGAGCTTAAGCTTCACCATCAGTCCTTCCAATGAATATTCAGGGTTGATTTCCTTTAGGATGGACTGGTTTGACCTACTTACTGACAAAGAGACTCTCTGGAGTCTTCTCCAGCACCACAGTTCGAAAGTATCAATTTTTTGGAGCTCAGCCTTCTTTATGGCCTCTGCTTAGTGCTATTTTCAGTTCCTCAGTGTCTAGGTACCTGCCTTAAGTAATTTTGTGGCTACATTTCTATTGTTAAACCACACTTATGTCTTTAGAGTAAAACCTCTCATACAGTCGTATTGAAATTTTAAAAGTCTGGAAATATAAGTTGCCAATCCATTGTTAGTCCATCAGTACCTTATTGGAAATCCTTCATTCAATATTTATTTAATGCTATCATTTCCCTATATAATACCTGGATGAGAAAAAATAGGACCCAGGACTAATATCTATTTTATTATGGAAGAGAAATAAGTAATAAAGAAATAGGTTTCTCTCTTTGAGTGTTTGCTGGTGAAGAGGATAAGACAGAAACTTGTATGGAATGAAGAGCTAGGCATGTGCCTCTGAGATTCACTCAGCTGCAGCATTGCCAGGAGACAAAATAATCCCAGACAGATGAAAGTGAAGATAGAGTGAACTCCCAACTCCCTGGGGCAAGTGACTGTCTCCATATTCCTTCTATTTGCCAAACACCCAGCTCATCACAACCTCCTTTCTACAAGGAAATCCCAAATCAACATCAGCACAAAGACATTTGTGTCACAAATCTTGAAATTAATCCTAGAATCCTACAAAATGTTGTAGTTAGTTAAAGTGAACTGAATAAAAACTATTTGATTTCCCAGGACACACCAAGTGAAATTACGGTGATCTCTCTTCTCCATGAGTTTTCCAAAAAAAGAGGCATAGAAAGATTGTTAATATAAGTTCCAAGCACATGTAAAATAAACCCACTCCAGGTAACTCATGGCTTAGTTAAGCCAACTTTGTTAAATAAATTTTTAAAGCAAAAACACAGAAAGACAGGCAGGCACATGGTCCTTGTAAACAACTCAATTCATACTCGCTTGTGATCTTATCCTCTTATTTCTCCAGCGCTTTTCCTCTGAATCTACCCTTCATCAAGCAAGCACATCCTGAGAGCTCAGGAACACGAGTCCTCCTTGCCTGTCTCCCAGCCACAGGGGTCTCCCTGGCTCACCGTATTGGTGTCAGCTCATTACCTCAGTGTCCCAAAGACTCACAATTTTTTCTTCATAAGCCATGTGGTGGCCAGAGGTCACAAGCTCTTGTCTGAAATGCCGGATACCACAGGCAGGGGTCCTTTAAGGTAACACTTTGAGTACATGGTTGGTGAATTTACAAAGAAAAGGAGTTTTTGGTCCTCTGTTAAATGTTCCAGTTGATAGACTTCAGCAAGACCTCTCTCATCAGCTTAATGAAAAAAAAATTTTTTGAACAGAACACTTTTCTCTTTGTACCCAACATAAATGTGATAGATAAAAGTGTAAAATGTCAGACTTCATCTAACAAGTATTCTAGGCCAATACTCTTCTATCATTAATTAAACCATGGGGACAAAGATCAGAATAGCCTTGCCCATTACCTTATAATATGCAAGTCTGTGTTCTGGCTGATATGTATATCTGTCCTTCAAAAAGAGTCAAACATAGAGTTTTTATACACTTTTTAAGTAGTTTTTAGAAATATCTATGTGGCCTTTTTAAAGAGCTAAGTGAGCATTTGAGTAGATTGATATTTCTGACTCTTAAAAATGATATTATATACAACGCGATACATCTTTAAATGATAACAGAATTCTGCTGCATCCAGATACCTTACTAGCCTTAACCATCTGAAACAAATAACTAGGAACCATCTTCCATTCTCCTTGGTTTGGCACAGTAATAGAGTGACTTGCTAAGTATCATCATGTAGACTGTGTGGTCCTAGGAAATATTCAACAAATCAGAGACAGTCTTTTTTTTTTTTTTTTAATATTTACCTATTTATTTGACTGTGCTGGGTCTTAGTTGTGGCATGCATGATCTAGTTCCCTGACTAGGGATGGAATCTGGACCCCCTGCATTGGTAGTGCAGAGTCTTAGCCACTGGACCACCAGGGAAGTCCCAGAGACAATCTTCTTTGTCTAGATGTCTTACACCCTAGATGCCCACATGTTCAGTTCCTTTACATATAAATGAGAGATGTTCTAGCTCTTCAGAATTTTACAAGACTTAACTAGTGAATGTTGAAAAAATATATTTAAATTCACATTAGAAAGAGCCATCTATAAGTCCCTGTACTTCCTTCTGGAACAGTTCCAAGGGCAGAAGTAAAAAGTTCCTCTAAAGTGTGACTTATTTATTAGAATTAGTTAAGGTCTCGTCATTCTTGCTTATTGCAAATATCTCAGGAGATATTTGGATGTCAAACAGTTAGAAGGTTCTAATACAATATCGACTTCCCAATTATTTCTAACAACAATGTATATATTTATAAGTCCATGATGACACTAGATCCAAAAACAATCATTATCCTCTTTCTTACTATCTCAGAGATTAAAGTACGTATTTGCAAGATCTTCGCCCTAAAAAAACTGAATGGTATCAAAGACAGAAAGAAAGGAGAGTATAAAGAAGAGTAAAGAGAAATGACAACAAAATTTCATGTTTAATCCCACATTATATCTTCTAAAAGTATTTGTTGTTGTTCCATGGCTCAGTTGTATCCTACTCTGCGACCCCATGAACTGCTGCATGCCAGGCTTCCCTGTCCTCCACTGTCTCTGAATTTGGTCAAACTCATGTCCATTGAGTCGATTCCTTCCAATGAATATTCAGGGTTGGTTTCCTTTAGGATCGACTGGTTTGGTCTCTTGTAATCCAAGGGATTCTCAAGAGTCTTCTCCAGTACTGCAGTTTAAAAGCGTCAGTTCTTTGGTGCTCAGCCTTCTTTATAGTCCAGCTCTGACATGCATACATGACTACTTGAAAAACCATAGCTTTGACTAGACGGACCTTTGTTGGCAAAGTGATGCCTCTACTTTTCAATATGCTGTCTAGGTTTATCATAGCTTTTCTTCCAAGAAGCAAGAGTCTTTCAATTTCATGGCTGCTGTCACCATCTGCAGTGATTTTGTAGCCCAAGAAAATACAGCATAAAAATATATGTGTGTACATGTGTGTGTGTATATATATATATATATAATATATATATAAAACAGCATATTATGAGATGATTGGGGAAAACTAAATATGGATTGTTTATTAGCTAATCATATATAAATGTTCAATCCCTGAGTGTGATCATTGTATTTGGTTATGAAGGAAAATGTCCTTGGTTTTAGATAGATGTTGAAGTAGTAATATATAAAATGTCACCATGTGTGCAACTAATTTCAAATGCCTCAAGAAGAAAAGTAAGATGATAGATGGATGGATAGACAGACAGACAGATATAAAGAAAAGGTGGCAGAATGTAAACAACTGTTGATTTCCAAGACAAGTACGAAGGTAATGACAAATGGTTGCTCTTAACACTTTTCTTGGAAATTTCTCTATAGGTTTGAACTTTTCAAAATAAAAAGAGTTAGGAAATTGAAAAACAGCACAGGGTGGGGGAGGCAGTGTGTGAAGTAGAATTGAAAAAATACTGGTCATTTGTTGATGACTATGGCGATTTATGGGAAGTTCATCAAACTAGTTTTTCTTCCATATATTTTAGACGTTTCTATAAGAATAAAAAAAAAAGTTTTTAATAGAACAGGAATATTCCCTCTTCACCTAATCTCTTAGTTTTCCCCCATACTCTCTTTGAATCTGAGCCCCTCTCCACTTTAAATAATTAACCAGCCACATTACAGCCTTGTTTTTGTGACAGAACAATGGACTCTAAGTTGAGGTGGTACCTGTGTTGACAGAAACTAAATAATGTCTACCCCAAAATCTGCAATATTTATAGGGCACTGGCTTAAAATGATGCTATGCAATGGAAGGAGAGGATGAATGTAAGAACAGCATAATTTAAAAGAAAGCCTTGGTGGAAATAACCCAATGTCCATGGATGGATGAATGGACAAAGAAAATGTGGTATATCCATACAATAGAGTTTTGTTCAGCCTTAAAAAGGAAGGAAGTCTTGACACATGCTACAACAAGGATAAACCTTGAAAACATGCTGAGTGAAATAAGCCAGTCAAAGAAGGACAAATACGTAGGGTTCTACTTATAAGAGGTACTTAGAATAATCAAATTAATGGAGACAGAAAGGAGACTGATGATCGCCAGAGTCTGGGGAGTATGGGGAGTAGGAAATTATTGTTTAATGAAACAGAATTTCAGTTTTGGAAGACAGAGCCCTGGAGATGAATGATGGTAATGGTTGCACAACAGTGTCAATGGACTTCACTTAGAAATGGTTAAAATGGTACATTTTATGTTGTGCGTAGTTTATCACAACAGGAAAGAAAGAAGGGAGGAAGGAACACAGGCACCAAGTCTCTGTCCTTCTGCTCTTTGAAATGTTGAAGCATCCTTCAGTGCTTGCAATGTCCATGGGTAAAAACGTTGTCTTTGCCATGACTGTGTACATTGCAGCTACTGGTAGGAATTATCACATTAACACAGACCCAAACCTGGGTGCCATGAGGCTATGAGTTTCCTGACAACAGGAGCCTTTCAGCTGCCCTGAGGGGAGACCCTGCAGGGTGGCCCCACAAAATCCTAGTTCACCAAGTGGTTGACTTGGGGTGAGGGGAGAGGGGAAGATTTCCTGGTAGTGCTTCTTGTAATACCTTGTTAGTGCTTGTAATGAACATGGCTGGGATGAAAGAATTCTGGCTTCAGAACAGATACGTCATGCTTTAAATTAAATCAGATTCCCGCCGTGAGCCACTTACTCCCTTTCTTCCCCACAGCCAGGGAAACAATTCAGAGGTTTCTCTGCAGGGTTAGCAGCATGAGTGACCTTCAGTCTTTCCACTTAAAATCGATTCAAGATGATCACAGTGGCTTAAATAAAAGTCTCCATCCCACTCTTCCTCCCAGAATCTCCATCTGTCTTACCTTCTCTGTTTCTGTCTTTGTCTCTCTCCCTCCCCCTCCCTCCCTCCCTCTCTCTCTCTCTATCACACACACACACACACACACACACAGATACTTTCATGTTTATTTCTCTTCTGCATATGTGCCTAAGACTTGCTAAACCCACTTCCAAAGGCATCTCATCACCCTTCCACCTGGCTCAGAACTGACAGCAAGATTTTTCACCTCCTCGCTCTCCTTTCTCTTCTCTGACGAACAGTGAACCAGATGGCCATTCCCCAGTCTCCCAGCATGGGTTTGACTGACAGGGGCCTTTGATAAACCTCTGAAGAATGAAGTCATCTCCAGGTCACCGCGGCAGCCTGGCCTTTAACACCCACCACACAGACCACCGTTATCTGCTGAATAGGAGACAAAGGAAATTAGTCCTGCTTCCCTCTCGTCCCCATTATTTCCAGCCTGATTTAAACAAGGAGGCAATGAGATGCCCTTCACTTTCCTCCAAAAGGTACAAATGTCAGCTGTTAAAAAATGCAAGCAAGAGGCTTTTCTGTGTTAATGGCTGGGTTTCTTTGTTAAAACTGAGGAGTAGAAAGTGTGGTTAAGCACTGCCTTTGAGAAAAGACTTAACAAGCTTCGCAACAACTTCCTTAGCTACCCATACCTCAGTCTAGTCCATAGGTATTCCTAAGCCTTTAGGTTTCGACTAGAAAGGAAAGATGGATGCAAGGCTTCACTTCCAAACATGGGGCCTCCCAGGTGACTCAGTGGTAAAGAATCCGCCTGCCAATGAGGATGCAGGAGACATGGGTTTGATCCCTGGGACAGAAAGCTCCCCTGGAGCAGGAAATAGCAGCCCATTCCACTATTCTTCCCTGGAAAATTTCATGAACAGAGGAGCCTGGCGGGCTATAGTCCATGGGGCCACAAAGAGTTGAACATTACTGAGTGAGCACTCAAAGAACCTGGAAAGCTGAGTGGAAAGGGTTTTCCATCATTCTACTTCTGCAATTGAAAAAGTAGGAAAAGGATCCCTCCCCCTTTTCCCCAAATATTCTCCCCCCAGGAACTAAATGTTTAAGTGTCAGCAGAACTAAAAATGAATTGTGAGTACCTACATCCCTCCAGATTTGACAAGGAGATTGTTTCTGCTTGTCTCCTGCCACGTTGTGAAGGGAGTGTGTGTGTGTGTGTGTGTGTGTGTGTGTGTGTGTGTGTGTCTTTGGGTGTACTCTAGTTTGTTGTTATAGGTGAGTACTTCAGCTTTAGCTGGAGAATGGAAAATTATGGCAGAAGTGTTCATTATTGGGAAGAAATTTGTTTCACAATTCCATCTCTCTCTCTCTCTTTAGTTGCTAAGTCGTGTCCAACTCTTTCGACCCCATGGACTGTAGCCTGCCAAGCTCCTCTGTCCATGGGATTCTCCAGACAACAATTCTGAAGTGGGTTGCCATTTCCTTCTCCAGGGGATCTTCCCAACTCAGGAATCAAACCCGGGTCTCCTGCACTGCAGGAAGATTCTTTACCAACTGATCTATGAGGGAAGCCCATTCACAATTCCATGTGTGTTAGTCACTCAGTCGTGTCCGACTCTTTGTGACCCCATGGACTGTAGCCCACCAGGCTCCTCCACAATTCCATAGTTGTTTCTAAATATTAAGGATTGTAGCACATTTTCTTTAGATGACAGCCTAAGAAGGCAATGTTTGCTGTTGTTATCATGCAGATTATAATACTTGAAAACTGTTGGTTCTGCAAAACAGCCAGAGGACTGTAATAAAAGAGCAGATATCAGATAAATCATCTGATAGATACTCTGATAGGTTTCAGAAGAAGCTTGCATGCATGCATGTGTGCTAAGTCACTTCAGTCGTACCCAACTCTGAGCAACCATATGGACTGCAGCCTGCCAGGCTCCTCTGTCCTTGGGATTCTCCAGGCAAGAATACTGGAATGGGTTGCCATGCCCTCCTCCAGAGGGATCTTCCCCAGCCAGGGATCAAACCTATATCTATTACAGCTACCTGCACTGGCAAGTGGGTTCTTTACCACTAGTGCCACCTGGGAAGCCCCAGAAGAATCTTAAATCTAGGTAATTATAAATATTATTGGTTTTCATTTTAGTTGGAAATCGTCTCCCTGATATAAAGAAGCAAGTTAAATATAATATAGTTGGATGCGTGGGTCAGCCTCTTGATAACAGTCAAGCTATGATCCAGTTCTTTGAAGAAGTATAAACAACTGTCCCTGTTCTATAAATTGAATCTTTACAAAAGCAGAAATGTGTCTCTGAGAGCAATTCAAAGCTTAGCTCTACTAAGCTCACTTAGCTTTACTAATCCCCAAACCTCACCTATTTATCTCAAAATTCTAAAAGCCCAGGACATTGGAAATAGAACTGTCCTCCATTTAAGGGAAAAAAGGGAAAATATTAAATAATATTACACTCTAGATTTCAGATATTAATTATCTGACACATGGATAAAGTTTTAAAAGAAAAGCTACAAGTTCTTGCAACTGTCTATATGTTTATATATATATCATATTATACATATGTGTATATATATTATGTGACAGTTTCTACCTCTAAATGATATTAAAAAATTATTTATTGAATCACTTAAAGGAGTCCTATTCAAGTTGGCTTAGATACAAATGAACACTCACATAAATTAAGGATTTCTAAAACTCTCAGAAATACAGACTCTAACCCAAACATGTTTTGAAGTTTGCGTGATCTGGGATACTCTTTGATAAATAAAACTAGTTTTTAAAATTAAAACAGGCATTTCTTCAGTGTTGTCAGCATTAAATATAAAGCAAAGATACAATTTACTTTCAACCTAGGTTTGCCAGTCAAATAAGCTTATGTTATACCTACTAAACATTTAAAATTATAAAACTATAAATCCAACCTAAGACCCAAATATGCAATAAAAGTGAACTGTTTGATGCGTGTCAAGCATAGCGGTTAAAAAAAAAAAAAAAAAAAAAAACGGAAAGGAAGAACTATATATTTAACTTTCTGGAGTCTTTGCCTTGGTGATATTTTTGATACTTGCCTGCTTTATCAACAAGAAAAATAACTTAAAATGATGGCTAGCTTTGTTATTTGTCTCATGAAATTTTCACAAGCAATTCAAGTATAGTTAAGAACATGTGAATTAAATAGATGTCTGTGGGATAAAAGTTTGTAAATGAACTTTTCAACATTAATTACGTTTAAGTATGTTTACTTAAAAATAGTTCCAAAGATCGGTTTGATAACTGAAAGCCTTAAGCTATACAAAGTTACATTAAATGGTGAATATTCATTGACTGTATAGGTTATTTCCAAATGAGATAAAACATTAATTGCTGAACAAAAGTTTGTTTATCTACTTTTGGCATCTTGTTTTTATGTGGTATCGAGAAGGTAAATTTATTGGACCAGTTAATGAATAAGAAACATTTTACTATGAAAACACATATGCCTTTAGAAATTATGAAAGGACATATTTACAAATTTACTATAAAATTATAGTACATGGAGGACAGTTCCCAGTTGCTTACTTCTTAGTTTTTACTGGAAACACCTGGTGTAACAGGCAAATTTGGCCTTGGAGTACAGAATGAAGCAGGGCAAAGGCTAATAGAGTTTTGCCAAGAGAACGCACTGGTCATAGCAAACACCCTCTTCCAACAACACAAGAGAAGACTCTACACATGGACATCACAAGATGGTCAATACCAAAATCAGATTGATTATATTCTTTGCAGCCAAAGATGGAGAAGCTCTATACAGTCAGCAAAAACAAGACCAGGAGCAGACTGTGGCTCAGATCATGAACTCCTTATTGCCAAATTCAGACTTAAATTGAAGAAATAGGGAAAACCACTAGACCATTCAGGTATGACCTAGATCAAATCCCTTATGAGTATACAGTAGAAGTGACAAATAGATTTAAGGGACTAGATCTGATAGACAGAGTGCCTGATGAACTATGGACAGAGGTTCGTGATATTGTACAGGAGACAGGGATCAAGACCATCCCCATGGAAAAGAAATGCAGAAAAGCAAAAGGGCTGTCTGGGGAGGCCTTACAAATAGCTATGAAAAGAAGCAAAAAGCAAAGGAGAAAAGGAAAGATATTCCCATCTGAATGCAGAGTTCCAAAGAATAGCAAGGAGAGATAAGAAAGCCTTCCTCAGTGATCAATGCAAAGAAATAGAGGAAAACAACAGATTGGGAAAGACTAGAGATCTCTTCAAGAAAATTAAAGATACCAAGGGAATATTTCATGCAAAGATGGGCTCAATAAAGGACAGAAATGGTATGGACCTAACAGAAGCAGAAGATATTAAGAAGAGGTGGCAAGAATACACAGAAGAACTCCACAAAAAGATCTTCATGGCCCAGATAATCACGATGGTGTGATCACTCACCTAGAGCCAGACATATTGGAATGTGAAGTCAAGTGGGCCTTAGAAAGCATTACCATGAACAAAGCTAGTGGAGGTGATGGAATTCCAGTTGACCTATTTCAAATCCTGAAAGATGATGCTGTAAAAGTGCTGCACTCAATATGCCAGCAAATCTGGAAAACTCGGTAGTGGCCACAGGACTGGAAAATGTCAGTTTTCATTTCAATCCCAAAGAAAGGCAATGCCAAAAATGCTCAAACTACCGCACAATTGCACTCATCTCACATGCTAGTAAAGTAATGCTCAAAATTCTCCAAGCCAGGCTTCAGCAATACGTGAACCATGAACTTCCAGATGTTCAAGCTGGTTTTAGAAAAGGCAGTGGAACCAGAGATCAAATTGCCAATATCCGCTGGATCATCGAAAAAGCAAGAGAGTTCCAGAAAAACATCTATTTCTGCTTTATTGACTATGCCAAAGCCTTTGACTGTGTGGATCACAATAAACTGTGGAAAATTCTGAAAGAGAGGGGAATACCAGACCACCTGACCTGTCTCTTGAGAAACCTGTATACAGGTCAGGAAGCAACAGTTAGAACTGGACATGGAACAACAGACTGGTTCCAAATAGGAAAAGGAGTATGTCAAGGCTGTATATTGTCACCCTGCTTATTTAACTTCTATGCAGAGTACATCATGAGAAACGCTGGCCTGGAGGAAGCACAAGCTGGAATCAAGATTTCCAGGAGAAACACCAATAACCTCAGATATGCAGATGGCACCACCCTTATAGCAGAAAGTGAAGAAGAACTAAAGAGCCTCTTGATGAACGTGAAAGAGGAGAATCAAAAAGTTGGCTTAAAGCTCAATGTTCAGAAAACTAATAATAATGGCATATGGTCCCATCACTTCATGGGAAATAGATGGGGAAACAGTGGAAACAGTGTCAGACATTATTTTTGGGGGCTCCAAAATCACTGCTGATAGTGATTGCAGCCATGAAATTAAAAGATGCTTACTCCTTGGAAGGAAGGTTATGGCCAACCTAGACAGCATATTTAAAAGCAGAGACATTACTTTGCTAACAAAGGTCCGTCTAGTCAAGGCTGTGGTTTTTCCAGTGGTCATGTATGGATATGAGAGTTGGACGGTGAAGAAAGCTGATCACCGAAGAATTGATGCTTTTGAACAGTGGTGTTAGAGAAGACTCTTGAGAGTCCCTTGGACTGCAAGGAGATCCAACCAGTCCATCCTAAAGGAAATCAGTCCTGAATATTCATTGGAAGGACTGATGTTGAAGCTGAAACCCCAATACTTTGGCCACCTCATGCAAAGAGTTGACTCATTGGAAAAGACCCTAATGCTGGAAAGGATTGGGGTCAAGAGGAGAAGGGGACAACAGAGGATGAAATGGCTGGATGGCATCACTGACTCAATGGACATGGGTTTAGGTAAACTCCGGGAGTTGGTGATGGACAGGGAGGCCTGCCGTGCTGCGATTCATGGGGTTGCAAAGAGTCGGACACGACTGAACGACTGAACTGAACTGAAAAGAAAAATTACTCATGGTTAAAAATTCTAATGAATATATATAAAGGAAACTATGAAAAATAAGAAGAATAAATTGTGGTCTGTAAAGGAAAGGAAGATGTATTTTTGCTGAGGAATGTTCCAAGGACATATTTAAAGGGAAGAGAATAATTTTGAGCTAAAGCAGAAATACTGATTGTTATAGAATGAAAAAACGTAGAAGACAAAATTGGATAGATTTTTAAAAATTGTAGACAGTTGTGGAAAAGAAATTTTATGTGTGATTGAGCTGCTAAAGTTAAATTCACACTGTCTTTATCAGACCTTTGATTACTTAAGAAAACTGAATATTTTCAACATTAAAGAGTTAAAGATTTTTGTCTTTAACAGTCATAATCTATATTTATCTTTAGTTTTATAATATGTTAAATAGGTAGTTAAGTTTTATTTTATAATATTATATGATTCTATTTAGTCAGATATACATACTTTTTGACATTCTTGACAACTTCCCCAAATTAAATTCTAAATAGAGTATTTTTTTTTTCTTTTTGCCTTTAAAAGTCCAAACTGAGATTCCTCATGGAAAGTTTCAGCAAAGGAGAGTTCACTATTTTTGCTGCACCTAAGTAAATAATCAGGCCAGGTTTCATAACATTCAACTTATACTGCAAAGAAATTTGTCTTACTTCGATTATCTTTGATAGAAATGGAGGTGAGTAGGCAAAATACATATGTATATTTGATGGAAAACTGTAGCACACTCTTGTGGGTATTAAATTCTAATGCTATACATGGTCTTTCAGATCTTTTTACTTACTTGTAACTAGACTGGATCCTGAATTCTAGTTTCCTCCTATATCTAGCAGCCTCTCCCCAAAACCAGTATTTCCAATTCTTCTCTCACCCTTCTGACTTAAAGTCACTAAAAATTAAAACTACCCTTTTTCCTGGGGCCCAGCAAGCTGAAGTTGGACAACTGGATATAAACCTCAGAGAAATCTTTACAACAGCTCATGTTTGGACAACTTTTATGCCTATTGTTGTGTGGGCCACTCAGAGAGTTTACTGGAACAAATGACAACATCCCCAGAGACATTCCAACTCTAAACCAGGAAAATATGCAAGATTGCCACTGCCTGCGCTCACTCCTGAAGATACACTTTGAGCCTAACATCTAGAAATTCCCTCAGGACTCAAAAGCTGAATTTATAGTTTGTTCTAGCCATTAACCGTTGTTTTTCTTTTGTTTCCACGGAAGTGCCCGGCACTAAGAGATTAGTAAATAGATTATGAGACCATTTACTAACTCACTGTCTGGACTGTGAAACTTCTTAGGGAAGTTTCAGATAGAGGAATGAACGTGCTCAGGACACACTACCCCAAAACATGGAAACTTGGCCTATTGAATATTTTAAGCTGAAGGACTTCTGAGAAAACAGGAAAAGCAGAAGAATCACTCTGCCCTTCTCTCCTGAAACAGATCAGAAAACCCTCTTGCGAGAGGTGCCTTCTCTATACCTGGAAGAAAGGAAAATCCTTCTTTCTGAAGACAAAGGGAAGCCAAACAAACAGATCTTGCTAAGTTTCCCCCGGTTTACTGCACTTATATACCCTTTGTCCTATCACATTCCTCATGACTCTCCACTTTTCAAACTTAGTATACCCTAGAAGGTCTGTTTTCATTTCATATGAAGACTCTCATGTCACATAACATTCATATGAAATATGTCTGGGGGAAAAAATCTGTATGCTTTTTTCTCTTGTTACTCTTTGTCACTTTAATTTTCAGACACAGCCAGGGACACTAACAGGGTCAAGGAAAACTTTTTCTTCCTCTACACAACCATAAAAAACTAACAGAGAACACACTTCTGTCTCTCTTTAAATATCTATACGTTGTATATTTAAAGAGAGAAAGAATCCAGTATATAGTGTGTGCGTGCTCAGTCTTGTCCGACTCTTTGTGACCCCATGGACTGCAGCCCGCCAGGCTTCTTTGTCCATGGGAATTCCCAGGCAAGAAGACTGGAGTGGGTTGCCATTTCCTTCTCCAATATATATATGTGTGTATGTATATTTGGAGAGACAGAGAATGACGTACTCAACATGAGTTGACTGGGGTAGCAGATTCCTTGGTTTGGAGAATATGATCCCACTGAATATATATCAGCATACATTACTGTATAACACAGCATATATTACTATAGCTTCTCCCTGCTTTGTAATCTTTGAGAAGAGACCCAACAAAATTTGATGAGAGAGCTTGTCAAACCTTCACTTAATATTTTGATTTCATGGCCACAGCTCTCATTGTTGCCGGTTCAGAAACATTTCCTTTCCTCTTGTACCCAGTGAGACTTTTAAATAATTTTAGTTATGTTTAACATCACAGGATCTGGCTTTACGGAATCACAAAACTGCAGAATACAAGGGAACTCTAGAGAATACTGTTTAAATTTCTTATGTAGCTTTATCGGGTCAATTCTCATAGTTTTGTAAGTAATCCTCAGGTCCCTTGAGATTCAGTGCAGTTTTTAAGAATGTTGATTATTTCATTTCTTGTATTTGGAATTGAATTCTTTGAAATTAATTATGCAAAAAAAAATAAGGAAAACTTACAGAAGTAAAGCATCTTGGTATTGTATGGAAATTTAAAGATGTTCTGAAGTGAAAGTGTTAATCGCTCAATCATGTCTGACTCTTTGGATTGTAGCCCATGGATTGTAGCCCACCAGGCTCTTCTGTCCATGGATTTCTCCAGGCAAGAATACTGGAGTGAGTAGCCATAACCTTTTCCAGGGGATCATCTCCAACCAGGGATTGAACCCTGGCCTCCTGCATTGCAGGAACTCCTTGTGGCTCAGACAGTAAAGTCCACTATATACTGCTATCAACCTGTGAAAGGTACAAAGAAACAGACTCCTGCAAGATAATCTGTAGCTTTCTCATCCACTTAGCCATAGCTCCTGGAAAAAAACTACAAACAAACCAATGACCTGAGCTAATTTAAAAATCCTTCTTCTTTTGGGGAACATAATTGCACTTTGACAAGTTTGTATCTCAACACGGCCATCGTAAGAACACATCAAAACACAACGTAATGCAACTGATCAACGTGACGAACACACAGAAAATGTACGGTGGTTAAAAGGTTCCTGGTTTCAAAGATAACAAGACAATTATTTGAATAACTCTAAATTTAAATATAAGGAGTGAGAAATAAGTGTAAAAATCTCTGAGAAATACCTGATGCTATGGTCATCCTAGATCCAAGTCTTTTTGGAGGCAGAGAATGGCAAAGTCTTACATGGAGGCGCAGCCATGGAAATTAGCTTATACAGACACACGGCCTCAGATGGATTTGGACAATTCTGAAAGAATTAAAAAGGAACCAACAGATAAATAAAAATGAAAGACATCACTCTTGACCAGCCTGGCTATTGGAATGCCCAACAGCCTGCCGTGGGCGAAGGACAGAGCCAGTGACAAACATCGCCAGCTGAGAGAGGAGTTTTTTCACCTCTCAGCAAGGCTGAATAGAAGGAATTTAATTTGCCTGCTTGGCTCTTATGCAACGCCAGGTAACTGTAGAATAAAGAGGGCTTTGAGGGAGAAAGCCAGACTTCCCAAACACATTGCTGCAATCATATCCTCCTCTCGTCAGATGCCTGCAGACACAGCGACCAACATGTCCCAGACTGCTCATTGCTATCGCTCAGATTCATAAGGCTGTGTCTCCCACAGAGAAGGATGAGCGATATAAAGGCTCCAACTGCTCTCCCTGTGCAAACTCCACAGTGAAATTCCAGCAGACAGAAGCCAGCTCTCTGCTGAGTGAATTGAGCCTTTTATCAGTCAGATTTGTATACATTACAGAGAGAGCCAAAGAAGGGGGTTACTGTACACCTCGTATATTTTTAGTTCCTCAGGATTAGTTGCTATTGGACTTAATGTGAGGGGAAGAAAAGGGAAAAAAAAAAACCAGCTTCAGTCTTCTGTGTGTATTGGTGGCTTTTAGAGGTCTCTAGGTTTTGCTGGACTTGCCTGCTTGCTTTTCGGGTATACTCTGGTAGCACAAAGAACATGCTAATCTGTTTCATGTTCCAAATTCGATACCAATTTCATTTATTTTTCAAATAATTTGCTGATGAGTGTGTGTGTGTGTGTGTGTGTGGTGTGATTACATGAATGCACACAAACTTACACTGAATTGATTTCAGTTTTGAGACTCATTCTGTCCACAAGAACAGCATAATAAAACTATTTCAGTTGGCAGAATCAGCTAGGAAACTTTTGCAAGTCCTTTACTTTCTTCATTGACTTTAGTTACTGCTGAAGAAATTCCCTTGGGAAAATAAAAACAAAAACAAGCAAATCCATAAAATATGTGGATGCAGAGATAGACCTAGTATTCATGTCACTAGACATATTAAAAAAAAAAAAAACCTGGCTTTTTAAACTTGGTCTCTTGCAGAGTTTGGGGACTAGAAATAATCCTTCTATCATGGTATTCACTCCCATAATTATTTTAAATGTTAGTCTTACTACTTCCCCTTCCAACCTGGTGCTATGTGTATAAAACAGAGCTCAGCCTGGTGCTCTGTGATGATCTAGAGGGGTGGGACCAGGAGGTGTGTGAGAGGGAGGCTCAAGATAGGGGGGAAATATGTATAATTATGGTTGACTCACGTTGTATGGCAGAAACCAACACAACACTATAAAGCAGTTATCCTCCAATTAAAAAAAATTTTTTATGAGCCACATTAAAAAAAAAAATCAGATGAACAAAACAAAACAAAAAAACACCAAAGCAGATGAATCTGATTCCAAACTTGAGACTGGTTCACATTTACTCATAATCCACTTTGTATACTCTCTTCCAGTTTTTTCTTTGATGCTGTTAAATAAGTAAGCTTTATCACAGTCTATTCTGGGATACATTTTCAAGGTACTAAAGTGAACATCCATCTCTTTAAACCTAAATGGCTTTATGGGCCTACAATCTGTTCACTCATGCAGGGCCCCAAGCTCAGAAAGGTCTTGGGCTTGGTTTAACTCTCTACTGTTGCGTCTTGAAATTCTTGATACTTTTTGGACAAGTTGTTATCGTTTTGCACTGACCTTGCAAATTATGTAGCCAGTTCTGTTTTTAGAATTAGTGAACAACTGGTGGAAAAATTTCTTATGGTGAGGGTTAGGGGTGAGAGACTCTGCTGGGGTGCTAATTCTAAGCTCTTACCCCCACCAAGTTAGAGAGCCAAGTTTCAGAGGTGATGGCACTGAATAGTCAGTCATGGCTGCTCAAGAAATAATTAATTAAGCAATTACTTTTCTAATATTTATTCAACAAAAATTTACTGAGCAAAAGTCTTGAAGATGGACCAAATAAAGGTTTAACTCATTACTTATATTTTAGCTCTTTGGCAGTATTAATTTAAATGAGCAATGTTGAAAGCCTTATGCATCATTATTAATTATCTATCAATTCTTCTGTAGAAGGCAATATATTAGATATTAAACTTAGAATCAGAAAGCTAGGCATTCCTTATGATCGTCTGTGGCCCCTAAGCATTTTGGGTTTACAGAAGATGAAACTGAGGTTTAGAGAATTTGAGAAACTTTCCCAGAATTACATTTGGACCTGAAGAACCAAGCCTAAAACCCAAGTACATAGGACAACAAAAGTGATGCTCTTAACACAGGGTATCATTACCCTGCCTCGCATTTTGCCATTTATCATCCAGCTCTATAACCCTGGGCTTCCCAGGTGGCACTAGTGGTAAAAAACCTGCCTGCCAGTGCAGGCGATACAAGAGACATGGGTTTGATCCCTGGTCAGGGATTCCCTGGAGGAAGATCCCCTGGAGGAGGGCATGGCAATCCACTCCAGTATTCTTGCCTGGAGAATCCCATGGACAGAGGAGCCTGACAGGGTTCGGTACACAGGGTTGCAAAGAGTTGGACACAACTAAAGCGACTTAGCATGCATGCATGCATCTGTACCCCTGGCAGCGTCTTTCCTTTTCTAGAACTGAGACTGTATGTGAGTTCACATGCAAGGCTTACCACAGGCAGAAGAGCACCTGGACCAAAACTAGTTACCTAAATATTATATTCTCAACCTTAAGGTTCGGATGAGATGTTTTCTAGACAACTCAACCCTAGACTTAGCCCCATGTAGTAGTATAGCACTAAAAACACATTACTACACATTCATACACATGCAAGCACTATCTCCCAGTTTTCTTCTTAGAAATGAGATGGAACTTTAGTTTCGACAATATACCTTTCCAAGATACAGAAACTTTGAAACATGTAGCATCATCTTGCTATTTAAATGAATCAGGAATTTAGGAGTAAAAGTCAATAATCATCAAGGTACTATCTTTGAAAATCATTTTGTATTTTTCATATTCTTTACTTCTAAATAAACCATTTGTAGTCAGGTTTGGCAAACATACTCAATTTCATTCTAAGTAAGTGTTCCACACGTGAAGGATTCTTGGTTTGTATGTTGATGTTGGCCTAGTTAAAACCTCCATTGCCATCTGAATTATGTGAGAGCTTTCAAATCTGCTAATGTGGAGTTTGCACCTTGCAGAAGGGAAAGACATTTTAATAAGCCTTATTTGTATTTGCCAAAGGAAAATTAAATTAAATTTGCAGAGATATTTACTTTTTAACAAGGCTGGTGAGAAAGCTATATACAAAGACAGAAAACCAAAAGGAATTTCAGCTGGAGTTTGCCTTTTCTTCCCTCGTATCTTTTTTTCTCTGACTCTTAGCTCCTTTTCTCTGTCAACTTCTACCCAGGCTGAAAGGCATAAAATTCTTTTACATTTCTTCATGCCACTCCCTACAGCTTTTGCTTCTTGCTAGCAAGTAAAAGAAGATCAAGACAGAAGATGCAGAACACATACTGGTTACTCTACCACATGCACCAGAAAACTCCCAAGATAACATGCAAGGCTGTATCCAAATTCCCACTGACAGAGAGAAGAGGGTCAGTCTTGTGGTTATTTACCCTGGACATCTTTGAACCAAAATAACTTCCCAACACTTTAACCAGCTGATGCTGACCAACCTCCTTTCAAACAATCTATAAAATTAGTTTTCTGGATTCAACAGGTCACTTCATTTAAGCTTCCATTCAAATGTCACCACATTGAAGTAGCCTTTCCAAAGCACACTATCTAAAATGTCACCCCACACCCTCAATCCCATTGTCTTAATAACAGCAATCACTACCTGACTTTTACAATATATTTTCTGATCGTTTATTCGTTGTTTTCTTCTCCTTCTGTAACGTAGGCACTGTGAGGGTAGATTTGTCTAATTGACCACTGTACCTCCAATGCCTAGAACAGTACTCACACATGAGAGGAACTCACTAAGTATTTGCTGAATTAATTAAATACCTGTGAAAATAAGTCGGACCATATGGAGCTGGCAGAAGTATACTGACACGCTAGTTTCTGATGTCATTTGTTCTCACGTAATTCCGCCTGAAGGAAACCTTTTCAAGGAAGCAATCTCTAGTTCAAGTTTCTTGCATGTCTTTCTTCTGCTCTCTGTGTAGCCAGCCCAGAGGATATTTGAGTTCAATGTGCAGAGAAATGCTATAGATAGAAATGATAATGTCCTCTCAACTTAAAAGAGCTGATCATGTTTTGAAAGTGTTTTATGAACTGGAAACCTTTCTATGAGGTATTTCACTACAGCCCCATAAAACCTGACACCCTGCTGGAATTTCATCCTGTTAAATTTGGCAGTGTTTCCTTCCTCATGTAATGAGTTCAATTCATGTTTTCATTTAAGTTCATACCCAGATACAAATCAGTGTCACCGCCACAGGCAATGGCTCACAGAATTCTTAAGCACTTGGGGCTGAGGGATGCAGGGTTTAGAAGGACAAATGCCAAAATCTCCTCTTCACATGGGGGTTCTGTAGCATTTACTGTCTTCTACCCATCTCCGTGCCAGGTCCCGTGGAGGCCGTTGGCTAAGTGGGCTTCTGGCTTCTATCTCAACACAAGCTCGTCTTCTAAAGCCTCTCTGGATTTCCCGTGGTAATCCCTCTTTGTGTCCCTCTGAGAAAGAAACAATAATCACTATTTTTTTTTCCAGGAGGAAAGTTCAAGAGCACAAATGGTTTTAGTTAGGGATTCAATAAACACTTTGGCAGGAATAAGGAAAGCTGCATTGAAAAGACCTAGTTTTTCTTTCACTTCTAGTTTAAGGTAGATATTTTCCTGTGAGGCAAAGTGGGCAGAGTCAATACTTCGAGAACAACCTTCTGTTCTTGGCTGATACACCAGGTAACTAAAATCTAATACCTACTCAAGGGCTCTTTCTTCAAGTGCCATTATCAATAAATGTTCGTTATGACAACAAAGACGGTAATAATGACGTCCAGAGCACCCTGTGTATGGAAGTTCTGTTCTGCCTGTGGGGAATGTCTCTCCATTTGCATTGACTTTATGACTTCCTGCAGGCAAACACCTGGATACTCTTTCCTAAAGGTACTGCTGAGCTCAGGACAGGGGTGTCACGCTGTCTTCATTAAGAGCAAGGCAGCCAGCTCTTCCCTTCCCCAAATCGAGTTCTCAGACTTCAAGGAGCTGATTTGGAGGAAACAAGGTTGAACAATAAAATAATAGAAGAAAGTTTAAAAAGGAGTCCATTTGCCTTCCTCATGCTCAAGAGAGCATGCTAACGTACACACCTATACACTCACATTCATATTTTACTAGCTTTTTTGGCCAGCAATAAATTTGTAACTGTGATCCTTCCTAATCACATGATTGAAGTCATCGTACCAGGAGCCCCATATTTTAATGCTGATAAATCCCATCCCTATTCTTAATTCCAGGAGACGCAGACCCAGAGCTCACCCTGAGCCGGGGGGTGACATCTGGGTCTGGGAGATCTGTCTGTGGGACCTCCTCCGGTAGATAAATGGCTGTATTATGATGTGGGATATATTTTCTTTGTGTGCACCATTTAGATGCCTAAAACTATTGATAAAACTTGCTCTATTAAAAAAAAAACAGTTATTTTTCTACTCCTCCATTAAGGAATTCTAATAAATTCTCATTTGTCCCCACCACTTAGAGATCAATGTGCCACAATTCTTGTTTAAAACTGCATGTTTCCTAAATTGTCCCATAACAGGCTGAAATATATCCACATATATTCCTTTCAGTCTGATAGTTTTATATCAGTGTGATTCATTCATTAATCAAGTAGTATGTTAATTCAACAATTATTTTCTTGAACACTTACTAATTTCGGGCATTGCACTAGAAGCTGGACACTGAGAAAGCATAGATAATGCAAGTTCTTTGGTGTATATTAAAAATCTGGGGCTAATATGGGAAATAATCAGTCATTAAAATAAACTGGACATAATGCAGGGGAAAATAGATGAAAAAGCTGCTTCAGACACTAAGGCATGTAGTTTAAGGCATATTCTCTATGTTACAGATTCTGTTTTGCTTCTTCAAATAATTCTTGAAATTTTGAGAGTCATACCTCTGTTGTCATATAGCAACCCAAAATTCAAGAAGTGGTCTCATTTTGAAAAATTGTATTTTATCAGGAGTTGTGATCTGGTGTGACATTGGTGTGCCTTGGACTCTTAAGTCCAAGAATGTAAGCTGTTGTCTCCATTGTCAAGGTCACGCAGAGACACTGGATTTGGCTTGGGGGTGCTGGAAGGTGTAAGTTCACAACCTGGGGTTTCAGTTGAACACACTGAATGGTGGATTCTGATAGCTGCAGAAATGGAAGAATTCATCACCCCGTGAAGAGCTACAACAGAAACCAGAGAATTTTCTTCTGCAACCAGCAGAAAGCAGGGGCTGTCAGACTCTTCAGATAGGCACTCAGTGATTAGAAGATGAGACGGAAGAGGGCAAGCTCGGATGGGCCTAAGCAAGAACTCTCAGGGAGGAGACTGCTGATGCCTGGTTGTCGGTCGCAAAGGAGGGTGACACTCTTACAGCGCTGGAAGAGGTCAATAAATCACCACCCTTATCTTGCAAACAGAGCCTGTGACTTCAAAAATTAGCTCATTTATTCTGCACAATTAAATTTATTGAAGTGTGACAGAAAAGTTTAGCAGCCAGCGGAGCATAAAGCTGGCAACAGCCGAGGCGAGCTTCTGAGTGAATGACACAATTAGTTGACTTTCATTTTATTTATCAATATAATTATTGAATTGTATTTATCCTTTTCCACAGATTTCTACAATTATTACCGCTCAGGCCTCTAGGGAAAGAATTAGTTTAAATTTTCGGTTGAAGTTAATGTGATTATGGAACCACTAATAAATGGAAAGTTCTTTAACGTGCTACACAATCTTGTATTGAATGTCACTCCCATCATCGGGCTTAGAAATTCAGTCCCCTTTCATATGAATGTGGTAAATTGAATTTAAATTTGTGAATGTGACAGATTCCCTAGGTGGGAACTGAACTGGGGATGGCCAGGGCCCATTCTCAGAAAAGGGGCTTTAAAGCAACTAGAGATCTGGCTTTATTTAAAATTGGAAATTAAAACAAAAAAAAAAAAATTTTTTTTTTTTTTTTTTTTTTGGTTTTGAACGTGATAAAAAAAAGTAACCTTGGAAATATTTTCAGGCTTAATGACGTTTGGGACAGAAGAAAGACTATAGGAATGCTTGTTTTTTTTTATCTTCCCCTCTTCAGACCTGGCATTCCACTGTATCCCCGAGAAAGCCTGTCAAAAAGATAGAACAAATAAAAGTGGGTAAGACAATATTCATATCCCAGAGGGAGATGGAGAGCAGTCTGCCCCATAGGTTCTGGGAGACTAGTTTATCCTCCTGAAGCAGCAGCATATGAATATACCAGCTGTCTGGGTCTGAGCAGTCTTCTCCCAGTGAATCAAAGGACTTACGTGTGCTGATGTACACACTTCCTGCAAGGTCTGAAAACTGACCCATTTCCCACAGAGAACCCAATCTCATCCATCACCCACAGGCCTCTCTGTTAAATGTTTGTTATCTTCTGCATCTGAGAGATGCTTAGTTTCTCTGTTAAGGTGAAGTGGAGGTAACTCAAGTTCAACTTTTAATAGACCCAACCAGATACACAATTCCAAGGAAATCTATTAAAGCTGTGATCTTTAGGCTTAGAAACTGTAAGGATGTGGGACCTTGTTAAAATGAAGATTCCCTCAATTTTAAATGAATAAGAGACTCCTTTGGCTATGGTGTTGGAATCAACTTCAAGAAGTCTTAAAAGTGCTAGAATCATGTGATTGAAGAGCGGCAGTTCTTCCAAATGTTCATTGGAGAACTATTGACTCACAGGTAAAGATGAGAACACTAAATTCTGACCTAATATGGACACCTAACATGCAAGCTAAAGCAAGATTATCACTGCCACATTTTCATGTGTTATCATTTGTCCTGTTATTGTTAATATTTGATAATATTCTGAGTTAAGAGCTAACGTTTATGGTAGCCATTATGACCTAAAATAAGTCTGTATTCCTCTATTTCTTCAACTCTCATATTTAATCTACCAGCAAGACCTGTCTACACTACAATCTAAACTCTATCCCAAAACTACTTCTTTCCATAGCCACTAATTCATGTCCTTTATTCCTCACCCTGGAGTCAGGGTGGCTGCAGCAGAGTGGCTGGGAGGCAGCTGGAGGTTCAAATCTGTCAGATAGCTAAGGTCCAGGTCAAGTAGGACCTTGTAAGCCTTCAACTTTGGAGTTTATTCTAAATGTGATGGGAAGTCACTCGAGTGTTGAGATGTCATGATCATCAAGATCTGCCTCATTCTTTTAAAAGATTTGTTTTGACAGCTCAATGGAATATAGACGGTAAAAATGAATATAAAAACGAGTCCAGTGTGAGATTAAATTCTGAAGTCACAGGAAAAGATTTTAGACAGACACCTTAGCCCATTATTAATTGCAAACTAAACATATCTCCAAAGGCAGTGAGAAAGAGGGCTCTTTTATGACTCATTCTTTTGCAATTCACGGGCTACTTCTGACATGATTCTACCTAACCTTTATGCCATTATAATGCAATGTTTGATACTTACTTTGACTTTTATTTCCAATTAGCACAAAGATTTAGTTGTCTTTTCTCTCCCTGTATTTTTTGAGAGAGTCCAGCAATGAGCTGCAGAGTTCGATAAGATGGAGTACCCACCTAATTTGTGGAAGGATATTGAGTTAACTCCACCGAGTTTCAAACTTCTATCATCCTGGGCTACCAGGGCAGAAGATTTTATTAGCATCAGGCCATTCACTTTCCAACCCATCTTTTTGTTGTTGTTGTTGTTAAATTGGGGAACAGAGAGAGAAGGAGGAGCACAGAATATTCACAGGTCATTGGAGAAAGGCCCGACTCACTTTTGTGATGGTTGGACCCTGTCACGGGCACACAGGGGTTAAAATTATACACAGATGGAATAAATGGGCCTCTCTTAAAAGTTAAACAGAGAAGGTCAAATATTTCACTTCAAGTTAAAGAGAAGAAGGAGATAAGGCGTTTACAAGGCTATTTTGTAGTGACCCAGTTGTACCAATGACCTGGGGCTATATGTCAATTTACATGTGTGCACAAATTTCAAACACAGCTTTCAAGCTATATGTAGACAAGTTAAATAAGCCCCAAAGCCCTATTTTGAATGTAGCATTTCCCTGAAATTTTTGCTTTTATGGCAGACACTTTAGACCTTGAGATTGTTCTTGGTTAAGTTCCAATTCAAACTTTCAATAATACCCAACACCAAATGTATATGTTGAAATATCCAAGAAATTGCCATTTTCTTTTGAGTTGGATTTCCTGGAAATCTCTCATGGATTTTAATGCATGTACTATCAATTAACCAGCTTTTGCATATTTTCAGGACAACTGCTTAAGCCCTGGGCTGATATCTTTCCTGAAAGGATAGGCTATGACCATATACATTAGGATGCAACTCTTTTTAACCTTCTTAGATTCCATAGGTTCCATCACTGCTGGATTTTAATAAAACACCACACTGTGGGGTGCAGGATCAGCTTCTGGAGAACTGGTGAAAGGTCCAGATGACACAGCCCGGAAGACAGTTAGCTCCTCATGCAGTAGAACTTGGCCAGTTGGAAATGGGATACAGGAGAGAGCTGAACAAAAAATTTCCCCTTCACTTTCTATCCTGTGAGTTATTCTGGAGTGAAGTTTGTTCTCATAAACCCTCTAGAGTATCCTGTGTACAAAATTATGATTCTACTAAGTAATCTGCTCTGGCTTGTTATAAAGTGCTAATACCTAAAGGGCTAACAGATTTCATTTTACCTTGCTTCCTTATCTTTTGCTCCTGCCTTCACTTCCCTGGACATGTACCTCGAAGAAAAGTATTAGCATCAGTTTCTCATCTCAGGATCTTCCTTCTAGAGGACTCAGGCTAAGACACATAGTTTTCTGTAGATGCAGAGGAGGAAGGGAGCTCAGCCAGCTTGACTCAGCCATTAGGATTCTCAGCCCTGGGTGAACATCAGAATGACTCATTTGTTAATAACGAAGGGAATTCCCTGGTGGTCCAGCGGTTATGAATCCATGCTTTCACTGCCAAGGGCCCAGGTTTGATCCCTGGTTGGGGAACTAAGGTCCCACAGGCCACACAGCATAGCCAAAAAATAAATATAAACAAATAAAACTTATAGTAAAAAAAATAGGCAGGCCCTCTCACCACCCCCTCTGCCACGCCAACCTGAGGCCTACTGTTTCTAATGATAGGGCAACACACTGATTTAAAAATCTCCAATAATTCTGATGGAATCATAGGTTGCCTTCAGTCTAGAGAACCAGAATGACTCAGACCCGTGAAGAATGAAGGAAAACAAGAACAGGGACTAAGGAGACCAGATTGTTACATTCTTTCCTTACTAGAACCAATCAGCTTTGACAAGCTTTAGAAATTTAAGTATACCTAGGAAAACAAAATAAACGCTTAACAGAGTAATGTACCACGTGGAAAATGTAATGAAACAAAAATATAATTAATCTCATTTGCTTTTCTGACAAGAGAAACTCAAGTGGCTTGCGACATATGACTTACATGCTCAGTGACAGACTTGGAATCAGAACCTGCCTCAGTGTTTCAGGCTGGGTTCTCACTCCACTGCCCACTGCCTGACAAGTCTGGGACGAGAGCTGAGTTGCCACAAAAGCTTCAGTGTAAGAAGAGGACAAGGACAGCATGGAGAAAAAAGGAAAGAAAGTCAAGTCGCTCAGTTGTGTCTGACTCTTTGCGACCCCATGGACTGCCCACCAGGCTCCTCCATCCATGGGCTTTTCCAGGCAAGAATACTGGAGTAGGTTGCCATTTCCTGGTAGCAAAAGGCAGGGTCTGCCCTTCCAAAGTTGCACTTGCCTTATTTCATCTTCATCTTTGGGTCTGGAGTGAACTTGGATGTCACATCTCCTTAGTAGAGCCACTGAGGCCACAACCCTGGGCTTAATTTGACCTCTGACCCACAAGTTGTAGACTTCTCATAAGGAAAGAAAGACTGAATAACAGCAAACATTTTCCACCCCATTGGGGAATGTGATTCTTTCTTCTTCTTTTTTTTCTTTTAATTGGAGTATAGAAAAAGGGAACCCTCTTATGCTGTTGGTGGGAATGAAATTGATATAGCCACTGTGGACAAGAGTGTGGAGGTTTCTTAAAAAATTAAACACAGAACTACCATAAAACCTAACAACCTCACTACTGGGCATATACCCTGAGAAAACCGTAACTCAAAAAGACTCATGTACCCCAGTGTTCATTGCAGCACCACTTACAAAAGCCAGGACAGGGAAGCAACCTAGATGTCTGTCAACAGATGAATGGACAAACATTTATTTTTATCCGCCTATCTAGAGGATCAAGAAGACGAAATTTGGGTAACTTTTATGTGTCTAGGTTTCTTCTTTTGTGAACTGTAGAGAAAAAACTGAACCTTAGCTTTCACTGAGACCAAAATATGGAGTTTGATGGATGCATTCACCTTGGAGATTAAGATGAAATGATTTCATAGAGTTCATCATATTAGTAAGACTTCATTAGAATATATAGCTATCTATTTTAGGGTATTAAAAACTTAAGGGTGCATGAGAATCCAAGAAATATATTATTAGGAGACAAAATGGAATTACTATACATAATGCAATTGCATGATTACTGTACCATATCTACTCTTCTATACATTTCATACGCTTTTAATCATTTAATCACTGGTACAGCCCTATGATGAAGATGTGTGTGTGTGCTTAGTCGCTCAGTTGGACCCGACTCTTTGCGACCCCAGGGACTGTAGCCCGCCATGCTCCTCTGTCCGTGGGATTCTCCAGGCAGAACACTAGAGTGAGTTGCCATTTCCTTCTCCAGGTGATCTTCCCAATCTGGGAACTGAACCTGGGCCTCCCTCACTGCAAGCAGATTCTTTACCATTTGAGCTATCACGGAAGCCCATGATGCAGATATTATTATCCTAATTTTATAGATGAAGAATAAACGTAAGTTAGGTAGAAAGGAAGTTAAAGAGTTGGATTTGGAATTCAGTTCCAACTCCAAATCCCATTTTCTTCCTTTTTTATATTGTAAGTAGGATGGGGTTATTTTAAATATGAGATAAATTTTGAGAAGTTACATATAAAATGGTATAATTAAGTAAATTCCTTAATTTAGAGATCTGGAAAAAGAGGTTTGTTTTTTGGTTTTGTTGTGTTTGGTGTCATTTTCTTTGTTGTGGCATTGTTGCTCAGTCGCCAAGTCGTGCCTGACTCTTTGCAACCCCATGGACTGCAGCACAGCAGGATTTTTTGTCCTTCCCTATCTCCTGGAGTTTGCTCAAATTCATGTTCACTGAGTCGGTGATTGCAGCAGGTGGGAGTTTTAAGTTGCAGCATGTGGGATCTAGTTCCCTGACCAGGAATCAAACCTACGTCCCCTGCGCTGGGATCTGAGTCTCAGCCAGTGGACCACCAGGGAAGTCCCCCCATTGCCTTCTTAAATTCACTTACAGTCTCTTTTCCTAGTCAACTATTAATACAATACCCAATGATAGATGGCTGTTATCCTTGTCCAGCTAAAATTAGCTTTGTTTGAGTCTTGTCATGAAGAAGCTGTTTGACAAGAATTTAGGCTAAATAAGTAGGATGTCGCTGTTATTGTTTAGTCACTCAGTCCTGTCTGACTCTTTGTGACCCTGTGGACTGTAGCCCACCAGGCTCCTCAGTCCATGGGATTTCCCAGGCAAGATTACTGGGGTGGGGTTCCACTTCTTTCTCCAGGTGATCTTCCCCACCCAGGGATCAAACCCATGTCTCCTGCTTGGCAGGCAAGTTCTTTACCACTGAGCCACCTGGGAATCCCAAGTTAGTAGGATACAGATCACTTAAAAATGAAGAGACTTCTTCCTACACCAACAGATATGACATTGTCACCAATGCCAAGGCACATCTCGAAAAGTAGTCATTAGAGGGTGGTCTGAAGCACATGTTCCGTTATTAATGGGCTTTCTCCAACCTCAGTCCTACTCTCTTCTCTACAGCATCAGTTATAATGAACTATCACCTCCTCTTAGGAGTTCTCCCCACTGATTTTACAATATCCTGGCTTTCTTATCAGTGGAAGGTCCTCCAGTATCTTTTACCCAAACAAAATGTGCCAAAAGATACAAAAATAAACTGTTTTGTGTAGTTTATTCAAACTTTACTGCTAATAATATAACAACTAAAACTTACTGAGCATATAAGTGTAAACCATCATATGACATACATTTTCTGCTTCAAAATGCTCAGTAATCTATGCATTGTCATGCATGACTTTTCTGTCTCTTTCTCCTGCCCTCCCTCCATTCATTTCTCCTTCCCTCTCTTCCTCTTTCTTCTCTTTCTTTTAAAAATGTTGAAACTGAGCCCCACCAGAGTAATTTACCTGTATATGATGACATGCACATGTAGGATCATGCCCGCCTGATTTCCACTCTTGTTTCTCGTCAGTGTAAGGGAGCATCCAAAGGAGACTGGATTGAATACATACAGCTGTGGTCCAAAGAAGATGGATTCACTTGGAGGATGACAGTAGTGCTAATTTTGTATTCTCTATTCCAGAAATAATTGATCTGACTTCAATATTCTTGAGGATTTGAGCAAGACAGTCAGATTCTCTCATTTTCTCACAAAATAAAATAAAAGCAGGGGACTTCCCTGGTAGTCCAGTGTTTAAAACTCCCTGCTTCCAGTGCAGGGGCGCAGGCTCAACCGCTGGTCATGGAGTTAGTTCCCATATACCCCACAACCCAGTTGAAAGACAAAATTTTTAAAAAATTGCAAATAAAAAATAAATATATTTTTAAAAACCATAAAGCAACAGAAAATTAAAACTTGTAGAATTTGCATTCAAATAGATTGTGACCTTAAAACAGCTTGGCTAGACCTATTTTCTCCAGATCATTTCAGATTTTTTTTTAAAGGAAAAAGCATCTTTTGATAAATATTAATTATTAGTAAACAATGTTAGATTTTATTTCGTTTTATTATACTAAGTCTACTTGAAAGAAATTTCCATGATCCTGAGTAATTATATTTTCCCTCTGTACTCTAGATTCTTTGTTATATCATGTGTTTCATGCCATTTCTCAAGTAGTACCCATTAAGGAAAAGTTAAAAGACTTCAGAATTTTGGAAGCATTTTAGTGTCTGGGGTGTCATCACCCTCTCTCTGTTTGGCTCGCACCTCCTATCTGGCACCTTGAGATAAATATATATGATACAAGTAAGTCCTTCTATTCCCATGGGGTAAAACACTCTGTCACTATAAGAAGAATCTATTACCAATTAGAATTCTGCATTCTTCTTGAAGACACTTTAGGGATTTTTGATATTCACTCAGAGCCCCAGGAAGGAATAAAGCTCAAAACAAGAGACCTTATGAAGACCTGAGAATGAGAACTAACAGATACTAAACTAGTATTCTAATTTCAGCCCAGGTAGAAGGGCTGAAGGGAAGGGAAGGGAACAGGAAGGAAGGAAAGGGAAGGGAAGGAAAGGGAAGGGAGGCAGGAGAGTGGAAAGGAAGGAAGGATCAAAAAGAAAAAAAATGTTTTTGATAGGTTTCTATAGCCAGATCTACACAAAGCAAAGCAAAGAGTTGAAATTAATTAGGTGAGCAAATAAGAAGATAAGAGTGTAGCAGATCCAGAAAGCTCTGCCATATTTGCTGACCATCACATTAGTATGACTCAGAATATAACTGGTTTGGCCTAAAAGCAGTGGGAGGAAGAGTGATAAGGGTTGAAGGGTATGGCTGGGAGGAGGAAAGGGGCATGATGGAGAAGGGAGATAGAGAAAGCATGGAGAGAAGGGAAAAACAAAACAAAACAAAACCACGGGCTGTGTAGGGAGAAAGCCTACAAGGAGAGTAAAAAGTACTCAAACTAAGGAAATCCTTTTCTATAAATTTAGCAATATTTTGAATCTCATAGGGGGCTGTAGCGACAACTTCTTCATTATTGTTGGTACAAGATTTCATGGATCATAAACTCTCCAAGACCAACATCTGGGTCTCATCTATCTCTTGAAGTTCGTTTCCAAAAATTACAACCAAGTTAATTACTTAATGATGATCAATGTATTGTCATGATCTAAGGATGTGACTTTTTATCCCAAACTATTAAAAGTAATAGAAATTTCTCTGTGGCATTAGTAAGAAACGTATCTCATCAAGTGTATATATATTTTATAATAATTCCAACATAATTTTGTGGGCATTGGCACCAAAATTATCTTGAAAGAAGGACTTTCTGACTTGTAATAATAGTCACCCATAGGTTTCTGGCATTCCTATCATGCTGGTGTTCTGTCTTATTCACAGCTAAAAAAATCTGATTCTTTAAATAAAATCACATTAGCTATGAATATCAGGGGCCTTCCCTGGTAGTTTAGCTGGTAAAGAATCGACTGCAGTGTGGGAGACCTGGGTTTGATCCCTGGATTGGGAAGATCCCCTGGAGAAGGACATAGAAACCCACTCCAGTATTCTTGTCTGGAGAATCCCCATGGACAGAGGAGCCTAGCGGGTTGCAGTCCACGGGATCGCAAAGATTCAGCAGCAGCTGAGCAACTAAGCACGGCACAGCACAGCATGAACATCAGGAAAGGCTAATCTCACTTCCGCATGTAAAACTCCAGAGACTGAAATGAAGAATCTTTTGGAAACTCTGACATCATCACTAGCTCAGAACTTTATACCCTTACGTTTTCTCAGTCTACTCTCAAGCACAATTTTCCCTACACCTATTTAGAATTAAGTAGGATATTTTTTAAATTTACTATTTTATTTATTTGTTTTTGTCCACATTGTGCAGCATGTGGGATCTTAGTTCCCTGACCAGGGTTTGAACCCATGGCCCCTGCCCTGGAAGCACAGAGTCTTAACCACTGGAGCACCAGGGAAGTCCCTTGGTAGGAAATTTTTGTTGTCTATCATCTCAGAATAAAAAATTGATACATTTAAATATGAAATACCAGATTATCCAAATGCATACATTTATTTCTGTAATAATATATGCTTTGCTTCTAAAGAAAATTCCAAATTAAGCTATTTATCAGACTACTAAAAATCTGGTCATGATAACATTCAGTTCTTGCATATTCTGTGTGCCTATTACAAGAAACAGAGTAAAATAGGCACCAAATCTAAGCAAATACTTAATGAAAAGGAAATAAATGTAAAATTTGACAAGTACTTTATTATCAGTTATAATACATGGCAAAATTAAAATTCTTCCCAAGGCCTACTCACTGTGAAAATCTAAATTTATTATAATTGTTTAAGCAACTGCTTTTAACCCAATGAACAGGGCCTTAGTTTCATTTTCATGCAAACTATAAATGTACCCACCTCTTTGTAACCAGTGATAAATGCTACTGACTTGAATTGTGTGACATATAATTTGAAGTAAGAATAATGTCCTATACTTGTAATACACTTTTCTCTTTACAAAACACTTTTAAACATTTTTCTAGTTCTTACACCTGAGAGTTAAATTGCTTTACGCTAAGTTGCTTTGCCCATATTTCAGAAAATAAAACTAATGGTTAGTTACAAAGTGACTTGCCAAAGGTCACCAAGTTAGTAAATAGCAGATAAAGATTACAACCCTATTTATCTGAATCTTTAGCCCAAGCAGCATTTTATCTGCTACAGAAGACCTAGCTCCTCCCAGATACTGAAAATGTACATAAATACTGATCCTTACCTTCCAGAATCTGTAAACCCAGCTGGCTCACAACTATTTAATCTAGACCAAGTCACCTGATCTCTTTTTATATTATCTCTTCTGTACCTGCCTTCATTTAAAGGTAAACAATAACATCTAATGGGCTTCCCAGGTGGCACAGTGGTAGAGAATCAGCCTGCAAATACAGGAGACACAGATTTGATACCTGGATCAGGACGATCCCCTGGAGGAGGAAATGGCAACCCACTCCAGTATTCTTGCTTGGAGAACCCTATAGACAGAGGAGCCTGGCGGGCTACAGTCCATAGGATCGCAAAGAGTCAGACATGACCTAGCAGCTGAACAACAAAAACAATAATATCCAAACTCAGGAAATGGTTCACAACCCTTCAAGCAAACTTGCCTGTTAAAAAAATTTGTTCATATGTACTACTTTAGAAGCATAGCAATTTGGATCTATGCCTTATACTTTTTAGCCAACAATGGATTAAAAATGCTGTGCCTTTTCCAAAACTTCCAACCTTAAAACAAGGGATAGTCTTCTGCTTCAAAGTCACCTTCAGGTGATTTTTCTCTGAACAAATAAATATAATGTTGAATTTGAGTGTTTGCATCATTCTTTGAACTGTTTTCCTTGAAAAGGTCATTTTTTTTTTAATGTAACATATCAAAATGAAGAAAAATATCAAAATTTAAAATTGGCACAAGGCTACTACACCTCCAGAAATATTTGTGTGTTCTTTTTTCTTTTTTAGGGGGCAGGGGCTTGATGTTGCTAACAGTAGTACTGTTATTCCACTTATTTTATTGTATTTATTTATTTTACTGTATCACGGGGCATGTGGGATCTTAGATCCTCAAGGAGGGGTCAAACCCATGCCCTCCTGCAATGGAAGCACAGAGTCTCAGCCGCTGGGCTGCCAGGGAAGTCCCTCCAGAAACATGTGTACTTAAACTTACATAACAAATTTCTGAGTTAAAAACATTATTTCCCAAAGATTACAAAATGCTCCTTTGCCTTAAGAAAAACCTAGTATAAATCTGTAAATTTACCCCTTTCCAGGCAATGCAAAGTTCTAAAAACATATTAATTCCATTTATTCCCCCATCTTATATGCTCTTATTACTATGTATTTTAATTCTATATATTTTAAAATCCCATAAGACATTGTTAATCATCTTATAAGCTTATGAATTTAACTATTTTAGAGATATGTAGGTGGCTTTAGGAGAAAAAGAACTCTAAAATCAATGTGTTCATCTTTGACTTTCATTCTCCTCCCTGGTTTTTACTGTGTAATCCCTCACTACTTTGTTAGCTTTCTAATGCATCAGTAAAATATATTCTATACTTTGTCCGGGTTTTCTAGTTGGTCTGAAAAGAGAGTTAGTCATAATCTCCAAATCATCATAAATGGAAGAGGGATTCTGTATTGTTTTAAGAGAAAAATAAACCAACATAATGCTATCTCTATGGCACATGGGAGCTTTACATTTTTACATAAAAAGGAATTGAGAAATAATCATTTAATTTAACTGACTTGTTTTACAAGTGACCAAACTAAGATAGTTGGTGGGTCAATCAAAGATAGTTGAAGTATCTCATTCCCAGTCCAGAAGTTTTCCCCTTTCATATAAAAAATAATAGATAACTAGAAACAAAAATGATTGACACTCTGCTCACCCCTTTCCTCAGCATGAAGGAAATGAATATACCATTGTATAATTAATTATATTGTATGTAATAAAATAAGGTAGAAGAAATAATGACCTTGTTGTAGTATTAAGGCTTCCGCCATGTATTTAAATCAGATGAAGAGTGAGCCAACTGTCTGTGTTTTTTCTTCAAGATGTCTAGGAAAGGAGACTCGACCAAGTATCTAGACTTATCATTTGAGAAGAATCAGGAAACATTGTCTTAAATTCAATATAACCACCACTGCAGCCATTTCTAATTTTTCTACTCTCTTTGGAAAAGGAAAAAACGTTGGTTTTTTTCTTCCACTGAATAATGTTTCAAACACACGAAAACTATTTTTAGGCCAGCTGTCTGGAATCTTTGCTTTAGAACAATTGATCTTAAATCCTTTATACACTTTGTGCTTTGTACTGTATTTCTGTGTCAGGACTTGACAACTTATGCTCTTTTTCAATTGTCATCATTGTTTGCTGAAACGTCTTTATAGAGCCATCACATATGACCACCCACACTGCCAATTAAACAACTCTAGGGGTTCCCGTTTACTTAATGCATGTTCTTATATGGGTTTTATAGACAAATCTGCGGATTATGACCCTTAGAGTTGCATATAGCTGTGGTTCTGTGGCCCCTCGAATGAGTTTCTCCGTCTGAGTTCTAAAACAAATCACTTAAGTAGTCTCATTAAGTCCAGACATCCTTATTCCAACCCACTCTCCATAAGACCGCCAGAATGAGCTTCCTGAAATGTGTATGTACAATCAGAAAGATTAGAGAGGGCCCAAGCCCTCTACATGTCCCTCCGGGAGTGTGTAAATGCCCCTGTGAGGGACAGGAGGGAACTCAGTTGCAAGTAACAGCTGGAGAAGAACAGTAAAATTCCTTCCATTTAAGTGTAATCCAACTCCCGCCCACCCCCTTTTATGTTGGTAAAGGTGGAAACTTTACTGACTGAAGGGCTTCCCTGGTGACTCAGACAGTAAAGAATCTGCCTGCAATGTGGGAGATGTAGGTTCAATCCCTGGGTCAGGAAGATCCCTGGAGAAGGGAATGGCTACCCACTCCAGGCTTCTTGCCTAGAGAATCTCATGGACAGAGGAGCCTAGTGGGCTACAGTCCATGGAGTTGCAAAGAGTTGGACACAACTGAGTGAATAACACTTTACTGACTAAAACCATTTAAGCACAACCTCTAACCAAATGGACACTATTATATAGACCCTAGAAAGCCGGACTTAATCATAAAAGCAATGATTTTAAAAAATAAGCAGAGACATCAGATGCTGTACTCTGTGATGAGACAGATTCCACAAAATTATTCCAAGCAAGTCAAAAACAAGGAAACAAATAAGCAAGCCAAAAAAAAAAAAAAAAAAAAAAAAAACCCAAGGATGGACTGCGTCTGTCTCTGTTTCTATATAAAAGAACACTGAATTTCTACTTCCACTCCTTTTAACAACTGTTATTCTCTATTTGGAATTAGTGAGTAGAAGATACAAATTTTGGGGTTTGGGGCACAGAAGGGGCTTTTGGAGTACACTAAGGGCTTCCCAGGTGGTACTAGTGGTAAAGAACCCTCCTGCCAATGCAGGAGACATAAGAGATGCAGGTTCCATCCCTGGGTCAGGAAGATGCCCTGGAGGAAGGCATGGCAACCCACTCCAGTATTCTTGCCTGGAAAATCCCATGGACGGAGGAGCCTGGTAGGCTACAGTCCACGGGGTTGCAAAGAGTCAGACATGACTGAAGTGACGTAGCAGGCACATGTGCAAGGCTAATAATAAAAAGCAAAACTACATTGGCAATTTACATATACACATATTATATACATTTTAAATGTATGTATTTCCAGAAAAGATCTCTTTGTTACTGTAATTCCAAAACAGCAGTAAAGACTATAGAGCCCAGGATTTTAAGCACTTCCCTGCTGGGTTAGTGACTTAATTTATTTCTTTAATTTGTTATAACCCCACAAAAAAAATGATATTCTTAGGAGGCCTCAATAACCTGAGTTCCACATGTATTATTTGCTGGAAGAGATTAATGAGATAGCAGAGGCAATTTCTAACGGAGTCCCTTGGTTTTCATCTCCCCCCTACCTACCCCCGCCTTCAAACTCAGTTGCCAGTTCAGTATTATGAATCTACTAAGTATTCTTGGCATGTCTGATGGGGAAAGGGAGAGATTGTATAAACTATAGGCTAAAAACATTAAAAAAAAAAAAAACACCTTTCTTCCCTACCCTCACTCTGCATCTGTTAGCTGCAATGCAATAACTCTCTCATCTTATATATAACATGTATATTCATATTTAGCTTGAAATCTTCAATCTTCTAAGACTTCATAATCAGGGGTTTTGGGCATTTCCAGGGTCTGAGTTGAGTCCCATCTCTCTGCAGAATACCTAAACCGCCAGACTATGAAAAGTCACCACTATTGCCAATCTTGATAGTGTTACCTTTAGTATATTACAGTATTTTGGTTACTAAGAAATGATACTTGAAAGATCATGATACTTTAAAGAAAAATAAAAGGTAGTTCAAAGCACAGACATAAGAGTTTTGTGTGTTATTTACGAGTGTTTGAAGGGAAAGTTAAAGATAAGTCTGCTAATAATGAACTACCTGCATGCGTGCTACGTCGCTTTACTTGTGTCTGATTCTTTTCCACCCTATGTACTATAGCTCTCCAGTCTCCTCTGTCCATGGGATTTTCCAGGCAAGAATACTGGAGTGGGTTGCCATTTCCTTCTGCAGGGGATCTTCCTGACCCAGGGATTGAACCCACCTGGGAAGCCTGATAATGAACTATAGGACTCCCTAGTTCCACTACAGAGAGTACCCCTGCGAATGCCCCACTGGCTAATAGCACTAGAGCTCTGTAGAATAAGTGACAGTCAGGTGATAAGAGCCAAGAGAATTTTTTGACAAAAGCAGCATTTCTCATAACAGCTGCAGAAAGGCTGCCACAAAAGAAAATTTAGGAATTCAAAACTTTCTCCGACTGTCATTGCAGATTTAAATGGTTACTGTGGCATAATGTAAATTGGGCCCTAGAAATGTTCCTTGGGTAGAAAAATGTTTACTACATGATATTCAGTGAATAAGAGAAAAATATGAAACTGAATAGTATGAACTCAAACTTAGAAAAGAGCAGAAACAAGGAAAAAACAAAACAAAGTGTGTGTTTGAAAAGAAAATAAAAGTAATTCGACCAAAATATTAACAACGAGTGTTAAAATGATCTATGGCAATTTTTAATACTAATATTTTAAAAACATCTTTGTATTTACCCCAAAATACAAAATACACATTTTAAACATGTTTTAAGAAAAAAAAGAAAAAAACTTCTAAGGAATGGAAGCCTTAATTGGGTTAACATATTAGTGTTGCACCTTCTACATTTGTAACATCTTTCCATGAATCATTTTCCTCATCCATAAAAATTTTCATCTAGCTTTTCAGAGGTTGGAAAGTGAAGGCACTAAGAATTCAAATGATCTGTCAATTATCACATAAGAGTATCAAAGTTAAGATTAATGAAAACTTTTGAATGGACAAAGTATTATTAAGGGCAAAGTATTATTAAGCTTATTAAAGACAAAGTATCAATCCTGGAAACCAAATTTCCGGAATAGTAAAAGACTGACTCTGCCATTATGCAAATATAGGTTAGAAAAGGAGTGTTGGGTGGTAAAAAACATAATTTAAAAGAAACCATAATCCGGGAGAAAATAAGTAGGGTAAGTTAAGTATCCACATCTCTCACATTACAGGTTGGGTCCCTGAGGATTGGGACTTCCTCCATAGCTCAGCAGTGAAGAATATGCCTGCAATGCAGGAGATGTAAAAGATGTGGTTTCAATCCCTGGGTCAAGAAGATTCCTTGGAGGAGGGCATGGCAACCCACTCTAGTATTCTTGCCTGGATAATCCCATGGACAGAGGAGCCTGGCAGGCTACGGCCTATATGGTTACAAAGAGTCAGAAGTGACTGAAGCAATTTAGCAGACATGCACTCCAAGGATTGACTGTCTATTCCTCTTGGAACATAATCCATAATATATATTTTTTAACCAAGAGAAAGCCTGAAACATTGCTCCATGAGTAATAACTATTACTAATATTATTGGTTGCATATCATGTACCAATATTCAGGAAATCTGTGATATGGTATTTTACACATATTATCATATTTATTTCTCCCCAAAAAGCCCATTTTTGTCATAAGATGAAATTTTGGTTTGGAGATTAGCCATTTTCACCAAGCTAAAAAGTATGTAATTCATACTTGAAGCCAAGTCTGCCTGACCTTAGGCCCTATGCTTTTTCCATCATTTTTATACCATCCTATATAGTATAATGGGAACATAGTATACTATTTAAAAGGCTGGTTTGGCTAAGCTAAAGATAGAATTTGGTTTTAGGGAGAGAAATTGACCTTTGGTTAGAAAGCCACTTTAATGGGTATGTTTGGTGAGGAAGGTTAAATAGGATACGACAATAGTAGTAATAATTCAGTGATTTAAGGAATATAGAAATTTATTTCTCACATGATGATCTAGGGTGTATCTGTTCAGAACATGGCTCTCCTCCACTTGATTAATCATGAACCCCAGCTAAGGTCATCTCTGCCATCTGCAAGATATGGCTTCCGATATAGTTCTCGTTGTAGCCATTTCTGCCCTAGGGAAGGAAAAGACACCGAGGAGCACATGTATGAGTATCTCTAGGACATGCTTAGAACAGGCATCTGCCAACCCATCCATCTTCTGTTGGTGAGAGCCCAGTTACCTATCTGTACCTCCAGAAAGGGGACGTGAGTTGAAGCGCATAGTGCAGAGCAGAGATTCACAAGGCAGTAGAAACAAAAAAAAAATGGAGCTAGAGCCAAATGTGAAGGCATTCCTCAGTCTTAGAGATATTCTAGTATGCTAAGGTACCCAGAGTTTGGGATTTGGGGCATCCAGCCATTTTATTGAAAAATTCACTGATGGTAGTCTCAGAAAAAAATTGAGACTGTATCAGTTACAAATGGAATAGCTATTATGGTAGAGAAGCAAGATCACTGGGCTTAGAAACAGAAATCGAGGGATCTTAATGCAGACTTTGCTACTAACTAGTTCTTTGATTTAGGGCAAACCTTTCCATCATGCCAACCCTTGACTTTCTTTTTCTTTATTGAAGTACAGTTAAGTAACAATATTATATTAGTTTCAGGTGCACAACATAATAATTTGGTATCTTTATAGATATCACTGCATACAAAATTATTATAACATATTGACTGTATTCCTGGTGCTACACATTATATCCTTATAATTTCTTTCCTTTCAAAAAACTAAGATCATAGCATCCAGTCCCATCACTTCATGGTAAATAGATGGGGATAAAGTGGACACAGTGACAGATTTTTCTTGGGCTCCAAAATCACTGTGGATGTTGACTGCAGCCATGAAATTAAAAGGTGCTTGCTCCTGGGAAGAAGAGCTTTGACAAACCTAGACAGCAAATGAAAAAGCAGAGACATCACTTTGCCAGCAAAGGTCTATACAATCAAAACTAGGGTTTTTTCCAGTAGTCATGTACAGATGTGAGAGTTGGACCATAAAGAAGGCTGAATGCCAAAGAATTGATGCTTTTGAACTGTGGTGTTGGAGAAGATTCTTGAGAATCCCTTGGACAGCAAGGAGATCAAACCAGTCAATCCTAAAGGAAATCAACCTGGAATATTCATTGGAAGGACTGATACTGAGGCTCAAGCTCCAATACTTTGGCCACCTGATGCAAAGAGCCAAGTCACTGGGAAAGACTCTGATGCTAGAAAAGATTGAGGGCAGAAGAAGAAGAGGGTGACCGAAGTTGTGATGGTTGGATGGTATCACCAACTCAATGGACATGAGTTTGAGCAAACTCCAGGAGACAGTGGAGGACAAGGAAATCTGGTGTGCTGCGGTGCACACAGTTACAAAAAGACAGACATGTCTTAGAGACTGAACAACATCAACTTCTTTCCAACCCTCAACTTTCTATACAGTTAAACAGGGAAGTAATACTTGTCCCACAGGACTTGTTGATACATGAAAAAAGATAATGTGTGAGAAAAAATCTCAATTTATTAAATCTAAGGTAAGACTATTATATCACTGGCCTGAAAAATGCAGAGACTATGACCATAGCACATTTTCTGGGCTTTGTGGTCACTTTGATTAGAGACGGGATAGAAGAGCAAGGGCTGAAAAACACCATGAGGCTCAACCCTGTGACCAACTAATCAGAGTTAAGAGAAGATTTTGATGCAAAAAAAAATCAGATGTCAGAATTAGTCTTAATTTTCAAAGGAATTTTGCCAAATGTTGTATGAAGCTCTTCTATAATATTTGGTATTTGGGGCCAATGAAAAGACCAAGATAATTAGAAGTGCACTGCACATAAGAAATTGAGCATATTTCAAATTTAAAATCTAGTCAGCTACTAATTTTGCACATGTGTGTATGCGTGTGTCTGTGAAAGTGGGCATGGGTGCATTTAAGTGATGCTTTTTAATAGCTGTGATTGTTGTTTTTCCTTTAGAAATGGATTTTATTTGCCTTACTTTCTGTAGAGTTAATTAAATACCAGAGAAATATGTTTACTGTCTCAGGTTCCACATACGTGTGAGGATTTTGTCGTTGACTTTGGTCCAAACAGAACACCTTTAGAAACACAGTAACACTTAGCTGCTCTTGGGAAAACCTAATGAGTCATTATCATATCAATATTGCTATTTTCTGCCTTAATACCCCAGATTCCTGCTTACCCAATCTCATTAAATATATTATATATGTATATATAAACACACACACATATATATGTGTGTATATATATGTATATATATTTCTTAACACTAGGAAATTAATTCCAAGATACTTTAAAAATATATCTCCTCTTGTAGGGTGCACAGAAAATCCCTGTGCATTTCTTTGCACCTTCATATGAATTTGTAATTGCTTTAAAAATAATTATTTTCCCTAAATATCTGTAATACATACAAGAGCACAGGGAGTTTGTCTGGAGCTCTGGTGAAAGCATTTCTATTGCCTTTCAAATGCAGTTCTAGAAATACCACCCACCAGATTGGGGTGCAAGAGGATTTTCCATTCACAGGCCACCCAAAGTATAATGATGCAAAAGGATTTCTTAAAAGTGAGTTTTCTTAGTAGAAGTTATCCTTGATTTAGAAGAAAAATGACAGACATTACAGCTGAATCCTTTTTGACAAAGCCCCTTAAGAGGAAAAAAAGGGACACTCTGTGGGATTATACAAGTCTCTGGATGGGACTTCTCAAAGTATCATGAGCCAACCAAAGCACTGTTGTTTGGCATACATTTTAACACTTCAAAAATATTTACTGAACATTTTTTCCTGTGAGAGCTCCTGTACTAAGCTTGTATAAAGTCAAAGATGAAGAAGCCATCAATGTCCACCCAGTCACTGAACTCACCACCCCATCTATTCATCATTCTCCGCACCAGAATCCTCCTCAAGAGCTACAGATGCTTCCTCCTCAGGAAGTCCACACCATCCTTCCTCTCTTCTTTCCCCTCCAATCCCGTCAATACTTCAGTCATAGGGCCAGCTCATTCCTGGATTGAAAAACCTATGCTTCAGACTTTTCTCTAATTCTTTCGTAACTTCACCATCAGCATGATTTTTTTCCAATTTTTAAAAGAGTTATCACATTGCTTTTAAAATCCTTTATTGGCTTACCATTACCTATGCTTGCCATTTTTAATTCCTCTTTTGTACAGGTGGGATACTGTTTGAAAACAAAATCATACCTCAAAGCATTAAGTATTTGAAACTGATTGGTATTGTATTACCGTAATTTATTTTATGAATCCCAGCTAGTTGATCAATGAGAACACTGAGATTATTAAGGTGATTACCAAAATTTCCAATCAGCTATGTGAATAAAATTTTACTTTTACATCAACCTTGATGTCCAATATTATTTCTGTGCTTGGTTTAGAATTTAGAGAAATTTAAAAAATCCTAATTCACACTGATAAATACTTGAAATTAGGAACAGGTTTTTAATAGCTATTTTTGCCACCTCATGATATTTTTGCAATTAAATGGAAATGACAGGAAAAGCTTTATTTTGAAAGCTGAGCAAATGGATGTGAACTTGGCAGCTCAAGTTAATTGTGTTGGCCATCTCTAGTGTGTTCAAACATAGGGTTTGTTGGTTTTTTTTTTACATATTTGAAAGGGTTTTCTTTGATTAGTTATTAAAATAGTTTAAAATATTTCAATATAAAATTCAAATCAACAACCACAAAGCAGAATCAAGTCACAACTTCTTAGCATCTTAGCATGGTCTATGAAACCCTCCGTAATTGTGTCCTTCGTTTTTTCCCTCCAGTTGTGTATCTCATCTTTATCCCCAGGTTTAGCCCAACCATTTCCGATTGTTGAAAGCACTCTGTTCAGTCCTTGGTTTCCTGTCTCTTGCTTTTTTTCCTCTGCCTGTGATGCACCTGGAGTTTTCTCCTCCGGGAAATCTCCATTCTCTCCAGGGAACTCGGCCACTCCCTCCATGCCCCACTTACTCTAGAAAAGAAAATCTGTATTTCACCTTTTGAGACATTTATTTGTTTTTGTTTTTTTCCCTTCATCCTTCCAGACTTGAGGAAAGGACCCCACATTACTCATATTTGTGGCAGATTTGCACTTTGTTACATTAGCTTAGCTGAAACTGTGGTTCCAGGACCCCCGGCATTGTTTTCATTTCTCTGATGACTGGCCGTAAGAGAAGACGGTGTGAAAGTTTGTGGCAGAGGTATATCAGCAGCTCTTTCAGAATACAGTTCTTTCCTTCCTTACTGAGTCCAGCACTTACCAGCATGTTACATAAAAACCTGGCTCCAATTTCTAGTCTAGTGGCTAGGAAAACAGAGAAGGGGTGGCTGCTACCATGGGTGGATGCTAACAGGACTGAATGCTGTCCTGCATAGGAAAACAGAGAAGGGGTGGCTGCTACCATGGGTGGATGCTAACAGAACTGAATGCTGTCCTGTAAGGCAGAAGTGCCTTCATTGTCTTCAAGACAGCAGGGAGGGTTGATGCTTAATAGGGAGAAACAGGCCACTTCTGCAGCCCCATGATTTTGTAAATATCTGGGATTTTCATATTTTCGAAGGCATTGATTTAGACATGTCAGGGCTTACTCTTCCTCATCAAGGGCCCTGGCCTTGAGAATGCAGCTTCTCCAGAGTTGAATATGTAACCTTTGCTGGAGCTTTGTTATCTTTATAATTAAGTCTTGGGACTGATCTTTGGCCTGCTCTGCCCTCTGGCTAGAGGAGATAAGACTCTCTTTGCTGCCAAAGAAACCCTCTGAGTTTCACATTTTGCCTTCAGTTGGTAATTAATCACTCTCAACCTTACATTGTCTCTCTCCAGTGCAAAAATTTCACTCAGCAACACCCTTCTGATATCTTTGTCTTTGTAATATGATGGCTCCATCCCCTTGTAGGCCTGAGACACTGCACCTGCCATTGCATACCTTCCATCTATACCCCATCCCAGTGTACCATCAGCAAAATGTTGACAATTGCAGAGCTGCCACATACCAGGAACTTCGAGCACTTCACCTACCACCTGTGACAGGGTCTTCATCACCAGCCAGCCCATACATCATCCAGCTTCAAAGTCCCATTTCTGAATTCCACAGAACACTCCTGACACCAGCTCTCTCAGATCAGGTTCCCTGCAAGGTGACCGTGCGACCAAGATGTTCACCATCTGGGGTGAAGATAATCAAGGAGATTTGGTGACCATAGTGATGTCACTTGACCCATAAAACAACCAGCTACAAGGAAAGAGGTTGGATGAGAACTTCTAGATGTCATGACTTCATGAGTGTGTGTGTGTTTGTGTGTGTTCAGCAATCACACTATGACCATAGTTTCCCTGGGCTCCTCCGGGCCATGACTTACCGCAGCATGGGAAATAGAGCTGGACTATTTCTGCCCAACTCTAAGGAGCAGACAACACTCTAGAAGCCTCATCAGCCCCACTAAGAATTTTTCAGGATTATACTACAGATTGAGGCTTTTCTTAACCTTACTTTTTCCTCTGTCCCTCCATCAGTGTCAGGCCTGCAGCCCGGACCAAAGGCTCTCCTGCATCTTCTTGCATCCTCAGCTCTTTCTGTTTCACAAGCATTTCCCTGAACAGATGCTTGCATGTCTAATTCTCATTTGGCATCTGCTTCTTGGACCCTAACTGACACTTGAGTGCTTTTAGAACAACTCCTATCAGTGATTCAAGAAAGGAAGAAGGCAGAAGGAAAAGTTGCCTGTCCTACAGTTCCAGTAGAGGGATCCTCTGATTTCACAGGAAGTTCTGGACCTGGGAGGACCCTTCAGGGCAGTCCCATATTGAGACAAGAGGGCTAACTCTCATACTCTCCATCCCTCAGTCATTGGAGAAAGGCAGCCACAAGAAAGGGACACAACCTTGGGTGAATCAGCTCCTGTTGGCTGAGAGAAAGTCCCAGGGAAAGGCTCAGCTGTGAGCCATTGGCAATAGACACTCCAGGAGGCTGAAGGAAGAAGTGTGTTGGTCCCCAAGGAGATAATGTGGGTAGCACAGAGCTTCTACTTCAAAGAAGAAACTGAAAACTATTGTTCTGATTACAGGACATTGTTCTGCTCTCTTTGTAAAGGAAGGATATCACATTTTATAAAACTCTATGGGTAAGAGTTTTATGTGAGTGTATATTTCAGGGGTTAGTTTTGGGGTCAGGAAGAGAATCCCATAAGCAGGGTAACTGTGAGAAAGAGATACATTACATGCTGATGGAGTGAACTTGTGTGGATTGCATTCCTTCCTGAAGCTCTGTGCTCCTGCACCACGTGGAGAAGATGTTTCTTCCTCTTTTCCTTATAAAGAGGACAGGAAGTTCAGTTCAGCTCAGTATAGTTCAGTCACTCAGTCATGTCCGACTTTCTGTGACCCCATGGACTGCCACATGCCAGGCTTCCCTGTCCATCACCAACTCTCGGAGCTTACTCAAACTCACGTCCAAGCAATCAGTGACACCATCCAACCATCTCATCCTCTGTCATCCCCTTCTCCTCCCGCCTTCAATCTTTCCCAGCATCAGGGTCTTTTCCAATGAGTCGGTTCTTTGCATCAGGTGGCCAAAGTATTGGAGTTTCAGCTTCAACATCAGTCCTTCCAATGAATATTCAGGACTGATCTCCTTTAGGATGGACTGGTTGGATCTCCTTGCAGACCAAGGGACTCTCAAGAGTCTTCTCCAACACCACAGTTCAAAAGCATCAATTCTTTGGTGTTTAGCTTTCTTTATAGTCCAACTCTCATATCCATACATGACTATTGGAAAAACCATAGCTTTGACTAGACAGACCTTTGTCGGCAAAGTAATGTCTCTGCTTTTTAATATGCTGTCTAGGTTGGTCAGAGCTTTTCTTCCAAGGAGCACGTGTCTTTAATTTCATGGCTGTAATCACCATCTGCAGTGATTTTGGAGTCCAAAAAAATAAAGTTTCTCACTGTTTCCATTGTTTCCCCATCTATTTGCCATGAAGTGACAGGACCGGATGCCATGATCTTCGTTTTTTGAATGTTGAGTTTTAAGCCAACTTTTTCACTCTCTTCTTTCACTTGCATCAAGAGGCTCTTAAGTTCTTCTTCGCTTTCTGCCATAAGGGTGGTGTCATCTGTATATCTGAGGTTATTGATATTTCTCCCAGCAATCTTGATCCCAGCTTGTGCTTCGTCCAGCCCACATTTCTCATAATGTACTCTGCATATAAGTTAAATAAGCAGGGAAACAATATATAGCCTTAACGTACTCCTTTCCCAATTTGGAACTAATCTGTTTTTCCATGTCCAGTTATAACTGTTGCTTCTTGAACTGCATACAGATTTTTAGGAGGCAGGTAAGATGGTCTGGTATTCCCATCTCTTTGAGAATTTTCCACAGTTTGGATACCATCAATTATTTACCAAAGATACTACAGTTTGGACAGGAAGGATACCATCAATTATTCAGTCATGCTACAGTTATCCATAAGAAATCTCTACTCTTTTAGTGCCTATATTTTCTCCAAACAAATAGAAATAGCAATATTACAACTACAACTAACTGTCTACTAAGAAACATAATCACACCTGGTGCTTGCCACATCAAGTTATTTAGTCCTCAGAGAACACTACAAAGTAGACATTACAACCCCCGTGTAATAGTCAAGCCAACTGCTGGTTGGAAGGTTGATAGGTTTTTTTTTTCGTTTAACTGTTTTTACTTTTATTTTCTGCTTGTTTATCCTTTTATGCTTATTGACCATTTAAAAAAAAATTTTAATCGGAGTATAATTGCTTTACAATAACATGCAGCTGATTCACGTTGTTGTATGGAAGGTTGAGAGTTCCCTCCAACATTACACAGCCAAGATTCAGTTAACCTGGGATCAAATCCTGGTTCTAAGAGCATTTCCCTTTACATCTTCCTATGCTTTCAAATCCATTTGGAAATCAGAATTCCAACTGTAAATGCCCTTGTTCTCCATCACACTTCTCAATTTAAAGGAAAGGCAAAAAGCCAAAGCCTCAGACCCTCTGGACTGTCATGATCAAACCCATTGATAACTAAGATCGGAAGATAATTGCACAGGTGTTTGGAAGCTGCACTAGCAGGTGTCATCTATGACTGGGAAGTTATTCTGTGAATGCGTGCTCTTCACCAGTGTGCTTTTGTCTCACAGTATCTCTGTTCCCCCACAGATTATTATTGTTCCCTCATTTGGCGGTCCTCAGCAGAGGGACTACTGTATGGATGTGCGCGCGCACACACACACACACAGATTCTCCTGCTCTTCAATTACCAGGATTCAGCAGGCTGCTAGGCTCTTTCATTCCTTTTCCATATTCAACCTTTTGATGTGTTGCCTGTACCATTCTTCCCCATGAGCTAACAAGGCTGTCTGCGATGAGAGTTTCATGGGCAGCCAATTATAGCACAGATGTAAGTGTGATCAGAATAATGCAGCCTACTGGGAGGCTGTCATTTACCGAATTAAAGGCAATGCAGTCATTGCTAAAGGATTTAGTTTGGACAGAAGCTGTAACCTTCCAGCCATACTTCTAGTCGTCTGAATTTGATGGGTTGTTTCTGTGTTTCAGGTTGTTTAAATTTTTTTTCTGTTGTGTAAGCAACCATTGCTCATGTTTTAAAATACCTAGGAGTAATGGTAATCTCTTTGCAATAAAATATAGATGAAGGTAGCCTGTCTCATAAAATGCAATGCTGTGAAACACAACCATTTGAATATATATATGTAAATGAATGATAGTTGTGAATAGAATTTCAACATGCAAATGAAGAAAATGGAAGAAACTTGTGCCATTCTCTGTGTACAAAAGCCAGGGGTGATGCCATACTCTAGTTGTAAATTTAGATTCTTCCAAATCAGAATATTGAACATTTAGGTCTACAATAACCCAGAAAGTCACCATGATAGTATGTACTGTCCTCAAATGTATACAATCAGAGCACCCATGTTATCCTATAGATGGATGGCAAAATGGCAGAACAGAGTGGAAGAGAGTCACTTAACTTCACTTTTGGTGGTGCTTTAGTCACTAAACTGCGTTCGATTCTTGTGACCCCTATGGACTGTAGCTCACCAGGCTCCTCTGTCCGTACGATTTCCCAGGCAAGTATGCTGGAATGGGTTACCATTTCCTTCCCCAGGGAATCTTCCTGACCCAGGGATTGAACTCTCATCCCCTGCATTGCAGGCAGACTCTTTACCTGCTGAGCCACCAGGGAAGCCCATGCCTCAATTTATCCACAATGAGAACTCAATCCTGGTTTTTCTTAATTTGCTTCCGTCTTGACGGGAAAACTGATCTGATTTCTCTTAAGGAACAAAAAAAGGAGCGAAAGAGAGATAGCAGGGGAGGAGCATGAGCAAGGATAACATCACCCATCTGCCACCCACCAATCCAACACATGATGGGCTCATCCAACCTGCCACTCCCCCTGCACTTCAGTGTTGTCCCTAAGTGACCAAGGTGATGCTAGATTGTGTCAGCAATGATCTACATCAGTTATTAAAGAGGGCACATACAGGCTTGACACATTCGAGTGTGTTTTTTGACCATGTTGAAACATGAACAGAAGAGCTATGTGTTTAACAAACATAAGCAGATGTCAAGGAGTGCAAAAAATATGCCTCTTTCTAAGTCAGTATGTCTGTGTATTTGTGCCAACATATGCCCAGAACATGTGTATTTTGAGTAGTAAGCATGAGGACAAGTGAGAAAAGGAATAACAGCACTCTTCCCCCACCCCACCCCCAAAACGCCTGTTGTAATTTCAGTAAGTTAAAAGCATTTTAATATCACAAGATCTCACATCTATTCAGGAGGCTAGGAGATGGACATGTTGATGTGGGTACCAAAGGGAGAAGCCCAAGAGAATGTGGGGATGTGGGCAGACCAAAGTCATGGGGTCACTCTTTCACTGGAAGGTAACATCAACTCTCCTTGATTTAAAAATTTAAGACCAGAAACAAACAAAAGAACTAAGTCCTGCTGCCTGATTGGCCTGAGATGGAACGTTGGTCTTTTTCTGCCTTGATGTTTCTAAATGAAACAACAGTTCTTCTTAAGTCTTGAACCTGTGGGCTCTCCTGGTTCTCAGGCCTCTATACTCAAATTGGAACTATACCATCAGCACTCCTGGGCTTCCAGCTTGTTCATATTGACTGTAGACCTTGAGACTTCTCAGCCTCCATAGTAGCATGAGACCATTCTTTATAATAAATTGCTTCATATGTATTTGTTTATTTGCTTGTAAACTATCTCCCCCACTAGAGGATAATGCTATGAGTAGAGACCTTTTGTCTATTTAGTTTGCTTCTGTATTCCCAGTACTGGAACGGTGTCTAGCAGATAGTAGGCATTAAATAAGTATTTGTGAACTATAAAAAAAATAAAAATAAAAATGAGCTGATCTCATGTGGGAGGGGCCAAGTCCCCAGATGGGAGGGGACCTCAGGGGAGGAAGAGGATCTAGTAGGGGTGGGGCGGAGCAGGGGGGTGAGGGAAGACTTTCTAGAGAGGATTCCCAAGCTGAGCCTTGCAGGGAGAGAAGAAATGCATCACACTAGAGAAGGTGTGTGCACAAGGGCACCCAAACATGGTGATGAGAAACTCGAACACTTTGGCAGACTGAAAATTTTCTATTTCAAGTTCATGTCAGTACCTCACTAAAATAAAGGAATAGGAGGGAAACACGAACTAATCTCAAGAAATATCCTTTGAGGGTAGAACAGAAATGTATAAATGGGTTAAACTTGGAAAGTGACTTTAAAATAGGAGAAGATAGAATTCAGCCAGGAATCTTGAAGGGAGCTAATGTAAAGCAGATAGTTTGGAATATTACATTAGAAAGGTGGATGAGGTGAGATTCCTCATAAAATGGTAGAAACAGACTTAACAATGGGCCAGGGGAATAGCCTTCAGGCACCCTGAGCAAGGGAGGGCGCCAGAAAATAGCATTTAAACAGTTGCTGTGTGCCAGATGCTGGACTAGGCATTTCATACGTGTATTATTTAACCTACAGCTTCCCTGGTGGCTCAGTGGTAAAGAATCCACCTGCCAATACAGGAGACGCAGGTTCACAGATTCTTGAAGTCACTGGGGGTTCTCTGGACTTTACAGGAGTGCCAACCTAAACCTGATGCAGACAGTCTGAGAGACGTGGATTTTAACAAAAGAGGTTTAGATGGGGTAGAGCCCAAGAGACCCTGAGAGACTTCTGCAGGTCTTTGTTGAACTACTGGGAACTCCCTTAAAGAGAGGAACTATTGTTGAGTAGAGTTAGCTGATAACTTCCAGTGTCTTAGGACATTCTGCTAAGGTGGTAATGTAATTCCAGAAATACTGATTACTAGAGTGAGAGGTAATTATGAGATTATCTGGTACATTTGGAGGGGAAAAAAGTGCCTAAACCAGACAACAAGAGTGGGAGGAGGTAAAACAAAGAATACTGGCAAAGACCATGAAAAGGGTATAAACATGGACCATCCAACCAAAAGAGAAAAATCACTACTGATGATGATTCTGCCTTCCTCTGACCAAAAGGCAGGATGCTCTTTATCAAGTTAGGAATTTGAAAACAATGTATACATGACCAGATGTTATTAATACTAAGCGTATAACTTCATGGTGTGGTCCATGCTCCAAACCACAATATATCCACTAGTGAACAAAATATAGTGCAGACAATAGCATGTGCTATAAAAATAATCCAATTTTTATCATTGCTATATTTTTTATTGACTAAAATTTCTGTTAGGCTTTTCAAATACTGAGTATCCTAACGTGACAAATTATCTCCATCTGTTTTATCTTTATTATCTTCATTGCATCTGATTTCAATATCCAGGCGCTTTTTCCAGAACATTGAGATGGTCTTACTTCATTATAACCAGGCTATTGTTGTTCAGTTGCTAAGTCATGTCCCACTCTTTGCAACCCCATGGACTGCAGCATTCCAGACTCCCCTGTCCTTCACCATCTCCCAGAACTTGCTCAAACTAACATCCATTGAGTTGGTGATGCTATCTAACCATCTCATCCTCTGCTGCCCCCTCTCCTTTTCCCTTTAATATTAACCAGGTAAGTTATTTAAATTCCCTGAGTCTTCATTTGCTTATCCACGAATCGATATTTGGAAAGTGTCTCATAGGGTGTTTATGAATATAAAGAGCAAATGTATGTGAAAGACTTTTTGTACTTTCTTGCATTCAATAGATGCTCAATGCATTATGATTACTATTACAGTATTTTGAGTAGCAGTAGACACCTGGGTATCAGGTAACCCATCCATAGGCTCATAAGAGATATTTAATAATTATTTTTAAGATTTTAAATCTGGGGGAATGGATTCACAGAGTAACGTCACAAAAATTTTGATAGACTACATTTTATGTTGACATTTTCTTATAGCTTTTTGGGCAAATATATTTTTATTTTGCAAAAATTTGTATCTCCACTCCCTTTAGAGCCACAAATGGTCATCCTTACGTGTGTGCGCCAAGGGGAAGTGGGTTTTCTTCATTACCTGTTCTTCTATAACACAGATTTTCAATGTTGACTAATGAACAGTCCTCACACTAACATTATTTGATCCTATCCTACAAATGAGCACATTGTCAATTGCATAGAGCATAAGAGAAATCTAGAAAACTGTAAAAGGAAAAAAAAAAGATAAGCTTGGAAAAACATGAATAGTTTTTGCTTCTTCTTTCAAATATGATTTCTTTTTTTAAAAAAATTCTTTTGTTTATTTACTTTTGGCTGTGCTGGGTCTTCGTTGTCGTGCAGGCTTTTCCCTAGTTGCGGCTCACAGATTGCTTATGGCAGTGGCTTCTATTTTTGCAGATCACAGGCTCTAGGGTGCTAGGGCTTCAGTAGTTGTGGCACATGGGCTCAGTAGTTGCAGCTCACAGGCTGTAGGGCACAGGCTCAGCAGTTGTGGCCCACAGGCTTAGTTGCTGCATGGCATGTGGGATTTTCCTGGACCAGGGATCGAAACTGTGTCTCCTGAATTGGCAGGCAGACTCCTCATCACTGAGCCACCAGGGAAGCCCGATTTCTTTTTTTTCTCTGGTAGACAGGGTAGAGACAAAGAAAAAGGTGCAATTTCAGAGCAGCATCTGCAGTGATATGCATATGAGAACAGGCCATGGTCTTGTTCTAGCCTCCATGACATCGCTATGGCGAGAGAAAATGTGTGTAACTGAGGCCAGAATAAGCCTTCTTTCTTATAATCTGTCTTTGACCCTGAATTATTTACTATTCTCAGTAGAACAATACAGATCAGTGTGACTGACATCACAAGAACCAATGATTTTACTTTCATGGAAACGTTTCAAAAAGTCACAGTGGATGTGCTAACCCAGCTGGGGACACAGGTACAATTTTCTTCTCTCCGTATCATCTTTTCTGACTAGACAGGCAGCTGAATGACTCTGTAAGTGAGAGACCATTGTGATAGGAAACCAGGTGACAATTTGCCTCATACAGGATGGAATTGACACACAATCACCTTGGAGAGATGCAAATGCCAAAAACACAGTTGGAATTTTGATGAGTAATAATTATTAAATCTGAATAATTGAGTATATCTATTCTTAGGAATTATTTGACCCAATAATTATTACCCAAGAAAATTAAGTGTATGTTTGAAATCCACATTTTATCGCCAATAACGAGCCTGTCAATTCCATCCCATTAGCCAGTTTTCCTTACAGGCTAACGTTAATATTAAAAAGACACTGGAAATCAGTTCATAACCATATATACTTATAGAATCTATGGATTATAAACTATCAAAATAAGTGACTACTTACATATGGAACATCTAACAACCTGATTCACTTAAAAAACAAATATAATCCGGCCAGATAGCATTTCACACCTTTCATTCCAACAGTTGCATGACAAGAAAAGAAAAAGCATTTAGCATTATGCATTTCTCTCAGCACTGAGAATAGGGGAGCGTGCTAGTTTGTGGCAACAGAAGTGCAGTAGAAAGTACAGAAGTCTTGCAGTTAGACAGCCTGGTTCAAATCTGTCATGATTCAAATCCATGACCTTAAGAAAGTTATTCGTTTACTATTTTAAAGCTTATTTTATTCAACTTTGAAAAGAGAGAGGAGAGACATCATAATCAACTAAGAGGGTTGTGAAAATAAAATAAGATACATAACCTGTAATATGTAAAATATGAAATGTGTTTGGCCCATCATGGAAGTTCAGTCACTTCAGATCCCTTCCTCTATTCGTGTGAGAGATTGCTGACTCCAGATTTGGGTGCATATGCCCAGACCACAAGTCTTGAGTATTGTAAATGCCATTGCTCCCCTTAATTCTCACAACCATTTTATTCTCATAACCATTTCATTTCCTTGGTTATGAGGAAACTGAAGATCTGAGAAAGAAAGACCCTTGCCCAGTTCACAGAGGTGGTCAATAATGGAGGCAGGACTGAACTCAATCTGAGTTGGAGTCACTAGCTGTTTTACATCTCCCAACAGGAGGAATCTGCTTCACTGGGCAACTTCACTAGAGTCCCAGGGCACTACATCAATACAAGAAAAGTAAAAGAAAATCAAAATTAAGCCATTTAACTAATAATTGATGCCAAGCTATATGTAGAGTAGAATTCAGCAGTCACGTGGATTTTTCAAAATAAACTGATATTTCAATAATATTTTTTGCTTGTAGCAGCTACTTTATGCTGTGTTTCCCTATTCACTGGCATTAAAAATTTTGTTATTGCCACAAGACAACTTTAAAAGGAAAGTTGAGAAGAGCACCAAGCTGGGGCAGAAACAGACAAGTCACCAGGCAGAAGCAGGAATTACCCAAAGCTGGCCGATGCCGGAAACAGCTACAGCAGCTTTCATTTCATTTAGCTCATCTTATTTCAGCCATCAAACCAGGCGGATAGAGGAACTGAGACAGAGTTCCCTGAAACTGAGTTCCCCTGCCAAGGCTATGATTCATCTCTCTGTCCAAGATTTATGCCCTTTCTTGTCCTGCCCCTACTCTCCTAAGAACTGAAGGTTATTAAAGAAAAAGGGGGGATGAAACCAAGCAGGACCCCATAAGGCCTTCCCAGGTCCAAAAACCGCTCTGTGCTCTCTGTCTCCTGTTTGTAGGAAAAAGGCTTAGTTTCTGGGCATTCCCAAGTTCCAAAGAGCAGAGTCAAACAGCTGAGGATTAGTACAACAGAGTCACTGGACTCTAGGTCCTCTTAAAGGGATGTAGACAACAATCTGATGCATATCTTAGAGTCATTCTGCAGAAACTAAGACCCTCATCCAGGTGGAGGATGGTGATTACATGCTGACCACAAGCTCTAGACCCCTGATGGGTTGCAATGCATCACCCTGATACCTCACAACCAACCAATCAGAAGAAGGTCCGTGAGCTGATCACGCCTCCTATGGCTCTCTCCCCTAAAACTGTCTTTAAAAACACTTGCCCGAAAGCCAAAAGGGGCTTCAGTTCTTTTGAGCATGCGTACCCTGCAAATAAACCCTGACTTTGCTGCAAATACCTGCTGTCACACTTAGCTTTCTGCACTGAAGGCACACAAGCCCTTGCTCAGTAACAGAACAATTAAAGCATAAGGTTATCTTTGCATGTTAAGTCGCTCCAGTGGTGTCTGACTCTTTGCGACCCTATGTACTGCAGCCCACCAGGCTCCTCTGTCAATGGGATTCTCCAGATAAAAATACTGGAATGCGTTGCCAAGCCCTTCTCCAGGGGATCTTCCCAGCCCAGGGATCAAACTCACACCTCTTACATCTCCTACATTGACAGGCAGGTTCTTTACCACTAGCACCACTTGGGAAGCCCAAAGTTATCTTTAGGATTTTGCCAAATATTTCTCTCAAGAAGAGATGATTCAGACTTGTTATATCATTGTGTTATTCACAAGGTCAAGGGCAGCCCTTAGTGACATGTTAGACCATGTACTAAGACTGGAGGTCCTAAACTGACAACTTTCAGGTAAACAGCATGAATTTTATTAGCAATCAGCCCATGAAAAAGAACACATTGATTTAAACTCCAAACCAATTTTTATGAATAAGCATTAAAAATAGATCATAGAGATTTTATTTAGGATGATCAGATAAAAATATAAGACAGAAAAGGAAAAGTTCTAGATTTCAATTAATTTGTTTTCCATATGGGTCAGTTAGCATAGATCATTGTTTTTCAAATCACCAGTCATATAGTCTGTTTAGTGGCACTGTCAGTTATTTTAAAATAGAATAGAATAGAGTATATTGCCTATAGTAATAGTAAGTATTGTGGTACAGTTTTACTTGTTATATATGTAAATGTGCAAGTACATTGGTTAGTACTGGGTCACACTCTCTAAGATTTCTGAGTGTGTGTTACAACAAAATTTAAAGGTTACTGATCTAGACGGTGATCAGATGGTAAAGAATCTGTCTGCAATATAGGAGATGCAAGAGATAGAGGTTTGATCCCTGGACTGGGAAGATCCCCTGGAGAGGGGAAAGGCTGCCCACTCCAGCATTCTTGTTTGTTTGTTTGTTTAGAGTATGTAAATTTACTGGTTTATTAAAAGACATTATCTTAGGGGTGGGGAAGGAGAGGGTAGGACAAAAGGAAAGTGTAGCCTGGAAACACATACACTACTGTAGGTAAAACAGATAGCCAGCAGGGTTTGCTGCATGACTCAGGGAACTCAAACCAGGGCAACTCAGAGGGGTGGGATGGGGTGGGAGGTGGGAGGGAGGGGACGCATGTATACCCACGGCTGACCCACGATACTCAGCAGAAACCAACACAACACAGCAAAGCAACCATCCTTCAATGAAAAATAAGTTTAAATAAATAAATAAAATTTACACAGAAAATTTTTAAAAGACATTATCCTATATTCCATATATATGTACCATATTATATTTGTTTTTCTCTTTCTGATTGACTTCACTCTGAATAACAGACTCTCAGTTCATTCACCTCATTAGAACTGTCTCAAATTCATTCTTTTTATAGCTGGGTAATATTCCATTGCATATATGTACCACATCTTCTTGATCCATTCATCTGTCAATGGAAATCACAGTGCACTGAGCTCTCCTGTCAAGGAGTCCCAGGAACGCCTACCCCTGACATCCCAGCCGTTTATCCCACTCACATGCATATGGCCTTGCCATTCCAGTATTCTTGCCTGGAGAATTCCATGAACAGAGGAGCCTGACGTACTATAGTCCGTAAGGTTGCAAAGAGTTGGACACAGCTGAGTGACTAACACTCAACTGCACTGATTTAGATAAAATTTAAGGTGACTTTCAGCTCCGAAAACCACATGATTCTGCTTTGGTCCAAACTGGTAGCATCCAGATCAACTTTTTGCAGACCCAGAGCTTCCTGGAGGTTGCTCAGGATAGAGGTTTTCAGGGATGGGCCTCAGAAGGGGTGATGTAACAGAGCTGCAGTCCACCAAGTCCAGGGCAGCTCCACTCTCTTCTCAGGCATATTTTGTATTGTTAAGCAAAGAAATAACTCAAGGCCTACGGTGTGGGCATATGCCCCCACATCTGGAGTCAGTGATCTCCCACACAAGCAGGGGAAGGGTTATTGAAGCGACTGCACTCTCACGATGAGCCAAACAGTATATATTTTATGTATTACAGCTATACATGTTCTTTTCACAACCCTCTTATTTGATTATAGTTGAGCCTCCACTCCCTCTTTTCATAGTTGAATAAAATAAGCTTTAGAATAGTACATGAGTAACTTTCTTAAGGTCGTGGATTTGAATCATGACGGATTTGAACCAGGCTGTCTAACTGTAAGCCTTCTGTACTTTCCACTGCACTGCTGTCTCCGCAGATTAGCGTATTCTGCTCATCCCCAGTGCTGAGAGAAATGCACGATGCTCAGTACTTTTAAAAAACGCAATTTGAATCTTCTTAGAGATGACTAAGGGTTTGGGGAGCTGGGTGGAACCAAATATTCCTGTTGGAAAACCTTTAAATGAGGAGTGGAAGAAGAAGAAAAGGCAAGAATGTAGAGAGAATGGTAGACAGATAAGGTCCCTGCTACCAGATACATTCTTTCAGAACTACACGCTGAGAAACAAAGTTTAAAAGCAGGGGGTGGGGGTGGGGTGGGAATGCTGAATTCAGCTTTCACAAAGCAATGAACAGCTGGAGTGTTTCTGCATGATTTACCCTAATGTAACAAGTTTGGAATTTTTAAGTTTTGGGGAGGAGAGAGGAGATGAAGTTCATGTTAGTTCTTGGTTATCTTTGTAGTAGTTACCCTTTGACACCTAGGAATCTTCAGCTTGAGAATCTATATAATTGTGAGTCATCCTCAGAGCTTAGAGCATTAACACTCCCACCTAAGGACCCTTGGCCCATCGAAAGGGACCTCTGGGGTGTGGAGGTGGGTCTTGGCTTTCTGGGCACAGCCCACACCTCTTCACCAAGCACTGGAGTAGCATTTCAATGAGGACAAGTTCACAGGAGAAAACTTCCTCAAACACTGAGCTTCTGGTTCATTCAAATTTCTATCTGGGGGTTCCTGGAAAACACCGGGGAGATGGGACAGATGTGCCAGCAGACCACGAGCATCTGGAGGGTTTAGCTGAGTGGTTCAGCATCCATTCCAGAGGTTTGATGACCTCTTCTCATCTGCAGTGACAGAAACTTCTATTTCCAGACTGACAGGGCCCCAACCAGCCAGGCCACAGTTCTGGGTGGAAGGTGAATGGTACTGTTACAGTCTTGCTGCGTTTTAAAGATTTTGCTCAGGCAGGAAATTGGCCTGAGTAAATGATGAAGCTCCTGGATTTGATTCCAATGCCCCCGTGAGATAGTTTCAGTGCCCGTGAGGGGAGGGTAAAGACGGTGTGATTCGCCCCAATCAAGAGACTAAATAGCAGCTGTTCCCATAGGCAAGCAGTACAAATGACTCTGCTTCTGAGATAGGCTTACAACAAATCCAAACTAATCTTTGTGAAACTGTGCTCTAAATGATTAGTGTTAACAAGCATTTACTAAGACAGTTGCATTATTTTCTCTCCTCAGGATTTCAGAGCCCAGCAAACCCCTCTCACCCGCCCTTCTCCTTGATTTGTCATTCCACTGCAGCATCTTTTTTGCACTTCTACAAAGAAAAAAAATGCCAAGAATCTGCACAAAGATGAGGCTGTTAGAAAAAAAGAAAAAACGTCATTCCTATTCAGGGCATGGACTGTAGATTCCACCCAATTATTTAGGAGAAATCAGTAGGTGACTTTGAGCCACAGGAGTTATGCAGGCAGACCAGATCCTTGAATCTATCATCTCTTAACATTCAGGAGGTGAGAGAATGAGCTAGAAGTCCAGCTCAAGGTCTCAGGCTGTCTGTAAGATTTCTCTTCTTTCTGCCAATGGCTTCTTAATTTAAACAGAGCCGGCTTTCCTAAAGGTTTTCTTCCATTATCCTATTCTATACCAGAATTGCATCCCACGGCCTCTAAATTCTATATGATCCAAATCTGGCCCAACTTGGTCACTTTTGTAATCTGATAAAGAATTATGTACAGGTCGTGATAAATGATTGATTAAAAAACAAAGAGGTGTCCATCATCCACCCAAATGATATTGGAGAACTATTGAGACATGTGGCTATTTTTATCTTGCCTCCATAAAAATAAAATAAAATTTTTTTTATGGTGGCAACTTGATAGTTGAGAAAGAGGGAAAACAACAATTGGAGGAATAGAAGAAGGAAGTTTTGACTATTTCAATGAGGGAGAAAGGGCAGTTAAGTATGGATGAGGCCCTTTGCTGTTCACCTGAAACTATCACAACATTGCTACCTGGCTATGCGTGTGTGTGTGTGCGTGCTGAGTTGCTTCAGTCGTGTCTGACTCTGTGCGACCCTATGGATTGTAGCCTGCCAGGCTCCTCTGTCTGTGGGATTCACCAGGCAAGAATACTGGAATGGGTAGCCATTCCCATCTCCAGAGGATCTTTTCTTCCCAGGGATCGAACCCAGGTCTCTTGCATAGCAGGCAGATTCTTCACTGTCTGAGCCACCAAGGAAGCCCAGTATTCTTGCCTAAAGAATTCCATGGATAGAGGAGATGCTAACTGGTAAACCAGTACAAAATAAGAAGTTTTAAAAAATAAAATAAAATATTAATATTCAGTTTTAAATAAATAAAAGAAGACTGGAGAGGTTAGATGAATTACTACGTGGAAAATGTACCTGCTCTCTTTTCCTTAGATATTACTTAGACGTCTGTCAATACCCCTTACCCTCAATCTGTTGCTCTTCTGTACTTTTCCTCTTCTCCTCACGAGCACACAAATAAAGTTTAAAATGACACCTCAAGGTCAGGGTCCCAGCAAAAAATGTATCAGAAAACCGTACAATCTATAAAGAGCAGGATGAAGTAAGATGCCTGAGCTGTCATTCTGTCTGGGCCATTGTGACAGAGCTGCTATGGGAGCTCCTAAGTAAGTAGAGGCAAGGATCTTTCTCTCTTTTTAATATTTATTTGGCTATGCCGGATCTTAGTAGAGGCACACAGGATCTTCCTTGTGCCATGTGGAATCTTTCCTTGTGGGGTGCCGTGGCATGTGGGATCTTAGTTCTCCAACCAGGGATGGAACCTGTGTCCTCTGCATAGCAAGGTGGAGTCTTTACCACTGCACCAACAGGAAAGTCCCAAGAATAACTTTTTGTTCAATACATCTTCCCTCCCAGCCAGTTTTGCAGTATACCTATATATATTATATGTATACAATTGCCTCTGTCAAGAGAAATAGGGACAATAAAATGGTTTGCAGTTTTGTTGTCAAACCACAAAAAATGGTATGGTTTTTGTCTCTTAGTTTCAAGGCAAGTATCAGTACAATGTAAACCTGGGTTTCTTCACTCATTGATTTCTTCTATTGAATGGATCTTTCATTCATTTGTTGGGGTTTGCTTCATCTCTTTTGACTGAAGTTTTTGCCTATGTAGCGCTTCTCTGCTTTTCACAAATTCTTGAGGCACGTCTCCCTATCTGCAGTTTTTGAATCAAGAGCAACCTGATGGCTCTACTCACAAATGCTCTGACTTTTCTGAAAGGTTCAAGAACAAGGTTTCAACCAACTCCCTTTTACACTGAAATTTCTCTGGAGAAATCATGGTTCTGGGAGCTAAGACTCAGAGCAAGAAACAAACATAAAACTATGTTTGTGTGACACAGAGCCAGTCACTTTTTAATTAATTAATCAATTGTTCATCAAGAAAAATATTCTAGCCAATGAATATGTCTATCAGAAAAGCTGTTTGGAAAATTCTTCGAAAAGAAAGCCATCATGTATGTGATTTTTGTTTATTATTTGTCCTAATAGATATGGACTTAGAAATACAGACATTAGTTAGAGATATGTGGAAGAAATAACAGATGAAAGAAATTCAATTAGTATTTCATGGGGTCTGGAAAAAATGTGTTTTCAGTGAATATTCTATGGATGTAGTGAATAAAAAATTATGAATTTGTATATGTATGTCTTAAAAGACACTTGCTCCTTGGAGGAAAAGCTATGACAAACTTAGCATATTGAAAAGCAGAGGTGTCACTTTGCCAAAAACGATCTGTCTAGTCAAAGCTATGGTTTTCCCAGTAGTCATGTACAGATGTGAGAGCTGGACCATAAAGAAGCCTGAGTGCCAAAGAGTCTAGTCCCTTGGACTGCAAGGAGACCAAACCAGTCCATCCTAAAGGAAATTAACCCTGAATATTCATTGGAAAGACTGACGCTGAAGCTGAGGCTCCAATACTTTGGCCACCTGATGCAAAGAGCCAACTCATTGGAAAAGACCCCGATGCTCAGAAAGATTGAGGGTAGGAGGAGAAGGGGATGACAGAGGATGAGATGGTTGGATGGCATCACCAACTCAATGGACATGAGTTTGAGCAAACTCTGGGAACTGATAAAGGACAGGGAAGCCTGGTGTGCTGCAGTTCATGGGGTCACAAAGTGTTGGACACAACTGAACAACAGCAATGTCTTAACGAGATTTCAACAAAAGAAACATGACATAAGGTAACTAAGACAGATTTTTCTTTTAAAGTGAAAATTAGATTTTAATTTATTTTTATTCTTTGCTCTATGATTTCCCTGTGTCTTCCTTTGCCTTTCTCCTTTAAAGGGCAAAGTAACAAAATTCCAGAGTCCAGCTGGACTCTTTAAACTCAGTCTTCACTTAGCCCTTCCTGACATACACTCTGATGTAAAGGGAATCAACAGCTTTGTTTTTCCCAAGTTCTGCCTTTAGTCTACTCTCAATTAAAACATACAGGGACTGGTTATCCATATAGTGAAGTGTGTGGGATTTGACACTGTCCTCTTTCTTCCCTTTATTCCTAACTTTTTTTTTCTCATTAGCACTGCGCTCTGACCACAAACGAGGGAAGGGACACTAACAGCAGTTCAGTATTTTGGTAGAAAGATCAGCTGTAATAAAAATTAAAAGGAGTGTCTTGAATGAGGTACAAGATCATCTGGGGTTTTTTCATTTTTGTGATTAGGAGGTGATTAAGCTGTATTCTACCATAACCACCAGTAAAATGAAGATGGAAGAACTAACTCTCTTGAGCTGCAACATCTAATTGAATTCTGGGAATAGTCCAAAACAGGACCACTGTGTAAAGAGATAAACCAGGGTCTTCTGACTTCTCCTTTCTTCCCACCCACCTCTAATGAAGGGGTAGCTGCTCCGTGTAAATTTTTAAAAGCAAATTTGAATGTTCTTCCTCTACTAATAAGCACCCAGACGACCAAATACAGACATTACTCACACAATATGAGCACTGCTGAAACTACAAACACATCATTTTCTATTGCAAGCTGAGAAAGAAACAGCTATTTTTATGAATCTGTGGAGTGGTTTGATCGTGTACAAAAGGAGAGAGTGAAAATCGCACCAGGGTGAAAATCATATTACACACATGAGGGAGATAACTTAAAAGTCTGTGCACAAGTATTAGCTATGGAATGAAGTTCATTTGAGCCCTTGGCTGCAGCAATGTACTCTAGGATTTTTCACTAGAAATATATTGTGAAGAAGTAAATATTTTGTGTTTGATGTCATGATGGTGATTATTTTTTGGTCTTTGTTTTCTGTATTATTTTATATTGGTTGTTATTAGGACTTTGTCAAGAAATGTATTTGAATAACTAATAACTGGTGACTACTCTTCTAAGAGTTAACCCCCCTCTTATAAAAGCAAAAGCAGAATTTTATATATAACTACTTCCTTGGTGTGGTTCACATTCATTATGGCATTGGAAAAGGTTAGAGAAAGCCATGGGGTGTTGTTTTTAGGATTAAATGAAATAACATAAAAAACAAATTTGAAATGATGGCCACACACTAGATGCTCTATAAATGTTAGCTGTAAAGGGTAATATATTTCCAAAGCCTGATGTTTCTTTTTCCTAAATGAACTGTTCCACTTTTGCTTTTCCGTTTTTCCTCATTAGTGATGTTGGGATGAGTAATTAATTGGTCCAGCCCCTTTCAATCTTTGTCTGTCTGCCTGTCTCTCTCTCTCACTTTCCATATATAAAATGCATTATGTAAAGTTCAAAATGAAAAAACCAACGTTACCAGTTAGAGAAGAACAACTTCTTGAGATTATTTTCAGAGAAAAATATACTAACCTTTTTTTGTTTGACCCATTAGATTTTCATTCATGTTCGGTGAAAAGGGAGGGAGGAGAAAAATAGAAAATTAAACCCTATACTATTTGCATTGGGAAACCTTTGAATTAACATAATGAACAACTTCATCATTAAGATAAAATGAACTTAGTTTCAGACATTGTAATCTCTGTCTCAATGTCCTCCATCTGCTTATTGCACTAAACTGTGTAAGTATGTATTACTGGGAAAAACTAATATTTATCTTGTAAAGTATGATTTTCTACTTGGAGAGTGCCTAGATTAAATGCCTAGTGATTAAAGGAAAATATCTGGTATCTTTCTAATACACCCATGTGTCTTTACTAACAATTGATCTGATGGAGAGTGATCACTTTAATATTTCAGGAGATTAGGTTTAGATATGCATATGCATACACATGTATATATATACATACAATGTGTGTGCTCAGTTGTTCAGTCATGTCCAACTGTTTGCAACTCCATGGCCTGTAGCTGCCAGACTCCTCTGTCCATGGAAATTCTCCAGCCAAGAATATTGGAGTAGCTTACCATGCCCTCCTCCAGAGGATCTTCCCAACCCAGGGATCGAACCCAGGTCTCCCACATTGCAGGCAGATTCTTTACCGTCTGAGCCACCAGGGAAGCCCATACATACACATACACACACATATATAGACTTATGCACATATCCACATGTACCCATACAAACACGTATGTACAAAGAAAGAAAATTATACCAAAAATACAGTGTCCTTTTAAAAAAAATTATCAGATCTCACAATTGATGTTTTCGGCAATCCTATCTATGCATGCAAGGACCACCTGGACAAGACATACAACGTTTCTGTTACTGGAAAAGTACCGTTGAGTGCCTTTCCAAATTCCCATTCTCCAGAGACCAGTTACTTTCTAAGTTCGATCACTGCAGACAAGTTTAGTCTGTCCTTGGAATTCAAATGGGTGGAAAAATGCAGTATGTTTTCTTATGTCTCTGGCTTCCTTTACTCAACATAATGATCATTTTATGTTGTTGAGTTTATCCTAATTTGTTTCTTTTTATTGGCACAATATATGAATAATCCAAAAATTATTTACCCATGTTTCTCTTGATAAATATTTGGTTTGTTTTTCTTTTCTGGCTATTCACAATGAAGCTAATATCAACATCTTATAAAAGACATTGTTTGGACATATGTTTTTAGTTTTCTTGAATAAATACCTAGAAGTGAAATTACTGGATTAAGGGTAAGAACATGTCTAACTTTATAAGAAGCTGCCAAACTGTTTCCAGTATGGTTGGATCACTCCTATCAGTGAAGTATTAGTGATCCAAATGTTCCACATTCTTGCAAATATTTGGAATTGCTAGTCTTTTTTCTTTTTGGTCTCATAATTGGTGTAAAATAGTACCTCATTATGGATTTAATTTGTTTTTCCCTTGTAACTAATGGTGTTGAATGTATATTAATATGTTTATTGACCTTTTTGAGAAATATATATTTAAATCATTTAATCATTTTATATTAGTTTTCGTTTTCCTTTTATTGTTGTTTTGTAGAAGTTCTTTATGTATTTTGGATAAAATGCTTTTGTGAAATCTATCCATTACAGGTACATTTTTCTAGGCTTAGACCTGCATTTCCACGTTTAATGGAGTGTACAGTAAGAAGACTATTTTAATTTAGATGAATTCCAATTTGTTCATTTGTATTTTATCTGAGAAATCTTTGCCTGTCTCAAAATAACAAAAATACCCCTCTATGTTTCCTGCTAAAAAGCTAAATGATCAAAAATTAGTTATCTGTGTGTGGGTGACCCTTTTCCTGGACTATTCTGTTACACTGATTCATTTTTTTGTCTGAATACCAATACTACACTCCCTTGATTACTGCCACTTAATATGTTTTACAATTATATAATGTTAATCCCCCAACTTTATGCTAATATTGTAAAGTAATTAGCCTCCAATTAAAATAAATTGATTAGTTTTTAAAAAGTGGTTTGACTACTCAAGGTACTTTGTATTTCATATGAAATTTAGAATCAACTTATCAATGTCAATTTCTACCAAAGCTGCCCCATATGGGATATTGACAGGACTACAGTTATATGATAGATGAATCTAGGGAAAATTGACAGTTTAAAAATACTGAGATTTCTGATCTGTGTACAGGGTATATCTTTCCATATATTTAGACTCTTTCATTTTTCTCAGGAATATTTTGTAATTTTCAGTGTACAAATCTTGAAAACTTCAAGTTAAATCTATCCTTTCATATTTTTGATGCCATTATAAATGGTACTGTTTTTCTCATATCTATTTCCAGTTGCTCACTGATAGCATATAAAAGTATAATGGATTAATTATACATAGATCTTATATTATGCAAGGATGCTAAACTCGCTCATTGGTCTCATGGCTTTATATAGATTCCACTGGATTTTCTACATAGACAGTTATGTCATCTGTGAGTAAAGACAGTTTTACTTCTTTCTTTGCCTTTTGTTTCTTTTTCTTGCCTAAATGCACGGGCTAGACTCTTACATACAATGCTGAGAGAAAAGGATGAGAGTGAGCGTTCTTATTTGTTGTCTGTTCCTTATTTTAGGGGGGAAGCATTTAGTGAAGTATCATGTTAATTGTATGTTTTTCCTAGATTCTCTTTATTGGGTTGGGGACATTCCATTCTATTTGTAGTTTCCTGAGGTTTTACATGAGAAATGAGTGTTGGATTTTATCAAATACTTTTTCTGTGCTTACTGAAATGACGATGTAGTGTAGTACTGGTTACATATAAATTTGTAAAATGACCATATAAATTTGTTAATATGTTCAAGTACATTCAGTAATTGATTTTCAGACATGAAAGCAACCTTGCCTTGAGTGGGATAAACTCCACTCAGTCCTGATGTATTATTATCTTTTTAACATATTGCTGAATTCAATTTGGTAACATTTTGTTTAGAAATGTCACACCTATGTTCACAAGAAATATTGTGAAAAGTTTCGTTTTCTTGTAATGTGTTTGTCTGGCTTTGGTAACAGGGTACAGCTGGCTCATAGAATGAGTTAGGAATGCCCTCTCCTTTTCAGTTGCCTGGAAAATTTTCTGTAGAAGTGCTATTAAATCCTTTCTTCTTTCTTTAGGTTTAATTTGTTGTTCTTTTCTTAGTTTACTAGGGTAAAGGCTAAAGTCATTGACTTGTGAGTTTTATTCATTTAATAACAAGCATTTAATGTTGCAGATTTTCCTCTTAATGAATGGTGCATTAACCAGATTGCACAAATTTTAACTACTTTAAATAATTTACTTTTAATCACTGTAATATTTTATCATCTGTATGCAGTCTTGATTTAATGATTTCTGTTTTCTGTGCTCTTAGTGGTTTTTGAATAAATTTCTACATGGATTATAATTGATTTGCTTTTTTGCAGAGATTTATTGATATCATTTTTAGTTTTTAGCAGTTTTAAGACCACTTAAAGATCATTCTATTTCCAAATGTTAAAAGCAAAAATGAACCCTATTATTTAATCATTTGAAATCATTCTATCTCTAAATATGAAAGACAATAATGAAACCTACTGTGTAGAAGATAATTGAACACACTTTTAGTTCCCATGCTTCCATTTAGTAGTGCTTGAATGCATTATCTATAATTTTAAACATTATTTTTATGTATAGTATGAGTACCCATTCTTTCAACTGTTGTTTTATGACATTTAGGTTTGTAATGTTTACAAAAGATTTACAAAAATTATTTTCACTTCCCTTCACAATTCACTGGCTTAATTAATCAATTCTTTACTATGATGATTTGCTCATTTTATGTTTTCTCTTTTGAATCACTTTTCAGGAAACCACAGTAAGTCTTTAGATAATTTTATTTCTAAAAAGTTTACAAAGTAGCACATTTTAAGACCTTGTTTTTATAGCCAAAAATTTAAAAACACATATCTACTTCTATTACCGTCACAAGAGAAAACAATTTGACTTTAAAATTTTTTAACCAAAAAACTTTTCCCCTCAAAACTTGGAAGATTGTCTAAAGAAAACTTTCATTGCCTTCCAATTACTCTCACAGTAGATGTTTTAGAAGAGATGTCTAAAATCAACCATTTTAAAAGAATTTTTAGATATCCAATTTGTCTTTCTCTCAGAATACATGTAAAATTTTTCTTAATTGTCATATTTCAAAATTTTGCCAAGATGGGTTTGAGTTTGGTTCCTTTTAAATTAGTTTTGCTTGGAATGGAAAGAGCCATGTTGATTTAAAAACATTGGTCATTTTTCCCCAGAGTACCTTCTTTCATAAATTATTGACTATCGCTTCTACTCCTATTTTTCTTCTCTTTTTCAAGACTATTCTATGGGTATGACATAAGTTTTTGCCTCAAAGTCTACCATCTTTCTGTCCTATGATCTATATTCTTAGAGGGTTTCTCTGGTTTGTCTTGAAGATTGAAAACTTCGATCTTCCAGGCTCTTTTGGTTTCTTGCTCTCTTTGACAAAGATTCGTATTTCTGTCTTTGTGCTTATTGTACCCTTGCAATTCTTTTTTCTCCGACTCAGCTCCTTCTCCATCACAATACATTTTACTCAGTTATTTGGCCTTCCTCTCACATGTCCTTCTGCATTCTACTAAGGCCTTCCAGGGTCTCCTAAAACCTTATTCTTGCTTCTCCAGAAAAATCACATTAAAAGATACGTCATTGTTTTGAATCTTTATAATGATGCTTGCTTTGTCTCTATTTGCCATGTTTTGTTTTGTTTTTTTTAACATACCAGCTATCCTGTAATGAGATTTCTAGCCGGAAATAATATTTTTTTTCAATAGAAATGTGTCCAGTTTGTCTGTAAGTCCAACAGTTCATCTAGATACCCAATTAACACAATCCGCTATACAGTACTATAATAGGCTTATCATACTTTTCACACAAGTAATACATTAAAACAAACACAAAAAATAAAACATTTTAAATCTTACAATACAGTACCCTGCAAAGTACAGTAATATATTACAACAGCTCACATACACAGTCTGGCCTCGAGTGAGCAGGTAAGGAGAGTCACTGGCTGAAAGATGGAGAGGAGGTGGGAGACGGGAGAGCTGAAGGATCACCAGTAACAGAAGGGAAGGGCAAGCTGCAATTTCACTCATGCCTGATGTTGATGGCACAGGTTCCTTGCTGAAGTCAAAGGCTCAACATTGAATCCAACTAACCTCCCTTTTCATATGACCCTATAGTGCAATTCTGGTTACCAGATTCTTTTCTTGGCATCTTCAGCCAATCACTGCCAGAATCATTTTTTCTATTCCCACATCCAGAGTCAGGTTCATAGACATGCATCTTTTCTTTAGAAACCAAGATTTCCATCCCCCCAAAAATAGGAATGCGTGTTCCCACCTTCAAAAGTTTACAACTTGAAGGTTCGTACATAGGGGACTTACTACAGATAGGCTATAACATCTCATCAAGTTAGTACTGAAACAACTGTCGAGCACATAATGTGTAACCATCTTAGGTATGGATGAGCAAACTGAGACCCAGAGAGGATACAGGACTTGCCTATTATCACACAATTAGCAACAGAGCTGGAGCTAGGATCGAAGTCTTCTGACTCCTAATATTTCTTCTAATCAGGCAATTTTTCTGATTGGGATTATAATACAGAAACGGTCCAATCTCAGGTACCTAGGGGAACTGGGGCAGAAAGATGTCACTACCATTTCAGAGCCCTTGCTTTTCAGATGACCACAGCCATCATTAGCAGAATCGGGCCTGTGTTATTTCTTTTACCATCCCTTCAGCGCTGATGGTCAAATAATAGACCAGAACCAGGTTCAACAGCCTCTGTATCACCAGGTGCTGTTTGAAATGAAGACCCTTAAGGCTTCACCTCCAACTGGCAGAATCAGGATCTGCATTTTAATAGGACCCTGAGGTGATCTGAAAAAACTTTAAAGCTTGAGAAGCTTCCACCTCAATTTAAAACGCCTTTTAAAGGGAGGCACAAAGAGAGAAAGCAAAAGATAGAGAAAGAAAGAGAGGGAAAGAAAAGTGCCACTAAAAGGTTCTCATTCCACTCGTGTTTAGTAGGAAACCAGGGACTTAGTCCCATTGTTTCCTTTCCTCTTCTTTTTCCTCCTTATTTTTTCCCCAGGCTTTTTTTGCGGCTGTTGCTGTTATTATACTGAAGAGCTACGTGAGACAGAGAGCTTGGCAGCCTTCCCACAATCCTCAGCATGTGGGAATAGCAAGTAACAAAGTGTTAGCCCCTGCCAACTGGTGGTTCCGTGTAAATGTCTCTGTTAACAACCAACACTGCTGCTAGCAGCCATCGGAGCAAAGCGGCAAATCTGTTCCTCTCTCCGGTGTGGGAAACACCACCGAAAAAGTCACCTCATTACTTGATTAAGATGTATCAATCCTGGAAATTGTTGATCTAGAACACCGAGTCTCTGACATTTAGTTCATTCTTGATTCAACAGAATAGTTTCATCCTGACTCTTACGTATTGCCTCCCAGTACTCCATGCCATGCAGAGAATGGTAGTAGTGAAACCTTTTTATGGGGGGAGAAGAAAAACTGTTTGGGGCCAAATTCTGTCTGCTGTCTCAAGACAGCCTTTCAGTAAGTCCTTGTGGCAAAAATGAGAAAAGATAAGATGGTTCTGAAAAGGTCAGGGTCCCAGAGATCACTGATGAGAGTTGGAAAATTCATTATTTTGTTGTAAGTGTCCTAATTCTATTTTGAAAACCACTGAGAATTTTCCTCCATATCTGAGGTACAAAGGCCCCACCCTACTTCCAGCCTGTTTAAATGCATTGTTAAAGATCCCCTGGAGAAGGAAATGGCAACCCACTGCAGTATTCTTGCCTGGAGAATTTCATGTGAAGAGGAACTCGTAGGCTACAGTCCATGTGGTCGCAAGTCAGACATGACTGAGCGACTATACAACAGCAACACAAAGGACAATTCTACCTGTACAGCCTCACACCCAAATTCCTCTCAATTTCTCCCCCCTCACCCACACAAGATGCAGTTTATCTTGTTCAGTCATTACCCACGTGGGGCGAGAGTGGATAGAATTTAGTGATAAGCTGCTTCTTTTGGTTATGATGTCACATCATCTCTTTAAGAGCAGCTGGTGGCCCACCTTCAGGGATCACTGGCACCAAGAGTTGAACCATAACAAAAAGATTCTTCCAAAAGTTCCAAAAGTTTGAGTTTTCTTTGAAAGCTAAGGTGAGAGGGAAGAACAGGATAACACCCCCAAGAAGTCATCTCATGGCTAGTTATTTTCAAGAAATACTTTCTAAATACTTGTAGCTGAAGTAAGTGGGTTCCACTTTCCTCCCAGAAACACCTTCCTTGATTTAAAAAGGATGGAAATTTGCTTTTAATTATCAGCTTCCTGTTGACGTTCAAGTAGAGCCATTTACCAAAATTTTGTGGTTTCCCTTTCATATTGCTACCTGGTCATGGTACGTATATAGAAACGCAGGGATGACTATTTAGAATGATATTTATCTTTCACAAACATGATGAAGTGAACTGAGTAGCAAGAAAGTATCATCTGTGACCATGTGTGAAAATGAAAGTATTAGTTGCATCCAACTCTTTGCGACCCCGTGGGCTGTAGCCCGCCAGGCTCCTCTGTCCGTGGAATTCTCCAGGCAAGAATACTGGAGTGGGTTGCCATTCCCTTCTCCCTTGGGATCTTCCCAACCCAGGGATCAAACCCAAGTCTCCTTCATTGCAGGCAGATTCTTTACCATCTGAGCCACCAGGGAAGTGTGTACTTCCAGAAAAGTAACCCTGCCACCCAAGGCTAAAGCACTGTGTACAAAACCATTCATTTAAATCTGATGCAGGGTTTGATCCCTGATTGGGGAACTAAGATCCCTCATGCCACATTGTGTGGCAAAAATAACACAAAACAGGGGAAAAAAAAAAAAAACAACATTCATTTGACCTCAGGTGTTAAAGAGAGCTGAGTTTACTTATTTGGTGTTAACATAGTGGAAGAACTATGATCCAGTATGAGAAAGAGACTTCAGTGGCTCACTTTTAGGATCCTAAGTACACAAATTTGTCTCTGCTGGCACAAATTTCTTCGTGATAAACCTTATGCTTTAGCCAGTTGGACTTGCTTCCATGCTTAACCACAATTTTCATTTTCCCATTTCCCATAGATTTGCTCATGCCTTTCTCTTTGCTTGGAATGCCTTTCCAACTCCTCTTGTCTCGGGGCAGGACACCTCAATGCCATCTCTTCTGTGAAGTTTTCTCTGATCCCTGTGGATTCTTCTTGGCTATGTGTACATTGCAACTTATCCAGCATTCTCTCAAAGAATTTTCATATTACTTTTATGCCCATTTTGCCTGCTGCATAGTGAATTCCTTAAAGGAATAATCATGCTAAATTCACTTTTATTGTCCCCCTGTCCAATAAGAATGTAGCATACAGTGGCCATTCAATATATGTTTCAAAGCGAGCCCTCATCTGAGAATACTCAGAATGGAAATTCTGAGTTTGAATTGAAATGGAAGGATTTTTTTTTTCCAAAATTCTGGAAGATTTGAATATACTATGTAAAATTAGTGATCAAAACATTGTTACTATTAAAACTTAGGTCCACAATGGAACAGGGCAAAAGGCTGAGAGAAGAGACAAAGGGAAAGAAGAGTTTTATCTGTGAGAATTATTTGGACAATTTTACTTTTCTGACCTTGAACTATAAGTTTCTAAGAAATCCACCTACACACGCTTCCCTGATGAAGTCAGCATGAGGCAGAGTGCTGGCCACAGTTTTTTATCTAAGCAGGAGCAAGTAACAACTGGTACAGTTTCAGCACTACAGTTAAATGAAAAATGGTTTGGCATAGACTTCAAACTATGTTAACATAATTGAGCACTGAGGTAGGGGTAGGGGGCAAATTTTATTCTACTTTTCTTTCTGGAAATAATTTGCTTTTTCTATATTTACAGTGTATCACAATCCTCTAAATACAGGTAGTAATAGATAGGTATATACATTCAGAGGGCTTCCCTGATAGCTCAGTTGGTAAAGAATCTGCCTGCAATGCAGGAGACCTGGGTTCAATCCCTGGGTTGGGAAGGTCCCCTGGAGAAGGGAAAGGCAACCCACTCCAGTATTCTGGCCTGGAGAATTCCACAGACAGAGGATCCTGGCTCCTCTCTCTCTATATATATATATATATGTGTGTGTGTGTCTGTGTGTGTGTGTGTGTGTCTCTATATATGTATGTCTCTATTTCCATCAGCAGTATGAAGTGATTAAAGAGGTTCATTTTCGATATAATGTTGAAAATCAAATAGTATTCAAAAATTGAAAATAGTATAGTCTGCTCAAAATACTACCGTCTTATGAAGATCTTTGGACTGAACCTGTGTATGCAGACAACAAAGGGTCATAGTTGTGCGTTTGCGATTTTAACTCACTTCTGTTATCATTTACTTTTAGCCTCTCTGGTATCCTATGTCGAACATCATAACAAATGCCTTGCATTTATATCAGATTGATGCTGTCTTCAGAACTCCATTATTCCCAATCTGAAACTGACCTATGAAAAGAGCACTGCATTCAGTTGATACATACAAATATTTTTTTCTATTTGAATGAATAAATGACGTAGAGACCAAGCATCTTGGGGATCCAGGGCCCAATTATTACACAGGACCCTTGAGGCACTGCCAAGCCACCTTCATATCAGGGTGAGAGAGAGGTCTCTCAGGTTCTCTCAGGACCAGCCCTGTCAGCATGCATAGATGTGGATCTCTGCCAGAGATAACCTCTCCCCACTATTGGTCCTGACAGGACTTAAATGTGAATCCTTCAGTTTGAGACAGATATGGGATCCTCTTACAAGGGTGGTTGTTGCTCTTCAGTCGCTTGGTCATGTCCAGCTCTTTGCAACCCCATGGACTGTAGCCCACCAGGCTCCTCTGTCCACAGGATTTTCCAGGCAAGAGTACTAGAGTAGGTTGCCATTTCCTCCTCCAGGGGGTCTTCCTGATCTAGACATCAAACCGGCCTCTCCTGTGTCTTCCTGCATTGGCAGGCAGATTCTTTTCCACTGAGCCACCAGGGAAGCCTGTGGAAAGATGTAAAATCCAACTGAGAAAAGAACATAGATTTAACATTATGATAAGCAGGATTAGTAAACAGGATCAGAACTTTTCATAAAGTTTTTGTTTTTTTTGGCTAAGTAATATCATTACAGAAAGTGCAAGTAAAAAGGAATAAAGCTAGAAAGGATGGGGAAATTCCAGCTAGAAGAGGAACAGTGCAATGAAAGAAGACTTAAACAAATGAAAATAAACCTTCCTCTATTTAAATCATTTTTTTGGTGACTGATATAAATGATAAATACAATGATTACTATTTGATAAAAATAATAAATAATATGTCAGACACTGTGCCAACCATTTTTCCTAGGGTTATCTGATTTAATCCTTTAAGAGAATCCTGGGAGGCATGTAATATTATTCTCATTTCAAAAATAAATAAAGGTTATAGATGTTAATTAACTTGCCCGAGATGATGGGGTTCAAGAAGGATGCAACTGTGATTGAAATTCTGGTCCGTCAGCCTCCAAGTCCCATGCTCTTCACACAATGCTGTTAATGTGGTGAACTTATGCTTTCAAATTGTGGTGCTGGAGAAGACTCTTGAGAGTCCGTTGGACTGCAAAGAGATCAAACATGTCCATCCTAAAGGAAAGCAACCCTGAATATTCGTTGGAAGGACTGATGCTGAAGACAAAGCTCCAATACTTTCACCACCTGAAGCAAAGAGCTTAATCATTGGAAAAGACCGTGATGCTGGGAAAGATTGAAGGCAGGAGGAGAAGGGGACGACAGAGGATGAGATGGTTGGATGGCATCACTGACTCAATGGACATGAGTTTCAGCACACTCAGGGATAGTGAAGGACAAGGAAGCCTGACGTGCTGCAGTCCATGGGGTCACAAAGAGTTGGACACGACTTAATGACTGAACAACAGAAACTTCACATAGAATGTGGCCTTTAATGTGGCCTTTCCTACTCCAATTTCCACTGTAAAATATAATAAAATTTAACAATAATTTTGGCAAGGCTGGCCATAAGACACACGAGCTTGGTCTTAAAAATTTTACAGAAAATAACACAGTATATCTGAATTCTAATACCTAACAATGCACTGAACTGGGCTTCCCTGGTGGCTCAGTGGTAAAGAATCCACCTGCAATGTAGGAAATTCTGGTTCGTTCCTTGGGTTGGGAAGATCCCCTGGAGGAGGGCATGGCAACCCACTCCAGTATTCTTGCCTAGGAAATCCCATGGACAGAGGAGTCTGGTGGGCTATGGTCCATGGGTTCGTGGAGTCGGACACGACTTAGTGACTGAATGACAATAGCAAACTGTGATGTGAATGTGGCTTAGAGGTGCTGACAAAGCACCTTCCCTCAGGTAGAGAATTTTTCTAGTTGGATTTTTATTTAATATTATCAACCACCATCAATTTGTCTGTAATAAGGATATAACAAGTAGGAGACCACTTTTCTAAATATCCTATGGAATTCAGCTGCCCATCAAATAATCTAGAAATTCTAAAGTTGTTTCTTTTATTCTTCCAGGATCGTTGATTATTAATGGACATTCATGAGTTTTGAAGAAAGAAACACTATTAATTTGGCTTTATGGGGGACCTTAAAAAATTGTGAAAGAGTCAAGAGAGATTGATGAAAGGAAAAGATTAATACCCGTGTAGTGCCAAGAGGGTGACTAATGCAATTACTTCCTTATGAAGCTGCAGCTCTCAAACTGTTGATTCTGATTTTAACAAAACAAACCAGATTTGAAGCCCATGCATTGACACTCTGCCCAAGAATATTTGAATATTCTTTTTACTGGAATTAGAAATTTTATTCCAGTAATGAGGAGAGCTTTCCCTACACAAATTAGGTAATTATCATACTTGTGAGCAAATTGGCTTTAGCCACAATGACTAATACATATGGGCACTGAGACTAAAATGTTACTACACAGTACTTTTTATTTAGTATAGAAATACTAATCAACCAGAAGTATAAAAACATAAGGAATTCATTTGTTATTGCCATTTCTCCATATTTATAACAATATAGTCATGAGTGGGTTTTGTGGTAATTATTTAACTTTCTTGATTTGAATTTGATGTGTTCACATAGCTTTTGTTTTCATTTTTTTCTCTTGTGTTTCTCTTCCTGGCTTAAACACAAATATATATATAATATATAAATAGATATATTTATTTTTATATAATATATATAATATATTATATATATAATATATAATATATATATTATATACAATAATTAGGTTACTGGGAATAAATTAATTGAATAATGCATTCTCATTATTTTATATACTTTGTATATATTATTATATAATTATATGTATTATTATATATAATAAATATTATATAAATTATAATTGTTATATTAATATATTATAATATATATAATATGGGCTTCCCTGGTGCCTCAGATGGTAAAGTGTCTGCCTACAATGCGGGAGACCCGAGTTCAATCCCTGGGTTGGGAGGATACTCTGGAGAAGGAAATGGCAACCCACTCCAGTATACTTGCCTGGAAAATCCCATGGATGGACGAGCATATATATATAAACAATATATATTATATATTTTGTAATATAGTAATATAATATTATATAATTATTATTATAGAATAATATTTATATTATTCATTCATTATAATATATTTATATAAAATGTAATATACAATATATAATAATATCATTTATAATATATAATATAAAATAATATATACAAAATATAATATATATGAAATATTTCATATATATTATTCATATATAGTATAATATATAATATATTATTTATTATTATATAACTATATATAATTATAACTATATAATTATAATTATATACACTTATATATATTAATATTAATATAACATATATTACATGTTATATAACATATATAACATGTAATATATATTAATACATTAATTATTATATTAATATATATACAATATATATTGTATATATTTTATATTATATATAATATATATTATATTTTATATTGCATATATATTTATATTTGCATTATACAAATATAATTATATTTTTATATATTATATATTAATATATATAATGTTTATTTGTATATATATTTGTATATATAATTGTATATAATTTATATTATTTTATATTTTTATATATAATTACATATATAGTATATATATTGTATATATAATATATTTTATTTATATATATATATTTATATTTTTATATATTTTATTAATATATATATTATATATTAACATAATGTGTATAATATATGATATATAATATATATTATATTCACAATATATATAATATAATATATTATATATTATATATATTAATAAATATATTAGTAATATAATTATATATTATAGATATTGTATATGTTGTATATTATATATAATATATATTATATATAATATATATTATATATAATATATATTATATATTGCATATTGTATATATAATTATATTTGTATTATACAAATATAATTATATTTGTGTATATTATATATAGTATGCATAATGCATATTTGTATATTTGTGTATATATTTGTATATATAATTGCATATATTGTATATTGCATATATTGTATATTGTATATATTTGTATATATAATTATATATATTGTATATATAATATATATATTTTATATATATTATATATTACATATTGTATATAAATATGTTATATATATTATGTAATAGATATTTTTATTTATATATATTATATTATATATAAATATGTTATATATATTATGTAATAGATATTTTTATTTATATACAATATATATTATATACTTTATAATTTATATATATAATATATATTATGTATATTACATGTATATATATTATATATTATATATAATTATAATATAAATATATTATAATTATATCTAATCATATAATTATATATTATATATATTATATATTATATAATTATATATAATATATATTAGTATATAATATATAGTGTATATTACATATTTACATATAATGCATATTATATATAAATATATATTTCTAATATAATATAATATATATATTATATAATAATATATAATATATAATTATAATATATACTAATATATATTATTTATAATTATATATAATATATATTAGTATTATCACATTATAATTTATTATATTATATTATATAAATAATGTATTATATACAATATAATATACATTATATATCATATATTAGATATTATGTTATATATTATATTGTATTATGTTACATATATATTATTTATAATAATTAATATATAATATATATTATAATATATATTATATAATAATATATATTATATATAATATAGATATAATTAATTGAATAATATATAATAATGAGAATGCATTATTTAATTAATTTAATCCCAGGAACCTTCATTGTTGTTGTTTAGTCCTTCAGTCATGTCCAACTTTTGCGACCCTGTGGTCTGTAGCCCACCAGGCTCTTCTGTCCATGGCGTTTCCCAGGCAAGAATACTGGAGTGGGTTGCTCTTTCCTTCTCCAGGGGATCTTCCCAAAACAGGAATCAAACCTCCGTCTCCTGCATTGGCAAGCGTATTCTTTACCATTGAGACAGCCTTATTGTTTCCTTTCAAATATAGCAGAAATCACATCTCCACTTCAGTAAAATAAGTGTTTCATTTTTTTTTCTGTTTTGAATTGAAGATATATCTATCAATGTCTTTTAGCTCCTCCTAAGACAAACTCACCTGTCCATCTTTAATACAGTCAGAAGGATTCCAAGAGAAAACTAGAAGAATATGAAAACAAAATTACCCTTATAAGACTGACAGAATAGCTAAAAGACTCATTTGAATTAATAATGAAATAGGCATTTTTTTAAAAAGTATCTCATTGTACTTTTGTGTCTCATTTACCTAATGACTAATGGTATTCAGTGTCCTTTCATGTGTATCTTTATTGGGAAAGTGTCTATTCAAACCCTTTGCCCTTTTTTAAGATACATAATTCATATTTTTATTATTGAATTATAAAGGTTCTTTATATATCATGGACACAAGTCCTTTAAGAGATATACAATTTGTGAATATATTTCCCCTTCTGTGAGTTGATTTTTCACTTTCTTGATTATGTCCTTTGAATCACAAAGCTTTTATTTTGATGAAGCACAATTTGTCTGTTATGTCTTTTGCCACTTGTACTTTTGAAGTTGTATCTAAGAAATTACTGCCTAATCCAAATTCATGAAGATTTACTCCTATGTTTTCTATGGGTTTTACATTTGGTCTGTTATCCATTTTGAGTTCATTTTTGTGTATATTATAAAGAGAAATCCACCTTCATTCTCTCAGATGGGTATTCAGTTGTCCCAGCACCATTTGTTGGAAAACACAGCCTCTTTTAATGAGCCCACCTGATTAAGGCTGACCTAACCAGGATAACAGGCAAGTTTGGCCTTGGAGTACAGAATGAAGCAGAGCAAAGGCTAATAGAGTTTTGCCAAGAGAACGCACTGGTAATAGCAAACACCCTATTACAACAACACAAGAGAAGACTCTACACGTGGACATCCCCAGATGGTCAACACCGAAATCAGATTGATTATATTCTTTGCAGCCAAAGATGGAGAAGCTCTATACAGTCAGCAAAAACAAGACCGGGAGCAGACTGTGGCTCAGATCATGAACTGCTTATTGCCAAATTCAGACTTAAATTGAAGAAAGTAGGAAAAACCACTAGTCCATTCAGGTATGACCTAGATCAAATCCCTTATGAGTATACAGTGGAAGTGACAAATAGATTTAAGGGACTAGACCTGATAGAGTGCCTGATGAACTATGGACAGAGGTTCGTGACATTGTACAGGAGACAGGGATCAAGAAAATCCCCATGGAAAAGAAATGCAAAAAAGCAAAATGGCTGCCTGAGGAGGCCTTACAGATAGCTGGGAAGAGAAGAGAAGTGAAAAGCAAAGGAGAAAAGGAAAGATATTCCCATCTGAATGCAGAGTTCCAAAGAATAGCAAGGAGAGATAAGAAAGCCTTCCTCAGCGATCAATGCAAAGAAATAGAGGAAAACAACAGATTGGGAAAGACTAGAGATCTCTTCAAGAAAATTAGAGATACCAAAGGAACATTTCATGCAAAGACAGGCTCGATAAAGGACAGAAATGGTATGGACCTAACAGAAGCAGAAGATATTAAGAAGAGGTGGCGAGAATACACAGAAGAACTGTACAAAAAAGATCTTCACGACCCAGATAATCACGATGGTGTGATCACTCACCTAGAGCCAGACATCCTGGTATGTGAAGTCAAGTGGGCCTTAGAAAGCATCACTATGAACAAAGCTAGTGGAGGTGATGGAATTCCAGTTGACCTATTTCAAATCCTCAAAGGTGTTGCTGTGAAAATGCTGCACTCGATATGCCAGCAAATTTGGAAAACTCAGCAGTGGCCACAGGACTGGAAAAGGTCAGTTTTCATTCCAATCCCAAAGAAAGGCAATGCCAAAGAATGCTCAAACTACCGCACAATTGCACTCATCTCACATGCTAGTAAAGTAATGCTCAAAATTCTCCAAGCCAGGCTTCAGCAATACGTGAACCGTGAACTTCCAGATGTTCAAGCTGGTTTTAGAAAAGGCAGAGGAACCAGAGATCAAAGTGCCAATATCTGCTGGATCATTGAAAAAGCAAGAGAGTTCCAGAAAAACATCTATTTCTGCTTTATTGACTATGCCAAAGCCTTTGACTGTGTGGATCACAATAAACTGTGGAAAATTCTGAAAGAGATGGGAATACCAGACCATCTGACCTGTCTCTTGAGAAACCTGTATGCAGGTCAGGAAGCAACAGTTAGAACTGGACATGGAACAACACACTGGTTCAAATAGGAAAAGGAGTACCTCAAGGCTGTATATTGTCACCCTGCTTATTTAACTTATATGCAGAGTACATAATGAGAAACACTGGGCTGGAAGAAACACAAGCTGGAATCAAGATTGCCAGGAGAAATAGCAATAACCTCAGATATGCGGATGACACCACCCTTATGGCAGAAAGTGAAGAAGAACTAAAGAGCCTCTTGATGAAGGTGAAAGAGGAGAGTGAAAAAGTTGGCTTAAAGCTCAACGTTCAGAAAACTAAGATCATGGCATCTGGTCCCATCACTTCGTGGGAAATAGATGGGGAAACAGTGGAAACAGTGTCAGACTTTATTTTTTGGGGCTCCAGAATCACTGCTGATGGTGATTACAGCCATGAAATTAACAGACGCTTACTCCTTGGAAGGAAGGTTATGACCAACCTAGATAGCATACTTAAAAGCAGAGACATTACTTTGCCAACAAAAGTCCGTCTAGTCAAGGCTATGGTTTTTCCAGTAGTCATGTATGGATGTGAGAGTTGGACGGTGAAGAAAGCTGAGCGCCAAAGAATTGATGCTTTTAAACTGTGGTGTTGGAGAAGACCCTTGAGAGTCCCTTGGACTGCAAGGAGATCCAATCAATCCATCCTAAAAGAGATCAATCCTTTGTGTTCATTGGAAGGTCTGATGTTGAAGGTGAAACTCCAATACTTTGGCCACCTCATGCAAAGGGTTGACTCATTGGAAAAGACCCTAATGCTGGGTAGGATTGGGGGTGGAAGGAAAAGAGGAAGACAAAGGATGAGATGGTTGGATGGCATCACCGACTCGATGGACATGGGTTTGGGTAGACTCCGGGAGTTAGTGATGGACAGAGAGCCCTGGCGTGCTGCAATTCATGGGGTCGCAAAGAGTCGGACATGACTGAGCAACTGAACTGAACTGAATCAGGATAACTTCCCTTTAACTCAAAGCCAACTTGTTAGGAACCTTAATTACACCTGCAAATCTATTCATCTTTTCCACATATGGTCAGATCCTTTATAGTCACAGGTCATACCCATAATCAAAAGGAGAGTGTACTATTGGTCATGGACTCTAAGGGTGAGAATTTTGGAGGACAGCTCAGAATTCTGCCTGCCACAGGAAACTAGCATTGTCTTAAGGCTTGGATGCGGAAACTGATAGAATATCATTTTGATTATATTCTATTGCTCAAGCAGTCACAGAGTCCACTCAAATACAAAGGAGAAATCATATACTCCACCACTTAATGAGAGGGGAGTCTAAAAACTTGTGCCTGTTCTTTAATTTACCACAACCTGCTGTCATAAAAGGCAGCATTAGATAAGATTGTTTATTAAAATATTTTACTTCTGATTTTCTTTCTTTTAATCTCAAGATTCTAAAGAACTCTGAAAATCAAGAAGATAGCATCTGATAAAGAAAAATACGGAACAGAATACAGTAACTAGCCAAGTTCCCATCCCCTGGAGGAAATAAAAACCCAGTTCTAGTGGGAATTGAGCATGATTCTCTATGAGTTTGTACTTAGTGTGTGCCCAGATGAATCACTTTGGCTGTCCCATGAAGTACATGTCCCTCTTTGTGAGAAGCAGGTGGTCGATGACTGACCTTGGAAAGACGACTCAAATCAGTTATCTCAGAATTAAGAGCTCCAAAAAGACTCGATTAGACCTGAAACAGAAGGTCTCATTCTGATTCTTGAGGGAACAGGTCTTGAGTTAGAGCTACCAACAGCTCCATCCCCACTATTAGTTTCTTCCCTCTCCCACATTAGCTCTAACGATGTGATCTTTGAATTAGCTTTGCCAACCCTGATACCTCAGTTGGTAAAGAATCTGCCTGTATTGCAGGAGACCCCGGTTTGATTCCTGGGTCAGAAAGATCCGCTGGAGAAGGGATAGGCTACCTACTCCAGTATTCTTGGGCTTCCCTTGTGGCTCAGACAATAAAGAATCTGCCTGCAATGTGGGAGACCTGAGTTTGATCTCTGGGTTGGGAAGATCCCCTGGAGAAGGGAAAGGCTACTCACTCCAGTATTCTGGCCTAGAGAATTCCATGGACTGTATAGTCCCAGGGGTCGCAAAGAGTTGGACACGACTGAACAACTTTCACTTTCATCCAGGAAAAAGGTGACCTCTATCAATACGCAAATTTCACAGGAATAAACAGCTGTAATAGCCAAAATATTGCCCAAAACTTGTCCTCATGCAAAAGGATAACCAGAGTTTTCCTTCACTTCAATTAAAATCTCTGTATTACTCCATTTCTGCAGCAGGTGAATAGGCCTATCTTGAATATATAAGAATCATGGATATTCTTGAAATATATGAAAACCACCTTCCTCATTCTCTTTTTATGATCCAAAATAAAACTGAAGTGGAAATCTAAATATCTGAGGCGGGTTGGTAGAATATCATATAGAGGAATAATTAGGATGTTCAAGTAGTTGTAGGACTTCCCTGGTGGTCCAGTGGTTAAGAACCCACCTTGAAGTACAGAGGACACAGATTCAGTCCCTGGTCTGGGAGGATTCCACGTGTTGTGGATCAACTAAGCCCAGGCACCACAACTACTGAGCCAGTGCTCCAGAGCCCTTGCTCTCCAACAAGAGAAGCCATCACAATGAGAAGCCTCACCCCACAGCTACAGAGTAGCCCCTACTCACGACAACTAGAAAGCCCACGCACACCAACAAAGACCCAGCACAGCCAACAGATACATAAAATTAAAAATAAAGTAGTTGTAGATTTTTCTCTTTTGCTTGGTAAGAACATACAACTGCATTTTTTTTTAACCTAGACAGGAATGACTATAAACCAGTGGTCCCAAGGTAAAAAGAAGTAAACCCAAGACGCAGAAAAGACCTAGGTGAGTTCTAGAGCAACTTCTGAAATTTATCCTGAGTAGTAACCTGAGCAAGTTACTCCACATTTCTGAGCTCACATCCTCATTTTTTAAATGATGATGGTCATATCAATCCTACCTACCTCACTGAGCTATAACAATCTAGCAAAATATGTCTGCACCATATCATTAAGATACTTTCAAGTAGCTTTGAGAAAACTAAGGAACTGGCTTGAAGAATCAGATAATTTCTTGCCACCTGACTTCCAGAGGTAAGGCTAACTTAAGGGTTGATTTGCTTTGGTAACTCCCTGGAACATCATCAGGAACACGTGTTCTTTTCAATGATCTTTAGTGCTGCCAACAGATTTGGCTTAATCCAGGGGCTTAGTCTCCTACTCATTGTTGTAAGAAAATTGTTACCACTTTAGTCTATGTCAAAGAAAATAAAAATCTTTCACTCTAAGCTGATACCCATTCGGGGACCAATAACAATGATCACTAAACAGTGCTATGATTGACTTACACATGGGTTTCTGAAAGGCTCTGGCTTTGATCCATTAGGACCCAATCCTGGAGCTAAGAAACAAGGTTCTCATGAGTTGCTGGGGGGTTTGTGGGACTTGAAGACATGTGAACAGAATCAGGGCTTTTTGAAGGGGAAACATGGGGAGAGAATGGAAGCTGAGTAGACAATCAACAGTGATCAACATAAACTGAGAAATCACTTTTTTAAAAGCATGCTTTTACGAATATACAAGAAATTTTTCAAAATTGTATTTTTTCAAAAGCCATCTTCATCTTCTTCTAGTACTACACTGAAGTTCTCCTAAATACCTTGATGGTTGTACAATGACCAAAATATAGACAATACAACTGAATTGTACACTTAAAAATGTCCACAGTATTTTTAAAAACATGTGCAGAAATACTTGGCTTCCCCAATGGCTCAGCAGGTAAAGAATCCACTTGTAATGCAGGAGACACAGGAGACGCAGGATTGATCCCTGTGTAGGAAAGCTCCCCAGGAGAAGGAAATGGCAACCACTTCAGTATTCTTGCCTAAAAAATCCCATAGACAGAGGAGCCTGGTCGGCTACAGTCCAGTGGGTTGCAAAGAGTCAGACACAACCGAGTGACTAAGCACAGCACAAAAATACTTATAACTTTGATATTTTACTCCTCAATTTCCTAAAATGTATTACATATGTAAAAGAAAAACTAATTTAATACAAATATCTATCTCAGGTGTTATCTGTTGCCTCTTAAGAGGCATGAAAAGAATTCTGGAATTGCTATTCCACATCTGGTGGAATTTGAGTTTTCACCAAGATTTCTACCAATTCTTAGTAGTGGAATTTGCTTCTAGTTTTCAGTTCCATATTCTGCCAAATTATTCCACGTGAAGAATATTTTTTTCACACACTCTCAAGAAAGCTATGTCCCTCAACATTTTATCTATCCAGACTCTGCTTAAATTTCATAAAAGCAAAATAAAGCACTAAAACACCTCATTTGTTATTGTTCAGTTGCTAAATCGTGTCTGACTCTCTTGTGACCTCATGAACTACAGCACTCCAGGCTCCTCGGGCCATGGGATTTTCCAGACAAGAATACTGGAGTAGACTGCTATTTCCTTCTCTAGGGGATCTTCCCAACCCAGGGTTTGAACCCATGTCTCCTGAATTGGCAGGTGGGTTCTTTACCACTGAGCCACCAGGAAAGCCCAAAATACCTCATAGACATGAGGATTTAGAGAGTTTACTGAAGATGTGGAGAGATGGAAGTGGGGCTTGTTTATGTTCACTACCCAAACAACTTCAAGTTGATTAGGGCACCCAGCTCTAATTAGAAGTCATTTCAGTCTCCCCAACCTGGTAACTTCTCACCTGTTAACACCCCAGCCTCACACAACATCCAGCTCACATTAGCTTTTCTCAGTTTTCTCACACTCTCCCACGCCATCTCTCCTCTCCCTCAAGGTTCCAAATTATACTTTATCCTACAAGAAACGAAGATCTCTCTTTCCCCCATCCATAAATCTAGCTGGGAAAGATTGAAGGCAGGAGGAGAACACGATGATGGGGGATGAAGTGGTTGAATGGCATCACCGACTCAATGGATATGAGTTTGAGCAAACTCCAGGAGATAGTGAAGGACAGAGAAGCCTGACATGCTACAGTCCGTGGGGTCGCAAAGAATCAGACATGACTGAGCAACTGAACAACAACAACTAAATCTAGCTCTAAAACCCCCACGACATCAGCAGAACTGAAGGACCCTTCATACACATCATCCCCCTTTAGAAGTCAGCTGTGATCATCACTTTCCCCTACTTTCCAACGGAAAGGGTCTGTCCTTTCTTCACCATCCCATCTTTTCGCTCATCTAATCCACTATGACCAGATTCTCCTCCTTGAAATCAGAGGGCCATTCTTCTCTGTGGCTCCCTAGAGAGAGGAACATTCATCTGACACTAGTCAGCCCAAGGTCTGCTTGTAGAATTCTGGAAATCCCCAATTTTGAGGGCAAATCATGGAATCCATTTGCTAGATCCTGCTCATAGGTGCTGGGACTGAATATTGACATAAACCCACTGCAACAGATTCTACTTGGAACTGCAAAATATTCTCCTTCCTCTTGCATCCCGGAAAGAAATTCTATGTTACTCATTCAAGGCCTGGAGTGCTGCGATTCATGGGGTCGCAGAGTTGGACACGACTGAGCGACTGAACTGAACTGAAGGGAGGAAATATCTCACACTTAGCTAAACAAATTCTGATACAAAGCAAGATTCATCTCAGGTGTATAGGTTCTGGGAGGGCTTAGTAGCTAAGGTCTACTGTGTACTAAAAGCAAAAATAATTCCACATGTAGGAAATAATGCTTTAAAAATGAAGACACAGAACATTTTGAGTTTCTACACATACTGGCCTGGCTTGGCTTCTATCAATTGAATAAATGGTTACCAAAAAAATAAATGATTACATTTATTCTGAAGTACCTTGAAAATGTTTTAAGTGATATTTTAAAATTTTTTAGATTGAAGTATAATTGCTTTTCAATGGGTTACTTTCTGCTGTACAACAATATGAATCTGTTATAGATATACATATATCTCCTTCCTCTTGAGCCTCCTTCCCACCCACGCCCACCCCACCCATCTAAGTCATCAGAGCACAGAGCTGAGCACCCTGTGTTGTACAGCAGTTTCCCACTAGCTGTCTATTCTACACATGGTAGTGTATATATGTCAATCCTGCTCTCCCAATTCATCCTCCCCTCTCATTCACCCAGTGTGGCATTTTTTAAACTGATATAAATGAATGATTATTGATCTGAGCGACTGAAGTGAACTGAATACGATATTTTAAATTCCCTAGCCATCTAACAAAAACGAATACCCATCATGTTACTCTGATGATGTAAGGAAATTGCTTGTTAAAGATTTTGAATCAATCATCTATTATTTTCTGAAATCTATTCCATTTATTCCTCTGTCAATAAACTGGGTTACTATTTCCTTTCACTCTCTGGCATAACTCTCCAAAGTTGTACACATGATGCTGTAGCATACACAAGACAAGGCAAGAGGAATGTAAGGGTAAATTGTAGAAATCACAGAATGGAAGAGACTGTATGATTCATCAGGATAAGAAATCAGAGAAAGAGGGAATTTCCTGGTGATCCAATGGTTAAGACCTGGTGCTTTCACTGTCCTGGGCCCAGGTTCAGTCCCTGATGGGAGAACTAAGACCCCACAAGCTGCGTGGCAGAGCCAAAAAAAAAAAAAATCAGAGAAAGAATCCACAGTCCAAAAATAGCCAAATGGATCATTCTGAATGAGATGTTAATATGAAGCAGTTAAGCTTTGAAAACAGAAAAGAGACAAGAATTTAAGAACAAGGACAAATTATCTAAGTGTATATAACTTTTGTGTTTTGGCAACCAGAAGAATAGTAATAATATTTTTCCTAATGCTGTCAGAAGTTAACAGTCTAAAGTCTCTCTACCTGCATTCAGTGAAAAGGAACTCTAATTTATGGAAGTGATCAAAAGAATATGATCAGGTCTGAACACAGCTGAGCTAAATGCCAGGAAACCAGATTCTAAGGTGAGGCCTGTCATGAGCTTGCCAGAAGACTTGAGGTCAGAGTTACTTACTCATATCCACCCATTCTTTCTTGTGTCAATTCAACAAGTATTTCTTGAAATGCTTATTAGTATGTGCTAACAAAAATGATAAGTTCTAGATTGCAAGAATTAATTAAAAATGGTCAGTGACCTCAAACAGTTCCCAGTCTAGAAGGAAAGACAAACAGAAATGTTTGCTGCATGTCTTTTGTTTCAGGGTAGCACTACCTACTAATTATTGTGGAAGCAAGGAGGGAATCTTGCTTCCCGTTCCTCTAAGTCAAAGGAAATATCACCAGAACTGTTCAACTCAAGCATTTTCATTCACGGTGAAAACATACCATTGAAGATGAAGTTTGGGGTAAGCTGTAAAAGCCTACACAGCTTGCTTGAGTGGACGGAGCAGCATTTCCAGATTCATTCTCAAACTGCTGTGTTTGCTAAGTACATGAGAACCATGAACTTTTCAAGAGCCTCCAGAACAGTTTGCACCCTGAAAAAGACAAAAAGCCAAAGACTACATGGTATACAATTTTTTAAGTTATAAAATAAAAATCATAATTGCTTAAGTTCTACTGCCAGAAAGTTATTTCAATTTATCAATTGCAATTCAAGATATCTGCTAATATAAAATTGTGCTTAAAATGAGCTGTATATTTTAACACAGTTGAAATAATGTGGGCTGGGGTAAGTCCTAGAACAGGAGTAGCTTGGATTCCCACAGGTCTTTGGATAGTCCCTCGAGATGGGTATGGATTCAACTACTGCCTCAGTCATCTGCTGGTTGGGGACTTGAAAAACTATCTTAAATGTCTCAAGCTTTAGTTTGTTGTTGTTATTCAGTTGCTAAGTTGTGTCCGGCACTTTCGCAACCCCATGGACTGTAACCCACCAGGTTCCTCTGTCCATGGGGTTTCCCAGACAATAATACTGAAGTGGGTTGCCATTTCCTTCTTCAGGGGATCGAACCCACATCTCCTGCATTGGCAGGTGCTGAGCCCCTCAGGAAGCTCCTAAGATTTAGTTTAGTGTTCTATCACCTAGGGATAATGATATCAAACTTAAAGTATCATAATGGGTAACAAATAATCTATTACGTGGAAATTGCCTAGCATAATGCTGACACATACTCATTTTTCAATAGCCATTATTTTTCTTTCCTTCCACATGGGGTGGACACTGCTGTTGTTACAGTTCTGAACATATATTTGTGGGTAAGAACATTTGGAATCAGTCACTGAATAATACTCCAGCACTCAATCGATCTGTTCGTGCTACTGCCCGCTTCATTTTCCATATCTAATGGTTGCTATCCTCCCGAACATCAGGCCTTGGGGAGATTGTTAGGGAAACAATGGTATATCTAGAGATGTCTTGACTTCCCAAGGGGATGCTATTGTGGTACTATAAAAAGAGCTTGCAACTGGATGCTGTTTACTCAAGAGACACTCTATGGTCTCTTCAGAGAATTCCTCAACCAATGTCTCCCATTCTTTCCTTTTCTTTCTTCTGCTGAAACTTGGTAAGAAAATAACCGAATTTGCTTTTGCAAAAGTCATCCATCTTCACTAGTGATACACTTGATCATGTGATTTCTTTTGAAAATAATGAAGAGCCTTGAGCCATTTTCAGTGTTCACTTTTATTTTATATTTGGTAGCTACAGGCCTGAAAAGAATCTCATCTTCAGAGAGATATGAAAATTTACATGACGGAGAGTTGAGTGAAATTTTCACAGTTCAGCCTCCATTTCTCTTTCTTCCTCAAAGTTCCATAAACAGAGAATAGTACATTCAAGATTCTTGTAATTTAATAATCTGCTTATTACAACAAATGACTCCAATTTGAAGACTTTCATTTGAGTGACACGTTGAGGCAAATCAGGTAAGCTTGTTGGAGTTCTGTCCCTAAGTATCCATGAATGGAAAAATTCATACCACCACTGTCCACACACACAACTATTAATACACTGGAATAGGGCATGAGGAAGAAGAATTCTTGGTTGGTTAAGTCACCAAGCTTTCAGAGTTTGTTTTCCTGGTATAATTTATCCCATCCTCACTGATACAGTAATCCTGAGTTGATAGTGGCCTTTTGATTTTTGTGCCTTTTCTGAAATAAGAAAACCAGAATTGTCAACCTACCTGCTTCACAAGCTGTCAAGCAGAATTAAGCCTGGGATAATTATTTTGTAAATTCCTTATACGTAGATTGGAAAATGCATTATAGGACTATGTATGTGAATAGCAGAGTTTCTATAGACAGGATCATTCAGAAAAAAATGTTAGATATTTTCAGTGTAAGAGGAGACAAATTGTTATTGTCTCCATGGGCTAGCTCTTAATAGTCACAATAATAAACTCCAACAAGCTCACCTTTATTTGTCTTTTTTAGCATCATATGAATGTCCTTTTACTTGCCTATGAAATAAATGTTTGCTCTCTTAAAACCCTTTCCCCCCACATGAAGAAAAAGCTTTTAGTTTCAGAATTCCTTCTGGAAACTTATAAATATATCCCAGATTTCTAGGATAATAATTAAGAATCATCTCAAAATAGGCATAAATAAATAAATAAAATTTATTTCAAATCTGAGGAGAAGGGGACGACAGAGGATGAGATGGTTGGAGATGGTTGGATGGCATCACCGATTCAATGGACATGAGTTTGAGCAAACTCCAGGAGACCGTGAAGGACAGGGAAGCCTGGCATGCTGCAGTCCATGGGGCCACAAAGACTCTGACAGGACTGAGTGACTGAATAACAACAACACAGTGACTATCTTAGTATCCTAAATTCATATCTAACATTTTGTTTTATCTAAACAAAAACCCTTTATGGAGAAATATAGCCCACCAAATACACTTTAATTTTAATCAAAAGTAAAAAAACAATCATTGATTTAAAACCCTTGTCTGGACCTCAGTGTTATTTCTCCAGTTATTTACATGCATCTTCGCATTTATATTTGCACTGATGCATTTACATGCATCTTTCATACTGTATATCTAGATCTTTTAAGTGCAAGTGAAAGTCCCTCAGTCGTGTCTGACTCTTTAAACCCCGTGGACTGTAGCCTGCCAGGCTCCTCTGTCCATGGAATTCTTCAGGCCAGAATACTGGAGAAGGGAGCCACTCCCTTCTCCAGGGGACCTTCCCAACCCAGGGATCGAACCCAGGTCTCCCATATTGCAGGAGGATTGTTTACCATCTGAGCCACCAGGGAAGCCCAAGAATACAGGAGTGGGTAGCCTCTCCCTTCTTCAGGGTATCTTTCCGACCCAGGCATTGAACCAGGGTCTCCTGCATTGCAGACAGATTCTTTACCAACTGAGCTACCAAGGAAGCTTTCTTTAAATAAAATGCTGCTGCTGCTGCTGCTAAGTCGCTTCAGTCGTGTCCAACTCTGCGACCCCACAGATGGCATCCCACCAGGCTCCTCTGCCCCTGGGATTCTCCAGGCAAGAAAACTGGAGTGGGTTGCCATTTCCTTCTCCAATGCACGAAAGTGAAAAGTGAAAGTGAAGTCGCTCAGTCGTGTCCGACTCCTAGAGACCCCATGGACTGCAGCCTACCAGGCTCCTTCGTCCACAGGATTTTCCAGGCCAGAGTACTGGAGTGAGTTGCCATTGCCTTCTCCAAATATAATGCATGTCTCCAAAATTATGTCCTATAAGTTTGTCTAGGTAAGCAGCTCAATATCCAGAATCTATTTTTGTCACAGGAACAAATGTTTTAAATTTTTGAGAGGTTCCTGAGTAAGATACAAATAAATGCCTATTTGCCTTGTGGATGGAGCCAACAGCACTTGCAAAATTATAAGGCTGTTTGGGACCCTGAAACTTGGGTTGCAGGAGTGATGAAAACCTCCATAAAGGACTGTAAATTAAAGGGAAAGAAGGGAAATCTAAATGGTGTGAAGAAAATGGACATGAGATGGAGCTTTTTTTTCACAGCGGGGGAGAGGGTTTTAAGAGATGGACATGAAGAAAACACATGCAATAGTGAGGAAGGGAAAGAGAACAAGAGAGAGAGAGAACTACCTCTTCATCTGGATGCGGCTCCCAATTTCACTTTCGCTTTAACCCTCTAGAGGTTGCTGCTGCTGCTGCTAAGTCACTTCAATTGTGTCCGACTCTGTGCGACCCCATAGACGGCAGCCCACCAGGCTCCCCCGTCCCTGGGATTCTCCAGGCAAGAACACTGGAGTGGGTTGCCATTTCCTTCTGCAATGCATGAAGGTGAAAAGTAAAAGTGAAGTCACTCAGTCGTGTCCAACTCTTAGCGACCCCATGGACTGCAGCCTACCAGGCTCCTCCGTCCATGGGATTTTCCAGGCAAGAGTGCTGGAGTGGGGTGCCATTGCCTTCTCTGCTCTAGAGGTTAGTGAAGGAGCAAATAAAGGTCAGGAGAAGTTGGAAGTGAAGGAGCACTTTATCTTTTCCCCTCCCATTCTCCCCTCTCAGAATTGGCTCCTTCAACACCCCTCTGCCCCCTCTGCACCCCCAATTCTCTCAATCTGGCCACAATATGGTGAGACAAAAGACTGTACACAAATAAAGAAACTTCAGAAATAAAGACTGCCAAGTGAATTTTTATGTAGCTAATTGTAACATGGGCCACTGTCTTTCAGAACAATTCCACGCTGCGGTCACACAGCTGGAATGAAGAGATCATAGTGTGAAGTGTAATGTCTCCTTATCCCCTGGGATTGGATTCAGACTTGCCTTCTTCCAAAAGGGTTTCTGAAAGTGAGGAGAAGAGAAACAGCATAAAGAAGCAACAGAAAGGAATTGTCTTGATCTTCGTTTTGTGAGCCTGGAGAAAAGGTGCCTTTGCGGGAAACTCAGTTTGCAAACAAGGAACATCTTTTGTGTGCCTTGTTGGCAAAGCAATTGATTCTAGTTAGAGATTGGCTGGGTGCCACCATGCAAGTAGTCTGTCTTTCCTGTTCTAAAGAATACAGTAGGAAGAGCTGTAATACCGAGTGTATTCTTAGTATAGCCAATGTTATATTCTTTCCTCCTGCTATCCCCTCTACTGTAAACAACCATATGCAACTCATACATCATATTTTATAATATTGTTTAAATTATAGAGAACAAAAATAAATCTTTTGAGACATCAAAAAACTAAGCTGGAAGAAGACAATTTCTTATAACCAATATCCTCTTCCCCTCCCCCACTCTGAATGGGATTAATGTTTACCTATTCCATCCTAAGAAAGAAACCAAACAAATACATTGTTCTCTGAGAAGAAAGGTAACAGGAGCTTACTTTATAATACTGATGCAGATAATACAAAGACAGGACATATGTACACCTATGGTTAATTCATACTGATGTATGACAGAAACCAAACCAATATTGTAAAGCAATCATCAATCAATTAAAAATAAATATTAAAAACTAAGATAATACAAAGAAGGATTTCACTGTGAGAACAGTACCGGGGGTGCACAGAGGGATACATTACATTTCTATTAGATTTGCTTTAATAAAAATAAAAATTACTTAATACTAAGTTTTAATTAAATTTTGTTTTATTAAGAAGGAGATGGACATCTACCATGGATATTTAGTTTCATTAGCTTCTTCTGTTTAAGGGAATTTGGACATTTTATTATGACCATGAAAGGTATTATACAAATGATTTAATATTAAGCAGTATCTAATATCAATAATAAGACTTGATATTAATAAGGCTTCCCTGGTAGCTTAGATCGTAGAGTCTGCCTGCAATGTAGGAAACCCAGATTTGATCCCTGGGTCAGGAAGATCCCCTGGAGAAGGAAATGGCAACCCACTCAAATATTCTTGCCTGGAAAATCACATGGATGGAGGAGCCTGGAGGGCAACACCCCATGGGATCACAAAGAGTCAGACACGACTGAGTGACTAACACACACACAATATTAATAATAAGTTTTGGTGTAATTGACACTTTGAAAGCAAGAGGGGTTGAGGACCTTGCAGATGACCATACAGGGGCTGAAGCCCAGCAATGTGGCTTCCCTCCTCTGGGCATGAAACTGGGGAGGTGCTGCGTACAATTCGCTCTCTATACACTCAGGCTCTTTTCCTGAGCTGAGATCTGGGACCAGCTTTAAGCAATGTCCATTTTGAGGAACCACTTGGCTTGGACTTGGAAGATAGATCTCACATGTCTAGAAAAGAAGGGAGCTGAAGTAAGCCATCTCGCCTAGATCCCAGAGGACAAAGTTTGTCTGATTTCACATAGTCAAAGAAACACAAATGCTTCTCCTTTGTGACAGTAAAGTGGGTTCTGCAAAATAAACATCCCATCTAATTTCTTCAAAATGCAATATCCAGCAACAGATGATACAAATCCAAATAAGAGGCCAGGCAGAAGAGGCTTTGATCATCATTACATTGATTAATTGCTATCAAAGCCAAGGGTAAAAGAAAACCCCTTCATTTTAGCAAATATCCTGGTGGCAACAGGGAAATTTGTTAAAGGACTATTATTTAAGTGTATTTTATTAAAATTTCAAAGAATATATTGAAAATACGGTGTTATTTAAAGTAGTTTTTAAATACAGGGTTATCAGATCATTGTTACAGCTTAAAGAATTGAAAACAAAGCAATCCCACTACATTCCACTGAAAATTTTAATTTAACAATCCAGGATACACATTTGTAAAACATTCTTGACAGATAAAAAAAATCAGTTTAGGACAAAGAGATGAAATCACTTCTCTGAGTCAAATTTTATTCCTCAATAGGAAAACAGGAAGCTAAAGAAATGAATGATTTTTTAAATTTAAATAACACAAGTCGTAGCAACTTAATTAGGACTACTCAGGAGTAACTGATAGCTATGCTTACTGACTTATTCTTCCTTTTATATGTGTGTATATATGGCCTTTGAAATAGAGGTTAAATGCATGATCATTAATGACACATAGACCACAACCATGTCTAACTCAATGAAACTATAAGCCATGCCATGTAGGGCCACCCAAGACGGACGGGTCACAGTGGAGAGTTCTGACAAAACGTGGTCCAGTGAAGAAGGAAGTGGCAAACCATTTCAGTATTCTTGCCTTGAGAACCCCATGAACAGTATGAAAAGGTAAAAAGAAAGGACACTGAAGGATGAACTCCCCAGGTCAGTAGGTGCCCAATATGCTACTGGAGAACAGTGGAGACATAACTCCAGAAAGAATGGAGACAGAGCCAAAGCAAAAACAGCACCCAGTTGTGGATGTGACTGGTGATGGAAGTGATATCCGATGCTGTAAAGAACAATACTGCATAGGAACCTGGAATGTTAGGTCCATGAATCAAGGCAAATTGGAAGTGGTCAAAGAGGAGATGGCAAGAATGAACATCGACATTTTAGGAATCAGTGAAATAAAATGGACTGGAATGGGCAAATTTAACTCAGATGATCATTATATCTACTACTGTGGGGAAGAATCCCTCAGAAGAAATGGAGTAGCCATCATAGTCAACAAAAGAGTCTGAAATGCAGTACTTGGATGCAATCTCAAAAACAACAGAATGATCTGTTTTTTTCCAAGGCACATCATTCAATATCACAGTAGTCAAAGTTCATGAGCCAATCAGTAATGCTGAAGAAGTTGAAGTTGAACAGTTCTATGAAGTTATACAAGACCTTCTAGAACTAACATCCAAAAAAGATGTCCTTTTCATTATAGGGGACTGGAATGCAAAAGTAGGAAGTCAAGAGATTCCTGGAGTAACAGGCAAATTTGGCCTTGGAGTACAAAACAAAGCAAGATAAAGGTGAACACAGTTTGCCAAGAGAACGCACTGGTCATAGAAAACATCCTCTTCCAACAACACAAGAGAAAACTCTACACATGAACATCACCAGATGGTCAATATCGAAAACAGATTGATTATATTCTTTGCAGCGAAAGATGGAGAAGCTCTATACAGTCAGCAAAAACAAGACTGGGAGTTGACTGTGACTCAGATCATGAACTACTTATTGCCAAATTCAGGCTTAAACTGAAGAAAGTGGGGGAAACTACTAGACCATTCAGGTATGACCTAAATCAAATCCCTTACAATTATAGGATGGAAGTCACAAATAGATTCAAGGGATTAGATGTGATAGACAGAGTGCCTGAAAAACTATGGACAGAGGTTTGTGACATTGTACAGGAGGCAGTGATCAAGACCATCCCCAAGAAAAAGAAATACAAAAAGGCAAAATGGTTGTCTGAGGAGCTCTTACAAATAACTGAGAAAAGAAGAGAAGCTAAAGACAAAGGAGAAAAGGAAAGATATACCCATTTGAATGCAGAGCTCCAAAGAATAACAAGGAGAGATAGAAAGCCTTCCTCAGTGATCAATGCAAAGAATAGAGGAAAACAATAGAACTGGAAAGAATAGAGATCTCTTCAGAAAATTGCAGATACCAAGGGAACATTTAATGCACAGATGGGCACAATAAAGGACAAAAATGGTATGGAACTAAGAGATGCAGAAGGTACAAGAAGATGTGGCAAGAACACACAGAAGAATTATACAAAAAAAGATCATGACCCAGATAATCACGATGGTATGATCACTCACCTAGAGCCAGACATCCTTGAATGTGAAGTCAAGTGGGCCTTAGAAAGAAAGCATCACTATGAACAAAGCTGGTGCAGGTGATGGAATTCCAGTTGACCTATTGCAAATCCTAAAGATGATGCTGTGAAAGTGCTGCCCTCAATATGCCAGCAAATTTGGAAAACTCAGCAGTGGCCACAGGATTGGAAAAGGTCAGTTTCCATTCCAATCCCTAAGAAAGGCAATACCAAAGAATGCTCAAACTACCACACAATTGCACTCATCTCATATGCTAGCAAAGTAATGCCTAAAATTCTCCAAGCCAGGCTTCAACAGTACGTGAATCATGAACTTCCAGATGTTCAAGCTGGATTTAGAAAATGCAGAGGAACCAGAAATCACATTTCCAACATCCATTGGATCATCAAAAAAGTAAGAGAGTTCCAAAAAAAATCTATTTCTGTTTTATTGACTATGCCAAAGCCTTTGACTGTGTAGATCACAACAAACTACGGAAAATTCTGAAAGAGATGGGAATTCCAGACCTTCTTACCTGCCTCCTGAGAAATCTGTATGCAAGTCAAGAAGCAACAGTTAGAACTGGACGTGGAACAACAGACTGGTTCCAAATCAGGAAAGGAGTATGTCAAGGCTGTATATTGTCACCCTGCTTATTTAACATGATGTAGAGTACATCATGCAAAATGCCGAGCTGGATGAAGCACAAGCTGGAATCAAGATTGCTGGGAGAAATATCAATAACCTCAGACATGCAGATGATACCACCCTTATGGCAGAAAGTGAAGAGGAACTAAAGAGCCTCTTGATGAAAGTGAAAGAGGAGAGTGAAAAAGTTGGCTTAAAACTCAACATTCAGAAAATGAAGATCATGGCATCTGGTCCTATCGCTTCATGGCAAATAGATGGGAAAACAATGGAAATAGTAAGAGACTAATTTGGGGGGCTCCAAAATCACTGAAGATGGTGACTGCAGCCATGAAATTAAAAGATGCTTGCTCCTTGGAAGAAAACTATGACCAACCTAGACAGCATATTAAAAAGCAGAGACATTACTTTGCCAACAAAGGTCCGTATAGTCAAAGCTATGGTTTTTCCAGTATTCATGTATGGATGTGAGAGTTGGACTATAAAGAAAGCTGAGCACTGAAGAATTGATGCTTTTGAACTGTGGTGTTGGAGAAGACTCTTGAGAGTCCCTTGGACTGCAAGGAGGTCAAACCAGTCAATACTAAAGGAAATCCGTCCTGAATATTCATTGGAAGGACTGATGCTGAAGCTGAAACTCCAATACTTTGGCCACCTGATGCAAAGAACTGACTCATTGGAAAAGACCCTGATGCTGGTAATTATTGAAGGGGGAGGAGAAGGGGATGACAGAGGATGAGACGGTTGGATGGCATCACCGACTTGATGGACATGAGTTTGAGTAAGCTCTGGGAGTTGATGATAGACAGGGAAGCTTGACATGCTACAGTCCATGGGGTTGCAAAGAGTCAGACACGACTGAGTGAGTGAACTGAATGGAACTGAATAGACAGAAATAAGCTAGAATATTAAAAAATGACCCACAGTTTTGGCACTCGAAGACACTAAACATTTTCACCAGTTTTCTTTTTGTTTTATTTCTTCATGTGCATGTGTGCATGCACTCTAAGTTGCTTCTGTTGTGTCTGACTCTTTGCGGGCCTGTGGACTGTAGCCCGCCAGGTTCTTCTGTCCATGGGATTCTCCAGGCATGAATACTGGAGGTGGTTGCCATGCCCTCCTCCAGGGTATTTTCCTGACCCAGGGATCAAATCCACAACTTATATCTCCTGCATTGGCAGACAGTTTTTTACAATACCTAGGCAGCCCTCTCTGTGCATATATTTGTGCATATTTAAAATGTATCCATCCACACATAATGCTGCTTTTTTACTTACTCGTCCCCTCATATCTTTCTTTAAACATTAATACATTTAATTAGATTTTTTTCTGATGATGAGGGTAACATTCTTTATTTTCTATAAACTATGAAAAGCTATAATAAAAAGATTAAAATCACCATCAATCCTATGGCAGTGGACATAACCAAATTTTGCTGTATGTCCTTTTCACCCATAGTCCATGTCCATCCATCCATTCATTCATTCAGATACACTTTTGGTGGTGCTGTTATATTGCAGGCTCCGTTCTTTCACTGGGAACACAGCAATGAGTGAAGAAAAAAATCTCCAGCCCCATGGAGCTTATACTCTGAGTATAAGGAAATAGATAGATAGATGATAGATAGATTGATAGATAGAATGTGTGGTTTGTCAGAGAGAAGAAAGAGTAGGAAAAAGAATTGGGAAGAATAGGATAATTTACAATTTTAAATTAGGGTGATCAGGAAAGGACTCACTGAGACTAGGACATCTGAGCCAAGACAGAAAAGCAGTGAAAAAGGAAGAAGATTGACTACCTGGCAGAAGAGCAAGTGCAAAGATCCTGGGGTAGGAGATTGTCCAGTGACTAGCAAGAGGCTGGAGCTCAGAGAACTCAGGGTAATCAGATCCAAAGGTAAGGGGAGTGAGATTCTCTTTATCTGAGTGAGAAGGGAAGCCATTGGAGAATGTTGAACAAAGACTTGACCTGATCTAGTCTGTGTTTTAAACAGTTCATTCTACACTGGGCACAGAGATCCATAAGAAGTTGTTGCAATAAACTGTGTGGGAGATGATGGTGGCATGAACTAGAGTTAGTGGAGAAGGTGATATAAACTGTTTACATGTCTTCTGAAGGTCCAGACAACAGGATCTGCTGAAGGGTGGGTCTAAGACATAGAAAGTTAAAGGTGAAACCTTTAGTCTTACTCCTTTAATCCTTTAGTCCTTAACTTTAGTCTCTTTTTTAGTCTCTTTTAACTTTAGCCTGCAACTGGTTGAGAGTTGCAGAATTTACTGAGACGAGGAGGACTATGGGAGAGGCAGGTTTGGAGACAGACAAGAAATCTGGTCTGAGACTTGTTAAAAGGGATATGCGAATCTATAGCTGAGGTAAGTGTTCCAGTTTGGAGCTGAACTTTTGATAAGTGTCAGAATTTTTATAATATTTAAAGACGTGATAGGATGACATCGCAGGAGGGTTTGGTGGGGGAGTTTTTCTTGGGCAGAGTGAGAGAAATAAAAATGTACAAGAGTGATTAACAACATAGATCAGGAGAAGTGGTCAGGCTTTTATTCCATCGTGGGTTATAGCCTCCAAGAATAAAAAAAATCCTGACTTTGGATTTTTTTCAGAAAATAACCATAACTTGTCTAGCTAATATAGCAGTGGTCTCCAATACAGAATGAAAACCTCTGGAAGTGCTTTCAATAATACACTGAGGAATGGGAAGAAAGCATTAGACATCGATCTTACAAGAAGCTAAAATTTAAGATATTGTTATATTAAGGGCTTTATTGGAATACATCTGTGTGTGTGTGTGTGTGTGTGTGTGTGTGTGTATTTTAGAGATGACAGATCTAAAATTCTCAGAAGAGACTGTACTCTACTGATGGAATCAGCAGAAAGATGAAAAGGGCTTTTCGCTCTGTGATGGATCACATGGAAAACATTGCCGTCTCTGTGCTCCTACATGTGGTTAAAAGAGCCACTCACTGTTCAAGCGTGTGGCCCTGGCAAGGGTAGGCTCGGTGTTATCGGGGCATCAGTGTTATCGCGCTGGGTCCCCTCCCACCCACCTGCCTGCCCCTGCCTCCAAGGCCCCTGAGGATACGGGTGCGGACTCGGATTCCCCGCCAGTTCGCACACCATTGACAGAAACCCGCAGCGCCCTGTTGGACCGCCGCCGCCACAGAGAGAGGAGTATCGGTTGCATAGCGGAATCAGAGGGCTTGAGAATTTCGGCCTGCTTCCCTTTTGTTGTGTTTTTCTGCAATTATTTCATCCGAGACAGACGCTCTAGGGTTCCTGCATTTGTCCTCGGAGGAGGGTGCCCAGTCCCGCAAAGTCTGGAGGCTACTTCAAGCCCTCGCATGCGGCACTGTGATCATTTCTTGCCATTTATTCTTGCTGAAGCTATGTACCTTTGATTAAACCTGGCACAGCACTTTAGAAGCTGCTGATAGACATCAAAGAAGTGAGCTCTCTGAGATCAAAATAGACTGAAGGTTTGGACCTAAACCAGCGCTGTTTGAACACTGAGAACAGTCCACAGCGGGAGGCAATTGCTTTTGGACAAGAATCAGAAAAGAACCAAATGGATTTCCTCTATTTCTTCCTTCATTAGCAGCATGGCAAATGCCTTCATCTCATCAGAAAAGAAATCTTTATTGGATTTTTATCCAAAGCTTGTGTGTATGGTGGGGGTGGGAGGGAGGAAAATTTGAGGTGAAAAATTTAAACAACCTCCTTAATTATTAAAGTTTGTTATAAAGGTAGATATCACTTACGTTTGAGGAGTAGAATAAATACCTTGATTGTTCCCTCAATTTTATATGCAATTGTAGAAAGAGCCCAAATGTGTTTGAAGAATGTGGATTTACTTTGTCTTCACTTAGTGATCTGGGAACAATTAGAAAGATGCATAGATGCATCATAAGTAGATCAACTGTAAAAAATTATATATGTAGATACACTTTTGAGAACTTTTCCCAGAAATATTCGGAGAGAATGAAGGAGTTGCATTTTTATATAACCTACCTTCAGGAATGGGTACCGGTTTATGGTAGACATCTAGTACGTATTTGTATGTTGTTATTTCAGTCACTAAGTCATGTCTCTTTTGTGACCCCATGCACTGTACCCCACCAGGCTTCTCTGTTCATGGGGTTCCCTAGGCAAGAATACTGGAGTGGGCAGCCAATCCCTTCTCCAAAGTATTTGTGTAAATGCTGTTAAATGCCTTTTTCTGAATCATACCTAACATACATCAATGTATTAAATAGATTACATATCATCTATTTAAAAATAAACTCAGTCAAATTGGTAGGAGGACATTACAACTATTGGAACAAAATAACTAATAATCAGTCATTCCTTTAAATAGCCAACAACCAATAATTCTGGGTTTTTTAACAATGAGATTTCCAAATGCTGAGAGATTAACGACCTCATTTGTTCTCCACAATAGCTCTGTGATGTGGCCATGTTATTGATCCCTGTCTACAGATGAATCGACTGAGACTCTGAGAGTAGATTAATGCTCTAGGCTCAATCAACTGTTAGAATCAGGGATCAGCAAATTTCTTCTGTAAAGGGCCAGAGAGTAAATATTTTAGGCTCCATGAACCATGCAGCTGCTGTTGCAAATACTCAACTCTACTGTTAAAATGAAGAAGCAGCCATAGAACATGAGCAAATGAACTAGTGTGACTGTTAGAGGGCATTTTACTTACCAACACTGAAATCTGAACTGTATATAATCATGAAATGTTTGTGGGGTTTTTTTTTTAATTATTTTCTTCCCTGAACATTAAAAAGTGTACAAAAAAAAAAAAATTAAGCCACAATCTATTAGAACCAAAAGAGATGGTGGGCTGGATTTGGTCCACAAGGGGGCAGTTTGCTGATCCCCAATTGAAAGTGATGGAGTCAGGACGGACGTCAGCCTAGATCTTCTACCACAACCCGTGTTCTTTCTATTACACCTTGTGAGTCTGCTTCATAATTGTGGAGATACCCTACTCAGAGACTTGAAATCTGGAGAGTTTTACTGCTGTTCCTACTTTTGAAATTAAGTACAAGGCTCAAACATATTAAGCCTCTGCATCCAAAGAGAGAAAGAGAGTAATTACCAGCAGCAGAGCAATTAGCAAAGAGCGAGCCAATAGCAAGCCCAGCGAGCACTTCATTGTCAGTTAGAGGGTTTGGCTAAAAGTAAATTTAATACTCATTAAAAAATGAACAGTGCCTTAATGCCACTTCAGAGGCTGGTAAATTGTAGCTAACTCTAAGCAATTCAGGAAGCAGTCCCATCGCTACAAGGCTGACATCACCTTATAAACAAACCCTGCACAACATAGGGAAGATTGGGAGAAGCCCTGTCTTGGAAAGGTTAGGCATCTCCTGAAACAGTCCAGGCTTGAATTCTGCTCCCTACGAAGCGCAGTGAGCGTGGTCCTGTGCAGAAGAGAGAGTAGGCGTTGATCCTACAGATAGATGATGCTGGCATGCGAACTTCATCAAGTATAGCCCCAGCGAGAAAAAGTTGTGAGAATTTCACCTGCCTAGCAAAATAGTGATTCAAAACACACTCCTATCAAGGCGCATTTCATCATTTTTATATCTGTCTTCCTCCTCCCATACCATGATTTACAACAACTCCTCCGAAGCACAAGGCTGAAATCCATCTCCTTACACCTCTTCTTCCCCGAGTGCTTTTGCTGGGATAGAGCTGTTTCTGAGAGCTGAGCAATTGCTGCTGAGCCGTGGAATAAAACTGTCAGTGTGATTTAAAAATACATATTGCAGAAAATAAGAAAACTCATTTGAAAAACCTTGTCATTTTGTCTTCTAGGGAAAACAAAGGCAGTGACACAGAGAGTTCAAAATAATGAAAAGTCTTTGTTAATTGGGAGGCATTTACAACCTCAGAATCACATCAGAGTGCCAGGAGAGCTAGCAGGTATTCTGGTGTCTCAGATCTAAAATAGTAGGAGCTAATTGCCCAAGTGATAGATGACTTCAGAGAAAACTACTCGAGTAAGTAAATTAGTGATGGAAGGGAGGAAATGAGTGACTCACCACACATATATACATACACAGACTTTTTTGGATATTTTGGACATTTCGGGAGTTGAGACACTGGGGATTGATCATCTTTTATACCGCCCGCTTTCCTTTAGTTCCAGTTGAAACTTTATGGCATCACAGAATTAAGGAAAAACTTCGAAATTAACCTACAATGATTGGCTTGGCTTTAAATTGCTTTTAGTTTTTTATTCACCTACAATCTATACTTGGAGAACTTCCTCAGCCCTGGGGGTTTGTATATGCACACATATGGGCTTATGGGACATTCTTTCATCAGAATGGCATTAATATATCTTGTCTCATAATGAATATTCTGCTCTGTACTACGCTTTGAAGGGAAAATGCATATTCATGCACTTGTGAGTGGTTAAGAGAGGAAAAAGTACGCAAACGAGAGATGCTTGTACTGCTGCCATCTAGATAGACAGATAGATGATAGCTAGGTATTTAAATACATCCTTTAAGCATAGACACAGATATTTGAAATTGTATAAGTGAGTTTTTCCCAACCTTTTTTTTCCCCTGTGAAGCACATAGAAAATGACAATATTTTTAAAATACACTGTGGTAAATGGAAAGGAATTCAAGAACATGTATTTGGGGTTTGGTTAAAAATATTCTTTTATTTTACTTATAAAATTGAAGTAAGAAAAAATGGCAAGTATTAAGCAAGATTAATTTTCATAAAACCTAATAATATATCAAAATATTTAAGGTGAAATTTGATCTTGCTTCTCGGAATATATCCTTTTTATATCACACTTTAAGCTTGAAGTGGCTACACATAATTTCTAGCTAAGGCTTTGCAGTGACGATTTCTCCAAATTCTTGCTGTTTATGATCTATGAAGTATTTCCATATGAGTAAATAATGTATTTTTTAAATGTTTTTAAAACCTTTCAGCCATTTACAACAGTTGATTTTCTTAAAGGCTCCACTAGTTCTTCTTTTTCTTAAATTATCAATTATATTGAAACTTCTTGAAATCAGATTTCAAACCCAAGTGGGTTTTTTAAATATCAGTTTTTTCAGAAATAATGAAGCTCCAATTTGCAAAACATGCAAACATTTGTTAGGGCAATCACCCCACAGATAGCGTGCATGCCAATAGAAGGCATATTCAGCAAAGCGACATAAGTATACAATACATGTACATAAACAGAAGGACTCAGGGTCTCTTCAGAAAGGTACCCCCTCCTCTCATCCCTGGATTCCCTATTTCCCACCTACAGGACTCATTTGGGGATGAATGCCACATACTCTGGCACTCGATGCATTGATTCTAAGAGACCAGGGTCCCTGGGTGAGTAATGGGCAAACACAGACTTTGCAGTTGGCACAAAGGCATGTGTCCTGTGACTCAGCATCTCCTTGGCTATGCTTAGCTGCTGAAGGGCAAGGGTGTCATCTTGCTCATGGTCTTTTTTACTGGGGGCTCTTCAAGTGGATCTTTAAACAACTCCACTGGAGGGTCCATGGAGACAAGGAAGAGGCTGCTTGTGCTTATCCAGCCCCACCCAGGGCTCATTCTATGTCCCTCAACTTTCCAATCTCCCAACAGAAAGAGTCAATCACCAGTCTTGGAATATCCCTTTCCAACCTCATATAAACTGGAACTCTGAGAATCTAGAAGCCACCTAAAAGTTTTTGTAAAAGAGATATTATACCAAATTCTCCGAGTAATCAACATTAATAACGAAGTTTTTTCTGTGCAGTTCTGGGACCAGCACTTCTTTTGGTGAAGGAGGAAGTCAATTCCTTACCAGCCATTGCCAGCCATTGAGCCAAAAATTCAAATTTACCCCAACAATGACACTGTCAATCAAAGAAGCTGCGGTTGCTTCAGTTCAGTTCAGGTGCTCAGTCGTGTCCGACTCTTTGTGACCCCATGGTTCCTGGGCTACTTTCCCTGATACCCCTGAGCATGAAACAATTGTGAAAACAGAAAAACAGGGACGGATCAATATCAGATAGACAATTGAAAAGTTCCAAAATTAGTTTTAGTTTTACATGTTGTTAATGGTTGAGAAATGTTTTTTCTGTATAGGGAAGAATATTTTTTGATTTGCTGACAGTATAAAAATTGAAATCTTGGTGAACTCATTGAATTATGAATAAGTCAAAAAATACATCTCTTACATAATTTTATCTCTTGCTGAAACTTTACCTTACCCAGAAGTTGTTCATAGAAATTTGGTCAATATGTTAAGGGCAGAATTAAACATTTAAAAAGCCATGCTTTCTGATGAGATAAAAATTAGATCACTAGTACTTTCAATTTCAGAAATTCATTCTTTTACTATTTACATAATAATCATGAATATATGTGAACTACTTGTTAACAAGAGTCTCCACTCTTTATGTGCTCCAAAAATCTAAATATTTTTCATTGAAGTCTAGTTGATTTACAATGTTTCAGATGTACAGCAAAGCAATATTGTTTTCTGATTCGTTTCCTTTATAGGTTATTACAAGATAGAAGTTTCCTGTATACAGTAGGTCCTTATTGTTTATCTCTTTTATATATTGTAATGTGTATCTGTGGGCTTCCCTGGTGGCTCAGTGGTAAAGAATCCACCAGAAATGCAGGAGATGCAGGTTCGATCCCTGGATCAGGAAGATCACCTGGAGAAGGAAATAGCAACCCACTCCAGTGCTTTTGCCTCGGAAATCCCATGGACAAAGGAGCCTGGCAGGTTACAGTCTATGAGGTTGCAAAGAGTCTGACAACTCAGTGACTAAACAAAACAACAAAGTGTGTATCTGTCTCAAAAATCTAAATATTCTGATGGAAGGAAATTTAGGGAAATCTAGGGTCACTTTGACAGTATGAGATTTTAAGTCTGCTTCTACAAGACCAGGACAATTCGAGGACATCAAATCAAGCATTACAAAGCTGGTATCAGTGGACAGCTGCTTGTCAAGTCTGGGTAGTCATGCCAGGTACCACCAAAAATAGCTGAAGGAGCCAATACTGCAAGGCTACATTCTAGTTATTTGGTTTCCTACACACAGGCATAGTCCAGTAATTTAAGCAGTAGTATTTAACAAAAGAGAAAGCAAATTAAAAATGAGTTGTATTGATAAATGTGATTAAGCCAAATTAAATTTCAAGGCTTTAATATCTTAGCAGATTTAGTCTTTTGTTCTTAGTCACATGCATAATTACTCTTCCTCATTCTCTTGATTTAATAACCGAAAAATCTGAATAATCTTTTTAGAAAAATGTACTGCGGGTAAAACTGATCTGAGTGAGTGTAAATGTTATCAAAGTCTTGCGGTGTCACTGTATATGACGGCATGGAAAGAAACTTTAAAATCACATTGATCAGAGTTAGAAATACACACATACGCTGTTTTCTCCAAGTATGATTATAATGGAGCAAGATAGTGTTTATCTACTTAGTTTTTAGTGTGTGTGTGTGCTCAGTCATTCAGATTTGTGTTTGTGACCCCATGGACTGTAGCTCACCAGGCTCCTCTGTTCATGGGATTTTCCAGACAAGAATACTGCAGTGGTTTGCCATTTTCTCCTCAATAGTTTGCATTAAAATTGAAAAGAAAAATAAAGACCTTTTCAGTATATAAATCCCAGGAAGCAGGTCAACTCCTATACAAGACTATTTTCCCCCATTGTCTTCAGCACAAGATATGCTCAAATTCCAGAGAAAAGGCAAAATTCACTTACTTATTAAGTAGTTTCTGAGAGCTTATTTAGATCATTTTCTGTTGTCAAATTCAAAATTTCTTAATAAAAACGCATCAGAATCACCAGAAGAGTAGCTTCAAAATACATATTGTACTGCAGATAAATTAGGCAAATAAATATCACCCTCATCCCACTCCATTCTACTCTAGTTTGATGGTCTCTTAAACTCCCCTCCTACAGGGGATCTTACTCACCCAGGGATCGAACCGACATCTCCTGTGTCTGCTTCATTACAGGTGAATTCTTTTAACTGCTGAGCTACAGGGGAAGCCCCAGATGTACATATATGTACATGTAAATAAATAAAATCAGCTTCTCACTTCAGACTTCAGAGCAAGAACTGTCTGATTTGATTCTGAAAGCACTCAATTTCTGCACATGTCCCCAGTACCCAGTGTGGTTCTGGAAGGCAGGGTTAGCATAGGAATTTGCTAAGTATCCACACTTTGGTTTTTTGAGGGATCACCACTGTGACCACAATTTCCTCCCTCCCATGGAGCCTACCAGGACCCTGGTTGGCAAGGGCAGGGCAGGCATTTGCCCACAATAATTTGGGGGGTTCTGTGGCCTCCTTCAAAAACCTTAAAACATTCATGGCTTCTGGGGGGCCATGGAATGGATGGCTGGGAGGGGACAAGATATCCCAGAGCTGCTTGTCCTAGAAGGAAAGGTGTCTAAACATTAGTAATGCCCACTCAGTCTTAATAATGCTTCTGATTGGTGGGCAAATTCTGCACATTTTTATGTGTCAAGAAGGATCCTGTCTGTGAATTCTTATTATGCAATTATTCTTTCCTGTTCTTTTCCCTCATTTCTTTTTTTTTTAATCTAACACCTTCCTCCAGCGAAATCAATCATACTAAACAAGCATTTACTAATGTGGTCTTCATCACTTGGAGATTACCTGGAGAGTTTTCCAAAATACAGGGGTCTGGGTCCCACCCTGGAAGTTTATTATTATTATTATTAATTTATTAATTTTTGGTTGCATTCGGTCTTCGTTGCAGCACACGGACTCTCTAGTTTTGGCCTGCTGGCTATAAAGCGTGTAGGCTTAGTTGCTCTGTGGCATGTGGGATCTTAGTTCCCCGACTATGGATTGAACCCGCATCCCCTGCATTGCAAGGAAGATTCTTAACCACTGGACCACCAGGGGAGTCCCCCCACCCCCCAGAAGTTTTACTGTGATTGTCTGGAGTATGCCTGGGTACCAGGATTTTTACAAACTCCCCTGAGTGATTCTTAATATGCAGTGGAGATTGAGAATCACTGCTCTTTGGAGGAAAAATAGTCTAGGTTGGGGGTGAAAGGAATTTAAAATTTTGAGAAAGAAACAATAGTAAAGATTAATAAAACTAAAAGCTGGTTCTTTGAGAAGATAAACCAAATTGACAAACCTTTAGCCAGACTCAAGAAAAAAACAGAGAAGAATCAAATCCACAAAATTAGAAATGAAAAAGGAGAGGTTACAACAGACAATGCAGAAATACAAAGGATTATAAGAGATTATTATAAGCAACTATACGTCACTAAAATGGATAACCTGGAAGAAATGGACAGATTCTTAGAAAAGTTCAATCTTCCAAGATTGACCAGGAAGAAATAGAAATTACAGAAACCCAATTACAAGCACTGAAATCAAAACTGTGATCAAGTATATCCCAAAAAACAAAAGCCCAGGATCAGATGGCTTCACAGGTTAATTCTATCAAACATTTAGAGATGAGCTAATGCCTATCCTTCTAACACTCTTTCAAAAAATTGCAGAGGAAGGAACACTTCCAAACTCATTGTATGAGGTCACCATCACCCTGATACCAAAACCTGACAAAGACAACACAAGAAAAGAAAACTACAGGCCAATATCACTGATGAACATAGATGCAAAAATCCTCAACAAAATTCTGGCACACAGAATTCAACAACACATTAAAAAGCTCATACACCATGATCAAGTTGGGTTTATTCCAGGGAGGCAAGGATTCTTCAATATACGCAAATCAATCAATGTGATACACCATGTGATACACCATTTGTTATACACCAATATGATAACAAATGGAAAGATAAAAACTATACGATAATCTCAATAGATGCAGAAAAAGCCTTTGACAAAATTCAGCACCCTTTTATGATTAAAACTCTTCAAAAAAATGGGCATAGAAGGAACCTACCTCAACATAGTAAAGGCCATATATGATATGCCTACAGCAAACATTATTCTCAGTGATGAAAAACTGAAAGCATCCTCTCTAAGATCAGGAACAAGACAATAGTGTCCACTTTCACCACTATTACTCAACATAGTTGTGGAAGTCCTAGCTACGGCAATCAGAGAAGAAAAAGAAGTAAAAGGAATCCAGATGGGAAAAGAAGAAGTAAAGCTCTCACTGTTTGCAGATGACATGATACTATACATAGAAAACCCTAAAGATATTATGAGGAAATCAATATGATCTGATGCTCCTAAAGAGAAAGCCACCATTGCTGTAGGGGTATATGATAGCCCAGCCACCTAATTCTGAATTTGTGGCTTTGTTCACTGTTTTCCAGTCTCTGTGTTATTAATTTTCTGTTTCATAAACCTGACAAACATAATTGTTAATTACATATCATACAATCCACCCTCCCAGTAATGGCTTCTCTCTGAACCCTCATCTGATATAAAGCTATTGTGCAATGCCCCACTATATTAAATTTCAATTTAATTATCTTTATTACAGCACCACCTCCTTGGAGGAAATGATTAACTCTGAGATGGACTTAGAAGAGAAAGCTATTGTGGTGAGCTTTGCCCTGAAGCCCTGTGTTACTGTACAGGCTGTTTTTGCAGGCATGAGAGCAACAATAAAATGGTTGAAAACTGAGCTTTTCTCCCATTTCCTTGGATCCCTGTGATGTGATCCCTCAGAGGTTCCTACTGGCACACCCAAAAGTGAATGGTGTAAGAAATGAAACTTTTAATGCACAACTTCATGTGTGTGTGTGTGCATGCACATGCGTGCATGTGCACATAAGTACACTTCAGTTAAAGGCACAGAATAATTATCAAATAATTAACACAGGAGAGAATTATTAGTAGCCCATGGACAGTACATGTTTACTAATTAATAATTGATCTGTTGGGATTCTGTAGGATTTCAATACCTTTAGATGATGAAATTTTTGCACCTTGTTTTATGTCTCTGGATATGTTCCAGTGTCTCATGGTTTATAGTCTATGGGAACTTGAATAGAATTTGTATCCTGCTGGTGTGTGAAAATTGTATAAATGTTAATTATGTTGAATTGGTTCATAGTGCTTCTTATGTCTACTATATCCTTCTACTTTGCTGTCTATTCATTCTACTATTTCTGAGAGTTTGATGTTGAAAATCCAACTAAAAATCTTAACTTTTCTACTTAAGTTAACTGTAATATATAGTGGAACTGAACGTAACTTTGTTATGTATTCTCTAAGTCTCCTGTAAATGTGTTATCATACTTTCACAGTTTAAAAACTAAAATATAAAGAAAAAAATAGCTGATCTGTTGGAATTTTATTTATTTGATGCCATGTAACTTTTTAAAAATCTCAGGTGTTTTACTTCTAAACATTGCTTGAGGTAACTTTTCATAAGAATCTCTTTAACCTTGGTTTGCAACTTAAAAGAGCTAGAAGCATGTGAGTTTACCAGAAGTAATTGTTTCCCTAAATTAACACCAAGGAGCTTAAATCCCATGCAACTATGATATGAGGTGACTGAGGAGAAACAAACTAGAAAATGGCACCCAGGGCTTTGAGAGTTCATGGCATTACAGCCAAACAGTGAAAGGACTCTCCTCATCATTAAGTAAGCATTTTTACAGCAAGTACTTACAGAAAGTAATTTGGAGTCACCTGCAGTCAGTAGACAGGCACTGTTCCACATACATGCCTCCTCACTCCCATTTTTTGTTCTCTCTACACATATTTTGGAGAAGGAAATGGCAACCCACTCCAGTAACTCTTGCCTGGAGAATCCCATGGACAGAGGAGGCTGGTGGGTTACAGTCCATGGGGTCGCAAAGAGTCAGACACGACTGAGTGACTAATGCACACACACACACACACACACACATATATTTAGGAAATTCAGACACAGTAATTGGCTTGTCCACGTCTCAAACAATGCGGTCCAACCTATGTGCAGATAATACCACAGAACTTGAACCCTGCAGTAAACTGGGGTATTGGCGTGGGGCTAGGGCTCCAACTTGAACTCCAGGATATTGACACATTTGGTGTGATGGGGATGCAGGAGGGAGGGGTGGCGAGTTAGAAGGCTTCTTTGGTAAGAACAGATGTTGAGGAAGAACATGCTGAGAAATGGAGGGGAATAGCATAGCCATTCCCAGTGGGGAGAGTACACTGTATGCTTGTTAGCTATATAACCAGCACCTGCCACCCCGGGGGAGGAGTTGCGATAACCTAGAGCCTATTATACAGAGTGAAGGAAGTCAGAAAGAGAAAAACAAACATATATTTACGCACATACATGGGATCTAGAGGGCTTCCTTGGTGGCTCAGATGATGCTGCCTGCAATGCAGGAAACCTGGGTTTTATCCCTGGGTTGGGCAGATCCCCTGGAGGAAGGCATGGCAACCCACTCCGGCATTTTTGCCTGGAGCATCCCCATGGATAGAGGAACCTGGTGGCTACAGTCCATGGAGTCGCAAAGAGTCAGACATGACTGAGCAACTAAGTAGATGGGATCCAGAAAAATGGTACTGTTGGACCTACTTGCAGGGCAGAGAGACACAGACGTAGAGAATGAACTTGTGGACCCAGCAGGTAAAGGAGAGGGTGGGACAAACTGAGAACATAGGGTTAACATATATACACTACCATGAGTAAAATAGATAGCTAGTGGGAAGCTGCTATATAACATAGGGAGCCCAACCTGGTGCTCTGTGATGACCTAGAGAGGTGAAATGGGGGAGGGGAAGCTCAAGAGGGAGGGGATGTGTGTATATATATATATATACCCACATATATATACACACACAGAGACATATATATATAGTTACAGCTCATTCACTTTGCTGTATGACAGAAACCAACACAACTTTGTAAAGCATTATCCTCCAGTTAAAACAGAATAAAACTTGAAATATGTACATTACTAAAATTGCTGCAGTGGACTGGGGTGAGAGATTTATTGGGCATTCTAACAAAGTGAAGATGAATAGAAAAGATGGGTTTCCAGAATTTGCATATATTTGGCACTCTATAACAGAGAGAGGAAGAGCCTTTATAACGTGGTGGTGGTCCCCGCTTTTCACGAGTGTTAATGCAGTTGATGGAATAAGATAGTGGGAAGTAGTGAGTAGCAGGCAGTCACTCCAGGTGCTGTATGGATGGGGAAGAAAGGTGAGGGTCTTAGAGGTGGCTTATTTTACCATTAAATTTTTGTGAACTGAGTAAAGATAAATAATAAATGTCCAAATAAAACTGTTTTGCATTATAAATTGGTAGCCTATGTAGTTGAAATACACTATCTTTATATTCTTTGTTCTTCAAGAACTTAGTGCAGTGTGTTGCCTATGGAAATTTCATAATATTTGCTCATTAACTGACAGCTGCATGAACAATCAGGGTCCCAGGATTCCTCATTTGGGTATTTCCCCTCTGTGTTCGAAGAGTCTGTATGGTTTTACAAGATGCATTGGTCAGGACTCAGACAGGGACATAGAAATAAATGGAAGAATTTTAAATGGAGGTAACAATACAGAAAATTGGTTACTAAACATTGGAAGAGCTAAAGGAATCTTTTTTAATTTATTGAAGGAATTTTTTTAAAGGAGGGTGTAATTGGTATTTGCAAGACGGTAATTCCACCCCATTAGCAGGAAAAGTAAGAGGAAAATAGTTTCTAAGAGCCCATGACCTCTGTTATTAAACCTGCTGTATAATTTCTTGCTGTTTGCTGTTGGTGGAGCCTACACCACTGGTGGGCTTCCCAGGTAGTGCTATTGGTAAAGAACCTGCCTGCCAATGCAGGAGACTTAAGAGACGCAGGTTTGATCCCTGGGTCAGGAAAATCCCTGGAGAAGGGCACAGCAACCCACTCCAGTATTCTTGCCTGGAGAATCCCATGGACAGAGGAGCCTGGCAGGCTATAGTGCATGGGGTTGCAAACAGTCGGACACGACTGAAGCAACTTAGCATGAAGCACAGATGCGCCACTGGCACCACTTTCCAAGACCATAGGAGGAGCATGATTCTTTTGTTCCTGCTACCAGAAGTGCTACTTGAAACCAAAAAGGAAAAAAAAATGTTCTAGCTCTTATTCCCACCTTATTATCTCTTATTCTCCAGGAGAGTCTCCTGCTAGAAGAGTATAAGGAAGCCAATTGGCAAGACTGTCTGTTAAATCAGGTTTGTAGACAACAACAACTGTTCATGAGACAAGAACATAGATGCATGGGAACAGACCTGAGAGCCAACAGAGAAGTAATTAGTACTGGCTAATCCAACTCAAATGCAAGAAGGAAACTGACAAGAATGCAGTAACCCCATAGATTAAATTCCATCACCAAAGGGAACTTTTTGATAGAAATTATACAGTGATCATCTGCCACAAAGTAAAACAGGAAAACCATCAATTTCTTCCTTTTGCTTTGTGATGGATAGATTTAGGTTGAAAACACTTGCCTCTATTTACTAAAATGTGGTCTTGAAAGCACTTATAAAAATGATCAATAATATGCATCCTATATTACAATGTATAATATATGACCAATATAAATGATATACATTTATTAGACCCTTAATTGGCTAAGTGTTTGCCAGTAAACACTTAGGAGAAGAAAGAGACTGCAAAAAAGGGAATTTAATGCCTGACACAGGGCCAAACACAGTATCTAAGGATGAGGTTTGATGAAAATAGCATATGAAAATTCACTCCCATTAAAGAATGGCTTTTTTCATGTCAGCTCAAATAACTTCCAGGAAATAAATGAAAACATTTTAAAAATCAAAGTGATATAATCATGTAAGTGGAGCCTTATAAAAATTGATAATGGCACAGCATACCAGCTCCAAAGTGTGACAACATTTACAAATCAGAAGAAAGTAATGAATTGTAATAAGTCTAGAAACAAGCTAAGAAGTAATTAATATTTCTGAATCAGTTTTGTGAAGCTATTATCTTAATTTTGAGCTTTTTTGAATAGAACACGAAATATTGAGTAACAAAAGCAAGACATTCACTAAATGATGGTGGTTTCTAAGCTTCTTGTTGATGCACTTCTTATGTCTTTCCTTGTCATTGGACACTGAACGGTTAGATTTCACCTTTGGAGACAATAAGCATCTATATAAGGAAACCCCATGGACGGAGGAGCCTGGTAGGCTGCAGCCCATGAGGTCGCGAAGAGTCGGACACAATTGAGCGACTTCACTTTCACTTTTCACTTTCATGCACTGGAGGAGGAAATGGCAACCCACTCCAGTATTCTTGCCTAGAGAATCCCAGGGACGGAGGAGCCTGGTGGGCTGCCGTCTATGGGGTCGCACAGAGTCAGACACGACTGACGCAACTTAGCAGCAGCAGCAGCAAGGAAAGTAAATCCATAAAGCAAGTCAGCAGTCAAATAGAACCTGAATGACAAATACCAGATCTCCTCAAAGTTGTACCTACAGACAACATGTGTCCTACCAAGGAAGTATCAAGTGCAAATTATTGGGATGTTTGTATTTCACAGTGACAGCCTTTGCCATTCATTAGTAGACACCTCAAAACAAATGCCATATCATTGGTCTTGACGTTCTCATCCTCCTTTATTTCTAACAACTGTCTGTCATTTTTAGACCAAGGATGCCAGCTTTTCCCTGTGAAGACTAACGTCCATCTCCCAAGCTCCAGAGATGGTTCTGCTGAGGAGACAGGAGAGGCTGTTTCCAGACTCACTCCTCTCCCAGGTATTTGAGGGCAGGAGGCTCGGGAACAGCCAGCAGTGCTGTCCCAAAGTCAATCTTTTGAAATTTAAGAACTTTGGACAATCACCATTATTTAGGCTGTTGTTGTTTAGTCACTAAGTCATGTCTGACTCTTTGCGAGCCCCTGGACTGTAGCCTGCCAGGCTCCTCTGTCCATAGCATTCTCCAGGCAAGAATATTGGAGTGGGCTGCCATTTCCTCCAGGGGATCTTCCCAAACCATGGATCGAACTCACATCTCCTGCATTGGCAGGCAGATTCTTTACCACTGAGCCACCTGGGAAGCCTGTTATTTAGGTAGTATCCTGAAAAAAAAAAAAAAAAAACACAAGCTCTACAGAAGGAGGAACCATAACAGGAATAGGATATTGAAGAACATGCCTCATGTACGCACAAGTAATATGTTTGTAATCCTAGGACAACCTCTGGCCAAAGGATGTCTTAAAACTTGGTGCCCACCTATCTTCCATTTCCCCTTCTGGGGTCACTTCCCTCCGCCATCTCAGCAGTGATCCTGATTTCCTTCTAGAATATATGTGCCTATTCCTCATAGTATTTGTTTAGTTTATGAAAGACATAGGTGCAAGTTATATATATATCATAAATTAGAGGTATGTTTGTATTAATGGGGTAGTCTGACACTAGTCATTTCTCTGAAACCAGGATGTGTCTAACTGTTAAAGGAAAGTCATAATTTAAAGTGGTCATGTTTCCTTTGGTCTTATTGGCACATGAAGTAATGATATAGTTTATAATCTTTGATGTTAGAGATAACATAAAATATAGCACTTAGTAAATATATAATACTGGATGAATTTCAGATTCTTAGTATGTAAACGTTGATGCCACCGCTTAACTAAACTGATATCATAATGTTTCTTTCACCTTCAAATGCTATTACCCCGTAGACTGGATACTCAGCAAGGGTGACTTGGTAAAGGAAATAAGTTGTTAATGAATGATCTTGCAAGGAAACTAAGCTTTGGCCAGCCAAAGTTAATAGGAGAGAACAGTTTATTTGAATACAAGTCCAGGCTGCCCAAAAGGGAGACGACCAAGAAGCCCAGAATCAAATAACATGCAATATTTAACGTTTTCCTAGTTCTTAAACATCATCTTGCCTACTCTGCTGGAGCATACAGTAGCAAACACAACCCCTCTCCATAGCTATTACTTTAAAGGGTCAGGAAATTGTCTTCACAATGTATAAGTCAAGTTAGAACATCTCTGATCAGAAGAAAAGAGAATGAATCATCCCCACCACACACAAAAAAAGGGCTGACAGTTTCTAATATGGTTGTAGCCCCAGAGAAAGCTCCTAAGCCATTTATCTGTTGAAGGCGTAATCACTTTTGATTCTATAAACTGTATTGAATTTTGAATGTATTACGGATTGTGATAACTGTGCCCTGTCCTGTTAGCCTTTTGAAGGTGAACGCACGTGGAAGGCCCCCTGGATGCATCACGGGGACCCACCAGGCGTCCTGCCAGCCAAAGATTTCCACTTTGATCTCCCAACAAGCGGCTTGTGACATGGTGTCCCCACAGAGCGGAAGGCACCACACAGGAGTCTTTTAACTAACGTGCACAGAAGGAAAAATTTATGAGGTTCTTATTAAGTGGTTGTTTTAGCTCTGAATAGAGAAAAAGAGGGAGAGAGAAATAAGGCGCAGAGTTTTCTGACGTAAGATCCAGTTGGTCCTGGTGTGATTTTTATCATCTCAAAACATATTTGAGAAGACTAACCTCAAAACCCAAGACCTGTTCTCAATACGCCACATAAGAAATGGAAGGGAAAAAGTAGCTGGTCTGTAAACAATCCACAAAGCAAATTGCTGGTTGATATTTCCTGAACTAAAAATTCTTTGAGTTACAATGGGAACCGCTTCTCAGTATATAAGAGCATAAGTCCTCTCTTTGGTTCCAACAGGGCTTTGTCATAACTTGTAATAAGCTGAACATTGTAATGCATGTTCTAAAAAAAAAAAATTGACTATTACTGTGTGTGCAGAAAATACAATGCCCATGCACTAGGACATTAACAAAACACCACCTGCACAAACTAAGATTGCAACTCTATTCTCAGCTTATCTTTGCTTTTCACTCACTGGGATCATTTCTGTTTCAATGGGAAGGAAAGCCGCACATGCAAGCATAATTCACACGTTAAACTGGAGCGACCACTTTTGTATGAATCAGCGCTCTGTAAACAAAACAAAAATCTGAAAAATTTTTAAATCCAAATATTCTCTGTCAGATAAATATAACAAGCTTCCATGATGACAATGGTAACCGTGGTAGACTACAGTTAACACAGGCTTTTAAAATTGGGACTGGAATTTAGCGGGGGGATGGGGGGGTGCTTCGTAATTATGGGCTATTTAAAGAATTTTAAATTAACTCTACTTTTAAAAAGGAATATTTCAAAGTTTATGTAAAGCTGTCCTTTAACTTGATTCATAGAATTACAGAATTAAGGGACAGATAGGTGAAAGGCCATAAATAGAAATAATGATTATATTTATGCATCCTTTTGTAAAATGCCAAGAATTAACAAAGCTCTCGAAATCAATCGATCATCCATCTGTGGCAGGCAAGTGACAGATTTGCTGACTAATTGAAAACAGACAACCAAGGTAAATAATAAAAACCACCACAACCAATAAATATTGAATTATATTCCTTAAGTGTCATACCTTACACAAAACACTTGGCAGCTAATTTTTCTTTTTTTATTATAATACTTAAAAAAATCTTTATTGAATTTGTTACATTATCGCTTCTGTTGTTTTTATGTTCTGTTTTGTTTTTTGCGGCCTGTTGGAAGGACTGATGTTGAAGCTGAAACTCCAATACTTTGGCCACCTGATGCAAAGAGCTACTCATTTGAAAAGACCATGATGCTGGGAAAGATTGAAGGCGGGAGGAGAAGGGGATGACACAGGATGAGATGGTTGGATGGCATCACTGACTCAATGGACATGAGTTTCAGTAAGCTCTGGGAGTTGGTTATGGACAGGGAGGCCCAGCATGCTGCAGTCCATGGGGTCGCAAAGAATTGGACATGACTGAGCGACTGAACTGAACTGAACTGTGGGACCTTAGCTTCTCGACCAGGGATCGAGCCCTCACCCCCTGCATTGGACTACCAGGGAAGTTCCTATAGTTATTTTATTACTTAGTCCTTTCAGCAGCTCTATTAGGTAGGTACTCCTTAGGCATTGAACTTGGCATTGAACTTAGGATTTATGAAACTTGCTTGTGTCAAACTGCCAGCCAGTGGCAGAGTTGGCAAGGCTCTGGATTTGAGCCGTAGCACCTCCCCATTCCCCCTGGGTCTGCTCATCACAGATTTCTGATACTATTGCTACAAAAGTAAAAGGGTAAAATAGCATCAAGACGGCTGTAAGCAGGGCAAATGCACATCTGTAAATCTGGGGAACGGGGACTTCCTGGTGGTCCAGTAGCTTAAGACTCTGGCTCCCAATGCAGGGGGCCTGGGTTCGATTCCTGGGCAGCAAGCTAGATCCTGCATGCTGCAACTAAGAGCCCTCATGCTGCAACTAAGCCTGATGCAGCCAAAAAATGGAATGAATATTTTTAAAAATTAAAATAAAATTGGGGAAAGTAAGAGAACTGACTACAAGAAGAAAACCCAAAAGTGAAGCATGAGCTTCCATAATCTGAATCATTACAATCTTATGAAATCTTACATTTCGCAATCTTATGAAAACTTACAGTCTTACAAAATCATTACAATCTTACGAAAGCAAGACTTAACACAACCACAGCACCTTAAACTGGGGAGTGATTTGAGAGCGTATTGTATTCCATCTGACACAAGGATTCCTTCCACTGCATTCTTAGCAGATGGCCATCTAGTCTCTGCTTGCACACTTCCAGTGATGGGGTGTTCACCACCTACCAGGCAGTCTATTCCAATTTTGAATGATTTTGAAAGAAGGTATGCCTATATGGAGCAAAAAATCAGAGGTGCTGGTACTTCATGGAATTCCTTTTACAAGTCACACTCAATCCAGTACCATGTGATCATTAAAAGGGAAACTATATTTGGTGTAAAATATGGGAGATAAAATATAACTCAGAGGGCAGCATAATTTCTTAAATGGTGTGTCAACATTTGAATCTGTTTCTTTTTGTTGTGTCAAGGCCAGAAATATCCAATAGCAAACGTGGATTACAGTACACAACCCTAAACAGAATTTACCAATAAACCAATGGCATTACCCATCACAAAACCATTGCACTTTGTTGTACCAGCTTTGTACCAGGATTGTGTTGGTAAATATATACATAATACCCAGTGGAACCAAGATTCAGAACTGAGCAGAGCAGCAGGTGTTTGCAGTGGATCTGTGATTAGGTAATTCCCACTAAAAATCTGCTGCGAGAGGACAGTAGGAGTACTTGAGTATTCCTTCTGATGTAGGAGAGGATGAAGGACAGAAGGACAAGCTGAAGGGTGGCGGTGGCCTCCCCATGGCCAGGCTTCGTACAGGGCAACATATCCCAGGTGGCTCAGTGGTAAAGAATCTGCCTGCCAATGCAGGAGATGCAGAAGACATGGGTTCGATCCCTGGGTTGGGAAGATCCCCTGGAGAAGGGAATGGCAACCCACTCCAGTATTCTTGCCTGGGAAATCTCATGAACAGAGGAGCCTGGTGAGCTACAGGCCAGGGGGTCACAAAGAGTCTGACACGACTGAGTAAGACTGAGCACATACAGACAAAGGAACTTAAGTAATTAATATTTTGAAAGCTTATTATAAGGTAGTATGTTTATACTTCTGAAGTAATGAAAGTTATAAGTAAACAAAGGTTTTTGAGACACTCAGATGCTTACTGAGTTACGTTATATCTTGTGGGAATACAACTACTAAAATGCCATCTCTTATATGCATCTTTATTCCTGCCTGACAATGAACAGATATAATATAGAAAGAGGATTCTTGCTTTAAAATGTCATTTTCACTTTGTGAATATATACATGCCTACCTCAGAAATACTGTAAATTTTAGATTTCCCAGTGTGTATAAAAGCTACATTTACATTAGACTGTAGGCTATTACATGTGCAGTAGCATGAGGTTTGATAAAGCAATGTACAAACTTTAATTGAAACATATTACTAAAAATTCTAACCATCATCTGAGCCTTCAACAAGTAGTCATCTTTTTTCTGGTAGAGGCTTTGAAATATTGCAAGAATTATCAAAATGTGATACAGATACACAAAGTGAGCAAAAGCCATTGGAAAAATGGCACCTATAGACTGGCTCGATGCAACCTTCAATCTGTAAAATAGACAATATGGGCGTAGCATCGCAAAGCACAATAAAACGAGGTATGCCTGCAAATGTATGGTGGGGAGTTTGGAAAAGAGCATCTGCTCTGAGCATGAATCCTGGCCACACCTGAAATTTGCAGAACAACATTTCACCCATCATAGAGCTATACAATCTAATCATAGACAGGATGAGGAGGTTAAGAAGAGATTTTCTTGATTGAACTTTCAAAATCGAAGCTGGCAACCAGCCTGCTTTGAGAAATTGTACATACGTGCAGTCTTGATTCATTCTTTCCACTCCCTAGACTGGAAAAAGACAGAAAAGTTGAGTGTTATGCTCCAGTTCTCATTCCTGTTTCTTAGACCGTTCTGCCTGCCCCTCCCCTTCCCAGTTTTGCTACAGGACATTGAATGGCACCATCACAGAAAAGTCAAACTGGACTGTGAGGAGACTAAAATTAGGCTTGATCCCTCAACCAATATGGAATGATCAAGCCGAAATCATCTTCTATCCTAATCGTACTTACTTTGTGAACAAGGGAAACAGAGAGAACAGAGTTTTATCATACTGTGTTGTACTGATCTTGGATAAAACTCCTCCAGTACACACTTTGTCTAAGACACTGCTTAGACAGCATATATCTAATTTCATTTCTCCCCTATAGACTGAAAGCCACTTGAAGGTAGAGACCCATGTCCATTCACTGTACTGTCAACAGCACAGACGTGGCACATGGCATAACCAACAGATTCTCAACTAAACGGAACTATGGAGGTAGTACAAATTCTTACACAAAAGCCAAATATTAATGTATGCTCATTTGGCTCTCTGTTGATACTGGGTTTTTTCCGATGATCCAGTGGATGTTGGCAATTTGATCTCTGGTTCCTCAACAAGAGAGTTCCAGAAAAACATCTATTTCTGCTTTATTGACTATGCCAAAGCCTTTGACTGTGTGGATCACAACAAACTGTGGAAAATTCTTCAAGAGATGAGAATACCAGACCATCTGACCTGTCTCTTGAGAAATCTGTATGCAGGTCAGGAAGCAACAGTTAGAACTGAACATGGAACAACAGACTGGTTCCAAATAGGAAAAGGAGTACATCAAGGCTGTATATTGTCACCCTGCTTATTTAACTTATATGCAGAGTACATCATGAGAAATGCTGGGTTGGAATAAACACAAGCTGGAATCAAGACTGCTGGGAGAAATATCAATAACCTCAGATATGCAGATGACACCACCCTTACGGCAGAAAGTGAAGAAGAACTAAAGAGCCTCTTGATGAAAGTGAAAGAGGAGAGTGAAAAAGTTGGCTTAAAGCTTAACATTCAGAAAACTAAGATCATGGCATCTGGTCCCATCACTTCATGGGAAATAGATGGGGACACAGTGGAAATAGTGGCAGATTTTATTTTGGGGGGCTCCAAAATCACTGCTGATGGTGATTGCAGCCATGAAATTAAAAGACGGTTACTCCTTGGAAGGAAGGTTATGACCAACCTAGATAGCATATTTAAAAGCAGAGACATTACTCTGCCAACAAAGGTCCATCTAGTCAAAGCTATGGTTTTTCCAGTGGTCATGTACGGATGTGAGAGTTGGACAGTGAAGAAAGCCGAGCGCCGAAGAATTGATGCTTTTGAACTGTGGTGTTGGAGAAGACTCTTGAGAGTCCCTTGGACTGTGAGAAGATCCAACCAGTCCATCCTAAAGGAGATCAATCCTGGGTGTTCATTGGAAGGACTGATGTTGAAGCTGAAACTCCAATACTTTGGCCACCTCATGTGAAGAGTTGACTCATTGGAAAAGACCCTAATGCTGGGAAGGATCGAGGGCAGAAGGAGAAGGGGACGACAGAGGATGAGATGGTTGGATGGCATCACTGACTTGATGGACATGGGTTTGGGTAAACTCCAGGAGTTGGTGATGGACAGGGAGGCCTCGCGTGCTACAATTCATGGGGTCCCAAAGAGTTGGACACAACTGAGCGACTGAACTGAAATGAACTGAACTGAACTGATGCTGGGTTGGCTAAACAAAGAAGGAGTCTTTCATAATAAAAGGATGATACCATGTTCTAATGCTTAAAAATCAGTACAAAGTGTAGGGAAGGAATGAGATCACTCTGATTTGAATTTTTAAAGGCAAAGATGGCAGAGAAGAGACAAAGTGTGTTGGAACAAGAAAGAAGTCTAGAAAGTAGTCCAGAACGACGACTGACTCAGAAGAGAACATGAAAGGATGGCATTGGGACTGGGGACTTGGAGCCACTTCTTCTAAATGTTGCCTTAAGTGTATTAATGTTTGTACAAATAGCATATAAGACTCTCATCCACCATCTCTATAAAAGACTGTAGTGTCAGACAAATGGATAAAGGAGTTATGGTACATATATACGATGGAATATCACTCAGTCATAAAAAGGAACAAATTTGAGTCAGTTGAACTGAAATGGATGAACCTAGAGCCTGTTATACAGAGTGAAGGAAATCAGAGAAAAACAAATATTGTGTAGTAACGCACGTACATGGTATCTAGAAAAACTGTACGGATGAACCTATTTGAAGGGCAGGACGATAGATGCAGACATAGAGGATGGACTTGTGGACACAGTGGGGGATGGAGAGGATGGGACGCATTGAGAGAATAGCATTTACATGTATACACTGCAAATGTGTGCACACACGCTGTCGTGTCCGATTCTTTGCGACCCCCACGGACTATAGCCCTCCAGACTCCTCTGTGCATGGGATTTTTCAGGCAAGAATGCTGAAGTGGATAGCCATTTCCTACTCCAGGGGATCTGCCCAACCCAGGGATCGAATCTGAGTCTCTTGGGTCTCCTATATTGGCATCCAACACAGCATTGTAAAGCAGTTTTTCTCTAACAAAATAATAATAGTAAGATTGCAGTGTCAGACAGGGCTACCCAATGTAGATTCTGTTTCCAAGTCAGCTTTCTCACAAATGTCTCATAAATGTCTACATTTTCTGATAGAAGAACATAACGTGTTCATCTGAATGGGGCCAACAATTCCCCTCTCTCTTTTCCTTGTCTACCTCCTTGGGGGGTTCACGAACAAGCAACATTTGGGCAGGAGTGAAAGGGCTTTGGAGTTGTCAAAAACCACCAGTTAAAAAGCTTCAAACTGTGTTCTGCGGATATGTAACTACTGTGGAAGGAAATGCTTGAAAACAAGACATACATTTTTAACCAATGGAGGCTGAAAAAGTTATTTTTATTTGATCTGAGCCTGACATCATTCAGTGTTTTCAAATTCCTTTGGAAATACTAAAACTTTCAATTCCCATGTTGTCTTCAAAGTGCTTCAAGGAATGTGAATGTGATATAATTACCTTCGGGAAGAATGAAAAGTAAAGGTTAGTTTTTAAAAGAATAAACTCGACGCAATCGTAAATTTGCAAGAAATGCCTCATTTGTCACTTCTTTATCTGACACATAGAAACAACACCAGGAGTTTTCTAGGTCTCTTGCAGAGATTCTCTGCCCCTCACATTTTATTCAGATGCTTCATAAGTGGTCCTTATTTGAAGCTTACATTGCTCAGAGTTAAATTAATATACTGGAGACTTCTTTACAATCCTCTTTCAGTCTTCTGCCTATTAATCATGGAACTGAATGCACTCAGAGACCCCCCCCATCATTTTATAGACAACAAATCTGAGATGTATAATGCTCAATATTTCAATGCCTAAGACTATCATCTGGTTTCAAAGACCCAAACCACAGAGTCTCCACTCTTTCTTCTGGGCTATAATAAAATATACAGCATAAAAAGGGGCTCCTGTTTTGGAGGCACTTTACTTGATGCCTTAAGTGTACTAAGTTTGTTTTCCTCATAGAAAGATAATCCTACAAGAGCATTACTGTTCTCTCCATTTAGATGAGAAAGCTGAGACCCAGAAAGGTTCCACAACTCAACTGACATTTAAAAGCTGGCGAAACCTGGCCAAGAACATAGTTCAGACTGATTCTAAAGTCATAAAGGCTCAGCTAACTTATTCCTCACCCTCAAGATCAAGTGCAAATCTGAATATGGAAATAATAGGGAGGAAGGGGTTGCCCTGAGGATTGTGACAAGAAAAAAAGGTGAAAATCAACCTGTTTATTGATCTAATGGGAGGAAATCTAACTTAGACAGGGCTTCCCAGGTGGCGCTCATGGTAAAGAATCTGAAACATGGGTTTGATCCCTGGGTCCAGAAGATCCCTGGAGGAGGGAATGCCAACCCACTCCATTATTCTTGCCTGGAGAACTTCATGGACAGAGGAGCCTGCCGGGCTACAGTCCATGGGGCCGCAAAGAGTCAGACATGACTTAGCGACTACACAACAACAAGGAAACTCATACAGAGGGCAATGTACCTTCATCAATTATGCTCCACATCACCAGCAAGACCAATTCTCCGCCACCACCCCCCCAACCCCCCCCCCAGCGCTCCCCAACCTGGGTAAGTTTCAGCAGGTGGCATGGATCAGGCTACACCAGTTGTTTGTAGCCCATCTCCACTTCCATTGATCAGAGCTCAGCTGCTGAATAGGATACATACCCTCAGCATTATCCCTGCTCACAGGTATCACAGGGCAGCGACATTCAGTGGCAAATATATGATTCAGTCAAACTGCTTATCTATTATTACATTTGATATAATTTTGTGTTTAGAGCTTTTCATGAATAGACTGATACTGGATGGAATCAGCATCCCATCCAGGTCAAGAATAAAACTGTGAGTGATAAGAATTACACATTAAGGATTTGGATACCGCTTACAGTCTCAGCAGAAAAGGTCCTGATGGATCGTAATTATTTTTTACTTCTCACCTTTGCTAAAAAAAAGAATGTGAAAGACAGGAAATAAGGAAGAGCTGTTTTGGTGCATAAAAGGATGTGAGTGTTTTTTAACTCGATATATTACAGAGATTGAGATCAGGGCCACGGTTCAAAGAGTACAGAGGACTCTCTGCATAGGATGCCCTCAATTAATATTTGATGGAACAACAATGGGCTTCCCAGGTGGCACAAGTGGTAAAGAATCTGCCTGCCAGTACAGGAGATACAAGAGACGTTGGTTCAATCCTTGGGTTGGGAACATCCCTTGGAGGAGGGCATGACAACCCACTGCAGTATTCCTTCCCCAGAAAAGTCCATGGACAAAGGAGCCTGTCCCATGGGGTCAAAAAGAGTCGGACATGACTGAGCATGCGTATGCCATGCCAGAAGAACAATAATGAATCACTTTTATATACCTCTTATCTTATTAAAATTATTATATGTTATACTGGAGTATGTGGTACATTATAAAACATTTATTAGTATATAGGAGAGTTGGAGGTGGAAATTTCTTAGGCAGGGTAAGCTCCAGAAATCTTCTGTCCTTTCTTCCTAATTCCTCCCATGTCACCAGTATTAACAACATCTAACCAGAGATATAAGAAGGCTAAAGAACCAGGGGGAGCTGTTGAGAACAGTACAGCTTAAACTGTAATAAAATCCTAATGTTTAACCCTCTTCACCTCACTGATCTTGCAAATATAACCTAAGGCCCCACCCCACATATGTCATACCTAGCAATAATGCAGGCAGAAGAAATGAAAACAGGTGTTCTCCGTAAAGGCCTGGACCCTCCAGGCACCACCTGTGTCCACATAAATCCAAGGCAAACAGTATCCAGCTAAGTTGTAAGCGAGACTCATTACATTCCCCTCCCGAGGCAGGAGGACAAGGACGGGTAATCTAGCCCTTGTCAGTCTCAAAGACACACTGACAAACAGAACAGGGGATGGAATTCTCTTCCCTCCTCATTCTTTTTTTTTTTTTTTTTTAAATCTTTTGGCCATGCTGCATGGCATGTGGGATCTTAGTTCCCCAACTAGGGATTGAACCCGTGGCTCCTGTATTGGCAGCATGGAGTCTTAAGCACAGGTCCACCAGGGAAGTATAGCCCTCCTGACATTCTTCAGGAAAGAAGTGGGACTCTGGGTCAACACAAAGTGAAACTGGAATACGCCAAATTATACACACCAGGGACTGGGGACATTACCAGCTCCCAAAACGAGCAAAGCCGGTTGCTGGTTGGGAGTCTTAGACTCCACAGGACCCTTTGATCATCCGAGTTCATGGTCATATCTCAATCTCTTTGGCAAAAAGACCACAGGAGAGGCGACAGGTCAAGTGTAGCTTGTATTTCTAGCTTCGGGGACCCGGTAGAGAGGAGCGGCAGAGCCTGTTCTTTTCTGATCTGAACTTGCAGCCGGAAGCACCAAGAGACATGAATATCTCAGAACAGGGGAGACATTGAGGGAAGTCTTGCCAATGGGCCCACAGGGTAAAGTGTATCTGATCTACTCCAACAACCTTCTCAGCACCAACTGGAGTCATTTCCTCTCCCACAGCAGACACAGACTATTAAAGTGCAATATTCCTCCCAGGATTCCGGAAAATCACATTGACGTGTTCAGCTGCCTCAGAGATTTTGCCTTCATGGGGCAAAAGAGAGACCTATTGTCTCCCAGGCTGCTTGCTGAGAGGTTGCCGCAAATCTGAGAGCCCAGAAGAGAGATGATTACTATGGAGAGAGTGCAGGACAAATGTAGACAGGTCAGAAGAGGCATTTAGATACGGCACACGGATCCAGAGCCTCACTAACACACGAGCTCGGCATTGCTACATTCTGGCTACTACACGTTACAGTGCTGATTTCCCAGAGGCAGTGTTTCCTATGGATTCTGTTAGTTCCTGGATATTTTTCATAATGTGGCTTCCCAGGTGGTGCAATGGTAAAGAATCCGCCTGCTGGTGCAGGAGACACAGGAAATGTAGGTTCAATCCCTGGGTCAGGAAGATCCCTTGGAGAAGGAAATGGCAACCTACTCCAGTATTCTTGCCTGGAAAATCCCATGGACAGAGGAGCCTGGTGGGCTACAGTCCATGGGGTCGCAAAGAGTTGGACATAACGGAATATGCATGCACACATTTTGCATGATGGATTTTATTGACATAATGCTGGACCCAGTACCTACGCTTCATCAACCACATTGCTAGTGATAATCTGTGAATGCTTCGTGGTCTTTGGCACATAAAGGAACACTTCCAGGCAGGCTCTCCCTGTACCATCGCATCCTCAGGGCAAGATCATCAGTATGTAGAGAATTCCTGGAGGGATGCATGACTTAGCAAGACTGTTCTTGTAAAATAAGAAAAGAATCCCCAAACTGGAGATGTCTTTTTAAAACTTTCAGTTCAGTTCAGTTCAGTTCAGTCGCTCAGTCGTGTCCGACTCTTTGCGACCCCATGAATTGCAGCACGCCAGGCCTCCCTGTCCATCACCAACTCCCGGAGTCTACCCAAACCCATGTCCATCAAGTCAGTGATGCCACCCAACCATCTCATCCTCTGTCGTCCCCTTCTCCTCCTGCCCCCAATCCTACCCAGCATTAGGGTCTTTTCCAATGAGTCAACCCTTCGCATGAGGTGGCCAAAGTACTGGAGTTTCAGCTTCAATATCAGACCTTCCAATGAACACCCAGGATTGATCTCTTTTAGGATGGATTGACTGGATCTCCTTGCAGTCCAAGGGACTCTCAAGAGTGTTCTCCAACACCACAGTTCAAAAGCATCAATTCTTCGGCGCTCAGCTTTCTTCACCATCCAACTCTCACATCCATACATGACCACTGGAAAAACCATAGCCTTGACTAGACGGACTTTTGTTGGCAAAGTAATGTCTCTACTTTTAAATATGTTATCTAGGTTGGCCATAACCTTCTGTATTTATACATAAACTATTTAATGTACTTTGTTCATTACATTTGTTTAACTCAGGAATATTTCATCCATTTAGATACAGGCAAAGATCAATATATTTGGTTTACAAATCCCCTTAAAATATGAATAGTCACAGTTTGATCCCTACAAAATGAGCAGAACACTTAAAATATCTACTGTCATTCTCCCCAGATTTTCGCAGTTCTTTCCCATCACCAGGATATCACCCCATAAGATAAGAAGGTCAGTGGTTTTGATGTTCTGGCTTCAAGACTATAAATGTGTTTTTTTTTTAATTGAAGGATAATTGCTTCACAGAATTTTGTTTTCTGTCAGACCTCAACATGAATCAGCCATAGGCAAAAATATATATATCCCTCCCTTTTGAACCTTCCTCCCATCCACCTCCCCATCCCACCCCTCTAGGTTGATACAGAATCCCTGTTTGAGTTTCCTGAGCCATATAAATGATTTTGGGCAGCACTTGCAAAGCAAAAAGGATACATGGATGACGATATCCACAGCACATAAAATTTACTTTGCAAAATGTGTGCAGTTTAAGAAACGAAAAGGAAAATGTGCTGGCCAAAAAAGCATCACTGACTACGGCAGAAATTAAATGTGCAAGAAATTCAGAGCACTTCATATAATCAAGGGGCAAGTGCACGGTCTGTCTGCCCCACGTCCCCCAGACTAAACGGCTAAAGTTCCTGTTTTGCAAATCTGATTTCTTGCCCAGAATGCTGTTAATAATTGGTTCCTGGGCTGGCATGCCCATTGAGATGTACGAAATGGCTCTTGTTGTTATTTTGATGACAAGAAAAGCTCTGTCAGAGTCTTCTTTCCTGTAACCACTCACTCTCCCTTTGCCTCTTGTCACTCCCCCCCCCCGCCCCTGCTCATTTTACCCACATTAAAGCTGTAAGTAAATAAATGACAGGCTGAAGCCCATCATCAGGTGACAGATCATCCTGTGCTGGCTCTGCAGGACAGAGACGTTGTCATCTGTCTGGTCCCCCTCACATCCCCTGTTAGCCTCGCCACATCCGGGTGGCACGTCACAGCCATTGGAGCAAGATGAATACAGCAGTGTAAACATCAGCTGGAAAGCAGAGTCAATCAAACATGTGACTCTGCACAGAAGCCCTTCTGCTGCCGGAAAAGAAAGGCTTGCAGAGGGAAAGAGATGCCTTTTAGAGGCCTGCTTCTGCTGCCGGTGGTTATAATTTCATTGAATTCATAGGGTTTGGCTTTTTTTTTTTTTTCCAAATTGAATGTGAAAGTCATAGTGCAAAATCTCTTCATTCTTAGAGTTAATCCATAGTTATTGGATTTACCTAATCTTCCAGGTGGCTCAGTGGTAAATAATCTGCCTGACAATGCCAGAGACACAGGAGACTGAGTTCGATCCCTGCATCGGGAAGATCCCCTGGAGGAGGAAATGGCAACCCACTCCAGTATTCTTGCCTGGAGAATCCCTAGGGACAGAGGAGCCTGGTGGTCTACAGTCTATGGAGTCGCAAAGAGTCAGACATGACTGAGCACGCATGCATAGTGTCAGAGTGTAGTAGACACAGAGTGTAGAGTGTCACAGTGTCAGAGTCCAATGAGACCTCTTTAGAACCATGACGTTGCAGTCTCAGAGCATCACATCCTTACCCATGATGAAAGTTTAGCCAAGGTTCAAGAAGTGACAACAAGGATGATGAAACATCTCACTGGTGAAGCTGAAGTGGCATTGGGAAGGGTTTCCAAAACAAATAATGAACTGTGTATTAAAATAAACCAAGTCATAAAAACATCAGGAGGAAAGCTAGAATAATGATGACTTCCCAGTGTGAGGGGAAATTCAAAGAAGCGTAATGAAACTCCTTCCCAAATGAAAACAGCTGGTTGTGTGCATCCTCATGGATTTTCCATCTCCCTCTTGTTACTGTTTAAGAAGCTTTGTGGTGCTGCCACTTTAGAAGACCTTGCTCATAGCACATGAGGAAAAGAAAAATTAAAGTTGCATTTAAAAAAATCATTGTCAGGGACTTCTGCAGCAGGCCAGTGGTTGGAACTTCGCTTTCCAATGCAGAGGGTATGGGTTCTTTTCCAATGCAGAGGGTGGGGTTCTATCCCTGGTCAGGAAGCTAAGATGCCACATGCCTCGTGGCAAAAAAAAAAAAAAAAAGAAAAAAGAAAACAGAAGCAGTATTGTAACAAATTCAATTTTTTAAAAAGAAAGACCAAAAAAAAATTTCTTGTAGTAGCTGGGGGTGGATGTGGAATGATTAAATATGACAACCAGCTTCTACTATGATTTCTTGGACACTGAACACACCGACTCTCACATTGAGAGCAGCATTGACAAAGCTTTCACCATTTGAGGCCATCAGTCAAGCACGGATGATTTCTGAAAACTAGGTATTTTTGTTGTTTATCAAAAGCACTTATGTGGCTCTTCAGCAGTATAAAGCACTGATGCAATAATACCAACAATACTGGAATTTTCCCAAACCCTTAGTGATTCTAAAGAAAGAAAACCTGCAGATTCTATCCATACCATTAGATTAAAAGCCATTGAACACTGATTACTGATAGCTCTATGTTATTTGATCTATCTTTAAAGGCAAATTCTGGTCCTATCCTAACTATTCAACCATATTTCTTTAACTTTATTACTTTCCTGTTATGGTTTGAATGTCTGTGTACCCTAAAAGTTCACTTGTTGAAATCCTCATCCTTGATGTGACAGTATCTGAAGGTGGGTCCTTTAGAAGGTGACTACATCATGAGGGTGGAGCCCTTGTGAATGAGATTAATGCCCTTATTAAAGAGATCCCATAGAATTCCCTAGCTCCTTCCACCATGTGAGGAATTAGCAAGAAGGTTCTAGGTTTGACCCAGGAAGAGAGTTTTCACCAGACACTGAATCTTCCAAGTTCTTGATCTTGGACTTCCCAGGCTCTAGTACCATGAGAAATAAATTTCTGTTGTTTATAAGCCACTCAGTTTAAGCTATTTTTGCTACAGCAGCCCAACCGGGCTTACACTTTCCCTTATACTCTCTTCTCCAGGCAAATCATACCACCCATTTCACTCTATCCACAGTGGCCTGTACTTTTCTGTATCTAAGCTGCTGCTTACATTATCCTCACCCCTGGAATATATCTTGATCTTCTATGTATACATTAAAAATATACAGATGCAAGACTTGCCTGGTAGCCCAGGAGTTAAGACTCTGAACTTCCACTGAAAGGATGTGGGTTTGATCCCTTATCCGGGAAGTTCTGCATGCCATGTGGTGCAGGAAAAAAAAAAAAATTACACATGCAGTGACCTGGAAACTCTACTTCAAGATATTCATCCCTAAAAGAATGAATTTGCCTCAGGGATTTCTTTTAGCATGTTTATAATAGGGGGAAAAAACCTCCAAATTCCCAATATTATGGGATTAGTTAAATAATTTCATAATATGCCAGCAAATTTGGAAAACTCAGCAGAGGCCACAGGACTGGAAAAGGTCAGTTTTCATTCCAGTCCCAAAGAAAGGCAATGCTAAAGAATGCTCAAACTACTGCACAATTGCACTCATGTCACACGCTAGTAACGCAATACTCAAAATTCTCCAAGCAAGGCTTCAGCAATACGTGAACTGTGAACTTCCAGATGTTAAAGCTGGTTTTAGAAAAGTCAGAGGAACCAGAGATCAAATTGCCAACATCCACTGGATCATCGAAAAAGCAAGAGAATTCCAGAAAAACATCTATTTCTGCTTTATTGACTATGCCAAAGCCTTTGTGTGGATCACAATAAACTGTGGAAAATTCTGAAAGAGATGGGAATATCAGACCACCTGACTTGCCTCTTGAGAAGTCTGTATGCAGGTCAGGAAGCAACAGTTAGAACTGGATGTGGAACAACAGACTGGCTTCAAATAGGAAAAGGAGTACATCAAGGCTGTATGTTGTCACCCTACTTATTTAACTTATATGCAGAGTACATCATGAGAAATGCTGGGCTGGATGAAGCACAAGCTGGAATCAAGATTGCTGGGAGAAATATCAATAACCTCAGATATACAGATGACACCACCCTTATGGCAGAAAGTGAAGAAGAACTAAAGAGCCTCTTGATGAAAGTGAAAGAGGAGAGTGAAAAAGTTGGCTTAAAGCTTAACATTCAGAAAACTAAGATCATGGCATCTGGTCCCATCACTTCATGGGAAATAGATGGGGACACAGTGGAAATAGTGGCAGACTTTATTTTCTTGGGCTCCAAAATCACTGCAGATGGTGACAGCAGCCATGAAATTAAAAAAAAACGCTTACTCCTTGGAAGGAAAGTTATTACCAACCTAGACAGCATATTAAAAAGAGAGACATTACTTTGCCAACAAAGATCCATCTAGTTAAGGCTATGGTTTTTCCAGTAGTCATGTGTGGATGTGAGAGTTGGACTATAAAAAAAGCTGAGTGCTGAAGAATTGATGCTTTTGAACTGTGGTGTTGGAGAAGACTCTTGAGAGTCCCTTGGACTGCAAGGAGATCCAACCAGTCCATCCTAAAGGAAATCAGTCCTGAATATTCATTGGAAGGACTGATGTTGAAGCTGAAACTCCAATACTTTGGCCACCTGATGCAAAGAGCTGACTCATTGGAAAAGACTCTGATGCTAGAAAAGATTGAAGGCAGGAGGAGAAGGGGATGACAGAGGATGAGATGGTTAGATGGCATCACTGACTCAATGGACATGAGTTTGAGTAAACTCCGGGAGTTGGTGATGGACAGGGAGGCCTGGTGTGCTGCAGTCCATGAGGTCACAAAGAGTCGGACACGACTGAGTGACTGAACTGAACTGAACTGAATACATCTACATACAACATGGTATTCAGGCAATAAAACAGGATTCTATACATTAATATCAATTCCCATGAATGATATTCCTGGTGTGTTGTTTGGTGAAATAAAAACCATCATACACAAAATGTTTCTATTTTTTAAAATTAACATATCTAATTATGTATATACTCATGTATAATTCTACCTATGTTTTATATATCCACATTCATATTTATATCAAGGGAGTCAGGGAATACACACCTATGTATGCATGTGGATTCTTTATGGACCAGGGGATCATTTTATGTGTATGTGTGTGTATGTGTGTGTGTTAAGTGTATCTACACTTTACAATCTTTCAAAAGTAAACATGGACTGCCTTGGTATTATTGACTGAATAAAAATGCACAACCTAAAAGCTGAGGGAAAGAAAGTGAAAGCGTTAAGTCATTCAATCGTGTCCAACTCTTTGCCATATCATGGACTGTAGCCCGCCAGGCTCCTCTGTCCATGGAGTTCTCCAGGCAAGAATACTAGAATGGGTTGCCATGTCCTACTCCAGGGGATCTTCCCCACCCAGGGATTGAACTCATGTCTTATATATTTTATTTGGTGGACTTTCTGAGGACTTCAAGCCCAGGAGGCAGCCTCTCAGATAGCTCTAAGGGATGGTTCTGAAGAGGTAGGGGAGGAACCAGGATATACAGGAGTTTTAGCAACAAAATACCAGGTAGTCGGAACATCAAAAGATTACTGTTCATTAAAGAAAACCAGATATCTTAAGTTGATGAATTTTGCAAGAGTCTGGGCTCACTGAAATCATTCCTTTGATATGCACCTTAGCTATCTAGGGCCGGTATCCTATTCTTTTCCATCTTAATGCCTTCAGGGTGCACTCTCAGGGGTGGCAGCACGGCTGAGGGCTTGGCAGTAGACAGCCCATTTGTCTCCGTACTGAGTTCCCTCAGGGTTCACCGCTGCGGGGCGGTTGTGGGGGGTGGGGGTGCTTGGTAGTGGCTGAGCACCTATTGGCCACAGCATCCTTTGTTTGCTGATACAGCAGGCAAAATTTTCTATCCACAGTAGCAGAAATAATTTCATAACCATCTTCAAACTCCAGCTCAAATGTTCTTTTTTCACACAAAGTTTTTCTTGAAATCTCATCAGCAAGTTCTTTTTCTCAGTTGTTTCTGTATCTATGTCACGCTATTTAAATTTTGTTGCCTTGGTCGCTAAGTAATGTCTGACTCTTTCATGACCCCATGAAAGAGTAGCCCACCAGGCTCCTCTGTCCATAGGATTCTCCATGCAAGAACACTGGAGTGGGTTGCCATTTCCTTCTTCAGGGATCAAACCCATGTCTCCTGTGTTGCAGGCAGATTCTTTATTGTCTGAGCCACCTAGAAAGTCCTCTGTTTAAATTTTAGCTTTGGGTTAAAAACATCTGTGTATTATTACAATATAAACTACATGAGAGTTGCAGTCCTTCTAATTTATCCTTGCATGTTAACTAGTAGCAAGTATTTAACAAATATCTTTATATAAATCACTATTAATCATCAGTAATTAAAAATTTGATAGCATGGCATAATCACTTGAAATGTACATTTTAAAGGTCCAGAGAGCTGGGTCCATCTATTCTGTGGTCAATGCAGCCAGCCTCACATTTAGGTCAGAAGTGGAGGCCTGCAGTCTGAAATTTAATTCCTTGTTTAACCTAAGTATTTCTCCTTCAGCCAGGCATGCTTATTCTATCTGTTCACATAAATGCCCTGAATTAATTCCTGCCCTTGCAAGAAGTGTAGAAGCAATGGTAAACTGATTAGCTATCATAATCAAGGTGCCAGGAACATTGTAAACGTTTAATAAATGTTTGCAGGAAAATCATCATATTCTCCCATCACATTCCTAACTTTCAGCGCCTACAGATAACTTCTACAGGAAGTTCTCTAATTGCCTTTACTCTCCCCTTTTCTAAAGGTTTCCCTGACACTCATCTAATTGTCTACTTGAGAGCTGATTCACCTCTTAGCCTGATTATAATATTTTGTAAGAACAGATAGTTCAGCCAGCCTGGCACAGGAAAGGTAGATATTTCAGCTGGCTTGGCAATAGGAAAGCTTCAGGATCAGGACGAGAGTTTCCTGGGTAGGGAATGGGATCCATGGTTATGCATTTTGGTTATAAGCTTATCTTATCTCAGAGGTGAGTCGGCACAGACAGGAGCAGGTAATGAAAATCATTACTGGGCAATAGGGAGATAGGAGGGAAGAAAATCCAAACATGGATATTCTTAAGCATTAATTCAAGGAGAAATGTGCACAGTAGGCAGGTGGGATTTCCACTAAGAAGATTAAACCAGGGAGATATTAGTTAGATAATAGTTAAAACAGTTCTGCGAGATGCCTTCTGTACAAGATACAAGGCAACTAAGTGTCTGTCACTGTCACCTGTTGTCACTGCTGCTTATTAGCTTTGTTCTTTACTCGTTGTTTCTCCTAACCTCTTAGTTTGTTGTTGTTCAGTCGCTAGGTCATGTCCGACTCTTTGTGACCCATGGACTGCAGCATGCCAGACTTCCCTGTCCTTTGCTATCTCCCAGAGTTTGCTCAAATTCATGTCCATTGAGTCAGTGATGCTACCTAACCATCTCATCCTCTGCAGCCCCCTTCTCCTTTTGCTTTCAGTCTTTCTCAGCATCGGGTTTTTATCCGATGAGTCGGCTCTCTGCATTAAGTGGCCAAAGTGTGGTAGCTTTAGCTTCAGCATCAGTCCTTCCTATGAATATTCAGAGTTGATTTCCGTTAGGATGGACGGATTTGATCTCCATGCAGTCCAAGGGACTCTCAAGAGTCTTCTCCAGTACCACAGTTTGAAAGCATCAGTTCTTCGGTGCTCAGCCTTCCTTATGGTTCAGCTCTCGAATCCACACACAACTACTGGAAAAACCATAGCTTTGACTAAATGGACCTTTGTCGGAAAAGTGATGTCTCCGCTTTTTAATACACTAAGTTTGTCCAAGGAACAAGTATCCTGGTCCTAAGTCCCAGGCACATATCAGTCCCCACCAGTACAAATCAGGATCCATTTCTGGAAGGAACTGTGTGTCTGACCAAAGAGATGAATATTGAGGAAGAGGGTAAGGATGGGAAGAGAAACAAATACAGAATGGAACATGGCCATTTAGACCAGTGCATTGCTGGACACAACTCTTTATCTGTGTAATCAATACATTTAAACAAGATAGCACACGGAATATCATTTATTGCAATGTTGTGTGTGTGCTCAGTCACTCAGTCCTGTCTGACTCTCTGCGACCCCATGGACTGTAGCCCACCAGGTTCCTCTGTCCATGGAATTCTCCAGGCAAGAATACTGGAGTGGGTAGCCATTCCCTCCTCCAGGGGATCTTCTTGACCCAAGGATTGAATCTGGATCTCCTACACTGCAGGCAGATTCTTTACTATCTGAGTCATAGAAGGATGTGAGTTTTTTTCCTTAAAAAGGCATATATTTGAGACGTCCCTGGAGGTCCAGTGGTTAAGACTCCGTGCTTCCAATACAGGGGGCACCGGTTCAATTCCTGGTTGGTGAACTGGATCCCACATGCTATTTGGCCAAGAAAATATCCATATATTTATCTAAAATTATCCTTTGATACTTTCTCACTCTAGACATTTCTTTCTTTTTATCAGACATCTGACCTGCGGTGCTCTCTCCCCCAAGCCAAGTCTCAGTTTTATTTCCAGCTACCCTATGGGGTTTACCTGTGACTTCAGTTTTCATAGGAAATATACTGATACCTTGTTTTCTTTGCCTGAATTGTAATGTATAAAAGCTTCCTTGAATTTTCTCAGATCTGCCCACCAGCCTCCCTTTTTCCTTCACACCAAGATAGAAAATACAATGAGTCCATGGAAACAACATCGATGTATAATCATAATCATCGATTATGATCATAAATTCATAATTCTTCTCCCTCATAGATGAAAGATGAGAAGCATACAGAAAACTGTCCCTCTAGCCTGTACTGCTTGTGTGGTTTGGCCCAAGCGCAGAGAAACTAGGCGTGTGCAACTGAAGCCATATGGGAGAAGAGTGTGTGCGTGTGTGTTTGATGGAAAAACAGAGACGGAGAAACACATGAGATAGGAAGAGAGAGAAAGAAAAGGAGAAAAAGAGAAACAATAACAAACTGAGAAAGAGGATGTAGCTACATATGAACATTAAATCTAGAGGTCACCCTGAGAAATATGCCGGTTAATAGCAGTCCACTCTGAAGCCTGGAGTCTGAAAAGGAAACCCAAGAGACTTATGGTCACTGAGACGCTGTTTCTACAAATACAGAGAGACTGGCTGTAACCTTTCAACAAATGTTTTCCTACCCATTCTCCATCCATCCATACACACACACACCCCTAGCACCCTAGAATAAGAGAAAGCGCCCCTGCCTTCATCTGTTTAGCAAAATCTGCTGCAGGATTAATCACTCCCTGGTGGCTCAGTCGGTAAAGAATCTGTCCGCAATGAGAGAGACCTGGGTTGGAAAGATCCCCTGGTGAAGGGAATAGCAACCCACTCCAGTATTCTTGCCTGGAGAATTTCATGAACAGAGGAGCCTGGTGGGCTACAGCCCATGGGATCACAGAGAGTCAGACACGACTGAGTGACTAACTTTCTTTCACTTTGCTGCAGGATTCCTCTAAGTAACAAATACCATTAAAACACTTAAAACATTTCATTTAAAAAACCAATTTTATCAAAATAATTCCAACTTCATAAATCTAGCCACCGCTTTCCAGCTTTTTTGGAATACCTTCCTTTCAAACCATGCTTTTTTCTAATTTAATACAATACTATGAAAAAATGAATTCCAGTGGGAATTAAACCTATTCTTTTAAAGATCTGCAAACGTCTGTTTCAGTTAAGTGCTTTGGCTCTGATCTGTCATACTGCTCTTCCACTTCCACCCTATGGAAAGATATAAAAGGTTACTCTGAGAATTCAAGTACTTAAGAGGAAAGAGAAATGTTAAGGAAATTTCCTCAGGAGCAGCAGACGTGTCTCTTCCAATAAACTCCTTAACGAATTTTCCACGTTGTCAGAGTTCTTTAGGCTAAAATTAATTAACCTGAACTTTCAAAATGAATCATAAGGAGCGTGGATGCTATTTCTCTGTGTTGGCATGCAAAATGGAGACTGCATCTGTCTCCATTCACAAATTCCATCAGAGGGCACTTGAATTTGGTTTGCTCCACAAGCAGTTCGGAAGGTGGAACAGTTAAAAAAAAAAAAAAAGAGAGAGAGAGAGAGCGAGAGTTCATTAAGTGTTCAGAGTTACTTGAATCAAAAATGTTTCATCACGGAAGATTTCATGGAGTAAATGAGACTTTAGGGACATTTGGATATATAGTTTTTGGGGGGAAAGAAAGGAGGTGCAGTTAAATTAAGGGGGATTCTCAAATAACAGTGTGGGCAGCCAAGATTCTTTTTTACATGAAACTTTCCAAAACCTCCTGGGTTTCATATGAAACTCTCCAAATGATGAAGGTGGCTTTGGGGTGAATCATTTGATCCAAGATGACCAGAATGAGCTAGAATAAAAAAGGGGAAAAGGAGGCTTCCCCAGCCGCTGTTTGGATGGAGAACTTGTTTCAAATTATCACGCATAGCCTGAAGGGAGAGTGCTTCTGAACTCGACAAAACCTATATTCACGCAATGTGTCTTCCTGCTCTGGCAACCTATCTGTACTTACAAACTCTTCTCATCACCAGTAGGAGAGAACCATCCTCCATCAAGTAGCAAAGGATAGAAACAGGACCCTGGGGGGCGGGCTGTCGTCAGTGACTCCTGCACAAAAGACAAAGAACTGGCTATGGAACCAAGTATCTCAATGTTTGGGGCTTCCCAGGTGGCACAGCAGTCAAGTATCTGCCTGCAATGCAGGAGACGCAGGAAACACAGGTTCGATCCCTGGGTCAGGAAGATTCCCTGGAGGAGGAACTGGCAACCCATCCCAGTACTCTTGCCTGAGAAATGCTATGGACCAGACAGAGGAGCCTGGTGGGCTACAGTCCATGAGGTCACAAAGAGTCTGATACGACTGAGTGTGTGTACACATGTGCATGCGTGCACATACACACACACATCTCAATGTTTACCCTCCCATGAGTAAATTTATACTCAGTGCCTCTGAGCTCTCCTTTCCTTAAGGAAGTTTATTACTTAAACATATTTCCTAATGTGTTTCTAGGGATCCCCACAGGGCTGCATGAGTCAAGCATCACACCAGTCTTTTGTGCATAGCTCTGATTGGCCACATCAAGGCTCTACTGCCTCAGGTTGCCAGAATTTTCCAAGGAGGCTGGGATGCACTGGGATTCCTTCTTCACTGTCTGAGATGTTGTCATCACCTCTGAGGAGATGTGGAGAAGCTAGACACTTATCATCACTCCAGCTGAAAACCTGACTCCAAATGTTCCAAGACCACGGTGAGTCAGAACATCTACAACTTGGCTCTAGTGAGTCTAATGACAGAAATCTGTATCTTTGCTTTTGTAAATTAAGGAGTGCATTTCCTCTGTCACAATCAGAAAAAGCCGCTCAAGCCCTCAAACATTGCAGAAATCTTAATTACACAATAATTTTGTCCCTGGGGTGCAAAACACTCTTGGAAAGGCAGAACCAAAAAAAAAATTGTATTTTTCAATCATTGTACTTAATACCAACACACCAATTCCCTCCAACAGAGGGCAGGGGGAAATCATATATATCTATATCATCTATATCTATGCTTGAGCATTCAGTTGCTCAGTCATGTCTGACTCTGCTATGCCATGGACTGTAGCCCACCAGGTCCCAATGTCTGTGGGATTCTCCAGGCAAGAATACTGTAGTGGGTTGCCATTTCCTCCTCCAGGGGATCTTCCTGACACAGGGATCAAACCTGAGTCTCCTACATTGGTAGGTGGATTCTTTACCACTGTGCCATATCTATATCTATCCATATCTATTTGGGAATACACTCAGTAGACTGGAGTTCAGAAACAGTGCTTATGAGTTGCACTGATAAATTTTTTAAAAATAGAATGTCAGCCACTCAGATAAATTATCTGGAAAGAGTCCAGGAAGAGAAATGAGGCAAAAGAGAACTTTGTTCTCATTTTAGCCCTGCAGTTCCCAAACTATGTGCTGTGGTACCCTTGGTGCTTCCGTGCTTTCACAGAGATATGCATAGGGAAACAAACTGTCACTTACTAAATACCATGTGAGCTATGACTTTTAAGTTGCTTGGATCTGAATTAACTTCATTAAAAAATTAGTTTGTACATAAAGTAAATTAAATGGAACTATTAGATATTTCTTTTGACCTAAGAAGACTTTAAAAAGTTACCAAGACAAAAAGGGTGCTGTGAAGAGAGAGTAAGTTAGGGAACCTCTGGTCTAGTCAGTTGATGATGGCTGGCATTCCTGCGCAAGAAAGCCAAACACAGCAAAGCCCTAGTCTTTGGATGGTTTAGAAATAAGGTAATGCTTTTGCAAAACCTGATGTTGCTTAATGTGGGAAACTTTTATTTGCTTGCATATTTACACTGAAAAAAAAATTTTTTCTAGTTTAATATAGATGGGAAATACATTCAACCAATGCATCTTCCTTTTTTCTTACTTAGTGTGTTAGAACACAGAAAAATTCAGAGTTCATAGATTGCCTATGTATCTTCCTTTACCCATCTTTCCATAACTGATGGTTTTATAAAATGGTGGTGTAAAAAGGACATGGACACTCATGAGAAAGCTAAGATAGGAAGAGATGGCCTGGCATATATAACACAGCTACTCAAGAATCACCTACATGAAAATTTGACCTTGAAATATTTACTGCACTACAGTTTTTGATACTTTGAAAGCCATCTACCAATGAGGAAGTGTATAAAAATTGAAAGCTATAGGGTTACAGTCTTACCATTACTTCTAAGATATATATTTTTAAGGCATTCTTTTTTATTCTACTATGTGTTAAGACAGAATAGAGAAGTTATTTTCCTATGCAATCTCTCTGTTCTGTTAAATACCATGAGAGTTTGTAATGGGTCAACTTGGGTAAGTTGGAACTTCATTTCCTAGATGGCTCTTCCATGTGTGGTTCTGAGTTAAAGTTGGCCCAAAGAGTAACTGGGCTTCCTGGTGGCTCAGCGGTAAAGAATCCTCCTGCCAATGCAGGAGACATAAGAGACATGGATTTGATCCCTGGGTCAGGAAGATCCCCTGAAGAAGGAAATGGCAACCCACTCCAGTATTCTTGCCTGGACAATCACGTGGACAGAGGAGCCTGGTGAGCTACAGTCCATGGGGTTCCAAAGAGTCGGACACAACTTATTGACTAAACAACCACGACAAGGAGGAATTCACAAGAGATTTGGAAGCAGAAGTGAAACAGCAGCCATTGCTCCCCAGAGGTCACCATGATTAGACGTGGTGATAGAAGATGCAGAGATTCTGGCAGGGTGCAACACATCCTCACTCCTGCACTCTGTGTCTCATGAGTCTATGGAGCTGACCCTGTTGACCAGCGGAAGCCTGAGTCCACCACCAGACACTAGGCAGGAAACCCACAGAGGGGGCTACTACACAGAGGCGCAGCCCCCCGAAGCCCTCCACGACCTTCCCCTTCCCCATCCACCTGGGTGACCGGCTGCACTTGGCTTCTGACTCACAGCTTCTCCAGCTCCCACGTGGACCTCCACCTCTCCCCACATCGTGGACACTCTAATTCCTATAAAAAATCCCTTACCTCCTAACACACAGTGGTTGAGCTTCCCTGACTGATGCAAGCATATGCTATAGACATCCCAAGTGACAAAGAAAGCATGCAAAATGATTCTCCAGTATATATGTATATATATTTGATTTCCTTATGGGGACATTGGATTATAACACAAAGTGTCTGTTGTTCATCAGTTCTGTTTTTAGAACATCCTAGACTGTTGTTCTTGAAATCCTTAATACTAAAGAAGGCTTGGGAATGAACCATACATGGACAGCTAGATTGTCTAAAACGCATTAAAGTTACTCAGGTTTCTCATGGACTATTCCCTCTGAGGAAGAAGAACCTGTTTCCACAGCCAGGGAAACAGGCCTATCTGGTGTAGTTTCTCTTTCAGCCAGCCAGTTTCTCTGCAGATTTAATAAACAGCATTCAAAAGGGGTATAAAAGTGTCTGCTCAAAAGCCTGCAGTCTGTTATTTGTGGAAGTGTCTGTGGATTCACGGACCCATTTCCAAAGGAGTGGATTATCATCTCGTGATAACTCATAGCACAGCACAGGGTAATACAGTTCTGTGGGCAAACAAAAAGCCATTCTCTTTTGGTGACAAAAGATGAAGCTAGTTATTAGCAATTCGATACAAAAGAAGTAAAAAAGACTGGAAATGAGGAGTCAAGCCAAGTTTGGCATCTATTATTCACACAAAACCTTTAGTAATGACAACTACCCAAATCACAGAAAAATCCTATTCAGAGGATCCATTTTCTTGCTTTGCTCTCAAAAGTGCAGATGATAGATAAACTTCCAGCGACTGTCAAAATTAAAATCAAATCAATTTTAATGAAAGAAAACAGACTATTTCTGTTTGTTGGTTCCCGAGAAAATGTGTGATGTTGAATTTCTGAAATCTTCAGTTTATCATTCCACCCTGAAAATACTCTATTTTTGCAAACAATACTTCTCTATATTATTGGCATCCTTGTTTAAAATTTTTAAAAATCGTGCATCAGCTTAAATGTTCAGCACTATTTATGAACTCCATTCTACTGAGTTTTTTCCAGAGATATTTTTTTCTATATTATCTCATAGTTGCAGGCTTCATCAAAGGTCATCAGATCCACTGATTTTTGTCAAATATTCCCATGTTATTTCATCTGATAAATTATAATTTGTGATTGGCCTTTGGAAATTTCAAAGGATAGCAAACAATAGACATATTTTCCAAAATAAAGAACAATTGCAAATAAAAAGTAAACTCAAAACTCAAACAAACAAAAATCAAAAGGAAAATATTAGCAAGTTCACAATTCAGAAGGCTTAATCTCATTTAATAATTTTTCTGAGTTTCTTTTTATTTATCTTTCAAATGAACATGAAACCCAATTCTCATTTCCATAAAGGCTAACACAACGGGAACAAAAGAGCACAATGTGACAATTTCCAACTGAAGTTAATATTTGAGACATGAATTTATCTCATAACACAGGGATCACACACTGTACATAAACCTGAAAAACCAAAGCCAACCATGACTATTAGCTAGGTGTTATTTTAGTATTCTATTAAAACAGTATTTGTGCTTGATTATATGACACTACTACTACTAACCGTTCTTAAGGGCATGAGAATATAATGTATTTCTCTGTTCTTTAAAATATGTTGAAAATGAAACAACAGGCTCAATTGGAATTGGATGGCTGAAACTTCCCTTTATTAGATACGTCTCATACAGCTAATCTGAAGCCTCAGAAGCATTTCATTCGGTACCAGTTTATTATTTAGGCTAGTACAACTCCAAGGCCAATAGTCTAATGCCTTCATACTTCCACAGTATATAAGTAACCGGCATGGTTTTTAATCACATGAAAGGCAGTCAGTATACATATTGGCTAAAAGAGAGAATGAGAGAGATGAAGCAACCAAAATAAACCAATATGTCTAACACCTCACATTGTACTGAACCATCTCAACGCCTTAAGTTTTTTCAAGGGTTTGTGCCATGTTTATGGATAACAACATTCTATGCCTAAATTTCCTCTTTCCCTGAAGCTTCAGACAACAGATGCTGAGCACATGGCTTACATTAAAGATGTAGCAAAATGCTTGACTAAAAGTATGTCTGAATCAGCTGTTTTATAATAGAAATAATTTATGAGTAAATATCTACTCTAATGTATGTGTAATAAAAATATATTTTTACGTGTTAGGAGCCTTCCAAGAGCATCAGTGCTAGTGATTTAAAGACCTTGGGCTTTGGAAAGCTTCTATAAATCTTCAAGAATGACACCAGCTCTTCAGTAGGAAAATGGGCAGAGAGCATCCATTAATGGATCAGTTGCTAGGAGGTGAAAAACACAATATAGTTCCCCTATCGTTTTCTGTGTAGAAGGTACATATAAAAGCAAACATTTTTGCCAGTAATCAAAATGACACCGAAAATCATGATGCAATTATTGAATAAGAAAATAGAAAAGTTTGTCATTTTTCTTTCCTTTAATTTTCTTTCTTTTTTTTATTGGTAGAGAGAAATTAATATGATTTAAATTTCCTGGACAATCACTTAGCAGCATAAACCCAAAGTTTTTAAATGTCCATATTTGATGTGAAAATGGACATTCTAGTACACTATTAGTAGGGAGTATAACTTGTAAAACGTTCCAAAGGACTATTTGGAAGTAAATTTTAGCCCTTAAAATGTTTAGATCTCTTGCCTGAGCATTTCCACTTATAGAAGTTTATCTAAAAAAAAAAAAAAAAAGAATCTCATAAATGTGTATACATACATATGGAGAAAACAGCATAACAATCTCAACTTCTGTCAGTAAAGAAGGTGTTGAACTATTGTTGCTTGCTGTTCAGTCACTCAGTCATGTCTGACTCGGTGATCCCAGGGACTGGAGCATGCCAGGCTCCTCTCTTCATGGAATTCTCCAGGCAAGAATACTGGAGCAGGTAGCCATTTCCTTCTCCAAGGGATCTTCCCGACCCAGAGATCAAACCCACGTCTCCTGCATTTGCAGGTGAGTACTTTACCATCGGAGAAGGCAATGGCACCCCACTCCAGTACTCTTGCCTGGAAAATCCCATGGATGGAGGAGCCTGATGGGCTGCAGTCCATGGGGTCACTAAGAGTCGGACACGACTGAGCGACTTCACTTTCACTTTTCCCTTTCATACACTGGAGAAGGAAACGGCAACCCACTCCAGTATTCTTGCCTGGAGAATCCCCGGGACGGCAGAGCTTGGTGGGCTGCCGTCTATGGGGTCGCACAGAGTCGGACACGACTGAAGTGACTTAGCAGCACTTTACCATTAAGCAGTTCATCCACACAATGGAATAGTAGGCAGGCATTACAAAAATGAGATATAACTAAGTACACTGGTGGGAAAGTTGTCCAATACATGATGGCAAATAGAAAAATAAAAAGTAAATTACATAACAGTAAGCTAAATACTGTCTATTTTTTAAATTTAATATTTTTAACAATATATAATAGTATTTCTTTCCCACAGCATTTTAAACCTTAGAAAATTTATATCTTATTTATGATCCAGAGAAAAATATACATGTGTGAATGTGGAGGTTTTTGGCTCAGAAATTTCATTTCTAGAAATTTTTCTTGATACTGGATAATGTGTTCCTAATACAAAGAATGATTTAAGTAGGGGATGGGTTGTATGCATATATACTACTAAATTCATTCAGTAAATAAAAAAGCTATTTAAAGGTAAATTTTTAATTAAAATGTCTATAATAGATTTTAAATTTTAGATGGATTATAAACTTCATATATGGTATAGTCTCACTTTGGCAAACAACTTTTAAAAATGTTTCTCATGTTTGTAAGCAAAATATATTAATGAACACAAAAGTATACACATACATACCCAAGGAAAAATGTCTGGCAGATGTTAACAGTGGTTAATTTTGTATTGTTTATGAGTGTTTTTTGTCTTTACATTTAATCATAATTCTGTTTTTTCCCCCAGAAGGCAATATAGCTTGAAAAGGTAAAAGATATCTTTTTAAAAAACATATGTATAAAACTGACACAGTAGTAAAATACATTGTCTTTGTCCGAGAAACAAAAGGTTCAGACTTATTACGATCATCAAAGAAATATTAATTTAAAACAATAATAAATGCAAATTTTCACTAATAAACTGGCAAACACTTTTAAGAGATCATTCACTGGAGGCAAGAAGTAAGAGATGGTTCCTTCATTGTTTGTGAGGGATATGTTGGTGTGACATTTTTAGAAAACAATTCAGCATTAGTTAAGACCCTTTAAAATGCTCCTAATTTGGGCCAGTAACTCAGCTTTTAAGAAAATACATTAAGAAAGTAATTAGAATTGTACGTAAAGATGTGTGTCATTTGGCTGCTTATCTGAAAAATCAGGGAAAAAAGCCAAGTATTCAATCACAAGGAAAATAATTAAACTATATTAATAATCATGTCTGAAGTATTGTGAAGCCATTTAATATTACAATTTCAAATAAATTCGAGAGCAATCATGTGACAGCATGAAGTGGAAAGAATAAAGAACCAGGATGCCAACTGATATAAATAGCATAATTTCAAAGAGGAAAATACTAAGAGAAAATATATAAATGTAATACTTTCTCACTCTTTTTGCAGGAGAATCACAAGTGATTTATTTGCATGTTCATCTTCATACTTCTGTCTTTAAAAATTGTATCTTTGAAAACTACTCAAACATCTGTTGAGTAAGCTGCTGCTGCTGCTGCTGCTAAGTAAGAGGCATGGACAAATACAACTAGCATATGATGCAAGTTTAAAAAATCAGACAGGTGGGGGGATGCGACGAGCACCTCACATATTTATAGAGGAGTTGCAAAGGGCAGGATCTCTGGATCAAGTAGGAAGAAGCTGAAATTTATCACCGAAATTTACAGCCTGCTCAGTGGTTCTCAAAGCGTGGTCCATAGAGCACCAGGAGCATCAACACCATGGAAGGACTTAGAAATACAAATTTTCAGGCACCACCCCAGACTTATTAAATCAGATGTTCTGAGGATGGGGCCCAGCAACCTGTGTTTCAACAAGCTTCACTGAGAATTCTAAGGCACATTGAAGTTTGGGAACCACAGTTCTGGCAGATGCAAGAAAATCTCCAGTCCTCAGAGGCCATTCCCCGGGAATTATGCATATCCTAACTGGTTTGGGCTGCACACACTGAAGCCAGAGGACCTGAAAGGAAGTCTGGGATCATCGATGGTGGCCGATCCTGCCAAAAATGCCATAACCTCCAGTGGTTTTGAAACCACAGGCAGAAGAAGGTGTGTTTACTTCTCATGTTTGCAAAGCCTTGGTTCTGGAAAGGAATTTAGAAGTGGTCTGATCTTCACATATTTAAAGATGAGAAAAAGACACTCAGCAAGATGAAGTGATTGGGTGGGGCCCCACTGTCAGAATCTGACCAATGTCAGCTATCAGCCCACCAGTTCACAACACGCTGTATTGCCTACCAAGCCAAAGTCCTAGGGAGAGTTTTTCAAGTTTATTCTGGAAAAAAGTCAATATTCTTTTATATCCTAAACAAACAAAAATAGGAGCTTTTATTCCACTTAATAATATCTCCAATGTACCTTCCAGGCCTGCCATCGAACATCTGTCTTTTTTGGATAGCCGTGGGAAATTATCTATTAGAAGCAGAGCTAAACAGATTCTGTGAGTTGGGAGGAAACTGGGAGGCCAAATAACTCATAGTTTAGGAGGCTAAAATACATAGAGATTATTAAATGATATTATTATTTTAAAATTGTGAGTCCTAGAGGATCTTGTTATTCCTCACACTGTCATCTGCGGAGACAGCCTGTGTATCACCTGGGAGCTTGTTAGCAATGCAAACTCTCAAGCCCCACCCAGAGCGACTGTGTCAGAATCTATGTTTTAACAAGATCTCTGTGTGATTTTTATGCACATTGACCTCTGAGAAATATTGCTCTAGGAGGTTCCCATTTACCTTTAATGATAGGAAATTTACAATTTCTTTGGGGAAAATATGGTGCTTTCAATAGAAATGGCAAAGTTCTTAACAAGGGCATTAATATCCAAAAAGAAAAAGTATCAGGGGGTCTGATGTGCATGTAATCATATGCAGATTTGGAAGACGTTACAGAAAGAGAGCAGAACTTAGTCATTGGGAAATGGAAGAGTTAGGGTTATCTGGTCAACAAGCAACAGAGTAACAAATCAATCTGTCCTGCACGATAATAACATTTCTTGAGTCATACAAGTAGAAGTCCAGGGTAGGATAGGATCCAGATATTATGTAATCGACAACTCAACCATGTTGAGTTGAGGTTCAGAGCTTCCCTGGTGGTCCAGTGGTTAAGAATCCGCCCATCAATACAGGAGACATGGGTGTGATCCCTGGTCTGGGAAGATCCCACATGCCGCGGAGCAACTAAGCCCGTGGGCCACAACTATTGAGCCTGTGCGCTAGAGACTGGGAGCCGCAACGACTGACCCCACGTACCACGACTATGGAAGCCCACATGACCTAGAGCTTGTACTCGGCAGCAAGAGAAGCCACTTCAATGAGAAGCCCACACACCATAACTTGAGAGTACCCTCTGACAGCTGCAAGTAGAGAAAAGCCTGCGCAGCAATGAAGATCCAGCACAGTCAAAAATAAATAAATTTTTTTTAAAAGAATTGAGATACTTTTAGTCTCTCTACTTCCCAGACTGCAGGATCAGGGTTACGCTAAGATGGGTGTCCCTCATATTTTCAAGATGACTGTAAACAGAGGCTATATGAATTTTTGTTTATATTCAGTGGGAGAGAGAAAGAAAATTTCTCCCCCAAGTACGGTTTATAGTAAGACTGAACATATATGGGCAGACCTCAGAGATATTGCAAGTTCGGTATTAGACTATTGCAATAAAGCAAATATTGCAATAAAGCAAGTCACTTGAATTTCTTGGTTCCCAGTGCATGTACAAGTTATATTTCTCACTACACTGTAGTCTATTAAATGTGCAATAGCATTATGTCTTAAAAAATAATGTACATAGTTTAATTAAAAAATGTGTGCTTGCATGCTAAGTCACTTCAGTCATGTCCAGCTCTTTGCAATCCGATGGACTATATAGCCCACCAGGCTCCTCTTTCCATGGGATTCTTCAGGCAAGAATATTGGAATGGGCTGCCGTGCCCTCCTCCAGGGGATCTTCCCAACCCAGGGATGGAACCCGTGTCTCTGGCATCTCCTGCATTGGCAGGCAGGTTCTTTACCACTAGCGCCACCTGGGAAGCCAAATTAAAAAATACTTAATTGCTGAAAAGTGTGAGCCATCATCTGAGCCTTCAGTAAGTTATAATAGTAACATCAAAGATCACTGATCACAGATACCATGACAAACAGCATAATAACGAAAAGTCTGAAATACTGTGAGATTACCTAAATGGGATGCAGAGATATCACAAATGAGGCCACATGCCTACCTTTTGGACTTGTCAATAGCAACCAGGGGAATATCATAATAAAATTGACCTAAAGTTGAACCCCATTCTACAACTGGAAACAGGGTGGACAGATAACTTTTAAAAATGGGAGAGGATTGCTATTAGGAAAGAAGGAAAAAAAAAAAGGGGGAAGGGAGTTAGGCAGTGGGCCTGCAACTGACAGTGTCAATTACAAAATGCATTGACAGAAGCCACTGGGACTACAAGTTCAGATGGAGCATTGCTGTTCAGTATTCACAGCACCATAAGGAAGACAGGTGCCCCCAGGCAGTGATGATGCTCTGTGCTAATCACTAACACCTCGGTTACTTCTGTTGCCTCATTAGGTATAATTTTTGGTGTTGAGATGGTCTTTCATTCTGGAAAAGACCGTAATAGTAGGTGGAGGATGCATTTCTTTTCTTATTGCAAATGTAAAAGCTAGCCACCCAATGCGAGCTGTTCACATTTATGCTTATAATTCCTTTGACTGCTGACATTTCAGTCTGGGCACAATCTTATAGGGCTTGATGATAATTTGATCTTGTCTCAAATAAAGTGTTTAACATTATTATTGTGAAACTTTTTCCAAATAATAAAAGCACTACTGATAGCAATATTAAAGAGGTTTCAAAAGTGAAAAATAGAGCATGTCAACTTCCTGCCACCAACATAATAAGTAATTTCACCTTGGGGATATTCTCTACCAGGCTTTGCTCACAAGCATACGTATTTTAACACATATGTAATCATGGCATAACTGTAATTTTGAGTTCTGTTTTATCATTGTAGCACCATATTGTAAACATTTCAATTCACATGCCATTCCCACAAGCAGTGCTCAGGTGAAAGACGTCAAAGAAATGAAACCCCTTAAAGAACCGACAGCGACATGAAAATTTTCTGTTCAAACTGATACATTCCAAATCATTACAGAATTGAAGAAATAGTCCCTTTTGATTTAACTCTAGCTTTTATTGACAATCCAAAATCTGTAATCATAGACTAAAGCCCCTAAAAAATATGGCACTGATTATCAAAGAGAAGATGCAAGAAGCAAGTGACAAATGAGCCTTTTGGCTTAAGACAAAATTTTCCTCATTTTTTGCTCTAATTAGGGATTCTGTGATTACAACTCACTCCGCTGTTTGGCGATGTCGCATGGATCTGTAGAAAGATTTGACATCTAATGATAAATTCATGTATGTATCCATACATATCACTTTTAAATGGAAAAAAAAATTGCTAAATGACTCTGTCCAGTCACTAGATGGCCTTGGGGAGAGATAAGCAATAATCAGGGACTTGAGGTTTCTTTTTGTGCTCACAGGAGGTCAGAGCACATTTCCACCAGGACATACATGGAGGAAAGAGCCTAATGTACCAGGTGGGGACTCGGCTCCCGAGTTCCTGAGGCTCATCCATCTACCCCGCAGAAGAATCTTCCGCCAGTTGACCGTGAGCTCCCAAATCAGATGTGAGGGTTTTATTCTTTCCTGCACTCCAGACTCCTAGCATAGTTCCAGGCTCAATAAATATTGACTGAGTGTCTAAACTAATCATGAGATAAATTCCGTGGTATTTTTTAAGACAACAGTGTTCATGGCGTTGTTTCTTTTAAAACTGTGCTCTCTATTGACTCAACCTCTCCAAGATGCTTCCTTCATAAAAGGGCATATTTAATAAACTGCCTCTCTGATTCAGCGGGGCAATTTGTTAGAAGAACACGCTTGTGTGCGTGCGCAGTTGCTCAGTCATGTCCAACTTTTTGTAACCCTTTGGACGTTGCCTGCCAGGCTCCTCTATCCATGGATTTTTCAGGCAAGAATACTGAAGTGGGTTGCCATTTCTCTCATTCAAGAGATCTTCCCAGCCCAGGGATTGAACCCACATTTCCTGCATTGGCAGGCAGACCCTTTACCACCTGAGCCACCAGAGAAGCCCTGAGAACACACTTGGACCCCATAAATTGCCCCTCTGCTTTTGCAATGCAAGTTTCAATGCACCTACTTACAGGCATCATAAACCCCCAAGTATGCTTGGTGCGTCATCAGGGAACTGGACCATTGTTTCAAGACTAACTAGTCTGGATTAAGTGTTGTGTGGTAGGAATGAGGGGAATATTTTCTGGGAATCAGTCACTTCCCTACATTTATGATGAGCAAATCTATAGGTACAACCTTTCTGAGGAAGTGGGCAATTTGCACAAAAAGATTTGGGCACAAAAATTCCACTTCCAGGAATTCATTCTCAAGAAATATTTGAGGAGTGACATAAGATGTTTTAAATAACAATTTTGGTACCAGAATGTGCATGTCTTCACTTGTGAAAATATGAAGAGCATTTTTTTAATACAAGCCAGACCCTGAGCTTTCTACAGTCACAGGACTTTTATGGGATGAAGCCTGTGCCTTTTCCATTCTAAAGGGGATGCAACTGTATATTGGCCCATATCTGTTAAGTATGGTTTATGAAGCCTAAAATAATTACAATCTGGTCCTTTTCAGAAAAAAAGTACTCCTGCCTAGAGGAGTACATTTTGTGTATAAAACAGTGGTTTATTTTTTGTAGAGAGTAAGCACCCTAAGGATTTTACTCCTTTCGTCCCCAGAGTGAAGCCCCATAGGAGGAAATGCGTAAAAGAAGGAAGAAAATCCTACAGTCCTGTTCTGAACTATGATCATCCCACAGGGTCCACACTATCGTTGACTCAGGAGGTAGAGTTCTCCTGGTCAACAAGCCTCTTTTATCTGCATGTACCATCTTTGGCAATTATATCTGCATCAGGCAATTAAGTTAAGCCACGCCAGTTACATCAGATATGGGACCACAATCAAGAAAATCCTCAAGGACTTCCCAGGTCCATGGGGAAAAAAAAGACTTTCAAAAAAATCCAGGCAGTTAAAATATTGCCATATGAAAAATTCTCAAGACCTACAGGGATTTCACCAGCTTCAAATGGTTTGGGGGTCACAATGTCTACTTTTCTCTATTGTATTCTTCTCTCTTTATTCTCACTTTTCCCATTTTCCATCCATTGTCTCTCTTTCTCAGGGTGCTGTTTTCCCCATAATTATCCTCACCAGTGCATCTCCCCAAAGTCCATTCCTACATTTCACTTTCCCACATGTTGCATGATAGTAACTCCCCTACATACAAACCTTCAAGTTTCCAACTTTCAAAGTGCAAACACGCGTTCGTATGATCAACCACGGAAGTTAGTTCAAGTGTCTGGAGTACACGGTCACGTGCGTGCATCCTCTACAAGTGGTTGTGCGTTTGTGTACTTAACTGTATGGAACTGCATAGAGTACAGTAGTACAGTACCTTTCTTCCAAGCCCAGGACGTCTGGAAGCAAGCATAAAAGCAGTGATGTAGCTCATACTGCTAAGGTGCACCAGGTGGTAACAACGGACACAAAAGTGAAAATAATTAAGAGAATGGAGCAAGGCGATATGATGGTAGACATCGCTCATTCTCATAACAAAGAGCTTACTAATGAAGACCTGAGGGAACTGGAGGCCCAGAGATAGAACAAAGAGAAACAAGAAGAAGAAGTAACTGAAGGACAGATGAGATTCACAATGCAAGTAATGGCAAGAGGATTTTCTTTATTAGAGGAAGGACTGTTAGTTTTTGAGACACAGGACCCGAACATAGAACAGCACACAGAGGTTGCAACAGCCGTTCAGAATGCAATCCAGTGCTACTCTGTCATCTGTGATGAGAAAAAAGAAAAGATCTACAACCCAGACATCCCTGGATCATTTTTACAAGAGGGTAGATAGAACTGAATCCAGCAAGGAAGGAACCAGAACCTGTGCCATCAACATCAGGCGTGAGTGAAATTGCAGCATTCCCTCTGTCTCCTATTGCTGATGACCCTTCAGCTCTACCATCTCCACTTCCTCCCCCTTATCCAGTTAGTAACTCTTCTTGCCTATTCACTCAATGCCAGCCCCTGTTTGCCAGCCATTGTACTACTATACTTTTCAAGGTACTGTACTGTAAGATTAAAAATGTTACTTTTTTGTATTATTTGTAAGAAAAGCATGATGAACTTATTACAGCACAGTACTATATAGCCAATTGTGTTAGTTGGGTACCTACACTTTGTTGGACTTACCAACAAATTGGACTTACGAACATGCTCTCAGAATGGAACTCATTCATAAGTAAAGGATACTGTATTTTACTTTCCCCACACACCTTTAATCTCCAGACACAATTATAAAAATTAGTGAATCAGAAAAATAGAACAACCGGGTTCTATTCCAGACTTTGCCACTCTCTAGCTTGGTATCTTAGGGATGTCTTTTTATTCTGTGGGTGTTAATACTAACCTGTAACTGAGTAGACTGACCCCAAATCTCTAAGACAAAAATTTGTAGGTAAGATAAAATTAAAGCTTATTTGTTTCTCCACAAGAAAAGTAACAAGTAACAGGTGTTTTAGAAGCTATGCGTGCAACATTTCACAGCAATGCACCAGATGTATATGGGCAGATTATCTGCAGAGCTGCCAAGAAGATGCACAAAGACATCTCCGTTAAGGACTACAAACCACACACTAATCTCTTCTAGCCATATTGCCAGACATGCTTCTAGAGCCAAGAAAACTGGGTCTGATTTAACATAACCCACGAGCCCTATTTTCTAAGAAAATATATTCTGTAGACTATGAAAGTAGATAATTTTGTATAATTATTTAATATTATATATAATTCTAAAATATGGCAAATCAATTATTTACTATTTGTTTTCATTTTGTCCCATATCTGGCAACTGAGAGTCATCCCCATCCACATTCAAGGTAGATACCCACTCCAGTACTCTTGCCTGGACAATCCCATTGACGGGAGAGCCTGGTAGGCTGCAGTCCATGGGGTCGCGAAGAGTCGGACACGACTGAGCGACTTCACTTTCACTTTTCACTTTCATGCACTGGAGAAGGAAATGGCAACCCACTCCAGTATTCTTGCCTGAAAAATCCCAGGGACAGGGGAGCCTGGTGGGCTGCCGTCTATGGGGTTGCACAGAGTCAGACACGACTGAAGCGACTTAGCAGCAGCAGCAGCAGCAGCCAGCTTCCTGAAGTCCAGCCAGGGCTTAACTCAATGACTGCCAATTAGTTGGAGAGAAGTTCAGATAATGGCTTCTCTCTCCCATGAAAAACATCTGTCAAAGTGAATTGTATCAAAGGTAACAGAATGTTTGTGTAATACTGAAATTCCATAGTGAAACAACCTTATGCTCCCTGAGTTTCAAGGATCCCTCATTCCTTTTATTCACTACTGGGAGAATGGAAAAGAATTTATTTTGTACCTGGAGAAGTTGAAGGTAATACAGGACTGGACTATGGTGCTGGCAGTGGAAATATAAAGGAAAAGACAGAAGTGAGAGAAGCTGGGACTGAAAATATGTTAAGGACCTACTTGTCATCTAAATCTCAAGAGCAAAGAAGATAAATATTCCAGTGATGATGCAATCTTTCCAGCTTGAATGACTGAATGCTTTATTCTACTGGCAGATAGGGAAGGGAACAGGAGATCAAGCATAGAAAGAATTTAGAAACTATTATTTTAAAAGTAAAATAAAGAACCAAGTAAACATTAAGTTGTGTTTTTTAATTAATGTGGGAGTGATAGGAAATGAATGGACAGATTTTATAATTTTCCTAAGTTATTAAAAATTTTCCTTTCAGAAGCTATCTGAGACTATATGAGAATTTTGATGGGAGGAAAGAGGAGAAAGAAGAGAGAAGCTGGGATTTCCCTGGTAGCTCAGTGGTGAAGAATTCACCTGCCAATGCAGGGGACAGGGGTTTGGTCCCTGGTCTGGGAAGATCCCACATGCCTCAGGGTAACTGAGCCCATGGGCCCAAACTACTGAGCCCACAAGCTCTAGAGCCCACGCTCTGCAACAAGAGCTGCCGCCACCATGACAAGCCTGAACATCAATAACTCCGCTTGCCACAGCTAGAGAAAGCCCATGCAAAGCAATGAAGAAGATCCAGCACAGGTAAAAATAAATAAATTCTTTTTCTAATTTTTAAAAACGGAAAGAGTAGCCAGGAGATGCAGACCCCATCCAAGGCAAAGAGAAGGTTTTGAGTCCATCCAGTGGCACTGATGCCATGGTACTGGAGGTGACAGGGGGAGTAAGAAAAGGCAAAATTGATCAAGTGACAAAGATCATTCCACTTATTTAGAATTTTTGCCTAGATTCAGATTTGTCTCAAACTATCTATTACCTGTCTTAAAAAAAAAAAAAAGAATCTTTGCCACTCTCTAGTTTTCCAAGGTCATCCTTAACTGTTTGTTTTAGCTGTCTGATCTCTTTTTCTTTCCTTCTCTAGATGTGGAAACAAGCAGGAAAATGGTTAAATTTAAGCCATAGGAAAAGAAAGTGATACTTATAGTGTGAGTCATCAGCTACTTGGCATTATGATGCCTCAGTCTTAGAATATGACCACATTTTTCCTGGAAGCTAGTTTCTGTTTAGTTCATAGACAATCCATCCATAGACTGTGAACTCTTCAATAATTACATTCAGAGGATGGGCTCTGAGACTCATCCAAGAAGGAGAGGGTCACATTGTCTTTGGAGTTTAAATTCTCACCTCAGCTTTTATTTGCTCTGAATAAAGTCTGTAGGATTAGAAAAGAAACCACTCACTTTCTCCCAAAGAAGCTTCTTCTGCTACAGCGATATGTCTGAGCCCTTGTCTTGAATTTTAATGGTGATTAATCTCCCGATGATTGTCTGTGTTGGTCCCAATCCTCTCCACAGGGAAAGAAAGTTAAAAACTGATAAGCAATGATAAAGCTACTGCTAGAACAGGTGCGTGTGAGCAAATTATAACCCTCGGTCCAAACCTGCCCTCTGGCCTCTTTTTACCAGGTTTTATTGGAACACAGATAGGCTTGTCTGTTTACATGCCGATTGTGGCTGCTTGCACATTACAATGGCAGGACTGAGCAGTTATAAACAGAAATCATATGGCCTTTGAAAGCAAAAATAGTTACTCTCTAGCCCTTTATAGAAAAAAATGTGTTAATTCCTGACTGCAGCATTTCATCTTCCACTATTTCTTGATGTTGTTCAGTCGCTAAGTCATGTTCAACTCTTTGTACCCCATGGACGCCAAGCTTCCCTGTCCTTCACTATCTCCCAAAGTTTGCTCAAATTCATGTCCTTTGAGGCGATGATGCCATCCAACCATCTCGTCCTCTGCCACCCACTTCTCCTCCTGCCCTCCTCCTAGCTGAAGCATAGATGAAATATAAATATTTGATGGCTCCTCAGAGTTGTCCAGACCGTGGTCAACTTGGTGATTCTCTTACTTCCTTTTGACCATTTTGAACAGAGGACAGGGCTTCCAGAAGTCTACAGATCTTCAGTGGAGTAAGTTCCAAACATTACACAAGCTCTTCAAAGAGTTTCAACTATTCCTTAGCCAGCTTGAAGCAACACATTGTTATCCTGAGGGAGAATTCTGACTCATGAAACAGTGCAGCAGAGCAAAAGGTATTAGTCACATCCGCACCGGAGGTATTTAGAACATTGCTACTGTTGCTGTTGGTGTTCAGTCACTAAGTCGCGTCCAACTCTCTGCGACCCCATGGACTGCAGCACACCAGGCTTCCCGGCCCTTCACTATCTCCTGTAATTTACTCAAATTCATGACCATTGAGTCTCTGATGTCATTCAACCATCTCTTCTCCTTTTGCCTTCAATCTTTCCCAGCATCAAATTTCAAAACCTTTTAAACCACTTTAGCTTAGAGTGCATTTCAAATGCACTTTTGACTGAAGACCAACATTCAAGAGAATTTTAAAAAACACATAAATTAGAGAAAAATTCCAACTCTTAATGTCTCTAATTATACTTGGTGGTGTCAGACTTTCTCACTCATTGAACATCTTCCAGGAACAACTCCCTTGATGACCACAATCTGAAATCTTCCCACAAAGTAAAAAGAGTAATATTCTTAAAAATAACATTCTTCTTTTAAATAAAACATTAATATTGTGAGCTCTCTAATTTATAGAACAGATATAAGGTTAGAGTATGAGATAAATAAAATATGGAAAATATTTTTACATTCCAACTGACAAATTCTCTAAGGTTTTTAGTTCCATTCATCTGAAATTTTAATATCAAGACTTCACTCAAGATAGACACTGCTGTGTCTGACTTTTTCTTATGTTCTCATGTCTGGTTTTTACTTGTTTCTAAAGGCTATTTCAGACCAACATGAACGTGTGAGACAGCCCGTAGTTTGTAATTTCTGTACTCATTATACGTTGTATCAAACATATTGTCAGGCTTAAATATTCAGAGTTGCTTAAAAGTCTAAAAAACTGATTTTAAAATAATTTATAAACACTAGGTTTATAGAACCTTTAATTCCATGTGTCTTGCATATCTAAATTTAGCAAACTATAAAAGAGCAGTTCTCACTGGTTTCCAAAGATGATCTTTCCAAGGTGATATGCCAAATCCTAATGTTTTCACTTCTTGCCTTAGGAGAGTTTGTTATTAGAGTTTGCAGATGATTTTTTTGTGTGTTTAAGAACCTCTTAAGACTGGTGCAAAGCACTAATTTTGGATGTGGCAGAAATGGTTTAGTGTTGATCTGTAAAGTCCTTCTACATATATTATCTCATTCATTCTGGAGGAAAGAGTATTGTTATTACCCCTTTTCCACAGATGTGGGATGTGAGTTCCAAGAGTCTAAGTTACGGGTCACGCAGCTGGAAGGATACAGTTAGAGTTCAAACCCATGCCTTCAAGCTCCAAGATCAGATCTTGCAAACAGAAAGAAAAGGGTGATTAGAGTTTGGACAGAAATCAGTAGTCAAAGCCAAAGAGGCAAACTGTGCTCATCTGGACTAAATTTTGGCTTTAACTGCGGCAAACGCAGGTTGCTGTTGTCGTTGTTTTAGTCACTCAGTCATGTCTGACCCTTCGACCCCATGGACTGTAGCCCATCAAGCTCCTCTGTCCATGGAATTCTCCAGGCAAGAATACTGGAGTGGATTGCCATTGACTTCTCCAGGGGATCTTCCCAACCCAGGGATCAAACCAGAGTCTTGTGCATTGACAAGTGGATTCTTTCCTACTGAGCTACCAGGGAAGCCTATAAAGGCAAGTTACGCTGTAGATTTAAAGCTAGGAAAAAAAGACACACATCATAACAATGTAAATATGGGAAATACAGTGAAACACAATGCTCAATGTACAGTTGGGAAATCAGGGAACCCTCAGGAGCTGAAAGGAAAAACAAAGCTGATGACCAAAGTCCTAGAAGACACTCAGAAAGTTACAGTAATTGGGAGAGCAAGGGAAGGCAGCAGAAAATCTTAGATTCCTAAGCTTCCAGGGACTATTTTATAGCAAGAAAGTTGCTAGGTACTGAGCATACATTAACACAATAATTTCTTGGCCCTTCACAATTTCATAATATTGTAGAAGAGAGAGAAATGTAGGCAAATAATTACTATAAAGTGCTATAAATCATAAAGGAAAAGCCACATACAAAATTCTGGGAAAGCCCTGGGAAGAAATTATATAACGACACAATGACAGGAGATAGTAATCACCTCATACCAGAAGCTTTCATCTCATCCTGACCTGTGCAGAATGAGGAGGCAGTGGCTGGACTGAAGTGTGTGGAGCACAATGGTTGAGAACTCTCAGCTGGTGTGTGGATGAAGGAGGCCAACAGGCATCTAGTTGCACCACGTTAATAACCAGCTGAGACAGAATAAGTCAGGAAAGCACAGAAATTAAAAGACCCAGGGCTCAGAAAATTATGTTCCCAGGAATATTCCTCCTGGAGATAATCTGATAGATGGATGCCAGTGAGGCCAAAGACAAGCTCCTCCCACTTTACAATTTTGCTTCGGATCAATTCTGCTGTCAATGAACTGGGAGGACTATATAATATATTGACCAAGCCTGGAATGGAGAGTAAAACAAAGATCTACTGATGATTATCCAGGAAAACGAATGGTCATCTTAGATCTGACTCTGCCCGTGGGAATGTGGCCAAGATATCTTTCTGAGCTTTCATTTAAGGGGAAGTGATAATATCCATCTTTTGAGCTGCAAGATTTTCAAAGAAAAGAAAAAAGAAAGAAAGAAGTGAGGGAGGGAGCGGTAAAGGGAGGAAGAGTAAAAGGAAGGAAGCAAGCTATGTGAAATGCCTGGTTTATTGTGGGCAACCCAACCAATACTATTGATAAGTAACTAAACTAAGCTAGGATCTGTCCCACTTTTAACTTTGGCCTTACGTTAGTACACATTAACAGAAAGTAGAGATAAAAGTAATCATGCCTTTTATTTATTGCTTTCTTCATATTTATTTATTTACTGGGCTGCATCGGGTCTTAGTTGTGGCATGAGGGACCTTTCACTGTGGCACATGGACTCTCCAGTTTTTGCCAGAGAGCTTACTTGCTCCACAGCAAGTGGGATCTTAGTTCCCTGACCAAGGATGGAACCCACACCCCCTGTTTTGCAAGGCAGATTCTTAACCAATCGGTCACCAGAGAAGTCCCTAATCGTGACTTTCAGAAGCTTGGGGAAAGAGCTGAGGAAGATGCTGAGTTGGGAAGATGTTGAGGAGACCATGCTTCACACATTTCTGACTTCCGGGGCTGCTTAAACATACCTAGGCTTCTGCAGCAGCCGACCCAACACTGTAGTGCTCTGTGTTAAAAACAAAGGTCATCCTAATGGTGTTATCTCGGACACAAAGCCAGACCAAACAGACATGTCACGAAATAGCCTTATGTTCAAGTGAAACACAAGCAATTTGTAAGTTCTCAGGTGGGAGCATCACAAGCGATCCCTGTTTCCATGTAATCTTCTCTGTTGTCCGTGCTTAGTATTTATAATGGCTGCCTGGACACAGGAGAGCTCTGTTGCAAAGGAGCGCGTTTAATGTTTGCTTCTCTCTTGTTTTATCAGAGCTGCCAAGTAAAAGCTGCAAAATTACAGCAAGAAGCAGGCAGACAATTCAGCAAACAAGGGGAAGAATATTATCTTCACAACTGTGGGTGATGACCAGGTACTTGCCCATTTCTACAGACAAATGGAAAATGTGAGCCCACCTCCTTTTCCGTTTGTAGGGTTTGCATAGTTCAGTTTACAGTAAGGACTCTAGGGTTGAAGGCACAGTTGGGGGAGAAAACAAGAAAGAGTGATTGTCTCAGTCTGAGGCTGTCCTAAAAACCTACCCTTGCAGCCCAAATTGACAATGATTTGCATGCAGGCTTCTCTCATTGTATGTATATATCATCATTCTGTCGGGCTACAGTCCAAGGGTCAGCAAAGAGTCAAACACATCTGAGAGACTAAGAACAACACAACATAGGTTCTGTTACTAGGCGTCTCTTTGAACTTGACCTTGAATTTCTTGACCCCAGTGTCTCTATTTGCTCCTGCCTGAGGCATGAAGTAGCCCTCCAGGCCCCTCTGTCCATGGAATTTTCCAGGCAAGAATACTGGAGTGACTTGCCATTTCCTACTCCAGGGGATCTTCTTGACCCAGGGATCAATCCCGCGTCTGCCTAAGGGCAAAAGTATTTTTCCTACTCTCTAGAACCAGTGGTATTAAAGATTTAGAACATGCTTTTTAAAAAATGGCAATAGGGGACTTCGTTGATGATCCAGTGGTTAAAACTTCACTTTCCAATTCAGTGGGAGAGAGTTCAATCCCTGGTTGGGGATCTGGGATCCCACATGCCTCACAGTCAAAAAACAAAATGTAAAACAGAAGCAATATTGTAACAAATTCAATAAAGAATTTGAAAAAAATGGTCCGCATCAAAAAAATCTTTAAAAAATGGTAATAAAGGACATCAGAAACAGGCTTCAAGTCGTGTTTCCTCTGTTAAATAGCTACATGACCTTGGACAAATCACCTTGTATTTCTCATCCGTAAAATGAAGATATTGGGCCAATGGGCCCTAAAAATGCCTTCTAGTTCTAATGCTCTCGGATCTCATCATTCTGAAGACAAGCCCCTCAGGCTATCAAGTGTGGGATAGAGGTATACATTGCTTGTACTCTGCAAAACTTTTTTAAAAGAATATAGCTCTTTAGTCCTACGATGACTAGAAAGCCTTTAGGAAATCAGGACTGCAAAGATTTCCTCTTTTATGGAACAAAATTGTTTCCCTTATTTTTTTGAGGTTCAGAAAGATGTCATGTTTCTTTCTTGAGTGAGCACTTCATTTCCAGAATTAGAATTGATCTCAAGGAAATGAAACATTCATCACAAGTGATAAAACTCCAGTGTATTTGTCACAGCTTTAATAATATATGGCTATATTTAAAGAAGCTCTATTAACCTGGCAGTGACGTGGTGCCGATCTGAACAACCACAGAAAGTTTCCAAAGCAATAAGCAAACACTTTTGCCTCACACTCCAGAGGCAACTTTAACGCAAAAAAAAAGCATAATAATAGAAAGGAGGGGAAGCAAAGGTAACTACGCATCACTAGCTAAATTAAAAAACAAAAACTCAAAAGAAAGAAATGTAAAAACTTTTAAGCCATACACATTTTGAGGAGATACAAAAATAATTTCCATTTTGATATAATGAATATGATTTCCAGTTTTGTAATTGTGTTCCTTTTTTGGTCTCAATTATCCAGAGTTGGAAGAAGCCCCCAAAATCTTTAGCTTGACCTCTTACTTCTGAGAACCACCCCAGAGTCTGCTGAACAGAAAAAAACCTCAGTCTTAATGCTTAGAAATTGGGATTCTTGTCTGGGTACAAGCCAACTGACTTGAGGGAAAAATCAGACTTAGTTTCTGATCGGTAAAATAATATGTTGCATCCATGCATACTAAGTCGCTTCAGTCATATCTGACTCTGTGCAACCCTATGGACTGTAGCCCATCAGGCTCCCCTGTCCATGGGGTTCTCCAGGCAAGAATACTGGAGTGGGTTGTCATGCCCTCTTCCAGGGGATCTTCCTGGACCCAGGAATGGAACCCAAGTCTCTTACATCTCCTGCATTGACAAGCAGGTTCTTTACCACTAGCGCCACCTGGGAAGCCCCAAAATAACATGTTTGAATCCTATATTTTATATTCTTGAAGTCATTCCAAACAGGTGGACATCTTTCCTTTGCTGAGACAGCTATAGCCCCAACAATGCTGGGGAGGAGAACAAGAGGCTTTCGCAGAAACGTGTTCTATAAAACCCGGCACCTGGAATGGACAGACTCAGAGACAAAGGACTTTCCTAAACCTGATTCTAATCCTGCACTATGGAGGACAGGGGCTTCACAGTTTCTAAAAATACCTTTTTCTCCTTTTTTTTGGCCACAGAGCATGGCTTGTGAAATCTTAATTCCCTGACCAGGGATTGAACCTGGGCCCTCAACAGTGAAAGTGCCAAGACCTAACCACTGGACTGCCAGGGAATTCCCTAGAAATACTTTCTGTATTTCCAACAGAACTTTCTTAGAAATTCCAAACTGAGTCTAGATAAGAAAGCAAATGTCTAGATAATAGACAAAAATGTCTAGAGTCTAGATAATAAAACAGAAACATGTAACCAAACTGGTAAGATCATTTCAAGATGCAAAAATATGCTTTTGGTTTATCTGCTTCCCAGTTTTTCTGGACAGTTCATGCTGGATCCTACCCTACAGTCTCTGTGACCATCTGTCTATAGACCTTTCCTTTCCTACTATTGCTATTTGTTCAACAGTTGAAAGACAAGAAAGCACTTTTCCTCTGGAAAAAAATAAATGCAATTTTTTAAAAAAGAAGAAGCTAATAGCTATCGTGATTCTACTGTCTTGTATCTAAATTTTCCACTGAGGCTCTGCCCTAAGACAGAGTAGATGACATTGGTTCCACAAAAGGAGGAGTGAATTGATGATACAACCAGGCAGGAAAGAGCTTCAACACTCCTGCCTCACCCAAACCACACAAATCATTCTGATGCAGAGATGACATAGGACAAATACTTTTAAAAATTAAAGAAATTGTCCCAAACCTTGCTGCCAAGAAGGGATCCACCCCTTTTCATTAAAATCAAGTAATCAAGGGACTTTGCTGGCCATCCAGTGGTTAAGACTTTGCCTTCCAATGCAAGGTGGAACTTCTCAGGTGGGTCATTGGTAAAGAATCCACCTGCCAATGCAGAAGACACAGGAGACTCAGGTTCTGTCCCTGCATCGGGAAGATCTCCTGGAGGAGGAAATGGCAACTCACTCAAGTATTCTTGCCTGAAAAAATCCCATGGACAGAGGAGCCTGGCAGGCTATAGTCCATCGGGTCACAAAGAGTTGGACATGACTGAGCTTGCAGACACACTTGCTTCCAATGTGGGGGTGCAGAGGGATGCAGGTTCCATCCCTGTTGGGGGAGCAAAGACCCCGCATGTCTCATGGCCAAAAAAAAATCATAACATAAATAACAGAAGCAATGTTGTAACAAACTCAATAATGATTATACATATATATGTATATATACATAATTATATAATGAAATAATTCCCTTTTTAAAAAATCGAGCAAACAGAACTTGTCCTTACAGCAGCAAAGTGAAAAATTCTAATGGTTCTATCAGCGAGGAAGCTGATATTTTCCTAAACACAAAATTGTTGATATTCTTGGATGCTGAAAACATGTGATTACCTGGAAACATAATAGTGCCTTATGTGGTCCTAGGATCACTGAAGGAGAAGACTCTGTAAAGTCTACAACTGTGAGACTTTAAGATACTTTAACAAAATCTACATAATTATGTCATTATAAGCCTGCATGAACACATATTACAGCCAACATCTTTACATCATGCACACATGGTTAACATCTCACTAACACTTGTGAGCAGGAGAATAAAGCCTTTGTGTAACAACAAAAGGATCATACTGTTTCATTCATACAACACCCACACTGGAGTCGCCAGACCCTCAAACACCGAAGCTTTTAATAAGATACTTGCCCACAAATTAAAAGGGATTCTGAAGTTCCATCACTAGACAAGAATGTGATTTCAGCATCACAAGAGTAAATAAAATAGTAATCCTACTGTTATAAATTATGCATCATCTCAAAGGACAATAAATAAAGCATCTTTCATCCCTATGAATCCCAAAGCAGTTAACAATTTATAAACTAGCACATGGGAATCACTTGATTCAATCTGAAAGAGATCCTGCCCTGGGATGCTGTGGTGTTTTTTAAATAGTACACACAGAACTATACTAAAAGACAAGAAGCAAGGAAATACTATACCAGTGGCCTAGATTTGAGTTGAGGAGGTAGGAACCTGACTGAAATTCATTCAGAACAGAAGTTCTTTTCTCCCATTTAACTCAATGAGATGTGAATTTTGAGACTTTCTAGACATTAATTCTCCAAAGTTTTTTGCCAGTGTTTCCATTTATTTTCACCTGGGTTATTACGATAAGTTTTTCTGAAGCAAATATTTGGTGTATCATTCACTTATTGACAAACCGTGTTAATTTCCTTTGCCCAGCATGATGCCCAATCTTCTCAGAATAGCATGAAGGATCCTCCAACATCTAGCCATCCCACCTCACTTGGAGAAAAACATCAAAATAATTTGAAGGACTTTCCTGGTGGTTCAGTGGTCTGCCTGCTATTGCAGGGGACGTGGGTTCGGTCCCTGGTCCAGGAAGATCCCACATGCCACAGGGCAGCTAAAGCAGTGCACCACAACTTCTGAGCCCATGCTCTACAACAAAAGGAAGCCACTGCAATGGGAAACCTGCACATTGTAATGAAGAGTAGCCTCAACTAAAGAAAGCCTGCACACAGAAACGAGGACCCAGGGCAGCCAAAATAATAATAATTTTTTTAAAGTGACTAGCACTTGGTGTGTTAGTACAAAGGATGAAGTAGATAATATCTGTCCATGTGCTGTACTGGGCTTAGTCGCTTATTGTGTCCGACTCTTTGTAACCCCATGGACTGTAGCACATCAAGTTCCTCTGTCCATGAGATTCCCCAGGCGAGAATACTGGAGTGGGTTGCCATTTACTTCTCCAAGGGATCCTCCCAATTCAGGGATTGAACCTGCATCTCCTGCATAGGCAGACGGATTCTTTACCACTGAGTTACTTGACATTTTCAGAAAGAGAAACTCTTCTCCCAAGACCTCATCTTTGGTATTGCATGAACCTCTGGATGGCTGCCAAAGCCTTTCCAAAGATTGTGTTTTCCTTATTCACACATCTGAGATGTAACATCTTGGGTGATGATTATAACCAAGGGCCACGTTTTTGTCTGCCAAATATAGCATCTCCTGAATGAACTAGGCATCTCTACCCTGTATTTTAGACCCTAAATTTCTCCATGATCAAACAGAACAAATATCATCTACCCAGCTGTTAACATCACTATGCACATATTTACAGTTTTCTTAAAAAGACATCTTTTCAAATACATAAGGGATTCCCTGGTGGCTCAGAGGGTAAAGCGTCTACCTGCAGTGTGGGAGACCCGGGTTCGATCCCTGGGCCAGGAAGATCCCCTGGAGAAGAAAATGGCAACCACTCCAGTACTCTTGCCTAGAAAATTCCATGGATGGAGAAGCCTGGTGGGCTGCAGTCCATGGGGTCACCAAGAGTCGGACACGACTGAGCAACTTCACTGCAAATACATATTTGATGCCGAGATCCTATATAATATCAGAATCCACGGCAGAAGTCTGGATTGGCTTCTTAGAAGTGCTTTGTATCATTTTTTCCCCAGTCTTGAGTGCTCTCTATGTGCCAGTTTGTGTGTTTTGGCTTTTCTTTTTAACATAAACTCAACTTGAGCTGCACTATAAGGTCTGTGAAAGTACACATCTATAGAAAATAAGCTTCCTCCACATTTCCAAGTCTTAGACTTTGCAAATATTGACAATGTCAGCCCTGTAAGAGTCTTTACACATGTAACCATTCGATCAATACATGGATTGATACTTGGGATGTGATCTGGAGGCAGTTAAAAAGAGCAGTGCTTGCTAACAGTGAGGAGGAAAGATTTGTTTGCAGCCCAGATTTCTAAATACACTGCAGAGCTCAGAATAAGGTAGGTGTTCAATAAATATTTGTTGAGTAAGTGTTGAAAGAATGCCTATAAATCTTTCTCTTCTCACAATGACTCAAACATACAAAGCAGAATGATAGCCCTTGGGCTAGGAAGGTTGGCCTTTGCCATCTCCCCGTTTGCCTGCCTGATTCCAGGTGGTGGCAAAGCAGCTTGGATGCCTCTGTTTCAACCGCAAGCTCTCCGTTTTCCTACAGTCTTATTAGATAACCCATCTTTTCTTCACCCTCAACAGACTCAGGAACAGATGGCTATCCCAAAGAGAAAGACTCTATGCTTGGGAAAGGCACAGCTATAAAGAGAAGCCCTGGACCAGGAGAGACCAGATGATCCTCAATACTTACCCTTCTCTGAAACTAACTAACTAGCCCAGGAATGCAGATTTTAAAGGAAAAGAGATTCTACTCAGGGTTTTTCTGGCAGTCCAGTGGTAAGGAATCTACCTGCTAACACAGGGGACACAGGTTAGATTCCTGATCTGGAAAGATTTCATAAGCTGAGAGGCAACTAAGCCCATGCACCACAACTACTGAGCCTGCAATCGTGAGTCTGCAAGCCCCAACTACTGAAGCCCATGCGCCCTAGAGTCCAGGCTCTGACTCAAGAGAAGCCACTGCAATGAGAAGCCTGCGCATCACAACTATAGAGTAGCCCAAGCTCCCTGCAACTACAGAAAGCCTATGCACAACAATGAAGACCCAGAGCAGCCAAAAATTTTAAAAAATTCTTTTTAAAAAGAGATCCTTTGCTATTTTAAAAAAAATAATAAAATAAAAGAGATTCTGCCCTTAAAGCTTGGGCCTTTCTCCGTAAATGAGTTACAGGCCAGGACCACCACTTATTCTGCAGTAAAGTCATGCTGTCTCTGTCCACTTAAAGCTTTTCTTATCCAAGTGGAATGAAACCCAGAAGAGCACACGAATGACCAGGAGCTACTATTACCCTCTAAAAGACAAAACAGCATTAGCTGAGGACAGAGCAGGTCCTTACACATCTGGCCTTATTTGGGGACAAGAAGTTCCACATTTGTGAATTTACCAGATGAATGGTTTAAGAAATGGCAGACTCTACAAGCAGAACATATGCAAGGGACCACATAACTCACAATCTGAATTAAATCCATGTAAGAAGAAAGTAGGAGTCATAGAAGGTAAAGAAAATTAAGTCCTCGAGAATTCCTAAAGACATTGTGGGGCATTCTGGGTTTCCTAAAGCACACAGAGATTTGAGCAAATAGTGTGTGAATCTCAAATGAAGCTGTGACTTCCAGATAACACTGATCATGAAGAAAGTTGCAAAACTGGGACTAGAATCCAGGTAATTTCAATTAGTCAGTGGCTCTTTCCAAAAATCATTTTACTCTTCACCTGTATAAAAATGTGCTCCTTGAATCTGTCCAAGATTGAGGGGAATTTTAGAATGTAAGTGTATAAAGGACAGGGGTTGTGCTTTAAATATATATATATACAGGTGGCATATGGGTTTCCCAGGTTTCCCACCAGTAGTAAAGAACCTGCCTGCCAGTGCAGGAGTTGTAAGAGATGCGGGTTCAATCCCTGGGTTGGGAAGATCCCTGGAGAAGGAAATGACAACTCACTGCAGTATTCTTGCCTGAGAAATCCCATGGACAGAGGAGCCTGGCGGGCTATACAGTCCATGGGATCACTAAAGAGTAGGACACGACTTAGCAACTAAACAACAAGAATGCTTTATATAATGCACAGCAAGGCTGTCCTTCCTTCTGCATGATCATGACTAATCAGGGCCCTTCCACAGCACAGGCAACCAAGGAAGAAGAACCGTTCAGGGCCAAACCAGGCTTGTTCCCACTTGCCATATAGGTAAGGAGCAGTCCTACTGCCAGCTGCCCTGAGAGTGACTCCATTTGCCCTGCCCCCTGTCATGCCTCCAGGCCATGCCCACACCTCTCCAAGCCCAACTGCAGGCCTTCTTAAAGGCCCCAGAGGCCTCAGTGTTACCTGGCAACCGCGCACCTGCGAGTTAGGTCAGCCAGGCGTGCTAACCTGTGTGTTGGGGCTTGCTGGCTCTGGATGTATTCTTATGCTCCCTTATTATAGCTCACTGCCCCAGCTCAGAGAGAAGAACAGAGCTGATTGTTTTCCTTCTCGGTTTCCTAGAGACAACAGATCCTCTGATTAGCTCTATGTTGAATGTGCAAAAAGGCTAAGGTATACACCATAGCGTTAACCTTGAAAATGTAGCTTTCAAGCACGTGTCCAGTTTTATTTGGGGAACTGTATCTCTGCTAGGAAAGCAGCTTCTTAACTTGGAAGATTTAAGAACTCTGAAAAAGAAATAAAACATAATTTAAAGGAAAAATTATTTGGTAATTAGACTTTTGGGTTTTTTTGCCTAATCTCCGTGTCTCTCCAGCCCCTTCCCACCAGAAGAGGTTCCTGGCATGAAAATTTCAAGGGAGATTTAACAAAAGACTCTGGGACTAGCCCTTCTGACCATTCTAATGAGCTGCATTGGGTTTGACCAGCTGTAACCCTCCTATGTACCCAGAGTGCCTTTTCCTGGCATGGAACCCTGACATTGACCTCACTTCCTGTCAGCTGACCTCTCTCCTCTAGGACACCGTTTTCTGGAAGGAGATGAACATCTGTAAGGACAAAGAACCAGGCTGTTACAGGGCCTCCTCCTTCCATTGCCCCAAAGGGAGTAAATCTGGGCAGGGCAGGACCTACCCAGATGTGGATGGCTATGTGCTGCTGGGGCAACCTCAATAAATATTTTGTAAACGTTTCCTCAGTCCACCTTAGCGCTGTTATTTTTTTTTTTTAGTACCATATCCCTAGCTTTTTAGTTCTAGGCACGGATTAAGGTTTAGTAAAATCGGACTTCCCTTGCTATCTAGTTTTCTTTTTCTTTTCTCTGACTGTTCCCCCCACTGGTTTCTCTCCTGTCTCATTCGCCTCACACATCACTTCTCACCTTATCCCATTTCTCTTTGTTCGGCTCTCTCCTCCGTCCTATTTATCCTTATCCCATTCTACAGCCATTGACTGCTTGGCCCGAAAATGGCCAACTTAAGGGGTTCAAGTTTCCATGAAACTGAATCATTTTCCGAACCATCCTGTTTGATCAAAAAGCTGGAATGTAGGGATTTCCCTGGTGGCCCAGTGGCTAAGACTCTGCATTCCTAACATAGGGGTCCTGGGTTTGATCCCTGGTCAGGGAACTAGATCTCACATGCCGAAACTGAGGGTTAGCAAGCTGCAATTAAATATCCCATGCACTGCAATGAAGACTCGGCACAGCCAAATAAATAAATAAATATTCTTTTTTCTTTTTTTTAATTTCAAAAGCTGGAACATAAAAGAAGCCAAAATGTGAAGTAAGCCAGGAATCCAGTGGATTCTAAGACTTCTTTTTAAGATCAGGCAATCCTCATTGTGCAGATGCAAATACTGGTTGTTATTGCCCTAATCAATTTCATTTCTCTTCTTTGGGGGGTCACTGCTGAATCCCCCTAATCCCTTAAGTCTCCTGTTGTTAAACTTTGCCCCTAAGAGTGTTTGTTTCCCAGCCACTTTGCAGATACTATCTCCAGGGTCAACCCTCAAAGGCTCTGAACTACTAGAACAGAAGGTGAGCTACTAGTCTGGGCTCCTTACAAATGCCTGAGCACACTGATGGAGAAGTCAAGGCCACTCTGAGTTTCCTTTCTTTTCTTCCTTCCTGCCTTCTCACAAAGACTGACATTTTCTTCTAGTCAAGAGAACTGTTACATTGCAATTGTTGATTTTCAAATGTGTTACTTAAAAAAAAAAAGTAAGTGTAGGAATAGAATACTAAACAAGCTGTTTTTTACGAAAATGAAATCTCTCCCTTTAGGGGTCTATTGTAATTTACTTTGTTTTCCAACACCAGTATTTTGCAAACCTGTTTCTCTCTTGCAATCTCATTTGGAAAAAAAAAAATCTCCTGTTCTTTTTTTTTCTCCTTGCTGATAGGGTTGATTATGCTTTGAGTTTTCTTGTTTGAATAAGAAACATTTACATGTTTTATGTGCTGTGTGTGTGTGTATATATATATATATATATATATATATATACATATATATATAAAAGAAATCATTAGCAGTGCCGAAAGTTAATAGCCTTAGAATGTATAGCATAATATACTGCGATGTCACTGATAGAGTGAAAAAGATTTAACATAGGACTCAGGGGGAGAAAGTATAAACAGTATGAAACTATTACTACTCCAACTAGTTCTGAAAGAGCTCAATGTGAAACCAAGCAGAAAACGATCATCCCACAACTATAAATATAAAGCACTAAAAAAGACAAAAGCTCTCCGGCATTGTGAAAAATCCATAAATAAAAAGCACCCCCAAAAGCATTTGCTGGCAAAAGTATTTAGTGTGGCAATAAAAAAGAGTATTCGTTTTCTTTATATTAAGTGAATTTTTATGGAATCTGTACAATTAAACACTACATAAGAACATAAGAATTAGAGTTATGTTTGGCACCTAATTGAGACCAGAATCAGGAAGATGCAGAATTTGAAGAGGTGGTGTGCCTTTACTCAGTACAGTCAAGGTTACTTGTAATGTCTTGTTAAATGAAAAAATGCTCCATACTGAAAAAAAATTCATTTTTTACATATACACATCAACACACAATATAAAACAGGGCTCTCTTTCATGGCTTTACATGTTGCACACAAATGTTTCAGTATAAACAGAGTAGCATCTTGAGGTAGGGATCTATATTTCATGAGATAATTCTACCAGGCCAATCTTCATATCAAATGTATTTAAGAAACATATTAGTATCTCATTTTATTTTGTTGCTATTCATTAGGCTACACAAGAAAGAGTGACTTTAAAAAAAAAATTATTTACCTATTTGGCTGCGCTGGGTCTTTGTTGCTGCACGTGGGCCTTATCTAGACTCTGGGAGTGGGGGCTACTTTCAAGTTGCGATGTGCAGGCTTCTCACTGAGGTGGCTTCTCTTGTTGCAAGAGCATGGGCTCTAGGGTGCACGAGGGCTCAGCATTGCAACTCTGGGGCTTAGATGCCCCTTGGCATGTGGGATCTTTCCAGATCAAGGATCGAACCCCTATCCCCTGCATTACCAGGCAGATTCTTAACCACTGGACTGTCATCAAGGAAGTCCCCACAACAGTGGCTTTTTTAAAGACAGAGTTACCTGTTCTCAGCTAAAAGAAAATCACAATAGTCCTAAGCACTACATATGAGGCACTTTAGAAACAGAAAGTAGAGAATTGAAGAATAAACTTAACAAATTACACATAATATCATCTTGGTTCATCAAGTCAAAGATTTCCAAGTCTTAGCCAGACATTAGGGATCATGGTGTTAATAATGAACCTAATAACGAAATAATAACAAAAGTAATTTTTCCTTACATATGTTTGTACTTCCATGAGTCCAAGTGACTAATGTGTGTGAACCAGCTGCTTCAGTCTGTGGGAGACAGAGGTAACTAGTGCATCCTGATGGGCAAGATGCTGGGAATGAAGACACAGCAACTGAAGTTGACATAACCTTTGCCCCCACCCAGTATCCTTAGCAAAAATTGTTAAGGCAATGTCAGGTGGAATCACGTGCCCTTCCAATGTCTGGACTGTAGCTCAGACGGTAAAGGCTATGCCTGCAATGCAGGAGACTTGGGTTTGTTCCCGGGGTTGGGAAGACCCCTTGGAGAAGGAAATGGCAACCCACTCCAGTATTCTTGCCTGGGAAATTCCATGGACAGAGGAACCTGGTGCATCCATGGGGTCACAAAGAGTGGAACTCGACTGAGAGACTTCCTCCCCTCCAATGTATGGACTGCCCCAGGGCACTTTGAAAGGGAAGTATTACCACTATTTACAGTGTAAACTGGACTATTTACAGTTTCCAATAATTGCCTTAAAAAAAAAAAACAACCCACTAAGAATAGCAATTTCAGATGGATTTAAACTAATAGTTAAAGACTTAGTACAGAACTTGATCTGTTGAGGATAGTTTGCCTGCTGCAAAAGAGAGGTTCTTAACTCACCCAAATCCACTTGTTTTTACAAGTCTCTTCTCTCTGAGAGTGAGAACTTTTGAGGGACTATATGCTTGGTTATCTCAAAGATTAAATCAAGGGGTGTCACTTTAGAATTTGTCAAGAACTTACAAATTACACATATTAGCCTCTGGAATGCCCACAACAACCCCTGAGAAAGGTAGTGCTATCCTCTCTTTATAGACCGGAAACTGAACAAAGAGACCTCAGCAACTTGCCAGAGGTCAGCCAGAGTTCAGAGAGGCACTGAGTGGTAAAGCCAGGACCTAAGTTCAAGTCTTCTATTTCCAAATCTAGTCCTTTTCTCTCTCTATGCCAGTGCCTATCTCAGGAACCTGAAAATGCCCTTTACACAACAATGGTGTGGAAAGTCTTATGATCTATAATGATTCTCCAAGGAAGGAGGAAGATTAGGGCAGATTTAAAGTTGATTCCAGGTTTCAAAGCTACAGAGCTAGGAGGATTTCTCTTGTATTCACAAAAATAGAGACCTCCTGGGGAGAAGCAGGGTTTGGAGGGAAAGAGGATAGGTGTATTTTTAAACTCAGTGTTCAAACATTTGTACGTTATGTACATGGTCGGAGGTGGTCTACAGAGAGCTCAGAAAAGAGGGTGAGAATTAGGCTGAGGTCCCTCAGAAGCTGGATGAGATCCACCAAGGAAACAACTGGAGAAAGGCTGTGAGCAGAATCTCAGGGAAACATGGAGGAGGGTGGGGGACGAACACATCTCTTCCAGAAAGATGGGAAAAGTAAAGTCTCATTTCAAAGAATGGAAAAAATAGTGAAAGATCACTCTTTCCTCAAAGATAAAAATGAAACAGATCTTAGTAAAGGCATAAAGAAATCGTGACGTGCAAAGAAGAAGAGTCAAGAAAGGGCAATCCCTGGTTGGCACTAGCGGTAAAGAACCCATTTTGCCAATGCAGGAGATGTAAGAGACGTGGGTTCCATTTCTGGGTTGGGAAGACTCCCTGGAGGAGGGCATGGCAACCCACTCCAGTATTCTTGCTTGGAGTATCTCATGGACAGAGGAGCCTGGTGGTCTACAGTTCAAGGGGCCCCAAAGAGTCGGACATGACTGAAGCAACTTAGCACACGCACACATGAATGTCTGAATAATCCCAATGTTCTCATTAAAGAAAAATGAAAGAGCTGGGTAATGTTCTCAAAAGTAAAGAAAGGCAATGCCAAAGAATGCTCAAACTACTGCACAACTGCACTCATCTCACATGCTAGTAAAGTAATGCTCAAAATTCTCCAAGCCAGGCTTCAGCAATACGTGAACCATGAACTTCCAGATGTTCAAGCTGGTTTTAGAAAAGGCAAAGGAACCAGAGATCAAATTGCCAACATCCATTGGATCATCAGAAAAGCAAGAGAGTTCTAGAAAAACATCTCTTTCTGCTTTATTGACTATGCCAAAGCCTTTGACTGTGTGGATCACAACAAACTGTGGAAAATTCTTCAAGAGATGGGAATACCAGACCACCCGACCTGCCTCTTAAGAACTCTGTATGCAGGACAGGAAGCAACAGTTAGAACTGGACATGGAACAACAGACTGGTTCCAAATAGGAAAAGGAGTACGTCAAGGCTGTATATTGTCACCCTGCTTATTTAACTTATATGCAGAGTACATCATGAGAAATGCTGGGCTGGAAGAAGCACAAGCTGGAATCAAGATTGCCGGGAGAAATATCAATAACCTCAGATATGCAGAAGACACTGCCCTTATGGCAGAAAGTGAAGAAGAACTAAAGAGCCTTTTGATGAAAGAGGAGAATGAAAAAGTTGGCTTAAAGCTCAACATTCAGAAAACTAAGATCGTGGCATCCAGTCGCATCACTTCATGGCAAATAGATGAGGAAACAGTGGAAACAGTGGCTGACTTTATTTTTCTGGGCTCCAAAATCACTGCAGATGGTGACTGCAGCCATGAAATTAAGACGCTTACTCCTTGGAAGGAAAGTTATGACCAACCTAGACAGCATATTAAAAAGCAGAGACATCACTTTGTCAACAAAGGTCCGTCTAGTCAAGGCTATGGTTTTTCCAGTAGTCACGTATGGATGTGAGAGTTGGACGGTGAAGAAAGCTGAGCGCCGAAGAATTGATGCTTTTGAACTGTGGTGTTGGAGAAGACTCTTGAGAGTCCCTTGGACTGCAAGGAGATCCAACCAGGCCATTCTAAATGAGATCAGTCCTGGGTGTTCATTGGAAGGACAGGTGTTGAAGCTGAAACTCCAATACTTTGGCCACCTCATGCAAAGAGCTGACTCATTTGAAAAGACCCTGATGCTGGGAAAGATTGAGGGCAGGAGGAGAAGGGGACGACAGAGGATGAGATGGTTGTATGGCATCACCGACTCAATGGACATGGGTTTGGGTGGACTCCGGGAGTTGGTGATGGACGGGGAGGCCTGGCGTGCTGCGGTTAATGGGGTCGCAAAAAGGCGGACACAATTGAGCGACTGAACTGAACTGAACTGAACTGAACCATGGGCAAGTTAGAAGAGAGGAACTGGAGCTGAATAAAAGTGAAACTGGTCTGCGGGGAGGACCTAAGTGCTGTCAGATGAACCAAACATGTAGCGGGAATATAATCATTGCAACCAGAATTTCTCTCGAGAGCAGAGAAATAGAGGAATTTAATCAGGTTCAGGAATTAACAAGAAACATATGCTGTAAGCTCAGAAGAATGAGAGAGATTTTAACATGATGTGAGAACTTAGCTAAAATGGCCAAATGTAGAGTCTAAGGCTGTATGTATAAGAGGGAATGAAAGCAGGGAAGATCACCATAAAGATGGACAGGAATTGGCTGAATGTGAAGGTGGGGAAGGATGCACGGAAATACAACCCGTGTGCTGATTCAGGAGGCTAGACACAGTATCTCAAATTCACCAGTTTTTAACACTTCCATTTTCACTTTCAACCATTCACTTTACCTACCTGTCCCTCGAGAACATTTGAGTTTGTAATTATTTGTCAAAATTTTCTATCTTCAGTGGCTTAGTGGTGAAGAGTCCACTTGCCACTGTAGGAGGTACAGGAGATGCAGGTTTCTGGGGCGGAATATCTCTGGGTCTGGAAGATCCCCTGGAAGAGGGCATGGAAACCCACTCCAGTATTCTTCCTTGGAAAACCCCATGGATAGAAGAGCCTGGCTGGCTACAGGAGGCCCACAGGGTCACAAAGAGTTGGACACAATACGCGACTTAGCAAAGTGACATGAAGTGGCTCCATGTCTCAGCCCCGCTGCTGTCTCTTCCTGTTCTCTTCTCAGTCACCCATTGTCCTGGACTGTTTTCTAGACTTCTTGTTCCAAGACACTTTGCCTTTTGTCTGACGTCTTTCCCTTTAAAATATCAAACCGGAGTGATCTCATTCCTTTCCTAGACTTTGTACTATCAAGCGTTAGAATACTGTATCATCTTTTTATTATAAAAGAGCCCTTGCTTGTTTATCCAACCCAGTAAGAACAGAGAGCCAAAGATGAGCATGCTTTAAACCTTGCTTTTGTGTAAGAATTTGTACTACCTCTGTAGTTCCTTTTAGTTAAGCATCTGTTGGTTACACCATGTGCCACCTCTGTGCTATTGACAGAACAGTGAATAGATATGGTCTCCACATTCAAATAGCTTTCATTCTATGGGGGAGAAATGAAATTAAATATACGCTATCTAAGCAGTGTCTTAGACAAAGTGTGTACTGGAAGGAGTTTTATCCAAGATTGATACGATACAGATATGACTAAAGCGACTTAGCACACACTCACACTGCCCTCCACAGTTGCCACTGGCCAAATGTGGCCATCAAGTCCTTGAAATGTGGTTGGCTACTAAGGAACTAGATTTTAAATTAGTTTCCTTGTAATAAAATTAAAGTAGCCACATGTGATACGATTAATAACTCCCTCATCAAATGGTGCAAATCTAAAGTCCCCTCTCCCCTAAAGGACAATCCTAGTGAACTCCCTGTTCATTCACACTAGATGTCTTTCTACTGGGTGACTGTCTTTCAGGACTCAATCGTCACCTTCTCTGTGAAGTCCTCTTAATGACGCCAGGTTAAATTATTTGATTCCACTTTTGTCTTTCCATAAGTGATTTTCCATTATATTGTTGTATGTAATATTATAGTCATATATTGTAATAAATATATAACATACACTACACATTAAATGGAGCTTTCCTGGTAGCTCAGATGGTAAGGAATCTGCCTGCAATGCAGGAGATCCAGGTTCGATCCCTGGGTCAGGAACATCCTCTGGAGAAGGGAATGGCTACCCACTCCAGTATTCTTGCCTGGAGAATTGCATGGACTGAGGAGCCTGATGGGCTACAGTCCATGGGGTTGCAAAGAGTTGGGCATGATTATATTTTACATAGATATGTAATTTTATACATATATGCTTGTGTCACGAACTCCTTGAAAAGAAAGACTATCTCTTAAGTCACTCTAGAGTTTTATATGCCAACATAGGACCTGGTACCTGCCTACTGAATCAATAAAGAAAAAAAAAATGAGTAACTGCATGCTGCTTGGAAGTGACTGCATTTTGAGAGATAAAACTTAACAAGGCGCAGGCTCTAAAACACAAGCTTCTGCTTCCTTTCACAGTCCCCTCATGAGAATGGCCAAGTCCAATAATTCAGGAAGGTTTTGCATCCATAAGTTGGATGATGGAAAAATCTTTCTTTTTGTTTGTCTGGTTTGGTTTTGGTTTTTAATAAGTTGCAATTTTAGCCTTAAACACTGGAAGTTCACACGGTTAACTGGGTACATGGGCCATTTGGCCGTCACCCTTCATGCAGCTGAAGTACAAATCATTCTAAGAACCACTCTTCTCTGAAATCTGAAATATGGTGATTTGGAGAATTCCAAATAGTGATGCATAATTTTTCAAAACCGTAGCTAAAAGGGAAAAAAAAAAAAAAAAGAGGGGGTTGATATTTTGGCTAAGGGAGAGAAATAGCAAAAAAGGTCTCTGATTTGGGCTATAGCAGGTACACGGGTGCAGGCATCTGTTAATGGAGTAAACCGGCAGTCCCCTACCTCCAGGATCTAACACCTAATGATCTGAGGATGGAGCTGATATAATAATATTAGAAATAAAGTGCACAAGAAATGTAAGGCGCTTGAATCCTCCCCAAACCATCCCCCTCCCCTGTCCATGGAAGGGGAGACCAGTTCCTGGTGCCTAAAAGGTTGGGGCCTGCTGGAGTGGAGGACAGCATCGGTAAAGAGTTAGGCAGGCATACAGATTGCAGGAAAGGAGACTAATGGAGGCTTTTTCTGGTCCTGTGCGTTCAGCCCACCGTTCAATGCCTGTGGCTGCTCTTTTTATGAGAACTGGCGCACGTTTAACTGCTCTAGCTGTTGGCTTCTAGGCTTCCTTCTACCCACAGAGGAGGCATTCATTCACATTTCAGCTATCATTTCCATTAAACCATGAAAGTACTAATGGTACCTAATCTAACTGGATAAGGCACAACCAAATAAATACATTCCCTAAATACCCTAATTATAAGGTATCTAGAAACGTAGTGGTGGTACTTATTGAAAATAACTACATTAACTGGAAACTTAAAATTTTCCTTCCTAAGTATATGGAAAAACCAAATAATCTTTGTGCAGAAGGCAGGGAGTAGCAATTCCATTAAGATATTTCATAGGGGGAAAAAAAAAAGCACTAGTCCCATTTTGTCTATTTCAAGCTCCATTTTGCTCATATGGTAACTTAGAGAATCATTCAGAGTAACAGAGTGGGAGGAAGAAAGAGCTACATTTCCTTGGAAACTTAGATACATTTTTCTTTCCTGTTTTATCTGTGCACACAGGCGACATCTTCTTAATGAGGGTCTTCAAATGTCTCTGCCTTTTAGAAGTGTCTCTGGTGTGCCCCAGGACAACAGTCTCTGACTTTAGCTTTCAAATATGCTCATGATATAGAGTAATTTTTTTCACTTAACACTATTCATTGTTTTACCTGCCTTAGTGGGAATTATGGATTTGATTAACGGGCTGAAAGATTTGGTCCTTTTTAGGTTCCTTATCTCCATTCCTTCCTGATGCATGACGTTTCCAACAGTCTCTGAATACTTGCAAATCATATCTGCAAGAGGACTTTAAAGGTAAAATAAAAGCAGGGTGGTTTATCCTGGCATGTGTGGTGACCATTTATATTAAATATATTCATACATGTATGTATGTGTTTAGTCATTTATTTACTTCTTCATTCAGCAGACTATTCTGCATTAGGCATTAAGCGTGGCACTTGGAAGCATCTGTAGTGATTTTAGGTTCTACTGAATTAAATGAGAGAGTGGGACTTCCCTGGTGGTCCAGTGGCTGAGACTCCATGCTCCCAATGAGGGGGCCGGGTTTGATCCCTGGTCAGGAAACTCAATCCCACGTGATGCAACTAAGGTCCCGTGAGCTGCAACTAAGATCCAGAGCAGCCAAAATAAACAAATATTAAAAAATAAATGTAAAAGTTACAAAAAATAATGAGATGGTAGCCAACCAAGGAGCTCCACTTTGAACAGTCTCCATGGTTATGACAATGCAAATAGGTATGCAAAGTGAAAGTAATTATAGCAGGGCTTGTTTATTCTGTTTTAATTTTGGTCACTCCATTAATCAAACAGATAGTCAGGAAGCACCCGTGTTCAGTGAGTTAATAAAAATGTATGACACATGCTCCTGAAGAAGCAAACTACCAACACTGGAATCCACAGGTGCTACAAAAATAACCACAAATAACCAGGGAACTAATCCCTCATCACTGGGAGTGCAAGCTTTGAGTCAAATATGCATATTTATCACCCCAAGTAGCTCTTAAAGATGAACTAACACTTATAGGTTTACTCAAGGCCTTGCAGAAGAAGGATTATCTAAGAACACAAAGTATTTGGGTGTGGGGAATTAAAATACATGATTTCAGTGACAGCTTCTCCCCAATTTGTACTAATCAGTAGAAATGTGCTATTTTTGACACATGCACACCTTCATGGACAAGTAGATAACCAGACAAGTGTTTAATCCGTGGGGTGATCAGATAAAATAAACCGTCTAACACTAGGATGGCACTAACAGCCACTCCTTGGAAAAGAGTGTATTTTTTCCTCCATTTGGGCAGCATATGAGTAACTTCACTAAAATAAGCTGGAAAATATTCCTGACTCGTTCAAATGCAATCTGTGAGCTCCAAAAATAAATAAAGATTGCTCCTAAGAAGTCTAGAACATGATACGAAGCAAAGCAGTGGTAACAGATTAAGTGCTCTCATACTCCCAAACATCTGAACCAGCCTGTTCTGCCTGGTTAACAAGAAAATAAGATGTGCACAGAGATCTTAAATTATGACTTTTCTCACAGGTCCTCAGATCTGGAATTTTAAAAATGCATTTGTTGAAATGTAAGTAGTGGTGATAAATGTGTGTGTATATTCACTCTGAAATGTGACATCAATTCAGTTCAGTTGCTCAGTCATGTCTGACTCTTTGCGACCCCATCGAGTCAGACACGACTGAGTGACTTCACTTTCACTTTTCCCTTTCATGCACTGGAGAAGGAAATGGCAACCCACTCCAGTATTCTTGCCTGGAGAATCCCAGGGACAGCAGAGCCTGGTGGGCTGCCGTCTATGGGGTCGCACAGAGTTGGACATGACTGAAGCGATTTAGCAGCAGCAGCAGCAGCAGACTGCTATAAGCACACACTATTTCATACTTTCTAATGGGCATAGGGAAACACAGATGTGAAAAAGTGAAAGTGTGAGTCACTCAGTCATGTCCAACTCTTTGCGACCCCATGGACTGTAGCCTGCCAGGCTCCTCTGTCCGTGGGGTTCTGCAGCCAAGAATACTGGAGTGGATTGCTATTTCCTTCTCCAGAGGATCTTCCCTACGCAGGGAATGACCCTGGGTCTCCTGCATTGCAGGCCTAGTCTGAGCTACTAGGGAAGCCCAGGAAGAACAGAATGGTACTCCTACTACAGAAAAAGTTCCATATTCTGAGCAATTATAAAACAAGCACATTTTGCTTAATCATACACACAACACACATTGGTATACACACACAAGCTCAAACTCTTTCTACCATCCCCCACAATAGCACATATGATCCTCAATACAGAAGAATTCAAGCACAAATGATAATGGGTATGAATTTGACTACAAGTTGATGATAATCAAGAAACTTCCAGAGAAACTTTAGATGTGCATGCATGCTCACTCATGTCCAACTCTTTGTGACCCCATGGATTGAAGCCCGCCCAGGGTCCTCTGTCCATGGGATTTCCTGGGCAAGAATACTGGAGTGGGTTGCCATGTCCTCCTCCAGGGGATATTCCCCACCCAGGAATCGAACCTGGGTCTCTTGTATTGCAGGCAGATTCTTTACCATTGAGCCAGCTGGGAAGCCCCAAACTTTAGATGACTTTGCTTATATAAGCACATATCGAGTACAGTTGTTAAGGTTCTTACTCTAGAGTCAGACAGATATTGTTACAGATTCCAGCTTTGCTACTTAATAGCTATGTGACCTTTGATAGAATGTTAGTTTACCAGCCTGGTAAGAAAATTGTGCACATAGCAAGTGTTTAATAAATACAGCCACTGCCACCATCATCATCAAAACCATCATTATTACCAAAATCATCATCATCGTTATCATAAAAAAGTTGGGGGAAGAAGGAATATGATCCAAGCTGTGCCTTTGGAGATGAATTGGGCAGGAATGCACAGAATGAACTGCAGTGCTCAAGCAAACCATAAATACTCATGGTTTTATTTAAAATATCTCTATCTTGTCATCATCCTCTTTGCAATACCCCACCCACCTACATGCACAAGAGTTGGAGTAGAAAACCTAATACTACGACACAAATGAGGTAAGGCTAGCATTTCTGCCTGAAGTAATAGGCAAGGATCCAGACAGAAGTATTAATAATCCCTATCCCCACTTTGCTCAGGAGCTCAGGACTAAAGAGCAGACAGACATATCTCCAGGCTTACACCTAGAGAAGTCTAGCCCTCCGCATTCACTTGCGATGCTCCTCCATGGTCTCTGCTGCCTGCACTGCTGGCCATCTGTTACAGTGGCATCATGCCAGCTTACAGGATAGCTCGCCGGCTTCACAGAAGCCCCGGGGCCAAGAAATGGTTTCAACAAGAAGCCCTTATGAAACTCACAAGAGTGCCTGGAGAGAACTCCTGATTGCCTCTTCTTTTCCCCACACAGCAATGCTGATGGTGATTTCTGCTTCATGACATTTTATTTCACCTGTTGATTAAACTAGTAGGGTCTCCAATCTAAATCTTGAAATCTGGAGAGGAAAAACACGAACCATGTGTAGATACCTGTGGCTGCCAAACAGACAGGTGGTGTTATTGCCTGCTTCTTGGCAGGGCTAATGGGAAGCAGCAGGGTTTCCATCAATACTCTGCGAGTGCCTCCTCTAATTCCCCAGGATTCTCCCCCCGCCATGAAACCCCTTTTTTCCCAGTCCTTATACTATCTGTGAGGGTTAGCAATGATGGCTTTGCTTAGCTCATCTTCCACCTGTGTCCACATTAATTTAAATACATACACATAAGTTGTTCTTGAAAGACACAAAGAAAGATATTTAAATACATCTGGTGTTTTAAACTAATGTATACGTGTGACTGTAATATGCTTTATCATTACATTAAAGAATATACATCCTTTGGGGCTGAGAGAACTAGAAGAATACATGTCAACTTTAAGTAAATAAAATAAAAATCTTCAACCTAATGATCAAGAGCATTTTCAGTTTATATTCCATTAGGTATTAGCATTTTTTAAAACACAGAGAATGCATTCAAATATCTAGAGTATGTGGTGATAAGTACAGCAAAAACACTTTAGTCCTAATAGTAGGTATTTGCACCTGGTAGACTGGCACCCCACTCCAGTACTCTTTCCTGGAAAATCCCATGGACAGAGGAGCCTGGTGGGCTGCAGTCCATGGGGTCGCGAAGAGTTGGACACGACTGCGTGACATCACTTTCACTCTTCACTCTCATGCATTGGAGAAGGAAATGGCAACCCACTCCAGTGTACTTGCTTGGAGAATCCCAGGGACAGCAGAGCCTGGTGGGCTGCCGTCTCTGGGGTCGCACAGAGTCGGACATGACTGAAGCGACTTAGCAGCAATAGCAGCAGCAGCAGACAGAAAGTGCAGTGGTAAGAGTTTAAACACCACCTGATAGGGCTCCCCAGGTGGTGTAGTGGTAAAGAACCTGTCTGTCAAGGCAGGAGTTGCAAATTTGATTACTGATCAGGAAGATCCCCTGGAGAAGGAAATGGCAACCCACTCCAGTATTCTTGCCTGGAAAATTCCATGGACAGAGGAGCCTGGCAGGCTATAGTCCATGGGGTCGAAAAGAGTCGGACATGACTGAGCAACTGAACACATGCATGATGATGAAAGGAAAGTTGATTTTCCAGGCTTGATTTTCACTGGTTCATTCATTCAACAGCTCTGGATCAGGTACTGGGCTTAAGGTTAATATGCAGACAGCAAGTCAGCCAGAATACCTCTGGTCAAGAATCTTACCATCTAGTGTCATATGTGTGTGTGTATATGTGACCAGACAAACATAAAACAAAACAGAAATTCAGTGATGGGGACACACACAGGTATTACAAAAGTACTGACTCCAGCCTGGAGAGAAAAGAAAACTTCCTGGAAAAGACCCAAAGCAGGTTTCATTAAAAGTTTGAATTCACAAAGCATAAGAACTATACATCACTTGTCCTTATCTAACAGGCTGGATGATTCTACACATATATTCATTATTCAAATTTTGCAAAAATTTCTGAGATAGATTAAAAAGAACCTATGAAATGGGACTAATTATTCTTCTCTGTCACTACAGGGATAATATAAAAATCCAGAGATAAAGCAAGTATATGGCACTGTATAAATGCAAGTTATTATTGTTTACCTCTAGTAGTCTTTTGCATCTACCACAGGACCAAAGAAAAATAAGAAAAAACTACAAGAAATATAACGAGTAGTCTCTGCTCATTCATTTCAGAGATGAAGTTTTCTAGATGATCATGGAATCTGAGCACCAGCAAAGGCTCTGTGAGGGTCCATTTGTCCACCTCTCTGGCTTCTGAGAATAAGAGGAGCCCCAAATGGTGAGCAACTTGCCCATTCCTTCCAGCACTACCAAGACTCTCTTCCTTTCTGGAAGCGTTCTCCTCATTAAGATCCCTCCTTGTTTATATTACGGGTGGGATACAGGATATGGGAAAAGCTGCAAATGCTGACAACTGCACTGAATCCTCAAGAAACAAGCAAACAAAAAATGACTAAATTTCCAATTCTTCAATATAGATCGTTTCCATCAATATGTTTTCTTCTAAATAACTCAGGTTGCCCCCTGACACTCAGTTGAGAGTAAAAGAAGGAGCTGTTTTGAAAATGTGCCTAGTCCCCGTCTAAGCAAAAGCAACTTGAAGGTTTAGAGTGAGTGATGGAAAGGAAATGGACAAGACAGAGTTGGGGTGGGGGTGGGGAGTGGTAATATTGTATAATGTATCACCACTGACCTGAAAGGGCAGAACCTGAATTTCAGTCCCAATCTAAAGCCTGCTTCATTCTGAGATTATCTACCAGGAATTCAATAGGATCTTCATTTCTTCATCTAATACATACATCAATTCCCAGACTCCTCTCCAGCTCGCAGCCAATCAAAATCTTGAACCAAGAGGCTCTCTCTCCAGAAGCTCCATCCATAGCATTAATGGTCTCCACAGCACCGTGGAGATTTATTAATGAACATGAGAAGCCCGTAACAGATTATAAACTCTACGGGTCAAATGCCAGCTCTGTAGTTTCCATTGTTTATAACCTTTTATGTAACTCCTCATAGATAAAGGATCTTATTTAAACATGCTAAAAAAAAAAAAAAAAAAAAAAAAACAAGGTAGAATGATTAACTTTCCTAATAGTTCATGTGTTTGCCTCTTTCTGTTACTGCCTAGTATTTATTTGTACTGATACTTCAGAGGCAAAATAATGAAACATGACTTTTTCTTTTTCTTAGAGTGTTCAAGAAGAGTTAAGTTCTTGGATTCCATTTGAGTCAACATGATAGGATTAGCTATTTCCCAGAAGGTGGGAGGGCAGTGAAGGAGCTGATATTTCAACATCTAAATATTTGAAATGAAAACCTTTCTATATATTCACATATAGGCATGCAGCATCCCCAAGCATGTACCTATATTCTCCCTTGATGTACGATCTCAGTAAAATATCAGAGAGAAAAAAATGTCAGACATACATAGCATAGCAATCACGGGCTAATGAAGATCCAGGTATTAAATCAATTAAGAAGTATCAAAAGCTACCTAATCATCAAGGAACAAAATTGGCACCACAATATGTAGTGAGTATGGGAAAGCCTAATTTACTAAACATACCCTGCAGTCACATAATTGCATGTAATTTTACCAGCATAATTAACTAATTTAATTACCACTTCTCAAGTGCATCAATTATTGACATTACAGAGTTTTCAGACAGCAGAATTACTGTGTGGTACATCCAGAGAATGCAAAATGCTTTGTACGCCGCTTTTCCCAGTCACAGTCAACTACTGAAGAAGAATGTGGAGTTGCAGGGAGAAAATTCCTGTTGGGGAAGCCTCTGTTGGGCAGGTTGAAAGAGGGAGGACTCCCAAATGTGTCTGATGTGAGGCAGAGAAGAGGAGGAAGCCCCGAGACTATGCTCCTCAAGGCATTCTTTGCCAGGGTGCAGACAAAATGTGCAGAATCCAGGCGGGGAAAGACATAGAAAGCTCTAATTTTTTGGAAAAGATGATGCAACAGCAATTCAAAATGTGCCGAAGACGAATACTGCCAAGAAGGAAAGGAAATAAAAGAGACAGAAGTTGAGCATTTCATCGAAGAATCAAAGCCAGCCTTGGAGAAAAAGGTTTTTCATATTTAGAGAGAGATAGGTTGGTAGGTAGATAGATAGATTTAATAATATTGACATAAATATTACATATATATATACTTAGTGACAGTGATAAAAACCAAAGCTTGCCTTTGAGAATCTCTAATGTATATATTGGGTTTCCCAGGTGGCTCAGTGGTGAAAGAATCTGCCTGCCCACATAGGAGATGCAAGAGAGGCGAGTTTGATCCCTGGATTGGGAAGATCCCCTGGAGGAGGAAATGGCAACCCACTCGAGTATTCTTGTTCTGGAAAATCCCACGGACAGAGGAGCCTGGTGGGCTAAAATCCACGGGGCTGCAAAGAGTCAGATAGGCCTGAGCAAACACACACACAACAGAGGATAATATTTGTTACATTTCTATGATATCCGAGAATATCTGGGAAGTCCCCTACATCTGCTGTCTCATTTCTTCTAATGGTCCTGCGAGACAGATATTAGAGATATATATATATATATATATATATATATGTGTTATGCTACTTGTCAAGTCAGAAAGATGTTGTATTTCACTCTCAGATGGGTCATAGATTCACAGCTGTTTTAAAAAAATAGGCATCATCATTTAAGCCTGTCCTCATGTCATGAACTTTGTGAACAGAGATTGCTGGAACTCCAGGAGCTCTGTTAGATTTTGCGTTTCTTGTCGCGTTGCCTCTTGCAGCTGACCTCTGCACAGCTGCTTCATCCTAAATGGAGGTGTGAAACAGAGCTCACATTAGCGGGCTATTTTAATGAGGCCATTTAGTTGGCATAAGGGATGTGAGACTAGCACGTCTCCCTTACCTTTCAAATCCTTGGATATCTATCTATAATATGGTGCCTTTGGATTTAAATTGGGATTTTAAGTCCTTTATTGGCTATGGAAATAAGAAAGGAAGTCTTTATTACTCCTATCTTTAGGAGTTGATTTTTTGCCTTCCTTTTTAGTGACTTAGTCAAGCAATTTGAAAATTAACTCAAAGGAAAGGAAAATATGTTTTCACTCACGTGGTTGAAAATGAGATCGCAGTCTAAAGATCTGAGCCTTCTACTGGGGAAAACCTTTCAGAGCCTAGGAATAACTGGTTGCAAATTTACTGGGCCTGGTTTTACAAAGAGTCAGTATCTGAGAATCATGTTTATTTACTTTATGTAATAAATTGGAACTGAGAGCTGGAGACCTAGAACTATTACCTCATCCTTGGTGTGCATCTCTAAGCAGGGCAAAGTTGTTGCGAGCATGAAGTTTCCTTCGGAGCTTTCACTGGCCCCAGTGTATAGTGTCTTTAATAACAGATAATGCTTTTTCCTCCCCCTACCACCTATCAAAGTCCCAGAGCTTCTCTTTATCTTCTTCTACCCTCTGTCTTAAAGTGGCTTAAATTTAAGTCAATGTGTTAGCTCTAATATATCGTATTATCTCTAACAGGGGTATTGAATGTAAGCTTTCTCTAAGATTTTCTGTGCAAAGGTTTAGATCTTTTCAAATAATTACAACTTTGTAATATGATTTCTAATGTTAACAATCAAGTGAGAAATGGTGTCAACGGCTTGGGAGATGAGTGGGTAGAGGGTCTGCCCTGTGCTCCTGAAGCTAAATCAGATTAGAAGAAGCACTTCTTCCACAAAAGGTTGTTAAGACACATTTTTATGACTTAAGCCCACTGAATTTTTCAGTCCTAACCCAGTTCTCTCTGAAATGTATCCATATAACCCACAGAAGAGTCAATAAAATATGTTCTGCATGAGAAAAGCCTTTCAGGAATGCCTGTTATGAGAAGTTTACTAATTTAAGTCTAAGCTTCTGTGTAGAGAACATCCTTATTAATTAGGCTTTAAAATTAACCTCTGTCCTCAGGGACTTGGCAGGCCAGTGACTAAGACTCCCCGCTCCCAATGCAGGGATCTTGGGTTGGATTCCTGGTCGGGAAACTAGTTATCACATGCCTCAACATTCAAGGGGCTTCCCAGGTGGTTCAGTAGTAAAGAATCTGCCTGCCAATGCAGGAGACACAGGAGACGCGGGTTCAATCCCTGGTTGGAAAGATCCCCTGGAGGAGGAAATGGCAACCTTCTCCAGTATTCTTGCCTGGAAAATTCCATGGATAGAGGAGTCCGGTGAGCTACAGTCCATGGGATCGCAGAATTGGATACGATTGAACAGCTAAGTACATGCATGCTGCAACTAAGACCTGGCGTAGCCAATTAATTAATTAACCTCCATCTTCAATACACTCAAAAACTAAAGATGCTTTTGAACTGTGGTGTTGGAGAAGACTCTTGAGAGTCCCTTGGACTGCAAGGAGATCCAACCAGTTCATCCTAAAGAAGATCAGTCCTGGGTGTTCATTGGAAGAGATGTTGATGCTAAAACTCCAATACTTTGGCCACTGGATGCAAAGAGCTGACTCATTTGAAAAGACCCTGATGCTGGGAAAGATTGAGGGCAGGAGGAGAAGGGGACGACAGAGGATGAGATGGTCGGATGGCATCATGGATTCAATGGACATGAGTTTGGGTAGGCTCTGGGAGTTGGTGATGGACAGGGAGGCCTAGCGTGCTGCAGTTCATGGGGCCGCAAAGAGTTGGACACGACTGAGCGACTGAACTGAACTGAACTGAAAGATATTTACTCTTCACTTTCTGTCATCGTTATATTGTCCTTTTGGTAATGTGGATCCATGGAAGCAATGTTTCAGGAAGACCAGTTAAAAAGGAAGAGGTCACTGGAGTTAGCTGGTACTAAAATAATTCAATTGGACCAAAAACACCCCTTACCATCATCAAGGAGAAGATACAGAAACAAAGGCCATATGGAAAGATGCAAGAGTTCCTGTAGAGAGAGCAAATATGTGTAAGGCATATAACTTCTAATGGTACTCATCATCTGGAGGCATTTGGAGCAGTGCGTAAATAAGAATTAACACAAGAAGAAATCAATGCGCTAGAAGAGCTCAGAAGGAGAAACCTGTTAAGAATGGTGTTTGAAGGATTCTTCGTGGAAGATGTAAAATTTTAAATAAATCTCAAAGGACAGGATTTCACAGAGACTTAAGAGTGTAGAACAAGCTTAGGAAACATGATGATCAAAAGCACAGAGGTGGGAAGTTTGTGAGAAGACAGGTGGTATCCACATGGCCAGAAGCAGGTACAAAATCATGAAGGCAGTGGGGAGGGGAAAGAATATATATGAGTGAGGTCCCCAAGCTATAGTTCCAGTCTTGCTACTAAGTAGTCACAAAATCCAGAAAAGCTTCTTCACTTTTCCAGTTGTCAAATGAGCAGGTTTAGTTGAACCATCTCTGTGCTCCTTCCCAAGACTACACAAATCCTATGTATTGAAACTGAAGTTCACCTTTTACAGGCTAATGCGTGCTAAGTCGCTTCAGTCGTGTCTGATTCTTTGTGACCCCATGGACCGTAGCCCACCAGGCTCCTCTGTCCACGGGGTTCTCCAGGCAAGAATACTGGAGTGGGTTGCCATGCCCTCCTCCAGGGTATCTTGCCGACCCAGGGATCGAACTCCCGTCTCTCATGTCTCCTGCATTGGCAGGCAGGTTCTTTACCACTGGGGCCACCTGGAAGTCCCTTACATGCTAATAAACATTGCTTATTTTTCATCTTTGACACACCTTCCTGGTCTTCTCCATAACTACTACAATTTCTCATTGTACTGTCTTTCCCGTGTTGAATCAATTCATGCTGTGGCAAGCACACTTGCAATATCACTGTCATACACATATTTGAGATGGAATTATAGCACTCCCTACAGAGGTGCTCCAAAGAGCAGTCAGCTGAGTCAAGGATGCCTGCAGATTGTTTGGGCCATGCAGGTTCCATCTTTTCTGCCAATGCTTTTCAAGCACATGATCTGCCTACCTGCTCTCCCTATCCTGAAAATCATAGTTTCACTCCTTATACTCAGAATTGGCTTCTGTCACCACTCAATTTAATGTAGCACAGGGAGCTCAGCTCGGTACCCCGTGGTGACCTAAATGGATAGGATGAGGGGTGATGGGAAGAGGAGGTTCAAGATGGAGGAGATTTGGGGACTTTCCTGGTGGTTAAGTGACTAAAACTTTGCATTCCCAATGCAGTAGGCCTGGGTTCAATCCCTTGTCAGGAAACTAGATACCCCATAGGCTGCAACTAAAGATTGAATATCCTGTGTGCCGCAACTAAGACCCAGAGGAGCCAAATAAATAAATATTTTTAAATGGAGGGAAGGAATATATGTATACATATAGCTGATTCACTTCCATGTACATACAGCAGAAACTAACACAATATTGTAAAGCAACTATACCCCAATAAAAATTTTTTAGAAGAAGATCATTGGATACCTTCTCTACGAATTCTCTGCAGCACTGTTGATGTATGGCGATGGAAAGTGACATTCATGGCTAAGAGTCAGAATACACCCGTGTTGGTCAGGACAGAGTAAGAATTATGAATTCCCAGAATTTATGAATATTATTGATCAACTCAGCACCCTCCAGGACTGCAGAGGGATTTTTTTTTCTGACGACACCAAATATGTGGTGTCTTTACAAACAACGATCAATTATCTGATCCTTGGACACCAACAGGGTGTCTAACAATTCAATTTGATTTGGGTACTAAATACCCAGAGTTATGATCAGACCCTAAAGTTTAAGGGTTCAGTTCTACAAGATTGCTCTCATTTCAGACACCAGCAGCAATGAGGTACCCACACTGCTCACACTTCTTCCTGACTCCCTACAAATTCCGTGGTTCCAACCACCTCTCACTCAGGTTTGGTAATGCACTTGAATGACTTACAGAGTTCAAGAAAGTGTTTTATTTACTAATACTAGTTTATTAGGGCTTCCCTGGTGGCTCAGCAGTAAAGAATCCACCTGCAATGATGGAGATGCAGGTTTGATTCCTGGGTAGGAAGATCCCCCGGAGGAGGTCATGGCTACCTTGCTTGGGAGATCCCATGGACAGAGGAGCCTGGCAGACTACAGTCCATAGGGTCGCAAAGAGTTGGATACAACTGAAGCAACTGAACACGCAGGCACGCACTGGTTTATTATAAAGGATGCAACTCAGGAACATGCAAAAGAAGAGATTCACCTGGCAAGGTACAGTTGGCAGGGGGGCAGGGGGCAGTGTCTGTTTGTGGCTTTCACGGCTTCTCCGGACACTCTGTCCTTCCACCACTCTGATGTGTTCACCAGCCCAGAAGCCCTCCAAATTCTGTTGTTTGGAAGTTTTCATTATGCAGGCATGATTGATTAAATCATTGGGCTTTGGTGACTGAATTCAATCTTCAACCCTCTCTTCTCCCAGAGTTGGGGGACAGGAGAAAGCACTGAAATATCCAAACTTCCAATCTTATCTTGGTTCTGGTGACAGGTCCCCATGCAGAAGCTAGGAGTCCCACCAGGAGTCATCTCATTAGCATGAAAAAATCCACTATTATCACTCAGATTTGCCAGGTTTTAGAAGTTCTGTGCCAGGAACCAGGACAAAGATCAAATGCTTATTTTTTATTATACCACAACTACCTTATCTAATATTATTAGGGCATGTCATGATTCTACCCCTTGGCTCTTAAATAAGCCCTTCTTTCCTTTGGTCTAGGGAGAAAAAGTCCAGGATGACTTGGGAGAAACATTTCTAATGGTGATCTCTCTGTCCAGGGCTGTACTCATTAGCTACTTGAAGAGTGCAGACACATAAGGAGGCTAACGTTGGCACATCTGAATTATTGAGGATCAATCAGAAAGAGGATAATTATTCATCATGAATCCACGGTTGTTTGGACAACACTCAGTCCTCAGCCCTCTGCTCATTTCACCCTCCACATTTCCTCCAGGTGTCACCTCACTGCAAGTTTCCACCGTGGAAATGGTGATGTAGGAACACTCTCAAGTCCACCCCTCTAACCCTCTCCCTTGAGCCCAGACCTTCCACATCTACTGAAAACTGTGTGCTGTATATGTTAGTCATTCATTCTTGTCTGACTTTTTGGGACCCCATGAACTGTAACCCACCAGGCTCCTTTGTCCATGGAATTCTCCAGGTAAGAATACTAGAGTGGGTTGCCAGTTCCTCCTCCTCCTAGGTTCTTCCTGACCTAGGGCTCGAACTGGAGTCTCCTGCATTGCAGGCAGATTCTGAGCCACCAGGGAAGCCACCAGGGAAGCCCAATTGTGAGTTACCTACTGAATATTACAATATCAATTCCTTCTCAACACCCCAAAAGTAGGTCTATCATCTCTCCCTGAAATAAAATTCCTCCCAATTGCTTCTACTTCTTTGTTTGTGGTTAGGACAACTATGCACTGTCAAACTCTCAAGTTCAAAATTTGAACACAAACTTTAACCTTTCCTTGATTCCAAATCTCATATCCAAGCAGTTATCACTCATCAACTATTTCTCAATAGGCATTCCTACAGAAAAAGACAAATACTACATATCTCTCTTACATTGGGGAATCTAAAAACAAAACAAAACAACTAGCTCATAGATGCAGAGAACAGATTGGTGATTTCCAGAGGTGGAAGTTAAGGGAGGTGATGGGGAAAGATGTTCAAAAAGTACAAAATTCCAAGCTATAAAATAAATAAGTCATGGGGATGTAATCGACATCATGACAACTGTAGTTAATACTGTAATGCATATTTGAAAGCAACTAACAGAGTAGATTTTGTAAGTTCTCATCACAAGAAAAAACAATGTGTAACAACGTACAGTGATGGATATTAACTAGACTTACTGTGGCGATCATTTTGTGATATAAACAGATATCAAATCATTAGGTTTTACATTTGAAACTTACATAATGTTACATCACTTACACTCTAAGTTAAAATTAAATAAAACTGAAAGGCAAGGAACTTCCCTGGTGGTACAGTGGCTAAGAATGTGCTCCCAATGCAGCGAGTCCAAGTTTGATCCCTGGTCAAGGAACTAGAACATATCTGACACACTCATGGTCGTGCATATGCTGCAACTAAGACCCAGCGCAGCCAGATAATAATAACAAACAAATAGAAATAAACATTTAAAAAACTGAAAGGCCAGAAAACAAAAAACCAAGAAGTGCATATCATAATGAATACACTAATAAACTGTAATTACTTTCCTAATAAACAGAACTACAGTACATTAAAAAAAAACCCACCATCATTATATTTGCACCTTTATTCCCATTTCTGTGGCAACCTCTAGCCATGAAGGTCAGCTCTACTCAATGCTGGAAAAAATTGAGTTGTCACCTTGTGACGGGATCATGGCTGATCTGTTGGCAACAATTTCTCCATCTTCAGCTAACTGTGCCCACCACCCCAGGATTAATTTCATTACTACAGTGTTCTCTTTACTAAGATTTCTCCCTTCAAAATGTAATGGGGCCCATTTTCAAATTTCTTAACCTTTTCTTTAAGTGTTTGCCTAATTCTACCCTTAATGAATTTTTTAGACACCTTTTCTACTTCTTTTATAGATGACACCTTCTCTCCAATTAGATTGCTCTCCTACCATATCCTTGAAACCAGAAGACCAGAGTTCAAGTCCAGCTTCAGCCACCTTACTGCTGTAACACTTTGAAAATTGACTTCTCTTTTTGCAGTTATGTTCATCAAAAAATGGAGGTAAACCATCATCTTAAGGTTGTATTGATTATATAATTATGCATCAAATATTTACAAGAAGAATTCCATAAACCCATCTATATTATTCAAATTACATGATTTCTTAGCTCTTATTGAATCGGGAAATGAACTGTGCCCCACTCGTTGTTTTCTATCTAGCATTTCACACAGTACCTAACGCACAGGCCCTCAGTAATATTAGCTGAGTAAATGGACACATGAGTGATATTATAATTGCCTTTGCTATATCCTGAGACTCATGAAGAACTTTTTCTAACACCATACTTCCTCGGAATCTTAGGTACTTATGGTCTGTAAAACATTAGTTACACTCTTATATGAGTTTCTCCCAGGTCCTGGTGGCTCAGATGGTAAAGAATCTGCTTGCAATGCAGGAGACCCGGGTTCGATTCCTGGGTTGGGAAGATACCCAGAAGAAGGGAATGGCAACCCACTCCAGTCTCCTTGCCTGGAGAATTCCACGGACAGACGAGCATGGTGGGCTCAGTCCACGGGGTTGCAAAGAGTCAGATACATACTGAGCAACTAACACTACATGAGCTTGCTTTGTCTTCCCAGCCAGAGCAGAGCTGAAGTGAGGGTGGGGATGTCGTTGTACCTCTCTGTATTCCTGCAGGGTGTCTTACTTAACAATAACTTTGAATCTCTTAGCAATACACAAACATTTCCACTTTCCCTAATGCAATTCTTTAAATTATCATGGAGGAGTGTGTGTGTGTGTGTGTGTGTGTGGTTGTATGTACCAGATCTAACTATGCCAGAAAGCGCAAGTCACTTCTGAATTAATTGGACTCTGAAATCAAACAGCTCAGCCTTATTAGCAAGTATTTCCAGATGCAGTGCCTTTCTCCACTACTAATTTGAGGAAAATACCTTACACTAACAAACCTTCATTCTCCTCATCAAAATGATGTCTAGGATGCCATCCTTGGACAAATATGCTCCTCATTAGGATTTTCTACTTGATATGTCTCCTTTATTTTTATTCCTAAACATGTGAAATATTTAGTTGTACAGAAACATGAGCCCCTCTTATGTATGGATCATAGATTTATTTATTTTCTTTGTTAGTTTAAAACCATTTGGAAGGGATTAAGTGATAGAACATCCAAATAGCTGTTCTTTGGAGTTTTAGGGTAATGAGAAGAAGAAAAAACCTCTCTGGGCTTAAAGAGTAAGGTTAATAAAAATCAATCTCCCATCTCAAAATTGAAAATTTCATCCATACAACTGACTTCTTCACTTTAGCTTTTTACCATCACGATGACAGATCCTGCAGCAGAATCAGAACAATTTACAACATCTTGTGTCACTGTCACTGCTTTTCATTTTGTTGGGGTTGAGACTGGGAAAAGCCTGCGAGTTAATTTTAATAAGACTAATCAGCCCATCTTGACAATAGAGGGGAAGGAACAGGGACAGGTAGATGACTGTATGTTTTGACATCAGGCCATTAACATGCAAATCATATGCAAAATCATATGCTAACAAGTTTGAGCCTTTGTTTGTGGTTGGACACTTTTATTCCCTCAAAGGACAACAGCCCGGATGAAGGCCTGACTCAATTCTATACAGGAAGGCACTTAGCAAGGCAGTTGATATGCACAAGAAAAATATAAAATGCTCTTTCAGCACTTGTTTTGACCTCTTTGGAAGAGTAGGATCCCTTTAAATTTGACTAGACTGCCTGCTCACCGGAAGGAAGCGCCGAAGCAAGGCAGGGAACAGAAGCCCATGTAATGCCCATGCTCACTGCACTCAGTAAATAACAGTAGTGAGAACACAGGGCAACCAATGCACACAGTGTCCTTCACATCACCCAGAGGCCACTGCAGAGCTCCCTGGGACAAGCAGCATTAATTATAGACTAATGATGCCATTTGCATGCACATTTTTAAAAAACAGTAGCAAACATAGCCCTAATAATTGAGGATGAGTGAGATGAGACTGCATTAAAATGCTCTGTTGAGCCTCTTATCTCACTTTGAAAAAAGACCTCTATCACCTTGGTGCTCATCAGTACGCATTAACATGGGGTAACCATGCGACATGGAACGTCATGCTGGTTCTCTGCAGATCCAGTCACTTCATCAACCTGTTTTTCAAGTGTTTCCTCTCTCTATAACCTCTTCTGATCATCAGCTCAAGATTTTGGTGAGCAGCACTAAAAAGCGTAATAACTTAAAAAAATTTTTTTTATATGGACCATTTTTAAAGTCTTCATTGAATTTGTTACAATATTGTTTCTGTTTTATGTTTAAGTTTTTTGGCCATGAGGCATGTGAGATATTAGCTCTCCAACCAAGGCTCGAACCCACACCCCCTGTATTGGAAGGCGAAATCTTAACCACTGGATCCCAGGGAAGTCCCAAAATATAATAACTTTTAATGTAAGTGAGAATACAAAAATATAAGAAATTTTGATGTAAGTGGAAAGAGTTACATAAATAATAAATCAAGCATCATTTTGTATGTATATCAGGAATATGTTCTGGAACAATCAAGTATCAGTTTGTATAATCCAGGCAATTATCAAATTAGAGGACAAGAAGGGAAAAAATCAGTTCAAGAAAGTGGCTCAAAGCCACGGAGGGTCTTGGTATTGTTATGGGCTCAAGAATAAACTTCACGGACTCAGAGCCAAACCAGGAGCTGAGGTTTTGCAGCTTACGAGGGCCAGGGAAGCCTGAACTGAACTTGGTTTCCATAGGATTTCTCCATCTACTCTTGAAAGAAATGATGGTCAGCCAGGAGGACTTTGATGCAGAGCTCTTTGTATTTTGAATCAAGAGGAGTCAGGCAGATGGACAGCTTGACATCTGTTTAAAAGTTTCTCATTTTCATGGGACTTTCTTGGTGGTCCAGTGATTAAGAATCCTCCTTGCAATGGAGAGGACACTGAGTCGGGAAGGTCTCCTGGAGAAAGAAATGGTAATCCATACCAATATTCTTGCCTGGGAAATCCCATGGACAGAGGAGCCTGGCAGGCTACAGTTCATGGGGGTTGTAAAGAGTCGGACGCTACTGAGCGACTGAGCATGCAGGCATGGGGAACTAGGATTCCACATGCCCCAGAGCAACCAACCCCATAAGCACCAACTACAGCAAACTACTGAGCCCTGTGCCCCAACTACGACCCAATGCAGCCATAAATAAATAAATAAAATATTTTTTAAAACAGTTTTTCCTTATCGGAAATTTATTTTATAAGACACGTTATATGGACTCTTTCTATTTCATTTGATTCATGCTCATATGTTATACAGAGCATCTTTGAAACAAAAGAAAGTGCTGATTCTAAGCCCATTTGGGGCAGCATCTCCCACTCTGACTCTACTTCCCACAATCCTTTTATAATACCATTTTTTAAAAAATGTTTCTCTCATGAAATAAAATTAAACTTCATCTAGGAAAAGAAAACTTCACAGCCCTGATTCTCCTCATATCAAATATCAGTATTTTAAAGTCCTCCCAATATTAAAAAAACTGGAGACTGAATGATGGCAGCTTAAATATTTACAACCTCCAACTTCAATAATGTATCTAATAAAAGTTATGGCATCAGGAATGAAGCTCTGTGAGGTCCTGGAGTTTTTATAGGAGGTGTTAAGCTGAGTTTCAGGATCACTTGGCTGGTCCATGACATGGTTTAAAGGGGTCTCAGGAAATCAAAATCAAAGTCCCTTATAAATAAGCTATAAGAAAGTACATTAATGCAATATTTACAACTGAAAAAAAGCCATCACAATCATCTACTTACTCTATGTCCTTATTTTGAAGCTGAAAATGCTGGGATCTAGAAATTATTACTTTGTCAAGAATTACAAAGCATATCAGTGACAGACCAAGAACCAGAATAGAGGTCACGTGACATGCGTTTCAGAGTCTGGGGTTGTTTCTCTTCCCTCATGTGGTGCTGCTGCTGCTAAGTCGCTTCAGTCGTGTCCGACTCTCTGCGACCCCGTAGACGGCAGCCCACCAGGCTCCCCCGTGCCTGGGATTCTCCAGGCAAGAACACTGGAGTGGGTTGCCATTTCCTTCTCCAGTGCATGAAAGTGAAAAGTGAAAGTGAAGTCATGTCCGACTCTTCGCGACCCCATGGACTGCAGCCTACCAGGCTCCTCCATCCATGGGATTTTCCAGGCAAGAGTACTGCAGTGGGGTGCCATTGCTTTCTCCACCTTCATGTGAGAAGGGTTATAATAAATGTTTTCACAGAACACTGGAGTTGGGAAAGGTCGTGTTCAGTGTTTCACAGCATACGATGTGGACAGTTCTTACAAACTTTGCTGGGGCTGTTCCTCTGCCTGTGTGAAATAGGCATTAGGACCTCATACAGGAGGTACATTGGAGCTTTTTATTATTAATTATATGAATGATAACATTTTACATTGCCGTAGGTTTATGCCCTTATCAAACTACTTTCATGAGCTTCATTCATTCACTCGCCTATTCCATAAGTAGCGTGCACTTTGCTAAGCCTAAATTATTTTATTTAATTTTCATACCAATCCCATAATGCAGGTATGATTAGTCCATTTGATGGACAAGAAATGGGCCAATAGGGATAACATAACCTGCCACAGGTTACTCTTACTTGCCAACAATAGAACCAGGTATCAAATCCCAATCTCTCTGACTCCAAAGCCCATGTTCTCAACCCTATTTCTAGGTAACTTCCACAAAGACGTGCACATGCGTCCACCTAGTTTGGTTTACCTAATCATCACAATCGCTTCCCTGGTGGCCCAGTGATAAAGAATCCTCCTGCCAGTGAAGGAGATGCGGGTTTCATCCTTGGGTTGGGAAGATCCCCTGGAGGAGGAAATGGCTACCCACTTTAGTATTCTTGCCTGGGAAATCCCATGGACACAGGAGCCTGGTGGGCTGCAGTCCATGGGGTCTCAAAAGAGTCTGACATGACTTAGTAGCTAAACAACAACAAATCATCACAAATTCATCAGATGGTCTAGGCCATGTAATCATATTATAGATCATTTATTCATTCAACCAATATGTATGAGTGCCTACGGTTGCCTAGCAATCTTCTACACAAGGATGAATAAGATGCAAAAGATTCCTGTCCCCTCATGGAGCTTACTTTCTAGCATGGAAAACAGGTTATAAGCAAGCAAGGGTATGAATATATAACACAATTTCAGGTAAATGCCAAGAAAAAAACTAAACAGAAGAAGGGGATAGAATGGCGCTGGGAGAAGAGAGGGACATATTTTAAATATGGAGGTCAGGGAACGCCATTCTCAGCAGGTGATGTTAAAGCAGAAAACTTTATCCTGAGAAGGAGCAAACTACATCAAAATCTGATGAAAGGAATCTTTAGAAGACAATGGTGAAATCCAATCACAGAAAAATAAAGTCACCTAGTCTCAGGTTGTATAGCTGAGAGTCAAGTCCAAGCCTCTCAGTAAAGTCTCATCTTTTTACTGCAACACAGATGAGGTTCTTCAGGTCAACCTTAAACCAACCAGTCATGACATGTCCACTTCCTCTCATTATATACAGTTGCATTTAAAAACAATTTTCATACAAAGACAAATAAAGGGAAAAAAGCTTTTGTCAGCTTTTGCCATCCCATGGACTGTAACTGGCCAGGCTTCACTGTCCATGGGCTTCTCCAGGCAAGAATGCAGGAGTGGGTTGCCGTTTCCTTCTCCAGGGGAAGTTCCCAACCAGGGATCAAACCGGGGTCTCCTGCATTGACAGGAGGATTCTTTACCACTGAGCCACCTCTGCTGCATTTTTGCTGGCTAGGTTAACCAGAATTTGCTAAAAACCTCCTGCGGGACAATTCTCAGAAGATATCAAATATACGAATTCTCTATTTTTATTCTGAACAGAGTGGGAAAAAGACCCTTCTCATATTGGAAATACCTTATTTTTTTAAATTTTAAAAACATATTTTATTTAAATCAATAACTCAAAATATCCAAAATATTATTTCAACATGCAACCAACAAGAATATTAATACACTATTCTACATTTTCTTTTTTGTACTAACTCTTCCAAATGCAGTGTGTATTTCACACTAACAGCACATCTCAGTTCAAACAAGCCACATGTGACTAGCCTTCTTGAAGGCTACTATTATGCTTATGAGTGTTTTTTTATGAAATACACGAGTGTATATTGTATTTGTTTTTGAAACTGAAGTGTCTTGTTCCATTCAAGCCAAAATTGGAAGAAAATTCAATCTGAGGCATTTTTATGGGGACCTGCCCTCACTTTCCTGAGATTATCTGAGTACTCTGGGCTGAGGCTGTCCGAGAACTGTGGACAGGGTGAGCTGTGACTCTCCACAAGTTGCTCGCTGCCCACGATCACTTGGCACACCAAGGGATGGCTCTTGCAGCTGGGTCCATACTTTCCAAGCTAAAGTCAGCAGCCAGGATCTTCACTGCCACTCTCAAAGCCACTTGTTTGGTGATCTGACTTTAGGTGTCCCTGGGGCCTCTTATCAGAGGTTCTGCCACCTACTGGGGCATTCCTAGGACATGGGTACCAGCTGCCAAGTGCTTTCATCTCTCTGGGACAATCCAGCAAAATACACTTGTGATGGACTCCGAACACCAAGGAGGTCTCCTCCCTCCCCAACTCCTTCTCACACCCTAAAACTCTCTGGAGAATTTATTAAAACACAGATTGCAGGTCTCCACCTTGGAGATTCTGCTTCAGTCAACCTGAGGTGGGGCTAGAGAATGTACATTTCCTTTTTTTATTATTTATTTATCTAGCTGTGCCCAGTCTTAACTGAAGCATGCAGAACCTTTATTTTCAAAATGTGGGATCTAGTTTCCCGACCAGGGATCGAACACGAGTCCCCTGCATTAGGAGTGCAAAGTCTTAGCCACCAGGGAAGTTCCAGAAAATGTACATTTCTGTTTTTCATATATTTATTTATTTCACTGTGTGACGCCACTGGCCCCTGGACCCACTCTTGCAGTAGCACTGATTATGTTACTTTTGCTTAAAGGGAAGAAAAACTTACCTTCTCATTCTTTTTGTGGAAGACTGCATGTCTGCAAAAAGGACAGGACCCCAATTAACTTTTCAATAACTCACACTGTTACACTAGTGAAAACAGAAGAGGGAGAAATAACAAAGGAAATTTTATTTCCTGAAACACAGGTGTGGAATGCTTTTCTGAAGGGGGCCTCCTCCGCTGGCGGACCTCCTAACCACTGTTGCCACCCCACACCAGATCTTGGCTTATAAACCCACTCTCAGGTAGAACAGCTGCAAAAGGAATAGTTGGGAAACTTTTTATAGGCAAGTCTAGGCATTTCCTTTTCAGCCCCAATTAACTAGCCAGAACGAGAACACTCAGCCGCCCTGGCCCACAATACGGTCCACACAAATACTCATTGTGTGGCAAATAGTGTCTCTCATAGCATCAAGAATTTCATATGGAGTGTGTGTGGGGAAATGAGGGAAAGAAAAAAAGACACAGATATGTATAACACATTTCAAAAACCAAGAGCTATTTCTCTTGCCCTCATGCATTTTTCACACTTTTTTTTTTCTACGTAACACTATAATCCTGTATACATTTGCCCTCTGCTTTCCACTACAATACGCTGCTAAGGCTATATTCTTTTTTTTCTTGGTTTTCTGCCGGCTTTGGGCAAAGAAGTAGCCTGGACTCTTAGGTAAAAACACATTTATCTCTAACACTTCTTTTCATAACCTGCACCTTCACCAAACCTCATTTCAAAACCTGGTCCATGGATTCTGCCAAAAATACCATAGAAGCACACTGCAGCGCAAGCAATCAATGCCCTTGGGCAGAGACCACATGGCATTATTTGGCAAGGCTTGTTTCCCCCCACCCCGCATACCCATGCTTTCCTAACAAAGCTAGGCAAACCAGAAGGAAGAGTGTGTTCTGGAGGTTACTTAAAGGAAGCAACTTATAAATCAACTCAGTCCCAAGTAGCTGTTTTCTCTAATGTAAAATAATCTTGAGATGCTCTGGGGAGACAGCTCTGCACTTAGAAGCTGTGTAAACAAAGAACCCAGAAAATGTTACCATGACACCCAGGCTAGGTAGATACCCAAGTACTGAAGGGATGCCTCGAAATTGCCATAGAGCCTTGAAAGGGGTAAAGAAGATGGACAAATATCCAGCAACAATAGCACTATTCACCTAGAGTGACCCTAGGTTACTGTGACAGTGTGATCTCCAATTCAGTCTCATTGAGGACACACCTGGAAAGAGAAAGAAGTGCTTGCTTTATCCTATCCTGAGGCTACACTCAGTTTAGATATGTGCATGCTAAGTCACTTCAGTCGGGTCCAGGTGTGACTCTTTCCAACCCCATGGACTGTAGCCTGCCAGGCTCCTCGGTCCATTGGATTCTCCAGGCAAGAATACTGGAATGGGTTGCCATGACCTCCTCCAGGGGATTTTCCTGACCCAGGGATCAAACCTGCATCTCTTGTGTCTCCTGTATTGGCAGATGGGTTCTTTACCACTGGTTCTCCCTGGGAAGCCTCAGTTTAGATATCCTGGCAGGCAAATTCTGCACTTTCCCTTTTTTGGCAGCCTCTATTATAAGAACGTATCTGGCCAGTTAGCTCAGTTGGTTAGAGCGTGGTGCTAATAACGCCAAGGTCGCAGGTTCGATCCCCGTACGGGCCAGATTTTGTGGTGACTACCGTTTGGCTACTCCCTTGTGGCTCAGATGGTAAAGCGTCTGGCTACAATGTGGGAGACCTGGGTTCAGTCCCTGGTTCAGGAAGATCTGGAGGAGGAAATGGCAACCCACTCCAGTATTCTTGCCTGGAAAATCCCATGGATGGAGGAGCCTGGTAGGCATGTCGTCGCAAAGAGTCGGACACGACTGAGCGACTTCACTTCACTTCACGTCACTTCATCATAAGAACACCAAGAACATTATAAGAACACTTCATTATAAGAACAGGTATCACAATGCATCATTCATTCATCCATTCTTTGACCTTTCTCTCCCCTTTTGTCACAGTTACAGGAAAATTTTAGATGGATCGGGTAATTCAGTTTTACTCAACAACCTGGATGAGACAGAGTCATTATCTGTTTAAGAGAAAACAATATTTTCAATATTCATGGTCAATAAAACAACCTCCACAAATGTGAAAGCAAACATGGAAAAATATAGCTTTAAAAAAGGAACAAGTACCTGGAGAAGGAAATGGCAACCCACTCCAGTATTCTTGCCTGGAGAATCCCATGGACAGAGGAGCCTGGCGGGCTACAGTCCATGGGGCTGCAAAGAGTCAGACACGACTTAGCGACTACACCACCACAACTGTGTACAAGTCTTCTGCAAGGTCTGAGGGTTTGTGCCCTCAATCACATCTTCTCTCCGAGCCAGGGGAGGGGTGGTAATGGTATCATTTTCATCTTCATTTTAAGTTTATGCCAAGTGAGACTCAATGTCAATGCCAAGCTCATGTAGGGCGTGTGGTCGGGTCGGAATCTCTCGACTCTGAAGGTGTTGCTCCAGATCAGCTCTGCTGCACTGCTGTCCAGACGTGAGGAAGGTAAGGGGAGGCCCTCCATTGTCTCTTGCTTGCACCCAGACTTTTCTGATGCCGCCGGCAACTACCTAGTCTTTGGCCTGCAACGTTGTGTCCTCATCCAAGGCTGCTGTAACTTACCCAGACTTCCTGACACCCCCTGGTGGCCAGGCATGGTATCATGTATCACCCAGGAGGCTGGCAGATGACATACACAGAAGTGCCAGGAACTGAAGACTTCCTGGGGTGGATTTTGACTAATAGGGAACTGGAGGTAGGAGGGAGCTGCCACCTTCCTGTCTCCCACAGGGGTTTCTGAGGCATCGTTTCTCCGCACAGCCCATCTGGAGAAGTCCCACCGCCCAGCAAACGGCCGTGTCTCCACACTGGGCGGGCGTGGAGTGGTGGTGGATGCAATCAGGCCCATTTGCCCGACACCTGTCCTGGCTCACGTCCCCTTTGCCAGGTTCCCGGGAGGCCTGGGAACATCTAGTGGTGAGGTAGAGGCAAAGCGGGTATACACAGCATAGATGTCCCCAGACTTGGCCAAGTAAGGGAGCGGTAGAGTAGATCAGGGCCAAACACAGAGTTTCCTTATTTGAATTATCTTCTAAGTGACAGTGGTAAGGAATCCGCCTGCTAGTGCAGGAGATGCAAGAGATCCTTGGGTCAGGAAGATCCCCAGGAGTAGGAAATGGCGACTTGCTCCAGTGTTCTTGCCATGGACAGAGGAGCCTGGCAGGCTACAGTCCATGGGGTGGCAAAGAGTCAGACATGACTTGAGCATGCACACACACACACACACACACACACACACACACACACACACACACAGTGACCCCCATCAGCCATAAAGGACCCTTGTAACTTTGGGTGTTGGGATCTCCATTGGTCAGAGGGAGAATCTAAAAGTCAGATTCTCACACTGGAGCACCGGCTGCATGTTGACCGGCTGCATGTTGATGAAATACAATGAGATTGACATCCATCTCTGGGTTCTGGATCCGGTCCCTCTGGGGTTGCCCTGCCCAGGACTGATCCTTGACTCACGGTGGGTGAGAGGACAGCAGAGGGGGCTGGGAGAGCGGGGGCTCACCTCCGTGTCTGCTATCACTGCTTTCTCCTCGGCCAAGAACTCAGCAAATGAACTCTCAACGCAAGCTTTGACAAACACATTCAACTCTGCCCACAGATGCTGGAGGAAAAGGCTTAGGCCCATTCACCATGACAGCAACCCAGCGTTTTGTGCGTTGTCAGGGGGAGGACTGTGCATGGAGTGTGGGCCCCACCTGTGAAGCAAGGTACCAGCCTATGGACATCTGTGTCCGGACAGATGGGGAAAAAACTCGAGTTAACACTGGCTGTATCCGAGTGACTTCCATCATCTTCATGCTCTTTCTTCATTTTTTTCAAGATTTCCAAGGAGTGCTCTGCCCATGGCACAGCGCCTTGCGTAACAACTTACATTTATCCCTAAAACCCTGCCCACTGAGTGAAAAACATTCCTGTTACTTTTAATGGGAAAAATGATGCTGTGTTTCATTACAAACCAATGTTCCCAAAGAATTTTCACAGACAGAAAAATATATCAGTGGAACACGGAAAAGTTTATGTAAATAATACATGACACCTTGAAAGTCAAAATGCAGTTTCTGTACATAAACATGTTGCAGTAATGGCATGTGTGCTTTTTTTTTTTTTTTTTGTCATCATCTCCACACAATTTTCATTATCAGTTTCTCAGTCTTTTGGGAGCTCATGATTACCTTGCGCCCAAATGAGACTTGAAAGTATAGTACCTTTCCTATATATAAAGTTGCATATATTAATATATATACCTTTATATCCATATCTATAGCTGTCTACCTTTAGGACAAAATTAAGGCTAAATACAGGAGGGCTTTCAAAAAAATGAGAAATTGGTTAACATGCACTGTACACTTTAGTCTAAAAGATTCTATCCATGCAAAGAAAAGTGTTTTAGGACTCATTCAAATAAAGAGTACATTTCAAATTTGAAAAAAAAAAAAAAAAAAGGAACAAGTAGGATCATTTCCCCTGGTATATCAGTGTAATTTTTCTCTCCCAATGACAATCAAGGCTACAAATCCTCTCTATATGTGAGAAAATGGAGCTGGGGATTCTAGTCACCGACTTGCTAATTAATACTTGAACCAAGAATGCTCTGCTAGAGATATTAGAAATCAAGTTCCCCACAGGACTGTCACCTTGTTTTTAACCCAAGGCAATGATGCTTCAGTGTACAGCTCTGAAGGTTTCATTACTGTCTGCTGTGTCTTCATTCTCCTCTGGAACATCTCCAATTTCCCCAGAAACACAGGTGGTCTTTTGAATAAACAGAGCTAACATATTGAGCTCCATAAGCTCTATGATGATATGCATTTCTCTCGTTCACAGCTGTTGCTTGCACAGTTGGAATACTGTGTAACTATGAGGTGGCTACTTAATGAACTAGAGGTTGCTATTCAGAGTATAAATTCATAGAAAGGCATCTTCAGGTAAAGAAGGAACAGAATATAACAAGTGGTGCCCCACAGGGATCTGTACATTTTCATTATCTACGTGAAAGAAATGAAAACATGCGTTGAGGGATTCATTGAAGAATTTGATGGCATTCATCCTACTTCAGAAGCATCCCATGCTGAGCAGATTTCATTCTATCATGAAATAATTGGTACAGAGGGCCTTGAATAGGCATGCCCTATACTCTGGCATTTAATAAAAGTCAAATGGTAGCTGTAATGAAATTATTTTTACCACTTATCATTCATCAAAGACTAAAGGTGTTTGAGGAATTCATGGGCTAACGTTGATAAAACATGCGTTTCACAACGACACCAGTGTCAGTGTTCAAGGGTTTAAATAACACAAGCAGAGTCAGACACCCAAGCAAGGACAATGGTGTTTATACTGCAAAGTTGTGACACCTCACTTCCGGCCGAGCAATCTAGAAATGTTCTCAGCTGTAATTTCTCTCCAAATGTAAAATCAACCATGAAGACTTCCAATAGCTTTACTTACTAAAGGGCACCTTATTATTTATAACTCAAGGAAATGCTTTAGCAAATGAGACAATGTTACTTTATGCCAAAAAGTGGAGGATACTTCTAATAACAAAACAAAACCAAAAACCAGCTATTGATAACACAGAGGTAAACTTTTTATCAAGGGTTCTAAAATGACAAATGAAATCTAAATTGGACTTTTTATTTAAGAAGGTGGATTAAGCATTGAATAAAATCTTCTTTTCATAAGACTCATAGAAATGATGGAAAAAAGCTAAAGAAAACAATTAGACACATATTTATGCTTTGAAATGAAAGAAGAGTATCTCCATAGATTAGATAGATTACATATCTCAAAATAAGAAACAAGTAGAGAGCTACAGTGGTTTTTAGAAAAAGACCAATGATTTCAAAAGACAATACTACTATAAATGAAAATATCTACATATATATGTGTATGTGTGTATGTTTCTGTGAGTGTACATTTGCAAGAGATTTTATCAAACATGCCATCTAGTTGTTTACAATCTAAGGGTCATTTATAATTTGAACTTAAGTTCTCAAGGTTTGGATTAATGCTCCTACAGGATGGTCTTGTAAGGAGGTCATATAGAATCCATGATGGGCAAAGAAGTCATTCTTAGAAAATGAAAACACAGCCACAAAAGACCAAGCATTCGGAAATCTAACATGTGAAGGAGGGAAAACAGGATGTGCTTATGGAAGAGTTTAAACTTGAAAGAATAGAAATAAATGGGACAACTTGAAAATGTTTTTTAATACATATATTTAGTACCCAGGAAGACAGAAATAGTTATTTGTTTTTTACGGAATACGAAAAATATGCTATTGACTAATGCCTGACACGTATGAAGCACACTATGATGTTAGCCATTATTTTCTTCACTATAACTGGTTTCATGAAGGCAGAAAATTTTTTTATTTATCACTATATTCTCCAGCACCTAGAAGAATGTCTTATATACATAACAAAAACTGAACAATTAAATTTTAGGTAAAAATAAATTAGATAATTGCACATGTGAAACATGAGCAGTAGGTTACTAAACAAGAGTAGTGGTTATGAAACAAGAACAGGTTCTTATTTAGAAAAACTAATTAGATATCTTGGATGTGAGAGAAATAATGATCGAAATAAAAAATAAAACTTTCACAATCAGTGTATCACAAATGGTCATTGCTCTAGGGAGATTCACCTCACAATAACGACAGCCTAGAAAAAGCTTACACTTGGAATATCATTGGTCTTATGCAAGGTAGGAGCATTTTCCAAGAGAGCCTGCTGAGAAATAAATGTGAGTGAGTGTAGCCTGGCATACAGGGGCTGGGGTTTCTGAGGCTAACATCTAAGGAGTCATTAGGAACTAGGAGTATTAGGAACAAATTAGGAACACGTAGGAATTTAGGCCAGGGTAGCCAAGAGCTGAGGCCACAGAGCTGAAGAAATGTGCTAGAGAAGAAGGGACATTGCTTTAGTGAACCAGAGAGAAAATAATATGATGGAATCCTGAGGTACGTAAGTATGAGAAAAGGCAATCAGAGATAACAATGTCCTAAAGTCCTTGTATTATTTAAAATGTAGATGAAGGTATTGTTTAGCTTTTGATTTTACTATGTTTAACATGCCTGGAAAGGTTCAGTGCTAACCAATAAGAGAGATTAAAGGTACAATGTATAATTTTGAATGAGAGAAAAAAAATGAGGATAAGAAAAGATGAAATATATTCAACACAAAAATGGTAAGAGAAGGACTTTCCTGGTGGTCCAGTGGTTAAGATTTCATGCTCTCAATGAGGGAACTAGATCCCATATGGTGCAACTGAAAGAGCTCACATGCCGCAACTAAGACCTCATGCAGCCAGATTAAAAAAAAAAATAGTAAGAAGAAAGAGAAATGGGGCAAGTAGAAATTAATAGAAAAAGTTCCTAAGAACAACAGTCAAGATAACCAAATGGACTAAACTCAAAGATTTAAGGGAAAAAGAGTCACATTGGATTTAATAAGTATGTGAGTCCTAAAGGACTCAGCCCAATTAAGATCAAGTGATCAACTCACAAGGGCTTCCCAGGCAATGCAAATAAAGAATCTGCCTGCCAAGCAGGAGATGCAGGTTTGATCCCAGGTCTGGAAGATCCCCTAGAGAAGAAAATGACAACCCACTCCAGTATTCTTGCCTGGAAAATCCCATGGACAGAAGACCCTGGTGGGCTACAGGCCATGGGGGTCACAAAAGAGTTGGACACGACTTGGCAACCACACAACAACAATCAACTCACAAACAATATTACCCAAATCACTGCTGTTAGCATCAGCAAACATAAACAAGAAATAACAGATTTAGACTCATAAAAACTGCAGATGTTTAACTGGTTGGAGATATTTCACAGCTTCATGAAATGATTTAACAAGTAAAATATTTGATAATATTTGATATAAAATTGAGTATTCAGCAAGAAATTATTGGCAATAGAAAAAATACTAGGAAAAAATTCTCCTAGAAAGTAAAAAATTTATTTGTTGAAATAAAAAATTCTGTGGGTGACTTAACCACCAGTTTTATGCAATAAGGAGAGAACTGGTTAACCGAGAGATATAGCCAAAAATTTTGTCTGGAATATAACAAAAAGAGAATAAGGAGAAGAGAAAATACAAAAAAGGATTTAAAAGACTTTGGAACATAAAATTATAAGCCCCACGTAGACAGCATGAAGGGACTTTTTCTTGGCCACCACTCTCGTCATGTAAGATCTTAGTTCCCTAACCAGGGATCGATCCTTCACCCCCTGCATTAGAAGCTTAGAGTCTTACTGTTCTAAGGGACCTCCAGGGAAGTCCCCAGACAGCATGACAGGAATGGAGGAAAGGCAATATTTTACTTCTCAGAAGAGATTAAAAAACAGATCCATAGACCTAGTAAGGACAACTTATCCCAAACAGGATATATCAAAAGAAATTCCCCAAGAAGACTTGGGGATAAAGAAAATATCCTGAACACCCAGAGAGAAAAGACAAGATCATATTTTGTTTAGGATAAAGATTAAGATTTTTTTTTGTGTTAAATATGCATGATAAAATTTCAATGGTAATCAAAAAGAGATTAAAAGTAGAGTGCATACATTTGAAGAGGAGAAGAAATTGAGACTGAAAAAGTGACCAAGTATATTAAAATAAAAAATGGTAAGATAAAAGAAAAATGATACAAGTAGAAAGTAACTGAAAAAGTCCAATATTTTAAGAGTCAGAATAACCAAATGGGGGGTTTCCCTAGTGGCTCAGTGGTAATTAATGTATGTGTGCTCAGTCGCGTCCAACTACTTGCGACTCCATGGACTATATATAGCCCACCAGGCTTCTCTGTCCATGGGATTTCCCAGGCAAGAATACTGGAATGGGTTGCCCTTTCCTCCTCCAGGGGGTCTTCCAAACCAGAGATGGAACCCACATCTCCTGCATTACAGGCAGATGCTTTACTGGTGCCTGCCAATGCAGGAGACACAGTTCGATCCCTGGTCCAGGAAGATCCCACATGCCCACATGACTCAGAGTAACTAAGCTCATAGGCTACAACTATTGAGCCTGTGCTCTAGAGCCTGGGGAACACAACTATAGAGTCCACATGCCACAACTACTGACACCCGCTGTGCCTGTGAGCCTGTGCTTCACAACAAGCTCAATTGGTAAAGAATCCACCTGCAATGCAGGAGACCCCAGTTCGATTCCTGGGTCGGGAAGAAAATACGCTGGAGAAGGGATAGACTACTCACTCCAGTGTTCTTGGGCTTCCCTTGTGGCTCAGCTGGTAAAGAATCCGCCTGCAATGTGGGAGACCTGGGTTCAATCCCTGGCTTGGGAAGATCCCCTGGAGAAGGGAAAGGCTACCCACTCCAGTATTCTGGCTTGGAGAATTCCATGGACTGTATAGTCCATGGGGTTGCAAAGAGTCAGACACAACTGAGCGACTTTCACTTTCACAACAAGACAAGCCACCTCAGAGAGAAGCCCGTACACCACAACTGGAGAAAACCCCGGGTAGCAATGGAGAGCCAGCACAGCCAAAAATAAATAAATAAAAATCTAAAAAGAAAATGAATAGCCGAATGGGCTATATTCATAATTTTGTGTTTTTTGGCTGCACCACATGGCATGTGGGTTCTTTGTTCCCTGACCAGGGATCTAACCTGAGCCCCTTGCAGTGGAAGCAGTGAGACTTACCCACTGGATCATCAGGGAATTCCCCAGAATTTTTTTTTTTAAATCAGTCATATTGGATTTAACAAATGTCAGTTTTTCCATAGCTAAAGACCATCAGTCTCCCAAAATTTCCCCCCAAAATATAATAAAACAACTACATAACTAGGAAAACTTGACACAAAACTATGCCCTTAGCTATTAACATTTATATCAGTCTGCTAAGGCTCCCATAATAAAATACCACTGACTGGATGGTTTACACAACAGAAATTATTTCTCAAAATTTTACAGGCTGGATGTCCCAAAACAACGTCTGGAGGGTGGGAGTAGGGGTGCATTTTTGGGTGGGAGCTCTCCTCCTAGTTTGCAGACAACAGCTTTGTCTTTGCATATCCTTTCCTCTGAGCCCCCAAGGAGAGAAAACAGGCACTCCTGTCTCTTGTTCTAAGGATACTAATCCCATTGTATCAGGGACCCATCAATATGACCTAATTTATCCTTAACTACTTCCTAACTTCAAATACAGCCACCCTGTACTTTGTCAACAAAGGTCCATCTAGTCAAAGCTATGGTTTTTCCAGTAGTCATGTATGGATGTGAGAGTTGGACTATAAAGAAAGCTGAGCACCGAAGAATTAATGCTGTTGAACTGTGGTGTTGGAGAAGACTCTTGAGAGTTCCTTGGACTGCAAGGAAATCAAACCAGTGTCCATTCTAAAGTAAATCAGTCCTGAATATTCATTGGAAGGACTGATGCTGAAGCTGAAACTCCAATACTTTGGCCACCTGATGAGAAGAGCTGACTCATTGGAAAAGACCCTGATGCTGGGAAAGATTGAAGGTGTGAGAAGAAGGGGACGACAGAGGATGAGATGGTTGGATGGCATTATCAACTTGATGGACATGAGTTTGAGCAAGCTCTGGGAGTTGGTGATGGACAGGGAGGCCTGGCGTGCTGCAGTCCATGGGATCTCAAAGAGTTAGACACAACTGAACAACTGAACTAAACTGAACTGCCATTTCCTCCTCCAGGCAATCTTCTTGACGCAGGGATGTCTCCTGCGTCTCCTGCACTTGCAAGCAGATTCTTTACCACTGAGCTACCTGGGAAGCCCCAAGAAGTCTGACAGCTCTCTTTTATATTATGTCCTATTTTTTCTGTCCCTTTTAGAAAAAAGTTTTCAGTGTTTCTGCTGATACAATCTCATCTCTATTCCTGGCTTCTTTGGAGATGGCTGATTAAATTCATGATTCACACCAGTCCTAATTCCCTTATCAAATGATGGTTTAGCCACACCCTTAGCTATCTCATGAGAACAAGCTTTCTTGTATTTTGTAATACAGATAAGCTAGAGCTTTCCACTTCTTCAAGTTCTGGTTCCTTTTTGCTTATTAGCTCCTTTAATTTCCCACACTCCTCTCACTTTTTACTATAAGCATTCAAGAGGATCCAGTCCCCTCTTTCAACATTTTGCTTTGTTGTTGTTCAGTTGCTAGTCATGCCTGACTCTTTGCAACCCATGAACTGCAGCATGCCAGGCTTCCCTGTCCATCACCAACTCCCAAAGCTTACTCAAACTCACGTCCATCGAGTCGGTGATGCCATCCAACCATCTCATCCTCTGTCGTCCCCTTCTCCTCCCGCCTTCAATCTTTCCCAGCATCAGGGTCTTTTCCAATGAGTCGGCTCTTCCCATCAGGTGGCCAAAGTATTGGAGTTTCAGCTTCAGCATCAGTCCTTCCAATGAATATTCAGGACTGATTTCCTTTAGGATGGACGGAATGACTACGTATTTGCTCCCAAAATAATTATTTTTAAAAAAATTTTTATGGCTGTCCTGAGTCTTCCCTGCTGTGCACAAGGGCTTTCTATAGTTGTGGGGTGGGGGGTGAGGGGGGCCACTCTCTAGTTGCAGTGTGTGGGCTTCTCACTGTGGTCGTTTCCTTTGCTGCAGACCGTGGGCTCTAGGCACACAGGCTTCAGTAGTTGCAGCACACAGGCTTGGTTGTTGTGGTCCCCTGGCTTAGTTGCCACGAGGCATGTGGAATCTTCCCGGACCGGGGATTGAACCTGTGTCCTCCGCATGGGCAGGTGGATTCTCAGTCACTGGACTCAACCACAAGGAAGACTGTGTTCATGATTTTGTATTTGAACTGACAACATACCTGTGTTAGGATTTTTGTCCCATTGTGAATCTGTACCCTAAATTACATCATCACCTCTACACAATACCCAAATCACCCTCATTATCTGGGACACCCTTGCCAGGCAGTAAAATCAATTTAAAATACTGAGGCTCTCAGCCATCTGTCGTTAGAAGTGCCCAATTATATTATGCAACTTTCTGGAAGATTTCCAGGGTGTAATATCTCCCTAACCCACCTCAAAAAACTCATTTTTTAAAAAGCACATATTTCACCATTTGACATTTCATATTGGTTTGTATCTGATACCAAGTGGACAATTTGGCAGGTAAAGGAACTTCCTAAGAAAGTCAAGCTATTCACCTATAATCAACATAAATTATTTGCCTTATAACTTTTTTGAAAGACATATGTTATCATAGATTTCTGTCATCACACTGTCTTGGTGACATCACATGCAAATCATCTAGGAATAATTTTTAACTGGATGCCTGGGATTTTAGATCAAGCTATAAGGATGTTAAAAATAAACAAGTTACTGATGTTTCTTATTAAAGGATGCCAAGAAGCAGTTTGTTGCTCAATATTCAAGAACAGGAGTCAGTCATTCTGAACTGACTTGCAAGCCTTGACAGTCTCAGTCAATAGGGAGCTGAAGGTTTAGGAGACTAGCCAGCACCTAGTATGAGAACTTTTTATAATCCCTTTGCTGTTAAATAGAAAACTGAATTCCCGCCTTGGTACTAGAGGGTTCCAAGACTGTCCAGGACACAAGATGTGCAGTCTAAGACTCATGCTAACCATTTTTTAATTGACTCTCAAGAAGACGAACCGCAGGGCCATTCTTCTTGATGTAAAGTACTCCATTTCCATTTCATCTTCTGGCAATAAGTTTTTTTCAGCAACAGGTTTTTTTTTTTTTTTTTTCTGTTGTAAACTAAGAACCCAGGGACTGTCCTGGTGGTCCAGTGACTGAGACTCCCCAGTCCCAATACAGGGGGTCCAAGTTCAATCCCTGGTCGGGGAACTAGATCCCACATGCCACAACTAAGAGTTCACATACTGCAATGAAGACTGAAGATTCCGTGGATTCCGCATGCAGCAACTAGGACCTGGCTCAGCCAAATAAATAAATCTTTTTTTAAAAAAATAAAATAAAAACTAAGAACCCAATGTGAAGGAAATACATAGACTGAGTTCATTTTAAGTTAAAATGTAGAATCACATGGGATACCTCTACTCACAAGCACTGCACAGAGAAATGTCATAACAAAGTACAGATTAACTGGTTACAACTTGATGTTACTTTTGAAGAAAAGATTGTATACACGTGAAACAAATACTGCTGGTCAAAGTTTCCCCTTTTATTTATTGAATTCCTGCAGAGAGCTGATTAGCCAAGGGCAATCTTGCAGCAAGTAAATGATAAGTTATTAAATAACTCTTCTTTCTTTTCCTGTTCAGCACTGCTCATTAGCAGATTTGGAAACATACCTCCTGTGAGTGATAGAACCTGATAAACTTTATTCATTCTCAAAAAAAAAAAAAAATTGAATGCTTACCGCATACCAGGTGATGTAAGAACAAGGCAACAGAAGAGAGTTTCTGTTTACAAACAGTAGGATCTCATAGCTCATCGAATCTGTGCATACTTTTATAATGAGAAGAATGCTTACAGAAAAAGCCTGTCGGTTTTTTTTAACAAGTTCACATAAATAACTTCTTAGGGACCAGGCCACATTTTTATATTTCATAATTTTAAAAACTTGTATCATCCAGTTCAATTCAGTTCAGTCACTCAGTCGTGTCTGGCTCTTTGCGACCCCATGACCGCAGCACGCCAGGCCTCCCTGTCCATCACCAACTCCCGGAGTCCACCCAAACCCATGTCCATCGAGTCGGTGATGCCATCCAGCCATCTCATCCTCTGTCGTCCCCCTCTCCTCCTGCCCGCAATCCTTCCCAGCATCAGGGTCTTTTCCAATGAGTCAGCTCTTCGCATGAAGTGGCCAAAGTATTGGAGTTTCAGCTTCAACATCAGTCCTTCCAATGAACACCCAGGACTGATCTCCTTTAGGATGGACTGGTTGGATCTCCTTGCAGTCCAAGGGATTCTCAAGAGTCTTCTCCAACACCACAGTTCAAAAGCATCAATTCTTCAGCGCTCAGCTTTCTTTATAGTCCAGCTCTCATATCCATACATGACCACTGGAAAAACCATAGCCTTGACTAGACAGACCTTTGTTGACAAAGTGATGTCTCTGCTTTTTAATATGCTATCTAGGTTAGTCATAACTTTCCTTCCAAGGAGTAAACGTCTTTTAATTTCATGGCTGCAATCACCATCTGCAGTGATTTTGGAGCCCAGAAAAATAAAGTCAGACACTGTTTCCACTGTTTCCCCATCTATCTGCCATGAAGTGATGGGACTGGATGTCATGATCTCACAATTCCAAAGCATGCAACAATTTCAAGTTTTATAATTATTTTTGTAGCATCCATTTTAAATAGACTTTATCACAGAGAAGCTAACATGCACTTTAATCAGAATGCTTTCTATCATCCTATAGAATAGATACAGTCCGTGAAAGTATTCTACAGAATTTCCCTCTTCAATACTGTAGCCTCCAGAGATACATGACTATTTAAATTTAAATTCTTTTTTAAATTGAAGTATAATCAATTTATAATGTCTCAGATGTACAGCAAAGAGATTCAGTCATGTATCTATCTAACTATTCTTTTTTAAGATTCTTTTCCATTATAAGTTATTATGGGCTTCCCAGGAGGTCCAGGGCTAAAGAATCCACCTGCCAGTGTAGGAGACACAAGAGATGCAGGTTCAATCCCTGGGTTGGGAAGATCCCCTGGAGTAGGAAATGGCAACCCACTCCAGTATTCTTGCCTGGAGAATCCCCATGGACAGAGGAGCCTGGTAGGTGACAGGCCATGGATTCACAAAGAGTCAGACACGACTGAGCGACTGAGCGTACACACCACAGGTTATTATAAGATTTTGAATATTATTTCCCTGTGCTCTTCAGTAGGTCCTTACTGTTTACTTGATATACAGTGTGTATCAGTTAATCCCAAATTCCTAATTTATCCCCCACCTTTGGTAACCTTAAGTTTGTTCTCTATGTCTGTAAGTCTATTTCGGTTTTGTAGATAAGTTCATTTGTGTCATATTTTAGATTCTACATAGAAGTGATATCACATGGCACTGATCTTTCTCTTTCTGACTTACTTCACCTAGTACGATAATCTCTAGCTCCACCCACAAAGCTCAGCTCCTCAGTTATACAAGCCATATTTCAAGTAGTCATTAACGTAGTGGCTAGTGGCTACCATACTGCGCAGCAGAGAATACGTTTTTCATCACAGAGAGTTCTGTTGGACCACACATAGTTGTCACTGTAATCATCTTTATCCACAAAGGATGATACCATCTTGACTCAACGTCTTAGCCTTTTGTACAACTGTAGACTAAAAAGGATATCTGATAACATATATGAAAGTGAAAAGTGAAAGTGAAATCGCTCAGTCGTGTCCAATTCTTTGGGACCCCATGGACTGTAGCCCACCAGGCTCCTCAGTCCATGGGATTTTCCAAGCAAGAGTACTGGAGGGGGTTGCCATTTCTTTCTCCAGAGGATCTTCCTGACCCACGGATTGAACCTGGGTCTCCCGCATTGTAGGCAGACGCTTTACCGTCTGAGCCACCAGGGAAGTCTATCAATACATTATTACCTGAAGGAACTAATGCTAGGAAAGTTTCAGGTAATGGGAAGATAGCTCGAGGTTTTTCTCTACATTCTGAAGTCCATCATGCATTGAAATCTTTAGTTTTCCAGTCCCTGAAAGGACTATGGTGATTGATTGAAATCTAGGACTCAGGTCATCAGATTTTATCTACTGTGACAGTGCTGATGGAATTGTAACAGCTGCTTGATTCAGGCTCGTGAACTCAGACAGAAAAAGTGGTTTGATATATTAATGATGACTTGTAGGCTAAGAGCTGATTTCGTGCACACCAGGCATTTTCTGTTACTAAAACTATTAGCTAGTAACTAATAAGCACACACATAGTTGTAAGGTACACAGGCAGAAGTAAAGCAAGTTTTAAAAAATATTTATTTATGTATTTACCTAGCTATGCCAGATCTTAATTGCAGCATGTGGGATCTAGCCTTTCCCTTCTGACCATCAGGGATCAAAAGGTCTCCTTCGTTGCAGGCGGAATGTGGTCCCCTGTGTTAGAACCGGGGAGCACAGAGTCTTCAGGGAAGCCAAATGAGAAGCAAGCAATGGTATATTTCACATCCCCAGGACTACCTGAAAAATCATTCCTCAGTTTGGGCTCTGCAACTTTAGCAGGATATAGATAGAACTCTGCTGACAAATGAAAACTTTAAATTACGTTCTCCTTTTCCCAAGTTCTAGTCTATCTTCTCTCCACTTTTTATAAGAAATATGAGTCCCTAATCAGAAGACCTAGAGAGATTTAAGAAATAGATTTTCTCATTCTTAGGATCTTGTCTGACCACTGCATAAATTCCTAGTGCACTCTGCCCCTGGAAAAATAACGTATTATTTTGCTCACAGGAAATTCAGCTGGAGATCTGCCCTGCCTCCAATTTCTATTTGGAAGGTTGAATTTTATAAAGCAGATTTCTAAGCTTATCCATCTAAATCTCCTTGTTGAAAGCACTGGTTCAGCCACTGTGAAGTTACACAAGGGTTGAGTCCATTGTGAGAGTTGTCTGGGAGCCTTGTTTCCGCTTCGCTTTTCTTTAGAATTTTGCCATACTTCCATGGGAAGAAAAGAAAGGTAAATCTAATTCTTCCTCTTTGTAAACAATGCTCATAGAATATGTTGGTTAAAGCAGAAGTCCTTTTAATGAATTGTGAATTTTTCAATAATCTGCGTAAAGTGTCTCCCTCCTCCTTTTCACCTCTACCCCAGGATAACTGAGTATGTAGTATGAAAATGGAACTTTAAAAAAAAATCTATTATTCATATTTTATTTATTTTTATTTCTTTGCCATGCTGCACGGCATACAGGATCTTGGTTCCCTGACTAGGGACTGAACCTGTGCCCCCTGCATTGGAAGAAGAGTCTTAACCACTGGAGCAGGGAAATGCTGAAACCTGTCTTAAAGCATAAATTTTGAAAATGAAATTCTTCAAAAGACTCTGTACATGTTGGATAATTTACTTCCTTTGTTAGGATCAGAAGGACCACATTTACAAAGCAGAAAGACTAAGAATTTAAATGGGAAAAAAACATCTATAAGGAAAAGGATTCAATTTGCTTCTTGAAATATTTATATTACCAAGAATTTTTTTTTTTGGTCTAATTTGTGTTTGGTGTCACAATTCAGATTGGCATCACCCTGGAAATCTCATTTCAATTGATTTCTTAAGAAAATTTACCCGTTTAATGACAAGAAAACCTTTGATAACTTAAGTCAAAGTATCAGGTATTAATCCACAGCACTATGGCTCTTGGACAAGGGGCTTCCCTGTAGACTTTAAATATATGCAGTAGTTATGAAACCAGTGCAAGAGCAACACAGGCCTTCTACCAGCCAGACGTTTCAGCATGCACACAAAATGAATATCTGATGATGAAAGGTGTACTTTTAAAAACTCAGAATATAAAAAAAGAAGTGGAAGAAAACATAAAACTGTTTCTATAATCTTGGAGAAGAAAAATAACAAAAATATCCACCAAAGGACAGCGGTTAGATAAAAGCTGTGTATCTGTTCTATTCATTTTACGTGGCTTCTAAAAAGAATGGCCACAGTCTTTTTTTTTTTTTAATTGGCCCAAGATTTGCAGTTTCTTCAGTAAAGAAGGTAAATAACGCAGATATGCACATGGAAAGATGCTCAACATCATATACCGACTATAATAACAAATGTACTATGGTCCCACATGGAAACATATAGGTGAGACATATTTGAGAAGTTTACATAGAAACTGTAGAATTCCTACGTGAAGAATATTTGTAACAACATGACATATGAATGTTCTAATTGCTAAGCATTTAGTCTAAAGCATCCTACAGGGAAATGTGACCAAGTTATGTAACATAGGTAGACCTTTTTGAGAAAAAAGGGAGAATGGGATGGCAGTTCTTCTTTTAGTCATATAGTTATCAAATTTTAGAATAGTTGGATAATAATTTAATTTCCTTCTATCTTGTTTACATATGTGATAACATTTTGAATGTTATAAATTATAGTATATTGAAATTATTTTTATGAAGGATTCTAGGAATACTCAAGATTGTAACCAGTTCATAAAAACTTTTTCAAAATAAAACTCTGACTGCTGGTGGAGCTATTTCAGCATCCCAAGGTTGATGTCTTCCTAAGGAATTTTTAATTAAACTTCAAAACTCTTATTTCTTTATTTTATTTTCTTGGCTGCACCACATGGCATGTGGCATCTTAGTTCCCCAACCAGGTACTGAGCCTGTGCCCCTTGCATTGGAAGCTCAGAGTCTTAATCACCAAGAAAGCCCCTAATTAAACTTTTATTATGTTGTTCCAAATAAAAGTGGTAGTAGCTCTCAAAAACTGGTTTCATCTTAAGGATTTTTTTATTAAATTTTTGTTATCTACTTATGGAATTCTTTATATGGCATTATGTAAAGTGAAAGTGAAACTTGCTCAGTCCTGTCCAACTCTTTGCGACCCCATGAACTACACAGTCCATGGAATTCTCCATATACAGTATTATATAAACACACTGTCAAACTGGTGGTCGTGGTGGTGTAGTCGCTAAGTCATGTTGGACTCTTACAACCCCATGGACTGTAGCCCACCAGGCTCCTCTGTCTACGGGATTTCCCAGGCAAGAATACTAGAATAGGTTGCCATTTCCTTCCCCAGGGGATCTTCCTGACTCAGGGATGGAATCGCAGTTTCCGGCGTCTCATACACTGCAGGTGGATTATTTACCTCTGAGCCATCGGGGAAGCCATAATGCCACACTACCAAGGGACAAAAGGCAGGATAATAAGTGATTCCTAGTTTACACTACTCCAAACGTCTTTTTTTGTTGGGCAGACTACAGCACTAACCCTTCCCTGTATCTCTGCCCCTTCCCATTCTGTTCCTATTGCTGTGTCCTCAGAAATGGGAGTCAAGCCACCTCAGAGGAGAGGGAGGTGAATGGCATAGAAACGAATGTCTTACTGAAGAAAGCCTTTTGGAGATCAGATAAGCCTCCGGACGAACGCATCTTTGTAGATTTCTTTTAACTTCATAAAATAGAAAAATTCACAACCTTCCTTTTCCTGTAGTTTTTGTTTTGAATTTGAGACAGAAAATATCAGGGAATTACTAGATTTTTCATGGAGTCATTTGATCTGTAAAATGTGAAAGTTAAACTTGATCATTTTTTTAAAGATATATATTTATTTTTTATTTATTTTGTTGTATCAGGGAACACACAGGATGGTCAATCTTCCTCAAAGTATGATAGATCTTTAGTTGGGGCATTCGAACTCTGAGTTGCAGTAAGCAAACTTTTAACTGTGGCATGTGGGACCTACGAACTAGGACCCCCTGCCCTGGGAACGTGGAGTCTTAGCCACCGGACAACTGGGGAAGTCCCTAAACTTGATCATCTTTGAGGTCCAGCTCTGAAACATGTGAGGCCTTGATGCTTCAAGAAATAGGTAGAACATTTGTCTACTCATATGTGTCTGCTTTCTTGTATATGAAGGATGTATATAATTCTAAGCATTTTAACTTTTCCCATCTTCCTAAGAGAATTAGTTAAATAAGCTCCTAACACAGTAGAAGATATAGAAGATTATTTAGCAGATTCCTAAGGCTTTATGAGCCCCTAATAAGATAATTAAACAAAATAATAGTAAGTGAAGTGAAAGTCGCTCAGTCATGTCTGACTCTTTGTGACCCCATGGACTATACAGTCTATGGAATTCTCCAGGCCAGAATACTTTCTGTCCCCTTTCTCCACGGGATCTTCCCAACCCAAGGATTGAACCCAGGTCTCCCTCATTGCAGGTGAATTCTGTACCAGCTGAGCCACAAGGGAAGCAAAAAAATAACAGTAAAGGTATGATAAATAAGTCAGTGTTTGTTTGTGAATTGGTGAGACACAACAACCTAAGATTTGCAAAAAAAACAAGACAGGCCCTCCTCCCACACTTCCTTCTATAAATAGAAAGGTATAAATGCATAAATATAGTCATATCTCAAATAGTTACATTGCAAAAAAGATGGGAAATGAAACAAACCCTCAAGGGTAGCTATTTCTGAATGGTATAACTATAGAAAATAGATTTTTTTATGCACTCAAATTTCCTGTTATTTTTAATCAGAAAAAAAGTATTTTGATGCCACCATTTTTTCTCTATTAATAGTCCCCTGGATGTGGTAGGCTTAAAATTTTTAGCAAGAAAAATGTTAAATAATTTTTAGCATACAAAATCATCTGTGACCTAAGCACCAATGAGCAAGAAATATGAAAAGTTTGATCTAAACACAGAAAAGTTGCCCTTAGGTGGAGCATCTAGAACAAAAACAACAAAACAGATTCTGGCCAAAAGTGATGGCTGGTAAGCACAGTTCACATTTCATGGTTTATGCAGCAAGATATTTTGCTTTGTTAACTTTGCAAGACCTATTTATTACATGATGCAATAAAAAAGACATAGGAACTATAATTGATACAGTGAGAATTTGTGGACTATTTGGAAGGAACTGAAGCAAATTGTAGTTCTTTAATATAGTCAGACAACATGGCGAAAATTTGTTGAAGAGATTTACTAAATGTCTTCCTCAATGAGGACATTTTTTAGACTCAGGATTCTTAGGAGTCTAATTTCTTGGATTCCTATTGACCTTATGTATAACTGAATCATTTTGTTGTACACCTGAAACTAACACAACATTGTAAATCAACTATGCATGCTAAGTCACTTCGGTTATGTCCAACTCTTTGCAACTCTATGGACTGTAAGCCAGACAGGCTCCTCTGTCCATGGGATTCTCCAGGCAAGAATACTGGAGTGGGGTGCCATTTCCTTCTCCAAGGGATCTTCCTGACCCAGGAATCAAACCCAAGTCTCCTGCATTGCAGACAAATTCTTTATTGCTGAGCCACCAAGGAAGCCCCAGGAGGATGTGGTTATCTTTGAGTATCTTGCATGCAGTGGTCTTTGAATCAATTTTTAATTTTCCCATGAGATTGAATGCATTGAAAATGTAAAGTAAATTACCATGGTATTGAATTACATACTTAGGATAGGAATATTTGGGGGCATATCTTATTTTTCTGAGATTGCAATCAAAGAATACAGTAATTGGCTTTTACAACCATTGTGGTGACAGTCAGAGTCTACACCTGGACCTTGCAGTGGTTCAATCACTGTTACACCCACGTCAGTATGCTTGCCACATGAGACTCCAGACTGCTATAGGGAACTATAATATTCCCACATTCCTCTTTATTTTATTTATCTAGTGATACTATCTTTCATTATAGGGATGAGAATGACCAAATGGAAACAGAGATTTTTATGGATGGGAAAAATAAAAACAAACACTTCAAATACAGCAATAAAGAGTACCCAACTCCCTATCTTTCTTTGTGTTAAGTATGTGTTACTAAGGCTTACCTCATTTGTGTCTAATAGGCTGCCTTCATACCCTCTCCATAAAGCCAGAGATATACATATTAAACACAGGAGTTTTTGACAGCTTCTCCTTCCCTAGGGCAAGATTGCTCAACTAGTAATAACTAAGATATCTTTTGACAAGTGCAGCTAAGAGCTGGTAAAGCTTAGTCAATCTACATCAGCCTTGTTGGCACTTCCCATTTCAGGCCTGCATCACCTTGAATGAAGGAAACTGGGGAATGACTGCAGAAGCTATAAAATCCAAGAAGGATTCTAGATGAAATCAGGTAGGGTGGGTTAGAGGGGATGAACGCAAAACCAGACTCATATTGATCAGAGGCAGGAAAATACTTTTTCCAACTGCAATTGCAGCTGAAATCCATAAATTAGATGATTGAAGTAATAAGACACGTGAATGGCTTTTAAGTCCACTACCCACTCTGTGTAATAAATTTCAAATGACATCAAGCTTTTAGTGGAGAGAATGATTTATTGCCATCTGCAAGAAGGAAGCTTTCAGGGATTATCTCTAAAGTGGCAAAACACTATTCCAAATTTCACAAAATTAGCAAAGCTTCATGAAGCTTGGTGATGGAACTGACAAGCAAGCTCAAAAAAAAAAAAATTAATGGAACAAAAATACTGCAAATGTGCACTCTCATATCCCAATACTTAGACATGCATTATCTCCTCAAAAATATTCAAATTAACATTAAATGAGAATCTCTTTCAATTTGTTAGAAAAAATTCCTGAAAATATTTGATTCTTTTTCCTTTTTGGCCCTGCCAAGATCTTAGTTCCCCAACCAGGGATTGAGTTCATATCCCATGCAGTGGAAGCTGGAAGTCTTAACCACTGAAGTCCCAATATTCCATTTTTAAAATTATTTTTAATACGTAGCTATATCCTCAAATGATATATATAAAAGTATAAACTTATACCAAAATGATACTCAGCATGGTATGGACTAAATCCTAAATTGGTTCAATTTTTCTTGCCTCAGGCAACACCTTTACTTGGTGCTCACCTTGCATCTTGTTCCTTTAAGGAAAATTGTGATTAGGCAACTCAGGTAAAATCTGAGGGGTCCTATATATTATTAATACCTTCCACTAGTCCTCTCACTGCTGTAGGACATTTATTTGATTATGACTGAGATATAATTGGCATCCATTAATTAACCATTTATTGTACCTCGTTGTTTTCCTTCTGTGTCACCTATTTTACCACCACAAAGACTCAGATTTCATTATCTCATCTGTCAAGGCTACAGTCTAAGAAAGAAAATGTTTTGGATATGAAAACAGTCTTTTTCCCCCCCTCAAAATTTAATGGCACTGTATTCCAACTTTTAATGATCCTCAATTACAGTAAGACTTTTTGAAAAAGCCAAAAAAAGTGCCTCTTTCAGTTCACATAATTAAAATGAGTATCTTCCTTAGATGATTTGCAAGTTGCCAATCTGAGAACTGTACATGGTTTAATCGTTAATAAGTGGTAGAACTAATGACTAAAGTGGAAGAGAACTGTACAGTTTAATATTGCATTTTTCTTCAAGTCCCCTTCATATAAACAAATTCCTCCTACAAATGATGATTAGTGATTAAAAGCCACAAAGCACATTACCTGTGAGGTAGCCAGTGTCTTTGAATATGGCAAGGTACATTCTCCACTAATCACTTACTAAAATGCTCTGTCTTACAGAATTAAGACATTAATCTCAAATAAATCAGCTTTTTTTTCAATATTTGCATTGGCCCTAAATCTGAAGATGAAGAGAAATTAGTTCTCATCAGAAGAAATGGAATATTCCTCAAGCAAGTAGACCCGTAATTTTACAAATGTGGAGAAGTCAGGGAAGGACTCCCCAAACTCTGTGATCTGCATTCAGAAATGAATTAATGATGAAATGATTTTTCAGTTTCTGAGTTAACTGAATGGCCGGCATGCAGGAATCGTGGTGAAAGTGAAAGTGTTAGTTGCTCAGTAGTGTCTGACTCTTTGCAACCCCAAGGACTGTAGCTCGCCAGGCTCCTCTGTCCATGGAATTCTCCAGGCAAGAATACTAAAGTGTGGTTGCCATTTCCTTCTCCAGAGGATCTTCCCGACCCAAGGATGGAACCTGGGTCTCCTGCATGGCTGGAAGATTTTTTACAGTCTAAGGCACTTGGGTATCTTACCATAAACATTATTCTAAAATAATATAATTCATTGTAAAGTGGTTCTTTCTCAGAACCTATTTATCCTAATTACCTATTGCTATGTAACAAACCACACTCCAAACTTAGTGACATAAAAATAGCAACTATTTTATAATGGTCATGGATTCTGTGCATTAGGATTTTGACAGAGTAGAGTGAGGATGGCTTGTCTCTGCTCCTGGGCATTTGAGACCTCCACTTGGAAGACTCAAATGGGTTAAGGTTGATTTAGTCGGTCGGGGACTCAAATCATCTGGAGGGTCCTTTACTCACGTGACTGATGCTTGAGTTAGGATAACTCAGAGGCTGGGCTCACAAGATCTGTTGACCACAATGCCTGCATGGAGTGTTTCCATGTACCTTGGGCTTATCACAGCATGGCAGCTGGGTTCCAGGCAAAGCCCCCTGAAATGGAACAGCTGACAGTTGATTATTCCAGGAGATAAACACGAATACTGCTGACTTCTGGCCCAGCCTCATGCAGCAACACATCCAGCAAGTTCTTTTGTTTACAGGTGAGTCCTGGAGGTCAGCTCAACTTCAAAGAGTGCCCTGAGACTCTTCCCCTTGATGGGACAGACCCGAGGTCACATTGTTGAAGGATATGTGGACACACGATATTGTTGCAGCTCTTCTTGGAAAATAAAATATGTCACCCCAAGGAAGGCAGACAATGGAGTATGAAATACACTTAGCAGCTTTTATACAGCATTCTCTCTTCCAGGCACTGTACACATCATGACACTGAGTTACCAACTACTTTGTGAATCAGTCCTAGCACTTGCCACATTATATTGAAAATACTGGTTTTTAATCTATCTCGCCTACTCATTGGCAAATTTCTCCAGACCAAGAACTCCCTTTGAATCTGTTCCAAGTGCCTTGAGTATCTGGCATGTAATAGATGCTCAAGCATTTGTGAAGTAAAAATTATCTCTGTAATTCATTCATTGCATCTCATGTATTCATTATTAATTATGTAGCAATTATTCATTTATACACATTTTCTCTGTTAAACTGTCTGCCACTTGCTGACTCAGACTCTGTGTTATCTCCAAAACCTAACCATCTGCCTGGCACAGAGTAGGTTCTCAATAAGCTTTTATGAAACCGAACGGGCCTTTTTTGGAAGATGTTTCCACTGCTTGAAAACCAATAATGAACCAGGTAGGATGCTAGAGTGTCACTTTATTTGTGATCCCCTAAGAATAGAGACTAAAAGAATGTATTTCTTTTATCTTATTGCTTCAAAACAAACCACTTCAAAAGCTACTGACTTAAAACAATGACTGTTTTATTTTACAGAAAGTCTTCTAGTTATGAACTTTCAAAGACATGAATGTGCAGTCCATCAACGTTAGCCGTGAGTGAAATTGCATCTTGCCCTCTGACGTCTCCTGCTGCTGACAATCCTTCAGCTCTACCATCTCCCACCTCTGCTCCCTCCTCTGGAACAGGTAACTCTTCTTACCTGTTCACTAGATGCCAGCCCGTTTGCCAGCTGTTGCCCTGTACTACTGTACTTTTCAAAGTACTGTACTGTAAGATTAAAAATGATTTTTTTGTATTTGTCTTGTATGTATTATTTGTGTAAAAAGTATTATAAACCTATTACAGTACAGTACTATATAGCCAATTGTGTTAGTTAGGTACCTAGGCTAACTTTGTTGGACTTATGAACAAGTTAAAAACTGGTGCTTTCGTATTTAGGGTTCTTGCTGATTTTATTATCATCTGAGATTCTACATGTTAACTAGGCATGTAGTTAACTAGGCAATGTAATTCTACATGTTAACATAATAACTTCTCAGATTGGCTGGGCCTACAGTTATCTGAAGGCTCAACTGAAGTGGAACCACCAATATGGCCCCATGGCTCAGATGAGCAACCAACAAGAGTGCCTACACAGCACCTCCCCTAGTGGCTTGAGCATCTCACAGCTTGGAAGGGTGGTTCTGAGCGGGACTACTCAAGAGCAAGAATTCCAAGAGAAAGCTGCCAGTCCTTGAAAAGCTAGACTCATAATTACCCAAGTATGACTTAGGTAAAGTTATTGATTAAACCATCTATTTATTCTATTGGTTAAGCATAATTACCCAAGTATGACTTAGGTAAAGTTACTGGTTAAATCATCTATTTATTCGATTGTCATGACACACATTCAAGGGAAGAGAAGATAAATTGCTGTCTTGAAAGGTAACGGTCAAAAAAAAAGTGGTTAAAAGGCACAGTCCCTTTTAACTACCACAGAACAGGCAGAGTGAAAAAGGAAAAGCAAATGAAGACTATTTGGTACAACTTCTTCTATGTGTGAGTACTTAGGCTAATCAGACATGACACAATTAGTTAAACACAGCTCAAGGCAAATACCCTGAATGCTTTGTGCAGAGTTCAGAAACATAAAGCTTTATCTTTCCCCGACTGTCCAGTAGGGCTGAGATGCTCTATAAAAAGGGTTCATATTACTTCTTTATGGAGCATTTGAGATCATCTAAAAAAGTGAAGAGCACAAGTTGGTTGGACATATACCAGTTAACACCCTGAACACATGTCCATATATTTTAACCAAAGCAAATTGAAAAAAAATTGCATAGGAAAATAATTGTGACATTAGGGTTTTTTTTTTAAAAAAAGCTTATAACATTTATAATAGTTTTTTTAGTTTATAATATTACCCCAATTATTCTTTTGCTTATACGTAAACAAATTGAAGTGTTGGCATTTAATAGCACATGAAAATTCTGGCTTCCCAGGGGGCACAGTGGTAAAGAATCTGCCTGCCAATGTAGGAGAAACTGGAGACGGGAGCCCCATCCCTGGGTTGGGAAGATCCCCTGGAGTAGGAAATGGCAACCTACTCCAGTACTCTTGCTAGGGAAATCCCAGGGACAGAGGGGCCTGGGGGCTATAGTCCATGGGGTGGCAAAAAGTCAGACACAACTGAGCTACAGAGCACACACACTCATACGTGAAAACTCAAAAGTTATTATCTTTTGCTGCTTTTAGAAGAAGCTGTACATCCTGAGGGGTTGAGTTTCCGTTGATTAGATGCCAAGACTGGAAAGTTCTTAGCTCCTGGAATGTTAAATAGTCTATGCTGGGTCTCAAGCCTCAGAATCTGGCCACCTTCAAGATGGAGTTGTTCAGATGAACCTTAAATACTGTGATACAAATGAATGGGAAAGAAAGGCCGGATATTTCTAAGATTTAGAGGGGATCATGACCTGATTTGGGGATGGACAAGTAGCAATTAAAAGAGTGAAGGGGTCCTCAGGATGACGAGAAAACGACAAGAAGGTTGCAAATATCTTCAATGAGTAACTCTAGATGGCAAATCTAAGTGTGTTTGAAGAGCAAGCAGGAATGGTGGGACCTCCGAATGGGGGTGTGGGACAGGGGCCCTGGAGGCAGGTCAGGAAGCTCTGTGGCTCTGGAAGCCCTAGCAAGTCCCTACGTGGAACAGGGCAAGGGACTCTGGGAAGCAGTGTCTAAATAGACTAAAGAACGGAAGTTCTTCCTGATTTCCTGGATCACAGAAATGCTGCCATTCTGTTCAAACCTAAGAAAGGTGGGAGCAGATGCTGAAAATAACCAAGATTGGACTTCAGCCGTAATGGACAAGAACAGAGTCAAATGAATTTGATTGTACCCAGTATTAAGAAATGTGAAGGACTTCCCTGGCAGTCCAGTGGTTAGGACTCGATGCCTTCACTAAAGAGGACACGGGTTTGATCCCTGGTCAGGGAACTAAGATTCCCACATATGTTGTGGCCAAAAAAAAAAAAAAAGAAAGAAAGAAACATGAGATACTTTTATGTTAAAAGCAATTTAGACCTCTCTTTCTCTCATATACACACACAGGCATGCACACACATACATATATACACACATGAAGAAAAGAAGAAAACATACTATAACTATTAACAATTGTTATTTATATGCTATTAAATTATGGCTGACATTGTTTAATTTTTCAGAGGTTTTTTTTTTTGCAGTGAATATATGTTAACTTCAAAAGTACAAAAATATGAGGAATAAAATAGAACCTAATTAGATGACATAAAGCAAAAACCCAAAGTATATATTACTCCCCAGCAGTACCTCTTGATCCGTAATCAGGCACACGGCTCCAAGCAACATTCAGTGAGTGTACATGGTCAAAAATAGAGCAAGAAGACCATAGCCAAAATAGTTCTCCTAAGTAGAGAAGAACTAGCTGCCCAGTGTTTACAAATTCTGGCATAAACAGTGTAACAGCTCTTATTTCAGCATGCTTACTATCTGTTTTCACTACTTTCAAAAGATGGAAGATTACTCTAAAGCAGACTCTAGAAATGTGTCTTTACTCATATTTCAGTGAAATTAAGCTTTCTATGAAATAAAGAAAACAAATAAAACATTTGGAAAGAGTATCCATTTTACATTTTCATCTCTGGAAGAGGTAAGTTCTACAGTGAGGCAGCAGGAAGGAGTGAGAATAGGTCAAGATACTGTTTTTTAAAAAATAACAAAAAGAAGAAAGAGGAAGAATAAGTCACTGAGTAGCAACTATAGTTTGGTGCTTAAATGCACTAAATTGGCTGGAATCTTTTTAGGTGTTGTTGAAGTGGGGTGAGCATCTTTTATGAAAGTGATATTTCCGACTCATATTATGAACCAAAAAAATACAAATTTCTTTCTCTGAGACTCCAGCAGTGAAAAAGATGAAGCAGTGCAGAGGAAATAAATATTCTCTTTCATCAAGCAGTGGAAAGTTGAGGGCAGGGGTGGTCAAGAGATTGGGACCAAGGCAGAAAAATATGACTGAGTGGCTTCTGAGTATATCAACTGAATTTTTAAAGTATTGTATCAGAGCAGCTTAACAATGGGGGGAAAAAACACTGATTTAGTTGTTTCTCCAGAGAAACAAAATCAGTTTGTTGAGAGAGAGAGATTTGTTTTAAGGAATTGGTTCACATGATTTGGAGAGGTGACAAGTTCAAAGTCTGCAGAGCAGGTTGTCAGGTTGGAGACCCCTGGAACAGCTGATGCTGCAGAAAGAGTCCAAAGTCAGCCTCAAGATTGAATTCCTCCCTCCTCAGGAGACTTCAGTCTTTATTTTAAAGGCTTCAACTGATTGCACAAGCCTCACCCACATTATGGAGAGTAATCTGCTTTAGTCAACTGTCCACTGATTTAAATGTTAATCACATCTAAAATCTACCTTCATAGCAACCTCCAGACTGATGTTTGGATATCACAGCCTAGTCAAGTTAACACATAAAATTAACCATCACAAAAACCAAACAAATGCAGAGAGAGCCCAAGAGAAAATAAAAGATGATTGAATTAGAGAATGAAGCAGTATATAATGAATGTAATTTTTTCTAAGCATACTATTCATTAACAAAATTTGAGGCATCAGTTTGAATACAGCTATTCTATAGAGGATGGAAGTTGAGCTTCTTTTTAAAAAGAAAGGTGTCAGATTCCGTCTTCTGATCGGGTGAATGTTTTAAAGTTTCTTTTCCCTGAGTCAGCTTTCATTATGATATTCTGTTTTTCAGAAAAGACTATTAATTCCTGTGGTTACCTTGTTGTTATTGTGATAAATTCAGATTATACCTGTGTCTCAACCAAGACCCTCACCCCACACTTAACCTTATTTTCTTTGATTCTCTAGCTGCGAACTTTATCAATAAATTCGCCAACTTTGTCAACAAAATCAAGCCACTTTGTTTTCCTTTCTCTACTATTTCTCACTTTGTAGCCATATTTATTTTCTTCTCATCAGCAATGATTTTCCCTTTTTTTCTGCCTATCCACCAAATATACCAATCCTTGACAGATCAAAATAAGCTCTACCTAGTCTATCATTCAAGTTCATCTGTGAATTCTCTAACTATTCTTGCCAACAGTAAGTCCTCAGTAAGTCTCTCTTTACTAAATACTTTATAACAGTATAAATTATATTTCTGCAATAAATTCAATTGCATTCATTTTTTTATATATTTTGGTGATACAAAAAGAGGAACAATAAATATGTCATCCAAGGAATTGCATTCCTGTACAACGAGAACACAAACGTTTTATAGTTACAGAATTGCAAAATTTTATTTTCAATAAACAAAATCTACTGAACCCATATAATAAATATGTACCAAGAACTGGGCGAGGCTCTGGAGATAAAATGAGAAATGTGATCACAATCCAGTAGGGAAAAATAAAATGAAACAAAAATAAAACGTATTTTCAATATAACAAATGTACAACATAACTCCGATATAATAATGAGAAAAATGGTTAGAAACCATCTCACATCAGTTCCTTATTTTAAAGCTGAAGACACCAAGGCTCAGAAAGAAGAAAGGCCTTGCCCACAGTCATTGGTATATTTAGGTAGTATCAGCTGGGACTGAACTCCAAGCCATTCATTGGTTTCTTCAACTAATTTCAGTCCATGGAAAGAAAAATGTCTATAGAGAGAAGGGTCACCCAAATAGCACAGAAAATCAGTGCAGCTCCAGATTCCACCTGAAAAACATCTCATCAAAGTCTCAGACTAGGGACTCTTTTATTTTTTTGGTAGAGAAATGACCCAGCCAAGAACAGTAGAGCATTAATCTCACTATTAAGGAAGGCCCTGACATCACTGACATCTTTACCACCAGTGAGTAGCAATTATTTTTGTAGGAGAGGTCCATGTCCAGGGAATTGATTCTCCAGTGCATATGAATATCCCCTATTAGCCCCACTTGATAATGGGAGCTGTGCTCCCTGCCTGCAGTGGAGGCTACAATGGCCCAATCGAACAGTCTCTCTTCATGCATAAACATGACTCCTGCTATCACTAATGGGAAAAGGTTCCACAGTGCTGCAGAAAACAGAGCCCACAGTCTTGTGATAAATCTGTCAAATGTGACATGCTCTGTGTGAACAGCAGCACCGTGGCTGATGAAATGAGCAACCTGGTGCACAGTACAATAATGTGTCAAAGCACTGTGATGCAGACAGCTAGTTTGAAGCTCCAGAAGACAGATCGGGACGCAGCGTATGAGTCATCAGAAGGAACCTAGGTACACACGTTAACGGACGGCTCTCATTAACATGCGCTTCACCTCCCTTCCCTCCTTGCCTTCTCTTGGTCACCCTCCTAGAGCCAAACTTGTAAGTCTGGACGAGGTTTTCTCTCATGCTGAGTTGACGGTACAGCTTATCTGTGGTTTGGGTGGATGAGATACAGACCTGGGACCAATCTCTGCTGTCCTTGACACCAGACCACAGGACAGGCTGTGCCTGACTTTAAAACACTCACAGAACAAGGCTCTCTCTCCCCTGAGGCTCCCCTGACCCCCTTTTTACCTCTTTCCTACACCACGCTGTGATACAGTGACATAATAAGAAATAAACTTTTGGTCTTTGTTCCTGGTTCTTGGTGCAGAGCTCCTAAAACTCTTGAAATTTCATTTTTCTTTCTTTCTTTGTTTCTTGGCCTCATGGCATGTGGGATCTTAGTACCCCAACCAGGGATAGAACCCACGCCCCCTGCATTGGAAGCATGGGGTCTTAACCACTGGACCACCAGGGAAGTCCCAACCCTTGGAATTTCTTGAGTGAATAATTTCTTACTATGAAAAAGCCCCTTTTAACTACATCTGAATATATGCTAGTGAGGTGATTCCTGGAGGGTGGAGGCTGGTTACTAGGGGAACCAACCACGTGATTAGATGTTTAGAATTATTCTCCCACCCTGCAACCCTTGGGGGTTTAATGACCAATGGCTAATGATTTAATCTATTATGACTACATAGCAGATCCTCCATGAGAACCTCTAAATGACAAGGTTGTGAGAGCTTCTGGGTTGGCGAATATATCAAGGTGCTGGGAGTGCAGTTTGCCTGGAAGGGGCATGGAGGCTCTGTGCCCGTTCTCTGTACTTTGCTCTGTGCATCTCTTCCATTGGGTTGTTCCTGAGCTGTTTTCTTTACAATAAACTAGGTGTTGTTTAGTCCATAAGTTGGGTCTGACTCTTTGCGACCCCATAGACAGCAGCCCACCAGGCTCCTCTGTCCATAGGATTTCCCAGGCAAGAATCCTGAAGCGGGTTGCCATTTCCTTCTCCAGGGGACCTTCCCATCCCAGGGATCAAATCCACATCTTCTGCATTGCAGGTGGATTCTTTACCACTGAGCAACCTGGTAAGCCCATAATAAACCAGTAATAGTAAGTGTTTCCCTGAGTTCTGTAAGCCATTCTAGCAAATTATGGAGCCAAGAAAGGGGCTTTGGGAACTTTGATTTATAGCTGGTCAGTCAAAAGTACAGGAAGCCTGAGACTTCCCTGGTGGTTAAGAGTCCACCTGCCAATGCAGCGGATATGGATTCAAACCCTGGTCCAGGAAGATCCCACATGCCTCGGGGCAACTAAGCCCAGGTACCACAACCACTCAGCCTGAGCTCTAGATCCCACAAGCCACAACTCAGCCCATGTCGTGCCATACTACTGAAGCCTAGAGCCCGTTCTCCTAACAAGAAAAGTCACCAAGATAAGAAGCCCATGCACTGCACCTAGACAGTAGCTTCTGCTCGCTGCAGCTAAAGCCCAAGTGCAGCGATGAAGACCTAGTGTAGCCAAAAATTTTTTTTAAATTAAAAAAGTATAGGAAGCCTGGACTTGTAATTGACATCTCAAGTAGAGGGGGCTGGTCTTGTGGGGTTAAGCCCTTAACCTGTGGGGTCAGTGCCAGCTCCAGGTATATAATGTCAGGATTGAATTAAATCCCAAAACACTAAATTGGTGTCTGTAGAGAACTGAAGAACTGCTTGGTGTGAAAAAATCCAAACATTTGGTGCCAGAAGCATGCCGAGGAGTAAGAAAATAGTTCTTCCTTTACACATGTACCCAGGGCCCTCTCACCTCTCTATAAGCCACACCTAAGGGACCACAGGGTCCCGTCTGAGCCCCCACCTCTTTGTCATCTGCCCCATGGCCTTAAGCTTCAATCTCCTTTCTCTCCCACCCTGTGTTTGTCCTCCTGCGGAGCCTAACTAACAAGACTAAAAAAAAGAAAATAACACCATCCCAGAAAAGATAAATGTACTGCAGCCATGGCCACCTGTATAAAAGTCTCTTCAGGTACAAGAACAGAAAGTACGTTCCAAAGATGTGAAAGATGAGTGAAACAGCAAGTGGAGGGTGAAAGACTGATGTATGTGCAGGTGGCATTTCAGTTCCGCTTCAGCTAAACCACATTAACGCTACCAGCTTGAGGTTGGCGGCTCTCACGTGCTTCTGGGAAGGCATTCTTGCAAGTGAGTCACAAAAATAAATCACAAAGGCAATCTGAAAAAGTCCTGGAAGACTTTTTTTTAGATTTTATTTATTTACTTTCGTTCATTCATTAACGTAAACTGTACTTAGAGTTCACCGTGTAGATATAATGCCAGACTCCAGCAGCTTAACGTCCGTTGCAGACATCTTTTCCATCCTTAAAGGAATTTATAGTCTACAATAGGGCTCCATACACTTTTTCTTAAAAGACCACATAATGGAATTCCCTATTGGTCCAGTGGTTAGGACTCAATGCTTTCACTGCCGAGGGAGTAGGTTCAAGCTCAGATCAGGGAACTATAAGATCCTGCAAGTCATGCAGTGTAGCCAAATTAAGAAAAAAAAAGACCAGATAGTAAACATTTTAAGCTTTGCAGGTCATCCTGTTTCTGTCGTAACACCTCAACTGCCATTGTAGTGCATAAGTGACCATAAATACGTAAGTGTGGCTGTGTTCCAATAAAACATTTTCTATGGACTCCAAAATTTGAATTTTGTATAATTTTCACATATCACACAATCTCAGTCTCTTTTGACTTTTTTCAGCTACTTAAAAATGTAGGAGGGGCTTCCCTGGTGGCCCAGTGGTTGAAAGCCTGCCTACGAATGCAGAGGACATGGGTTCCATCCCTGCTCCGAGAAGATCCCACACACCATGCACTGCAGCTCCTGAAGCCCACACTCGAGAGCCTGTGTTCTGCAACAAGAGGAGCCACTGCAATGAAAAGCCTGAGCACTGCGACGAGGAGTAGCCCTCAATCACTGCAACAGAGAAAGCCCTGCACAAAGCAAAGACCCAGCACAGCCACACAAAAAATATAGCTCACCTCATCCAGTTACCTGGGAGAATATTGTTTCACCTAATAATTATAAATAACAGCTATTGAGCTCCTAATTCATACTCAGCATTATGCTAAGTGCATTCCATATATAATTCTCACACAGCACCCTGAACTAAGCAGTGCTGTTCTTTTTACTTTATGGATAAGGAAAGTTAGGACTGAGAGTAGCTTGTCCACAAACCCACTGCTGATCAATGATGAATCTAGGGTTTGAATTTCAGTCTGTCTGATTTAACTACAGTGTTAATGACTAAACAACATTGTTTCCTATGAGCAGATTTGCAAGAGACCCAAAGGGCAGGCAGAGTTTTTCTAAAGCTTGGTGCTCTATAGGGCTGTTTGCTGGTTTAAGAATCCAGTAGGTGACAAGAGTGCTTGCACTTATTTTTCAGGTTAAAAACTTTCATACTATTATATACATCCAGGATGCTAGGATCTTCTCTGAGTCCTTGTTCCAGCACAAGAGACTGAATTCTACTTTTTTTAAGTAATAATGATCTTGCTTATTACCATTCTCAAAGTCTACCCTCATAGGTCAAAATTAGGGTCAAGTCCAAATATTTCAGATCTGTGAGTCTGGTAGCTAAAGCATATGACCTTCTTTTTAATAAACAATACAAAGGATCTCCCCTTAGTCTGGTCAGGCAATTTAATCATGACTTAAATTTTGATGCTGAAGTTTATTAGAATTCTAATATTTAAACTAAAGGAGCAAAGGAAATTTTGTTGCTCAATTAAGTTTTGTCATCAGAAATAAAGTACTCAATCTATTAACCTAGGTTTTTTTAAATGCTTTTTCTGAGTTACAGTTGCATGCTCTAACTTCAGCATTTGCGGTCTGTATATACAGTCATCCCTCATTTCATCACACTTCATCTTATTGTGCTTCGCAGATGTCGCGTATTTTTACAAATTGAAGGTTTGCAGCAACTACATCGATCGAGTCTATCGGTGCCATTTTTCTAATAATATTATCTTTTAATTAAGGTGTGTATGCTCTTGTTTAGACATAATGCTATTGCACATTTACGGACTATGAGATAGCGTAAACATAACTTTTATATGTGCTGGGGAACAAAAAGCTTTGTGTGACTAGCTTATTGCAGTACTCACTTTACTGCGTCGATTTGGAACTGAACCTGCAATACCTCCCAGGTATGCCTTTACTAGCTTCCATTTTTGGAAGGATTCTGCATCTATTACAAAATAACTGAATACATTGTTTATCATGTTACCCAATATCCCTTACATAAAGATCCAAAAGATAGATTTCTTCCAAAACTGTAATCGTCTTTCCAAAATAACTTGTAGCCTCCCTAATTACCATTCAATAAATACCATGCAACCCCCTGGGTTTTCTAGATTAAGTTCCTGATAAATGTCTCCTGTTTCTCTAAATCATCTTGGGTAGATCTGCTTTTTTTTCTTCTTTTTAACGTTTATCTCTACTGTCCAATTGTATTTAGATTCTAGTATCATAAAATATTGCTTCTCCTACAGGGTAAGGCTTCCCTAGTGGCTCAACGGTAAAGAATCCACCTGCCAATGCAGGAGATTCAGGTTCAGTCTCTGGGTTGAGAAGATCCCCTGAAGAAGGAAATGGCAACCCACTCCAGTATTCTTGCCTGGGAAATCCCATGGACAGGGGAGCCTGGCAAGCTACAGTCTGTGAGGTCACAAAAGTGTCAGACACAACTTAGAACAAAAAGTCAACAGACAACTAGACACTAAGACCCATGTAGTCCATTTTGTCCTGTTCAAAAATGTCATAAGACATTTGGTTCAACCCAAAATATCCTTGATATTTGAGTAAACATGAGTTTACTCAAACTCATGTCCATTGAGTCGGTGATGCATCCAACCATCTCATCCTCTGTTGTCCCCTTCTCCTCCTGCCTTCAATCTTTCCCAGCATCAGGGTCTTTTCAAATGAGTCAGCTCTTCACATCAGGTGGCCAAAGTATTGGAGTTTCAGCTTCAACATCAGTATTTCCAATGAATATTTAGGACTGATTTCCTTTAGGATGGACTGGTTGGATCTCCTTGCAGTCCAAGGGACTCTCAAGAGTCTTCTCCAACACCACATTTCAAAAGCATCAATTCTTTGGTGCTCAGCTTTCTTTACAGTCCAACTCTCACATCCATACATGACCACTGGAAAAACCATAGCCTTGACTAGATGGACTTTTGTTGGCAAAGTAATGTCTCTGCTTTTTAATATGCTGTCTAAGTTGATCATAACTTTCCTTCCAAGAAGTAAGCTTCTTTTAATTTCATGGCTGCAATCACCATCTGCAGTGATTTTGGAGCCCAGAAAAATAAAGTCAGCCACTGTTTCCACTGTTTCCCCATCTATCTGCCATGAAGTGATGGGACTGGATGCCATTTTGGCATGAATCAAATACGATTATGGATGTTTTGGATAGGACCATATTTCAAGGACCTTAGGTTGTGGACCAAGTGTCTTCTGGACACTTTGGTCAAGATGAAATTTCAAGGATCCTTTGTCATAGACAAAATATCTTACAAACCAAAGGGTTATGGATGTTTTGAGCAGGACAAAATGTCTACTAGCCAGATTTACAGATGGATGGATAGTTATATACATTTTCATAATATACATAAATAATACATGTCAGGGATCCCCAACCCCTGGGTCCCAGATGGGTACTGGTCCCTGGCCTGTTAGGAACTGGGCCACACAGCAGGAAGTGAGCAGCAGGGCAAGCAAGCAAAGCTTCATCTGTATCTATAGCCACTCCTCATTGCTGGCGTTACCTCCTGAGTTCCACTTCCTATCAGGTCAGCGGCAGCATAATAGAGGCAATGTGCTTAAATCATCCCCAAACCATCCCACCTTGTCATCTAATGGAAAAATTATCTTCTATGAAACTGTTCACTGGTGCCAAAAAGGTTGGGGACCACTGATCTACAGCCATGGTAGGATGATAAAAATGAGACCAAAAAATGGGACTTCATTCATTAGTAAACAATTATATTTACAGAAGGAAAAAAAAACCTCTTCTTCATTGTTAGATTGTTGTTGTTGGTTTTGCTTAGTTGCTAAGTCATGTCTGACTCTTTGTGACCGCAAGGACTGCAGCCCGCCAGGCTCATCTGTCCACAGGATTTCCCAGGTAAGAATCCTGGAGTGGGTGCCATTCTACAAAGACTCTTTTCAAAGGTCAGCAAAATTATACTGCATAAACAATGCTAACATGTTCAATGTATTAATAATTGCTTTTGATACTTTAAAGATTTTTTTTCTTTCTTAGTCATATGAAGAATTGTTTTAAAACAAAATTATAGGGTAATCATCTCATATGGTACAATGGGAAACTTTTGACTTCTTTTGTCATTTCAGGCAACTAAATTCATACTTGAGATGCCATTCCTGTATCAAAGATGTGAAGTTACCATGACAAATAGAAAATTTGTGAATTTCAGAGTTTGAGTAAGGTAAGTTTCTACATTTTTTTTCCCTGTTGACCAGATTAAGTCCTGTTTAAATCATTGTCAGCCACATGTCAGATTATCTCAGAAAGCATACATATAGGAAAAAAAATAAGGAAAAAGAAAGACAAGAATTTCCAAAACCCTGGGTCAGCTAAAACTGTAGTTTAACATGTGATGGATTCATTCTATTTGTTATGACTCTGAATTGCTCAGCAGCATTCTTGGACACGTACGAAAAGGCACAAATACTGAATTTTTAAGTTTGGTCTACTTAATATCACAGGTTCTGTATAATGTGACAGCACTGCGGAAAGGTACATTGGAAACATACAAGTTCTGTGCAACTTTATCCTCATAAAACCCTATTTCAAACATTAAAGTGGAGGCAAATTTGGTGAGTGACACTGTCCCTACGTGCACCTCTGTAACCTTGGGTATATAATAGAAGATTAATTAGTCTGCAGATCATAAAGATGTTCTGAAATCTATTTCAAAAGGGATACCACAGGATTTTCAGTTCCAATATGGCCAACTAGGTCTGGAGGTTCTCCCAACACAAACCCTTGGAAATAGTGTATACAAGAGAACCAGGGCTTCCCTGGTGGTCCAGTGGTTAGGAATGAAGGGGACATCAGTTCAATCCCTGGTCCAAGAAGATCCCACAAGCTGTGGGGCAATTAGGCCCCCCATGACACAATTACTGAGCCTGGACTCCAGAGCCTGTGCTCCACAACAAGAGAACCCACTGCAAAGAGAAGCCCACTCACTGCAACTAGACAGTAGCCCCCATTCAGAGCAACCAGAGAAAGCCCGCACACAGCACCAAAGACCCAGGGTAGCCAACAATTAAATCAATAAATAAAATTAAGAAGTAAAAAACAATAACCAACAGTCTTCTGATTGCTTAGCTGAGCTTTTAGGAACTAGAAGATCTCTAGAAGCCAGGGGGGAAAAGGAATTGAAAATCAAAGTGATAGGAAAGGGGAAAACCTGTGGAGGGGGTTCTACCTTGGTTACCTAGGGGCTGGATTTTAGGTGATGACCAAAGGTTAGGCCACCTGCTGTGTAAAAAGGGGAGTTAGGAAAGAAATCAACTCAGAAAATTGGGATTTTTGGAGCAGATACAAGAGAGAGTGGACAAGGAGAAAATATCTTCCAATGGGCACAGAGAGAAAACTAGAAAGAAGGAAAGTTATCTGTCTTTGTCTAGATTCTGCTGAAAAAGCCAAAAAAATAAAAATTCGAAAAGCCCTCTTGAGAATGCAAATACAGATACACTTTCTTCATGGTAAGATATTGCCACATGGTCTAAGGAAATCCAAACTGAGAATGAATGCAAAGCACGGTCATGAACAACCAGACATTCCCAAAACTCAGACCCAAAAGACTGTCATGGGAAAAAAGAGCCCCACCTAAAAGATACGATCGTGATGAAAATTTCCGAACATCAAAAAATAATCAAGCCAACATATGTAAGACTAAAAATGATTTTAAGTGCAAAAACCCCAGATGATAAACTAACAACCCAAAAATGAATAAAAATTAAGCTAAAAAAAATTAAAGGCATAACATCCAATTGCCAAGTTACACAGGCTAGAAATAAGACACTGAAAATAAGCCGATTCAAACTCACACAAATAAAAAAAATATGATCATTGAAATTTAAAAACTCAATGGATAAGTAAAAGGACAAATTAGAAATAGCTGAGAGAATGTGCAAACTGAAATATGGATCTAAGGAAACTACACAGAAGAAACGACTGAAATCACAAAGACAGAAAATATTCAAAAGTGATAAAGAGATATAATAGATAAAATGAGGAATTCCAGCTAATGTAGCCCCCCCCCCATAAAAAGGATAGAGAAGAGCAATATGAAAGGAGCTAGTGGCCAAAAATTTTTTTTAGAAATAATGAAAAATATAACTCTTCAGATTGAATATATGTGTCCAATAACTACAGAGCAGCATAAATAAAAATAAATCCACACTCAGATACATTATTGTGAAAGCAAAGAATACAAAAAAAAAAAAAAAAAAAAAAACAAAGCCAACAGAAAGAAGAGTAAATTATCCACAATAGGATAAAAATTTGAAAGATAACAGACAATAGAGGTCACAGGACAGTGAAATGATGTATCAAAAATATTTACAGGAAACCATTGTCAAACAAGAGTTTGCATCCAACTAGTCATTTTTTTAAGTGAGGGAAAAATAAACTATCTTGTTCAAAAAAAAAAGGCTAAGGAAATTTACCACTTATAAATATTCACAGAAAGAAGTGTTGAAGACATTTAATGAAACAAGAAATTGGACCCAAATGGAAGAAGTGGGATGTGAGAAACAATGGAGATTAGTATTAATTAGTATGCAAATTAGTATGCAAGCACTGATTGCATAAAAATATTAACTAACTGTTGTATAATAACGCCAAAGTGTAAATTAAAATACTGCACAACAATTACCCACGTATGGTAGTGAGCAGAGGGAGGAAACTACAAAGAAGTTTAGTTTCTTTTATTGTTTTGAAAAAGTTAAAGATAATATATAACTTTAGGTTAAATATTTTCTGTTCAACTTTTAATGGCAGCGTTAAAAAATACAAACAAAATTCTTCTTTTCAAAACCAGTGTAAGGGGGATAATCAGGATAAACAAAATTCAATACACTTAGTACATATTAGGAAAAGAGAGAAAAAGGAAGCCAAGAAAAATGTGATGGATAGATAGCATTAAAGTAAGTATGGGGCGGGGGGTGGAAATCCAAATAAATTTAAATAGACAAAACCAATAGCTGAAAAATAGTGATTCTCAGATAGTATTTAAAAAATTAAACCCAGACAAAGTTAAATTAAACCCAGACACTGCTGATGCCTCGGCCCACCATTACTCCTCCCAACCTGAGTTCCCCTAAAGCTGCTGTTAATCACCTGAACACAGAGAACACCCCACCTGTGGAATACCTGGTTCTCCTCTTCTCTGCCTGATGGTTCTGTAAGCTTTCTGACCACAAAAAGGAGCAAACAGGATATATAAAGGAATTAACATCCGGGACAACCCTCAAAGGCATGAAGTCATTTCTAAATCTCTCAGCCTTCCCAGCCTCAAGGAAAAGATTTCTAAGAACATCTGGGGCAACTGAGCCTCAGTTCTCTACCGTGGTTATTTAACTATCTGCACAAATGTCACTGGCTTTTCTCCAACCTCACTTCTCTGATTTTCTTCTGTAAGTTTGCTGGCCTTGCTTCCCCAAATAAACTAGCTGCACCCAAATCTGAGTCACAGGGTCTGCTTCGTAAGAAGAAAGCCAGAAATGAAAAAGACAACACTGTGAACAACAAACACACGCAATAGGTTAAAAAACAGAAGAAATATAAAAGAGTCTATCAGACAAATACTAAACAAAAGACCATATGAATGGATAGAAGAAAAGATAGCTCACAAATGGACAGATGGATAGATAAGTGGATGAATAGAAAGAGAGATAAAACCCACTACAGAAGGATAGAAACAATTCTGAACTGTGTGCTCTCAAAAATATAGTCTCAAATATATTGTTAAAGAATTCCTAAAATAACCAAAAAAATTGAAAAAAAATAATAATAATAGGAGATTTTAAAAAGACTCCTTGTAGAAATTAATAGACCTCATTGGCTAAAAATTAACAAAGATGAAATAAATTTAGAGCTTACCTTATAGAACATATATGCTCAGTTGCTAAGTCATGTCCGACTCTTAAGACCCCACGGACTGTATCCTGCCAGGCTCCTCTGTCCGTGGGATTTTCCAGGCAAGAATACTGGAGTGGATTGCCATTTCCTCCTCCAGTGTATCTTCCTGACCCAGGAATAGAACCCGAGTCTCCTGCATTGACAGGTGGGTTCTTTACCACTGAGCCACCTGAGGAGCCACAGATAGATCACACTAGGTCACAAGTCAAGTTTCAACAAATGCTAAAGAGTGTATATTACATCAACTAAGTTCTCTGCGATGCAATAAAATTGAAATAATAATGAAATTATACTAAGTCCTCTCATACATTTGTTAATTTGAAAAAGTATGCCTAAATTATTCATGAGTCATAGAAGATTTGAAAATGGAATTAGAACAAATGTAAAACTGAATGACAATGAGATATATGTAAACCAGTACTTTGAAGAAAATTATAATCTTCTTAAACTGATTATACTAACATGAAAGGAAACATTTAAATTAATGATATAACTATCCAATTGGAAAAAAATGAACAATGGAATACATTTGAAGAAGACTAAAATAAGAAAAATATAAAATAGGACCAAAATGGTATGAAGACAAATGAAACATATTAGAACTAATTAGAACTACACGGCCTGATAGGGTAGCCACTAGCTTTGTGTAGCTTTGTGTGTCTCTTGAGCACTTGAAATGTAACTAGTGTGACTGTGGAATTGAATTTTTAATTTAATTTTAATTAATTTAAATGTAAATTTAAATCTGAAGCAATATGAATTTTTTATTAAATATTACTGCTTTGATAGGACAGAATGCTAAAACATTTCATTGTTTTAGCAGAACTACATTTTATTTTAACCATTGAAAGTTAATTACCCAGTTTGAGATCTCGTTTCAGTATAAAATACATCTCACATTTTGGTGACTTAATATAAAATGAAGAAAATATCTCACTAATAAATTATATATTGATCACACATTAAAAATAACATTTTGATGTATTAAGTAGAAGGTATTATTAGACTATAATTTAATAATTATAATTGCAGTTGAAGTTCTTTTTTTCTGTGTTTGAATGTGGCTGCCAGAAAATTTTAAGTTACTTTTGTGGTTCACATTACATTTTTACTAAACAATGATGACTTAACAGAGTTTAGCATTATTTCTGAGCACAAGATTAAAATACAAAATGTAATAGCATTTCTATGCAACAAGAAACAATTATAAACAAAATTACATTATGATACAATTTACAACTGCCACAAACTCATAAAGCATAAGAAGAAAAAGTACTGAAAGACCGGGATAAAAGGGGAAAAAAAATATTCCATATAATTAAAAGCTGAGATATGTTAAAAATTCTCTCCAAATAAATATGTAAATTCAGTGTGATTCAATAACATTTCTAGAGACTAGACATGAACATTTGGGAGTTGAAAATTTTAAAACATTATTATTTATACCTAGATATAAACCTAATAAAATATGTACAAAATCTGTAGGCTAAAACTGAAACACCAGTGAAAGAAAGCAAGGCAACCCTGTATAAAATGGAAAGCTATATCATGCTCCTGTACTGGAAGACTTGCACTATTTATATGAAAATTTTCCTCTAATTGATCTATAAATTCAGTATGATTCTAATCAAAATCCATCGACAACAGAATCTAAAATATTTATGGAAAAACATAAAGGAATTAGAATAGTTGAAACATTTTAAAAAAGAAAAAGTTGGAGAGTTCACCTTATATGAGCTTATGAACTAATATAAAGCTTCAGTTGTCAAACAGTCTAGTATCAAAATAGACCCACACAAATATGGCCAATTGATCTTTGTTAGACAAAGAACTTTGGAAGTGTCAATGGAGACCCATTCCTGGTTTTTTAAAAAAGGTACCATTCTGGTGAGAGATGTTGATAATAGGGGGGATCTATGCATGGGTGGGAGCAAGGGGGTACATGCAAAATCTCCTTGTTGCAAACATAAAACTACTCTCCTGCTCATGCTCAGTCACTTTAGCTGTGTCTGACTGTGCAACCCTATGGACTGGAGCCCGCCAGGCTCCTCTGTCCATGGGATTCTTCAGGCAAGAATACTGGAGTGGGTTGGCATACCCTCCTCCAGGGGATCTTCTAGAGCCAGGATTCGAACCTGTGCCTTCTGCATTACATATTCTTTACTCACTGAACCTGGGAAGCACGAGAACTACTCTACAAAAATGAAATCTTTTAGAAGAGTACCTGGGAGAGGTTCACACCAATATCTCAAGGGTGGCTTCCTCTATGGAGGAAGAGAGAAAAAATGAGGCTGGAGGACTTGGGTGTATCAGTAGTTCTTGTATCAGAAGAGGGAGAAAGGGAGAGAGGGAAAGAAGGGAGGGGAGAGAGAAGATGTAAACTAGATATGGCAAATGCTAAACTTCAAGGTGCATATATTTTCTGTTTGAATTTTTCCCTAATATTTAAACAATTTCTTTACAGGAACATAGCACTTCATAAATGTGCTAACTATGTCAAAATTATCTTCTAAGTAGCTCCATTAAAGGGCAACACTTGTTTACTTCAGTGCTTCTGAAAAAATAGACTGTATTGCTATTTTTTTATATACCCCTTGTTTAAAGATTGGCATACAACACTGAGCTTCAAGCATAGAACGAATAATTTTTCATGAAGGGAAGGGTAACTGGATCAAGACTAGAGCTGTATCTATTAAGGATCTGTCTCTTCGATGTCTTTACATCTATTGAATTGTTAGGTGCTGTCCTTTATTTTTTCAAGTAAATATCAGATTAATGTTATAATGAATGTTTCTTCATTTGGCCCTCAAGAGCAGAGCCTTAGGTAAAGAAATGAGATTAGAGGTGGAAACTTGAAAAGAAGTCAAGGTTCTAATTGCCTGCCTTAGCACAGTTGTTCCCTCGGATGCCCACAATTTATAACAAGTTGTCAGTGCTGCACCCAGGAAATGATATTCAGAAAGGTCCTCATGCTTTCTCCACTCCTAGCAAGATGCCACGAATTATTTAGTCCTGGAGTTCCTTAAGCTTATTTTTACAAAAAAAAGTTTTTCATCTACTTTGACAGTTATATCACAATTTTTTCTGCCAGTGTCTTCACAAAGCGCTTGATATGAAAGTATAGCCTTCCTAGACAACTGTTGTTTGAAATGAAAAGCTACATGGGTCTTGTCAGCCTCCATCTTACACTGTTTAACTTTCAGCCTAGAGTTCACAATATGGCCATTCCTATAACGCATTCCATGTTTCCAGACAGGGAAGATTGCTAGCACCGTAAATATCCATCTGAGCCTTCTTTCTCATCAACAAAACATGTCATTTGTAGTACCCACACATCATCAGAACTTCCTCAAGCCTGCCACTATTGCTTTTTCATAATTATATTTTATAATCCTCCTTTACACACGAGAGCTCAATTCACTTCCTCCTACAATGCATTAGCATCCTCTTCAAATCCATTAGTGGTATCGCAAGCTCCACAGCATCGTTCCCTCTTCAAAATATTTTATTATTAAGTTACTGTACTGCGAGCAGAGAGCCTATGAATATTTAAGCAAGGCATTATATGTTTATGTACATTCTGCCAAGACAAAACACACACACACACACACACACCCCTATTTGCCCTAATATTTTGGCAGTAGTTTAAAAGCTGCTATGTTTTTTAAGTGAGATGTTTGCTCAAGTTGAAAGTGATTGCTGTAAATAAGTAAAGAATCTGCTTGAAATTCTTGATAATTTAAATCTTACCTGTTTCTCAAACTGCAAATAAAATGTCAATGCTAGTTACCAACAGGAGTAGAAATAGGCAAGCTGACTCCGGGGCCCTGAGAAACCCAGCGAGTTCCTTAGCAAAGCTAACTCATTCCAGTTTTGCTGGCTCTATATTCACGTTTTAGCATTTGAAACTGATTAGCCCTGCATCCCGCTGATGGTTATGGAGACTTTTCTATTACTGTGTATAATTTTTAAAGTCCACTCTCTTGAGTTAGTTGGGTAAATATATGTATGTATATATAGAGAGACATCAATAATCCATTATTTTCACCCAAAATAAATTACGTGATTTCATACATTGGATGATATATTACTTAGCTGAGATGCAATGACAAAAAAATGTCTGAAATGTCCATCTATAGAAAAAGATGGATAAACACATAGGGCATATCCATGCTGAATATTTTTCAGCAATAAAAAGATATACTGTATAACATGGATGGAACTTGAAAGCATTGTACTGAGTGAAAGAAGCCAATCACGAAAGGCAACATAACATGTGATTCTATTCATGTGAAATGTCAAGAGTACACAAATCTATAGAAAGCAAATGAATGGTTGTTTAGGGCTGGAAGGGTGGGACAGGGGGAAAGGGGACAAGGGGTGATAGCTAAAGAGAACAGTGTTTCTCTTCGTAGTAATGCGAATGTTCTACAATCGACTGTGAGAATGACTTCACATACCTGTGACTATACTAAAAGCTATTGACCTGTACAGTTTAAATGAGCAAACTGTATCCTGTGTAAACTGTATCTCAATAAAAGTGTCCTTAAAAATGAGTTATAGTGGGACTTCTCTGGTGGTCCACTGGTTAAGAATCCATTTGTCAATGTAGGAGACACAGGTTCCATCTCTAGTCTGGGAAGATCCCACATCCTCCCAAGTTGTAGAGCCCCATGCCTCAACTACTGAGGCCCACATGTCTACATGGAACAGTAGTACCTGCTCTCTGCAACTGGAGAAAGCCCGTGCACAGCAACGAAGACCCAGTGAAGTCAAAAAAGACATTAATTTCTTACATCATCTTAAACACTCACTATCAGCCCCTCAACTTGTGTGTGGGATTGGGGGTGGGGTGGGAGGGGAATCAGTGTGGGGGATGGGCAAGGAAGGAATGACCCATAGCAGAACCACTTTGGAGTTTTTCAAACTACATATACCTCTTCTTGGGCTTCCCAGGTGGCACTAGTGGTAAAGAACCCACCTGCCAATGCAGGAGACATAGAGATGTGGATTCGATCCCTGGGTGGGAAAGATCCCCTGGAGGAACACATGGCAACTCACTCCAATATTCTTGCCTGGAGAATTCCCATGGACAGAGGAGCCTGGCGGACTACAGTCCATAAAGTTGCAAATCGTCAGATATGACTGAAGCGACTTAGCATGCATGCACACACATACCTCTACTTTCAACAAATGTGCCATCTCCACTCCTATGACAGAAGCCACTGCTCCAGGAGGAAGTGGCAAATGATGTGCCTCTGAGTCACTGGCCTAAAAACTGGTTGAAAACAACTGCTGTAAGTAATGGTGTCAATAGGGTGCTAACAAGGACCTACAAGGGTGATGGTCAACACTGTGGATTTATTTTAGGAAATACAGCTGGCATGTTCAGCATTTAACAAAGATTATCAGGCTTCTTTTTCCTTAGCAATGTTTTACTTTATTCCATACAGGTAAATGTTTACAACGACGAGAGGAAAAGAATAGTTTTAAGCCAAATAATTGGATAAGGTTGGCAATATTTGTTTTGTGTCAAGCCAGATCGGTTGTAAAAGTTTCCAGAGGAAAACCAGTGTGGAGAGTTGAAATCACTGCACAAGACACATAAATGCAAATTTTCTGAAAAACTGTGTATTATGTTTCCTTCCCTGTTTGGATTACTTCTAAACATTTCACTTCCCTTTGACCATGGAAACTTGACCTGTGTATCCAGTTTACAGCACAGAACAGAAGCAATTTGGGACAAACTCATTACTCTTTTTTATCTGTTGCCCTCCCTAATTTTCCTTTGACATGTGCCATTGTCTTTCTTGAAATGGTCCTCCCTTTGATGCCGTATCTGGGTACTGTTGTTTCTTTTTTAAATGATACATAAGCTTTCTTAGTATGTGTCACTCACTGTTGTAAGAGCCTTATTATTTATCCCATGTAATCCTCTCAACAACTCTATGATGTGGTGCTACTAATTCCATCCTTAAAGACAAGTTAATTTAAAGACAGAAGTAAATCTTTCACTTATACTTTTCTGCCCCGTCTTGATATCTACAGTTTCTGACTCCTTCACAAAAAAGGGTAACTTTTGACTCCATTGACACCATTGGGAGTTGGCATCCCATTCTCAGATTCAGACAGGTAGTGAGAAGCCTCTCTTTTGTGGGTCCTTTCATGGGTCCTCTCTTTCATTTTTAACTTTTGCTTTATATTAGCTTATAACCAGTTAACAATGCTGTGATAGTTTCAGATGCACAGCAGAATGACTCAGCCATACATGTACATGTATCCATTCTCCCCAAAACTCTTCTCCCATCTAAGCTGCCATACAACATTGAGCAGAGTTCCCTGTGCTATACAGTAGGACCTTGTGGTGGTAGTTTAGTCATTAAGTCGTGTCCAACTCTTGCGACCGCATGGACTGTAGCCCGCCAGGCTCCTCTGTTCATGGGATTCTCCAGGCAAGAATAATGAAGTGGGTTGCCATTTCTTTCTCCAGGGGATCTTCCTGACCCAGTACACGAAGCCAGGTCTCCTGCATTGCAGGCAGATTCTTTACCGACTGAGCTACAAGGGAAGCCCACAATAGGACCTTGCTGGCTATTAATTTAAAATATAGCAGTGATTTCATGGGTTCTTAGGAGACTCTCATCACTGGAGGGCTTTCACCTGGAGTTCCCTTGATGCTGGGGGTATACCAGTTCATTGATTACCATTATCTCTGCCTCTGAAATCAGGGAACTGAATAGATTCTTTGATTATGTCTGTCTCTTCAGAAATAATCTGTTCTTTGACAGAATCATAGAAGATCCCAAGCTGATATTCTGTCTTGCATTTGGCCCAAATTCAGTCCACAGGAAGCACTCACATACATTTATCTCTGCAACACCAGAGAATACAGGTTATGTACCACTGCAATCACTTCTTGCTTATTCGTCCAACAGGAGTCAGTCAGTGTCTTTCATCCCTGTTATGCTCCTTAGGTAGGAGTTAGACCATCCAATGGGTCTCCCCACTGGGAAGAACACAGATCAACTCAGAACTGTCTCATCAAAAGTCTTCCTATTCAACTGAAGAATCAGAGTCCATAGTCTTTCATTGAGTTGAGGTATGGAAGAATTCACGGACCACAATAAGGTCTCTCTAAAAACTCTCTCTCTCCTCATTCTCTTTTTTTCCGTACCCTTTTAGATCCCTTATTTAGGAGAGGGAGTTAAAAGTTCTCTGAATGATTTCTGCCACCTACTTTTAAAATCTTGATTTAATAGCACCTATTCTGGAATTTGGTTTCTGAAACATTGTGAGTGTATGTGCATTTACATATAAAGATATATGCATTCATGCTGATTTCTGTATAGAACTATTACTTCACCAGTGGCATCAACCAGGTCTGTTGTAGTCACCACAGCATACACAGAATTTATTCATGCACTTAATAGGCATCCATTACAGTATTTGTACAATGAATGAATGCATGAACACATCTTTTTTACTTATTCATAAAAATATATTAAGATAATTCAGAAAGATTCCCTGCCCAGTTCTAATCATGAAGCCATACAGTCCCCAAAGTGATTACCATTTATTCCACAAGAAACTTCTTTTCATTTTTGAACCTTTCCTGTAAATGCATCAGTTAAGTGATAAACATTATCTCCAGAGTTCTACACAGTTCTGCCAAAATGTCAATCATGCCATGACATAAACGGCTATTTTTTTTTTAAGTAAAGCAATTTACAATACAATCGTATACCAAGTGCCATGAATTCTCAGTTAGCTATACAAAAATATCAGACCTCACTGCTAATGAGATGAAGGAAAACATAATTGACAGTTATCTTACGAGATTTCATTGTAATGCACATGACATTATAATAAATCTGGTTACTGGAAATTCTGTGGTGCACTGTTTTTAAGGTATATTTAAAAAAGCTGCCTTGGAGTCAGCTTATTTTGAAATTCCTAAACATGTACTATACATCTGAAGTATATTATAATAGGTCTTTACCAAATCTACTGCGTAAAACAAAAACCTCTGTTACCATCTATTGCCAATTTGTAACAGATGTTGTGGCAAAAAAAAATTCCAATTTGAAACAAAAAGATTCTCCATACTAGCCTTTCCATGATGGGTCTTCTGGATTAGTAATTCCAGATCAAGAAAAGAAAAATTAATTTAACAAAACAGAACCACCTTGAAATCAAAAAACAAAACGGTTATTGTATGTGACATTAAATTTGAAAATTATGTCATGAGAATTTATTTAATCTTTTTTAATGTGAGGGTTTTATCTGTTTGATTTTAAGAAGGGAAAGTAAGAGCACTATTTTTCCTGCTGTTGGTGTTTCACCATCAACACCCTACCAAGAGTCAATAACATGAAAGTCTAGTTGGGATCTGTAGAATGCTTCAGATAGCATCTTCAAATATGTGACCATCCAGTGAGGAACCATGTTTCTGACCACTCAAAATCAAAAGTGCTCAGAATTTCTATGCTTAAAGTGAATATTTCATTCAAATTGTAAATTTATTTTGAGGATTTTGTAGGAAATATCCAGGTATTTCAATGAACCTTTTGTTTTTAGTTAAATTATTTGTCTTTTTCTTATTGAGTTGTAAGAGTTGTTTATTCTGAATACTAGTCCCTTATCAGATGCATGTTTAGTAAATATTTCCTCCCATTTTGCAGGTTGTCATTTCACTTTCTGAAGAATGTCTTTTGCAAGACAAAATTTTTACATTTTGATGAAGTCCAGTTCATCCTTTTTTTTTTTTCTTTTATTGCTTGTGATTCTTATGGTGTCATATCTAAGAAAAAAGCACCTCATCCAAGGTCAAGATTTACAGCAAACAGTTGTATTGTTTTAGCCCTTTGGATTGGAAATTTGAATTAAATGTTATATATAATGTGAGGTAGGGGTCTTAATTCTTCTGCATGTGGCTATCCAGTTGTCTCACCATGTACTCAGCCTCATTTCTTGAAAAGACTTTTTTTTTTTTTGCCCATTGAATGATCTTGGCACCTTTTAGAAAATCAGTTGGGTTTATTTCTGGACTTTAAGACTACATTCTATTAATACATACGTCTGTCTGTATGCCAATCCCATACTGTCTTGGTTGCTGTAACTTTCTATTAAGATTTGAAATTGGGAAGTGTGAATCCTCCAATTTTGTTCTTCTGATTTTTCAAGACTGTTGTGTTATTGTGGGCCTTTTAAATTTGCACTTGCATATAAATTTTAAGATTGGGATTGCACTGCATTTGCAGCATTATTCAAGGTATAGAAACAACCTTAGTGTCCGTCAACAGATGAATGTTTTTAAATATCTCTATGTAAACTGTTTTATTCATGTTTTAGTTTTTTAAAGTGTTTCTTCATGTGAACTGACTGGAGAATTGGTAATTCAGACAAAAGCACAATCAGCAGAAAGAAAGGAGTTTTATGTCACGTATGCCATGGACAGATAGATGCTGCATCTTAAAAGCTTCACTACTTTTAGCCTATATTATATAAGTTAAATTGTTTGTTAGTTTTTTTAAAAAAGTGTTTCATGGACAAATTAAAATCAGTGTTAAAACTACAACACAGATCTCCTGCTTCCCAATCTAGGACCCTACCCACATTACCACATGGTTTTCAATTCAGTATAAAGCTAACAGTACACAAATACGAGCATTTCATAAGTTAGACAGACTGTATCAGATGACTAGGGTTCAAAGACAGAGACTATCCTTTGGAGTTCATTTTCCTCGTCTTAAAGTATTCCACACCTCATATTCTCATTATTTCTGTAGAATCAAATGAGCTAACATATATAGGGCTTAGCTCAGTTCCTGGGAATACTGTTACTAATTATACGATACCCCCTTAACATGACTAATAGAGCAACAGGGACAGAAATAAATATAAGGATGTGGTCTAAAACAATAGAACTTGTTCTATTTTCTGAAATTTTCATTCCAAATAAATTTAAATATATCTGTTTTCCATATTGCACAGAATTCTATAATACAGTGTTAATATTTTGCATTTTGAACTAATTAAAAGTAGAATACTAAAGAATTGAACTCAAATGAACACGAGCCTGGTGGGCTGCCGTCTATGGGGTGGCACAGAGTCGGACACGACTGACGTGACTTAGCAGCAGCAGCAGCAGAACATGAGTGTTGCCACTTTCATTGGGATGGTGAAAAAGTTATAATGTTACTAAAGACTCGGTTGGTTTCCTATCAGTGCTAATAATGCTTGAATTTCAACAGTTATTAGTGCAATTTAGAAATCCTTTCAATGTTTCCTCAAAAAATACACCTCCTCCCAAATAATTCTTCTTAATCATTCCAAAGCATGTCTTTAGTCTGCTGACTTCACCAACTCAGGCTGAAAAGGACAATCAAGGAGACAAAGTGTTGACTCCTCTCCCAGTCACATACCAACTATTCTATGAGAATGCAGAGCTTTTGTGTTCTCCAAAAAGAAGTAAGAAAGTTTACTTAGGAGAAATAATTCTCAGTCCCTTAGATATGAGGCATCCCAGTGGATTTCCAATGATTACAAAGAAAATTAAACTTTATTTCATTTACTTTTTTTCTAAATCCTCCATTAAACATTTTAAGATAAATAGAGTATGTGCTATATAACAGGGTCGTATTGGGGAGCCAGTCAATAAGAAGTGTATTATACAAATATTGGTTAAGTCATCACTTCAAAAAAAATCAAGCCCCAAAACAATACAGTTCTGAATTTTAGTCATTAACTATGATGAAAATAAAAAACTCAGACATCTCTATGATAAATTTTATATCTCCTCTAAAAATTCTCCATTATAATAGCTCAGAAGATATTTTTAATAATGTAGATAGCACGTAAAATAGAACAGTTGTCTGATGTCAAATAAATATATTTTTGATTCAAAATCATTCAACAATAACCCTTCAGATGTGATTGATCATTAAATCCATCAAAGTCACAGTTTAAGAGTGAAATTTTTATCACTCTGCAGTAAGACTTTCATAAAGAAATAAAGTTAAAAGGATGATTAAAGCAGTTAAGTTCTCTCTGGGGGATGTAGAAATGTAGGTCAGTACATTCCAGTGGTCAAAAAGAGGTTAATGCCAGCTCTAGACTTATTCAGTAAGGTACATGCAAGGTTATAATGATTCAGATGGCATGGAAATTCTCGGACATTCCCCAAACTTACCGTTTTCCCAAACTTTGAGAAAGCTTTCTGATTCTTCCCATATATGCCACTTTTACAAAGGAGCAGAGCCTTTGAAAGAAAAACATTTTTGGCTCTGTTAATGCTAGTGTATTCTTCCAGCCCATTATTCGGTGTTCAGGACTGGACAGGCAATTACATGCAAATTTGTTGGGAACTAGGAGGTTCATTTACTACATTCAACCCCATAGAGGAAGATCAATAGAAGTGCAAAACCTAATCCCAGATGAAAGCACCATGATCAGGTAATGGTTATAGAGTTAAGGCCCTCAGAAGAATGTCCAGAATCAAAAGGACATGCTAGAGAAAAGCATTATGCATAGTGCTTTTTTGAACCATATGGGAAAGACAACAGACAAAGTGAGCCAAAGGGTTGGAACACAAGAAGGTAGACATGCAGTTCAACGCAAATTGTTAGGGTTTTTCAAAAGATATGAATGAGGATTGGACCAATTAAAAATGGCTGCCTCGAAAACCTTTTGTTGGCTTTTTAAAGAATAGTGGTATGCAAACCATTGCTCAAACTTAAACCATGCAAGCCATGCTTGCATTTAACTCAAGAGAAAGAGAAACTCTTTACTGCTAGTTTTCCTATCTTTTAATTTTTGTGGGCTTTTTTCTTTTTCTGATGTTTTACCCTACCCAAGCTCATAGACCCTACTGACATTTAAAAAAATGTATTGACTATTTCTTAATAAAAATGTAGAAGAATGTACTTGCTAACAGTTATTGTTCATTTCAAGGAAGAAAGATAATGAGAACAAACAGGGTGGGAACTAGTAGATGTCGTAGAGGCTGTAGAGGTAGTTGTTCTGATTGGTTGTTAAGTAATTTGAATATCACCACAGGCTTTGAATTGCCATGGAGCCTGCTTTATAAAGGGAAAAGAAAAGTTCTTAAAGCATAATTAGTCCTTATCAATGCATACTATCAATGTCTTCAGAGTGTACTGAGAGGATACTTGACCTGGTGTGCAGCGGACTTTCAGAGGACTCTCGGATGGTTTACTAAGTTCCCATGTGTCTGCTAAAATTGCATACAAATGTTTATGGGCCTCTACCCTGTTGCTATTTACTGGAAAAAGAAGCCTTTAAGAAGATTATGAAAGAGTTTCTGAAACAGAAAAAAAAAAAAAACTTTTAATAAATAAGAAAATTGGTCAGAAATTTTTCTCTGTGTTAGTTTAGATCTTCTAAGAAGCTGATGCCAAAACAGGATTAAGCACTCAAGGATTTTATTAGGGGGAAAGCCTATGAGAGAAAATGGGGGGAGATTCTGGGAAGATGGGGACAGCCATTAGGCCAGGACACAAGTCTAACCCCAAGAGAAGGAGGGAAGGAAAAGCATCCTAGACTGCTCTGAGGCCAGGGGAGATGGGGCAAGCCTGGATGGGGAGTTCCTGAGACAAAGTTGGATCCAACGTTTAAGGGTCATTCTCGTATGAGTTCCATGTCACACAAGAATAAGCCTGCTTGGTTTCTGTGCCAAAGTTCAGTCTGGCAGAAGCCAGTTTGGTTTCTGCGCCAACGTGCAGTCTGGCAGAAGCCAGTGTGGAAGGGTGGTCTCAGGACAAACAGAGCAATGGGTTTCATAGCCTAGCAGCCAGGGCATTAGTTTGCTCTAATTGAAGGTCTTTCAGGCACATACTCATGGCTACCATTCCTTGAGTCACATTATTGATCAAATCTGCTTTCCAACCTGCTGATAATCTTGTTCATGAAATCAGACTGAATTCTATGCAGTTTGGAGCTAGTCACTTAATCATCATGTTTCATTGTCCAATTTGAAACTTATTTAGAGCTCTAAGCCTCTAAAGGAGTAAGTCAAGGCTGCATATTGTCACCCTGCTTACTTAACTTATATGCAGAGCATATCATGCAAAATGCCAGGCTGGATGACTCACAAGCTGGAATCAAGATTGCCAGAAGAGATATCAACAAAATCAGATATGCAGGTGATACCACTTTAATGGCAGAAAACAAAGAGGATCTAAAGAGCCTTTTGATGAGAGTGAAAGAGGAGAGTGAAAAAGGAGGCTTAAAAGTCGACACTCAAAAAATTAAGATCGTGGTTTCCAGTCCCATCACCTCATGGCAAATAGATTGGGAAAAAGCAGAAACAGTGACAGATTTTATTTTCTTGGGCACCAAAATCAAAGCAGGCGGTGATTGCAGCCACAAAATTTAAAGGCACTTGCTCCTTGGAAGGAAAGCTCTGACAAGCCTAGACAACACATTAAAAAGGAGAGATAGCACTTTGACGACAAAGGTCCTGATAGTCAAAGCTATGGTTTTTCCAGTGGTCATGTATGGATGTGAGAGTTGGACCATAAAGAAGGCTGAACACTGAAAAATTGATGCTTTTGAACTGTGGTGTTGGAGAAGACTCTTGAGAGTCCCTTGGACTGCAAAGAGATCAAACCAGTCAATCCTAAAGCAAATCAACCCTGAATATTCATTGAAAGGACTGATGTTGAAGCTGAAGATCCAATACTTTGGCCATCTGATGCAAAGAACCGACTCATTGGAAAAGACTCTCATGCTGGGAAAGATTGAGGGCAGGAGGAGAAGGGGACGACCGAGGATGATGAGATGGTTGGATGGCATCACAGACTCAGTGGACATGAATTTGAGCAAACTTAGGGAGATGGTGAAGGACAGGGAAACCAAGCGTGCTACAGTCCATGGGGTCACAAAGAGTGAGACAACTTAGCGACTGAACAACAACAAAAAGCTTTTAATGCATCCCAAACATACTGCTACGGTTATGTTTGCATGGTTCAGATTGCTTTTATTCAAAACTAAAATTCTAACTCCATACTATGTTTCACCAATACAAATATGCACTGTTTTTCATTTTTAATGTCTCAGATATAGAGGTTCATTTCAGAGCTAGTAGCACTTTAAAATGACTCTCGACCAGAGTAGACTATTGATTTCATTGTCTTTGCTTATTTGTGTACAAAGCTGACCTTTTCCTGGTAGCTTTTCTAGGGAGGTACAGCTTTTTAGTTTGTAGTCAAGAGAACACTTAAGGGCCATTAGAGAAAGGATATGAGCTACTTTTCCTGCCACTGGTCCTCTTAGTGTACAGAGTAAAACGTTCTCTGGAAAAACATGGGACACAAATGACTCCACGGGAAAAAATAATTCAGAAGACTCAAAATTTGAGTTTGAAGATATTTGGGGAATTCCATAATCAATATGTGTCACTTCTATTTTCCTTGTTATGAATGTATAAGAGTAATAATGTGTGATTAACAAATCTATATCTGAAAAAATCTAAAGAATTCTTTCAACAGGAATTAAATAAAAATTATTAATAAGAACACATAATATCAGGTTTAATTAACAGCATATATTTTTCTGTCTTGGTACATAATGTAATGGCTTCTCTGGTGGCTTAGTGGTAAAGAATCTGCCTGCCAATGCAGGCGACACGCATTTGATCCCTGGGTTGTGAAGATTCCCCGGAGTAGGAAATGGCAACCTACTCTGGTATTCTTGCCAGAGAAATTCCATGGACAAAGGAGCCTGGCAGGCTACAGTCCACGGGGTCGCAAAAGAATCAGACATGATTTCGCGACTAAAACAACAACATCTTACAATTAATGATATTTTGGAATTGATGAAATAAAGTACTCACTGAAGAATACCTTTAAATGCTTTAAAAACTCCTTAATCCATACCAAGGAGAAGAAAAACCTGTTAAGAACAGTGGTCCATCAGGTGGTAAATAGAATAATGCAGACATGCTATCATATAATTATCCATCATTACAGCAGCAGTGGACTGTTCCTTTAGCCCCAAGATGAGCAAAACTATAATGAATTTACGCCTAAATATCTAAGGTGAGTAAGCATTTCTCTTGTAGCAAATGACTTATTGCTATGAAGTAAATTAACTCCTCCTGGCACTGTTTAATAAATCACTTCTTATGGATTGTATCTTGATGTTCTGGGAAGTTAATTTGCCACACAGGAGGATTTTTCTCCTATAGGGGATTTTATTCCTCTTACCTCACATTGATCATCTGGAGGCTGAAAAAGTCATCTAGATTATTGGGACACTTTAGAGTTTCTGTGTTTAAATGAAATACACAATGAGGTTCATAACAAAAATGAATTCAGTGCTGTGAGGAAGCTTGGTAGATTTTCTTTCAGTCAACAGTTTCAGGGTTTGGTTTTGCTTTTGAGGGAAAAAAAAATGGCAGGCTTAGGATTTGAAGCTTTCTTTTTTTCACTCTAGTTTTCTATAGGTTGTCTTTTAATGTTACCTCTCCTCTTCCTGTTGCTAAGCAGACGGGACACGTTGCTATGTGACATTTTACACAACCTCTTTTATGCAGCTTCGGTGGTAATGACCAGAGGTCATGAAAACATAATCACACACACTGAAAACTTGAGCACTCGCCTTTTTGTTCCTGGAAAACTACAGAGAATGTACCCCCCAGAATTTTTTTTTAGAATATAATAATAATAATGACATCTTTATTAAATAAATTTTTCTAATTTTCACTCCAGTGGAGATTCACAAAAACCCAGGATGATGTAAAGGGACAGTGTCACCATCCATCATCACCACTATCATCATCATATTTCAGGTGAGAAAAATGAGATTATGAAAGGTCAGGTCAGATGATAAGTGCACATGGCAATGATGGGAAATGAGTTCCATTCATCTGACTTTCCATTCAGAATATACCAAAGTGCCCTTTGAAGTACAGGAGAGCTGGAAGTTTTACACTTGTAATAAAAGCTAATTTAAGGGTATATTTTTACTTCCCATAGCTCCATATTTTAAATTTGCAGCTTTCTCACTCTTTAATAAGAAATAATAAGAGTAATAATAACACATCAATTATCTGAGTTTTACTAGACACCCGAATAAATGCTGTCCTTGTACCAGCTTACAGAATCCCAAACATTATGAAGAATCAAAAGCTCAGAAAGTAAATGACATGCTAAAGTCCATCATTTAGTATGTAGTTGTTCTTTAGTTGCTAAGCCATGTCTGACCCTTCTGCAATCCCATGGACTGTAGCCTGTCAGGCTCCTCTGTACATTGGATTTCCCAAGCAAGAATACTGGAGTAGGGTGCTATTTTATCCTCCAGGGGATCTTCCCAATCCAGAGATTGAACCTACATCTCCTGCATTGGCAGGCAGATTCTTTACCACTGAGTCACCAGGGAAGCGCCCCTTGGTAGGCAGTGGAGCAGAATGAAAACTCATGTGTTCCACTTTCGAGCCTGCACTCCTACCCATTATACCGTATTGTCCAGCTGCTAGCTCTTTCAGATTCTTCAGAACATCCTTTTTCCAATTATATTGCAGGTTGCTTTTTCATCACTCCAGTTTTAATTAATGTCTTTCATTCTCAAGGAATACACTGAACACAGTGAAACTTATGGTGTGAAATGCAATAAGAGGTTTACATTCAGAAGGCATGGTAAATTAGCTGGGTGATGGAGAACTGAAAAGTAACTATCATACAATGACAATAATGTGGGTAATTAATTGCTCTGTAATTTCTGGGTTCGATCCCCAGGTTGGGAAGATTCCCTGGAGAAGGGCATGGCAACCCACTCCAGGGTTCCTGCCTGGAGAATCCTCATGGTCAGAGGGGCCTGGCGGGCTACAGTCCATGGCATTGCAAAGAGCCAGACACAACTGAGCAACTAAGCACAGCACAGCACAGAAAACAGAAAAGCCAATGACCACGCGCTTTAGTGGTCACTAGAATGAGCACTGCCCCAGGGTTCAGAAACTTGGTTTTTAGTCCAATTTTTTTAAATCGCTTTGTAAAATATTGACTAGATGCATAGGAACATTTATAAATATTTTTAGTACAAAGAATCACAGTAGAATTCAAACCTACACATCACCATCCAGATAAAGAAACAGAACATTATCGTTACTTATGGCGCCCCCGCTTCCCTCCACGAGTAACTACTCTCCTCACTTTCATGATTATCATTTCCTCCGTTTCTTTGCTGTTTCACCAGACCATTCGCATCCTAGACAACAGATTGCTTAGTTGTTCATATTTCGGAACATGAATGTTCTAGATCTTCCCCTGCCTTCTAATGTGACCTGCATTGATCACTCAAGATTTATGAGATACATTTAACTTGCTGCTTATAACTGCAGTTCATTCTTTTTAATTGTTCTATGTATGTGGATATATTTGTCCTCTGTAATGATTACATCACAATGTATTTATCTATGCAAATTTTTAAAAATTAAAGTATAGTTAACTTACGAGTTAAGTTGTGTTAATTTCTGGTGTGCAGCAAAGTGATTCAGTTTTTATAGGTATATTCAGTATATGTATGTGTGTATATATATATATACTTCTTTTCAAATTCTTTCCATTATAGTTTAGTATATATATTGAATAGAGTTCCCTGTGCTATACAATAGGATCTTATTGCTTATCTATTTTAGATATAGTAGTTTGTATCTTCTAATCCCAAGCTCCTAATTTATCCCTCCTCTACCTGGTTTCCCCTTTGGTAACTGTAACTTTGTTTTCTGTATCTGTGAGTCTGTGTCTGTTTCATAAATAAATTCATTTGTATCATATTTTAGATTCTACATATAAGTGATTTTGTTACAAGTTTGTTATTGTTGTTCAGTTGCTCAGTTGTGTCTGACTCTTTACAACCCCATGGACTACAGGACACCAGGGTTCCTGTCCTTCACTATCTCCCAGAGTTTGCTCAAATTCATGTCCATTGAATCGGTGATGTTATCTAACCATCTCATCCTCTGCCACCCCCTTCTTCTTTTGCCTTCAATATTTCCCAGCATCAGGGTCTTTTCCAATGACTCAGCTCTTCGCCTCAGGTGGCCAAAGTATTGGATCAATTCCTTGGATGCTCATATACAGGAATTTTTTGAGACCTGGGTTGAATGTGGGATTTTTTCCAAAAGCTCTGCCTTTGCTTCTCCCAGATGCCTACTCACATTGTTAACTAAGGTTCACTTTAAGTTAAATTATTACCTTGAGTGTATTGAGACCACCAAGCTATATAATTCAGATGTGAACTCTCAGGGCGGACTTCCTCCCTTTTCCCCAGCCAACACTAAGGTTTGAGATGAAAAATGTTTATTGCTTTCAGTGCTGCCCTCCTCCACACATACATTTCAGGTCAGGGATCATGTTTACTTCTAGTTACCTAAACAGCGAAGGTGTAGTCTTTTGGGATCCTGGTTTTATTCAAAAGATCTATTAAGTTTCCTTCCTCTCTCTCTTCTGTAGGAATGGAAAAGCTAAAGCTTAATGTCATCTGGATTCAGCAAATACCTTCAGTGGGAAAACAGCCTCAGTTCTAGTTTACTTCTCCAGATTCCTACTACCATCTAGTTTTAAGCCTCTGGATTCGGTTCAGTTCAGTTCAGTCACTCAGTCGTGTCCAACTCTTTGCGACCCCATAACAGCAGAATGCCAGGCCTCCCTGTCCATCACCAACTCCCGGAGTCCACCCAAACCTATGTCCATCGAGTCGGTGATGCCATCCGGCCATCTCATCCTCTGTCGTCCCCTTCCCCTCCTGCCCTCAATCTTTCCCATCATCAGGGTCTTTTCCAATGAGTCAGCTCTTCGCATCAGGTGGCCAAAGTATTGGAGTTTCAGCTTCCATATCAGTCCTTCCAATGAACACCCAGGACTGATCTCCTTTAGGATGGACTGGTTGGATCTTCTTGCAGTCCAAGGGACTCTCAAGAGTCTTCTCCAACACCACAGTTCAAAAGCATCAATTCTTCGGTGCTCAGCTTTCTTTATAGTCCAACTCTCACATCCATACATGACTACTGGAAAAACCATAGCCTTGACTAGACAGACCTTTGTTGGCAAAGTAATGTCTCTGCTTTTTAATATGCTGTCTAGGTTGGTCATAACTTTCCTTCTAAGGAGTAAGTGTCTTTTAATTTCATGGCTGCAGTCACCATCGGCAGTGATTTTGGAGCCCAGAAAAATAAAGTCAGCCACTGTTTCCCCATCTATCTGCCATGAAGTGATGGGACCAGATGCCATGATCTTAGTTTTATGAATGTTGAGCTTTAAGCCAACTTTTTCACTCTCCTCTTTCAATTTCATCAAGAGGCTCTTTAGTTCGTCTTCACTTTCTGCCATAAGGGTGGTGTCATCTGCATATCTGAGGTTATTGATATTTCTCCCAGCAATCTTGATTCCAGCTTGTGTTTCCTCCAGCCCAGCGTTTCTCATGATGTACTCTGCATATAAGTTAAATAAGCAGGGTGACAATATACAGCCTTGACGTACTCCTTTCCCGATTTGGAACCAGTCTGTTGTTTCATGTCCAGTTCTAACTGTTGCTTCCTGAACTGCATACAGGTTTCTCAAGAGGCAGGTCAGGTGGTCTGGTATTCCCATCTCTTTCAGAATTTTCCACAGTTTATTGTGATCCACACAGTCAAAGGCTTTGGCATAGTCAATAAAACAGAAACAGATGTTTTTCTGGAATTCTCTTGCTTTTTTGATGATCCATAGGATGTTGGCAATTCGATCTCTGGTTCCTCTGCCTTTTATAAAACTGGCTTGAACATCTGGAAGTTCACAGTTCACGTATTGCTGAAGCCTGGCTTGGAGAATTTTGAGCATTACTTTTCTAGCATGTGAGATGAGTGCAACTGTGCAGTAGTTTGAGCATTTTTGGCATTGCCTTTCTTTGGGATTGGAATGAAAACTGACCTTTTCCAGTCCTGTGGCCACTGCTGAGTTTTCCAGATTTGCTGGCATATTGAGTGCAGCACTTTCACAGCAGCATCTTTCAGGATTTGAAATAGCACAACTGGAATTCCATCACTTCCACTAGCTTCGTTCGTAGTGATGCTTCCTAAGGCCCACTTGACTTCACATTCCAGGATGTCTGGCTCTAGGTGAGTGATCACACCATCGTGATTGTCTGGGTTGTGAAGATCTTTTTTGTACAATTCTTCTGTGTATTCCTGCCACCTCTTCTTAATATCTTCTGCTTCTGTTAGGTCCCTACCATTTCTGTCCTTTATTATGCCCATCTTTGCATGAAACGTTCCCTTGGTATCTCTACTTTTCTTGAAGAGATCTCTAGTCTTTCCCATTCTGTTGTTTTCCTCTGTTTCTTTGCATTGATCGCTGAGGAAGGCTTTCTTATCTCTCCTTGCTATTCTTTGGAACTCTGCATTTAAATGGGTATATCTTTCCTTTTCTCCTTTGCTTTTCGCTTCCTGTCTTTTCACAGCTATTTGTAAGGCCTCCTCAGATAGCCATTTTGCTTTTTTGTATTTATTTTTCTTGGGGATGGTCTTGATTCCTCTCTCCTGTACAATATCACGAACTCCATCCATAGCTCATCAGGCACTCTGACTATCAGATCAAGTCCTTTAAATCTATTTCTCACTGCCTCTGAGTAGATAATCAGAATTAGCTATGGAATCCCCAATTAAATCTGAATCTTTAGATAAACTACAACTAATTTTTAGAGTTAGTATATCAAAGGCAAAACTTGGGATAGATTCATACTGAAAAAGTATTTGTTTATCTGAAATTCAAATATAACTTTATTTCCTATATTTTTTTCTTGCAACATTCCACCAATGGAATTATCATTTTCTTGCCAGTTCACTGTTGCATCTAAAGAGACTGTTAAAAAACTATGCTAAGCAGCATTTTCAGTTATTTGCAGGAAGGTCAGTCAGGGTATCAAGTTTGCCATACTGCTGGAAGCAGAGCTAGTTCTTATCCTTCTCATATCACCCACCCACTTTTATGAAACCGCAAAAGTCATTGGCCTCAGTGAACCTTAAGCACCCACAATATTTTTTTCTGCATATCCTGGAATTTATAAAGGACCTTAGAGATCATCTCCTATAATCCCTTATGTTAAGGTAAAGAAAACGAAGACGCCGATAAAGAAAACAGTAAGACTGATACTAAGCCCAATCTAGTGGCAGGATGGAAGCTTGAAATCCTCACTCCTTCAGCTTTCCACTCTACCATGTTGACTATGAGGATCAAATAAGCTAAGTGATATCAAGGCACGAGACGGAACATAAGGTATTAAAAGCACATGATGTAGTAGAATAAAAGTAAAGAACTTTAAAATGATTTTGATTACAAAGTCCAACAAAAAAATTGAGCAAACTGAAATATGAGATTTACTATAGAATAACATTTATGGAAGGAACCTCTTAGGAGTACAATAACCTATTTATACATTCTTTCTTTCCAGGAATCTTAAAAATAACAATGAGAATTTTCCATGAATATTTAAAGAAAATAAATGAATGGTATTAAAATGAAATATCTGGCTAGAAATATACTGTATTAAACAAGCATTTTGAACCTGGAATATAATGTATTCTCCATAGCGAATAAAACAAAACATAACCAAAAAAAAACAGAACTTAATTAACAAAAGCCCTCTCTTCTTTTCTCCTTCTTCTTTTCTTACAAAGAAATGCTTTCAGAATGCTTAAGACTCTCACCAGGCCACTTTCTTTGCTACAATCAGTGCATGATTGCCACTCAAATTGCTATACTGGTCCTTTTTCCTCTAGCTCTGCATAAAAAGAAGATGCAGATGAATAGATTTTCTGTGGGTTAATTTATTAGGAGTGCAAAGCAATTATCAGCAAGGTAAATCACGGAACATGAAGTACACTGTTACACGCTGGTTGCTGTATAATGTAGGTCCCTTGGCCACAAATGCAATTAGAATGCTATATTTTATTCCTTTTAGTTTTATCTCCTGGTGTATCCTTGGCTTGATGCTGACAAGTTCAACTGTCCATCCATATGTGATCAATAAGCAGAAATGTATAATAACTACCACAATTTTGTGTTTCTGATGCTATGGAATTCATGTTCATGATATGACAGCATAAATCTTCAAAATGAGGGTTGAGGAGTTGAACTGAAGGACTCAGTTCCCAGGGCATCAGGTTGTCAGTTTCCTGGGTGGCTGTCAACGGGTGAAATTATATTACTATCACGCGACCAGAGACTGATGTGAGATGAATTAAACAGTGCTTGCAAATGCCTGTCACATTAATAGTGTCCAAATCTTCCATTTCTAATTTTAAAGGGCAGGTTCTAAGAAATTCATGTTTACTAGGCTTTCAAGACACATAAGAGAAATCCTTGACAACAAAAGCAAACCTTCTCCCCACACAGACCAGTACAAATGTGAATGATATGTGTTTCCACAAAGAAGAGTACAACTAATACCTCAGCTCTGCCATTTAACAAGGACAACCGGTCAAGCTTCCTCAAGTCTCTCTGCCTTGGTTTTTCATTTACAAGTTAGGAATAAGGGCAACTTCTTGGTGGGATTTAATAATGTATGAAAGATATCTAGCTTGTTGTAAGGACTCTATAAAGAGAAGCTGCTGAGATGATGTTGCTCATTCCTTATTTACTAAGAACTGAAAGCCAGTGATAATATTCAAAGATGCACACCCAAAGCAACACATCAGGCAACACCTACTTTTAAGCCATAAAACTTGAAGAAAGCCATAAAATGGTACAGCAAAGTAAGTGACCAGGATGAGCAGTGTTAGAAAAAAAAAAAGATCATGGATTAAATGAGCCTGTCTTCTGAGACACAGATTCAAGGAAAGATGGTGGCAAATGAGAGACTCCAGGGGAAAGCAGAGATGTCATCCAAGTGTTAGCTTGGACAATGCAGAAAAATGAGATAGGATGAAAGGGGCTATCCATGGAAGTTGAAGAAGAATCTTCAACTATCACTCAGTTTGAAGCATTCCTATCTGTCCTAATAGACTATTAGAAGTTCCTGAGTGAGGTGGCAATTTGAAAATTATTCTAACCTACATGCTTTCAATTTTTTTTTTTTTTTTTTTTAGCTTACGAGGTCCTATTATGGAGAGAGGCTTAAAAAAGGAAAAGACCAACCAGAAGATTATTGTCCTAAGATAGATAAGAGGTGATGAATGTGGCAGGGACAGCTGGTGGCTTGGTCTACGATGTGAGCTCTGGAGTAAAGGAAAAATCAACACCTGCTACGACTTTCTCCTCTGAACTAGCTGAAGCCTAAACATCCAAGATGATGCCCTTCTTTTAGTGAAAGGCTCTGCTCTCAGTGATAATGTAAATACTCTGCAGAGAGAGTAAAAATTAAACTTTTAACATTTTAGCACCTCAGTGTGAATCCTTTTTTTTTTTTTTTTTTCGTTTTTCCTAGAGCAGATGGCCATAGGGGAGGTGGTAGACTAAAACAGAGAAGGACTTCAACGGGGCGCCAAGGGGTACTGAACCTTGCCCTTTATACAATTGTACCTGGGGCTGCCCTTGAGGATAATGATCATGGGGCCAATACTGTTCTGAATAACTGAATGTGATCCTAGAAGATGATCTCAGTTACCTTGAGAATTAAAAACGAATGTTTTCGTGTAACATGCTCTAAAGAAATAGTGATGTTAAAACAATATTTCTCCAAACTCACCCCCTTGCTTTTGGGGGAATTCAGTGCCTGTATGTGTGTTCCTGCTCCTTCGTGTGAACAAATGGAGTGTCTGTCCAGTCTTGCCTTCCATTTCTATTACCCAAATGTCTTTTTAGCTTCATCGCCTTTCCTTCTCTTGAGATAACCCATCATTATTGTCTCAGTTTACCTATGAAATATGTATTCTATGTCTAACTTATACATCCAAATTGAAATGAGTTGTCAACATGACCACAGATTGATACATCCTAAAATAAGGACATGCCGCTATTCATGCTCTGAGTCCCCAGCTTCAGTGAACTGCACCGCCCACAACTCTTCGCTTTGAAAAAGGCCTGTGTTTTCCAGGCTTAATCACAAACTTGTCACAGGTGGACATGCTTGCTCTTTTTTGAAAGTGATCACTTGACACTGAATGACACCTCCAAGTAATCATATGTATAATCAATTAATAGGAGAGGAGGAACGAGGGAGACTCAAAACCACTTTGATGCACAGGGAAACATGAAAAAATCAGATTCCACAACTTTGAGGTTGGTATAAACTTGGAAAAGATTTACACGTGTGGCTCTTGAGTCAGCTACAGATCACAAGTTATTCACCAACTCGTGGTACAAAATAAGGTCCCATATTCCAAATGAATTGTTTTGAGCCCCCCCCCAGGTCCTCCCCATCCTTTCCACAGCTGCATTCCACTCTGCTCCCAAGATGCAGCTCTCTAAGTAATTTCTGGGGACCTAAAGCAACTCAGGCACCATGCCTGACTCTGTCTTCTCCACTGCTTGCCTTTTGCCTGCAGTCATATGGCTTCCAGCACAGGCCACTCCTGTGGCCGCATGAACCACAGGGTCATGACATCAATGGGTCCTGTTAATACCACTTCTGCGGTCTGGGCTGCAACCACCCTCCTTATTTCTTCTCCCAACTCTTCTTACCTCACACCCTGTGCACTTTCACACATCTATCATAGAACTGCAAAATGTATCATGTCATACATTCTGTTCCCTTTGCCCGGAAAGTCCTTTCTTCTCTGTACCTCCCTTGTCCACATGGGCAGCCATTTAAATCTCAGCTAAACTGTAACCTTTGCCATCACGTTAACCCTGAGGTGACTCATACGGAAAAGAATCTGCCTGTGATGCAGGAGACCCAGGTTCAATCCCTGGGTTGGGAAGATCCCCTGGAGAAGGAAATGGCAACGCACTCCAGTATTCTTGTCTAGGAAATCCCATGGACAGAGGAGCCTGGTGGGTTACAGTCTGTGGGGTCACAAAGAGTCAGACACAACTGAGTGATTAACATGTTCTTTCTTCCCATCACGTTAACTCTAATGCCCAGAATCAGCCATACACCCTCCTTTCTCTGATCCCAGCAGGTACTTCCTGTATAACATGGGTCACACTGGATTATAACTGTTTTCTTTCACCTTTTTGTTTTCTTTAAATAGATCATGAGATCCTTGAGGGCACCAAATGAAGCACAGCTTCATAGGAATCTAAGATCAGCTAGACAAACCCATTTATAGAGATTTTACCAGCTCACCAACAACCAAGCTCTTTGTTCATTAGTTTTGTTTTTTTCAGGGTTTTCGTGGTCCTTAATTAGAACGAGCTTTATATCATGATTTAGAATTCGACCTTGATTCAGTCCAAATCACATTCTAAAAAAATCTGCTTGAAGTATTAGTGTATTTGAGAAAAGCGGAGAGGGTAGGGCGATGGATAGTTAAGGTTAGTTGCATGGAGGATAAGAGAGGTAGGTAAAATTAACTTACCTACTAAAATGTTGCAGAAAATTTGAAAAACTAAGCTGTCACAAAAAAAAAAAAAGAGAGAGAGAGAGCAAAAACCCTGCACATTGCTATTCAGCATAATTTTGCTTAGAAAATAGCATTATTTCTGCTTGATTTGATTTCGCATGGTTAGGTTTGGAGCAAACGTTATTTGTTATATACACAGCTAAGCTTATGAAATTATCCACGAATGTTCTAGTGTAGTACATACAGCCAACAACACGGTTGCTTGTTGCATCAATTTGGAAAAGAGAGAAAAAAATTAGCCATGTAATAGTTAATTCAATTTATAAAATTAAATGTGTATTGAAAATATGCCTGGTAAATATTATGCCATCTGCACATGCTCAAACAGCGAGCCTGGTTAATATTTTATAGTTTATCTGATAAAGTTAACAAAAGAATTTAGTCAGAGTGGAGACATACACTGAATATTTCATCACCTACTTAATTGCAGAATACAGACAAGACATTTTTTTCCCTTTGGGAAAAATAAATGTTAAAAGTTATTACAGATGGAATCAGTTTGGCAATTAGGTTGAAATCCAACTGAAACCAAGCAGAAATTGACGGCTGCAAACATCACAATACCAAAGTATTTTCAGCCAACTTCATCAATTTACATGATGAAACAGAGACATGGATAGCAAAGCTGCATTACTCGGCTAGCAGAGGTTATATTAACACAGAAGAAAAACTGGCTTTGTGCCTTTTTCCCCCCAATAGTTAATTCACAGTCATCAAGAGCTGTCATTCTTATGCACAGCAGACAATATGATATACCTAAGGCTTTTCATTCTGACTTCTGATTTAAAGGTCTTCAGCTTGTGCTGTGGACCTTAACCTTGAAGCCAAGTGCAAATTAGCTTTAAATCAATGAAGCTGATTAAAGCTCCTTTGTGGTGGCGCCCTTAATAGAAGAAGGGGAGGGAAGGAACCACTTGAAAACAGCAAAAGATTGGCCTCTCTTAACTTGGAACATATGTAATGCTTTTCAGCTCTCCTCTACCCTGACAGAACCATGAATGGTTTTAAGGCTATTTACCTGCTAAGAGAATGGAACCAAGTTTTCCAATTCAGTGGAAGAGGCCAAGTGAGAATCAAAGGTATTTCTTCACGAGCACTAGAATATAAAAGGTTATTTTAAAAAGAAGTAAAGAGGGGAACATCAAAACCTCTCCCAGCAGAGACCAAGAGAATCAAGTTTCCCTCATGTGAAAAAAAATTCTTATATTTTAAGTACTTTGGGTTTCTGCTTATATTTGTTTGGTTTTGCATTTTAAAATACACCATTTCTCAGAAACAAGAGGTAGTTGCCAACTTCAGACTATCTAAAGAAAAAAGTTTTTCCTCACTCACAAATGAATAGATCTCCCAAAAATACGCTTAAAAAGTTCTTTGCTTTGGTGTGCGTGCGTGCGTGCTCAGTCATGCCTGACTCTGCGACCCCATGGACTGTAGCCTACCAGGCTCCTCTGTCCATGGAATTTTCTTCACAAGAATACTGTAGTGGGTTGCCATTTCTTCCTCCAGGGAATCTTCCCAACCCGGGATCAAACCCACGTCTCTTTGGAACTGGCCAGAATAAACTCCCATCAACTGACAATACCATTTATTAGTCTACACTCTACCACCAGCACCACCCACCCATTACCACAGAAACTTAGCCCAAGGGATTTACCAATTCTTCCCAGTTTAATGCTGCAATTCAACCTACCCTTCATGGGAATACCATCCTACCATAATAGTGACCTTCTTGACCATGTCCAATATGTGCATGAATTCTTATCCTTGCATTTCAGTTTTAATGAGTTTGAAGTTATGGAAAAGAAATTTTTGCCAAGAGTGTCAGGGTAAATAAAGCAAATACAAAAGGGCCTACTTCCTGCATTCATGGATATAAAGTGCTTTCAACAGTGCTTGTCCTATCTTTAAAGGATTTTAAATTCTAAAGGGGCAGAAAATAAAATAATAGTGTAATGTTATTTTTTTTAAAAGGCATTCAACTATCTTCATATCCTAAAAATAGCTGTTGTTTTGTTATCTGATGTTTTTCACCACTTTGAGGAGGGATTCCTTTCTCCATGGAATGATTAGTCATCTGAAAAACTGGGATGGCTTCAGAGGAAAAGTCACTTTGAAAACCAAAACACAAATAAAAGGGAGTAGCAAGCCCCCTAAAAACAAAAATCATCCATTTCAAGATTTTGCTTAAAACTGGCTAACCCAGGGTTGTTCTAAAGACCTAGCACTAGAATAGGCAAAGCCACAGATTCAAAGAGGACTTAAAATAAAGCATCTTTTGTAGTTTCAATGAAAAAGTAGCACCCAAAGAGCTCCACTAAACAAGCTCAACTTTCTCCTGCTACTTTTCAAAACATGAGGATGAAAGATCTGTCTTCTCCCATTTACTTCTGGCGCTCAGTTTTGCAGCCACAGAACTGGAAGAAGAATGCAGTTCTGGAATTGCCAGCAGGGGACCAGGGCCTATGGCAGAGGGATGAAGACAAACACCCTCCATCCAGCCACTGTCACCCTCATTGCTAGCATTCCTCCTTCAAGGTCATATTGCTCCCTAAAGTCAGAGCCCTCCTACCTGACCAAGGGCACACAGAGGATCAGCATCTTTCTAAGGACCAGCTGTGTTTCCTTCCAAATGAAGGTGCCAACAAGTTTTCAGAATTTTTTAAAGTTCTTTATGCATCCCAGAAAGCAAAGAGAAACCTGTTTGAGCCTTGAACTCCTGGAAAGCAACTAGGCTAGTCTTCTACAGACTGAGACAGAGTTCAACAATTGGTTAAGCAATTACTTATTAGTCAGCTGCACAGGCTGAATGGGGTCATCAGTCAACCTAAGCTTCTCGTGTCAGCAAGACCTCCCTAACATCAGCCCCAGACACAGAGTATCCCTCATGCCTCCAGCACCCTGACACTGACAAATAAGACAAATAGGAAGTATGTTCAGCCCCCTTTCCCTTAGTGTCTTGAAAATCCCTGTGTGTTGCCACCAAGTAGTTTCTGAGAATGTGCGTGTGTGTAGACACATGTTTGTATATGTGTATGTGCTGATGTCTAATTCTATGCAGATATATATAGGGATAGAAACCAGGACATTCCCTACATTGCGAAGACTCATATACACCCCCCAGCACTGTAACCCTATGTGACACGCCCTGCTGCCCACACCAGAGGATACACACTGTCCAGAGAAGCCAGACTGAATCATGGTCCAGGAAGCACCGTTTCAAGTTATCTTTAAGTTCACAATCAACAAAGCTTATGTTAGCAGCTTGGAGGAGGACGCTCTTCTGAGTCTATTTCCCATCTCCTTACACAATCTACACCCCTGTAACTCACCACCCTCTACAACCCATATGTAATTCTGTATCTCCCAATGTCTGTAATTCACTCAATCCAGGACTTGTATTTCCATAGAGGTTTCAAGGGTGATTGAATTGATGTCAAAATGCCCATGAACCCCCCCAGATCTTGCCTCCCTCGTCTGTGGCCCACATCTTCCCCTCCACATTTCTACTGTGAAAGTTCAAGTGTGTCCATCGGCAGTCAGCTTCTGACTTCGAAAAATCTTGAGGAAGCCAGGATAAACTCCAGCCTGATACCAGTGGCAGGCCGCCTGTCTCCTCTCCACAGTAAGACGGGGTCACAACTGACAAAGGTCCCCATCCGAGGAGGCAGCCTTCTGAGAGGAGCAGCAGGACCACGGGCAGCTGCGGACTTTGTGGTCACATTCTACCATTTGGCAAAGGTGTGGACTGCTCTTGACAGCCACCGTCAGATTAAATCGCATTTTACTCCCTAGTGACACTGAAGAATTCTATCTATTCACTGAATAACAGCTCTACAAATCCCCTATGTGCCATCAATCCACTCGTAAGGCTATTTAGTTTGTGCTCTTGTTTCTATAATTCTTCTGGAACAAGGGGGCTATTTTTAAAGTTTGTTTATTTATTTATATTTGGCTGCACTGGGTCTTCGTTGCTGCGTGCGGATGTTCTCTGGTTATGGCAAGTAGGGGCTCCTCTATTGGTGGTGTGCAGGCGTCTCACTGCGGCGGTATATCTGGTTTCTGTGTTGGCATTCATGACCATCGAAACCGTGACCATTCCAACACTTTCTAAATATCTTTCAAATATTTAAAATAAGTTCAAATCAGCTACACGTGTCAAGGTTGTTTATGAGATCAAACACAGCACACATGAGGAAAAATAAAATGACTTACTTCCCAGCCTACATAAAACACAGAGGAATCTCAAAATATAAAGAGGAGCATAATTGCTTGCTCCTGATTTGGGAGATGATTATTTGTTCTCTTCTCACTCCATCCCAGTCCCGATTCAAAATAGCATTTAAAATAAAGCAAACCACACTGAAAGTATAATAGAGTGTGGATAGTGTTTTTTTTACCCTTAGATTCTTCAAAGTATAGGCCAGGCTGATCACCTGTTTCCCTTCCTTTTTAAAATTTTTAATTGGGAGGATAATGGCTTTACAATGTTGTGTTGGTTTCTGCCATACAGAAACGTGAACCGCCCATAAGTATACATATGTCCCCTCCCTTGAACCTCCCTCCCACCCCGCACCTATCTCATCCCTCTAGGTTGTCACAGAGCACCAGATCGAGCTCCCTGTGTCATACAGCAACTTCCAACAAGCTCTCTATTTTACATAGGGTAATATATATCTTTCAATGCTACTCTCTCAATTCATCCCACCCTCTCCTTCCCCCGCTGCTGCATCCACAAGTCTGCTCTCTATGTCTGCATCTCTATTCCTGCCTTGCAAATAGGTCCATCGGTGCCATTTTTCTAGATTCCATATACATTGTCTCACTTTCTCAATCATGTAAAGAAATTTTAAGAATTTGACCAAAAACCTAAATCTACTCTGTGGCAATTAGACAGTTATAACAAGAAAAAGTATCATAGTTGTGAACAGGGGAACACAAAGGAAAATGTTTATTATTAAAAAAAAAAAAGACTGGAGAAATATTTAGGAACTGTATAATCAATTTTAAAGCTGAGAAAAATTAAATATGGGGTTTATTCCTCCTTGGATTGTGAACAACCTCTATAAAAAGTATCCTAAAAGCTCCCTTTATTTTAAAATGGACATTCTTGGGACTCAAACACAAGTCAATTGATGAAGAAATTGGATGCTGACAATATGAAAAAGGTGAAAAAAAATTAACCTTTCTTTGGTAGAAAGTTCCATCCCATGGAGGAAAAATAAAAGTGTTTGGAGGAGGGGAAGAGGAAAAAAAGGCCCCAGTGAGTTTAATAATTGCTGAGAAATCTAAAAGGGTGATAATATAAATCACAAGAGAAGTGCAATAGGGCAGCTATTCGAAATTTGTTTTTCACACATCTAGTGCAAAAACAACGGCTCTCGCAGGAAAGGTCAATCCACCCACACGTTCATCTCCAATCAAGCAGCATTTTGAGAATCCAAATGTGATTGCTAATCTCTCACATGCCAAGATGAAGGGGTTTTCATTTCAATCTATCTATTACTACCAGCATTTTACATTCATTATGGTCAGGGGTTGAATCGCAGACTAGGTGTTTGGCTGGTACAGAATTCCAGCACTTCCCTCATCGCACTAGAATAGAATTAACATATTAACACGCACATGTGTACACACACAAAACTATGCTAGAGCAGCATGAAGCATCTGACTTTCTCTTGCCCAAGTAATCAGATTCACACTTAAGGCTTCCTTTGCAACCTGACTTCACTCCCTTGAAACCCTTGCTGGGGTCCTCTCAGATGTCATAGCTTGCTGCATGTGCCATAACAAGGCAGAGTATTAGCAAGAAGCAAGAGGCAATTAGCAGAGGCCATCCTTGCTTTGGCAACTTTAAGTCAGACCCTGAAACTTTCTTTACATGTGGCTGTGCCTTAATTTCCTCTCTACAAATAGTTCGAGCACTTTATTTCAAATGATCAAACATAGTGTTGTTGTTGTTTATCGCTAAGTCATGTCAGACTCTTCTGCAACCCCATGGACCATAGCCCATCAGGCTCCTCTGTCTAGGGGATTACCCAGGCATGAATACTGGAGTGGTTTGCCATTTCCGCCTCCAAGGCATCTTCCTGACCCAGAGATCAAACCTGTGTCTCCTGCATTCCAGGCAGATTCTTTACCACTTGAGCCACCGAAGCACCATCAAATATAATATGAAGAGAAAAAATGCATAAAACCAATGTACACTTTAATGAACCCTTGAATAATGACATAACCCACACTCATGGCAAGAAATAACAGACCAGACATGGATGGACCTAGACTCTGTCACACAGAGTGAAGTAAGTCAGAAAGAGAAAGGCAAATATCATATATTAACGCACATATGTACGTGGAATCTAGAAAACAATGGTTCAGATGAACCTATTTGCAGGGCAGGAAGAGAGACACAGAAATAAGATAGAGAGAGAATGGATGTATGGACACGGAGGGTGAGGGGGATGAACTGGGAGACTGGGATTGATAAATGTGCACTGCCACGTGTAAAACAGCTAGCTAGTGGGAACCTGCTGTATGACACAAGGAACCCTGCTTGGTGCTCTGTGATGACCTAGATGGTGGAATGGGGGGGGGGGTCCAAGAGGGAGAGGATTTATGTATAATATAGCTCATCTCACTTCATTAAATGGCACAAACTAAAACAACATTGTAAAGCAACCATGCGTGTGCACTAAGTCATTTCAGTCGTGTCCTACTCTTAAGCGTCTGCCTGCAATGTGGGAGACCTGGGTTCAATCCCTGGGTTGGGAAGATCCTCTGGAGAAGGAAATGGCAACCCACTCCAGCACTTTTGCCTCGAAAACTCCATGGACGGAGGAGCCTGGTAGGCTACACTCCACAGGATCGCAAAGTGTCAGACACAGCTGAGCAACTTCACTGTTCTTTGTGACCCTATGGACTGTAGCCTGCCAGGCCCCTCTGTCCACAGGATTCTCCAGGCAAGAATACTGGAGTGGTTGCCATGCCCTCCTCCAGGGGATCTTCCTGACTCAGGGATTGAACCCGTGTCTCCTGCGTTGCAGGTGGATTCTTTACCCATTTAGTCACCTGGGAAGCCCTTATTATGCATACCAAAAATGTGGTTGAATTATGCTTAATTTTTATTGATGAAATTCAAAGAACATATCCCATCAGGTCTGGCTTTGTTTTGCTTGATATTATGTACCTTTAAGATTGAGTCACACTCTTCCATGTATGTGCAGTTTGCGCTGTGCTAAGTTGCTTCAGTCGTGTCCAACTCTTTGCAACCACAAGGACTGTAACATGCCATGCTCCTTTGTTCATAGGACTTCCCAGGCAAGAATACTGGAGTGGGTTGCCATTTCCTCCTCCAGGGGATCTTCCTGACCCAGGAACTGAACCCGTGTCTCTTAGGTCTCCAGCATTGGCACTTATTTTTTATTGTTGCATGCTTGCTAAGTTGCTTCAGTCGTGTCTGACTCTTTGTGACCCCATGGACTGTAGCCCACCAGGCTCCTCTGTCCATGGGAATTCTCCAGGCAACAATACTGGAGTGGGTTGCCACTTCCTTTCCCAGGGGACCTTCCCAATCCAGGGATCAAACCCTTGTCTCTTAAGTCTCCCTCATTGGTAGGCAGGTTCTTTACAACTAGTGCCAACTGGGAAGTGCTACTACTGTTGCATACTACATTCCAATGCACAAATATGTCACAGTTGACTTATTCACTTGAATTTTGATGGGCATTTAGGATATGTGAAAGTGAAAGTTGTTAAGTCGTGTCCAACTCTTTGCGACCCCAAGGACTATACAGTCCATGGAATTCTGCAGACCAGAATACTGGAGTGGGTCGCCTTTCCCTTCTCTAGGGGATCTTCCCAAGCCAAGGATTGAACTCAGGTCTCCCACATTGCAGGCGGATTCTTTACCAGCTGAGCCACAAGGGAAGCCCATTTGGGATATAAATATATGTATAAAGCCCATTACAGTGCAGCTTTGAAAAGCGTTTGCCATATTCTGGTATACATAAACAGAAACTTGTGGAGGATATACACATAAGCATGGAATTATTGGATCATACTGCATATGTATGTTTAGTTTCACTAGACACGGGCAAAAATTTTCCAAAGTTTCCATCCCACCAACAATGCCTAAGAGTCCTTGTTCTTTTACATTTCCAACAACACTTAGGTGTTTTGGGTTTGGGGTTTTTTTTGTAGGTCTGGTTGGCATTCGTTTCCTTTTTAAATAGAATAGTTGGAAAGAGAAGCCCTCCTTGGGCTTTTTGAACCTCTTACAATTTCATACTCACTGACTCATTCTAAAGGTCATCAAAACTCTATCTTGTCAGTGTGCACTATTAGAGAGTCCCTTAATTTAGAATTTATTGAGGTGATAATCTATTAGTTATCATTCCTAAAGGAGCTATTACACTTTTTAAAATCTGGACAAAAGTCTTGAGAAAAGAGACTAAATCTATCAAAGACCTAGTAGGCAGCAGACCTATATCAAAGATGGAGAAGAACAAGCAGTTCTGTGCTATCCATGAATCAAATAAATAAACACCAGATTCGGTAGGGGAAAAAAATCAGATCTTATTAATGTGGCTGAGAAAGTTAATCACAAAGAAAAATCACTCTGAGAAAAGCGGTGTGGGAACATGGGAATTAAATAAAGAAAAAACCTCCTCTTCCTTCATTTCTGTCTCCTCCCACACACACACAGATACACACACATACACACAATTATTTCACTCACCACCTCCAGCACTAATTAGTGAGTGACTTCCTTTCCCTGGAAATGCTGACAAGTTCCAGCTGAACACATTTTTAAAGAAAAGAAAACTGAAAATTATTTGAATTTGAGTTAATATTTTTTTAAGAATCTATTTCTCTTGTGGCCGAGTTCTATATGTACAGAGCTAAACCCCAAATGGGCATTATCTCCACAAGGGATGGACAGGGCTCTGTATGAAGACCCCAAATATGTTTCCTAAACAACTCTTTTGTTTTCTATTTATAAAAATGACAAGAACTAAAATTTTTATATAAAGGCATAGAAACTTAACATAGTCAATAGATATCTCTTCATCCTTGATGGAGCATTTGCTTTTCAGGCTTTCAGAATCAAGACTACGGCTTTCCTTATCTAGATCTATTTAGACATCAAAAATAATAAAAAATTCAATTTATCCCTTATTTTGGAGATTATTTACAATGGTGTATTTCATCTCTCTGGCAAGATTCTACAACGTGTAAGTTAGATCAATAGTAAACTGGCAGATGGAATATGAATTTATTGCCTTTCTGACATGAACTCATTTGCAAACACAAGTAAGGGATTTTAGGTAATATTACTAGGAAATGGACCAGTGGTTCACAATTACCATATCTATCTGGGGGAGCTCTTTAAAACACACATTTTAAAATGCACATATCCTAAAAATTCTGATTCAACAGCACTGGAGTATCATATTTATTTTTCAAAATTACTCTAGTGACTGTGAAACCTAGACAATGTTAAAAACCAGTGAAATAAGGAGGAAGAAGAAAGATGGAAAAATCAAATGCCAAGGACCAATCTCTTAAGTTTGAGGCTCTCTAAAGTTTATTAACACTGGAGTTAGTATTTCAAATTTATGGTATGAGATGCTCATAAACTCCTCCCACTTTCTCCTTTCCCATCCCAGCCACTATAATAGAGAAATACGACCACAAGCTTGTCAGTCTGAACCCTATTTCTCTTGAGAAGGGCTATATTTCAGTTGAATTCACTTTCCCCCTTTCCACAATACACAGGACTTTATTTCTGGGGGTTTATTAAATGCATTCCACAATGTTCCGGTTTATGACAACTTTGTTCTACATACTCCCATCATATCCAAACTTTTGCTTTTTCAAATATGAAACAACTGAGGAATGAAACTGATCCAACGTTACTTTTTCAAAAGCCATAATAATTTTGATATATCTCTTTCTTTGAAGAAAAATATTATTGTGTACTCTATTAAAAATGGGACATGTCACAAAAGAAACAAACAAGCCTTGAGTAAAAGCCTGTATAGTTTAGCAGTCTTGCAAACTATCAAAATTTTACTGAGATAATATATACTAAGTGAAGTAAAACCATAATCCTAGTTATACCTAACCATATACCGACCAGGTTCCAACCCAGGCTGAAAACAAGGAGTCTGTTCAATCAATCCTGCCTATACTAACCCCAGGCTACTCACTCTAAGAAAGACATTTCCAGCACTAAACACACAACAGCAAGGCGGTAGGGGGGTGGGGGGTGGGGGGTGGAATGCCAGTAAATCAAGCTATAAAATAATTCACTAATTTTGTATTTTACCTCTTCAAATAATAAATATTTTGCCTTTTCAACCAAATGGCATGGTTTCTATTAAAGTAGCACAAGCTAAAATATGGTCATTTTAAAAGACTATAAAAAAACAAAGCATCAAATGATCGCATATAACCAAACTAGAATTTTATGATCAATTCTATAAAAATAATAATTAATCTCCTGAATTCTAAGTAGCAGACACTTTGCAGAATAGGAAATGACAAGAAACTCATTGATAACAGATCATTAAAGAGCAATATGCTGTTCTTGAGTAATAACAAAATGTTGTTTCCTTCTCACTAAAAGCCACAAAACTATTAGCTAAAGCATTATTTGAATGGCCTATTAAAGCCAAGGAACTAATAAAAAAAATGAGGTTATTACTTTCAATGATTAAAAATCGCCACCCATTATAAATATATCCAGTAATCTGAAATTGCCTAGAAGGAAATCGGATGTAGATACCATTTTCCTGGATGAAAGCTGATTTCTTTTCCTTTACTAAGTACTTTCTCTTTTGTAAGCAATCTCTCTGTCTTTTCTTCCTCCGATAGGGAAATAAACACCAACATTACAAACCAGTGCAGTGATGGCCAGTGTGTGTTACTCAGTCGTGTCTGACTCTTTGAGACCCCATGGACTATAGCCTGCCACATTCCTCTGTCCATGAAATTCTCCAGGCAAGAATACTGCAGTCAGTTGCCATTCCCTTCTCCAGGGGATCTTGCCAACCCAGAGATAGAACCCGGGTCTCCCACATTGTGGACAGATTCTTTATCGTCTGAGCCATTACCTTCAGAGTAAATAATGTCAGTTTTAAAAAAACAAAACATTCAAGTTTTCCAGGTAAAGTCATTCTCATTCCTTCCCCACATTAAACATACAAAAGCTAAGCCATTATAAGTGAAATAAGATTTAAAAAAACACTCACGATAAAATTTGATTCTCAGAATTAGAATATGGACTTCTTTTTCCCCAACCAGGTAAGAGTGCTAAGGGTTCTGTTCTCCTTGTGGCCAGCAAACTAGGAAAAGTTTAATTTTTTTCACCTACATTTGAGATTCTCAAGGGCCTTCTCTATAACCCTTGAAAGCAAACTTGTCATAGCTAGTTATACACCTGAATGGAAATAATAGTAATAAGTTTAGAAAATAGAGCCTCTTCAAATTATTATAAAATGTATTTGTCATCATTTGTCATCATGATTGTATAAACTAGTAGCTAAGAGCTAGTGAATTTCTCTGATCTTAAATTCAAGTCTTAACATTGACTTTTCACTTTGTGACTATTTCTTTAAAACAAAAAAACCGTGTGAGAGTATGGTGTGGCAGAACGAAATATCACAAGAACTATTCCAGGTACAAAAGTAAAATATGTATTTTACATATTTAAATATGTAATTGAGTTTCAAAAACAAACAAAAAGATGGGATAGCTATCCCTAAAGCCTGAAAATATCCAGAAATCTTGAAGCAAAAAATAATAAAACAATACCTTATATGATATGATGGTATATAACACAATCCAAGTGAATCTACAGTAAATTATCAAATTTAGTAAGACATGTCAGCAAAGTTGCTAGATGTAGTTGTGACATAAAAGTCAAAACTCATTTATGTACAATAATGACAAATAAAACATTTAACTAATTTCAAACATACCATTTGTAATAGCACCAAATATTAACTATTTAGAACAAAAGTCATGAAAACCTGTGAGAGAAAATGATCAACTTTCATTTGAAGACATAAGGAAGATGTAAATAAATAGAGAACTTATCGTTTTCATGTCTTGGAAAATTCAATATTGAAATACTGGGACAATGTCAATTCTTCCCAGACTGAGCAAGAGTTGGGGCAATTTCAACCAAAATTCAGAAGAGACTTTATGTGGAAATTAACATGCTAATTCTAAGATGTGTATGAAAGAGCAAGAGATCAAGAAGAGTCAAAACACACCTGAAGAAGTCAAGGGAAAGTTTGTCCTCACCAAATAGACTACAAAGCCGTTTTTAATTAAGATGGCATAGAATTAGGGCGAAAAGTGAAAGTGAATGTCGCTCAGTCGTGTCTGACTCTTTGCTACTCCATGGACTCTGGTCCATGGAATTCTCCAGGCCAGAATACTGGAGTGGGTAGCCTTTCCCTTCTCCAGGGGATCTCCCCAACCCAGGGATCAGACCCAGGTCTCCCACATTGCAGGCGGATTCTTTACCAGCTGAGCCACCAGGGAAGCCTAAGAATACTGGAGTGGATAGCCTATCCCTTCTCCAGGGGATCTTCTCGACCCAGGAATCGAACCAGGGTCTCCTGCATTGCAGGCGGATTCTTTACCAACTGAGCTATCAAGGAATTAGGGTAGATAGAGTCAAATAAACTAACAGAACACAAATGAGAACCATAAAACAGACCCAGGTAAATACGGACACTGAAACTACAATAGAGGTGGCATCGCACACCAATAGGAATGAGGGGACTATTTAAACATGCTGGGATAAGCAGCTGCCCCTTCAGGAAAAAAATGGACTTGGAACTCTTCTTCACGCCTCATGAAAAAACAATTACAGACTGACTGAGGACTTAGCACTTTTAGAAAAAGGATGTGATATAATGTTTCTTATAAAAATTTTTATTTTTAATTGGAGGATAATTGCTTTACAATGTTGTGTTGGTTTCTGAAGATGCATTCGTAAACAGAACATAAAGAGTGAAAACATAAAAGAAAATGACCGATAAGTCCTCTAAAGCTCAGAACATTTCTGTGGATCAAAAAATATCTAATAGAGGATGAAAGTGCCAGCCACAAAGTGAGAATGATTTTGCAATAGCATATAATCATCACAAGATAAGTATGAGAATGTTTCTAATAATTTCAAATTTTAACTAATTATTCATTTCATTATTTTTTAAAAAAGGAAGAGTATTTTATATGTGACAAAAAAAGACAAAATGGACAAAAAAAGAGAGGAACAGACAATATATAAAAAAATATCAGCTATATTAAAATAATCAAGGAGAGGAAATTAAAAACCAAAACGAGGTAAAATTCTGGCAATAGAGTAGTGGTAGGAAGGGTAAAGAGCAACGGGAACTCTTCTACAGTGTAGTCAGAGTATATAGTTTTCAGAAAGCAATTTTGGCATTAGCTGCAAAGCTGGAGAGCTACATAGCCTTTAATTAACAATTCTACTGTGCAAATACATGAAATCAGTCTCGAGATTACTATTTTGTTCATAACATCATAGCCAGAATAGAAATTAATAATGCATCACAAAAGGAATATGCCTTTGAGATAACCTGGCACCTTTGTAGCAGGAAACAGGCACAATAATGAAATAGCATTATTTATAATAGCAAAAATAAACGGAAGCAACATACATGTCCACCAGCAGGAGAACTGGTAAATAAGACGAACACACAACTAAATAAATGCATTCAAGCCTTACCGTTCTTGTCTAACGGAGTATCCTTGTTCTAGAAGCTTCTGCTCTGGGTAATTCTCCCTTTCCCTCTGGAGAATGAAATCTGTTATTTCTGGCTATCTGCCCTCTACACTGTATTTATATATAATTGACCGATTGGACTCAAGCCGTGGTTTTATTTCCAAAGTAGTAAATACCTGAGAGCCTTATTTATTCTGTCGTTTTCCACTTCCGTTCTCACCTCACAAAACAGAGACACACACCCGTTTCTTGTCACGTTCTTCACTTCATCTCCAAAATAGTCAAGTCTCTTAAAATACCTATGAAACTGTCCACTGCCTCTCTGTGACAACAGCTTAATGCCCTAAAAACCCTGACGATGTTTAGGACCAAGAAAAACGGTTTTTTAACACCTGAACAAGAACAGACAGAGGGTGATTAAGATACAAATTTTACATGCTTGCTTATTTTATTTCTAATCATATTCTTAGTAAACAATGTTAATATTTAATAGGAATGACTTTGTCACTCAGTATATTTGCCCAGTAAAAACCAGGGCCCCTAGCATTTTATTGGCACTAAAGCAGTCAGCTGTGACACAGGATAACAGCGAGGGTAAAGAAATTCTGCTCTGTTTCTAAATTAAATGTCTCCTCAATGACTTGAATGTTCAGGTAGAAATAGCAGTTGCTCAAAGAAATTGGCTCCTTTACAATGAAAAACGATCAACAGAGCATTTCCCACAAATCCAAGGAGACTGGAACATATGTAGAGGAGACCACAATAATTTTATAAGGTGTTGACAATATTACCATAATAGAGTCACCTGTTTAAACCAATACTGACCCTCATGCATGTATATTTATCATGTGGTTTCAATAACCCAAAGCAGATGCTATACACGTAATCCAGCAAGAACTGTAAGGATCACTCATACCTCTTGCTTGTAGATGAGAGAATGTAAAATGAGTTACTCAGCAAGGTCTGTTTCAACAGCATCACCTTTATCCTCCACACCCAGTCACAAAACTGGTTACTGGTGAAGCTCTTTTGTCAGTGTGGTCCAGTGTGTTATGGTGCCTAGTAAACAAAATATCAGTTTTAAGTGTTTGTTTATCTCACAAAATGATTTACATATCATTTATTGAGCTATATTTTTTTTTCCTTTTTTGTTTTTGGCTGTGCCATGTGACATGAATATTCATTGGAAGGACTGATGCTGAAGCTGAAACTCCAATACTTTGGCCTCCTGATGCAAAGAATTGACTCATTAGAAAAGACCCTGATTCTGGGAAAGATTGAAAGCAAGAGAAGGAGACAACAGAGGATGAGATGGCTGGATGGCATCACCAAGTCAATGGACTTGAGTTTGAGTAAACTCTGGGAGTTGGTGATGGACAGGGAGGCCTGGCATGCTGCAGCCCATGGGGTCGCAAAGTTGGACACGTCTGAGCAACTGAACTGATGTGACATGTAGGATCTTAATTCCTCAACCAGGGTTGAACCCACAGTGGAAGCACGCAGTATTAACCTGTGGAAGTCCCCACTGAGCTATATACATTAATGCACATAAAAATACGACTTGAGAAAAATTTCTCCAGTAATTTAAATTTGCTACTTGTCTCTCAACTAGCATGACATGTGTCCATGGACAAGTGACTTTATTTAAAAGATATATTTAGGAAATGGCAACCCACTCCAGTATTCTTGACTAGGAAATCCCATGGACAGAGGAGCCTGGCAGGCTACAGTTCATGGAGTTGCAAAGAGTCAGACACGACTGAGTGACTAAACAATAACTATATATTTTAGTAGCATATAAATAGACCCTAACTTCAGGTCAAGCCATATAATGACACATCATTGTTGTCATTAAAATCATTTGCTTTTATGTTTCTATTTCTGTGTGGCCCCATACTAGGTACTATGAAAAATCAGAATTTTGCAAATCCTCGTAGGATATGCAATTTAAAATAAAATGGAAATGCACGTATTGAAGACACTAAGGGCAAACATAGACACTAAACATAAGGATGTAAGTATGTTTGATTACATCAAATGGAATGAGAGGAGGTTTTAAGGTTTCTTTTTAAGACAGTTAAGGTTTCATGAACATCTCAATCTTTCTGTCTTGAAGGCTTATTTCAGCACTTGGGTTTGAAAAGCGGTTTTAGTAAGGAGAAGGAGCCTGTAGTCCAGGGTTTCAGAGAAAGAAAACGCTCCAGAAGAGACTATATCATGGGGTAATTCATAAAAGGGGCATGATTACTAAGATGGCCAGTTCTATGCAGTAGATCTCCATGTATCTGAATATTTGAAAACAAATGTATTTCATTAACATACCACCATCTGCTGAGAACCCATTCATCTGGTTTGTTGTTGTTCAGTAGCTAAGTTGCATACAACTCTTTGTGACTCCATGGACTGCAGCATGTCCTGTCCCTCACCTTCTCCCAGATTTTGCCCAAGTTCATGTTCATTGAATCGGTGATGCCATCCAAGCATCTCATCCTCTGCCACCCTCTTCTCCTTCTGCCTTCAATTTTTCCCACCATCAGGGTCTTTTCCAATGAGTCAGCTGTTCGCATCAGGTGGCCAAAGGACTGGAGCTTCAGATTCAGCATAAGTCCTTCCCATGAGCATTCAGGGTTTACTTACCTTAGCTACCAAATAGTGTTTTTCTAACACACATCTCTTACTCAGGAAGACTTCACTTTGAGCTCCTAAATAGGCCAAATCAATAATCTGGTAATACTAAATTACCAGTTTAGCACTCCACAAAATGTTAATGGGCTTCCATGCTGGCTCTGATGGTAAAAGAATCTGCCTGCAATGCAGGAGACCTGGGTTTGATCCCAAGGTTGGGAAAAATCCCCTGGAAAAGGAAATAGCAAACCACTCCAGTATTCTTCCCTGCAGAATTTCATGGACAGAGGAGGCTGGTGGGCTACAGTACATGGGGTCGCAAAGAGTTGGACAAGACTGAGCAACTAACACAATAATCTTTAGAAATCTATATTAGAAAAATGTTTACATTTAAGAATGGTTCCCCAGGCTTACTTAATTCTCAGTAGCAATCAGTAGCTATTCTTTTTCTCTAAGCTATTTTTGCAAAGAGGAAACTCTTATCATATTAGGTTCTCTCAAAATGATACAGTTCTGATTCTTTACAGCTAGTGGTTCTCCAAAGTGGGGTGTGGGGAAGAGGACCAGTATCACCTGGCAATTGTGCAAAATGGAAATTCTCAGGCTCCACCCCAGACCTGCTCCATCAGACAGCTGGGGGGTGAGACCCAGCCATCCGGTTTAACAAGACCCTCAGGTGATTCTGGTACACACTCAAGTTGAAGACTACTGCTTTGCACCTGTCTGATAATAACACCATTCACGTTTGCCCTGGTCCCACTGTCAGGAAAGGTATTTCAGTTCATCTGTGCAAACAATATGAGAAAAACAAAATATCTTTGTCACTTTATCTTCACATCGAAAATGACATATTTACGTTGGTCAATAAACACTCCCCAAATGGATTAATATTCTTAAATACTCCATACTCATGAAGTTTCAGTGTTACAGGAATTGTAGATTGCAGTGTTTACAAGCATGTTCCAATATATTGTCAATGAAGCCAATAGATTTAATAAGCTCCCGAGGGTCTTCATTCTCTCCTGGGCCTCACATTGAGGAGAACACTAATAGGCTGAGATCTCACAGCATGGCATTTAAGAGCTGTCCTTGGTGTGCAGGAGGATGGGTGGTCCCAGGAGGAAGGTCTGGAAAAAGTCTCCTAGAGGGTCTGACAGTTTAAAAAAAAAAGCCTGAGATTTCCTTTTTGCTCATCACCAGGCCTTGACGGTCAACTTTCCTGCTCTCAGCAGAGCTAAGACACTTCCAATGGGCAAGGCCCAGTTCTCACTGTCAAGGTCTGGAAATTAATGGTTTTATAGTGAGGGACTCAGTGGGAAAGACCCTGAGGCTGGGAAAGACTGAGGGCAAGAGGAGAAGGGGGCACCAGAGAATGAGATGGTTAGATAGCACCACTGACTCAATGGACATGAGTTTGAGCAACCTCCGGGAGATAGTGAAGGACAGGGAAACCCGCCGTGCTGCAGTCCATGGGGTGACAAAGAGTCCGATGTGACTTAGCAACTGAACAACAGTGAGGGAATGTCATTCCTTGAAATCTTAGTCTGATAACCTTCAGTGGTAGTTAAAACCACACCACCTTTTTTGAAATACCAAGCCACCTAAACCAAATGGAAAAGAAAATCGACTTCCTCAGCACGTGCACTAAAAGATTATTTTGATGTACCTTAGGCCAAAATCTCACCAAGTCTCTGGACAATTCTCCACCTGCGTTAGCCCCATGCCTGGCCTCCAGGTCCTCCAGGAATGAAGACCTTCCTGCTCGTGACCGACACCAATTACCTCCCACCAAACTTCACGATGAAAAGGAGGGGGAGCGGAATCACTCTTTCAGCAGAGGTCATTTAACAAAAAAAAGATAATAACGTCGAACTCCCTCCAAAATTAGCCTCCACCGTCCTATAAATTGGTTTTCTTTGTGATCTAAAATTGACTCGCAGGGCACCAGTTAGAAAATAGTTGCTGAAAAGCCAGGGCCTCCGTGCTTTCGGATCCTGCTGGCCTTTCATCGTGTAAACAAACGCATCAGATTTAAAGCTTTTCCCATAATTGTTATGCTAACCTTGGAGCGAAACCTCTCCATTTGCATTTGAAGGAGCTAAATATTAGGCAGGAAAGAAAGTGCTCTTTTTGAAAGCCTGAGAAAATGTCCCCGCGCGGGGCTGCCGGGCCATCTGGGGCCGAGGGCTGGGGCGCGCCCCCCGCCCCCTCCCCGGTCCCTGGCAGCGGCGCGGGGAGGAAGGGGCGCCCCAGGGCCGTCACAGGAATGCGGACGGGCCCCCGCCCGGAGCCTCGGGGCGCGGGCGGCCCGGGGACGTGGGAGCCGGGGACACACAACGCGGCCTGGGGTCCTCCCCCTCTTCCCCCAGAGCGCGTCCCCCAGGCCCACTGTTTCCAGGATGCCCCGGCGGAGAGGGGCGTCCCCGCTGCAGGGTGAGGGGCTCTCGGAGGCATGAGGGTGGATGGATGCGGAGGGTGTAGACCTGCGCTGGGAAGGAGAAACTCGCCTCTTGCAAAGCGCTCTGACTCACTTTGAACTTGATCTCCTGGAGCCTCTAGTTTGGCCCGTGGAATCGAGGTTTATAGGGTAAGCACCCTCGTGCAGGCTAACCTTAGAGTAATTAAAAGTAAAAAGGCTGCACCCGTGAGGCCCTTTTAAAAGGAGGGAAGTTTCGAACTTCCCATCTGCCTATTCCTGGGGAATCCAGAAAAGCCTGCAGCCCTCTGCCTTCCAAGGGAACCAAAGCTTGTCCAGGATGAGCTAAGGGAAATCGCTCCCAGAGAGAGGTACAAGAGGGTCTCATACACCAGGAGGACCGAGCTGGAGAGGATAAGATGCTGCTCGATTCCAAGAATATCATTATTTTCTCCTTTTAATCTCATTTTGAATATAATTCAAAGATGCCTTGATTTTTAAATGACTCTGCTGTTGTCAGAATTAGCATTTTTCACCAGTCCTAGGAGACATTCCAGAGGAGAACGGTATTTTTATTTTCCTTTTTTCCCCCAGCTACGTTTTGACAAAGGCTTCTCATGCATCGCTGGGCTGTGTTACAAAGTTAAGGGATTTTTCCCTCTCTCAAAGGAAGATCATTGAGGCTGCAAGTAACCCTGGTAGCTGCTAGGAGATGGAATTCTTTAGGCCAGAACTGCATGTTGCACAAAATAACTGGCGAAAAGAGGAATCCAGGCCAGCACTCGAGTCCTTTAAAGGGGCAAAAGGGATGTAACAGTGACCCAAAGTCTGTATGGGAATAGGAGATGAAGGGTATTGTTTTTCCTGGCCATCAACTAAGTACCAATGTTTGACAAGTCTCTGAAATGCATCAGTTGCCATTTATTTATTAAATGGTCACAATTTTGGTTTTTGGTTTGTTTGTTGAGACTTAAGCCCTTGGTCTCAGATAGATCCCAGCTCCAGATGCAGCTTCTCATTCTTACTACCTTGGTGGCCCTTTTCCTGGTGAGCTTGAGGTTCTTGATGTTTCATACAGAAAGAATTCAGTGAGAGACAAAGTGATAGATAAGGAGTGGATTTTATTTAGAGAGAAACACACCTCACAGACAGAGTTTGAGCCAACTGAGAAGGTGGGAGGCCCTGAAATATGGTGTGGCTAGTTTTTATGGGCTAGGTAATTAAATGGCAACCCACTCCAGTATTTTTTGCCTGGAGAATCCCATGGACAGAGGAGCCTGGTGGGCTACAGTCCATAGGATTGCAAAAAGTCGAACACAACTGAAACAACTTGGCACACACACACACAATTTCATAAGCTAATGAATGGGAGGATTATTCCGATTATTTCAAGGGAAGGGATGGAGATTTCAGTGAGCATATGATGATGCTCCAGGTCCACTGGAAGCTAGATCTTCCAGCATCTTGGTCCTGGTTGGTTCTAACCAGGTTTTGTCATGTTTCATGGCTATGTCATTCTTTTAAAGGTTATGCCCTGCCCCCTTCACTCTTGTTTCAGTCCCAATCAAGTTACTCTGCCTTTCTAAAATCCAGTGTTCCTATCTGCAAAATGGGTGTATTGAAATAAACACAGTGCCTAGCACAGGGTAAGCCCTCTGTAAATCATAGCTGTTACTATGTAGGTTTTGATCATCATTGTAATCACTGCCTTTTCCCTGAAAATGAAGGAACTGAATGGAGGCATTCAAAAATACTTATTCATTGCCAAGTTCTGTTTTAGTGTTGGAGGTAAATAGATGAAAGTTCCTTGTTCTCATGGACTATATGTTCTAGTCTGGGAGATAAACAACAGATCAGAAAAGTATTAAATATGATCATTGTGTAACCAAGCAGAAACCTACGGAGCCTCCCTGGACAGACCTCTCCCCCATATCCTCTGCCGTAGTTCCTCTCTTGGGTACCCAGATAATAGTACCTCATGCGTATTTCCTGAATTTTTCATGTTAAAAACTACCACCAAATGGAAGAAACTGACAACTCGATGATCATGAGCATGTAACCCCTGGACCTACAGGTAGATAATGTTAAACCATACTGGAGTGGGTAGCCATTCCCTTCTCCAGGGGATCTTCCCAACTCAGGGATCAAACCTGGGTCTCCTGCTTACAGGCAGATTCCTTACCATCTGAACCACCAGGAAAGCCCAACTACTAACAACAGCCTCTAGACCTACAGGCAGATAATGTTAACCACCCTTTTACCTCACCATCAACCAATCAGAGAATCGAACACCAACTGATCGCAGGCCCTTCGACCTCCCTCCCTCACCTGATTTTTAAAACTGCTTTGCTAAAACTCTTCCAGAGTTTGGGGTTTGGGGGTTACATGAGCCCACTTTCTTCTTGCATGGTCCTGCAATAAACCTTTCTCTGCTCCAAACTCCGGAATTTAGCCTCACAATGTGCTGGGCACATGAACTTGCATTTGGTAACAATTTCAGAGAGCAGTAGATTCCAAAAAGAAAATAAACCAGAGAATTGGGAAGAAGAGTGATTGAGATAGGTGCTGGGGAAGAAGAGGAGGGCTGGTTCAGATGAGATGCACAGAGCACCTCCCAAAGGAAGTGATGATCACTGGGGTCCGGCAAGCAAAGCAAGCTGGAGGAACATTCGGGGTCTGATTTTAGAGGGTCAGGAGCTCCAAATTCTTTTCAGAGCAATGAGAGATCCCGAGAAAGTTCCAGGCAAGGGAGGAACATAATCTGGTTTATTATTTAGAAAGGTCACTCTGCCTCTTATGTGGCGAATGGACAATGGGAAGTGGTGGAGGAAGACAAAGTAAAAGTGGTCTCCAGCCCTCCTTGCCTCTGGGAGGCTTATATAAAGCCAAGCCCCACCCGTGGGCACGGAGTAGCAACCAGGCATTGTTTTTCGTTGCTTTGTCTTGGTTCTAAATGCCTGGGTGACTCTACTGTATTGTAAGAGTTGAAAAACACTAATTTAGAAGCCATCTCAATTGTTGAGTGAAAAATGGTGTGAAAGAAGTGCAGCTGCTAAGAGGCAGTCACACTCAGGCTGTGTCTTGGCGGTAGAAGCAAATCAACCTGCTAATGGATTAGAAGTGACACAGGTGGGTGGGGAGAGAAAGATAGAAATGAGGAATGAACTTGCAGTTGGTACAGTAGTATAGATGGTGATCATATTTACCAGAACAGCAAAAGTGAAGTCGAAGTAGACAGAGAGATGAAGACTGGAATCAAGAATATTGACCATGTTGTGTATTCAAAGATTATTGGACATCTGTTAGCATAACAATAATCTAATTATTCAGTGGAGACATCTAGCAGGCAGTTGACTGAGAGACAGGAAGACAAAACTCTAAATGTCATCTGTATCAATGTTGCCCAATAGAACTTTCATCGAGAATGGAAAACCTTCTATATCAGTACTGTCTACTGCAGTAACACTTACCACGAGTGGATTTTGAGCACTTGAAATATAGCTGGTATCACTGAGGAGCTGAATCTTCATTTTACTTTAATTAACTTTAATTTAAATAGCAATATGTAGCCAGTAGTTACCCCATTGGACAAAGTAGATATGTGTTGATTCCCATATTTACACGGTATATCTGGCCTGAACCTGACACCTGCTCACTACTTCCTCTGGTAAGGGATCAAAGCCACTGTCCTCTCCAGCTTAGATTATTGCAACAGCTGCCTATCTGGTCACGATGTTTCTCTCCTGACCTTCTATTGTGTATTCTCAAAACAGCAGCCAAAATCATCTTCACAGCTTGAGTTCTATCACGTGTTTCTTTGTTTAAAGCCTTCTAACGGTTCCTCATCTCAATATGATAAAAGCCAAAGCTTTTTCAATAGCACACAAAAAAGTCCTACATCATCTGACCCATTCTTTTCCTCTCTAACTTCATTTTCCTCTTTTCGACCACCCCTCTGTCTCTGCCATAGTGCTTATCACCTTCTATTGTGCCATATAATAAACTCGGTTATATTGTTTAGTGTCTGCTCTTTCTTACTAGGAAATAGGCTCTATTAGGGTGGGGATTTATGACTATTTTTTTCACTATTGTGTCCCCTACTACCTAGAACACAGTAGCCTGGCACGTTTTAAGCACCCGATAAATACTTACTGAAACACTGATAATATATGCTCACCTAGGTCAAGAAAGACTGCATGTGGCTTCAGGATTGAGCACTGAGCCATTCCTGCATTTAGAGCTGCACCATCCAGTATGGTGGTCACTAATAGCCACTAGCGGCTTTTGAACTTCAAAATATGCCTCTCAAAACTGAGACACACTCTAAGTGCAAAATACCCATCAGATTGTGAAGGCTAAGTGTATAGCTAAAGAATATAAAGTATCTCATGAATTATTAAAATATCTCATTATTTATTACTTATTGAAATGATATTTGGGAATATTGTGAGTTAATTAAATATGTTATTGATCTCACCCGTTTCTTTTTACTTTTTTAATGTAGACATTAAATACTGGGAAATTTAAAATCGTATAGGTGATTCATGTTTTATTTCTATTAGGCCTACTGGATTAGAGACTGAGAAGAAAAAAAATCAGCAGGGGTTACTGTCCAGTGAGCAGGAGAAAATATCAGCAAAGTGCAGTACATGGAAGATTAGAGAAACAATTTTTTTCAAGTGGGAGGGAACAGTTAACTAGGTCACACAAGCAAAATAAAGATGGAGCATTGACCACAAGACTTGGCAAGATGGAGATCGCTGTCAACTATGATAAGGGCGGTTTCGGTGAGATGTGTGGGCAGGAGCCCAAGTGGAGAGGGTTTAAGTCAGAATGAAAAGTGAGGAAGAAGAGACAATCAAGACAGACAACCCTCTCAAGGAGTTTTGCTATGAGAAATGGGATGACTGCTGGACATAGAAGAAAACTATTTTATGATGGGAGATGTTTTGATGGCTGAAGGATATAATCCAAGAGAGATAGCCTCAAACTGGAAAATTTAGGCCAAATACAAAGAATATAGACACACAGCATCTTAAATCTTAAAGGCCCTTGTGGTTCACCTTAGAAGCACTTTGCATTATTAGACAAGAACTCTGAGGTCCAAACAGGTGAAGGACTTGTCAATGTCCTACAGCAGAGCTGAAACCAGAACTAGAAACATCATGGTCTTTGAGCTTGCATTTCTGCAGACATTTCCAAATCCTGATATATTTGACCCAAAATATTCTTCCCCTTGTAAAAGGTAACATTTACATGATTGCTATTGGTCCATTAAGAGCTAACATAATAAAAATAACACCTAACATTTATTGAATACTAAGTGCTGTGTGACTGGCGTTTTATGTATTTTAATAGTAAGCTATATAATAACCCCGTGATATAGATAGGTATTATTATACCTGTTTTACAAATCAGAAAAAGCAAGATTTTGAGAGTTTTGGGTTTTCATACACATAACTGTTTGGATCCAACCTCAAGTCTTTTCGATTTTCCATACAGTCTCAAAATCATAATTCCTTTGCTTGGAGACCATCCTTCAACAGCAAAATACCTGAATTTTCCAATTGATATAAATGAGATTAATAAAACAATACTTACTTCTAGGTCAAGGTTTTTTCCAAAGTATTTGTCACTATGGATCCAAAGTCTAAATGTAAAAAAAAAATTTAACTACAGCAATCTTATGGGTCTAAGCAAAAATGGTGGCATAATCATGTTGGGGTTTGCCTTTCAGTTTCCTGGAATCAAGCATACTGATTTTCATCCCCCCAAAAAAAAATCTCTTTGAGTGAGATTATCTTATGTGCCAGCGACAGACTGTCTCCACTGAAACATCTTCAATAATTCTAAGTGAACTGGATAAAATTTATGAAAAGATTTATAATCAAGGATGAAAACCTTTCTCTGCTTTATACCTAGATAGTTCATACCTGTAACCAAGTATAATTTCTCCATGAAAGAATAAAAACCAACTATGCACTGTTCCATATATAAAAGTTAAATTAACTGGAGTGCCCAGAGAATGGTGGAAATGAGAGGTTCTGATAAATTTTATTTTCGGCTTAACCTGAGGTCAACCAAACAAATACTTTGTATTCTAACTCCACTGAAAATCTTTAAATGCTTAGCCCTTCTTCCCTTACTGTGTAGGAAATGGACCATAATTTGATCGCTCTTTAATGATTCCGTATTTCTCTGTGCCTTAGGGTATCATGTTCAATAACATTTTATAATACCTACCTAGGACTCTCAGTGTAGAGAGTGACTAGGGAAGGAAATTTTGCAAAGTTTCTTTCTGTGGACTTTAGCCTCTTTTTTGCTGAAGGTTAGATGGAATAAAACTTCAAGTAATGAGGTTATCTGTTAATTCAGCTTTATCACTGTTTTCATTTCTTGTACACTAAGATAATGCAATAGTGCTAACACATAAAAAGTACAGTACGTGTTAAGAGGTTTTAGTTTGCAGGTTCTGTTATTGTCATTGTTGTAACATTCCTGATGAGTTTGTGAAGACCTTGACATACCCCTCACTTAGAGACTGTTCTGAACAATGATACTTATTCATAAGATGATTAATCTGGGGTGAGTCAGTCTGCAGCCACAGAGAGGCAAACGTTCACATACACTTGGATTGAGACAGATAACCTGGTCTCACAGGTGTGTGGTGAGGTTCACCTGTGTACCCCATGTGATATGTGAACCCCATCATACACCTCCTTTCCATTCTACCTACACATGAGTACCTATCCTTCTCCAAGTCCAAAGCTAATCCTTATATCTTCTCTGCACATTTACCTCCTCCTTGACACACAGCCTTGCTCAGCTCTCAGCCAGTTACAAAGGTTTCTTACCCTCACTGTATCTCTTATCATTCTTTTGCCTTTGTGTGCTGCTGCTGCTGCTGCTAAGTAGCTTCAGTCGTGTCCGACTCTGTGCGATCCCGTAGAAGGCAGCCCACCAGGCTCCGCCCTCCCTGGGATTCTCCAGGCAAGAACACTGGAATGGGTTGCCATTTCCTTCTCCAATGCATGAAAGTGAAAAGTGAAAGTGAAGTGGCTCAGTCGTGTCCGACTCTTCGCGACCCCATGGACTGCAGCCTACCAGGCTCCTCCGTCCATGGGATTTTCCAGGCAAGAGTACTGGGGTGGGCTGCCTTTGTGTAGATGTGTGCTAAATCACTTCAATCATGTCCAACTTTTTGCAACCCTATGGACCATAGCCCATCAGGCTCCTTTGTTCATGAGATTTCTCCAGGCAAGAGCACTGGAGTGAGTTGCCATGCCCTCCTCCAGGGGACCTTCCCTACCCAGGGACTGAATCTGCATCTCTTATATCTCCTGCGTCTCCTGCATTGGCAGGTGGGTTCTTTACCATGGGTGCCACCTGGGAGCCAAGCTTCAGAGAAAGTAGTTTGCCTCCACAGTCTCTGATTCCTCCCAGCTATTCCTCTTGAGGACGTTCTGTCTTTATATTTCTTGATTTCCCAGGGGTCTCTGACACAACTGAATCCTTGCATCTGGGAACTCTCTTCACCAAGCTACTATTTCACCTTTTCCTAAGTTCCGTCCTCCTCCTCCCCTGACCACTTCTTCTTGGTCTTCCTCTCTAGTTCTTTTCCTTACGGCCTCTGAAGGTGAATGTTCCCAGATTGTCATCATCCATATTTCCTTCCATTTCTTTCTTCCATATGTCATCCATTTCCCAAACTCTTAACTGCTGCTAATATACTGATAACTCAGAAGTTTGGTATCTTTCTTGAGCTTGCTGGACAATTCCACCTGGATATTCTAAAAGTGATCTCAAAGTTAATGCATCCCCAAACAAACTCATTAGGAAGATTTTTCTTTATCCATTAATAGAGCTGACCAGTTATCTAGTCACACAACTCAATTCCCTTGAGTCTCACCTTTTCCCTCAGTCATTCAATTGATTTTGGCTTAAACACACAGAGAAAACCTGCACGTCCCTCAAATCTTGTGAGCTACTTCACTGTAGGTTCACAGTCTTCTTCTCTGATCATCCCCTTTCCAGTTATCGCTCCTATCTGTCCTGCAGTCTATTTGCAGAGACATCTTTCCAAAACATAAGTCTGAGCTATTATTGCTGCTCCTTTGGGGACCACCTCCTTCACCCTCGCCATGGAATAAAGTCCAGAGCATGTCATGTCGTCCTTCACATCTGGTCTTAACCTGTGACCCCCCCAATACCTCTGCACCTGTTCCTACCCATATCCACCTCTTCCCTTCCGCTCAACGCACTCCTGACTGTCTCATCCATCTGGTACTCCTACGCAACTTTCAACAGACCTTATCGATATCTTTTTTATATCACTTGTTACATTGAATAATTATTAATTTACACACCTCCCACTACATTGTGTTGTAATTACTAAATGATGTGCGCCGCTTAACGATAGGGATCGTGGTCTTTCCACCACTGTATCCACACCATCTAGCATAGTACTTTTGCTTTGTAGGGGCTCAACATATGGATCAGAATTGAATGACTTCAATGCAAACTCAGTTAAAACGAGATAACAAGTCTGCCCTAATGATCTCATCTCCTGTTGTTGATCTCCACCGTCGGGTATCCTCCTAAACATGAGACAGGTGATTTCTGATTTCATACACAGGGTGTGTCACCCTGATTTGTGAGGAAGGGGAACAGCCCCTCTTTTCTTCATTCTTCCTGGGAGAACAAATTGCATGATACAACTGCGGAGCCGACTCGCTTTTTAAGGGCATACATTGCTGTTCTATTCAAATATCCCTCGTCTCTCCTGTTGTTCTTTCTCTAAGCCTGTCTGCCCTTTTCCAAAAGTGAAAACATCACAAAGCGTTTCTGTAATAATATGGTGTATACTATCACATTAGCTACAGTTATAATAAAAGTAGCTACATAATCAGATTATGCTTTGCCTCATAGCCATAGAAATAATGGTGCTTTATCAGGAAATTTTTTTATAACCAAATGGAAATTCACTAATGCAATAGGAAGCTATCAAACATAATATAATTCAGGAGACCCAAACTGCTAGTGTCTCAGTAGGTGAAGGGGAAAAACATCTATTTTATTGTAATGAAACTCTTAACAGAGACATTTTTGTAGAAATGCTCCACATATGTCCTTTTCCTGTTTGTATGATCATCTTTTGTGTCATTTTTTTAAACTTGGATTCTTCTTGTGAAAAGTCTGTTTGAATAGCAGAAGAAAACAAAAGCAATCAGTGGTCAAGCAGTTATTACAGTAGAAGAAATCATGCAAAACTTTAAAATATGGATTTATACTTTCAAACTGCTAAGAGAGTTTCAGAAAGGCTCCCATAAATGTAATCCACACAACAAAATACCAGTGTGCCCATGGATTGTCGAGAGTGACAGGCTGTCTACTCAAGCACAAACTAATCAGCAGGAAAATACATAGCATGTCAAATAGTCTGCTCAAATTCCATCCAAACTTTTACCTCGATTTCCATCTAAAAACAGTGAACAAACAGCCAAAATCGAGGTAGATGCAATGTTTGCCTTTACTCAACAAGGGTTTCATGACAGTCAGAACATCGAATTCAGAGAAAAAAAAAATTAAGTGGCTTTTCTGCTTCAAAAAAAATTCTTCCTAGAATTCAAAGGAAAGATGAAGAGTTTTTCTTCAAAAAGATTTCCTTTGGTCCAGGACTGGGGTAAAAGTGACTAAGTAAAAAGGCATGACAGAAATGCAATTCACAGACATAGCTCCATGCTATCATTACGTGTGTGTGTGTGTGTGTACACAGGTACATATATAGTTATATGTATTAGCGTATAGATGGAGATAGAGAGATACAGATAGATAATAGATAATTGGTGATCTTTCATTCCAGAAACTTTGAAAGGGATATGTTTGTTTAAATGATCTCTTCAATGGTGTATTCTACTGAGGTATAGCTACTTCTCCTTTTGACCTGAAATTCCAACCATTTGCTAATACACAATGATTAGATAACAACTGTGAACGAGTGGATCTTCCCTTGTGGTCCAGTGGTTAAGAATCCGCCTGCCAATGCAGGGAACACGGGTTCTATCCTTGGTCTGGGAGAATCCCACATACCATGGTGCAACTAAGCGCATGCGCCACAACTACTGAAGCCCATGCACCTAGGACCCATGCTCCACAACAAGAGAAGCCACGGCAATGAGAAGCCCGCGCACCACAGCTAGAGAGTAGCTCCCACTTGCTGCAACTAAAGAAAGTCCGTGTGGCAGCCATGACCCAGTGCAGCCAAAAATAAAAATTAACTAATTTTTAAAATTGCAAGCCATAAAAATGCACTTAAAATAGACTAGAAATACTCATTTTGACCACTTGGACATACTGGCTATTGTGTATTTTGATCAACACTTCCTATTCAGTTTTGTTTCCAACCAAGTTAGTCCTCTTTCCAGCTTCAGGATCCCATCAGATGTGTTTGGGGCTACAGCTGTGTGCACATCAGCACCTCAGCTCCCCTTCTGTGGATGACACCCCTCCGACATCTAAATGTGGCACAGGAGGTGAGTGTGATCTGGGAACAATACAACCAGATACAATTACTGATCTTTTTTTTTAATCAGACTTTCTAAATATAGTGCAAGCCCAATTTTTGTATGTTTTTCTATATGGCAGGACAGAGACTGGTGGAGGTGTTCGGAGGATATGGGGGGGGGAAATGGGAGCCAATTTGGAAGGGGGACAGGCAGTGTTAATTCAAAATTACATATTTAGGGGGAAAAAATCATCTTGGTCTGCAGTTTGAGGACAAAGCTAAAGAAGTAAACAAATCAGCAGGGAGTGTCTTTGTATATGAAGAATCAAGATAAAAAAACCAGTTTTCTGTCTTCCTGTCATCCTAGCAGGCGGCAACTAATCAAGGTTCCATAAAGCGTGCAGGGCCTCCAACCGTGCTCTGACTGCTCGGGTTCTTCTCCTTTGCCACTAGTTTCTGTTGATTCACTCACTAAAATGTATTTCTGTCCAGATGAATACTGCCTCCCCTCCTTCACCTACACATCTGATGGTCTGTTTCTCGGAATGTGGCCCAATGTGGAGAAGAGGGGTGACATTATGGTCTCATTCAAGTGACACCGTGCTTTAAATATCCCAATTTAATGAAATCAGTCCTGACCATTCATTGGAAGGACTGACGCTGAAGCTGAAACTCCAATACTTTGGCCACCTGATGCAAAGAGCTGACTCGTTGGAAAAAACCCTGATGCTGGGAAAGAGTGAAGGCAGGAGGAGACGACAGAGGATGAGATGGTTGGATGGCATCACCGACCTGATGGACATGAGTTTGAGTAAACTCCGGGAGTTGGTGATGGACAGGGAGGCCTGGCGTGCTGCAGCCTATGGGGTCACAAAGAGTCAGACATGACTGAGCGACTAAACTGACTGAATGAAGAGTGGAGATTTGTAACGAATCATTCCCCCCTTAATAATACTGGCTTTTGGTGTCTCAGCCTTAGAGTTTTGAAATTCCTGTATGAGTAAAAGAAAATTGAAGGCCATAAAAAACTCCTAGAAGAAAGCACATGGGGTGAGCTCCTTGATATTCATCTTCTTTTTTTTTTAATTTTTTAAAACTTTTTATTTTGTACTGGGGTAGAGCCAAGTAACAACCTTGTGATAGTTTCAGGTGAACAGCAAAGGGACCCAGCCATACATATACATGTATCTGTTCTCCCCCAAACTCCCCTCCCATCCAGGCTGCCACATTACATTGAGTAGAGTTCCATGTGCTATATACTATCTATTTTATGTGCTATATAGGGTATCTATTTTAAATATAGCAGTGTGTACATTCCTGACAGGGCTTCCCAGGTGACGCTAGTGGTAAAGGATCCACCTGCCAATGCAAGAGACCAGGAGACATGGGTTCCATTTCTGGGTCAGGAAGATCCCCTGGAGAAAGGAATGGCAACCCACTCCAGTATTCTTGCTTGGAGAATTCCATGGGCAGAGGAGCCTAGTGGGCTACAGTTCATGTGCCCACAAAGAGTTGGACACACATCCTTGACATCAGTCTTGACAATGATTTTTCTGAGTTTGGCAACAAAAGCAAAGTGGGGGACTTCTCTGGTGGTTCAGTGGTTAAGAATCCACTTTCCAATGCAGGGGACTTGGGTTCAATCCCTAATCTGGGAACTAAGATCCCACATGCCATCGGGCAACTAAGCCTTCATGCCACACTAGAGAGAAGCCCACACACCACACCAAATGATCCCATGCACCACAACTAAGACCCAGTGCAGCCAAAAATAATACACATTTAAAAAAAAAAGGCAAACTGGGACTATACATAACTAAAAAGCTTTTGCACAGCAAACAGTCAACAAAATGAAAAGGCAAGCTACCAAGTGGAAGAAAATATTTGCAAATCCTATAAAGAAAGCTGAGTTGAAGAATTGATGCTTTTGAACTGTGGTGTTGGAGAAGACTCTTGAGAGTCCCTTGGACTGCAAGAAGATCCAACCAGTCCATCCTAAAGGAAATCAGTCCTGAATATTCATTGGAAGGACTGATGCTGAAGCTGAAACTCCAATACTGTGGCCACCTGATGCAAAGAACTGACTCATTGGAAAAGATCCCGATGCTGGGAAAGATTGAAGGTGGGAGAAGAAGGGGACGACAGAGGATGAGATGGTTGGATGATATCACTGACTCGATGGACATGAGTCTGAGTAAGCTCTGGGAGTTGGTGGTGGACAGGGAAGCCTGGCATGCTGTGGTCCATGGGGTTGCAAAGAGTCAGACACGACTGAGAAACTGAACTGAACTGATACCTGAATAGAGGATAATATCCAAAAGAACTCATACAAGTGGCCTACAGATATGTGAAAAATGTGCTTGACATTACTGATCATCAGGAAAATGAAAATTGACGCACAATAAGATATCACCTTAGACCTGTAAGAATGGCCGTCATCAAAAAGACAAGCGATAACAAGTGTTGGCAAAGATGTGGAGAAAAAGGAACTTTTGTGCACTGTTGATGGGAATGTAAATTCATACAGCCACTATGGAAAACAGGGTGGAGATGCCTCAAAACACTAAAAACAGAAATACCAGTTGATCTAGCAGTCCCTCTTCCCTTTGGGAATATGCCCAACAGAAATGAAATCAGTATCTCAAAGAAATATCTGCATCCTCATGTTCATTGCAACATTATTTGCTATAGTCAAGACATGGAAAGAAACCTAAGCGGCCGTTAGCAGATGAATGGATAAGGAATATATTCACACACATACCTACACACAATTGAATATTATTCAGCCATAGAAAAGAAAGAAATCCCACCATTTTCAACAACATGGATGGAGCTTGAGGGCATTAGGCTAAGTGAAATAAGGCAGAGAAAGACAAACACCGCAGTATCTCAGTTATATGTGAAATCTAGAAAACCCCGATCACAGAAACAAAGAGAAGATTAATAATTACTCAGGAGTAGGAGTGGGGGGTGGGGGAGGAATAGGTGAAGGTGGTCAAAAGATACAAACTTCCAGTTATAAGGTAAATAAGTTCTGGATATGTAATGTACAGCATGGTAACTATGCTGTTCAGTATATTTAGTATATTTTAAAGTTGCTAAAAGAGCAGACTTTAAAAGTCTCTCTTGAAAGGTGTTAGAGTACTGTGTTTTTATAAGGATTTAAAGCATATTTAGTGGTGAATGGTGAGTCCAGACTTGGATTCATGTAAGCAAACTTGAGTCAAGCCCCTCTCAGGTCTTTCTTCCAGAAAATGCTGGAGTCTGTATCATTCAGTGAGTGTGCTCTGTTTTCCCCACTCCCAATAGTTACTTGGGAAAGATCCCCTAGAGAAGGAAATGGCCACCCACTCCAGTATTCTTGCCTGGAGAATCCCATGGACAGATGAGCCTGGAGGGCTACTGTTCATGGGGTCACAAAAGAGTCGGACACAACTGAGCAACTGAACAACAATAACAGTTACCTGACATTTTCAGAGGGTTCCTACTGCTGTTTGGAGATGTCCAGTCCCAGGAGATTCAGCAGTTTTCCTCCAGGGCCTGCTTCACTGGTGCCAGTTGTGTCCAAGTCTTCAGTGAAAACTGGATGGTCAAATCTCGAGTGTCCACGGAGCCAGGAAGGGTAGAAGTCAGTGCAGTCAGACAAATTCCTCTAGCAAGGAAGATGTTCATTGCACTGATGGGGATCACTATAAATCACTGCCATTCTTTGATTTAACAAAACTTTATTAAATAACTACTATGAACTAAGGTCATGGCATCCGGTCCCATCACTTTATGGCAAATAGATGAGGAAACAGTGGAAACAGTGGCTGACTTTATTTTTTGGGGCTCCAAAATCACTGCTGATGGTGACTGCAGCCATGAAATTAAAAGACACTTACTCCTTGGAAGGAAAGTTATGACCAACTTAGACAGCATATTAAAAAGTAGAGACACTACTTTGCCAACAAAGGTCCATCTAGTCAAGGCTATGGTTTTTCCAGTGGTCATGTACGGATGTGAGAGTTGGACTATAAAGAAAGCTGAGTGCAGAAGAATTGATGCTTTTGAACTGTGGTGTTGAAGAAGACTCTTGAGAGTCCCTTGGACTGGAAGGAGATCCAACCAGTCCATCCTAAAGGAGATCAGTCCTGGGTGTTCATTGAAAGCACTGATGTTGAAGCTGAAACTCCAATCCTTTGGCCACCTGACTCATTTGAAAAGACTCTGATGCTGGGAAAGTTTGAGGGCAGAAGGAGAAGGGGACGACAGAGGATGAGATGGCTGGATGGCATCACCGAGTCTATGGACATGAGTTTGGGTGAACTCAGGGAGTTGGTGACGGACAGGGAGGCCTGGTGTGCTGCAGTTCGTGGGGTCACAAAGAGTTGGACAGGACTGAGCTACTGAACTGAACTGAACTGAACTGAACTATGATTGAGGCACTATGGAAGATATAAATATAACATGGTTTGTTTTTTGGAAAAAAGCTACTATTTTTTAAATGACTACCATGTACCATATTTTACATATGTTATTTCAACTAACACAATGACATTTTAAGCTTGGAAATATTATCCCTGTTTGACAGCTGAAGAAACTGAAACTCGAAGAATTTAAGTAACTCTCAAGATCCTACAGTTGTTAAGGTGTAGGGAAACAACTGTCTGACTCCATGAGACAAAGTCAACTTAATGTGGATGAAAAGACAGTTACTTGGATAACTAGAATTCAAGGCAGTATGTGATAAACATACCAAGAAAATAAAAATTTTAATGTCATAATATTTTGGAGGAAAGAGATAAGAACTTGACTGCCTCCCCCTCCCCCCAAAAATTAGCCCCTTCTTTCCCACTGGTTGGTATAGAGAAGAAACATCTTTCAAATAGATTGGAATAAAGTGTTACATTTACTTAGGTTAAAAGTTTATGGATAATATTGTTCACATTTCTCTGCACACATCAGAGTTCTCAAAATGCCTGCTTAGGAGACCAGCTAGGGCTTAGTGATGCCAGGATAACAAGAGCCCTCCTAACCCCCAGATAATTCTCTGTTATCAGGAGCCAATCCTGTTTTCTCCTTCTGAAAAACAGATATCTACAAATCTGAAGAATAAATTTTCATTTTTCCATTCCAGATGAAGCAATTATTGGTAAGTAGGTACTAAACAATCTGCTGGCTATGTGAAAAATATGCAAACTATAAAATGTACTGAAATAAAATCATTTTTCCACATTGGGTAGCAAACTTTAATTACCTGACATCTTTTGGTACCTAGTTCTCAAGTCTGAACCCAAAATAATATAGTAATAAAAACACATTTCATACAGTACATCACAGTACAATACAATTCCCTCAGTCCCTCTCAGGTAAATAGGAATTATTTTCTCTGATTAGAGATGAAAAATATGGTTCAGAAGAAAAGTATATTTCCCAGGTTCACGAAAGTAAGCATCTTTCCAGGATCACAGAGCTAGTGAGTACAAAGCTGGCCCTGTACTCCATGTCATCCAGTTGCAAGCTGTGTGTTCTTTCTGTACACAATGTGGTTTCACAGTGTGTATGATACTGACTCTTTACTCTTCATCATCAAAGGTGACACTCGAAGATGATTTCCTTTGCCAACCTTGTCCTCAGCAAAATTCACATTAATTCACATAAATCTGAGCATTTCTTCCATCAAAATGTCTTGCATTTCACGTGTCTCTAAAACCATATTGCTGAATTTCCATTATTATGACTTTTTGTTATTTTCTAGAATCTGTTATTCTGAATTTGTTATTTTCAGACTAAGTCTTTTTCTTCAGTCTATACTAAACAGCCATACATAGGCAAAGAGACAAATGAATGGAAGAATTAGACCCACCTCCAGACATGGGAATGAGTTATTATTTCAGTAATAACCTTAGAAAACTGATCCAAAAAGTCACTCAAGCAAAGCTTAGTTTACTTGGGTAAAACACAAAGTTAGTGACAGTTTCTCGCCCACAAACATCTGAATTATTAGCATTCCTACAGTTCCAAGGAGAAGCATGTAGGCAGGTAAAAACAAAGTATGCATATTTGCACCTGCAAATAAGGACAATTGGATACAGAAGATTTCATTGTTTTAAAAGATTTCCTGTATCTGACCAGTTTTCAAACAAAAATTACATTTATCTAAGGTGTACAATATGATTTGACATACATAGTGAAATTTTTACTCTTTTCAGGGCAATTAACATATTTTCTCCTCACATAAGTTACCATTTTTGTGTGTGATGAGAGTACATGAAATCTGTTCTCTTAGCAATTTCCAATATTCAGTACGGTAATACTAACTATAGTCATCATCCTGTACATCAGATCTCTAGACTCACTCACCCTATGTAAGTTCCACTTTGTACTTTTGGCCAACATCCCCCCATTCCCCCCACCTTCTTGTCCTTGGCAATCACTTGTTCTGAGGCATTCAGCATCTTGGAAATACGAAGCACAATGGAAATGTATTGGGTTGCTCAAACCTCTCCAACATTTGAGAGCTTTGAATAATTAATGATGTGACTGACCACTTAAGAGAGTGTGATTTATCACTCTGCTTACCATCTTGTCATGGTTTTTAAATGGAAAATTTAAAAACATGTAAAAATAATTTGTTTCTTCCTATTAAAGAAATTTATTTCCTCCTATTAATTCATGAAAAAACATGTTTTTAAACTTTTGTCATTTTAAGAAAACAACCAGGACTTCCATGGTGGTCCAGTGGTTAAGAATCCACCTGTCAATGCAGGGGATATAGGTTGGATCTCTGATCCAGGAAGATCCCACATGCCGCAGAGCAACGAAGTCCATGCACCAGAGCTATTGAGCCCGCGCTCTAGAGCTTACCTATCTGTGAAATGGGGTAACAACAATGCACTACGCCTGCAGAGGAATATAAATTTAATAAGCCTTTCAAACATCTGCTTTGTAATCCTCAGAGGAAAAGGCACTGTGTAAATATGAAGTAATTTTATCATCATGCTTCCTTATCTGAGCTAATATTAACTGTAGAAAAGTTAAGTCAAATATAAAATGGGTTGTTTCACCATTTATTTTGGCAAGTGAGGATAAAATAAGCATAAAGAAAAAAATAGATGGCAAACACTCTAGTCATATTATGTCACCAAAATTCCAAACTAGAAATAACATCTAATAATAACATAGCACAATTCCTGGTTCTGCCAATGTCTAAAATAAAAACCAACTCAGATTGGACATGCCAGCTGAAAATCAAGTAATATCTTAAAAAAAAAAAAAAAGGCTTTCTTTGAAAAACCATAATGCCATCCTGATAATTGGCCAGCAGCATCATTTTCCACTACTTAATACTTAGCATATCATTAGCAAGAGTAAAAATGTCAAGAATCTCATACTGATATTGTTTCTGCTTTTGTGAAATGGTCCAGTGACTCTCATGCAAAGACAGCTTACTCTGTAAGTCAGATGCATGGTCTCTACAATGAACTAGAAAGATGCTGTGACTGGTCCAAAACATTGGCCGGAACAGGAATGGTGCCCGCATCTCATGACCATCTACTTAAAGCTTTATTCTTTGCACATTTATTTTGAACAAATCCTCCTCAAGTCTCTGAGCCCAAGGACAGGTATCTGAGCTTTTGCAAGCTGATCTGAAAACGCCAATCTGAGGCTCATCCTGAGAGAAAATGATAAGCTATTCCTTCATGCTGTGATTTTTAACACTTTAACAAATGGTCTGTCATTTACCTCCTTCGAGGCAGGGAGATACCTTCTTCTTTTTTAAGATTTATTTATTTATTTCTGATGGTGCTGGGTCTTCATTGCTGCATCCAGGCTTTCTCTAGTTGTGGCAAGAAGCTGCTACTCTCTAGTTGTGATGCGCCGGCTTCTCATTGAGGTGGCTTCTCTTGTTGCGGCGTACGGGCTCTAGTGCACATCAGCTCAGTACTTGTGTCTTGCGGGCTCAGCTGCCCTGTGGCTTGTGGGATCCCTCCAGATCAGGGATTGAACCCATGTCCTCTGCATTAGCAGGCAAATTCTTAACCACTGGACCACCAGGGAAGCCTAGGGAGTATCTTCTTTATCTCTACTTTCCTTGTGCTAATGCAGTGCCTGGAGAAGGAAATGGCAACTCACTCCAGTATTCTTGCCTGGAAAATCCCATGGACAAAGGAGCTTGGTGGGCTACAGTCCATGGGGTCACAGAGTGGGACATGACTGAAGCAACTTGGCACGCAGCAATGCTGTGCCAGGAATGTTGCAAACATTAGAAAAAAAAAAAGCAATTATTATTACTATTTTGTTAGGACCCTAATTCACTAATTTTATAAACCAGATTTTATCTCAGGTTGAATAACAACTTTTCTAGCTCTGTTTAAGTCTTTTTTTCCCTTTTTGAGGGGAGGCAGAGCTTTTTTTTTCCCCATCTGTGATTTATCCACGGGCTTCCCTGGTGGCTCAGTGGTAAAGAACCCGCCTGCCAATGCAGGTAACGCAGCTTCAATCCCTGGGTTGGGAAGGTCCCCTGGAGAAGGAAATGGCAATCCACTTCAGTATTCTTGCTTGGGAAACCCCATGGACAGAGGAACCTGGTGGGCTGTAGTCCATGGGGTCACAAAAGAGTTAGACATGACCTGGCGACTAAACAATGACCACAACAGCAATTTATTCAGAACTCCACAATCCTCAGCAGCTTCAAAAGTTGCCCAAACTCCTGCAGCTTTTCTTCCATGGAGGGATTTAGCAACCCAAAGCCAGAGTGTTTAACCCTGTGTAGCTTTAAGTCAGCAACTATTTTAGATCAAATTTCCCGATGCTCCTGATTATTTACTGACCACCCAGGATGTTTCATTTCATAGCCAGAGGTGAGAAAAATCGAGTGGCAGTGGTCATCTACAGGGCGCATTTTCCAGTAGGGTATCCTCAGGATTTTCTGTTACAGTCAAAATATTTCCCTCTATCTAGCCTCTCTCTCCCTTATTTCTTGTCAACTGAAGCCAGAGATCCTCTTGTTCATATGTGGCATCAAATCTTTGAGCGTTTGATGAATCACTAACACGCAGACACTCTTAATCACAATTCTGGCCATCTTCTAGCTTAAAAGCCCTGCTTCTGAGTCGAAGGCACAGCAAGTAAAATAACTTTTAAGGGTTTCCACTTTCATAAAGAATTTATTAGAGATTCATGGGTGAAACTGTGCTAGACTTATTTTCAGATTATATCAAAACTATAGGTGGCCAATGTGACAAACACCAGATTGTCCCCAGGAGTTCAAGTTGGATCTTGTCTTAAGTAACAAATTCTCTAAGCCTAGTTTCCTCATTTATCTACTCCAGGAACAGGTGTGAAGAGCTCGGTGAGATTAATTTACAAGTGGTAAATTTTACTCATGTAAGATTTTACACCTTCTCATCCATAACACGCTTACACTGAAAAAAAGAAGTAGTAGAAGTAAAATAGACAAGAGAAGTCGAGCAAGGTTATAGGTTTAGCATAAGTCTCTGTAACAAACTTAACATAGCCCTCATCATTCTTGGGTTTCGACCACTAAAAATACTTCATTCTTCTAACAAACATTTCTTTCAGGAAATTTCTAATCTGACTGGCTCTAGTTCAAGGGTCAGCCCTCATCATGAAGTAAAGCTCACCAGTGGGGTTCAGTAGAGGGCACCTACGTTTCCTAAAGCAACTTCACAAGCTTGAGTGCTTTGGCCTTATGAACACTCCCAAAAACATCATACATAGGGGACTGGCATTTTAAATCCACTGTGAGAAGGTTCATTCCTGGCTTCGAAACCTACCCCCAATTAACAAATTTGCATTTCACTGGCCACTGTGAGAAGGTTACTGAAATTGCATTTTCATCTTTTTCAGCGGAACAGCGACTAAACAGGCCACATGTACCATGTTTTTCACCGGTCCCTACATGAAGCCCCCAATTATAGTATAACCTTAATTAATACTTGCAGTGATGGGCAGACATGAGTTTGGTATGTGGTGACCAAGGACTGTAACCCTTAATTGGCCGTTTTGCCACACTCAGCAGTATTTGTTACCCTCTGTCATCCAAATTTATTTTGCTCCAACCCTGTCATCCCATTGGGCTTTAATGCCTATAGAGTCATTAAAATCCAGCCTAATGCTTTCTTGGTGACTGGCTCTAGTTCAAGGGTCATAATGTCCCCCAGGACATGGAGGGTCTCAGATCTAGCAGGAAGGTATCGCCCCACGTTTTACAAGAGAAAATGTGTTTACTTAAATATGAAGCTCACCAAGGATTGAGAAGAAAGTTGAGTCCGATGATTGAGCAAATGTAAAGTGATTACAATGGCACGTTTAAAAAAAAAACAAACTAGTTTTAAAATGATCCAAAATATTGAAAATAAAATGGAGTTACAGATAAATAGCCTGGAGACAAGGATTGAGAAGATGCAAGAAATGTTTACCAAGGACCTAGAAGAAATAAAAAGGAGTCAATATATTTTGAATAATGAAATAAAGGAGATAAAAGACACGCTGGAGGGAACCAACAGTAGAATAACAGGAGGCAGAAGATAGGATATAGTGAGTAAGTGAGGTAGAAGATAGAATGGTGGAAATAAACGAAGCAGAGAGGAAAAAGAAAAAAGAATCAAAAAGAAAATGAGGAAAACCTCAGAGGTAGAAAAACAGGATTGCCTTATGAACATATCTTGTCCCAAAAAACAGATAATTTAGAAGATAGAATGGTGGAAATAAACGAAGCAGAGAGGAAAAAAGAAAAAAGTATCAAAAGAAATGAGGAAAACCTCAGGGACTTCTGGGACAATATGAAACGCCCCAACAGGAGTCCCAGGAGATAATAGTTGAAAATTTCCCTAAAATGAGGAAGGAAATTGAGCGAAACACCCCAAGACACATATTAATCAAATTTTAAAAGCAGCAAGGGAAAAACAACAAATAACACACAAGGGGGCCTAGAAGGGAATGGCAGGACATACTTAAAGTAATGAAAGAGAAAAATCTACAACCCAGATTACTGTACCCGGCAAGGATCTCATTCAGATATGAAGGAGAACACTCTTTTGAATTTTTTTTTTTTGTCCTCAAAGGTGTTTCTGGAAATCAGAGCATGTGGGAGCATAATAAAAATGAGTCAGATGGGGGTGGGGGATCTGCCATTTAGGGGACTGGCATTTAGAGATAAACACTGTGAGAAGGTTACTGAAATTGCATTTTCACTGGCCAGCTTCATCTTTTTCAGCGGAACAGCGACTTAAAATAAAACCCAAGACGATGGCTACGGAGGAGCGTTAAGGCTAAATAGAACAGGAGGCTGACTCCCATGTACCATGTTTTTCCCACCGCAGATTAATACAAGAGGCAATTATCTAATACAAAATTTACTGTTAATTGCTACCAGTTAAGTACTACTACTATTAGTACTATTAAGTACTATTAGTACTGACGAGATTCATTTCACCTTCTGGTGTTTGGAACTTTGACATCATTCCTGGCTTCTACCTCTCCCCAATTACAATGCACTGGAAGAGACAAAGCGACAAGAGCCATTTAATGTGTCACAACACAGAGTGAGGGGAAGAGGTGCTGGAAGGGGGGGCTGTTCAAATAGTCCAGCAGAATGATTACAGAACATGTCTTTTTTTTTTCCCCTTCTTTCTCCCTCTTTTTTCTGGCGGGGTTTACTTTGGTTTTGGTTTTTCTCATTTCACGGCCAAAGTGTTATTCCTGAAGGGTGTGTTCTTGCAGGTTTCTGGCTCTGACTAATGGAATTGCTCTAAATAACATTTTGATCTTGGAAGGTCACCCAGAGTGCTATACCTTTGCTTTAATGATTCAGGTCTGGACCAGGCATTTCCCAGAATTGAGATGGTAATGAAGTCATTAGTTTCTTCCTACTTGAAGCCCTGGCTAGAAAGCAGAATTCTATGGGCAAAGTCTGAGTGCAATCCCTATCAAACTACCAATGGTATTTTTCACAGAACTTTTTTTTTTTCGAATTTTTCACTTAAAGCTCTACTACAAAGCCACAGTCACAAGGATAGAAATATAGATCAAGCAAAATAGAGCTGTAAAACACCTGGTTACATTTTCGACAAAGGAGGCCAGGAGCTGGAGCCATAAGACCATTTCCAATCTATTTGCTCTTCTTCTCGCACAGGACACTGACCCACCCCCCAGAATAGAAATAAAAGCAAAAATAAACAAAGGGGTCCCAAAATTAAAAGGTTTTGCACAACAAAGGAAACTAGGAGCAAGGTGAAAAGACAGCCTTCAGAATGGGAGAAAATAATAGCAAACGAAGCAACAGACAAACAATTAATCTCAAAAATATACAAGCAACTCCTGCAGCTGAATTCCAGAAAAATAAACGACCCAATAATGGACCAAAGAACTAAACAGACATTTCTCCAAAGAAGACATACAGATGGCTAACAAACACATGAAAAGATGCTCAACATCACTCATTATTAGTGAAATGCAAATCAAAAACCACAATGAGGTACCATTACACACCAGTCAGAATGGCCGCTATCCAAAAGTCTACAAGCAATAAATTTGTGGAGAAAAGGGAACCCTCTTACACTGTTGGTGGGAATGCAAACTAGTACAGCCACTATGGAGAACAGTGTGGGAGATTCCTTAAAAAACTGGGAATAGAACTGCCATATGACCCAGCAATCCCACTGCTAGGCATATACACCGAGGAAACCAGAATTGAAAGAGACGCGTGTACCCCAATGTTCATCGCAGCACTGTTTACAATAGCCAGGACATGGAAGCAACCTAGATGTCCATCGGCAGACGAATGGGTAAGGAAGCTCTGGTACATATACACAATGGAATATTACTCAGCCATTAAAAAGAATACATTTGAATCCGTTCTATTGAGATGGATGAAACTGGAGCCCATTATACAGAGTGAAGTGAGCCAGAAAGAAAAGCACCAATACAGTATACTAATGCATGTATATGGAATTTGAAATATGGTAATGGTAACCCTATATGTGAGACAGAATAAGAGACACAGATGCATAGAACAGTCCTGTGGACTCTGAGGGAGAAGGTGAGGGTTGGGACGTTCTGGGACAATAACATTGAAACATGTATATTGTCATATGTGAAGCAGAACACCATTCCATGTTCTATGCATGGGACGGATGCTCAGGGATGGAGCGTTGGGATGACAGAGAGGGATGGGAGGGGGAGGGAGGTGGGAGGAGGGTTTGGGAGGGGGAGCACATGTGAATCCATGGCTGATTCATGTCGATGTATGGCAAAAAACTACTACAATATTGTAAAGTAATTAGCCCCCAACTAAAATAAAAAATAAATAAATAAATAAAAAAAAAAAAAAAAAAAAAAAAAAAAAAAGCTGGATAATTAAAATGGGAGGAAATTTTCCTGTAGGATCCTTGAAAGGAAAAAAAAATTTTTAATGCACTCATCTACAGAAAAGATGGGCATTTCTGGCCCTAGTAAGAGTCTGTGGGAAAAATACTGAAAAACAAGGTTAATCAGGTCACAGACAGCATTTGACGGTAAAAAGAATAACTAGAAATAAAGTTAATATAAACACATTCTCAGTTATATATTCCTCTGGGAGTCAGAGCACCCTAAGAAATGGAACCTTAAATCTTTGGGGACTATAGCCCACAGATTATCACAGAGCCAGGAATCAAGCTGTTTCCCTGCGGTTCTACCAACTGCATTCTCCTCACTCCAAACCACTAAAGAAATGGACTTCCTTTGAATTCAGTACCGTGCTTCACTGATGTTTTGTAGTTTGGTGGTTTGTTTGCTCGGGGTTTTGCTGTCGCTTTCAAGTGTATTGCTTGTGGTCATTGTCATGGTTTGAGTTGGGTACCTTTGTATGCCTCATCCTTCTTTTCTCTCTTTTATTAACTTTTTATTTTGTAGGGGGTATAGCCAATTAACAGTGATGTGATAGTTTCAGGTGGACAGCAAAGGGACTCAGCCATACATACACCCATGCACATACAGACATACATGTACCCATTCTCCCCCAAATTCCCCTCCCATCCAGGCTGCCACATAACGCTGAGCAGAGTTCCCTGTGCTCTACAGGAGGTCCCTGTGTGTGTCTCATTCTTAAGGCATGTCTGCATTAACTGTATTCCTCCTCATCTGATAATTGAGAATATGACCTCAGACTGGCTTTCAATGATAGCTTTCTACACATCAGTAGAAAGAGGGTTATCATTTCGATAGAAGAGGAAAAAACAGCAAATACGTTTTTAAGTAAATGGTTGGTAACTGCAGCATGTTAGTTCTACTATGAAATTTGCATGTGGATCGCAATTTGATTTTAAAAAGAGCTGAGACACTCAGAGCCTTCAGAGAACACTTATTCAAATAGTTCCTAAAGCATATACGAAACCATTAAAAGTAGAGCTGGTTGCCTATTTATCAAAAAGGAAAGAGATGCACAATATGTTGCTAAGTGAAAAGCTTTTAAGTTGACCCATTTGTAAACTGCCTTTTGGGGGGGTGGTAGGTCAAATATGGTCAAATGTCTATAATTTCAACTTAAATACTATGTAAGATAATATGAATAATATGATCTCACTTTATTGTTGTTTAATATACACTCTGAAAATTATCAGTAGTTTTCCCTGGTAAGGGGATTGTGGGTAACTTTTTAATTCATTTCTTCTATTGGTTTACCTTTTTTTTTTTTTTAACTTTTTCTGGAGTAATCTCATGAGTTTTATTTCCCAAACCATATCTCACCAATTCTGACTTTAGCCACATAAATTATAGAGTAGACAGTTTAATAACTTAAGAATTAAATTGGATTAGTGAACAAATCTACAATTGACCTTGATGGCTTTTTCTCACTTCAACCTACTATAAAAACAATGTCAAAATTCTATTCAGTGTATTTTATGTTCCCATCCACTGCCCTAAAAATTAAAGATACATTTCCACAAAGTAAAAGTCAAGCAAAACAAAGATTCTTAATAAAGTGAAACTAAATTTCTAGAAAAAAAAATATGGTCAAGGTGTGGCCTCTTCTTTGTTAGGAAAGCAACACAGATTCTGTCAGAAATATCTTTTCTCTAGCTTTGCACAGTGGCAATATCATAGTCAAAGAGGTCTATCCAAGATGAAATTATTGCTGATTTAAATAAATTCTCTCATTTTCAGAATTTGAATTTTTTCTAGGTTTTTCCATCTCCTTTCTGCCATTCACTTCTTTTGACTCCTGGCTTGTCAAGGAGGTGGTTTTTGACTCTGAATGGATGATTGCCTCCTTCTTCCTATATTTGGTTATTGATGTCCAACAGGACATTACTACCCTGTTCCACCAGTAGGTTCTGCCATCTTTGCAATATTTTCTGTATGATATTAAGGGCTTGCTTGATCAATATTCTATTCTTTATGTATTAGTACTGGTATTCATCATCTTCCTATGACCTCATGAATTTATTTTAAAAGAAACTATTATTTAGATTGGTAATAATCTTCTGTATTTTAATTAGGCAGTGTTGAGCAAAAATAATTTAAAACTTTCCCCATTGAGAGAGGTAGCATGAAGCAGTAGAAAGAAAATTGTACAGGTAAGGTTATAGCCCAAATTTTATGACTTCCAGCCTATCACTTAACCTCTGTGCTAAATTGCTCAGTCATGTCCAGCTCTTTGCGACCCCATGGACTGTAGCCCCCAGGCTCCTCTGTCCATGGACTTCTTCAGACAAGAATACTGGAATGGGTTGCCATGCCCTTCTCCAGGGGATCTTCCTGACCTGCATCTCTCATGTCTCTGCACTGGCAGGCAAGTTCTTTACCACTAGTGCCACCTAACCTCTATGGGCCTTGTCAGTATCTCTAAGATAAAAGATTTTCAAGAGACAGAATTTAGGTCTTTCTGTTTATACATATGTTTGGCTCTCAACTCATTAACCCATAAATCCTCTCTGAATTCTTGTGTCTCTGATACAATATCAGTTTTCTATGATGACCAATAGCCAAGAGCAGTCGATACAACAGTCCTGTGGTTCCTGCAATTCTGGGACTTAGCTGAGTGTTCAGTTGCCTAGACATAGAGATTTAACATTTTTTTTTTCTTGACTATTTCCTCATGGCTCCTCTTTTGATTGAGGCTCAGTGAGAGCTCTGCTCCTGACAGGTGTCGGTGGGTGCAGGTCATCCTGCTGAATAAATCCCTCCCTGGAAACACCTGGTAGATTTGAGTTTCATTTGCGTGTCCATTGACATCTTGTACCTATTCAGGAACTTCCCACTCTCATTCTTCCCTAAGCTCCCACCCAAACTGCACCCCAGTTGAATAAGAATAGAAATCGACTAAGAATGTGATCCAGAATAGAATAGAAATCGACTTAGAATGTGGTCCAGAATTAAAAAAAAAAAATTTTTTTTTTCTCAGCTTCAGGTAATACAAGTAAAAAGGTCAGAGTGATTTTTGAATTTTCCTGGAGAAAAAATTAAATTATTAGTTGCTACAGTGCTCCAGGAAGGAATCCCCCCAACCCCCCGGCCACCCCACTCCCTGCCCTTTTTAAAAAATAAGAGCTTCTCCTTTCCCTAAACAGCCCTTTTGATACAAGTGCAAAAATTCCGAATTCCTCATTTGTTTAGCCTGAAAATCCCCTGCACATTCCCACAAACTACTTCCTTTTCTCTCTTTTTTAGCAAGACTCCCCTCTCTCTCTCTTTTAATGAAGAGAAAGTTCAGAGGGTTTTTCCCATGAATAGATGGCAGGCACCTGGGAGTTATGAATTTTAAAGTGATCATTTTCTTTCAGCCCTGCCGGACAATGGGCATCTCCTTTTGACTCACTTTCACAGCTTTGAGAGGCTCTCAGATCAGCCACATTCCAATCGGACTGGAGTCAGATCAGAGCCGTGCTGGACCGCATCAAGGTCTCGCACAGAAAGACAGGGAGCAGATGGCCGGCACGGAGCTCTCCTCCCCTTTCAGCGCGCAGAGGCGGCCAAATGTGGGAAAAGCGTCCGCCCGGCATTGCCTATTGATCCCTGAATAGAACCACCGCATGCCACCAGCCTGTAGGTATGAACCTCTGTTAACAGATGGTGAGATCATTATGAGCAATTAATTCCTTTAATGTATCAGTGGGAACATGTTGGAAAGGATGATGCAAGCACTGAGTTGAATAGTGAACTTCTCGCTCCTGGGGGAGCGAGGAGGAGCTACCTTGGGGGGGGGGGGAGCGGCTAGAAATATCTTCCCAGCCTTCAGCAGTGGAGCTGGGAACCGACTGCGCAGAAGTGAGGTGGGGTTTTCAGGAACAGAATTGTGAATCCTCCCTTCCGAGTCCTGAGGAATGCCACATTGGTCTCTAGATCGTTTTTATACACAAGAACCATCCAAAAAATAAAACAACACACAAAAACATATGTCTGTCCGAGATGCACGGGGAATTATTTCACAGAAATCCACAAAGTATTAGGTCACCGTGGGTCCCTTTTGCTAAGCACAACTATAGACGTGACAGTTCTAAGTTTAAAATAAAGGTCCCTTTCAACAAAGTTAAAGAAGTGGTAAAATTGTGCTCATCCCAGTGTTTGAGTTGGAGAACTGAATGTTTGGATGCATTATAAATGGGTAGATTTAAAAGAGAGTATTTTTAAAAATATGAATGTGCACTGAGGGTAAATTTGAGCAAATGACACATGTAGCAAATTATCCCCCTGGTATAGAATGGAATTTTTATTTTTTCTTTTTAAATTTCAGTAACAAGGTGAAGATGACTGTCAGTAGCCACCTGGAAAAAATTGTCACCTTCTTATTCAGATATTTCTCTGATTCATGATCAATGAGATCGTGGCATTTTTGCGTGTTTTCCTACTTTGAAAAATAATATTTAATAGTAGGAGTGTTTTTCTTTTATAGGAAAAAGAATCTTAGGACAGAGTACCAATCACAGCATAGCCCTTAGATTTTAAGAAGACACAAAATACAGGAACAGGAAATACTGGCAATGATTCACTTAATTCATATTTAAATGATACTTTTTGCTTGTAATTAAGACACTCAAGTAGTGTCTCTGTTCATGAAATTTACATAACTGTACAATAGCTTGCCTAAATGAACAGCAAATGGCAGTTAACCTTGAAGTGTATTATCTTAATTGAATAAATATGGCTTTAATTCAATAAATTAAAAACAGAAATAATATCTCAAAAGACGTTTAAAAACAGACTTGCGATCCCCCATAAATACAGCATGCTACTGTTTACAGTTGGGTTGTAATGCTCGGACATTTTCCAGTATGATTTTAGAAAGCTAAAAGCATTCCAGCACACATTCACTAGTTTTCTATCATTGTTTCCAGAACAAATCAGTGTCACTCCCTGGAAATCATTGATAACAATATCTGAACACTGAATCAAGACACCTAAGCATGCTTATTTGTGATGGCTCTTCATCTGGGTTCCCAGTTCTTCTACCTCCATGGAAAATTTGGTCTTCCCTTTTTTTCCAATTCTATATCTCCAATTTTATATTACAGAGGGTCCTAGGACATGCAGGAAAGACTAGAAGAAAATAGATTTCTGACAGAAGAAAGAGACATTCCCTCTACTTTTCCATTTAAAGCAGATTTACCAGGCCTGCAAATCCCTTCAGCATAAGAGAACCTGCAAAAGATGCTGAATCTTCCCCTTCCAAAGTTTGTTGCGTTCATCAACACGATCATGTTTCAGTGATTATATAGTTAAGGAGACGAAATCATGCAATATGTTTTTATTTGCATGAAATAAGTTAATGAGGCACCACCTGTGCCTTGTCTATTTACTGGGGGGAAAAAGCAGAACACAGGTGTTCTAAGAGCATCGTGGTAGATTTTATACATTAATTTAAAAACACTAAAACCTAAAATCATTAATCAGAATCCAATAGCGTATATTGCGCAGGAATACCCCATCCACACAGAAACATACATAAAAATCATTGTGAAGAAATTCCTGGTTTTCTTGGCTAGCAAGGGGCAGGGGCGGGGGGAGCTGTAATTCATTCTTTCCTCGTTCTCACAGTGTTTGCTATTGTACCATCTGCAATATACAATGTACATGCTCAGCCATAACCCGTAAGGCTGGAAAAGAAGCATTCACACTGTGAATTACCATTTTTCCCAGCATCGAGCTCTAGTCAAAGACAGCACAATAATAAACTAGAAGCTCCTTTGTCTGTTGAACATTGTTCTTCATTACTACATGAAAAGCAAATTGTCTTTGCACAGAGGAAGAGTGGCACGTACAGCTATGGGAGTGGGGGGCGGTGGGATTTGCCTCTCTCGCTGACCACCTCACAGACACAGAGGCCACTCATCCATCTTTTCCCCACTGGCCCACCCAACTGTGCCTTCCCAATCATTTCATCTGCACGCACACCGGGAAGAGATCCCTGGTTCTGTTGGGTGAGATGCTGTCTTAGAGACTCAGGGGTTGCTTTTACACTGAGTATCCTGAAGCTTATATCCACAGATTTCTTTCTGTAAAGTCACTTCTGTGTATCCCCTTATAATGTTTGGGAGAAGTGATGCTTAGTAGAGATGCTCTTTTTTTTCCCTGGGGCTAAGTAGATTCTGAAAGTTATTGTGGGTTATTGGGGCTCTTAAGAGCCCAGTGAAAAGAAAACAAGCAAATAAACAGAACATCTGGAGCAGAAAATGTGTGTGTGTGTGTGTGTGTATATATATATATACATATACATACATATATACACACACATATACATATATAACAAGTGCACAGTAACAGTTACCATGAAAGTTAAGAAAGCATATAGATTAGACCAGAACTACCCATTCAAAGAAACGGTCCTTGTAATGGAAATAAGTTACTTGTTAGAAATTAATGATTTTCTGAGGGCTGTTTTTTTCTTCTTTAGGATGTAATAAATTCCAAAAATCTTGCAACACAATAAGCTTGCTTACAAAAACTGTACTCGATTAAAAAATCATTAAGTAGTCTCCTCATATGGAGGCCAATGACCAAACCCAAGTCCTTAATTTAAATCTCAGAGAAAATTACCTCTTCATAACATCTGATATGACCCCTGATGGATCATTTCCCGAGTGTGTTGCTAGAGAGGTCAGCCAGGGGAGGTTGAAGGGTGCTCTGCTAGACAGGACCCGGACAAAAGTCATGTCTGCTGACTCAGCTCTACTGGATAGAGTCTGGCTGGATGAAATCAATTGCCCAAATATCAGTCCCAAAGTGGTTTAGTTTGTGTATTTACCGTTAAAAAGAAGTTGAGATCTCATCAAACAGGTAAAAAAAACTCACTGGGGGAGGGATGTCCAAAGATCAACTCTGGACATAAAACAGCTGTTTCTACATCGTTAGGTATGAGTTCCTGCATGATTGCTAGTTTTTCTTGCTTGCACATGAAATAATACCTGACTCACTAAATTGTCATGAGGCTTTAGGGAAACCACATCATAAAATAACTATAATAGTTCTCTCTGACATGGTATGTTTTCATTAAATGCCAGTGGTCTTTTCAGGTGTAGATGAATATTTGATTTTAATTTAGGGGGGAGAACACTTGATTGCCAAGTAGTATATTCACGTTTGTTCTTTCCCTAAGAGAGGCACAATTTGGGGGGTGTTTTTAATGTGTAATACTTAAAATATCACCTTGAGAAATTATAAAATGTTTGTGGAGATAACCGTGACAATCTTTCTCTACTCTGAAATTCTGTCATTCTAGAACATCCCCAAATATCTAAAATTCATGCACTCAACCCAGAAATCAAGTCTATTCCCCTAGAGCCTGCAACTATATTCTATCTAAAGAGAAACCCACCTCTGTATTTTTACCATGCATCATATGACTTGGGGCTAGTTTTGACTTAGGCAGGCTCATCCTGTGTAAACAAGACACTGACATCACCAGGAGACAGAAAGGAATAAACTCAGTTCATGCCCATGAGAAAGTGGTAAAAATACATGAGTCACATCAGAAACATCTGTCTTCAATCCCAAGTTAAAGACTTCCCAGGCTGAGGGGCAATTTATGAATCACGTGATCTACTTTCCAACTCCAACTGTGTGCTCATTTGTCTTATCCTCCTAATAAGTAAAAAAGATAACTGATGGTTTCTCTTTTTTTGAATAATCTTGCTCTTCCTTGAAAGTTTGCATGCTGGTTTCCAAATTGTTACAACAAATGTATTTTTTCTTTTTTGATTTTCAGTTTCAATTCTCCCTTAATTTGGAGTAACATTTGTTTCTAAACTCATACAATACAGCACTGACTAACAGTCCTTAGAGTTCTGCTTTTTCTCACTTGCTGATGTGTTGAACTTCCTGACTGTGGTGCCTCCCTTCTCAATCTCTTTTCTCTCTCCCTCTCCATGGGCTCATTCTCCATCATTTCTAACTATACAGGTTAACTCAGTAGAGAGCATGTGTTCTCAACTGGGGGAGACTTAATTTCCAGGGGACGTTTAGCAACACTTCGAGACATTTTTGGTTGTCACAACTGGCTGGAAGGGGTGTTCCTGGCATCTAGTAGGCAGAGATTAGGTATGCTGTTGTAGGGTACAACGCATAGGGCAGTCCCCCTTATCACTCCCAAATCATCCAGCTCCAAATGTCCGTAGTGCTGAGGCTGAGAAAACCTTGTCTAGATGGGGGAAAAAAGCACAAAAAACTAGTTTTATATCATTTATATCTGCCCAGTGGTAAAGAACCCACCTGCCAAGCAGGAGACATGGGTTTGATCTCTGGGTCTAGAAGATACTTTGGAGAAGAAAATGGCAACCCACTCCAGTATTCTTGCCTGGGAAATCCATGGACAGGGGAGCCTGGTGGGCGACAGTCCGTGGGGTCGCCAAAGAGTTGGACACAACTTAGCGACTAACCAACTCCCTTAACCACTCTCCTTCACGGCTAAACTTTCTCAAAATATCTCCCCTCTATCCATTTCCTCTCACCGTCTTACCTGTGGTTTAGTTGTCACAAGTACTCTGTCTAAATAGTGCTTACTTTTTTGTTTCTATCAAACACCTCATCTTGCAAATTCCTCTCTCCCCTGCTTCTTTTTTGAAGTCCTCTATGGTCAGTTTCTGGAGAAGGAAATGGCACCCCACTCCAGTATTCTTGCCTGGAGAATCCTAGGGACGGGGGAGCCTTGTAGGCTGCAGACCATGGGGTCGCTAAGAGTCAGAAACGGCTGAGCGACTTCACTTTCACTTTTCCCTTTCATGCACTGGAGAAGGAAATGGCACCCCACTTCAGTATTCTTGCCTGGAGAATCCCAGAGACGGGGGAGCCTGGTGGGCTGCCGTCTATGGGGTCGTACAGAGTCGGACACGACTGAAGCGATTTAGCAGCAGTAGCAGCAGCATGGTCAGTTTCACTCTTGTTTACTTCAGAAAACAAGTTATCACTTACTATTTTTTCAAATAGTGATCTATATTTAAGATGAATAAGAACAAGAAAATTTACTCCAAAATTTATTCCAAAGTACAGAGAATTCATGTGCAACTTAAATTATATATATAATATATAATATATAGTAGCACAAGTTTTAGAAGTACCTGTAAAACTAAAAGAGATGTCATTTGCTTTTTCCTGTTTTACCCAAGCATATTTTCTTCTTCAGAGTTTTTTTTTTTTCTTTCCTCTGAGTCATCTTTTTTGCTATCCAGTCTCTTTGCCTTTAAAGAAAACTCCTTAATGGTGGGCAACCACTGAGAGCAATCACATAGAATCTGAGTTATCAAGGGGAATTTTAAAGGAAAGTAATCTCTGACCAGGAATACCAAACAAGACAAAGATAAAAGAAGCAGAGAGTGTGTGTGTGTGTGTGTGTGTGTGTGTGTGTGTGTCCATGTGCCTGCCTATGGAAGTGTTTATACAAAACCCTGGGATGTGAACTTTTAGGGTGCTCTTAAACATCTACTTTGTAAATTTTTGAGTACACATGAACCAAACAAGAATTACATGAATGAAAGATGAATTGCATTATAAAGGTGAAACAATTACATAGATTATTTTTTAAAGCTTGAGAAAAATAAGCAGACATTATTTAAAAGAATAAGTCTAAAATACTCTGGAAACTGTAAAAGTATAGACTCACACATTCTTGCTATTAATAAATAATTGCTTGTATATTTATTTGGCTTTGCACATTTAGATACACTGTGTGAGTTAAATAGGATTATTGGAGGCTGTGTTAAATAGGGTGGGAAGTCAATTCTAGAGAGAAACTGGAGGGGAAAAAAAGGTCCTTTTCTCTTCGTGTACTTATCTCGGGAAGTTTATGTTTGCAGTTTTAATTTTAAATCACTGTTTTATTTCTAATTATCTTCTATATTCATGTATTTGGACATAGAGCTTTAACATGCAGTTTAGAAAGATTCTTATATCTGTCAAGCTAAACAATGAATTTAACTGATTAATGAATTAACCAGCTGCCAACCATGGGTGTTTCTATTACCTGGGTGTATTTTAGCACTTTTCAACTAAGAGGAATAAAAGAAGTATTAGAGACCACCTAGGAGTCATTAATAACAGTAGCATATATATAGAGGAAGGAAATTTGATATGAATTTTCAGTGAAAATAGTCAAATCTTATGCTCTTTTCTGGGGGAAGGTGTGGTAGGTGGAGACCAGAACCTCCATGATTCGACTGGACTGTGTACTACACAGTCTAAGGCTAATCCTTAACAGAAATCGCTTGGTTTGCAAAATTGTCAAGGGACTAAATGACTTAATCAACCTTTCCCATTTTTATCTGCAGTCAATCTAAGCTTATTATTATCAAACCACTCAAGTGATGGCTCCTGATTGAACAGAACATTCCGCTGGGAAAAACGTTGAGTAGCCTTCCCTCCCAGGAGGCGGGTATTCACAGACATGGCAATGTTCTTTTTTCACCTTCCACCTCTATAGGTAGACACTTAAAAGCCATTTTGAACATTATCTCATTATGCCTTCACTTTTCAACTAGGAGTTGATTACCCTTAATTTACAAGGGGATACTGTATTGAGAAGGAACCTGATTTCTCTACTGTTACATACAAAGCACTCTGTGAAGGGCTAAGAATAGAATTCAAACCTTTGGGTCATAATTTAGCCTCTGCTTTAGCATTTACATAGCATACTATTATGACTAGGATCCTCTCCACCTTTGAAAAATAATGAGGTTTTATTGACAAACAAAAATTCTTTGGTGCACATTTAAAATCCTATTCCTTAAATCAACAGTGGCTGTTTTTGAAAAAGAAATAAACTCAGACCTTCAAATATAGCCATGGATTTATTTATGTTTCTAGTTAGAAAGCTGCTCTGTTTAATAAGAGCCCAAAAGGGTGAGCACATTCCTCCAAGAGACAAACTAAGGTAACCCTGATTGTTTTGTTGACTTTGCTAAAGGCAATGGCCCAAAACATTAGTAATTAAAATCCATTTAAAATTAATTTAACTTCAGGAGCTCCACAAACCCATAAAATCAGATACATGCAAAATTAACGTCTACAGATGCATTTTTGAAATCAATGATTTTCAAAGTGAAAAGTAGACCGTGGGAGGAAGGAGAGTACAGGACAAAGAAAAAGGAAAGAGAGACACAGAAAACAGAAAGTGCCCAGGATCAGCTTGAGAAGCTTGTCCTCTGAGCCCAAGCTCACTATCTCAAAGACAGGATGACGTCACTTAGTAAGGTTTCAAGTTACTGAAGCATCATTCACCAGGATGGAGAATGAAGTCTCAAACTAGACTGAGACATTTGAAAATATTTCCCTGGGCAAATATTAAATTTGTATCCATTTCATCTCACACTCGCCCCCTTCCCCACTGCCTCGGGTCCACACATTGGTTCTCTGTGTCTGCATCTCTATTCCTGCCCTGCCAATAGGTTCATCTGTACCATTTTTCTAGATTTCACATACATGCATTAATATACAATATTTGTTTTTCTCTTTCTGATTTATTTCACTCTGTATGACAGACTCCAGGTCCGTCCACATCGCTATGATTTTTTATGGCTGAGTAATATTCCATTGTATATATGTACTATATTTTCTTGACCCATTCAACTGTCAGTGGACATTTACTTTGCTTCCACATCCTGATTATTATAAATAGTGCTCCAGTGGACATTGGGGTGCATGTGTCTGTTTGAATTATGGTTTTCCTAGGTATATGCCCAGCAGTAGGATTGCTGGGTCATATGGTAGTTCTGCTTTTAGATTTTTACATAACTTCCATACTGTTCTCCATACACTACCATGTGTAAAGTAGATAGCTAGTGGGAGCCTGCTGTGTAGCAGGAGGAACACAGCTTGGTGCTCTGTGATGACCTAGATGGGTAGGATTGTGGGGGTTGGTGAGGCCAGGAGGTGATTATAGGTATACATATAGCTGACTCACTTCCTTTTACAGCAGAAACTAACACAACACTGTAAAACAACTATACCCCAATTTGAAAAAAGAAACACTTGTGTTCATTTCTCAAAACCAATCGAGCTTCCATTGACTACCATCTTAACCTCATTGAAATGAAGCAACCACTTGCTGCAGTGAAGTGTTATCTAAGATTTGCATTGATGGAAGCTTCAGCTACTGCTTACAACTTTTAGACACAGGCTTTTAGATAATCAGACCATTGGTGTTTGGGGAAGAGGTGGTAAATATATCTAAACACTGGTCCAATTCTTATTAAGAGAGAAAGTGTGGGCACTGCTTTTGCAGATATGGAAAAGAATGTCATCTACAATAAACTGCAAGAGAAGGGGTTTGAGTGTAAGAGCTAGAGGTGGGGTAGGCATGTGGGAGAGCCATGGACAAGAAGATGAAAGTCTCCTTTTTCTACCTATTTCTTTCCCTTGCAAAGAATAACTTCCAATTAAGTGAATGGCTCAGTACTGAAAACAAAATTGCCTTAAAAAAGATTTAGACTATAAAACTCTATTCTTGAAAAAGACTACAGAAATTACCCAATCCTACTTCTAATTACATGAAGTAAATTCACCTATGCCTTCTTGACAGTGACCTTTGCCACCCCAGCTCATTTGTAGTTGAGGCAGACAAGTCTGTTGCTGGCACAGACCAATTCTTAAAAGTTCTTCTAAATGCTAATCCTGCTCTCTTGAGCGACATAGGATACAATATTGTGCTCCACCATCTGTAAGCAATAATATGATAGCGGGGCATGGAGCTCTGGGATCAGACAGGCATAAGTCATGCCCAGGGCTAACAGGAGTAGCTATGTGGATACAGATGGGTTACTCAGCCTTTCTAAGCTTTAGTTTCCTTACCTGTAAAGTGGAATAGTAAACATTTCCCACCTCATAGGCTTTTTGCAAGGATTACAGGAATAATACACTTAGAACAATGCCTATCGTTGTTGCTGAATCACTAAGCTGTGTCTGACTTTTTGTGACCCCATGAACTGTAGCCCGCCAGCTCCTCTGTCCATGGGATTTCCGAGACGAGAATATTGGAGTGGGTTGCCATTTCCTTCTCCAGGGGACCTTCCTGACGCAGGGATTGAACCCACATCTCCTGCATTGGCAAGCGGATTCTTTATCACTGAGCCATCTGGGAAGCCCAGAACAATACCTAGCATATAATAATGCTTAGATAGACTAACTACTATATATGCTAAAGGCATGGATTCAGTCAAACGGTCCCCTTTTTAAATCCCAACTTCACAGATAAATAGCTGTCCTTGAACTAATTTCTCTGAGCTTCAGTTTTCTCACCTCATTTATTAATGGAGCCTACTGTTGTATTTGCTGTTCTCTTTCAGACCCTCAGAAATAAGAGTACGAAAGAGAAAGTATCCTGGATTCCCAGGAATCCTTTGGTTCAATCACATTTATTCGGAGAAAGTCAATTAAAAACAACATACAGCAAGTAAGAAAGCAAATGGCGAAGGTAGGTCACATGACAACGTTCTTTAGAGAAAGATATAAGTACACTTAACTCATTTATCCACTCCATTAATTGTTCTACAAACACTTGCCAAGTGCTTACAGATTATATCAGATAGATCCTGCTCTCTGGGGTCTCATGGTTTCATGACAGCTGGGGTCCTCTGACCAGCTTAATTACATCCTATTTCTCTTAGATGGTCTTAAAATGGCCTCCATGTGATTCATTCCACATAATCATTCATTTTCCTCCAGAAAAGTAAAATGATGTACTTTTTAAAGTCCAGATGTAAAACTGAAAAAAAGAACTACCTCCATCAAGATGGTAGCACATAAAACAAGACTATCACGGTCTCAACACAACTGACCAATGTACGGTACGGGTCATTTGGACTTTTTGTTCCTTTATAAACTGTACAGGCATGATACTAAGTAATCTAAAATGCCCCTTCTAGCTGTCTCATTTTAAAACATAATTGCATTATTCTATTATTAAGAACTTTCTGCAGCACAAACTACCCAAGGCTATACATATCACTAGAACAATATCTCTTAGCTCAGACATAAAGGGAACCCTCACAGATGGTTCTTTTTTAACTCTCAAACAAACACTCATGAGGAAATTCCTAAAGTCCCAAAATATACATGACCAGCCTTTAAAAAATTCTTGCCGCACACACTGTTGATTTTCCCACTAACCGTCTCTCCTATGCACTATTTCTTTCAAGTTACAGAAGCCCATTTTGTTCATATATTTAATCGCCATGTGCATCGAAGAAGACCAGACTCCTACCTGATCCCAGAGGTTAAATTTTCATTGGCCTTAGCCAGTGATCATTATTCTAATCCTTTGCCAGTGATTGGTTTAGGAATGGACAAGTAACTGCAATTCTGGACAGCCAGATATGAGACATATAACATGAAAGGAAATCTACTAAGTGGCTTCTGGAAAACGTTTCTTTGCTGTTAAAAAGGCATATGCATGAGAGGAAGCTTCCTTTTTCCCACCCCTTCACTCAGCTGCGCAAGGTAATGCCTGGAGCTTCTGCAGCCACCTGTGACGACAGGAAGATAAATCCGAGTATAAAAGTAAACACACTTAGCAGAGCAGAGCAGAAAAACGAACACCCAGGTCCTTTTTGACATCCTTGAGTTGCTGAGTTAACCCAACCCTGGAACTGCCTACCACTAGTCGACTTGGTCTCTGAGACTTAGAAAAAGAAAAACACAGAGTTCTTGTTGAAGGCTGTGCTTCTCTGATTATAAAGTGCATACAAATAACCTGTGTGTCTTGTTAAAATGCAGACTTTGATTTAGGTCTGGACTGGAGCTGTGGATTCTGCAATTCCGACAAGCTCCCAGGTGATGGTGAAGGTGATGCTGGCGGTCCTGAGCCCAAAGTTTGAGTAATAAAGGGTTTCAATCATTTGACATAAATTTGCTGTTATCAGTAGCTGAAATCATCCAAAATGATAGAATCCTCAACCTAGCACTTTCTCATCACTTCTTACCTGGGTTGATGAAATCCAATTGAGAACCTGAAAGCTTAAACATTAATTTTGGTTGATGTTAACAAGTAGTTCATGCTTTGACTCAGTTCCACACGTCTCAATACCCCCACCATCACCAGCACCTTCTCATTCTTTGCTGCCTTAAATAAGGCATTCACGGGCCCTGGCGCCAAGGGTGTCACAAAGGCGACTGTAAATGCTTGGGTGCCTTCTCCCTGCTCTACCATGGAGTGCTTGCCAGTGCACCTGGCCCAAAGGTGAAGCAGCTGCATGCACGTCGGTTCCTTCCCTGCCATCTCGGGCTCTAAAGAGAAATGCTTGAGCGCTTTTGCAAATCAAAACCTTTTCATCCTGAATCTGGTGATTCACCCCGAATGGCGTCTTCTTGGAAAGTCTGTAATGCACGATTGTGTAAGATGGGTAAAATTGGCCTCTCATTGACATCGCTCTTCTTCTCCTGGCTCAGGCTGGGCTGGGGGAGGTGAAAGAGTCACAATAAAAAGAGATCTTTACAAAGGGCCTCCCTCCCCAGTCGGTGCAGCCGTGCCTGTGTACCTGCTTGGGCTGAGCTGTTTGCGAGCCCGTTGGTATTACTGCCCCCTTTGTTCATTACACAGCCTCTGGACCAGAAATACCTTTCAGCAGGTATGAAGATGGTGCTTGTTTTTGAACAAGGCGAATTTACAAAGCTTCTATACTCAGTAAAAAAAAAAGCGTGGGGGAGGCAAGACATTCAGAGGCCATGCCAAATTTGCTTTTCCCCAAAGCAGGGAGAGACAAAGGAAACCTCAAGCATACCTCCCAGACACAAAGAACATGTGTTTGCCCTACAAATTCAAGCGGGTGAACTCAGCTCATTATCCCAGGAGCTGGTCACTAATTCTATCCAGTTAAACAACAGTATCTACAGTCCCATTCACATAGTTAAGCAGTGTCTCCATAGTGAAGGTCAACTGACATTTCTCTTAGTGCCAGACAACACTACATTCTGAACTTGCTTGTGTATTATCTTATTTAATCTTTTTGACAGAGATTTGAATTAGTAGAAGTCCAAAATCTGAAATGTGCATATTGAGCCCAAGAGAATTTTACAAGAGGAAAAGGTGAAATTGCTTTGGGAAACTATGTTGAATAATGATAAAGCAATTTAAGATCATCACTGCCTTTTTTTCCCCCCCACAGAGCTAAAACAGACCTCTCTGTGCCTCCTGCCTCAGTAGGACAGTTGTGGCCTTTGCAGACAGAAGGACTAGTGGCCAGAGCCTTCCCCTGGTACCTTGCAGCCCTGGATTGGCAGCCTGCACTATACTTCTTAGGACACGACTGTCTGCGTGAGAGCTTGTAGGTAGCCACCCAAAAGCCAAGTGCAGCTCATGGTCACCTTTTCTGTTTCTCTCTCAACTTTGTTCATTTGGATTCTTTACTGGTATTTGTAAACATTCATTGCTGGTATTTGTAGACATTCACATAAAAATCCAGATTTCAGAATTCTCCAAAAAAGTCAGATATGTCTATACTGGGTCGTAGGACAGTGACTCTTAATTGCTAAGCAGTGAGGACTCCTTTATTCAGGGAAGGCAGTCCATCTCCAGCTGGCACCCTGAAGCTCTCCTGCCGCCTCTCCCACTTGGGGGCCAGTGTCACTACCAAATTCGAATCCATCTACACCAGGCATCCTCAGCCTTGGAACTCCCGTACAGAGTTTTGCAGTCAGATAATTCTTGGTTGTGGGCACCTGTCTAGAATCCTTGCTGCTGCTGTGGCTAAGTCGCTTCAGTCGTGTCCGACTCTGTGCAACCCCATAGACAGCAGCCCACCAGGCTTCCTGTCCCTGGGATTCTCCAGGCAAGAACACTGGAGTGGGTTTACCCTCTCCTTACTAGATGCTACTGGTAAGCTTCACCCCAGTTAAGACAACCAAAAACATCCCCAGACATTGCCAAATATCCCCCCCCCGGCGGGGGGGGGGGGCGGGGAGGGTCGGATATTCCTTGCTTGAGAACCACTGCTTTGCATACACCCAGTCCTCTTGGCTCATTTAAGACTCAAACCACAACCCCATCCACACTAGAGCCTGCATCCAAACAGTCCCTTCTACTACTGACGATGACAAGTCTACAAATCCACAGTGATTTCCTTCAGCTTAAGGTTTTGTGTCCCTTTAAAATGAATGTCAGTCTGGGAAAGTTTGAATATTGTTATCAATCATTTCTATCTTGTTATCTATCTTGGATTTTCTGGATCTTTTCTTAAGGGCGCATTTTTATAGGGAAAAGGACAAAGGGAGCATGAAACCACTGTGTCCTGAAGGAAGGATGATAAGAAAAGGCTATTTTAAGAGTATCAAACTGGGGCTACATTATTTTCTCAGTCACCAGCCCAGCAGGCATCCACGTGAAACAAAGCTTTATGAGGCTCACCTGCAGCTCACCGAACAGTTCCTGCTCTGAATGAGTAGGAGAGTCGATTTACACCAGTCCACCGCCTTCCCACTTTGCTTAATGATGCTTCTCATCCTATTGTGATGAAATCTCGACACAATCATATTCCTGTTTTAACTAGTTGTTCTGGCAAAGGGTCTCTCTCCAGAACTCATACTCTCATGTTGGCAACATAGTTAAGAAAAACATGCCCATTTGCCAGCTCCCCTCATTGTCTGCCCTAATTAGGGGGAGGGGGGATGTTGCTGTTCCTCTCAAAGTGGTGAGGAAGGCAAAGGGACCTGCAAGAGGAGGGACCCTCTGCAGGGGCAATCGCTCCCAGGGTCCTCTCAGCAGAGACGTCAGACTCTGCAGGGCTTCTGCATGACAGGATCTGAAGAGAGTCATCGGGAGAACTTTGGGGCTAGACAAACCTTACTTTACAAACCTTTTATAACTGAGCAACCACAGAACAACCTCCTACACCAAAACTCACGGAGGGTGGTGAAGGCAGCACCCAAAGGAGATGTGTCGACTTAAAAGAATGTGCTAGAGCTCAAGAAGGGTGAAAACTAAGAAACCCAAAAAGATAGAGATGATAACTCAGTTTTTTAAATTAGAAAAATTGATAAAAATTAAAGCATATGTCAATAAAAAATAAGAACCAATAAAACAGACAATTGTTGAAGAGTATGATCAAGAAACGGCTTTCCTGGTGGCTCAGTGGTAAGAATCCACCTGCCAATATAGGAGACGTGGGTTGGATCCCTGGGTCGGGAAGATCCCCTGGTGAAGGAAATGGCAACCTACTCCAGTATTCTTGCCTGAAAAATCCCATGGAGAGAGGAGCCTGGCAGGCTACAGTCCAGGGGGTTGCAGAGAGTCAGACATGACTTAGCAACTAAGCAACAACAACAATACAGAAAAAGAGATCAAAAGAGAAGTCATAAAAAATAACATTAGGTATGAAAAGGGGCTTATAAGTTGGGTTACAAATGAGATTTTTAAAATTCTAAGATATGAAAGACCTTCCCTGCTCTGCACCAGTCAAACCCTATGTGAAACACACTGCTTATTTCCACACAAAAAAGCAAATTATTCTCCCATAATATCTCCCATGCATATCTGTACTATAGCACTTATTACAGTATATAGTTTTTTTATTTGTCTCCCCCACTAGCCCCAGAACTCTTTCATAGGAGGGTCTATATCTTATTTATGTTGGTACTTTAGCTCTAGGCATGCCTGGCCTATAGTTGGTGCACAATACGTTTTTGATAAGTGAGCAGTCAGAGACGAGTAGCAGGATGATGAAAGGGCTGGAAATTTTGCGATGAGGAAAGGCTGAAGGAAAGCGGGCTCTCTGATTCTCAGAAGAGAGGATTACAAAACACACCAGAGCTGCCTTCAAACGTGGGAAGGGCCATCATGGGAAGGAGGGTTACATTTTTCTGTGTAGACCCACGGAATAGACTCAGACCAATGGGTACAGCGAGACAAATAAGGTTCAAAATGGAGAAGAGCCAACTGGGTTATTTGACTTAGAAGATGCCCTCCTTCCCAGAAAGCTTCTATTTAACTTATTTAAGAGTAAGAAATATGTCTCATTTCTCTTAAATTGATTGTAAATCCTCCTGATTTTCTTCTCATATACTAACCCCACACACACACACCCCCAAATTACCCGCAGACAGCCAAGACAGTGGGCAGTCAAGAACTCTTTTTGGCCAGCTATAGGGTATAGCCATGCATGTACTACTTCCCACACCGCTGGCGGATTTCCAAGCTTCAGAAATGAGGCTTGTCAGTTTAGTATGAAGCCTGATTCTAGTAAGACCTAATATTCCACTGAGCTGCCTGCCAGGCATTGCTAGTATCAACATTCTGTTCAGCACTCCGAATTGCAATTTAAAATCAATCGGGCTTTCCCCCAAATATCACGGCCACCTGTTTAAATCCTCTTTTCCTCTATGCCCAGCTTGAACATATTTCTCCAAAAATTGGAATTAATGACTTCATCAACTGTGTTAAATGCAGAGTTTAGACTGACTTTTTCACCTGATCACAGCTTCTCTCTTGAGAAGCTCACTAAAGTTGTATTTTCTATGAAGACCACTTTCAGACAAGAAATGCAGTTACAAAAATTGCATCTGATGTTGGTGATGACTTAGGTCTGTATCTGCAATGAATTGAGAAGCAGGGCGTCCTCTAAGCCAGAGAAGAGTAGCAGGATGATGAAAAGGCTGGAAATTTTGCTGTGATGTTTGTAGGTCCTTGCCTATCTGTTCATAAAGTGAGAGCCTAAAACCAATGAGAAATCCAGTGCATGTGGGAGGGCCCATACCCTCGTAGGTTTCTCTCTAGAATGAATTCAGGGAAGGTCCACTGCAAACTGGTGAACTCCTAAGTTCATGGAGGGGGCTTCCCTGATAGCTCAGTTGGTAAAGAATCTACCTGCAATGCAGGATACCCTGACCCTGGTTCAATTCCTGGGTCAAGAAGATCCACTGGAGAAGGGATAGGCTACCCACTTCAATATTCTTGGGCTTCCCTTCTGGCTCAGCTGATAAAGAATCTGCCTGCAATGCGGGAGACTGGGGTTCGATCCCTGGGTTGGGAAGATCCCCTGGAGAAGGGAAAGGCTACCCACTCCAGTATTCTGGCCTAGAGAATTCCATGGACTGTATAGTCCACGGGGTCCCAAAGAGTTGGACATGACTGAACAACTTTCACTTAAATTCATGGAAGTTCCTTTCTCCAGGGTAGAATCATCAGGGTAAAATCCTGGCAGCTGACCCTCAGGGAGAGACAAACATCCCACCAGGACTAGTTAGGTGACTTATACGACCCAGTGCAAAATGAAAACATAGGCCCCTTGTTCCAAAAGCAGGAAAAATGCCATTAACGTTAACAAAATAGAAAGCTTTTCCCTTTTTTCTGTAAGCTCTCTCTCAATTGGTCATGGTGTTTTTAAGATGCTATTTAAAGTTGTTTTTAAGTAAAAAAATAAATAAAAATTTACATTTAAAGCATGAATTTTACTGTTCATCTTTATATTGTACCATGCCAATTCTAAATGCAATTATAAGAACTTTAACCCTTAGGCAGAATCACCCAAATTATATAATTTTTGTTTCATAGAGTGTACTTGTATATACATATTTCATTCCTACCAAAACAGTGTCTAACACACACACAAGATTGTTTTCATTTCACTTCTTGATATGCTGTAGCCATATTCTCTACCTTGAGCTTACTGATGAGTAAGTTAGAACTGATGAGTAAGTTAGAACTTGCCCAATCTTTCCCCTTTCTTCTTTCTTCAGCTTTATTGTAGGTGGTTTGGCTAATATAGGAAAGTAACAGGAATAAGAAAGGGCAGGATAGGGTTCCTTGGTGGCTGTGTTTCTTAGAATGCAACTGCCTTTTTCTGCATTTGAAAGTTCTGATTTATCTGAACAGAAAGCATGGTCCCTTGGGACGTACCTCAACGTCCTCTCTTATAGGCTAATGTGCTCTGCTTACCTTGTATTACAATTTTGAGTCTTGCTCAACTAGCACACATATGGGTTCATTGGAATTCTGTTCTCCTGGGGCATCACAAACACTATTCTCAAATGCACGTTATGCCTCTCTTCTCTGCTCATAATCATGCTCCATCATCCCACTGAGCTTCACTTACAAAACACAAGTTGAAAATGAAATTATTAAGGGTTTCAAGATGGTGGTATTCAGTCAAGCCTGGGACCCTCCTGAGCACTGTGCCTGGAAAGCTAGCCCTGTGTCCTAGGCATCATTAGGCAGAAAGTGAAAGTTGCTCAGTCATGTCCGACTCTCTGTAACCCCATGGACTGCAGCACTCTAGGCCTCCCTGACCATCACCAACTCCTGGAGCTTGCTCAAATTCATGTCCATCGAGTCAGTGATGCCATCCAACCATCTCATCCTCTGTCGTCCCCTTCTCCTCCTGCCCTCAATCTTTCCCAGCATCAGGGTCTTTTCTAATGAGTCAGTTCTACGCATCAGGTGGCCAGAGTGGAGTTTCAGCTTCAGCATCAGTCCTTCCAATGAATATTTAGGGCTGATTTCCTTTAGAATTGACTGGTTTGATCTCCTTGCAGTCCAAGGGAATCCTCCAGGCAAGAACACTCTTCCCTTCTCCAGGGGATCTTCCCTACCCAGGGATCGAACCCAGGTCTCCCGCATTGTAGGCGGATTCTTTACCATCTGAGCCACCAGGAAAGCCCAAGAATACTGGAGTGGGTAGCGTATCCCTTCTCCAGGGGTTCTTCCTAACCCAGGAATCAAACCGGAGTCTCTTGCATTGCAGGCGGATTCTTTACCAGCTAAGCTAACTTTCCCTCAAAACCCTTTTCCCAATCCACTACCTCACCCTCACCTATGATAATCTCTGGTTTCTCTGAGTCTGCAACTTCTCCTGTTCAATTATTTCAGAGAAGAAATCTGCTCTATGTTTAAGAACTATACCTTGAATGGAAACTAGATCCACGAGGTGTGTGGGAAACAAGCCCAGGATTGATATGAGTTTCAGTGGGACAAATATGAATAGGAAGTTAGGGAACTTCCTACAGCCTGAGTGGGGCAAAGGTAGGTGTGAGGGAAGAAGTGGGGAGAAGAGGGTATAAATACTACACAAGAGCTTAGAAAAGTAATATTATTGACACATCAATTTTATTCTTTAACTGAAGATTACTGAGTCTATCAAAATATATTTTGCACCTTAAAAATGTCTTTGATAAGTCTGGCATTGTAAAAGATTGTGACTTCACCAATGTTTTTGTTGGAGTAGTGGGAAAGTTATGATCAACATAGACAGCATATTAAAAAGCAGAGACATTACTTTGCCAACAAAGGTCCATCTAGTCAAGGCTATGGTTTTTCCAGTGGTCATGTATGGATGTGAGAGTTGGACTATAAAGAAAGCTGAGCACAGAAGAATTTATGCTTTTGAACTGTGGTGTTGGAGAAGACTCTTGAGAGTCCCTTGGACTGCAAGGAGATCCAACCAGTCCATCCTAAAGGAAATCAGTCCTGAATATTCACTGGAAGGACTGATGCTGATGCTGAAACTCCAATACTTTGGCCATCTGATGGGAAGGACTGACTCATTGGAAAAGACCCTGATGCTGGGAAGGATTGAGGGCAGGAGAAGAAGGGGACGACAGAGGATGAGATGGTTGGATGGCATCACTGACTCAATGGACATGGGTTTGGGTGGACTCCGGGAGTTGGTGGACAGGGAGGCCTGGCGTGCTGCAGTTCATGGGGTCACAAAGAGTTGGACATGACTGAGCGACTGAACTGAACTGAACTGAGTGGGAAATAACAGATTCTGAAGTTTACCGTCATGACTTTGAACCCTGGTCCTGACACTCCCCAAAGGTAGCTATGGATTAAAAAAAATAAAGAAAGCTTTGCTTTTCTCTTCTGAAGATAACAGAGGTAACAATATCTAATCTCAGGTCATGCTTGCAAAAATGAAATGAAATTTGAAATCATATAACATAGTGCCTAACACTGTTTCTTATGCACAATGAATACCAGTTTCCTGACTTGCATTATATATTATAAATATCTCTTATGAACATATTTAAGTGAACTAAACAGTAAATTGAGAATGACAGAAGGCCAAGTAGGGAACTTCAGTAGTTTCAATGTCTCAGTCACTTAGTCATTTCCAACTCTTTGCGACCCCGTGGACTGTAGCCTGCCAGGGTCCTCTGTCCATAGAATTTTCCAGGCAAGAATACTGGAGTGGGTTGCCATTCCCTTCTCCAGGGGATCTTCCCAACCCAAGGATCAAACCCAGGTCTCCTACATTGCAAGCAGATTCTTTACCATCTGTGCCACCAGGGAAACCAGGAAGCTTCATAGTTGTCAGACTTTCAGTTTGACCAGAAGAATAGAGCCCTGCAGAAATGTCATGCAGTTACAATGTGTATCCAATACAATGTAAACTGCTTAAAAAGGTAACAACACAAACATCACATAAGCCAGTACGTGACTAGGTGCTAGGTATCTGATATCTGATAGGAGGAAGGGATTTAGAAGGTGATCACTCTGGGATGTGGAGCTTAGCAGGAAAGGTGGCAATTTGGTTAGACAGAGATGAGGCAAAGCCATTACTGGGTTAACCAAAAAGTGTATTCAAGTTTTCTATACCAGCATGTGGAAAAACCCAAACAAACTTTTTGGCCAATCACATACATAGGCGACCATCCACACTATCTCATAGAAGAAAAAGCCTTAATGATTCTCACAGTTAGGAGTAACCTTGTAATATGTATTCTTTATGCCCAACCAATTTTGGGGTTTGTGCTTGCTTTTGATATTATAAAAATCTCTTATGAGAAATGATGGCTTAAAGTGTAAGAAGTGGTAAATAGGATGAGAGGACTTGACTGTCACTGATGAACACGGGGAAGTTCATTCTGCTCTTGTCCACCCCCACCTGCTCTACAGGAAAACAAATGCCCTCGTAATGCTACTAAGCTCCTTCACAGGAGTTTGCAAAAGGGAGAGGAACTCTTTCCCGCTGCTCCAGAGCTTCAGAAAGCAGTAAGGAAATCGACATCACGCCTTGCCAGGGAAACAGGACAGGAAGTCAACATCTAAAGGATCTCCAGCGAAGGTTCCAAACCGGATGACCCACGAACCCATGAAGCCAAAATTAGAATCTGCTTTTAATTCTGACAACAAGAATATTCCAGAATTTGCTAATGCTTGCTGGTGAAATCATTCCCGTCTTTCAGTATGTTCTTGGATCCAAGACTGGCCTTCATAGTGGATGGCATCAGTGATCAATTATGAGTTTAACAGCACTGGAAATTCCCCCGCCCCTTGTAACTGCCATTCTACGGTTGGAAATTCCTATATTTACACTCATATCTGCAAGAGCCCACAATAAAAAGGCATTGCTGTTGAGAGGACTATCTAGTGTTGGTATTGGCTAATTCTCAGAGAAGATTGCCCTCCACTGAGAGGAAAAAGGAAAACAAGTCTCGGAGTTTCTGAGAACCAGAAGAACAAAAGGGTCCAAAGGAAACAGAGAATGTTCATGAGAACCATGACCTCCTTCTCCACAATACACTGTCCTTGGGCCTCCTCTTAAAAAATAAAAATAAAAAAACTTGTTTCACTTCTAGAATAGTCAAGGTTCCTAGCAGTTTTTCCTGCAGATACCTTGCTCAACAATGGCTCCATTTTGCTAATAAACTCCCCAGGAGTCCTGTTGTTACCACTCACTTCACAGGTAGAATAACTGGGCCACAAAGAAACACCTGCCTGAAATGGCATGGATCATCAGACACACGAACAGTTTTGCAATCGGGAATTGCAAAATCCCCAATCCACAGAGCCAGAATCTCACAAGCACAAAAAGAGCATCAGCATGAATTTCCAGTTCTATTACTGGCCCTTGCTTTTCAACTGGCTTCACTGGTTGACAGAGAAATATGGTTCCCGTCGTGTGCATGCATGGAACATACATGAAGTAGTCTTTCTTTTCCCTCCTTGATAGACAAAAATAGCCATGCCTATATCAATGCAAAGTAACCACACACATTTTTTTTTCACTCTTCTGATTTGCCCTTAGAAACTGACATCTACTAATAATAGCAGTTGAATAATTTTTTTTTTTTAGTGGACTTGGACAGACAGACTTTTATTTGACCCCTGGAACTGACAGTATTTTCTTTGGTGGAGGACCAAATGGAAAACTATGCTTGATTTCTGAGACATGGGAGCTCTGTTTTGAGAAGAAATGAAACATCAAGTATCATAACAAGTGTTCTATGGCAACCTGTGTCCGATAAGCCTTTCTGAATGCCTCAATTGCAACTCCAAATAAACTTCTCTACAGGTGAAGTCTGCATCAAATGTGTGATGTACCTCTTCTGTCTAGCACACCCTGCATTTGATGAGGCAAAAGAAGACCAAGAGTGTAGCTGCCTCTTAGAGGATATTCGAGGACATCAGGAGAAAAGCAGAAGAGGGTATGTGTAGAGAAAGCTGAAGGAATTAGGATTCTTATATCGGAAGAAAAAATTGGTGTTAATGGGAATTTAATTGTTAGGTAACTAACCTGTGAAAACGATTATAACAACAACAATAATAACAAAGCAACAACTGTTCCATGATTAGGAAAAACGAACAATGGGCATACAGAGCATTCTGAAGACCTGGGAAGCAACCCAGAGCAACCTGAAAGTGAAAAGGTGTCCAGTTCTTTGCAAGCCCAAGGACTGTAGTCCACCAGGGACTCACATGTAGACTCCCCTGTCCATGGGCTTCTCCAGAAGTAGGGAGTAGGGAGTAGGGAGCCATTCCCTTCTCCAGGGGATCTTCAGGATCCTGGGATCCAACCCGAGTCTCCTGCTTGCTAATGCTTGCTGGTGAAATCATTCCCGTCTTTCAGTATGTTCTTGGATCCAAGACTGGCCTTCATAGTGGATGGCATCAGTGATCAATGCCATAGACAAATTCTTTACCATCCGAGCCACCAGGGAAGCCCAGAGCAGTCTGGGAAGAGAATGATTCAGGCTCTGAGCATAAGACCATGATCTAAAATGGGAGGATTGCTAGCTCTGCTCAGACATTTATTTTTAAAAGTCAATGGGGGTACTTTGAGTATGTTAGAGATAAATATTGATAGCTACAAGATGCCATCTGATGTTCTGTAATAAGTTCAGAACACAAATTACTGCGTCTGAATTGCTGCCACAATAACAAAATGATGCAGGGAGGGGAGGGTAACTGGAAGTTAAACCAGGACCCATCATCTCTCTCTTCAAGCGAGGTGATGATACCCTTTAGCTATCAGATGCCCTAACGAATATGAAACAGCTCCCCACGTGCAGAGTTTATGAAAGAAATTTTGGAGAATTGGTTCTGTACCTCTTGAATCCCATCACTTGTTTAAAAAAACAAAAGGATGGACTAAGGAGAGAGTGAGAAATAGTGAAGAGACTGTGTGGAGAAGGCAGTTGCATTGAGTCTGCCCATTGATAAAGGGTGGAGAGCAAGAGCCTCCTCTGTCATCTCAGCCTAGATGGGGTGGGAGGGGTGGTTCCAAGGGACCATCAGAAGATCTAGAAATGGGTTTTCCTCTGTCAGGTGACACAGTGGATTCGTTCCTGCCTCATCCCTGAGAAAGCTGAAACAGTCCAAGGAGGTAGGCTAGGCTGGAGGGTGATATTGGGACTGGCCTGAATTCCCTAGTAAGGATGTACCCATAATCCCTGGGGAGCAGATGTGTGCTAAAGGGCTTTGCATTGGGTCCTGTACACAAAAGTGCGATTGGTGGGGAGGGGGCATAAGGACCAAGATGTTGGAGATGAAATCCATCAGAGTTACATTCTGACTTCAATTTGGTTATGAGGACATCTTGGCTCTAAAAACTACAACAATGTTGAAGGATTTAAGTAAGACGTGAGAAACAAGGAAATAATTTGACGTTTAAAGCAAAGCAAACTAAGGAAAATTCAGTGATAAACTTTAATGTAAGGTGCCATACTACTGATGGAAAGAAATTAAGAGTTTTCAGGCAAAACCAGCTGTCAGACAGGTAGAAAATATGATAGAGCCGTTGAGAAAAGAGAATGCTCCTGGAACAGATGGGCGCACCTCTGAGCTTTATAAAGCATTAACTAGCTGTTTAAATAAGTCCTTAGCAGATGTTTTCAATGTAATTTTGGAGGTGAAATGGAAAGAAACAAAAGTCCAAGGCACAAGGGGAATTGATATCACAAATAAGAGACATTCTTGAATTCAGAGTGCAAGTTATTGTCAAAAGTTGCTCTTTTTTTAAAGACTAGCCACAGTATTTGTGAAATTGGAGTATATTACCAAATCCTGCAATTAAAATAGTGCATATTGTATTATTAGCCTTTAGAAAGAGACATATTTAAATACATATTTTATGTCGTGTTTGAAAGACATTCAAGGAAGCCACATGATATGTACAGCTATTCAACTGAGATCAAAAAGGTGAGTATAAGTTCCATATCTGCATTGCTACTTGTAAGAGGTCTGTTTTTGTAATGGCACCCTGTTATAAATGAATAAATTTATAGGAGATAGACCACAGAAGGAGAGAGGGAAAGATGCTCATAGATCTCGTTAAATGTGTTGATACTCAATACTGTGGTAAGGATACACAGAAAAAGAAGAGAGTTGATTATATTGTACAGAAAATAAAAGGGGCAGTGAGTTTCCTTATGACTCACACACATACATGCATAAGTAGATCAGCAAATATTTATGAAGTGCCTCTATATGCCAGGGAGTGAACTAAGTGGTACAAGGAAGATAAATAACTCGTAGACCCTACCCTCAGGGAGCTGACTTCCCTTGCTGGCTGTTCTTATCAGTACTAGTACATATTGGTATCTGATTTTCCCTACAAATGCTATATATACTCACACCTATAGGGATGGTGGAGGGGGAAGTAAAGATGGGGAGCTGGAGAGATGAAGTGGAGGCATCTATGAAGACTCAGACCCCACACGAGAGGGGCTGGAGAGGAAAATGTGTAAGGTCATTACTCCACTGGGATGGAGACCCATATATTTAACTACTCGGCCCATTTTGCTCGAAGCCTTCACTACATGTCATCATTTAAGGTGGAAGGAAAGAAGGCATGAGAGCGGAGAGGAAAGATAGCATCCATGCTTGTAAAATCCAGGCATATGTATTGAGAAAGGATGGGAACAATCCAGGAATGAAATACACAGAAATGGAAGGAGGAAACAAATGATTAACTAAATTGTCACGTTCAAAATTCACATCATTCAATGGATCGTTGAATCCAGCACATCAGTTTAGAACACGGGTTGCTGCTGCTGCTAAGTCGCTTCAGTCGTGTCCAACTCTGTATGACCCTATGGACAGCAGCCCACCAGGCTCCTCCGTCCACAGGATTCTCTAGGCAAGAATACTGGAGTGGGTTGCCATTTCCTTCTCCAGAACATGGGTTACTTGCCTTTAAATAACCCAGGATTAGAGCCAAGATTTTGCCACTTAACCAGCTGTGTACCTTCTAAGTTTCCTCTTCCTCACCTGCAAAATGGGAATAAAAACAGCACCCAAAAAGGGTTGCTTATAAGGCATGACATCAGATAATGCACATGAAATACATATATCCCAGTGCATGATACTTACAAGAATTCAACAAATGTTTTCTACTATTATGGTTACCAGAGCATCGTGTTTGCACGGCACTGCAGAATTGATCGTTGGTGCATTTAACAAGATGTTACAGAGCATCTAAGACATGGCAGACATAGTGCTCAGGATACAACAAAGGACAAGACAACCTGGTTCCCACCTTCATAGAGCTCAAATTCTAGGAGACTTACTCTAGAAAGGTGATATTCTTTGCAACATTTTTGGCATCAGAAAATTTCAAAACAACCCCTCTAAGACTCATGGCAGATCAAATAACTCTTACAATAAAATAAGACAAGTTTCCCTATAGGAGAACTAGAAGGGGAAAAATGAATTTGAAAAACATGAGTCTGAGACAGGATGGAACAGTTATCTGACACTGGATCTTGTGGATTGATTTAATGGTAATGACCACGAGCCTTGCTATTCCACACTCGGTTCCTCTGATGGTTCCCCTCCTCTTTGCCTTCACTGTCACTCTCCTTATTCCTTTCTCAGCATCTCAGAGCAGGCAGTAGACTCCTTACTAAAAGGAAGCAGAAGAAGGGATTTTTTGAATGCTAGTTGAAAGTGAATCTAACTCATGACTCTGTTAGTCACCTCTCAAAAAATGCACTCTTAAAGAAGCATTTTCTACATTGTTCTTCCTCCCCAGACCAAACAATAATTCTTTTATCACTGATCATCTGCTCACCCATCAAAACTTCTTATTCTTTTGCTATTTGCAATCACCTTTAAATTTCCAAACTGTCATCAAGTAGCCCATTTAGTGATACAACAAATCCACGTACTAGATAGGACATTGCCTATAGGACTCATGCTTGGTGATACCTGGGTGATCCAAACAGGGAAACAATATTGCTTTAGGCCACACCAGCTCTTGATGGTGTCACTGGTCACGGGGAGAGAGGCAGATTCACAGACAACATTGTGGCAGTTAATGAATGGCTGACCAGATGGCGCCTGTCAGAAGGTGTTGACTCTCTAGACAACTGGGACTGTTTCCTGGGAGTAAGTGAGAGGTGCAGCAGAAACGGACTGCATCTCAATCACACAGAAGCACAGAGGCTCACTGTTAACAAAATCATCACATCGCCAGGCATATTTTTCTTCTTATGATTTTCTGTTTGTTTTACATGATAGACATGGAGGAGGGTTGAGCTGAAACTATACCGTTCATAATAAGTTATGCTATGGAGCAAATATAAAAAGGCATACATAAACTGCATACTGGTATTCTCAATACCAGTATATTCCAGTCTAATTCTCAATCAGACTCTGTGAGATGATGGTTAATGAGAGAGTTATTTCCTAGGCAGGTTGATAAGAAGGCTAGGGGTCCCCAAGGAGAGAGGGTTCTGGAATTCTGAAGGAGGAAGAAAGGACAAACTTTTTCTTTTCTCTCTACATTCCTTAGGATTATATAACAATAATGTATCCTGCCTGAGGACAGTCTCTGGATTAAACTTTCTGGATAATTCTGTTATCTTAAAATGTAAATTATGGGAGTAGGTCTGTCTTTACAAGGATTATAACAATAATGTATCCTGCCTGAAGGACAGTCTCTGGATTAAACCTTCTGGCTAATCCTGCTATCTTAGCTATATAACTCCACTGCTAACACTAGCAAGGGGGTACTCTTTCTGCCCCCTTCTGATGCCTATGTCAGAAGCTCTCTCTATCCCTTTTATACTTTTAATAAAGTCTATTACACAAAAGCTCTGAGCGATCAAGCCTCGTCTCTTGCCCTGGATTGAATTCTTCTCCTCCGGAAACCAAGAATCCTGGCGTCTTTTCATGATTTAGCCAACAACCTTTCATTAACTTGCCTGGAGTTAAGGGTATTTCAATGACTATACCAAGTACTGCTTAGAAAGAAATAATGGTTGAAACGCAACGACCTGTCAATGTTATTGAAAGACATTCAAACAGGTGGAGCCCACATTGAGGACATGCAGACACCGCTGACTTTCTAACACAACACAAATAAACCACTGTTCCCAGTTTGACCATTTTCACTTATTGCTTTACACAACAGGGTGAAGTTTTCCTATTACATGCTCACCAATGTCTTTGATTGGTAAACCCTGACACTCAAATGATGACTTCTCAACAGACAGAATCAGAAGAAAAGTTTTTTGGTTTTTTGTTGTGATCAAAGAATATTACATCTGGTGTGTTACTGTCAGGTATTACAAGAAATCAACTAAATAAATGCCATCGCCTAACTATGGGTAGGCAGTTGGATCTGAGTGAAGAAGTCAGCAGATTAGATGATCCACTTGTCAGCTATGAGACCTCAGACAAGGTGCTTAATCTCTTCTTGCCTCAGATTCCTGGTTGTAGTAGAGATTAGCTGAAATGAATGAAAGGAACTTGACGTAGAAGCTGGCATGAAGTTAAATCTCCAATCAGTGCTTCTCTTTGTTGACTACAAGAGCACTCAGTCAAGTTCATTCATTCATTTCACCCTTATTTTTCCATTCTCCTTAAATGCTAATCCTGCATTTATCTTCAATCTTGCATCATCCTGAAAAGGGATCTAGAACTTCAGAGATGTATCCAGAAATTTGCTTTGTTACATAACAAAGGAAGCAATGACGACATGAGGATGACCTGGAAATATTGACTACCATACTATCATTTTTTGCTGCTAGAGTCAACCTGCTCAACAAGGATCTACTAGTGGGTTTTTCCCTTACAATGTCCTCTATGCTGAGCACTGAGTAGGTCCTGGGAGCAAAGCATTCTTGCAGAGAGTTTAAACAATGCAGTCAGCAGAAACAGGTGAAGTTCCGTATTCTTAGCACTGACCAAAATATGTCATTTCATTCTCTTTGAGATGTAATTTTTTTTTATTTGTTGGTTGTGAGATGGATGTCTGATTACATACACATTTCTCATTACATGGGGTTACCCACTCACTCAGCCTCCATCTCCTCCTGCATAAAAGACTGAAGTAACTATCAAGATGTGGAACCAGTTGTTTTAGCCAAAATAACAATGGCATATATTTGTTTCCAATAGACTTGATAATGAAATAGAATGAATGACAAAATGAGAAAGATTTTGACAATCCATACACATGCATTGTGAAAGCAAAGAAAGGCAAAGAGAACACTGAATTCAAAAATGAACATTCAGCGCCACAACATCAAGTAGCACGGCTCGGAATACAGAGGTGATGCTGAGATCATTCACAACGCTAGTCCAGCCAACGTGGAATATGATGTGCAGTGACCGCCATCAACCACAGACTTGAAAATGTCATGGTATCTACCTCAGAAAAGTCTCCAGCTTTTAGCTAAAGTCTTCCAGCTGAAGACTTCCAACCACGAGGAAAATATCCTTAATGCTAATTCTGAGAGACTAGAATTCTACTGATGCTATCGTCAAGTTGAGTCAAGTCAGTGCTTTTACAGACAATGAGCTATAGACAGTACCACTAATATCTGTCTCAGGTCACTCTTCTCTCAATACCATCCTTGTATCTGTCTTGCCTGCATCATCAGTGAGACGAGATTAAGACTCAGGTACCCTCAGTACTGCCGATTATCTTCATGTTGACAATAACCCATGCATCATTGCAAATCAGTTGGCCTCCTAAGTCTAACCCATTTGCTTTGTCACACGTCCACTGGTACCATTTATGGAGTTAGAAGGGCTCCCCTCTCAAAAATTTGCAGGCCATCTAGATCTAGTTATTTAGAATGATTATGCGCACACTTAGAATGATTACATGCAAGATGAGCATCACATACATGAAACTAAGACATACTATACATGTGTCAAATAAAAGTTGGATTTCAACACAGCTTTCCTCCATAAAGATCTGTGATTTTCACATTTCAAGGTTCCAAATAAGGATTAGCTTCATATTGATTCCTCATTTCCCCATCAGGGCATCAGCTTTTCTCCACTGGGCTAAAAAGACACAGAATGGAGACCATGCCCTGGACCATTTGGGCTAAAAGCCACTTCGCCTTCATGTATTTGTGCTGAGTAGCATTTTTGCCTCATTTCTCTTTTTCGCTTTGCATTTGCAGAGCCAAGGAAAGAAGAATACTGAGAGATGATGATGTCAATTAGGGTACTATAGTACCAGGCTATAAGAAGACACTCAAATTAGCTAGTGTATATCATTCATCGTGGCTCATCATATGAGGCTGAGCAATTTAAATACTGGGATTTCTGGTCTTCTGCCTCACCATAGTAGACCCACTTACAGTTAGGTCAAGTAAATGTCTAATTTCTAAGTCGAGTGACTTATTAGAAATTAGTGTCTAATTTCTAAGTAGAGTGAATGTCCCCATCACTGAAGCCTGTCTTCATCTTCCCCTCCCTGAAATTTCCCCCAAACTGCCTAAGAACTCTCCAAATTCCTTTCACATGGGGCAAGATTTTTTGTTGCAAAATTCCACTAAGACTGACATACATTCACTCCTATGCATAAAATAGGTAACTAATGAGAACCTACTGTATAGGACAGGGGACTCTACTCAGTGCTCTGTGGTGACCTAAATGGGAAGGAAATCCAAAAAAAGGAGGGATACATGTATTCATATAGCTGATTCACTTCACTGTACAGCAGAAATTAATACAACATTATAAATCAACTATACTCCAATAAAATTATTTTTAAAAAATAGTAGAGAAAAAGATCATGGCAGGAAGTATCCTTGATTTTGACGTTTCCTTCCCTGATTCAGTCCCTGTGTCCTTAGGTATCCAAGAATGTCTCTTATTTCTCAAATAAATTCACCTCTTTGCTAAAAAAACAAATCAAGAAGAACAAAAAACAAAATGCCACTAGGAATAAGTTGTGCATTTACTCGTTTTCATATTAAGGGATCTCTGTGGAGGAGGTACCTTCTCCCTTTTTACAATGCAGACCCATTAGAACTCAGCACTGGAAGAACAATGTCCTCATGAAAAAGGTAGGTCTCTGTATGGCAAAACAAAAACAATATTGTAAAGTTAAAAAATAGAAAATAAACTAATTTAAAAAAAGAAAAAGGTAGGTCTCTCGGGGTGTTCATCTCCCTCACCACACCCTTCACCAGAGTTTGCCCCCCTGCTGATCCCCAGGAACACTGAGCTCCCCTTTGAAATTCTAAAGCACATGTCTAAAACCGCTTTCCTCAGTGTCTCTTAGCACAGCTGATACTGACTAGAATACTCCAGTCTTTACTTCTTATTAAAGTTCAGTGCTGGCAGGGGCAGGGGACCTGGAGGAAACAAGAAATGGAAGGAAGAAAAAGAACTAACATTCTAGGGTCTTTTGTCTAGAAGGTTTCCATGCGTAGGAGCTATTTCATTTCATTTCACATCAATCCTATGAGGGAGATTTTATTTTTCACGCTTTGTAAGCGGTAGGCTTCCCAGATGGTGCAGTGGTTATGAATCCACCTGCCAATGTAGGAGACACAAGAGATGCCAAGTTTGGTCTCGCGGGTCAAGAAGATCCCCTGGAGAAGGGAATGGCAACCCACTCCAGTATTCTTGCCTGGAGAATGCCATCGACAGAGGAGCCTGGCGGGCTACAGTCCACAGGATCACAAAGAGTCAGACACAGCTGAAGGACTGAAAATGCACGCATGCACACGAGTGGTACAACAAGATGCAGAGAGATTTAGTAACATGCCCAAGACCCACTTTGGGTGAATGGCAGAGCTGGACTCCAGACCCAGATGTGCATGAACTTAGGCGCATACACCTGGATCACACAGAGCCCAAAGAATGCCCACAACTTCTTGGTTAAGTTGCTTGAGCATGCTAATTCCCCATTCCCATGCCCAGTCTACTCTGCAGGGAGAATGCTCACACCTTCCAAAAGGAATCACCTCTCTGGTATCTGGTTAAGTGCATGGGTTAAAACAGGAGCATCACCCCACAGTGCCCCTCTGGAGTTGACTCTCTGGTTTCCGGCTGTCCAGCCCGAGACACTGCTTTCAAGGTGACTGGTTCTCACTTAAATCTGGGAGGTCCCTGATCTTTACAAACAGAACATAAAACAATACTACTTATAACCATACTACCGTCCATATGTCTTCCACACAAGGGTTACACGCAAATACAATAATAGAGCATTTCCCCTCAGATAATAATACAGTATTATTTTCTGAGGCAGGTACTAGGTACAAAAAGGAGGAGGAATGTGGGAGAAACCATCATAATCACACAGGTTGAAGGAAGAGCAGACTGGGGTGATGGAAATGTCCCTTTCCCTTTCTCTCCTAAGAACCTGATCATATCCAAAAGCTTGACACAGATTAGTCCTCGACACGGAGCTTTTTTCTGATGTCTCCATGAGGTCCAAATTTACCCATTTTCTAATCTTGTAACATTTTGTTTATACCTTTATTACTACCCTAAAATTATGCTGTCTCGTGGTATAATTAGTTGTTTACGATCTCCTCCCAAATAAAGTATAAAAACTCCTTGGAGGAAGAACTGTGACTTATCCCACGTAATTCTTAAGGCCCGCTAGAGCCAGTAACAGTAGTAATAATACCAACAGCAACGGCTAGCATTTATTGAGCACTTACCTTTGAGTGCCCCAGCCACATAGCCCTTGAGATAAGGATTACCAGTCCTTTTTTATAGATGTCAGAACCAAGGTTTTAAACAGCGAAACAACTTCCCCAAAGTCATGCAACCAATAATGGCCTCAATCCCATATCTGACTAATTCCCAGAGGATGTGGGGGTTTTTTTCCAGTGACCACTAAGTAAGGGTTTACTGAAGGAATAAGGATAGTAAAACTTCACCTGTTTCCCAATTTTGCTCTGTAAGTGGCCCAAAGTAAATCAACTGGCAGAAGAGGTCTTTTGCTTGTTGCTTTTATTATCTAATAAGGTCCTGCCTAAGTGAGCGCCATTTCACTGGCTCATATTTCCAAGAGGCTCAAATATAAAAGCATACAAATATTATGAGTATAAAAATAAAGAGGAGAATGTGTGAAAAGCTAAAGGTGATCAAAATGTATACATTTCCAGTTATAAGATAAGTAAGTCCTGGGGATACAATGCACAGCATGGTCACTGTAGTTAACAATATCATAGATTTGAAAGTTTAAGAGAGAATAGATCTTAAGTTTTCTTCACCCTCCCCCCAAAAATGTAACCGTGTGGTGATGGATGTTAACTAAACTTATTGCGGTAATCATTTTGAGATATATGTATGTGCTCAGTCACTTCAGTCATGTCCGACCCTTTGCAACCCTATGGATGGTAGTCTGCCAGGCTTCTCTGTCCATGCAATGCTCCAGGCAAGAATACTGGAGTGAGTTGCCACTTCCTTCTTCAGTGGAACTTCCCAACTCAGGGATCAAACTTGGTCTCTGCAGGCAGATTCTTTACCAACTGAGCTACAAAGCTTTGAGTTCTCAGTATATGCATATATCAAATCATTATGTTGTACAACTAAAACCAATACAAAGTCATATATCAATTATATCACAATAAAAATAAAGATGTATATAAAGATATAATTTTTAAACTTTTTCTCTCTTTCAGGATTTAGGGGGCCCTTCTTGAACGATATTGTCCTTTTTTTTAAGAGCCTCAGAACAAGCACTAGGTGCTTTTTATTTATTTTTTTTGGCCATGAAGCTTGTGGGATCTCAGTTCCCCAACCAGGGATTGATCCTGCACTGCCCACACTGGAAGCATGGAGTCTTAACCCCTGGACCCCCAGGGAGGTCCCGAGTGGTCCCTCTTATACTGAAAAGACTCTTATCTTCCAACAAGCCAGCCAACTCACCAGTTTTACATGATGGTCAGTCTTTTTGTTGTAAAGGATAAAACATACCAGAGACTTTTCTGAGATCTCTATAGATTAAGTGATATGAATTCAGCAGTGTTGTTTTTTAATGGAATGAAAAGTCTATAAGGGAACTAAGTAGTCTTCAGGTTATTTAGTGAGGGGAAAAAAAATGATTCTTCATCCCTCAATGAATCAAGCTTCATGGCATTGCACACAAAATCTGCTTACCAGAGGTCAGCGCTGTGAATGTTAAATGACTTTTGTGTGAGAATACTTAGATTTATCCTAGCTTTTGGATACAAAGACTGCCCCTGCTCCACTGAGGCAGAGACACGTCTTATACCTGGTGACAATATTAATCAAATGCAAAGAGACAAACAATGAGGGAAGTGGAACTGCCATACTAATGGTGGGGAAATGAGAAGTAAAGAAAGAAAAATAAAGATAATAAAGTCACACAAACACATATGAGCACATACTTGGGAGAGAAGATAGGAAAAGAGCTGTTATGTCCAGTTGGTAACATATATAATCTACGAAATGATGGGCTTAAATCAGTATTAATCTAAATTGATATTATAAAGTTAAAAATGTTTTCTGCTTATTTGCTCAATCAACTAATCAAGTTGGTTTGTTCTAACAACTTATCTTGGGTTATTAATTATTAATCATATTAGGCTGTTGTGGGGGGAAAACAAGGAAAAACTAAAAGTTCTTTTCCTCAAGCTTTCAGTCTCCTTCACCGCATGTTTTTCACATGCTTACCCTGTGCCAGGCACTGTTCCCAAGTCCCGTTGTCCCGCTAGACCAAGGAATCCTTGAGGGCAGGAACGTGAGAAAACCATTACGACACAGCAAGGTCAATACTAATCAGAAGGATGGCCTTTGGAAAGCTTCCCAGAAGAGAGATTGATTGAGGTGGTCTTGATTCATGGGTAAATGTTATGTATTTGAGACAACATGGGCCTGAAGACAGTATGCCACTTTTAGAAAACAGTAAGAGAATCCACTTGTGGCTCAGCTGGTAAAGAATCCACCTGCAATGCGGGAGACCAGGGTTTGATCCCTGGGTTGGGAAGATTCCCCTGGAGAAGGGAAGGGCTACCCACTCCAGTATTCTGACTTGGAGAATGCCATGGACTGTCTAGTCCATAGGGTCGCAAAGCATTGGACATGACTGAGCGACTTTCACTTTCACTTTCTAGAGAATCCACGGGTCTCCCTAGGTGGTACAGTGGTAAAGAATCTGTCTGTCAATGCTGGAGGCACAAGTGACAAGAGTTGGATCCCTCAGTCAGGAGGATGCCCTGGAGAGCGCAAAAGTGTTAGTTGCTTAGTCGTGTTCGACGCTTTATGACCCATATGGACTGTAGCCCACCAGGTTCCTCTGTCCATGGGATTCTCCAGGCAAGAAAACTGGAGTGAGTAGTCATTCCCTTCTCCAGGGGATCTTCCCGACTCAGGGATCAAACCTAGGTCTCTTGCACTGCAGACAGATTCTTTACCATCTGAACCACCAAGGAAGACTGGAGAAGAAAATGGCAACTTACCCCAGTATTCTTGCCTGGGAAAATCCTATGGACAGAGGAGCCTGGTGGGCTACAGTTCAGGGGGTCACAAAGAGTTAGACATGACTTAGCAACTAAATGACAACAACAAAGAGACTCCACATGGTACAATAGTGGCATCTTCAAGGAAACAGAAGTAGAGGTAGCTGAAGTGAAGGGCAGGGGCCAGGTGCAAAGGATCTCAGATGCTATGATTTGGAACTGGGACTTTATCCCATCAGTGGTGCAAAAATACTAAGGAACAAAATGTACGCAGAGAAAAACACAACCAAGAGCAAAAGAGAGCAAAAAGGTGAAGAACTAAAGATTAAAAGTTCAGTGGGCTTGTCTTGAATAAACAGAAAAATGAGAAGGTCGCTTGGGGCAGACACAACAGCCATTCCTAACTCCCTTTTCTCTTGTCTCGCTTGCCTCCCACTGTAAACACAAAAATCAGGATAGTAGCTTTCTAGCCTCCTATCAGCCAAGGTTGGGCACGTGCCAAGTGCCCATGAGATTCCAATCAGGGTACTGAGCTTAAGAAAACTGCAAGAGCTTCTCACATACACAAACACAAAGGAACTGGACAAGCTACTTAAAGATTTTTCTTTCCTAATACAAGGAAAGACTCACCCAGCAAGCTTTGTCTCACTCCTCCACCACTCCCAGCTTTCTTCCTTTGAGAAGCCTTTCAACCTTGTGAATTTTCACACTGCCATGGCTAATTTAAAACCATGGCAGAGGCTTGGGCACTATTTCCTAAATTGAGATCAATCTCTTTAAATAAATCTTTCCTGGTTGAAGCGTCTCTACTAGTGAACAGACCACCATTAACCATTTAATTACCAGCATTTATTTCCTGATGCAAGTAAACCAAATTTCATTTTGTTTACTATAACAGAGGAGGACAAAAAGCTACAAGTCAGATCCATGGGGACTAGAGTAAAGTCCTATATGGGTTTTTGTTCTGATGGCCACACAATATAATCTACTGGAATGAGCACAAGATGGAAAGCCAGTTAGATGAGCAGTTAGACTACCTACAAAATGAGTATGCCAACTCGAAGTCAGGGCCTGGAATAAACACAATCTCTTGGGTTGAAGACATGCTGGACACATGATACCTGTGGATAAGGGCCCATGAGCAGTGCAGGGGAATTACTATGCTCTTCTCTTGCTGTCTTATGCCTTCCTTTCCATATGAAAGTGTTCTCCCTCTGGATAGTAGAGCTCCCAGGACCCATCTCTTTATGTCATACATACTCACACAGTGCTTGTGTGTGCTAGGTCCAACTCTTTGCGACCCCATGGACTGTAGCCCATCAGGCTCCTCTGTCCATGGAATTCCTCTGGCAAGAATACTGGAGTGGGTTGCCATTTCCTACTCCAGGGGATCTTCCCCACCCAGGGATCGAACCCACATCTCCTGAGTCTCCTGCACTGCAGTCAGATACTTTACCACTGAGTCACTGGGAAGCATCTCTTTATGGTTAGAGATAATAGGGATTATTAACAAGGTGGGTCTTGAGCCCCCAGAGCTGACTGGAAATCCATGGCCACAACTGGGTTCTGGGTCAGAGTAACACTAACAGTAACTATTTGTCAACTCTAAACTAATGGAATTCTGCCCTTCTAAAGTTGGGGTTGGTCCTAAAGATAAGGAGGCTGATTGCCTCCCCCTGAAGGACAGGCCCTGAAGGAAGGAAGGAGGACCACTCATTAGGAGAGGAGGTGGGATACGATAGATCCATTACTATTGGTAAAATAAAGTTTTGAATCTCTTAAATTTACTCACTCTTGATTGTCCTCCAGCTACTCAAAGACCCAATGCAGAGATTTTTGCCAAAAAGTAGAGCTACAAAAGCAGGGATTTTTCTGTGCTTAAATTTTAATGAGGGTGCCTAAGAAGTAGCCTTAACCTCCTCTCTCCCCTCAAAAATGGATTCCAGTGTATTAGACCCCTGGGGAGATATTAAGACAGAGCTTAATTAAAAACAGAAACTATTAGCTATTTAGCTCTAGACCAGTTCATTTTATATACTATCTAAAAAGGTGGGTAAGCACTATGTTAATAATAGTGAGTAACAAAGTCATACTAAACTAATACCACCCCACATTTATAAATCCATTTTGTAATATCCTCCTTGCATTGTTACATGCTTGATTGTTTACTTTTTCTGTGATTGCTAATCGTTGCATAGTTCTCTCTTGGGGGTTGGAATCCCTTAATATATCTCTAGGAGATTCTTGGTTTCCCAGCTTCTGAAATGACAACAGAGCTAAAAACAGAAGGAAATTCAGTATCAAACCCCTGCTAGTGTGATTCCATATAGCTTCCTCGGAATGGGAACATTGTGTTTATCCATTTGCACATCAACTCCAACCTGGGCAGGAATATCAATCGCTTTCCATAGCTGCCCTCATCTTTGTTTTTCTGAACGTGAGGCATGCCATTGGTGCATGCTGATGAGCTAGTATCCTCTCAATGAGGAATTGTATTCATCATTGAACTTCAATCTGTCTGAAAAACAGATATTTTTTGATGTGAATATTTGAGGGCAGGTGTAAAGTTTGCTATCAATAAAACAAATGACAAATCAATACAAGATTTTATTTAGAACTAATGTATTTTTAATAAGTTTACTTTGACAAGTATATAGTACGCAGTCATCACTGATTCTGATGAATGCATTGATCAGCAAATGAGATGCTGGCGTGTGGAATGCATTAGCTCAGGCATTCTATTTCAAGGGCTTGAATTTTGACAATCAGAATCTAATCATTTAAATGCCTTGTAATTGTCAAGGTCTGATCCACAGATATGATACATGCCTGAAAATAAGCATTCTAAAATGAGCACGGCATAAAATCTCAATAAACTGGTAGCTTCTAACTGTAGGAAAAGAATCCAACAAGAGAGAAGCACAAAAAAGATGGATTGAAAAATGGATTCAAGTTCTGGAACAATATCACTGTAATGAGGAACAAAAGGTTCCCTTTAGTGAGACAGTAAAGACAGGAAAGAATCCGTCTGCAATGCGGGAGACTTGGGTTCGATCCCTGGGTTGCGAAGATCCCCTGGAGAAGGGAGAAGGGAAAGGCTACCCACTCCAGTGTTCCGGCCTGGAGAATCCCCATGGACAGAGAAGCCTGACAGGCTACAGTCCATGGGGTCGCAGAGAGTCAGATATGACTGAGCAACTAAACACAGCACAGCGCCCACAGCTGCAGCCGCTAGGGCCAGGACATTGTCATACTGTTGCACATACTCAAGGCTGATACTGAATGCTCTGGGTAGATTCAGGTTGTGGCTACAAGAATTGCAGTTCTTGGTACATCATGTGCAAGAAAGAATCTTTTGACTTATAATTTAGCAAAGGTGAGCAGAATCTAAATCTGGCATGTGCTCAAAAAGACCCATCCTGTCATTAACATGACACCATGGGATCCTGATTGCCATGGCCTGACATGCCCCATTGCTTTCAGGATCTAGGACTGAGCTTCAAAAGAGTACTCACATTTCTAAACATTTTAAGAATTATCTAAAATAGTCTAGGACCTCTAGCTTAAATGGGCATCTTTATTTGTACAAACAACCTAGAGTCACATTGAACAGAAATGCTAAAGGAATAAAAGATAAGCTTGAAAAAGAGGTGCCCCCACCCCCACTCCATGTTAAAAATACACATCACATATTGAGAGTTCCTCATATATTCTGGATAAAAATCCTTTCTGACAAAATTCAAAAACTGTTTCTAAAATTCTCATGAAAATACAAAGGACCTAGAATAGCCAAAACAACTTTGAAAAACACCAATGTTATAGGACTAACATGAACTGATTTCAAGTTTATTTAAAAGCTATAGTAAGTAAGAAAGTATGCCATTGTGTCAACATAGAAAATTAAATGGATGGAGTAAAGAATCCAGAAACAGACTCACATATCTATGACCATTTGGTTTTTTATTTTGTTTGTTTCTTTGTTTATCAAAACTAGTGAAAGAAAAAAATCAGATATTCATACGCAAAAAGGGAAAACTTGGCATGACTCACATCACATCAAAAAATTATTTAAAACATGGATTATACATTCAAATATAAAACCCAAAATTATTCAACTTCTAGAAGAAAATCTTTTTGATTTTAGGTTAGGCAAATATTTTTAAACTGGGACTCAAAAAGAAAAAATTGATTGAATAGACTTCATCAAAACTGAAATGTTTGCTAAAATTTTACTATTCTAAAGGTACTGTTAAGAAAATGAAAATGTTGGCTACAGATTGTGAGAAAATGTTTGCAGAACATATATCTGATAAAGGACTTGTATGCAGACTATATTAAAAATTCTTACAACTCCATAAGAAAAGCGAACAATCCAATAAAAAAAGGCAGAAGATATTAAAGAAGACATAAGGAAGACAAATAAGCACATGAAAATTTTCAACATCATTAGTCATTAGAAAAACACTCATTAAAACTACTAGATACCCATAAAAATGACTAAAATAAAGAAAAATTTATAAAGACAGGAGATGCCAACTGTTGGTGAAGATGTCTGGCAACTAGATTCTTATGCATGGCTTGTGAGGATGCAGAACAGAACTGCCACTTTGGAAAATAAGTTGGTAGTTATTTATCAATTTAAATACACACATACAATATGGCCCAGCAATTCCATTCCTAAGTACTTATCAAAAAGAAATGACAACGCGCCCATACAAAGAATTGTACTCAAGTTCAGAGCTGCTTTATTCACACTAATAATTGTCAAAAGCTGGAACGAACTCAACACTCATCAATTAATGAAGGGATAAACTATTAGTGGTACATCCTTACAATGAAATATGATTCAACAATAGCATAGATGTTCTCAAGAGGCTTATGCTATGCAAGAGAAGCCAGACACAAAAGACTATATACTTCCTTGAGATGAAATTCTAGAAAAGCCAGACAGAAGGATAAAAAATGATGTGTACATACTGTAATGACTTTTTAATATGCCAGGAAGTCAAGAGACACACATAAAACTGATGGCAAGGATTGTCCACGAATGGGGTTGGTGATGTTTTTTAAGTTATTTTCAATAATTTTCAAATTTGTATGAGAATGTAGTACTTTCATAATATAGCCTTTAAGTGTACAGAAAGATAAGCAAACAACACATACAAATACCTGTCCAAGGAAGGGACTGCTAGCAAATTTATCATGATAGGTAATTTATCATGATAGGTATTACATCTACCTGTTTAGTTCATGTTTTTCTTATTATCGAAGAGCCTCTCAAACAGCTTTCCTCACCTTACAAGTAATGGTCCAAATAGCTCAGCTTCCACAAAATGCAAGTCATTTCAACAAGACAGCAAGGGCTGGGAATACTGCCTGGGCAGGTAATTCCGAGACTGAATATCAGTCCATGCTCAGGAAGGGAACCTTTCTCATTAGCTTCTTCAAATGCTACATTCAGTTTGACACAAAGATGTGTGACAAGCAGCTTATTGGCATAGTTTTAATATGAGTTAGAGGTAGAAAACTATAGAAGTCATTTTCTTGAAAGTAATTGCAAAACAAGACATTATCTGTTATCAAAGCATAGGAAATGTGTTGAAAAACTTACAAAGAAAACTGAGGCTGGGGAAATTTTAAGTAAATTTCATATTGACAACTCAAAATATGAGAAGAATGCCTGGTGTATGTTTGGGGGAATGTTCGTGCAAGATAACGGACTTTGAATATAAACAAGTACCTAGAAAACATTTTTGAATTACTTGAAAGGATATCTGTTCTTCTAAAAATGTATGGATTTGTGAAGTAACTACCAGTTAATACTGGAGGGGATATAGTTACTGAGCCGAGCTACAAAACTGCACATTTTCCCCCCAAACAGTCTACTTTTACTGACAAAAATACAAAATGAAAAAAAGTAAACAATTTTTGCAATGAAAAATACCCTGTATGAAATCAGACTCCATCACCAAATATTATGCATTATGTAACATTCACTTGAACCGCCACTTAAAATATAAGCAATTGTTTCATTGAAGAGATAATATTTAACATTTGATGAATTCTTAGTCAATACCAATAGCTATTCTACAAAATTGACATTTTGTATTAATTTATGAAGTACTTACACTCAGAAATGATACTTTTTATTTGACTTTACCCAGAAATATTAAATTGTAGGACTGGCTTTTCTTACTACCTCTTCCTAAATCCATACCAAAAATATTTAAATTAAGCAGCAATGTGGACACTTTTTTAAAAAACTAGACAGCATATTAAAAAGCATAGGCATTACTTTGCCAACAAAGATCCGTCTAGTCAAAGCTATGGTTATTCCAGTAGTCATGTATGGATGGATGTGAGAGTTGGACTATAAAGAAAGCTGAGCACCAAAGAACTGATGCTTTGAACTGTGGTATTGGAGAAGACTCTTGAGAAACCCTTGGACTGCAAGGAGATCCAACCAGTCCATCCCAAATGAGATCAGTCCTGAATATTCACTGGAAGGACTGATGCTGAAGCTGAAACTCCAATACTTTGGCCATCTAATGGGAAGGACTGACTCATTGGAAAAGACCCTGATCCTGGGAAAGATTGAAGGCAGGAGGAGAAGGGGACAACAGAGGATGAGATGGTTGGATGGCATCAATGACTTGATGGACATGAGTTTGAGTAAACTCCGGGAGTTGGTGATGGACAAAAAACCTGGTGTGCTGCAGGCCATGGGGCAGCAAAGAGTCGGACACAACTGAGTGATTGAACTAAACTGAACTGTGGGATAAATTAACTCTTTCAGACAAAGTTACCGTCAATATCAGAGGAAATACTCTTACCAAATACTCCTTGGTATTATTACTCTACATTATACAGTACATTTGTCACATTATTTACGATTCGCTATTATCTGCATTACTCACTCTATTTATTGTCACATGTTGTCCATCTAAAACATGTCCATTTGCTTCATTTGAAGGTGATACTTGCTCCACATCCAAAAGCTCCTGGAGAAGAAGGGCCAGTTTTAATTTACCTTTATTTTCCTGGGGCCCAGGACAGAACCCTGTAGGAGATTCAGTCACTCTGAGCTGAAAACTGTTAAGCACTAATGCTTAAAAAGAATTTTCCTCATCTGAGGACACAGTCTAATCACCTTGGGAGAGTCTCAGGTGTGAGGCAATATTAAAGTGCAAGGCTGTCTGCACAGGTAATTAATAGAAGGCAAGCAGGAGCCGGCTGGTTCCCTGAGAAAGTTCAATCGTGGCGTCTTTCATGGGGCAAAACCAGACACCAAGTACAGTATGAAATGACCTTCCTTCCTGTCCTGGCTCAAGGTAAACAGAATTAAGAAGCATGAGACTTCCAGGTGGCATGCCCAGGCTCTGATCTGGCTCTTTACTAAGTAGATAACCTCAGGCACCTCCGTCTACCTCACCTAGCCTCCTTTTACCCTTCCATAATTTTGAAATAACCTCAGAGGTCTTAACAAAGCAATATAAGCAAAGCACTCAATCAACAACAGTTATTATTATTACCTCTCTGTAGCCAGTTGGCGGAGGGAAGCTGAACGAATGGTTTGTTTAACCTCAGACTGGTCAGCAGATGGTTCTGGGAACGAAGGAAGCCGAGGACCTCTCTTGGGCTGGAAAATGGCCGAACCAAAGGCAAGGATGCCTGGATTACTTTCACCTGGTGAATCTGTTCATTTCAGTTCAGTCGCTCAGTCCTGTCCTACTCTTTGCGACCCCATGGAGTGCAGGACCCCAGGCTTCCCTGTCCATCACCAACTCCTGGCGCTGTAGGACACAACAAACCTATCAAGTGCTTACTGTTACCAAAGGCACGTTCAGGTGCCTGATGGACAGCGAGGCCAAACAAACTGAAATGGAGTTGCAGCAGAGAAAGGTTTACTGCAGGGCCACGAACTTCCCTAAGGGTTTCAGCAAAGCACTTTTAAAGACAAGGTGAGGGAGAGGTGTGGTTAGTTGTTGCAAACCTCTGGGTATCAGAATCCTTTGATCTTGCAGCTGTCCAAAGTCAGGTCACCCTGTGTCTGTAAACTTTAAACAAGACAAATGTTATTCTCTGTGCTGCCACTTTCTATCTCTATAAGGATCCTTAAAGGTCAGAGCCCTGGGGATACGTTATCCTGTACATTTCAGGCTATAAGTAACATTCTCTTACAAAAGGTGCAGAGCCTGCCTGCCTAAGCCCAGGCAACAAGAGCCCGAAGGTTAGAGGAAAAGGAATAGATCCAATATGGAGTCGGATTTGTTCTTCCCATGTGAGTTAGTCGCTCAGTCGTGTCCAACTCTTTGCGACCCCATGGATGGAAGCCTGCCAGACTCCTCTGAATATGGAGTTCTCCAGGCAAGAATCCTGGAGTGGGTAGCCATTCCCTTCTCCAAGGGTCTTCCCAACTCAGGGATCGAATCCAGGTCTCCTCAATTGCAGGAGGATTCTTTATCATCTGAGTCACCAGGCAAGTCCCTTTGTTCTTCCCTCTTATGTTACTATTCACAAAAGAGTTTTTCCCCCTGCCCACTGGAAGGAGTGTCAATTTTTCTGAGTTAGTGGACATTCTGTAGCCTCCTCTTCCGGCAGATGCAGGAGTACATGAGCCCCAGAGGTACCAGCTCAGTTTCAGTTCCAGCTGCAGTGACCCTGAGCCTTTCTCTGATGGTTATAGGGTGGTGGATCACCTCCAGGCTCCCGGGGAAGCCATACCTAGCTCAGGAGTTGAAGTTAAATATGGATATTTCAGGGAGATGGGCTGGTAAAGGCAAAGAGGTGTAAGTCCCCGTGTTTAAGTCATTCTGCGATGCGGGACAAGCAGGATACATGTGGCCCAAGGTTTCCAGCTTTCAAGCTTGAAATTTGATGTCTCTCAACTTCTCTGATCCTCGGTTTCCTCAACCAGGCACATTTTCCATTATAACCCTTGCCTTGCCTGCCTCAAAATACTATGTGATAATCAGGTAAACGAAAAGATTCACAAAACTGTATTTTGGAAATACGAGTGTTCATTATTTCCTTAAGTCTTTACTCAAGAAATAGTCAAGAGATGTATCTCTCAGCCTCCTTGAGGATCTTACACTGGACTCAGTCTCTGGACTCAGCTCGTCTGGAAAACGGGAACGACAACGGCGTCTCGCGAGATTTGTGGGAGCAATGAAAATGCAAATACTCTCACAGCCTTCTGCAAAGTCCTAGGTCAGCCAAAACTGTACCTTAATTAATTAAATGTTTCTCCCAAGACAATACCTCAAGTTTATGTCTGAGGCATACAGAAAAGCAGCAGAAATGTTTCTGTTGCCATATAGAAAAGCAGAATGGGTGCTGCTCTCTCTCTCCCTGGTCCCTCTGGGCTACATCTTTGGGGTTTTTTTCCCTCTATTTTCATACATGCTTTCTTTATTTTTGGTTGGCGTGAAAACCCCAAAGTTTTGTCATTCTTTGCTCCCTCCTTTTTCATTTGGCTGTTTTATTTCTAACAGATCCTCTATACTCCATTATACCCCATACTTTAGGATTAGAAAGACAAAACATTTCTCTAGGGGACCAAGCTGTGTGCTCAGCTTGTCTGGCCCTGATCCCTCCCAGGTCTGCTCTGGATATGTTTGCTCAGAGGTGGCGGAGGCGTCATTAAGTTCCCGGTTCCCTTGGAGATTAGGGTTGCAGGTTCGCCCAGGGTGCATTCAGCTCACATATTCTTTCAATCTGTGTAAAAATTAAAATGCAGCAGCTGTGATGCCTGCAAATCTCCATGCAAGAATGGTCTGCCTGTGCTGACCGAGGAAATCAAGTCCATTAGGACCACCAGGGCTCATTCTCACTTCCAAGAAGAGAAGACTCATAAATACTAGCCTGCTGTAAACAGCAAGAAAATTGTTTTTATTTTTATTTTTTGGCTGCGCTGCTTAACATGCTGGACCTTAGTTTCCCCATCAGGGATGGAACCCCTACCCGCTGCATTGGAAGCACAGAATCTTAACCACTGGACCACCAGGGAAGTCCCAAGCAAACTTTTTAAAAAATGTATTCCCTTTGGCTTTTTAATCTCTTTGGCTTTTGAATATGAGCAAAATAATATGTTCTCTGACATCAGAAGAATGAAATCAAGGCTCTGAGAAATGAGTAGATCAGGATTTGAATAGAACAAAATATTCCAAGCCTTATCAGAAAATCCTGGAACATCCCACTCTATTTCTCCTCATATCTAACATCCCCAAACCATGTATTCTTTCCAACGATACAAAAATTTTAAAGATCATTTAAAAGATGCTTAGACATTTACCATCATATAGGGTAGGAATATTAAAATTTTAATTTATATCTAATTAAATCCCAGTGCTTGATGGGGAGGCAGCATAGCACAGCTGTTTAGACTGGTTACAGTATTTTAATCTTTCTGAGGTAGTGGTATTTGATGAGGGGCATACAATGGCGATAATCTGAGTAATTCTTTTGCTGTATCATTCCATGAATTGCCTTGCGCCAATTCAGAGAACTCATCCTTAAGCTCCTATTCTTCTGGAATCATTTCTAGCACCAAAATCTGTTTCAGTCAGTGTTTAATCAGAGAAGAACCAGTGAGAGAGAGATGATAACTAAATAGAAAGGTAGGTGAAAGATGGTAGATAGGTAGATAATTTATTACAGAAAATTGGTTTACGTTTGTGAAGCTAAGTCAGCAAGAAATTCAAGGCCAGGCCATCAGGAAGCATCCTGAATAAAATGAATCTCCATGGGCACAACCCGGTGCTATCATCCTGGGTCCCAATTTCTTCTCTCTGAAAGGGAAACCTCAGTCCTGATTTTAAGTCCTTCCAACTGATGCAGTCAGGCCCATCCAGATTATCCACATAATCTCCCTCACTTAAGGTCCAGCAATTATAGTGACTAGTTATACAAAATACATTCACAGCATTGGTATTTGATTGAATCACTAGTCTAGCATAGGAAGGACTAGTCTACTGGACTTTAGTCAAGTTGACACATGAAAACATTATCACAAATATTTTAAAAATCCAATACCTAGGTATAAACCCTAAAAAACAAAATTTACAAGACCTTTGCGTTGAAAACCTACAAAATTACAAGGAGAGCTATGTTATAAGATGTAAATGAATGGAGAGTTATACCACATCCATAACTTGAATGGCTCAATATTAGAAAGCTAATAATGCTCTCCAAATTTAGTGATAGATGAATACAATCGTACTTAAGTCCCCAGCAGACCTATATATATATATATATATATATATAAAATGTACATTATATAACACACACACACATATATATATAAAAATTGACAAATGAATTTTGGCAAGAAAGCAAAAATCACTACAACAGTTCTGAGCAACAACAAAACCTGGATAACTTGCACTCTAGATATCAAGACTTATTATAAAGCTATATTCATTAAAATAGTATAAATTGCCATTAAAAATATCAAGAGAACAGAATAGAATGCAGAAAGTGAAATATACACATGAGGTCATTTGATTCAGGATGAAGGGGCCACTCATTGCAATGCATTGGGGAAATGACAGAATTTTCTACAGATGGTTCTGGGTCAACTGGATAACCATGGAAAAAAGTAAATCTTTATTCTCACCTCATATCATACACACACAAAAATCTGTCCCAGGGGGACTGTAGATCTAAACATGAAAGGTAAAACAATAAGTTTTTAAAAGAAAATACAAGAGAATATCTTCATGACCTTGGAGTAGGCAAACATTTTGTAAGTAGAACACAATGAGCACTAACTGTAAAAGTATGTTTATTTTTACATTTGTATATGTCAAATTTAAAAATTTATATTCATCAAAGGGCACCATTAAGAACAGAAGAGATACAGAAATAGACTCACATCTATAGAGTCAATCGATTTGGGGCACTATGCCAAGAAAATTCAATGGAGAAAGGAAAATGTTTTCAACAAATGGTACTGAAATCAATGAATCACCATGTGAAAAAAAAAAGCTCTAAGATGTATCATAGACCAGATGATAATGGTCTAGTTCTTGACCTGAGCACTGATTATAGGGCTGGATATCTTTTGTGAAAATATTTCAAGCCATACACTACCCTCCCATGTCTACACTACCCTTCTATAACAATATGTGTGTATACACAGATAGACTGATTGTATATTTTACTGGAAGCCCTAACCTACATGCTATTATTATGAACTATCTCTAATCCACACTCTAGTTTCACAAGACTAGAAGAAATCTTCTCTACCTTTAACTTTAGTAGTTTTTATTGATGTCATAGGCATTTGGATTGCCATAGCAAAAAATACCCACAGACTGGTGATTTGTAACAACAGAAATTTATTTCTCACGGTTCTGGAAGTTGGAAGTCTAAGATCAGGGTGCTGCATGGTTGGGTTCAAGAGAAGACTTTCTGAGCTGCAGGTTGCTGCCTTCTTGCTGTATCCTCACATGGTGGGGGGAGAATGAAGGAGTTATTCAGGGAGCTCCACCCTCTCAACCTCATCATCTCCCAAAGGCCCCAACTTCTGACACTATCCCTTAGGCATTAAATGGTTTTCAACATAGGAATTGAGGAAGAAAAAAAAAATCTGTAACAATCTGTGAGTCCTTTATGGGACAAGTTACTTTCTACCCTGTAGTAATAGTACCAGGTACAGATTTTATTTCCTCTGTATCAAATTTCCTGCAAATTTGATAGATTGCAAAAGAATCTATCAAAGGAGCTAACAGTGTCTGGGCCACAGCAAGTACTCAGTAATTACATGTCGAGGAAGTGAATGAAACTTCCACTTGGTTTTAAAACAAGCCTAAAATCCTTTCGGATTTTGAAATTTTGAATGTGTTGCCTATGTCCCAACAAAAACAAAAAACAACCGAAACTGTTCCGCCCCTATACCTCTACATCATTTTTGAGCCAACTGAAAAATCAAAATGGAAATCTAAAAATAAATAGGGGCTTCCCTGCTGGCTTAGACCTAAATAGTAGTGAACACTCTCCAGATATGTGGGATGCAACTAAAGCAGTACTTGTAGGGAACTTCAGAACCATAAATGCATCTTTTAACAAAGAACAAAGGCAGCAAATGGATGAGTATTTCACAGGAGGTCATGGAAGAGAGAGGGGTCTCAGATGGTTGTTGGATCTGTCCCTTAACTACTGTTTTTAAAAATAGTAATAAATAAACGTTTTTCTAAAGAAAAAAAAAAAGCCTAAAATCTCAGTGTTGTTTTTTTTTTTTTTAAGTCATCATTATAGCATTGAAACATTTAGGATTAAATGAACTGCTGACAATGCATGGTGTGAATTAATCTGAGGCATAAATTCTACAAAAGGTAATTTCTTATTCATAATAATATACTTTTCCAAAAAGCAATATGGCTGGTACTATTTTTTCATCACTTGAATATCAATATTTTTTTCATTAAAATGTATATTTTAACATGAAGCAGTCCCTATTGGTGTGGAAGAGAGATAAGCACTATAGTCCAGTGGTTGATTCATTCACCAGGTACCTGGACTAGATGCTTGCAGCACATCCACATTAAACCGTGATTATTTACTTTCCACAAAGTCGGACAAGACTGAGGGACTGAGCACACACAACTTCCTCCTTATACACTGGACCCCTCGAGGACAGTGACCCCATCTTATCCATCTTTGTATGTACCACACGTATTTTTAAACGGCTTCCCTCGTGGCTCAGCTGGTAAAAAATCCACCTGCAATGCGGGAGACCTGGGTTGGATCTCTGGGTTGGGAAGACCCCGTGGAGAAGGGAAAGGCTACCCACTCCAGTATTCTGGCCTGGAGAATTCCATGGACTGGATAGTCCATGAGGTTGCAAAGAGTCAGACACAACTGAGTGACTTTCACTTTCACAAATTATATATACACCTAGATTTTTTTACAGACAAACTAACTGAATAATCTGAAATCAAGAGAACTTCATTTTATTTAGTTTTTAAAAGATCTCTTTGTTGTGGACCATTTTTAAAGTCTTTATTGAATTTGTTGTAATATTGCTTCTGTTATATATTTTGATTTTTTGGCCATGAGACATGTGGAATCTTAGCTCCCCAACCAGAGGAGCTACATTGGAAGATGGAAGTCTTAACCACTGACCTGTAGGGAAATTCCAACAGAGCTTCATTTTAAGCCTACCCTTGCTTTGAACTCAGGTACTACCAGAAAAAGTAAGAGATTTCTTATTCTTCCTTCATTTCCTCCCTTTCTATTGTTAACAGTAGCAATAATAATAAATTGCTTTGTAAATTGTAGACAATTTCAATGTGTAATTGTCTTCCTATCAATATACTTTCTCACTTATCACACACTAGATTCCACATTGGCATATTCTATCACAAAGGTGACATCTCTTTGGGGGATATATATATCCTTCAACTCTTCTGTGTCCTGGTATTGTTGTTGCCCTTCTCTTTAGTCACAAAGTTGTGTCTGACTTTTTGCAACCCCATGGATTGTAGCTAGTCAGACTCCTCTGTCCATGGGATACCCCAGGCAAGAATACTGCAGTGAGTTGCCACTGCCTTCTCCAGGGGATCTTCCCAACCCAGGGATCAAACCTGCATCTCCTTCATTGGCAGGTGGAGTCGATACTGCTGAGCCACCAGGGAAACCCGTGTCCTTGTTGTTGTTGTTGTTCAGTTGCTCAGTTGTGTCCGACTCTTTGCAGTCCCATGGACTGCAGCATACCAGGCTTCCCTGTCCTTCACTATCTCCCAGAATTTGCTCAAACTCATGGTATGTTTGAGTATAAATACTCATGATCATCAAGCGTTAAAAGGCCCCAGGTAATGTCACACCCGTCATTAACCCTGCCCACTTTGACTACTAATCTCTCTAAATATTACTGAGCGACTAACACTAAATATTTCAGGATTGCAAATACATTTGCTTGCAACTGAATTCCAGTTGACTGATAGGGGTGTCTCGAGGTCCTCTATTGAGAAAGAATCTGAGGTTATCTTCACTCTCAGCAATAAAATTAGTAAAGGAGATTGGACAAGTGGTACATATGCTGTATATTTGCAGTTCCTTTTCTATGGCCTTTAATTATATAATTCCAAAGTGAAAAGTAAAACAGGCACTCATTTACTCATTAGTTCCTCATTCAAGATATACTTTGAAAACTGACTATGATAGGCTCCTAATAGCAAATATAATTAGAGACTTATTTTTTTAATTAATTTTTATTGGAGTGTAGTTGAGTTACAGTGCTGTGTTAGTTTCTACTGTACAGCAAAATGAATCAGCCATACATATACCTATGCATGTGCACATGGTAAGTTGCTTCGGTCACGTCCAACTCTTGGCAACCCTATGGACTGCAGCCCAACAGGCTCCTCTGTCCATGGTAGTCTCCAGGCAAGAAGACTGGAGTGGGTTGCCATGTCCTCCTCCAGGGGACCTTCCCGACCTAGGGATGGAACTGGTTGTCTCTTACCTCTCCTGTATTGGCAGCTGGCGTCTCTACCACCAGCACCATCATATACCCACTCTCTCTTGGACTTCCTTCACATTCAGGACACCACAGTGCATTAAGGAGAGTTCCCTGTGCTGTACAGTATGTTCTCATTAGCCATCTATCTTATACATAGTATTATAGAATTAGCCAAATGCTCTAGAACATTTCCTCATAGGGCATTATGGACAAGATATTCTTGCTATGGTTTGTACCATTATTTTAACAATGTTGATTAATGATATTTCATAACACCTTGTTTAAAAAATAGTACTGTCTTTTAAGCATGAGGATATCTCATCCACCTTATGTAACTTACCTGCTCACTGCAGAGACATGTTCCTAGACCCATTTGACAGATAAGAAACTGAGGCACAGCAGAGCATAATGCAGCAAACCAGAGAGCTGAATCTGCATCTCTCTAACCATAGAACATTAGATAAGAAAAATGACACCCTGATCATTATTCTAGTATCTTCTAAAATAACGTTCTGCTTTTGTGACTTCCCAAGAGAAGCCCCTTTCATGAACTTTTTTGCTCACTCACTGCATGCTTAGACTTTGCTTAGTATAAAAAGTCTAGCATTCAAACACAGGCAGGGAGTAAATTCAAATAAAATTGAGAAGTTGGGACTAGACTTGTAATTGTCTTCCAGAAATACAAGGCTTAAGTAGTTGTATTTTCTTCTTTCCTTCTCTTCAAACTGAGTTTACTTTTTGATACAGGTGTCCAACCAGCGTACACACCTGTTGCTCACTCTTCATAGTATATCAGTAAGAGAGTGTCCATTACAAGTAAAGAGAGAAAGAAAACTTATACAGAAAGCACAGCAGAACGTACTTGGTGTTGCTGTTCTCTTTTTTTTTTTTCTCATTTCTTTGTGGCATGGCAGCCACAGGCACTAGGAATGGCTTGAGAGAAAAGTTTGTGGTTCCTTGTGGCCCACAGTCAGAAGGCATGTTGTGTAGATGGATGAAACCCTAAGATTTGGGTCATTTATTTTGAAAACCTGGTACATTTTACCAGTTGAACATTGGTTATTGCTCCCTGAAACCAATACATTTTCATTTTCTAATTCTACTTTCCATGCAACTTTCCATGAAAAGAAGTAACAAGAAACTATATTTCCTGGAGCCACATCAGGCTTTCAAGAGTGACTATCTAGCTAGGTAAAGGCTAGTCCTACATCCTTAAGGTCAAATGACACCTCTAATCTAAATCAAGACCAATTTTGACTTGTGAATTGCAGGGTTCTAAATATTATTTTAGGTCCTGTCTTCAGAGTTACTCCTTTCAATTAAATATCTTTTCCCCAACCTTGAGATTTTAAAAATATCACCCAATTATTTCCAAGTAAAGCACTTTCTCCTGTTTCTTAAAGAATTTGTTAACTCTTGAAATTATCACTCCACCAAACATTTGTGAGTACAATTAATTCATTTTCTTGATTTCATAGGTGTGATATCACATGTACAAATTATAATATATGGATCTACTTCCTGGCAGGGAGCACCATGTGTTTCCCACAGCTATCTATTACAGCACACACTCAACATTCGTTAGCACTAATGGACATTGTGTGCATGAGACCCCACTCATTAACTGGAAAATTAAACCCCCTTGTGCATAAATAAATCACACCCCCAGGTACAGAAAGGCATTATTTCTATCTTTACATTTGCATTTCAGTGCTTATCTAATAAATGCAATTGGACTGTTCTATAATATCTTTTATTGTAGCAAAGACTTGGCCTTGCTGGGAACAAATTCCACATGCTGAAGTTTGTGCGTTTCAATCCTAACTGCATTAGAAGCATCACTATCCTTTACTCGGTCACTAACATTTCATGTCAAAAGATGCATGATCAAAGTGGAGGACTGTTTTGCAGCCTGATATTATATAATAGGGTAGAAGAGCTTCCCTGGTGGCTCAGTGGTAAAGAATCCACCTGCCAATGCAGGAGATGTGGGTTCAATATCCAGGTTGGAAAGACCCCCTGGAGAAGGAAATGGTAACCCACTCCAGTATTCTCACCTGGGAAATCCCATGGACAGAGGAGCCTAGTGGGCTACAGTCCACGAGGTCGCAAAAGAGTCAGACACAATTTAGCAACTAAACAACAGCAACACTAAGGCACATAGGTCTGACAAGCAGGGAAAACTTCTGGCTGAGTTTCAGGCAGAGAGGCCTCTTGAATTCCAAATGTCACCCTTACCTGTTTCTGTCTGTCTGAAATGGGCATACACCATCACATCATCAGTATCTGTGTTCTGACTTCCTCAGCTGTAAAATGAGATAATAATATTAGGACTGAGCTCGCCAAGCTGTTGGAAGAATTAAACGAAATAACAGACATGAAGCATTTGTCACAAGACCTGCCCCAACAGAACATAAACTAGAAAAAAAAAAGCCCAGATGATCCACCAATTAATTGGAGCCACTTAAATCTTGATAACGAGGTCCTACTGTGTGTCAGTCACTTTAAGGGATGTTTGTCTTACCTTACCCCAAGAAATCCTCACTATTTGGATGGACAGTTATGTCCGTTGCACACATAAACAACGCTGCGGTTTATAGGAACCCGGATCAGGGAGGTTCAGCCATTCTCTCCAGGTTCACAGATTCTGGCACAAAGACTCTGGGATTCAGGTTAATGCTCGCTCTCTGATTAAAACAAAAAACTGAAGGACAAATGCAAGAGAAACTTTTTGTTCTAAAAAGTTCTTTTAGAACTTTTGTTCTAAAAGATAAAAAGATATATGTGAGTGTGCATGCAAAGTCACTTCAGTCATGTCCGATTCTTTGCAACCCTATGGATTGTAGCCCACCAGGCGCCTCTGTCTACAGAATTCTCCAGATAAGAATGTTGGAGTGGGTAGCCACGTCATCCTCCGTGGCTGCCAACAATTAGAGATCTAATTGTTGCTTCTCAGAGAATTCTTATAGAAAATAGTTTACTAAAACAGAAAAATGTTTTAAACAATATCATCAAGTATGGAGAGATTCAATGATAGAAACTAGGCATCTTTAGCATAAAATAAATGAGTTTCAGAATAACTTTGCTACCTTGTAAGCCATCTCAGCTCAAACTTCTGAATCACACATGGTGAGGGATGTGGCAGTGCGGGGGTGGGGGGAGGTGCGCGGGGGGCGGGGTGCAGGGGAAGATATCCAGTCAAATTTTTCTATTTGTCAAAATTCCCTGGTAAAACTGCCAGAATTCCTGACTTAGTTTAAAAAGAGAGAGAGAGAGAAAGAAAAGGGTTGGTTTGGAATACAAACTAAAAAAGAACAAGGGTGCTTTTATCCACATTTATACAGAGATTTTTTTAAATGTTTACTCGTAATGATTAGTGTTTGAAAGGATTTATCTAGTATAAAAATAGTTTTAAAGTTGTAAAAAATGTTTTAAATAAATAAGAGGCTCTGAGAACCATCTAGCATTTACAACATTGTTAAGTACTGATTGAAGTGTCATCTTAGCAAAGCTTCTAAAATTTCTTGCATAAACTAGTGCCCTTATATGTCTACATAAACAGTTTCTCCATTGCAAATAGTCTGTAGTCTTGGCTCTCAACAAAGATACCTTGAACAAGGATTTAGTATTAGCATTTCTTCACAAAATGGTGAAAATTTATTATGACCTTTTCTTCTAATATAGCTTGGCATAATCTACATTATATATAGATCCAAAAAACTAGTGTAAAAATCTCCAAGTTGAAAAAAAAAAGTGGCATTTTCTTGTAGATCAAAGAGATTTTTCTATGTAGGCATGGCTATCCTTTCTGCATGTATAAATTAATAGAAGATTTTTTTAAAAACTCAGTTTAAAAAATATATATACATATATATCTAAAACATATAAATATATAAAATGCCGAGAGGACATTAATAATATTCTGCATTTTTTTCTCCAACTCAATCCAGTCCTATTCTTTGATTTGTATGTTTTGTATCTGTCACCACTGAGAATACCTAAGATTCTAAAATGCTGGATTCTGAAACATAACCATTAGAATAGTTGTTACATATTTAATTTCATGCTCCACTCAGCATAAAGCAGTTGTGAGACTACAGACCAAGGCAAATTAAGTGGTTCCTTAGATAATTTCCTGCTTAATTGAAAGCAGGTAGCTTTTTAAAAGTAATAATTGGCTTTGTTTCAAATGATTGTAAGGTTATTTCTTCTTTTTTTTTGTTAATACATGGTCATAGGGTAACATTCTACTTAGTCCAAACACAAAGAGCTGCAAGTCTCCCACTGAGTGACCTAGTGCTGGCAACAAATGAATGGAACACTCCATAGAGGTGTGTAGATACCGGGGCACGGGGCAAAGTGGAGGGAAACAAGAAAACACACACACACATGTATATGAACATATACAAATATCTTTTTTTCATCAACATGTACAATAAATTAGATATCCTTTCTATCCCTCTGCTTTACTCTTAGCATTGGTTTAATGTTAGCAAGTCGTCAGTTATGGAATTGGCAGCCCCAGTTCATATCTAACAGACACGGATTCCTCACTATAGTATAAAACTAACCGTCAGCTATAAAGACTTCCCTGGTGGTCCAGTGGTTAAAGCTCTGTGTTCCAGTGCAGAGGGCACGGGTTCCATCCCTGGTCAGGGAACTAAGATCCCACACGCCTTGTAGTATAGCTAAAAACAAACAAAAAACTAACTTTAGCTGTGATCTACTCTGTCTTACTATAGGAGATGCAGTACAAGGAGTGAGTGAATGTAAGCATACCAACAAGGAAGACATAAAGGAATAAGGTTTGACACAAATACGTCTGTAATTAGTGGACTACAGAGTTCTGTTTTGCCAGGAGTCAGTATTCAGATCTTTTCAAATAAATTAGACCTGCTAAAAATCTTTTAAATTACAGAAAAGATAGAATGCTTTCTTGTTGCCTGGATTTAAGAGAAAAACAGAGAGAAAGAGAGGCAGAATGAGGCAGAGAGAGAGGAACAGATGTTCTTCACAACCAAAACTTTAAAACACAACAAGGGAAATGTTGCTGTTTAGTCACTCAGTCATGTCTGACTCTTTGTGACCCCATGGATTGTAGCCCGCCAAACTCTGTCCATGGAATTTCCCAGGCAAGAATCCTGGAGTGGGTTGACATTTCCTCCTGCAGGGGATCTTCTCAATCCAGGGATTGAACCCACATCTCTTGCACTGACAGGCCAATTCTTTGCCACCGAGCCACCAGGGAAGCCCACAAAGGAAATACATATATTGAAGTTTTACATTCAATTGCCAAGATGATTCATGCAACTGATAACAGTGAACATCAGTACGCTACAGCTATGGGACAATGCTAGAGATGCATTTTTGGCATTTACTAAAATTCTAACTTGTCTGAGCCTTTTTTATTGAAGAAGGGTGGATTTACAATATTGTGTTAGTTTCAGGTGTACAGCATGATAGTGATTGGTTTTTGTTTTGCACCTGGATCTAAACTCCACACCTTATATAATAATGAACTTAAAATGAATTATACACTTAAATGTAAAATGTGAAATTATAAAACTTTTACAGGAAAACATAAAAGAAAACCTTCAAGATCCAGGATGTGGTGGAAATTTCTTAGACACAACACCAAAAGCATGATACCTTTTAAAAAATCAAAATATTGGTCTTCCTCAAAATTAAAAACTTTGTTCTCCAACAGAACCTTTTAAGAGTATAAAAAGACTGGCACAAACTACTTGCAAATCCCATGTCTGATAAAGGATCTGTATCTAGAATTTATGAACAACTCTCAAAACTCAAAAGAAACAATGTAATACAAAAACGGGGAAAAAAAAATAGGAAGAGAAATTTCACTGAAGAGGATATGTGGATGGCAAATAAAGACACTAAAAGATGTTCAACATTACTAGTCATTAGGAAACTGAAAATTAATAATATCATAGTGAGATATCACTAGACACATATTGGAACAGTTAAAATAAAAAATGCTGGCAAGGATGGGAGAAACTGGCTTTCTCGTGCATGAGTGTTGGAAAAGTAAAATAGTACAGCATTTCTGGAAAACAGTTTGGCAGTTTCTTAAAAAACTAAACATATACTTACCATATGAGCCAGCAATCACACTCCTGGGCATTTATCCCAGAGAAATGACAATTTGTGTCCACCGAAGAACCTTTAAGTGAATGTTCATAGCAGCTTTATTTGGAACAGCCCCCGAGAAAGGAGACAACCACAATGTCCTACAGTAGGTGAATAATTAAACGGTGGTACATCCATATGAGGAAATACCTCTCAGTAACAGAAAGGAACAAACTATTGTTACCTGCAACTCCTTGTATGGATCTGAAGGGCATTGTGCTGAGTGAAAAAAGCCAATCTCCGACGGTCACAAGCTTGTAAGAATCAATTTATATAATCTTTCTCAAAGGGCAAAATAATAGAGATGAAGAATAGGCAAATAGTTGCCAACCATCAGGAATGGTAGGGGCTGGGCTACTACAAAGGATGACACCAGGAAGATCTTAGTTGTATTGGACTAGTTCCATGCCTCGATTGCGCTCGTAGCTACAAGGATATGCAAATGATGAGATGACACGGAATTACAGGAACACTTTATACCAATGTCAGTTTCCTGATTTTACAACTGTTTTATAGTTATGTAAATGTAAACCAAGATGGAAACAAAGTAAAGGCTAGATGGAACCTTGCTGTACTATATTTGTAACTTTCTGTGAATCGATAAGGGGAAATTAACTTTAAAAAAAGATGTCCCAGGCCATACCCCAGACCAAGGAAACAAAAATCTCTAGGGAAGAAACCTAGCCAAGCATATTTTTTTAAAAGTTCCCAGGGTAACACTCAAGTGTGGCTAGGGTTGGAGCCACTGGCAGCTAATGCTGTTACTGAAACTACAGGTGAGTGAAATACCTGTGAATAAGTCTAGTTGAAGACAGGACGGGGGTGGGGAGTAAATATGGAGATCTATTTTAGGTCTCTTGAGGGTGCCCCCCCCCATGTTGAAACCTGGCATTTAAGTGACTCCAAATAATGTGGCTGGGATAATTAGTCATCCATTATGTTATAAACCATTTTATACAAAAATGTCAACCCCTATAGACTGTTCTTTGGATTCTAAAGCATTTGTATGGACGTTATAACTTTAAAATGCTTAGGAGTAATTACAATCACATTTAAATATGTAGCAATTTTAGAAAATTAATATTTCACTGAGTCCTCATTTTTGATGGGTAACAAAATGAGTTCGGGGGTTTAAAGAAAAAAATAATAACAAACTGATGACTGCTACTAGCAGTTTTCTGGGAAACGTGAAAAGTAAATACTGCAATCTTGATCGTGAATTCTAATATATTAGTTATATTTATTAATGATCATCAACTACTACGTGGTAGTCTCTTTACAGATAACTGTGCCTAATGTGCTTAGTAATTCCTTAGCACCATCATCCAAAGATACTAACTGCATCATCTATTCAACTGAATCGGGAGATGTAAAGTTTAGGAGAGTCCTTCTCTGCCTTCTAAGTGTTTAAAATCCATTTGAAGACAGAACTAAACATATAAACAATAAATAAAGCAAAGAAGGATATGCTGAAATCTGGACTAATGAAAAGTAGAAAGGGGCCAAAGTGCTTGTTTTTACTGTAGGTATTTTTGCAAGAGCAGGAAAGGGAATTTGCTTCCTCCCGGCTTAAGAATGAAAAAGCTGGCGTCGGCGTTGTCAAGGCGACCGCCCGGCCGGCGCCAGCGGAGGGGGGGAGGTGGGCTCGGTGAATGGGTGACGTCACGCGGCCGGCGCCAGGCAGTCTGGGCGGCCGAGCCAATGAATCAGCTGTCGGGGGAGCGAGCGCGGCGCGCGGGAGAGGGTGCTGGAATGCGCCGGGAGCCGCGCCGCGCGGCCTGGCGGGGGAGGCGCTGCGCCCGGGCCCGGCCCCGCCCCGCCCCGCCCGGCCGGTCCCAGGGCGGCCGGCGCGTTCCTGGCGAGGCTGCGCGGGTGCTCCTGGCTCCCCGCGCCGGGTATGCGTCTGGGCGCCGCGGGCCGCCAGTTCTCTGCGGGTTCCCCCACCGGCGCGAGTTCTGCCGCAAGGCCCGGGAGCTGGGCCCGGTTCGATGAGAGGGGACCTGTTTTCCACCTATGGTGACTATGAAAAAAGCGAAAACAAAATAAAACTTTCCTTGTAGATAAAGTGGGCTTTGAAAGTATTGACTTGTTTCACTGCAGCCTCACTGTGTTCTGCATTGTGCTGGAATCGCACACGCACGCACACACGGAATCAGAGGGCCCCGAAGAATTTAAGATTGTAAGGGGAAGAAAGAAATGGATCAGACTTAGAGCCGACTGCATTTTCTTCCATTAATCCATTGTGCCCCACTATACGGTGTCTCTAAGGGTCTAGGTGAAGGGCTCCCGTTTTTCAGTGTCTCCATTGTTTTGTTTTTCCTCTGCTCTGACTTTCTGCATTAGACAGTGACCTCCAGAAAGCCAAGTTATCTCAGTTATTTCATGGTTATTTCAGTATCCTCGGCCTTTAGCACTCTCTCAGACACATGATAAGCACTCTGAATTGTGATGGAGAGTCTACAAAGCAAAAGCACATAATCTTTGAGTAAACGCTTGAGTTAAATGAATCCCCCTGAATTGCTGAGCATCTCTTTGGGGTGCTTACTTGTTATTTTGGCGATGTCAAGGTTGGTGATGTTGAAAATGGAAAAGTAAAAAGTATGATCTGAGCATTATAGAAGGTGTTAAACCAGCCCTCCCAGCTGCAGTCATTCCTCTCTCTGGGCCTCCAGTTTCTTCATATGTAAAAGTAGATTTGGTGAGATGTTTTCTTAAGATCCCTAAAGTTCTTTTAAGTCCATCATTGTATTTATCAACCATTAAAACTAAATTTTTTAATTTTTTTAGAGTGAAAGAGTTGGCTTAAAGCTCAACATTCAGAAAACTAAGATCATGGCATCTGATCCCATCACTTCATGGGAAATAGATGGGGAAACAGAGGAAACAGTGTCAGACTTGATTATTTTGGGCTCCAAAATCACTGCTGATGGTGATTGCAGCCATGAAATTAAAAGACGCTTACTCCTTGGAAGAAAGGTTATGACCAACCTAGATAGCATATTTAAAAGCACAGACAATACTTTGCCAACAAAGTCAAGGCTATGGTTTTTCCAGTGGTCATGTATGGATGTGAGAATTGGACGGTGAAGAAAGCTGAGCGCCGAAGAATTGAAGCTTTTAAACTGTGGTGTTGGAGAAGACTCTTGAGAGTCCCTTGGACTGCAAGGAGATCCAACCAGTCCATCCTAAAGGAGATTAGCCCTGGGTGTCCATTGGAAGGACTGATGTTGAAGCTGAAACTCCAATACTTTGGCGACCACATGCAAAGAGTTGACTCACTGGAAAAGACCCTAATCCTTGGAAGGATTGGGGGCAGGAGGAGAAGGGGACGACAGAGGATGAGATGGTTGGATGGCATCACCGACTCGATGGACATGGGTTTGGGTAGACTCTGGGAGTTGGTGATGGACAGGGAGGCGTGGCGTGCTGCGATTTATGGGGTTGCAAAGAGTCAGATATGACTGAGCGACTGAACTGAGCTGAACACGATGTATTTGGTGAACACGATGAGAATTCATTCATTCAAGAAATAGTTCAGGGTCCTGATATGTCAGTACTAGAAGTTTTGGTTGAATTTTTTTTTAAGTTAGAAGATAGGATCTCTGAAAACCTCTAAAGATATGCAAGTAAGAAATAAACTGGAAACCCAAAGAAGATGCTTTGTTGTTGAGTCGCTAAGTCTTTCCAACTCTTTTTGACCCCATGAACTGTGGCCAGGCTCCTCTATCCGTGGGATTTCCCAGGCAAGAATACTGGAGTGGGTTGCCATTTCCTTCTCCAGGGCATCTTCCCCGGCAAGGGATCCAACCAGAGTCTCTTGCATTGACAGGAGGATTTTTTACCACTGAGCCATCAGTGAAGCTTAAAAGAAGCTACTAAACTGTTGTAGAACAGTGCATCTCAAAGTTTGATGTGCATTGAAGTCACCTGGCATCTGGTGGACATGCAGACTCAGGAGCAGGTTGGGATTCTGCATGAATAATAGGTGTCCAAGTGTTGCTGGCTCATGGACCACACTTGGAGTAAAGAAGGTCTACACTACAAAGTACTCATTATATCTTAGAGTAAGAATATGATGGGTGTAAGGTGGTGTCATTTCCTAAAAGCCTCTGGAGGAGGTGAACTTGAGCCAGGTTACTGAGGATGTGATAGGCTGAGGGGAAATGAAAACACTTCAGGAGAAGAAACAGCATAAATAATGATGACATTAGAGGGAAAGGAGCAAGAAATAAGTAGGGCAGTGGAGAGGATTTTGTTGTACTTAATTTAGAAATATTTTGGAGAACTACAAAAGATGACTGTGTGCAAAAGATGAGTATGCGTATGTGTGTCTGATTCTTTGTGACCCCCATGGACTGTAGCCCTCCAGGCTCCTCTGTCCATGGGATTTCCAGGCAAGAATATTAGAGTGGGTTGCCATTTCCTCCTCCAAGGGATCTTCCCAACCCAAAGATCAAACATGCATCTCTTGTGTCTTCTGCGTTGGCAGGCAATTCTTTACCACTGTGCCAAATGAATATTTATTGGTGGGATGGGTAATGAAATAGAGAATTAACAATTGTAGAGCTGAAAATATTCTTAGAAGTCATCAACCCCAATTATTTTGGTGCAAATGAGGAAACTGAGCAGAAAAATGATTCCATTAGGTGATGACAGAGCTTGCAGTGGAAGCCAAGCTGAAAATATAGACTGCATACCTTCTGTACATAGCAATTCAGTTCAGTTCAGTCCAGTTGCTCAGTCATGTCTGGCTCTTTGCGACCCCACAGACTGCAGCATGCCAGGCTTCCCTGTCCATCACTGACCTGAAGCTTGCTCAAACTCATGTCCATTGAATCGGTGATGCCATCCAATCACCTCATCCTCTGTTGTCCCCTTCTCCACCTGCCTTCAATCTTTCCCAGCACCAGGGTCTTTTTCAATGAGTCAGTTCTTCGCATCAGGTGACCACAGTATTGGAGTTTCAGCTTTAGCATCAGTCCTTCCAATGAATATTCAGGACGGATTTCCTTTAGGATGGACTGGTTGGATCTCCTTGCAGTCCAAGGGACTCTCAAGAGTTTTCTCCAACACCACAGTTCAAAAGCATCAATTCTTTCGCACTTAGCTTTCTTCACCGTCCAACTCTCACATCCATACATGACCACTGGAAAAACCATAGCCTTGACTAGATGGACCTTTGTTGGCAAAGTAATGTCTCTGCTTTTTAATATGCTATCTAGGTTGGTCATAGCTTTTCTTCCAAGGGACAAGCGTCTGCTAATTTCATGGCTGCAGTCACCATCTGCAGTGATTTTGGAGCCCAAGAAAATAAAGTCCCTCACTGTTTCCATTGTTTCCCCATCTATTTCCCATGAAGTGATGGGACTGGATGCCATGATCTTAATTTTCTGAATGTTGAGTTTTAAGCCAACTTTTTCACTCTCCTCTTTCACTTTCATCAAGAGGTTCTTTATTTCTTCTTCGCTTTCTGCCATAAGGGTTGGTGTCATCTGAGTATCTGAGGTTATTGATATTTCTCCTGGAAATCTTGATTCCAGCTTGTGCTTCATCTAGTTTGGCATTTCGCATGATGTGCTCTGCATATGAGTTAAATAGGCAGGGTGACAATATACAGCCTTGACATACTCCTTTCCCAACTTGGAACGTCTGTTGTTCCACGTCTGGTTCTAACTGTTGCTTCCTGACCTGCATACAGATTTCCCAGGAGGCAGGTAAGGTGTTCTGGTATTCCTATCTCTTGAAGAATTTTCCACAGTTTGTTGTGATCCACACAGTCAAAGGTTTTGGCATAATCAATAAAGGAGAAGTAGATGTTTTTCTGGAACTCTCTTGGTTTTTTGATGATTCAATGGATGTTGGCAATTTGATCTCTGGTTCCTCTGTTCCTCTGGTATTTGATCTCTGGTTCCTCTAGTACATAGCAGAGTTCTTGATACAAGGAAAACCATTTGTATGGTTGTGCAAGGTGGAAATATGAAGGAAGAATGAATGCAGGAGAGACAGACCTATAGGAAATAATCTTAAAGTCCAAGCATGGAGTTTTGGATAAGATCTGGGAGGTGAGGAAATAAAGGGAAATATTTAATCTGAAAAATTTGGATTTTTATATAAGTTATAGTGGCTGGAACCAGCTGATTAAGTCATCTTTTTTCCAGTAAGAGAATTACCTTCATCCTTCTCAGATTCCAATGCAATATTTCCCAAACCTGATTTCACGTCAGCATCACCCCAGGAACTTAAAAAAGAAAAAAAAAAGGAATGCCTGGGCTCCACCCTGCGTGAATTTAATCAGACTCTCTGGGAGTGAAGTTCTGGCATCAGAATTTTTAAACCTCCCCAGGTGATTATAATGTGCAGCCAGTGTTGAGAATCACTAATCCTAATATACAGTCACTAGCTGATTTCATAGACTTCATTTCTGCCCCTGAACATTACCCCTAGTGCTAACTATTATATGAGCACTACATCATTTTTAATACTTGGTGTATTTTGTGGTGGATTTTGATGGTTTATAGCACATTCTCTGAGCTCAGTGTTGTCTATCCCTCATTAACTGTCATGGCTTAGTTGTGAACATATCCTGATATTTCTCATTGGCAAGAAAAGGAAAAGTGATTTGGCACATTATTGGACGGAAGTGATAAACCTGGTCTATGAAACTATATAGTACCATAGTGTGGCAGTGTGTTGACTTACAGATATTTTACTTGATTTTATCTTAGCTTTAACAATCTACATTAACAGTCTCTTTAGGATTACAGCTGATGAAAGAGGTAAGTACTTAAAATACTTGCTTGGAACTTTTATTTTCAGTCTTCTCTCAAAAAATAATTTAGTTTTTGCTGAAAAAATAATCCTGAAAATGAGAAGTCCTTATGGCTTTCTCTTGGGTGACTAATTTAATTTTTAAACCTGCATGGATTCATTCATTCATTTCCCTAAAAATGATTGAGTACCTACTGTGTGCGGGTACTTTTTCAGATATAAGGATGCCAAGAGAAGAAAAGCAATTTTTCTGTCTTCAAAGAGGAAAAGAGGGACTTCCCTTGTGGTTCAGTGGCTAAGACTCTGCGCTGCCAATGCAGGGGGCCTGGGTTCAATCCCTGGTCAGGGAACTAGATCCCACATGCTGCAACTAAGAGTTCCTTTGCATGTTGCAACTAAGACCCAGTGCATATTAAATTAAAAATATTTTTTTAAAAAGAGGAAAGGATAAGAACAATTAATGTCAGGTATTATATTTATTCAGCCTGTACATTTAAAAGGTACCTGACTTTTCCACACTCTCTTACAGTGGCATTCTATATTTTTAAAATTTTACTTCATTCCGTTAAAAAAAAAAAACAAAAAAAACCTAATGCATCTATGTCTTCAAAAACCAGTGGAGACGCAGACATAAAGAATAGACTTGTGGACACAGTAGGGGAAGGAGAGGGTGGGAAGAGTTGAGACAATAGTATGGATCACATTGCCACATGTGAAATAGATAACAAGTGGGGATTTGCTGTGTGACACAGGGAGCTCGACCCAGCGCTTGGTGAAAACCTAGAGAGGTGGGATGGGGTGGGAGATGGGAGGGAGGGGACAGATATATACCTGTGGCTGATTCATGTTGATGTATGGCAGAGGCCAAGATAATATTATAAAGCAATTTTCCTCCAATTTAAAAAAAAGTTTTAAAAAATCAAATTAAAAAAATCAAATCATTATTATAAAAAAAAAAGAAAGAGCATTTTTCCCCCTAATTCTCATCCTACATCTGCTCAGTGTCCCACTCACACCCCACAGAAGTCTCCATTGTTATTAATGATTTCTCATGTACCCATCTGCAGTATTTTTATCAATATACAAGCAAATAGAAATAGATTGTTATTTTCCACATTTTTACATTGTTTTGTATCTTTAAAAGTATTACTAAGTTTTTTCAGAAATCAGATTTTTTTTTCATTTTATTATACCTCCATAATATTCTATTGTCTGGAAATACCATAAAGTTCTTTATTTTATTCCTGTTGATGGTGACCTAGGTTATTTACAATCTTTCATTACAAAGCTGCATACATAACGCCATATCTGTGACATTTTACACACCTTGAGTTTATTTGCAGGAGAAACTCCTGCATCATTCTGAAATTACAGTGTCTTTAAAGAGTGTATGTTAACATTCCTGACTGTTTCCTTAAGCTAAATTCCTGGGAATGGAATTGCTGAGTTGAAAGTCATAAATATTGTTAAGGTCTTGATATTTACTGACAAATGACCATCTGAAAAATTTGTGTTGATTCATACTCCCCCTTGCATAGTGAGTACCCATTTCTCTGAAATCTTGCCAGCACTAGAAGTGAATATTTTTTAGAAACCTTTGTTCATTTGGTAGGTAAAGAATAATTTGCATTTGTGTATATATATTTACTTGTATATGTATATCTATATTAACATGCATTTCTGTAACACTGAGATAGTTACAATTGATTCCATTTGCCACTGCATAACAGGGAGTTGTTTGCTCATTTCGTTTGTCCAATTTCGAAGTTTAATTTTCTTACAGATTTTTAAGAAATGGCTTATATTTATTAATATAACTAATAATAATAATATGGCTCCCCTTACCCTGTTCCAGGTGTTGTGCCGTGCATTTTTAATTGGTCCTGTATACTGTAAACATTTTACCTGAGTTTGGCATGTGCCTAATGTTTATTCAAACAGTATTTCCATTGAAAAGGGCTTCCTTGATAGCTCAGTTGGTAAAGAATTGCCTGCAATGCAGGAGACTTGGGTTCAATCCCTGGGTTGGGAAGAACCCCTGGAGAAGGAAAAGGCTACCCACTCCAGTATTCTGGCCTAGAGAATTCCATGGACTATACCACTTAAAAACTTACAGAGGCTTTAAAAATTATGTGATAAAATAAATTATTATTTGCTTTTTGTTTCTTTGCTTTAACACATAAAATATCTATGCCATTCAAAAATCAGATTAGCATTTATCTTTATTTTCTCAAGTTCCTGAGTTTGAATAATTTTTTAAGCCCAGATCAGTCATATATAAACACATAAATATGAGTATTTTCAAATAGTTATCTGCCTACAGTGTAACTGTCTTTTCTATTTCAAGAAAACATTTATATCCTTTTAAAAAAATTTTTTTTCAAAAAACACAGATAACTAAAAAAGGAGGTGGGACTCAGATTATCCACAATCTCACCAACCTAAAATAATCCTTACTAACAGAGCAAATCCAGATAGTTTTGTATTCACCAAATTCATGTATAAAAAATAAAAAGAACTGGTACAAATGAACTTACAAAACAGAAAGAGACTCACAGACTTAGAAAACGTAATTATGGTTGCAGGGGTGGGGAGGAAGGATAGTTAGGGAGTTTGGGACGGGCATGTACACACCACTATGTCTAAGATGGATAACCAACAAGGACCTCGGTGTAGCACATAGAACTCTGCTCAGTGTTATGTGGCAGCCTGGATGGTAGGGGGTTTTGGGAGAGAATGGATACATGTATATGTATATATGATACATGTATATGTACATATACATATATGTATGTATATACATCTATATGTATATGTGAAACTATACAACATTGTTAACATGCTATACCCCAATACAAAATAAAAAATTCAAAAGAAAAAAAAATCTAAGTAAAAATATGCCATGCTAAGTAACTTCAGTCCTGTCTGACTCTGTGCAACGCTATGGACAGCAGCTTGCCAGGCTCCTCTGTCCGTGGGGATTCTCCAGGCAAGAATACTGGAGCAGGCTCTCGTGCCCTCCTGCAGGGGATCTTCCTGAACCAGGGACTGAACCCATGTCTCTTAAGTCTCCAGCACTGGCAGGCAGGTTCTTTACCACTAGTGCCACCTGGGAAGCCCATATATATAAACATGTGTATATAAATAGATGTACATACATATACATTCTACAAAAATGGCATTACACTGTGCATATCTTTTGTAACTCACTTCCCCTAGACACTCCCTTAGCTGCACAGGTGAGTATCATTCTGTGTCAATAGCTTTACATCTCATCATTAGTCATCGCTGTATGGAGAATTCTCTGATGAGATCATTTCACTTCTAACAGAAGGAAACCTGGGCAGAAGCACTCCAGGAAGAATCTTACCTGCCTGTTTGATGTTCATCTGGCCAGAATTTCCTAAAGCAATTTAATCCTCTTGTTTCTCAAAGACTTTCAGTTTCGCTTCGGGCCTAAATGCCCACAAAAAGTGGTTAACATAGTGGCCAATCATTAACCTACCCTAACAAGAGAGACAGGTCAGAAAGAAAACAAAAATTGCTTTCTTAGCAAGGCATAGCTCAAGATACTCCTCTAGACTGGTTGCCTTCAGTTCGCTTTCTCTCCTCTTTCCCACACCTCCTTCTCTTTCCCCTACCCACTCTACACGCATGTCTCCTTTTAGATAGTTTTAAACTTATGCTCCTTGTTCATTTCTTAAGAAAAGTAACGACAGGGTTTGCTCTCCCGGAGACTTGACCTTGAGTTTGCCCTAACTGCAGCAGTGGCATAGACTCTTCCATCAATTATGAATGTGCTGGCGTGTGCAGAGGCTGTGCCAGGCCAGTGGTATTGTTTCCTTATTCTGAAGACTTTCCCTTATAAATAAATAATGAAATGTTTTGGTGAAATGCCTTTAGCAAAGGCAGGAGAAAACGTTCCTTCTCAAAAGGCTAAACACTTTAAAGATTAAAAACTTTCAAAGAGCCAGCGTTCCTAGAGGACTTCCCTGGTAGCTCAGATGGTAAAGAATCTTCCCGCAATGCGTGAGACCTGGGTTCGATCCCTGGGTTAGGAAGAACCCCTGGAGGAGGGCATGGCAACCTACTCCAGTATTCTTGTCTGGAGAATCCCCATGGATAGAGGAGCCTGGTGGGCTACAGTCCATGGGATCGAAAAGAGTTGGTCATGACTGAGCAACTAAGCATAGCACAGCATAGCAGTAGGATAGAAACCATTTATACAAAAAGAAAGGAAGAAAAAGAAAGACATGAACTGGAAACTCTATGAAGTTAAACTGGTGGCCACAGTTCCCTTGATGGCAAGTGTAGACTCTAGGTGAACAATCAGGAATTCCTTGGCAGTCCAGTGTTTGGAACTTGGAGCTGTCACTGCTGGGGCCCTGGGTTGGATCCCTGGACAGGGAACTAAGCCTCGTGGCACAGCCAAAAAAAAAAGTATAAGTGAACAACCAGAGAACCTAAAATACATTCTTGGATATGCAATGACACTTATCTCTATACCTCCAAATATCTTCCTAGGCTGTACTTTTAAAAGAATTAAATCTCTACACTTAAAATTCTTCATTCCTATTAAACATAATATTAAAACTTTGCAATAAGTAATTTCAATGACAATGTTATTACCTAGTGGTATGTATGATAGGTTTTTATGATGAAAATTTTTTTTCTGTTTCAACTAATTCATATAAGGCTTGTGTATTAAGCTAGCTATTCGACTCTAGGTAGTAATTCAAGTAGCTTCATGAAGTACAATGAGCATTAGCTGCCTAGATGGTCTGTTCTGTACTGTGTATTTTAGTCCTTTTCTAGCAAAGTAGTAAATACTTGGTGGTTGCCACTAGAGGGCAAATAGCCTCTGGACTCCTCTTGGACCAAAGAGCATCTCAGTCCCAGACAGTCGAAGTTTTCAGTTTCTCATATAACCTAGTCTTAAGCCTTACATTGCCAACTCTTAGTCAGTCCACAGGCTCAGCAAGCTAAGACCTCTAAAAGTCAAGATGTAAATGTGCTCTTTTACCATTTTACCAAATGGTCCCATTTGGGATTTTAAGTGTCTTGCTTGAGTGCCGTACCTCCTGACTTTCTTATCCTAACCCTTTCTGATCTTGATCTTAAACCACTACTCTGCCAGCAAGGTAACCTAAACTCACAGCATTCAACAACAATCTTAAACCTTCAAGGGGCAGAAAAGCACTCTCCAATCTGATTGATTTCTGCTTGCCTTTCCAATCTCATATCCTACCACTCCCTCTTGCATCAGTTTAGAATTACTCACAGTTCCTTAAACACGCCCTTGTTCATCCCTTTGTGTCTTTGCTTAGGCTTCTAAGATGCTGGCACTGCCCATCACATATTATGAAGACTCAGCTCAGATATTACTGATGGGAAGCTTTATAGTCTCTGCTGATCCCCTGCTCACCCTTCTTCCTTTTACTTAGCAACAGACATCGTTTCTCCCTCCTGTTTGCTCCTCTAGCATCTAGTAGACACCTCTGTTAACAATGCTAACTCTGCTACTGCGATTATGTCTAGCAGAATATATGCATGTTCATTCTATTCTGAAATGTAAACTCAGCTGTTTTGTCTTCTCTTCTGCATTAGAAGTTGTTAGGAGTTCTAAAAGAAAGATGGAATGCAAACAACTCCCCTCCTCTCCAGGAAGCAGAGAACCGGCAATTGTGGGTTTTGAAGACTGAGTTCTCTCTGCCCTTGAGTAAGGAGGTACAAGATTTCTGCTGATGAAAATTTGGACTTCGCTGCCAGTTTAAAAAAGCGATTAGGACTTTTGGCGTAAAGAAATATTTGGAATTCTGGAGAGGCTGAGGTAGACCAAAAAAGGTCCAGGGAGGCCAAACATCATTGCCCAGAGCCAGGAAAGTGATTTGAAATGCAGCTGCTGCCTGGAGGTGCCCCGTGGGTGGGCTTAGAGAAGAGCCCCTGATGATGGGCAGTGATGATGTACTCAGGAGCAGTGCGGAATAAACCCTGTACAGCCCTCACCAAAGGACTGTCTAGTTGAGTGGGCTCTCTGCCTCAACTAGAAAAATAATCGAAAGATGTGATCCTCAGCCTATGATCAAGTCTTTTTATTTTTTTAGGCAAACACAGACTATTCCTAAAAACAATCAAAGATCACTTGTCATGGTGATCATTTTGGAATGTGTAAGAGTATCAAGTCACTATGTTGTACACCTGAAACCAATAATATTGTAAGTCAATTATATTTCAATAGAGAAAAACACCCAAAAAACTGTTGACAATCATTGAAAACAAGGAGTGTCTAAGAAATCAGTCAAGAGGAATCTTAAGGAGACATGACAACTCAATATAAAGTGGTGTTCTGGATCAGATCCTGGAACAGAAAAAGACTTAAATGAAAACTAAAGATGTGTAATAAGGGCTTCCCTCGTAGCTCAGTCAGTAAAAAAAAAAAATCTGCCTGCAATGTAGGAGACCTGGGTTCAATTCCTGGGTCGGGAAGAGCCCCTGGAGAAGGAAATGGCAACCCACTCCAATGTTCTTGCTTGGAGAATCCCATGGACAGAGGAGCCTGGCAGGCTATAGTCCATGGGGTTGCAAGAATTGGACACAACTTAGCAACTAAGCCACCCCCACCAAAAAAATGTGATAAAGTATAAACTTTAGTTAATCACAATGTACCAGAATTGGTTTGTGAATTACATTTATATATGATATCAAGGTTAGATGTTAATAATAGGGGAAGCTAGTGTGGAGTATGTGCAATCTCTATCTTTCTAATGACTCTGTAAATCTAAAACTGTTCTAAAAGCTACAGTTTAGTTTTAAAAAAAGAAGGAAGGGGATGAGGAGGGGAGGAGAGAAAGAAAAATACAAACAAACTAACCTGTGAGAATGTCTCCTTCAAAACCTTTAGGAAACTGGACAAACCCTGGGCACCTGGACCCCTGAGTGCCTTGATTGTAGACACTGGTCAGGTTATGCTGACTGACATCCCCAAACCCTGGTTTTAATAAGTTATCAATGTATAATTATTAAATTAATATTTCTTTCCAGTAAGAGAGTAGCAAGAGGTAGTGAAGAGAATGTTTTGTGGGTGTGTGTGATAATTAAAACTGCAAAATGTATTTTGTTTACTTAAGCTGATAAAAAAAAAATTGTAGGACTATCCAGTTCAATAGTGTTTGCCCTGACTCTTAGAGTTTTGTATGACTAACTAGTAATAGTATCTTAGTGCAGAAAATAAATTCCATTCTTTAAGAATATTGTCATTTTTCTGATGTTAACTTGGAGGAAAACCATCCTTATCATAGTGAGATGTTAAAATTGAGGTAGAAAATACATAGAGATCAGATACAAAACATCTAAATAGCTTTAATAAAGAACAAAGTTTCTATTTCTTTTTCATATAAAAGGAAGCAAGTGTGTTACAATTCTCTTAAGCACTAATATTTGAAGTACAAACACTGAAAATGGAATCTACTTATATAATGTGTTTTTGACATAAAATTGTTCTCTAATATGTTTTTTAGTTGAGTGAAGATCTCTTGGAAAAACGACACATTAAAAAGTATTTTATCCATGATATCTATTTCAGTATAATTTGTAACAGAGACTTTTCTCAAAAATTTACATATCTCATGATATTTGTCAATATCAATATGGGATGGTTTAATAGAAATGTACACTTAAAAGAAGAGAGTGTGGAAGAAAGAAAAGATGGCCCCAAAATTAAGGTTTTAGATCATTATCTATTCAAAAGCTTTTCCTCTGCCAGCATTCTGTGCATTGACTGAAGCAGCTGGGGGTCTTGCTGATGACTCAGGACCCTGCTAAGCTGTCTTGCTTATCACGATGGAGGCTATCTAACACACAAATATAAAGCTGTAACCCTTTCTCCTTGGCAAGGAAGTATAAAAAAACCTAATAGATTTTTAGTTTGAACAGGCAACTCCTACTGATATTTTATTCTGGACATATTGTGAGAAAAGTAAAAAGGTCATTTTTTGGCACTTTCAGAATAAATTTAAATCACTGATGTTTTAAAATAGACTCACTTGCAGATAGATATTAACATATATTCAAGAAAACATATTAATTCTAGATGATGATAATTAATAACATGAAGCTGATTCTGTTTCTCTCCCAAAATAAGAGGAATGAAGAAGAGGAGAGAATGAAGAAATGCGCATGGTGGGGGGAAATAGGGTGGAAGGGGTTCTAGGTGGGTTAGAGAAGAAAGAAGAAGGGGCAAAGGCATCTCTGTGCCAATAACTCTATGGTCCTTGAGAAATTCATACACATTTTCTAATTTTCTTCACGATATCAACAAATCAATTCTTATCCATATTTTAGAAATGGGACATTCAGAGAGTTTAGTAACTGGTCCAGGGTCACTCACAGTAAGAAGATGATTCAGGTATCAAACCTAGATTTCCTTGGTCCTGTAGACTACGGAACCCAGTATGCCATCTCTCAGCATTTCCATATCAAAACTTTTTAGGTATGATTTTTAGGTTGGAGGCTAACCTAGGTTAATGCCTATATGTAAGAGCTCTGGGAGGTCCAAGTCATTGATGAAAGCTATCAGAACCTCATCAATTCTCTCAACTTTGTTTGATAACTATAATCTTTACTATCCTTTGTGGCCCATAAAGAAACATTTCGTTACTTCTGCCAAATGCTGTATGCTATCCTATAAACCAGGACAATCTTCAATTGGCAATATTCTTAAAGAATGGAATTTGTTTTATTTTCTGCACTGGTGCCTTTTATGCTATGTCTGCACTCACAGTGTTTAGGGCAGTGCTCAAAAATCTAATATCCTGGTTATGTTTTTTATGGCTCAGAGAGTCAATAAATTTTCAATTCTGTAAAAAAAATTTCTTTTGGTTCGTTACTATTGTTTCTAGTTCTCTGTAGACACTTTTCATCTTGTCTTTTAATTCCTTAAAATACGAATGGTGATTTGTGTCTGAAAACTCCAGTGTCTGGATCCCATGTAGGTCTGTTTGTCTTGTCCATTTTTCTTTTGGATTTTGGTCATAACCTGGCTCTTTGTTTAGCTGGTTATTATTGATCACCAGACACTGTATATTATAATCGTCAAGAGATTTTGTATGATGCTATATGACTCCAGAGAGAAGGTTCATATGCTTTAGGCAGGCAGCTAGGTTAGGGGCACCAATAACCCCTAAACTCCTTAAGCTAATCAGCAAATGGAGCTCATCTGAAGTTGGGTTCTTTTTAATTCCTGTGAGAATTGGTCTGTTTCCAGTTCACTATTATTCTTGGGTATAGCCCTTTTGAGTCCAAACTGACTGCTTGAGATGTTTACCAAGATCTTTACTCCTTGGCAGGCACTACCTCCATGAGTCCATCCAAAGCTCTCAGTTCTCATCCTCTTGGCCCCAGCTTTCAAAATCAGCAATCACTTTAAGGAGAAAAGTGGACCCAAATACCAGAGGTTCATCTCTATGGACTTCCATCATCTTCTCAATCTTGACTTCACAATTCTTCACAGTCTTTCTGGCTTTGCACAGATTTTACACTTTTTTATTTTTTTTAAATATTTAGTCTAGCTTCTCTAGCTGCTCTCAGTGGAAAGGTTGATTCAAAACAACTTATGCTGTCATCAGTGGAAGAGAATTCACTTATACCATATCAATCATTTTAAAACTTACTGTTAGTATAAAAATACAGTTTCTATTTTTAAGTTTAGATAGTTGGCTTCTTGTAAAAAAAACAAACAAACAAACAGAAATTACAGCAAACTGACCCTATGTTCTTCCACGTCAGCTGTCCCTTGAATTAGAGTAACTGCTGTCACTTTGAGATGGGTCAGGCATGATCCTAGTTCACAAGTCTTTCCATTTCCTAGTTTATTGCACTGGTTGCCTTTGTTCCTTTCTGCTACTGACCTGGCCCCATTAGGCATTAGGCATTTTATGACTCCTGCCCCAAGTTTAAGGGGCTATTTATAAATTAGACATCATGGATTTCAATAGGCTAACTCAAGTTCTTTTCCCAGAAAATTAGTTACCACCCAGCAGCAATAGAGACTTTGCTTACTGCATTGGTGGTGGTAGTTTAGTTGCTAAGTCATGCCCGACTCTTACGACCCCATGGAATGTAGTCTGCCAGGCTCCTCTGTCCATGGGGATTCTCTAGGCAAGAATACTGGAGTGGGTTGCCCTTTCCTTCTCCAGGGGATCTTCCTGACCCAGGAACCAAACCCAGATCTCCTGCACTGCAGGCAGATTCTTTACCAATTGAGTTACAAGGGAAATGATATACCTGCATTGATAACTCTCAAAACTAAAGAAATTTCTGTCCACATAAGACAGTTGAGGTAAATCACACATCGTTTTTATAAAATATTCTGCAATGAGTTTCCATCCATAAACATTTCTCTTTTTTACTTGCTAACTCACAAATTTTGATTATCTAATTGTGACCATGCAATTCTAATCTGTATCAATTGCTTAAAGACTTACAATTTCTTCTTTGAGTCTTATTTCATTATTTCCTCAACTGAACTAATTAAATGATCTGCATGGAATTTTGTGAAAGTTAATTTGGGGATGAGTGAATGTTCAGTTGGGAGGGAAAGATCAACTGTCTCATGCATTCTATCCGTGACTGGCAAATATTCATTCTGTCTCTCACTGATCAAATATTTGAGCAGACAGTCTGTGCCAGGCGCTGCCCTAAATGCTAAAGACCACAAGATGAGTAAGACAGAGGCCCTGACCTAGAGAAGCCCGCTGTAGTAGGAAGACAGACACAGCAAACGATCCATACAACACTTGGTGATAAATACTATTAACGAGTTAAGAGCAAAGAGCTATGGGAGGGAGTGGCTAGGTATGTCTAAGGAGTAAGGAAAAAAGGTTTCTCGGGGGAAGTAGAATTTCAGCCTACTCTTATGTGGATGATTTAGGCATTGGTAAAGAGGAGAAGGAGTTTCTTAGGTGGCTCAGTGGTACAGAATCCGCCTGCAGGGGACGCGGGTTCAGTCCCTGGGTTGGGAAGATCCCCTGGAGGAGGCACTGGCAACCCACTCCAGTATCCTTGCCTGGAAAATCCCATGGACACAGGAGCCTGGCGGGCTACAGTCCATGGGGTCACAAAGAATCAGACACTACTGAGTGACCGAGCAGGCATGCACAAGCCCTCTAGGAATACCCACTGTACAGTAAAGCCTGGCTGTCCTGTCTGGGTTAATTCGAAAGACTAATGGGTCCACAGAGCTCAGCACAGTACTTAGCACAAAGTGGTTCTCAATGCTTGTTTCAGGTGAATGAGCACACTAAAGAGACATGGTGATGTTTACTATAGCTCAGGTCAAGGGACAAGGGATAGACTGCAAGGAGATAAGATGCATAAGATAGTAACAATGTATGACGATAACTGCATCTCCGAACATTACATACACATTTTCATCTAGATGCTGCTGCTAAATCTCTGAGATACTGCCCTTCGCTTAAGTCCAGGAGTATAGCACAGTGAATAGGGTTTTCAATATTATGACTTAAAAGGGCCCTTATTAAATTTTGACAATAAAGGAGAATATCAGAAGACCCGACAGTAGCATCAGATATATAAATTGCTTGAAGTAAAACAATGATAGTACATCTTTGAAGTTGAGGTCTTTTCCATCTGTTATTTCTATTAACTCTTCCTGATTCCAAACCTCAGTAGCTATCCATTGTGTCTGATGTCTTTATAGTTCTAACTCTCAGTCCTAATTTTCCTCAAAAGTTGGAGATGCAATGTGGTATCCTGGATTGCATCCTGAAAAAGGATAGTAGTTGAAAAAACTGGGTTAAATTCAAATGAAGTCTGTAACTTAGTTAATAGCTGTAGAACAAGGTTAAGTTCTTAATCATCACAAAAGTATCATAATCATGAAAGATGTTAACATCTGAGGAAAAGGTACACAGGAACTCTTTGTTCTAGTTCTGCAACTTTTCTGTACATCCAAAATTATTCCAAGTGAAAAGGTTATTTTTTAAAAGTTAGAATGGTAAGGGTTATATTCACAGCATATATATCACCATATTGGATGAGCTGCTATCCCCCGTCCAGGCGATATTCCCAACCCAGAGATCAATCCCAGGTCTCCTGCATTGCAGGCAGATTCTTTACCATCTGAGCCATCTGAAAATCCTCTATTACCCACAGAGAAATCAAATTCACTTAAAGACTGACCCGTGATGTAGTACTATCCCCTGGAATTACTTAGGCACCCCCAAATTCAGGGTATTTATGGCCTCTTTTATAAGTATCCTTTTGTGCTGCTTTTTGCCTTCCAGACTGATTGGGCTTTATATTTGTATTCTAGGGGAAAGGCATATGTATCTTGTTTTATATGCTTATTGTCTTCACCCAGAACTGATATTCCCAGGATCCCTCATTAAGCTAGAAAAGTCACTGGGAAGTAAGCCATACTCCTTAATAATAACACTAAATAAAGAACAGCAAAAATAATAATAATAATAATAATACAGTAGAAATTCTTTGGTGGTGTATTTCTTCTTTTTATTCTTTGTACAATAATTCACGTCTGTTGTAGAACATTTAGGAAGTAAATACAGAAAATAATTTTGTTTTTATTGGTATAAATTAATACTTCATTGCAATAAATAAGAGGAAAAGAAAACACCCAGTGAATGTACTGTCTTTAGGTGGCATTTAAGGTGATTGTGGAAACAGAATAAAATGCTAAATTATGTTATGACAAGCAGATGCTTCAGGTAATGTCAGGTAAACAATGCACAGCTTAACATAGCAGGCAGCATGTTTCACTGGGTTACTCTCAAGGTATGCACATATACAAATAGGATCAGCATAATTGAAAACCAGAATCTTTAAGCATCCATTGATTTACACTGTAGCGAATGTAAGTTTAAGAATGATGTGATTGAGTCACTCTTCTCCAAAACCACAAGCAGGGAAAGGACCCCAAAACCACTAAGAAGAGCATTCTCTCTGAGCATATGAGAAAATAGCATCCTCATAAATGTTATTCTGAAATCTACAGGCAAAAAGGATCAAATAAAACAGGGACTTCAAAGGTGACTCAGTGGTAAAGACTCCGCCTGCCAAGCAAAAGATATGGGTTCGATGCCTGGATCGGGAAGATCCCCTGGAGATCCCCTGGCAACCAGCTACAGTATTCTTGTCTGGAAAAATGCCATGGACATAGGAGCCTGGTGGGCTGTTGTCCATCGGGTCACAAAGAGTCGGACACGACTTAGCAATTACACAACAATAACAAAGCGGAGGGGCCAGTGGGAATGATGTAAGCAGGAAGAATTTTCTTTGATTCCTACAAAGCAACTGGACAGGTGAGATTAGACTCATACTCAGAGTTTCTGGTTAGCCGTCAGAGTTGCTTCCTGCCCACAGTTGAAGAAGTGAAAAAAATATAGGTGACCTCACAGACCACCTGGCAAGCAGCTGATCTGGAGCAGTCAGAGCTGAAAGGACGGGAGCAGATAGGAGGTGTTGTAAATGACAGATCTTAGCATCGAAGGTGCCAGCTGGAGGCACTGCTCAGAGAGCTATGGGCAAAGCACTGTGAGAAACGGAGCCTAGAATGTGTCCCTTAATCACAAGACTGATTGGAAGGACTGATCCTGAAGCTAAAGCTCCAATACTTTGGCCACCTGATGTGAAGAACTGACTCATTGGAAAAGACCCTGATGCTGGGCAAGATTGAAGGCAGGAGGAGAAGGGGGTGACAGAGGATGAGATGGTTGGATGGTATCACTGACTCAATGAACATGAGTTTGAGCATGCTCTGGGAGTTGGTGATGGACAGGGAAGCCTGCTGCAGTACGTGGGGCTGCAAAGAGTTGGACACAATTGACTGATTGGACTGAACTGAATCAAAAGACATTATGTTAGAGCTCATGCATTCATTTCATGTGTCCTATTTATAAGGGAAGTCCGGCAATACATTCACATGATGAGTACAAAAAAGAAGGGAAAAAAACGCTTATTAGAGATTTTTTTTAAAAAAAATCCGTTTACAGTGCATTCTTCCAGTTGGAAAGTAGGCTATTTGGATAGCTGGCATCAACTGTGTCATCAGGTCACTGAAAACACAGAAAGATAAAACTTCTACTTTGAAGAAATTACTACATGGCACCCTAGCAGACTGAATTTAGAAGCAGGTGATACTATTTTTTTAGGTAGATGGATAATTTCCTATCTGTATTGAATATCTGTATCTGTCACCTATTTGAATACATCTAATTAAAAAGTCTTCCTTCTTTCCTACGCTTGCTGTCCCAAGGTACAAAGCAGTAGTTGGAAGATGAGATAGATAAAGTAGATCCCACTGATATTGCATTTTTCTCTGATAGATGAAGTTTCTTACTGCTTGTATCTGTAAGAGCATTTGACCTAAGGCACTCCCTAGAGCTTCTCTGGTGGCTCAGATGGTAAAGAATCTGCCTACAATGCAGGAGACCCAGGTTCGATTCCTGGGTCTGGAAGATCCCCTGGAGAAGGGAATGGCTACCCACTCCAGTATTCTTGCCTGGACAATTCCATGGACAGAGGAGCCTGACAGGCTACACAGTCTATGGGATCCCAAAGAGTCGGAACATGACTGAGCAACTAACACACAACACAATATACAAGGCACTCCCTGCTCTTTGAAACTATTTCTTTCTATTTTCACTGATCTCTCTTCTCACATTCTTTTCTGCTTCGTCCTCATCTTTCCAACTTCTGAACGTTGGCATGATATAGAACTTGATCCTTGGACTCCCTTTTTTAGCTACCCTCTGTCCCTAGACTGCATTATCCAGTCTTGTGGAGACAATACCATTCACGTGGGGATGATCACTCCCAAATTTACATCTTGAGCGTATACATCTCCCCTGAACTCTAGATTCAGATATCCAATTTGGGTCCAATTTGGATCCTTAGTAGGCACTTCAAATTAATACGGGCAGAACTAAACTGTCATCCCCCTACCCCCGCCCCTCACATAGGATTCTCTATCAATAAACACCAACTCTGTCCTTTCAGTTAAGACCAAAAACTATAGAAAATTTTGACTCCTCTTTTCCCTAACAACCCACAGGCCGTAAATCCAAAATACATCCAATACTTCTCACCACTTTTGCTAAATCAGCCCGGTCAAAGCTTGGATCGTTGCAGTAGCCTCCTGCCTACCTCTGTCCATGTATTCTGTAGAATGGTGTCAACACAGCAGCCATAGGCTCCCCATCATGTCTCTCAATATCCTATGGATGCTTACTTAAAACAGCTTGAGGCCAGTGCTATTATTCTTGAAGAAGGTAAATCATGCGGTCTTGCAAAAGTCTTTCTGAAAACAAAACTCCAAATGAACTAATTAAAGTATAGACTATTGGAGTTGGGCAGAACCCTGCAGACTAAGGGGTTCTAGCCTCTCCTTGCACTGGTCGATGGGGAGGCTGCAGGGGAAAAGATTACACGAATCTCACGCAGTCAGTAGTACAGTTAGGACTGCGGTCAGATTAGGCTGCAAGTCTGATCATGTCTCCAAGGCTGGAATCCATGAGTTTTTCAGAATATCTTGCAGATTACAAATCATATTTACCCCCAAATCAGCTGATCTTTTTTCTGTAAATATTTGATGTCTACAACTTAATGAGTTTGGTGATGAGGATATGTCCATGAACCCATTACTACAATCTATGCCATAAACATATTCATCATCTTCAAAAGTTTTCTCCTGCTTTCTTTCTTTCTTCTTCTTATTGTTGTTGTTGCTGTTGTTCTTATGTGTGCTATTAGAGCATACAGTACAGCATTAACTATAAGCACTATGCTGTATTCTATCTGTAAATCTCTAGCATTTATTCATCTTACATAACTGAAACTGTACCCTTTGATTTATTATCTTCAGATAATTTAGTAATCACAGAAGTTACATAGTTCAGCTTCATGAAAAGATACATTATATGCAACTTCAGTCAAAGTACTATAGCTAAGAATATGTTTTTCATGACTTACAATTATGTTGAATTTTGAGATCTTTAGGGAGTGAGCTCATGTTGTTCTCACCGAACTCTGTGAAGAGTTTTCATTGTCAGAAAAAGGGCTCCACCCTCCCCTTTGCTGGCTATGATAAACAGCCCTGCCAAAGCTGCCCTGGTGGTTACACTGTATTGGGAGTTCTCCTCCAAAGTGAAACTTGGCTGGGCAAACGCCACTCCTCCTATCACTCCCAAGAGTCTATATTTGGAGAACCAGTTTACCCTGCTCTGATTCTTTTTGTATTTATTTTTTGACAGTTTCTTCCCTTAATCATCCCTGGCTTAATTCTAAGCTAAAAATAGAGCATGCATATGAATGATTAGTGATTAGGCTTCTGAAAGTGAGTATACATATATTCACTTATAGATTGTTTGTGTGCACTCAATCATGCCTGACTCTTTGCAACTCCATGGGCTATAGAGCCTACCAGGCAGGCTCCTCTGTTCATGGAATTTTTCCAAGCAAGAATACTGGAGTGGGTTGCCATATCCCACTCCAGGGGATCTTCCTGAGCCAGGGATCGAACTGTGTCTCTTGCCTCTCCTGCACTGACAGGCAAATTCTTTACCAGAGTCACTTGGGAAACCCCCTACTTATTGATATACAGATATAGATTATTAATCTATCTGCCTCAGATTGAAGTTTTGGTCTTTTAATTTTCTTAATCGACATTTATTCTGTTGACTGTAACTGCTAAATAATTTCACTCAATCCTTCATTTTGAGGTGCTACCTCTGAGGATCAAGAAAATTAAATGACTTATCTATATGTGGTGCTAGTGCTAAAGAACTTGCCTGCTAACGCAGGGGACAAGAGACTTGAGTTCGATCCCTGGGTTCATAAGATCCCCTGGAGAAGGAAATGGCAACCCACTCCAGTATTCTTGCCTGGAGAATCCCATGGACAGAGGAGCCTGTGGGTTACCTGTCCATAAGGTCGCCAAGAGTCAGACATGACTGAAGCTATTTAGCACTCACACATCTATATGTGAAAACATTTCATAGTGCCCAGAATATAGTCACAGTTCAATAAACGGTAGGTTTTACATGCTGTCATATCATCACCACCAACATGTATCTCCATTTTATTCCCTCCTGAGTTCATTCCCATTCATAGTGTGTCAACCCCTGGGAAGTCTACACAAATAGCTCTCAAAAAATTATGTCTGGAATTGTCTACCTTTACCTATAGGCTTGATAAAATCTCATATGTATATTGTTTTTTTAATTTATTATTACATTTACTGTTGATGACATTGGTATTTTTCAAAATGTGGTCCTTGAATCACTGCTTTTGAATTATGGGAAGAGGAAAAACTAGGGGTGGTCCCCAGATATCTGTATTTTAGGCAAGTACACAGGAGATTGGGTTATGCACACCACCATTTGGGAACATGTGCTAGTCTGCTTTTGATCCCTACCATTTCATCAATGCCATCACTTTGCTATTGATTTTTAAGATGGTAAAAGAGATTTATCTTACCACAGCCTTAAAGTAACCCATATTTGCAGAGTATAATTCTCTAGCTCATAATTAAAATATATATTATAACTATACTGCTACTATTATAAAGGTTAAAATCTCTAGGGGAAATAGAAGGACCAAGTACAAATTGCTAGATAATGGATGAATGATAATACAACAGATTCAAGCCTTGTCAGGGTTTAGGTACCTTCCTAAACCCCCGCCTGTCCCTAAACTGTAAGCTCCAAGTAACATAGTTAGAAGGGAACTGGCTATTTCCCTGCTTCCATTAGAAGATTGAGTTTGACGATGCACTGTTGTATATGCTGTAAATCCTTTTTAGAACTATATAAACTCTACTTCCTAGAAAAAAGTCAATAACAACGTGGAAGATAGCCAGAATTCATCTTTGCGATAGGACTATGGAGTAATGAGACTAGTTTTCTTGGATGACTTACAGAAATCAAAATTGATAACATAAAGCCATACTTTGTATTTCAAAAACACAACCACTACATGACTATAAATATCTTCTGAGTTGTAGATGAGATTCTTGGGCTAGATGGTAATGTTCAATGCATATGCACAAAGCAAACAGGATGCTTTAAAATAAGTGCTGAATCTCTTGCAAGATGAAATATTAGTACTATTGACATAGGCCAAGTACCTTTATCACTAAGGTGTCTGTTTATCTCTTTGTTTTCTTTAGTAAAGTAGCATTAGGCATTTAGAAGTGAAGACCAGTGAAGCGTTTTACTAAAACTATAATTGCAAAGCTAATTGGAGATTGCAAATTAAGTGGGAATAGTGTGCAGAGTGATGTAAGGATGCCATCAAATCATAGAAATTACATTTGGAAAGGATCTAGATAATTTCCAGTCCAACCTCCCATCCAGATCCCCATATTCTGCTTTAAATATGTGAATACAGGGGAAATCCTATGTCTTTATCCAGTAAATATTTATATCATGCTCCAGCAACTGTCATTAAAATAATAACTGGTTCAAAGTACCTTCTCTCACATTTTTTCCTTCCTTGTATTTACTTTCTTAGATGTCAGACCTGGATTCCTGACCCCAAACCCTTGTATTTTCTCTGTTATCTCTGAAACATTGGTTCAGAGATATTTGTTATTTTAGTACCCAGAGACTTCCCAATTACTAATCCAAATTCTTCTGCTGGTTACAAGACAGGCTTTATTCGGCATGTATTACAACCATGGTAGAATTATAAAAATTAACCAGCCAAGAGGAGAAGCCATAATGTTCTAGACACCTGATTTTTACTCACGACAAGGGAACAAGAACTAACATGGAGATCTTTGGCCAATTTCCCTCCTCTGCCATGGACCTTCCCACTAGCAAGTTGAAGGACTATTGAGAAATGGTCTTTGAAGCTGGTTATCACCCTGGCTGCACCTGTCTACTCATTCCTAGAGCATGGTACCCTCTAGAAATACAGTAACAAGAACAGAGACAGAACTCTGACTACTACGTCTTCCCGTTTTTTGAAACAATTCTAAATTTTGTCAAGGCATAAGGCAGATAATGTTTTTTTAGGTTACCCAAATCTGAAGGAAGGAGGAAGTCCCTTATAACACCTGCCATAAAGGTCTTGAGGAGGGCATGGCAATCCATTCCAGTATTCCTGCCTGGAGAATCCCCATGGACAGAAGTGTCTAGCAGTTCATGGGGTCGCAAAGAGTCAGACACGACTGAGGGACTAAGAACATAAAGATCTTAGAACCACCATTTTGATAAAACGCTAACTACTCTTTTTCATTTCAGCAGGACAGATATAAAAAGATGCCCCAGGAGCCTGATGGCTCAACAAACGTGCTATGGCAGGGTGAAGGAGGAGTGCTCTCCCATTGTTATTTCCTATCCCTTCAGAAATGAAATAATGGACTTCAGACCTCCTGAATTACAAAAGCACTGTCTCATGATCAGCAAGTTAGAATACTGATCGTATTCCAACTGAGAAAACGAAGAATCATTTTCATACTAAGGACATTTGTATTCCAAGATGAATTTTGCCAAAATAGGTAAGTTTCATTGGTGACATTATTATAACACCCTTTCTAAACTCCTGGAGTTAAATGAGACCTTGTACCCACTTAAGTGACGTAGTTCTATGTTTGGCTGTTTAATAAAGTGAATCAGCACCTAAGTGTCCAAAAAGAACTTCATTTAAAAAATGCCTTTTCAGTTAAACAGCAGCAGCCAGAGGTCTGCACTACCCCATGGCCGTGGACCTCATCAAGGGCCGCAAGGTGATAAGAACATGAGCAAGTTGAGACACAGCCACAGCCGTGGGTACATCACCAAACACAGCAAGTTCGTGAGGGACACGATCCGGGAGGTGTGCAGCTTCGCCCCTTATGAGAGGCGGGCCATGGAGCTGCTCAGCGTCTCCAAGGACGAGCGGGCCCTCAAGTTCATCAAGAAAAGGGTGGGGACACACACCCACACCAAGTGGAACAGAGAGGAGCTGAGCAACATCCTGGCCATCATGAGGAAAGCGGCAGCCAAGAAGGACTGAACCCGTCCCCTCTGTGCACAATAAGCCTTTCCAGGAGAAAAAAAAAAAATGCCTTTTCTATTTACTTATTCCTGATTTAAATTTTTATCAGTAGAACAGGTGGTTTACCTTTTGCCAGTGGAGTACATTATGGTGGTCACTACAGAAGGCTGGTAGTGTAGACATAGGGGAATAAAAGGTTTGGGTCAACGTGGATGAATATGGGGTACATCATGTACTTGATGCACATCAGGGACATAAACTTCATTGTCAAAGTTGATTGCAACTGCATTTCAATTCTGATTGTAGGAGATGCCTGATCAAGAAAATAAAGAGTTGAAAGAAATGAGAGGTATTTCTAGCCCTCTGACCTCTCTTTCCTACTACATCCTTCCCTTGAGAAATCTCCAGCAAAGTCATACTTTAAAGTTTTATCAGCCTACCCAAGGCTTTTTGCTAAGTAGACAAGAACCTTTCTGGGATGTCAGCTGATCTGGTGGATCTACCACTACTCTGCCCCAACCCCCAACCCTGCCCCATTCTCATTTCAATAGGTCGGCCACACTCTAAGTCTGTGCAAAATCTGCCGGTCACCTCTGACCCGCTCTTCGCTAGGGTGTCATCCTAGCAGATTTTGTCAACCCCCCTGAACAGCCTGATGAACTCTTAGTATATGGATAATCCTCTTTACCGCCTATGATAAGTAGCAAAAGAGAAGGAAGAACTGGCCTTGCCAATAAGATGTTTTTGACAGTTGAAAATTCAAAACATACAGTTCTGGAAATTCCCTGGCAGTCCAGGAGTTAGGATGCAGGGCTCTTGCTACCAGGGCCCTGGGTTCGATCCCTAGTCAGGAACTAAGATCCCACAAGTTGTGTGGTGTGGTAAAAAAAACAAATAAAACACACAATCCTGGCACAGCTTAAGGAGAATTACATAGTAGCATGACAGCAAATGCAAACTGTCATGTAACATTGATGATGTGATAAGAGAACACAGAAAAAACTACAAATAGTAAAATATTTATGTGTGTATTCTTAGTCTCACAGTCATGTCTGACTCTTTGCGACCTCATGGACCATAGCCCACCAAATTCCTATGTGCATGGAATTTTCCAAGCAACAATACTAGGGTGAGTTGCTATTTCCTCCTCCAGGAGATCTTCCCGACCCAAGATCAAACCCGAACCACATCTCTTGCGTCTCCTACATTGGCAAGCAGATTCTTTACCACCGCACCACCTGGGAAAGCCCCTCTGATTGATAAGAGGACATACCAAAACAATGGAAAAAATAAAATATCTATAATAAATCACGGCATGTCTGTATAATAGAATCCTGCTGCTGCTGCTGCTGCTGCTAAGTCGCTTCAGTCGTGTCCGACTCTATGTGACCCCATAGACGGCAGCCAACCAGGTTCCCCCATCCCTGAGATTCTCCAGGCAAGAACACTAGAGTGGGTCACCGTTCCCTTCTCCAGGGGATCTTCCCAATCCAGGGATCAAACCCAGATCTCCTGCATTGCAGGCAGATTCTTTACCATCTGAGCCACCAGAGAATTATCTAAGACTTTAACAAATTTTTAGATTATCCGGTCAAACTGTTGTCTTTTGAGAAAAAATATTTATGAAAGATTATAATATCATTTAATTCTATTTAAGAGAAAATTGTTGTACCTGTATCCCCTCCCCAAGGGGTGGTTTTTTCAAACTGAACTATTTTTATATACAGGTACCAATGTTGATCAAGTTCAAAGTTAACTCAGTCTCTTTTCCTTTACTTCTGAGTCTTTAATTCCTTTAGTGCTTTAACAACCAATGACAACTGTGTGAGTTCTACAAAAATGTCTCCAAAATTCCTCCTCAGGGGCAAAATAATGCAACTGTTTCTTGAACATTGTATCTGTTCTTAGGAACCATGACCTAGATATAAAAAGATGGGAAAGCTATTTTTCTCAGCAAAGGCAGATTTGCTGTTTCGAATTCCGACTCAACATTCAGTTCCAAGATGTGAAGCCAGCTACTGTTTACTTGGTGTCTCTCTTCTAAGTAGTTAAAATACATTTAATTGAGCTTTTTCTCTAGTAGTCTGGGATTATTTTGTTTTCACTTTAAAAGCAAGGGAGGGGGATCCCCTGGTGGTCCAGTGTCTAAGACTCAGCACTTAGAATGCAGGAGGCCCTGGGTTCAATCCTTGGTCAGGAAACCAGATCCCACATGCTACAACTAAGAGTTGGCATACCACAACTAAAATCCTGCATAATGCAACGAAGACCCAGGACAGTCAAATAAATAAATAAAAATAAATATTTTAAAATAATAAAATAAAAGAAAGGGAAATACTAAAATCCCTCCATCAGTGAGGTCTAGTCATAATTTATGCCATGACCAGAACAGACTATTAGCAAAGTCTCGCATTATTGCCTGCTCCAAGAAAGAATGCAGCAGAGGGATATATATCATTATTTATTGAGACAAATTTTTTAAATAGTAAATAAACAAACAAATAAATTTTGTTTCAAATTTTTCTATAAAGGATAATGATGAGCTGAAGTGAGAATTTGGTCTCTCTGGCCTCTTGCTAATCATTTTATTTATTACAAGCCCGTTTCAATAATGGCATAGACACTGATGGACATCGGTGTCTATTATGCACAAGTGTACTGCCCCCTATTGTTTACTTACTGCTTTTCTCCTGGGGCTTTCAAAGCTGCTAATCCTTACTCCATCCCTCTAAGTCCCTCCTCTTGGCCAGTGGAGAAGCTGAGGCTACTGATTGAGCTATAGGATTTTAAGGGCAAAAACATGGTGCCTGCTGGGAATTCATGCTCCCTGCTCTGGAAGTGAATGCATCTAATCCTGTTAGATTGTGTATTTTCTTGTGAAGGAAACAGTGAAGAGGAAAAAATGCTAGGCCATCCTGAAAACAGAGTTATGAAGCATCTTATCTTCCCCACCCAGTGTGCATTTGCCCCAAGGCAGCTGCTAATTTGGGATCATTGAGACCGAAGAGGTCACAACTGGGCTGAAACAGAGATGAGACACCGGAACATAGCTTTAGTTTTTGCAAAAGAGAAAAGTATTTCAAATAATCAGGCTGAGTCTCCTCCTCAGAGTCTCAAAAACCCACGTCACAACAGAACAGGTCACGAACCAGCAAGGAGTGGATATGCTTTTAGCAGAGTCCACTTCCAGTAAGTGACTGAATATGTTAATGCATTACCATGACAGCTGATACATTAAAGCAATATATGTCTCATGACTGCTTTGGACAGTGTCTCACCAGCATTCAGTTAATGCTATGATACCTGCTTGAGAGCAATCTGACACAGAGTTTAAAGGAAAGACAGGGAGACAGAGAGAGAGAGAGACCATAAAATGCCCAGGTGTGGCAGTTAGAAAACAAACCCTGGGGAATTCATAGAAGAAACTCTTCTGAGATTTGAAAGTTAATTTTTAAAATTAATACTTTTAAAAAGCTCTATGGAGATATAACTGGCATTCAATAGATACAGATATGCTGTACAACTTAATAAGTTTCAATATACATCTGTGAAACTATTACCACAGTTAAGATAATAAACATATCCATCACTCTCATGCCCCTTCATGTCCCCTGGATATATGATTTTATCTATCTTGGATAGGTGCCTAGCAGGGGAATGGCTGGGTCAAATGGTATGTGTACATTTTACTTTCTAGGAACTTGCTAAATTGTTTTCCAAAGTGATTCTTCTCTTTCTACATTCCCATCACCAGTATAGAGTTACAGTTGTTCCACAATCTCACCCATATTCAGCATGTTCAACCTTTTTAATTTTAGCAGTTCTGACAAGTGTGTAGCAGTCTCTCCTTATAGTTTTGAAGCGCAGCCCAAACGAGCAGTGACTTTGAGCATCTTCTCATGTGCTCATTCATCATTTGTATATCTCACTTAGTGGATTGTCTGATCGAACCTTGTGTCAATTTTTTAACTGAGTTGTTTGTTTTCTTATTCATGAGTTTTGAGAGTTCTTTCTATAGTCTGGGTACACGTCCTTTATATATTTTGGAAAGAAGTCCTCTCCTGAAAAAATTCACAGACTCTTAACTTTCATATGGAAATGCAACAACTCCAGAATAGCCAAAGAACTCTGAAAAAGAGGAGCAAAGCTCAAGGATCAGCCGATCGGCACAATCTGATTTCAAGACTTATAAAGCTGAATAATCAAGACAGTGTGGTCACAGTGTAAAAACAGACAAATAGACCAGTAGAGCAGGATTCAGAGGCCAAAAACAGACCCATCACACATGCAACCAACTTTTGACAAAGGTGCAAAGACAATCCAATGGAAAGAGGACAGCCTTTTCAACGAAGGGTGCTGGAACAACCAGATATGCAGAGGCAGAAATACTAACTTCAATCCATATCTTAAGCCACATACAAAAAGAACCGAAAATAGATAATAGACCTAAACATAAAACATAAAACCAGCCCTGAGTGGGCCCAAAGCAAAATGAAAACACAGGGCCCCCTGATCAGAAATTACTGAGAATTTCAAAACAGCAATGGCAGAACATTAGCCCAAGCATGGGGCCCTTCTAAATGCGGGACCCTGTGTTACTGAACAGGTTGCAGGCCTGTGAAACCAACCCTACCTAAAAATTATCAAGCTTCTAAAGGAAAACATAGGAGAAAACCTATGTTACTTTGGATTATGCAAAGATTCCTTAAATAGGCACAATACCAAAAGGACGATCCCTAAAGAAGAAATTGATAAACTGAACATCATCAATATTAAAAACTTATGTTCTCAAAAGATTAAGTGAATGAAAAGATAAGCCACAAATTGGGAGGAACTATTTACCAAAAATAATAATAAATTTGAACACTGTTTGTACACGTCATGTGCCAGTGTTCTAAAAACTTTATATAAATTCACATATACATATATAATAAATGCCTTATAGGGTAGATACAGTTTTATCTTCATCTCATATTAAAAAAGATACGAGAATTTAAGAATCTGGCTTAACGATATAAGACTAGTAAATCAAGGAGCCAAAGTACTGGAGTCCAGCTGTCTGATTTTGAGGCCATGTTCTTGATATCTCGTACGGTAAAAACAAATGACATCTCTGTCTTCTCATTTTCTGTCCTTAATTTATCTGAGGGGGCTTTTAAAAAAAATCACCTACAACTTATTTCAACAGACTATCTTTAAAAATTCCCGAAGTAGGTATTTTTGATGGCCACGACTGCCCACTATGTTCAGTATACAAAGTCCTCTTCCTATAAGCCTTTTCCAAGACCAAGTAAACCCAGTGGTTATCAGTGTTTCCGGGACCGGTATCAGCAGTCCAAGGGTAGCACAAGTAAGTTTATAAAGCTTAGTGCCAGATAAAGCAGCCTTGATTTGAACTACCTCATTGCCCGATTTTCTCTTTTGGAGCAAAGAACATTCCTGCAGCAAAGTACAGTGTGGTTTCCTATGCCCAGAAAGAATGCATGGGCCTCGTTCAGTGACCACTTACATCCAGAGAGGGACCAAGGCATGGGAACGCGCATGTTTATCTTTGTGCCTGAGCCCACCCACTGTTTCACTGCAGGCCACGGAGAAAGAAATATCAAGTCCTAAAAAGGCATTAGGGCTGAATAGCACAATATGCTTGGATACCCATGCTTCATGTAAACACAGGGCGATTGTGAGTTCTGAGAGCCTGGGTGTTGCAGTTCAGCGAGGGTCTGATTAGCATCTAGACAGCATCCCCAGAAAGGGCTGCATACCCCTTTGTCTGGAGGAAGGGGTGTACACATGACTCTGGTCACCGGGACTCCCCAGCAACTCTCCTCTGAATATTTCACTCCTGGCTCCCATTGAGGTATGTTTTGGGAGTCTCCAGCATTTTCACAGCAAATGGCTTTTGGCTCATCTGCCTTACTTTTTACAAGCGCGAGGGCAGCAGTTTGAAGTGAAAGGGAAGAGTCACGGGAAACTTAACTTCCGGCAGAAATAATATAGCTCGTGAGGTTGCTACAGAAGCTGGCAATTGCTGAGTAAACTCTGTTTTGAACTAGCGGTGTCTGGAGTCTTTCGAGACTTTAGCTTTGACGTCATGTAAGTGACTGTGTCTAAAAATCGAAAACAAACACTGCGTAGCTCCTAGTACTCTCTGGTTTCCTGGGTCAAAAGGCACAGGATGCATTATCTTCCTCCTTTCCACGGTATAATGTTTTAGGTAGAACTGTGATTCTTTTTTTTTTTTTTTTACTGTTTTGCTGCCTTTCCACCTTCACAAAGAATACAATGACTATTTCTGCCCCCTCTGCGGTAAGAGCTGGAGATCACATTTTTCCTGGGTGCTCTCGATCCTGTGGCCAGAGTACATTCCTTTAACTTACTTACCTGTTAGAGTCCAACAGTCACTCAGCCTCTCTGACTTTAAGACAGTCACACACAGACCAACCCCAACAAAATCTGAAACATTGGTATTTGGCACTTGCCACACCCAGGGCATGGCTTTCAGGAGATTTCACCAGGTTCAAAAAGATGGATATGATTGTCCCTTAATGATACCTATTTCAAACTTAAATTTTAATTCTAATCAACCTAGGATATGAAAAGTTCTGAAGTGTGAGGGTACCCTGGGCATATTAGCACACAAATTTTGTCAAACAGAGAAAAATCATAGGTTCTTAATTCAGGAGCAGTTTTTAAACTCTCGGAAAGAGAGAAAAAAATCAGTGGAACAAAACATCTGTACGTAGATCCTTTTATCATTATTATCTGCTGATGTGATTGGCTCCAAGTGAATACCTTGCACCCAGAAGGGTCCCCTTGCCCAGCTTTCTATCTAAAATGACAATATTCGCTGTGTGTTTATATCAATTTAATCAGTTATACTTTCCTGATGGCTCGGGCAGTAAACAATCTGCCTGCAATGCAAGAGACCTGGGGTTCAATTCCTGGGTTGGGAAGATCTCCTGGAGGAGGGCATGGCAACACACTCCACTATTCTTGCCTGGGAAATCCCATGGACGGGAGTCTGGTGGGCTACAGTCCCTGGGGTCGCAAAGAGTCAGACACCACTAAGCGGCTAACACTTTTAAGCATTTATAAAACTATGCCTGTATTTAGAACAGAATCTTCTTTTGTGTTTTCTAATTCTGCTTTTTTGGATGACTGCATGCTGACCATCTAGGTGTGCACATTAAGAATCAATAAATGAGAATGTCACTCACTTCCAAACAATCATCAGAGGCCTTAACATATAAGGGTTTAGGGGCAAGGAGGGCTGTTGCCTCTCCCTGTGAAACCAGCATTAGAGTCACTCCTCACTTCATCAGGAAAAAGCAATGTACTCTGGAGAAATAGCAATGCCATAGTCATAAAGTACCCACGTGGCTAAACAAAATTCCCGCCTGATTCAGATATTTCAGTTCTGGGAAGGAAGGGAGGGTTTCCTTACAGAGGGTAGACAGGAAGAAATGAGGTCCATATCCCTTTCTTTCAATTATCTATAAAAATGAAGGCGCTTATTTATATAAGATACATAAATTAAGAAAATTCTTGAGCTAATTCATCTCCTAGCTTGTCTAAAGGTGGGAGGTTTGCAGGCTAAAGGCACACAGAATTCATGTCCCCATTGACAGGCTTTTCACGCTCATTTCTTATCTGAAGGGCTCAAGTTTTTCTTGCAGAGTACACACAAGGCCCTATCAAAGTTCACTGTGCAGTTTTGTCTTGAGCCGCTGAAGGACAGCTTGCCCATTAGAAATCTAACACAGGAACGTCTTCAATTAGCAGACTTTTCTGCAGGGTAGGGCCCAAGCAGGACTACCGGGACTGAAGTGTGAATTTCAATACTTCCTTGCAAAAGGAGGAGACTGGACATTCTCAGTATCTTATTTGAAGCGGGGTACGATGACTCATACGTGAAGCAGTGCATTAATGGCCTACATTATGTTACAGGTATGAATTTTACATAAAACGGATTAATATTATATGTCATGGTGGAATTTTAAATACTCCGCGTCCATGCATTTTTAATATTTACGTGCTCTAATTTAATGTTCAAGGCAATTGCATTTCTTGAGGCCACTTTTGCATCTAGATGGGTAAAAGAAAAACCCTACGACGTCTTGGTTTTATTTATACGTCCCTTCACCAAAAATGTGCATTCGGCCTTCTTTTCCATTTTCTCCACCCCTACCCCCCAAGCTTTAACGTTTTAAAAACAGGCACGGAAAGACTACGCATTCCATTCTATCATTATGGTTTCGGCAGTTGGGAAAAGCCGAAGAAAGAAACGGGAGTGGGGAAACAGGAGAACGAACGTGCCTTCTAGAACAGCGTCCTTCTTAAGGCGCTGGAATCCAGGGACGGAGGGATGGGTGGTGGACGGTCCTCGGGCGCCAGGCTGTCAGCAGTGGCAGGAGGGCCTCGAGCAGGGCCCGGGCGCTCCCTCCACCGCCCAAGCCGGGGCGGGGGGCGGGGGGAGAGTGAATTCCAGCCGCACATTCCCGCAGCTCTTCGCAATTAACTTCTCCTTCTCTTTTCGCCTCCCGAGGGCACACACCAGCCTGGCCCGACTCCCACCCAGCTCTCGGTTCTCAGAGCCCCCACCCACGGCGTTGACGGAATGGAGCGCCCTTCCCATTGGCCCGAGCGTCATTCCCTGAGGTGGCACCGTCCGCCTGATTGGCTGGGCCCTCCCGGCCCCCCGCCCACCGCTCCCCTCGGGTTGCCCGGCTCCCGCCCCCCGGCGTCGCCCGGAGCCCCCGCCCTCGCCGCCTCCCTCCGCGCTCCCGCCTCCCGGAGCCCAGCCTGGACTCCGCTTTCGCTCGCGCGGCGACCCGGCCGGCGCGCTGGCCCCGCCCCCGGGGCGCGCGGCTTATAAATACAGCTGCGCGGCTGGCCGGGCCGGAGCGAGAGGAGGCGCGGTAGTGAGTCTGGGGCAGGAGCGGGGAACACCTCGGCCCGGGGGAGCGCGGCCGCGGCGGCTGGCCGGCTGTAGTCGGAGGTCCGAAGGGAGTGACTCGGCCGCCCGGTGGGCTGCTTTCTTTTCGGTGCTTTTGATTTTTTTTTTTTCCTTGCCTTTTGGTCCCGGCCGAGTGTCGCCCGCCGAGCCAGACCCAGAGCGATCCTCTAGTCAATTGTTGGGCGCGCGATCGCCCGGAGCTTTCCGGTGCCCCGAGCGCAGAGCGGGCGCGCGGGGGCGCGAAGGAGAGGGGAGCGGAGCCGGCCGCGGACGAGGGGAGGGGGCCGGAGCTTGCCTGCCTCGCTCGCTCGCCCAAGCGGGTCCGCTCGCGCAGGGCGCAGGGCGCGCGCGATGAAGGCGGTGAGCCCGGTGCGCCCCTCGGGCCGCAAGGCGCCGTCGGGCTGCGGCGGCGGCGGCGGCGAGCTGGCGCTGCGCTGCCTGGCCGAGCACGGCCACAGCCTGGGCGGCTCGGCGGCCGGCGGCGGCGGCGGCGGCGGCCGCGCGCTGCAAGGCGGCCGAGGCGGCGGCCGACGAGCCGGCGCTGTGCCTGCAGTGCGATATGAACGACTGCTACAGCCGCCTGCGGAGGCTGGTGCCCACCATCCCGCCCAACAAGAAAGTCAGCAAAGTGGAGCTCCTGCAGCACGTTATCGACTACATCCTGGATCTGCAGCTGGCGCTGGAGACGCACCCGGCTCTGCTGAGGCAGCCGCCGCCGCCCGCGCCGCCGCACCTCCCGGCCGGGACCTGCCCGGACCGCTCCGCCGCGGACCCCGCTCACCGCGCTCAACACCGACCCGGTGAGAGGCCCCGGGGCGGACGCCGCGGGGGTCCGCGGGGAGGGCGACGGTCGGGTGGAGGCACGCGGGCGCTCCCTTTTCCCGGGGCAGGGGCGGCGGAGAGTGACAGTTCCGTCCTGCCGCTCATCGCGGGGGCCGCCGCCGGCGGGCTGGGTGCAGCGAGCTTGGGGGCCGGCCGGGTGGACGCGCGGGGCGGGGACCGGGGGCTGGGCGCCTCCTGGGCTGTCAAGTCCAGCCGGCGCCCCGGGGGGAGGGGGCGTCTCCTCCCGGGGCTGCAGGCTGGGGTGGGGGCGTGCGTCGGCGGGCCGGCCCGGGTTCCGGGAACCGACGAGGAAGACGGGGAGGAGCGCGGTGGGGGCTCCAGCTAACCTTTCCCTCGGTGTCGGTTGCCGTTCCAGGCCGGCGCGGTGAACAAGCAGGGCGACAGCATTCTCTGCCGCTGAGCCCCGCGTCCCAGGTGAGCGCGCGTTTCCCTTCTCGGGTGGCCGGTCACCAAGAGACACCCCGTCCCCGGGGCCTTCCGGTGTCAGGCACAGTGGTGTTCTTTGCCATCCCCCCATTCCCCCGCCCCAGCATTTCTGAGAGCAGATTCCCAACGAGGCGGACACCCCCACCTCTCTCTCTCTCTGCCACCCAGTTAGTAAGTGAACCCGTACTTAGCTTCGAGAACTGGGGGAATGGATCAGCTCGTATCCCCGCCGCCCCCAGTAATCGACCGGTCTCCCCGTCGAAGGGAGGGTACCCTCATGGGCGTGGGGCCCGATGTGCCCCCTTGGGCAGTCTTGACACCCACGAAAGAGGACGCAGGCAGGGTCCCCGGAGTAGGTCCCCTGCGCGGGCTTCCCGGGGGCTCTCGACTGCCTGCTCGGCGCCGGGCCGGGCGGCGGACTGCGGGTGTAGTCTGACCCGGTGGTTTGTTTTGGGTTGTTGATCAAGCATGTCTTGAGTTTGGTCGGTGGCGCCAGTTAGTCTGCAGCGGGAAGGTTCACACACCCCCTCTATTCATTCCTCTTCCACAGGTGTGCGGCCGCCTGAGCCCGAGCCAGGAGCCCTAGAGAGGGAGGGGGAGAGAGCAGAAGTTAGAGAAAAAGCCAACCGGAGGAAGGAAAAATAACAAAAAGATCAGCAAATCTTAGAAACGTTTCATTCGTCATTCCAAGAGAGAGGAAAGAAAAATAAAACTTTTCATCTTTGTTGAATTTTTTTTGCACGTTCATAAACATTCTACATACGTATTCTCTTTTGTCCCATTTATAACCGCTGTGAATTGTACATTTCTGTGTTTTTTGGAGGTGCAGTTAAACTTTTAAGCTTAAGTGTGACAGGACTGATAAATAGAATCAAGAGTAAATCCGACTGTTAGAAACCGACTTTGTGACCAAGGAGCTCAATTTTTGTTTCGAAGCTTTACTAATATACCAGAGCATTGTAGATATTTTTTTTTTTGACATCTATTGTTTAAAATAGATGTTTATACGGGGGCAGGGAACTTTCTGTTCCCTGCAAGAATGTTACATATTGTATAGATAACTGAGTGACATTTCATACCATGTATATATAGAGATGCTCTATAAGTGTGAGAAAGTATATGCTTTAATAGACTACTGTAATTATAAGATATTTTTAATTAAATATTTTTTGTAAATATTATGTGTGTGTTTCTTTTAATCTGTGGGAATATTTCTTTTGGAAAATTATTTTTCAGCTCAGTTGAAGAGCTCTTGATAATCTTGAATGTCTTTTCTGTTTGGTCTGGCTCTTAATTTGTTTTTGTTTTGCCTGGTGTCCTGTAGACTCGGAAGTAACAGTTATAGCTAGTGATCCTGCATGACTGCATGAGATGTTTAATCACAAAATAAACTTGTTCTGAGTCCATTCAAATGTGTTTTCTTTAACCTAGATCGAAATCTTTGTATTTGAAGCCTACATGTGGAAAATACGCTTAATCAGTTTTTAAGTACAGGGTTTGATAGTGTAATATATATATAAAAAGTAAGTGTTTGTTCTTCCTTTTCAAGATGGATTCGGAATGATTTTGCGTACGGGATGGGGAAATGCTTGGATCCTGATGAGTTTATGAAATCTACTGTTTTATCAAAGTGGAAAAATGCTTATCATTCTTCATTTTACACTAAAGCTTAATGTCACTGAGTTTCATGTCTGTACAGATTATTTAAATCATAGAAATGAAAAATGTTCTCTGCTTGCTACCAAAGGACAAACTCTTGGCAATGAACACTTTCTGCTTTCCTTCCTCCAAAGAATATTAATAGGCAACAGTGGGAGAAAAAAAAATTTTAAAGGCATAATGGCAAACCCTTCAAGCAGGGATAAAAGTCGATCTTCAAACATTAACTTAAGTAGACCAAAAATTCTGATGACCGCATCTAGATTATTTTTTTATAAAAATGATTTTCACTATAGCTATGTTAGTTAACCGCTGAACTACTGTCCAATCTCTTGTGATGTGTAACTTTTACATGTGAATATTAAAGTAGATTTATCTGTCTTGTACCGTGATTTCTGGTCTCATTTCTTCAAACCTTAACACTTATTTTTAAGACTTTCTTTTCTCTTGAAGGAAGGTAGTATTTTCTGGGTTAGATAGGACTGTCAGGGCTTGTGAATATTATGCATTTAATGTGATCAGTGCTCTACACACCAGTTAGATGGAATTTTTAGAGTGAGAGAGAATTAAGTAGGATTTAATTGGGTGCTTTGTAAAATAGTCAACTGTGTGTGTAACGTGGTCTGTTTGATTTTTAAAAGGGAAGGATTTGTTTCAGCTTATACAAGAATAAAAGTATTACAAACCCAAGGGAATTTTTATGAGGTCAAAGTCAAATATTTATATGAATATGAAATATGGCCTCTAGTAGTCAGTTGAAATGGAAACATCTCAACAGAAATGAACAGATTCCAAAAATGTAAAGATTTTAAAAAATCTGTCCCCTGTCTCCATCATGTTACCCCCTCAGCTTTGACATTTCACTGGTCTTAGGTATTTTTAGAATTTGATGTATTTGATGTTGAGACTTATAAAGTCAAAGGACTACTTGTTTAGATGAGGTTTATTTTTTTTTTTGATATTATTCATTCTTGTCACACATCGAGGAAAACACAAGAACACTGCTGGAATTCCCAGTCTGAAGAATTCTACCGATTGCATTCTTTGTTATTAAGAAAGGGGACAATCCCTCCTTTTTATTTGGCAGCTTAATTTCAATAGGAAGCAAGTCACATGTGCTCTGTTGGTTGGAGTTAGGCATTTGTCAGGCCAAACTACCATATCCTACCTAAGTTTTTAAGCAGAGCTTAAACTTACACTGGGAGATTGCACATCTCAAAATGAATACTTTTGATTTTTGAAGATAAGTCTTGCTTCTTAATTAATTTCATATTTGGAGCATGAAGAACCACTAAAAAGGGAAAAAAGTATTATGGATGTTACATTTGAGAGACTTGACATTTTCCTCTCAGCCACTCACATACCACTGAATGTCTCTAAAGAAGCAAAGTCACTGTTCACTAAATTTATATGCAGTTGTATAAGATAATACATTCTATTACATGTTGGCTGTGTCCTAACCAAGTAATCAAATAACAAAAATATTTGTCATTTATCTATGTGCTTCTAATGATTCAGTATTTGGTTTAACAGAAAAATATTCTGACTTCTCTCATTTAGTTTGTCTGCCTTTAATGTGTAGGCACAACCAAAGAGTAAGAATCGTTCACACCTACAAAGGGAAAAAAAAAATCTCATGGTGATATGTTGTTTCTCATTGTGGTTTTAAAATCCTGAACATCTCAAGACATTTCATGTTGAAGGAGAAAAATAAAACTTTCATTTCAAAGAACTAATATACTTTGACACTGTGTAAATCTTAAGTCTATTGTCAAGCTTTAACTGAATTTTTAGAACTTTTAAAATGTTTCACCCCATAATCTATTGTATTAAATGCCTTCTATAATAATAAATCTTCACTGAGCAAAGGGTTCTGAAGTTTGTGGTTTTTAATTGACTTCTACTGAGTTATGCAATTTTTCATTATCAAGAATGGGTCTCTTGATGGATCACCTCCATTATTTACAGTGTTCCTTACCAGGTGATGAAAAATGTGGCTTGAAAATGGTGATATGAACGGAAAGGAAAGTTTGAATGCCAGAGAAATCTTGTCTCCTCTTTGGTATCTGCTAGGAGAGGGAGCAAGAATTCCAAAAAGGCAACAGAATGATACTCAGGGAAACTAGACCCCTCTATGCTACACACACACACACACACACATGTTGACAAATTATTTCACAGTAGTGCAGAACCAAATAAAACTGGCTTTGTCTTTCTAGCTGATGCACTTTAATTATATGTATGTTAATCAGCCCAGATAGCCCTTGGGTCTCTTCTGGGCCAAGGACCAACCCCTCCAGGTTTCTGAAGAGGGTAAAGCTTCCCCTTGCTGCTTTGCAAGTCCAGGAAATTAATTTACTCACCTCAGAATTAATCTTAATAGGGTTGCCCTCAGTAGGTACTCTTCAGACCCAGATGGTTTCTTTCAATTACAACCCATGACATTTTGCTAAAATATTAATTATATTAATTAGAACCATTGCCCAAAAGGTTTTAAAATTGTAATTTTACTTAGAGTTCTACCTTGAGCAATGATACAATAGATACTTGAAAAGATAAAACTCTTACAAAAGGGAACTCATTTGTTCCAGAGAGATGAACTGCAGTCCTAGAAACTTAAGTGAAAGTGCTTTTCAAATTTTTGATGAGTTTTTTAAAAGTGTGTTTCTGTGTTCAGGTGGCTCCTTCATGATGATTTATATCCTGGCTGTTATAAAAAGTTTTGCTTAGGCGCTAAACTCGGGTCTGAACACATTGCCAAAGTTGTTTTATACTCACCCAAGCAAAGCAATTCGGTAGTCAGCTGCTGAAATTGGCTCCGTCCTTCATAAGTCTCCACAATAAATTCACACAAGGGATATGAAAAAGGGGCCATAAAAATTGAAGTTAATTTAAAAAGCCCCTTTGAGTCCTTAAAAGAGTAAACACATCAGTTTCTCGGGGAAGAAGAACAAAATATGTTACCTGTATTGCACTGGCTAAATGTGATTGAAAAGAAATTAAAATATTTAAGTAAAGAGACCGAAGACAAATTTTCCATATGAATTCACTGAATCTGAATGTTTTTCCAAAAGGAAATCTCATACTTTAGAAAGAGATTTCCTAAAGTATTGGCAAAATATGCAAATTCCTGTTGAAACAAGATACCATTATTTGCTTTAAATGACTGTTTCTCAATTCACGATGATAAAAAGTGCGTATTAGCACTTTTAGCATACATATTAAATTCAACTTCTAAAACTTCATCTTTTATTCCAATGTTTAATTTCCAAAAGAAGGTACTGCGGTCCTCCAGTTGTTCTTCGTGCAAATTCATGTATTTTAGAATGTTTCTTAAATATTTTAAGCATTTTTTAAAATATCTACTGCCCATTTCATAAGCTTTAGCAGTCAACTGAGAGACTGTAACTGTGTGTGTGTGTGTGTGTGTGTGTGTGTGTGTGTTTTATCTAAAAATAGTTAACCAACATACAGAGAAATAGGTTTGAAAAAGAAGTTTAACTCTAAAAAATAAGTAAATTGTTTTAACACTCCTCCGTTCTCTCTCTACTTAAATTCCTAAGATCGGAGATTTCCATAAATATGTACCCTTCATTGTTTGGACTACTGTGTTAGTCATGTTTAAGCATAAAGTATGATAGCAAATAAAGAGCAAGTAAATCAATTCTCATGTTTATCATCTCCTAGAATTTGGCTTAATCTTATAAGAAATCTGAAGAAAAAAAGAAAGGAAAAAGGGGGGACTAACTTATATGGAAAACCTCAGAGAAAGCGAGAGAGACCTAAATTTGTAGACATAATTTTACACCTTACTTCAGCAATAAATCTTCAAAATACTTTTGCACATGTTAAACCTGAGTTCGAGGCCATAATTAAAACAAAGTAGGCTCCTTAAAGGGCTTCCTTGGTGGCTCAGAGATAAAGAATCCGCCTGCCAATGCAGAAGACACAAGAGATGCTGGTTGGATCCCTGGGTCAGGAAGATCCTCTGAAGTAGGAAATGCAAACTTGCTCCAGTATTCTGGCCTAGAGAATTCCATGGACAGAGGAACTACAGTCCATGGGATGGCAAAGAGTCAGACACAACTGAGCACACACACACAGGCTCCTTAAAACCTTGCGCTCTATGTGACTCTTCTTTGCATGTCCGACAGTGCTTTAGCAGGGCCTGGTATAGTATTCGTTGCACTGAGTTAAAGTTTTAGTTGCTCGTGTCCAGTTCTGTGCAAAACTACGGACTGTAGCCAGGCTCCTCTGTCCATGGGATTCTCCAGGCAAGAATACTGGAGTGGGTTGCCATGCCCTCCTCCAGGGGATCCTTCCGACCCAGGGATCCAACCCCTGGCCTCCTGCATTGCAGGCAGATTCTTTACCATCTGAGCTGAGAGGGAAGCCCATTAACAGAGGATCTGTCTTCCCAGTGCTCCCGGTTACTCCTTTGCTGCTTCATCTACACTGATTCACAGTTGAACTTGAGACCAGCGTATCTAACTGCCTTCTGGTCCTCTCTGCCACTGAAGTGCAGTAGAGTTGAAACAGCATTTAAGGTTTCTGCAAACTTGTCCCTCTTTCTGGATTTCCTATTGCCCTGGTCAATTTGGGCTGCCATAAGAAAGTACCATTGACTGGATGGCTTAAACAGCAAATGTCTATTTCTCTCAGGGCTGGAGGCTGGGAAGTCCAAGATCAGGGAGCCAGCCAGTTCTGTTCCTAAAAGTCGCTGCTATTGCAGGATCAGCATAGCAGTCCACGTGCTTCCTTCAAATCCCCACAGTCACACAGGGCACTTGGCTTCCTCCTTGGAGCTGCACCGTAAGATAGAAACAGAACCCAGGGCTAAGCAAGGTCCTCTTCCTGCCCCTGTAACCTGGATGGAAGGATCTTTCAATTCGCATTTCCATCAGTCCTTTCTCTCCTTTGCTTCTGGCTGCCTTTAAGCACAGTCTATGCTTCAGCTGCAGGCTTCCATGGTGGCTCAGATGGTAAAGAATCTGCCTGCAATGCAGGAGACCCAGGTTGGATCCCTGGGTTGGGGAGATCCCCTGGAGAAGGCGATGGCTACCCACTCCAGTATTCTTGCCTGGAGAATTCCATGGACAGAGGTGCCTGGTAGACTACAGTCCATAGGCTCGCAAAGAGTATCAGACATGACTGAGCAACTAACACTTTTGCATGCTTCAGTTGCACTGAAGTTCCTGTCTGGTGGATACTAGCCAGGAGAGCAGGCTTATCTCTCTAGTCTTGACAGAGTATGATTGATTTCCTGAGACTTAACAAAAGAGCAGGCTCAAGAAGGAAACACATGTAACATGGAGGATGGGAGTGGGAGGGGGGACCTGCCCTGCCAGCCAAACCAGCTAAGTCCACTTGCCCATCAGTGGGTAGGGCTGAACTATCTACATCCAAAATGGTGCGCTTTTTTGTGCTTTCCTTCTGTTGTGAGTGGTGTTACCCCCACCTGGATCCCATCACCCACACTCCCAGTCTAGGCTGTTGGTGACCTCCTCACTATCCTGTAATGCCCAACCATCACCTCTTCTGCAAGAATTATAAGATACCTCTCCCCTTCATCCCCCAAAGAGCCAACATACCCCATGCTATAGTATAATTATTTTCACATGTCTGTGTTTCCTGTAGCTTCCTGACCCTCTAGGGATTCCAGACCACAAAGTACTAGAAGTACATCCCTGTAACTCTCCGTGCCAGCAAATCTAGCAAATTCCTTACAACTCAACAGTGCAGCTGAGAGATTTTCATTATCTTTGAAAGACTTTGGCTGCCTTAAATGTGGAAAATAGATAGCTGCGTGCTCTCGAGAATGAGGGAATGTGTGGTCAGCCTTGGGCAGAGAGAATCAGAAGGAAGGGCTGAGAAGGAGAGAGGAGAGGCTAAACAGATCCTGGATCTCCAAGAAACAAGAGACATTTCTGACCCAAGTTGGGATAAATAAACAAAGACACCTCAGTGCCAGATGTGAAAACATGGGGCAATGACCACGCACAGGTGTGGGATGTGATGGGTCTGGGGTGTAAGCAGGAAGATGGTGCAATGGGGTTTCTAAGTGTGTCATAGGCTACTCTGTTTTCCAGGACATGCGGTACATTAGCCACAAGAAATGCAGTGGGTCCTCATGAATCATTTCTGAAAGAACACACCTGCTGCCCGAATGAGAATCCCTCTTCCAGATGGAAGCTTCATTACCTCTACTATGATCCAGGACCCTCAAAGCAGAATCAGATAATTAGTAACCTGCCACATGTCTTATAACACTCCTCCCGTTTTCCAGTGAAGGAGACAGAAGACCCAGAGGTGAATGGTGGAGTCAGATCTAGAACCTGTTTTTTTCCATCTCTAATCCAGGACCATGAACCTCAGTATGGGTGGATTCTGTTTCAATATACTCTTAGGGGGTTTCTTTCAGTTCATATTCTCATCTACAAATTGCCCCACGGTGTTTCCTAAAAAGACAGAGTCCAAATCCTAAGCAAGTAGTCATTAAATGCAGGACTGATCTGGTTGCCTTTTACTTTTTTTATGGCTGGTGGTTTAGTTGCTAAGTTGTATCCAACTTTTGAGACCCTATGAACTGTAGCCTGCCAGACTCCTCTGTCCAGGGACTTCTCCAGGCAAGAATACTGGAATGGGTAGCCTTTCCCTTCTCCAGAGATCTTTCAATTGTTGTATTCTGGCTGCCCTTTAAAAAAGAGAACAGAGGTAAAGTACTTTTATAACAAGAATCAAAGCTCTTTGACAAAGGAGCAAAGGCAATTCTGTGAAGCAGGAATAGTCCTTTCCACGAGTGATGCTGGGGCAATTGGATGTCCACGTGCCAAAAAAAATGAACTTAGTGTCAGAGCTTAGACCTTTCACAAAGAGTAACTCATAATGGGTCATAGACCTAAATATAACATGGAAAACTAGAAAGCTTCTGGAAGGAAACATAGGAAGAAATCTATGTGACTTTGGTTTGGTGATAAATTTTTAGATCCAACACAGAAAGCATGAAAATTGAACCCTATGTTGTTGTCGTTCAGTCGCTAAGTCATATCCGACTCTTTGTGACCCCATGGACTGTAGCCTGCCAGGCTCCTTTGTTCATGGAATTTTCCAGGCAGAAATACTGGAGTGGGTTGCCATTTCCTTCTCCAGGGGATCTTCCCAACTCAGGGATGAAACCTGGCTCTCCTACACTTTACCACTGAGCCACCGGGGAAGTCCAAATCCTGTGTTATCCTCCAGCATTTTATCCCCTGCATCCTTTCAACAGAGGCAGTGTGGTGTGGGAGGGGTCACAGACTATGTGGTCAAGGCAAAAGAAGTGGGTGCTACTCAGAGCTCTGCAACTAATTAGCTGTGTCCACTCAGACAAGTAACTTTTCCATGTTCCAATCGCCTCATGTGTAAAATGGGTATATAATGATAATTACCTATTATTGCATAGAGGGTTCTTGAAAGATACAAAGAAAGTAACATATGTGAAAATATTTTATAAGACAATGGTTATAATTTTGGTATATATAAAAAATCATCTGAGGGACTTTTCCTGGTGGTCCAGCAGTGAAGAATCCACTTTCCAATGTGGAGGATGTGGGTTCCATCTCTGGACAGGGAACTAAGATTCCCACATGCTGGCAGGGCAACCAAGCCTGCATGCCACACACTACAACTGAGAGAAGCCCGAGTGCCACTATGAAGATTCCACATGCCACCACTACAACCTGACATAGCCAAAAAAAAAAAAAAAAAATCATCTGGAGAGAGTTTTCAATTTTAGATTACTGAGTTCCACCCATCCCTCCCTCCCCTCCACTGAGACTGACTCAGCAGGTATCGTGTTGGAACCAGGAATCTGCATTTCAGCGTTCCCCCGACAGTCTAAGGCAAATCTCCCAGGAACCCCATTTCAAGAAACAGAACTATAAGCCATAAAATGCCACATAGGTTTCGGCTATTGCTGTTATGCCACACGTGGTGGTTTTCTCCTTTTTATAGCACTTCTCAGTTTTTCCTTCCATGGTGGCTCAGATGGTAAAGAATCTGCCTGCAATGTGGGAGACCCGGGTTTGATCCCCGGGTCGGGAAGATCCCCTGGGGAAGGGAATGGCAACCCACTCCAGTATTCTTGCCTAGAGAATTCCAGGGACAGAGGAGCCTGGTGGGCCACAGTCCATGGGGTCAAAAAGAGTCAGACACGACTGAGCAACTAACACTCTCACTTTCCAGGTGAAGTAAAAAGCAGAGATTAATACAATGTCAATGTACTTTGTTTTACCCATCCCACTGAATCTTAAATTTTCTAAGGAAAGATACAAAAGAAAAAGATCAGTTTCTACCCTTTATACATCATTCCAAAATTTACGTTGTCTCACCACATGTATGTATTAACCTAAAAAATGTTTGGAGAAGGTGCACCTGCACGGCAACAATGAGCAGTATTTCTTTAATGGTAAAGAGATTCTTCTGGATAAACAGATTTAGGAAAAAATGTTTCATTTCTCCTGGTACATTATATATCATTCTAAGAGACTAACTTTAACATGATGTAAAAAAAATACTGTCTAACTGGTCTTGCTCCAATCTGTTGTGTTAGACTTGGAACTGTCCTAATTCATGGCTAGCAAATGTTAAAATACCATATGCATGTAAAATTGGGATACGATATAATTGTACCTTCATTTCACATAATAGATTTCTTCTTGCTAAAATTATAGTATTTTTATGAATCATAAAAAGCAGTGGAGACAATGGCTTCCATTCTTCTAAAGCTGTGAATAAGAACTTTAAAATAGGAAGCATTAGGAAGTCTGTGGAATTAGGTTGTGAACTGTGCCACTTACTGTGTGGCGTTGGGCAAGGTACTTAACCTCTCTGAGCCCTATTAAAACTTTTTTTTAAATAATGGGATTACAATAGTTATCAGTAAGAGTCTTTATGACTCTTTATGAGGGTCATGTGTGCAAAGCCCCTAACTTAGTGTCAGCCACATGAACTATTCAATACAAGCTAGTTCCTTTCTTCTAATCATTCCCACCTCTATTCATATTTTAAGGTCTAAGAAGGTGCTTGCCCTCCTCCCACAAGAAAATGGGATTAACAAGCATGGAGGAGCAAGGGATGTGTGTGCATCTGGGTCCTCAAGATGCAGGGCAAGGATTTCAACAACACATCAACCTTTCTGGGAGATCAAGATTTTAAACCTTCTAAACGGACAAACTATTTTCTGTGCCATTTCTTTTTCTCCAGAATAACCCGAGAGATACCTACATACAGAAGATATAAATGACCTAAATGTTGATGGACGAAGAAGGAGTTGAGGAAAGGTGGGAGTCTGAAGACCAAGAAAGAACTGCCATGGTGAGAAAGCAGAGAAAAATAGATGAAGGCTTATAGGAAATTAAAACGGTGGTCTAACAGCTGTTGATCTTGCTGTTAACATGGTCAGGCGGAAGGCTTGTTTGCTTTGTGATCTATTTTCTGATATTAATAGATAGCTAAGGGCTACCAGATTGAGGCAGATGCTAAGGATGGGCCAGAGCAAGCAACTCCCCACATAAACTCCCAGATTTGGGGCTCAGTAATCTGGCACCCAAAAATATTCTCCTGGTAGCGACACAATTTTGAAAGCCAAACACATACCACTGGAGTGGTACACAAGAGTCCAGGTGGTATTTAAGAGAGAAACGAAGGTTAAAAACAGCATTAAAAATTGGGTATCTCTTCATGGCTTAGAAAAGTGTGCCTTTTACAATGCATGTTTAACAAATTTCTGGTAGCTATGCTTTATCATAAACTAAAGCCAAGATTAATTCAATAAGGTAAAGAAATCAATTGCCATACTTCACTGAATCATAAAATAAGAATTTTGAAGTCAATTAAAATGTCCTTACTTTACCGAGAAGAAAACTGAGACTCTAAAATGTAAAAATGAGCCTTTTGTAAGATGACTTAATGGAGGGGCAGAGCTGCCAGCAAAATTCAGGACTTCCAACCTGAAGTCTCCTTAACTTTATTAAGTTCAATGGATTTATGGTTATTTATCTTACCGGGTTCTTATTTGTTGCAAGTATATTTCTTTTTTCTTGTGGACCATTTTCATCTCATAAAAATTTTGTAAATACAGCCATTTCTCTTTTTCTCTTTTCTTTCTTGCTTTTTTTTTTCACTTATAATTTGAGGATTGATTGGGGTCATTCCTGAGAGAGCTATGTTCAGGAGAACAATTTTTTTTTTAATTCTGGAGACGACTGCTCTGGAAAAGAGAAATGTATCATTTTGCCTAGAATTATTTTGAGATGAAAGATCTCAGGATTACTCTGGATTCTATTATTCTACAAGTGGATTCCATGGGTGCATGCTAAGTCGCTTCAGTTGTGTCCAACTCTTTGTTACCCTATGGGCCATAGCCCACGAGGCTCCTCTGTCTATGGGACTCTCCAGGCAAGAATATTGGAGTGGATTGCTGTGCCCTCCTCCAGGGGATCTTCCCAACCCAGGGATAGAACCTGAGTCTCTTGCATTGTCAGGCAGGTTCTTCACCACTAGCGCCACTTGGGTAGCCCACAAATAGACTTACAAGGACACTTAAAGAAAGCTCCAGATGTCCTTAATGATCCTATGGAGTGACAGAAACCCTGTTAATTTATCAATTTGCAGCTTTAATTTCATGACATGTGAAACACTAGTAAAAAATCATCTTCTTAATCTCCTGCCTCAATATTTTGGAGAATACAGAGAAATACACTATCACTGTAGACCAGTTAGCTCTTGCCAAGTCTGGTTTTTAATACGATACATATGAAGAGAATCCTTTATTTGCCAACATCTATAAAGGGACTGATTTCCTCAGCTCCATGGTAATTGTTTAATATTAAATCAGTCCAAAATTTTGGGGCATGTTTCTCAGAAACCCTTTGTCTAGCATCAGTTGTGGACCTAGACAATATAGCAGCTGTTAATTCTAGGTTACAGAAACAAAAATAAAATAAAAAGATAACATGCAGATTCCTAGGTTGGGAAGTTCCCCGGGAGAAGGGATAGACTACCCACTCTAGTATTTTTGGGCTTCCCTGGTGGCTCAGATGGTAAAGAATCCGCCTGCAATGTGGGAGACTTGGGTTCAATCCCTGGGTTGGGAAGAACCCCTGAAGGAGGGCATGGCAACTCATTCCAGTACTCTTGGCAGGAGAATCCCCATGGACAGAGGAGCCTGGCAGGCTACAGTTCATAGGGTCTGAAAGAGCAACTAAGCACACAAGAGAAATTCTTCAATGGAATCGAACCTGAAGAAGTAAAAAAAAAACTTCAGTTCTTTTTAAAAATCAAAAATATGTTCAAAATCAATGGAGTTCAACTTTTAAAAGGCAACATCTTCTAGATTCTTTAAGTATTTGAGGTTTTCCAGGTGACTCGACATGATTTTAAAATGCTTTTATACAAAAGGAACTAGAGTGAAAATAATTACTTAAAACCAGGTCAGATATTTTTAAAAGATCATTATGAGCTTTGCAATACCATTTCAGGGTTGATTTTAAAAATATGATTCCTTTCTGTTCACAGTTTCTCCCTGCCAAATGACACAGAAGAACTTTTCTGGGAGGCTGTATTAGGAATCAACGCCTGATTATCAGTCTTTTCAGGAAACAGGATCACAGAGATGACCCCTGGGATGAAATCCTAAACTCTGCAAGACTGGGTTGAGGACTCTGCTTTGCTTTCTGCCCAAGTGCTTCATGCCTCTTCCCCTCTAGCAGTGTTTTTCCTCCTCCACCCTACCTGCCCCCAGCCTCCCTGAAACCCCAATCTCCCAGGAGCTGGGGCATGTCCTTCCTATCACAAGCTTTCTTCTGCAAGCACTGGAAAGCTCAGAGAATAAGAGAATCCTTTGCTCCTACATCCTGATTCTCAGTCCCTGTGCAATTTACCAGGTAGGGAGAGACTGCACCCTTTTTATCGGGAGGGTCCTGCTTATTTCAGAATATCAGCCAACACACTTACAAGGCCTACAAAGCACACAAGCAGTCTCTCCACCCCACCCTGCATGGCCATTGCTCCTGCCTCTCGGCCTTGACTTTGCTGACATCAGCATTGCAGGTTTTCAATCCCTAAATCATGTGGCATGAGGCTGCCGTGGTGGGCAAGAGGCCCCCCACTTGCCGTCCATATCTCCAAAGCTCATTAGATCCCATGAATCAAATATCTGCTTTGACAGATATTAAACACGCAGTTCTAGAAGCACACACTTCTGGCTCAGCTAACCCATGCAGGATGTGAGTTTTGGTAAACCTGCAGATTTTCCTATTGACATTCCTCAGGTTACAGGCTTTCCTGGTCCGACAGGCAGTGTCAGCTATCTGCTGCCCTCTTTTGAATATTAGGGCACACTGCACTCACAAACAGAGCCCATGTCTGCAGGAGCCTCTTCCATCTGTCTGGGGTGGGGTGGGGTGGGGGGGTGCAGGTTCAAGCTTCTAGCTTAATTTTCTGATGACCAGCAAGGGCTATTCCAGTGCTGCTATAGTGGTACTTTAACCACTTCTGCTGGTTTTCTTCTGTGGCGATAGCAAAAACCATTTTCTGCAACAACAAAGCAGCAGATGAATTATAAGACAGGCTATTGTTCTGTTTTGTTTTCTTATCTTAACCCAATTTGTTACCTGGACCAGTGCCCCTCAGGGCTGATCTATTTATTCCCCTAAAGTGCTCATACACATTTCTGGCTCTAAGGATATTGAAAGGAAGGCATGTGCCTGAATACATTCCCAATGCCCGTCCAGCTGAACACATCTGCCCTTCTAGGACAATAATCAGGTTGAGGTCCTCACAGAGAAGACAGTAGTAGTAGTAGTGTTAGTTGCTCAGTTGTGTCCGACTCTTTGTGACCCTGTGGACTGTAGCCCATCAGGCTCCTCTGTCCATGGGATTCTCCAGGCAAGAATACTGGAGTGGGTTGCCATTCCCTTCTCCCTTGCCGAGAATTCTTCTGCGTTGCAGGTGGATTCTTTACCGTCTGAGCTACAGGGAAGCCTCAGAGGAGACAGAGTCACAGACAAATCAGAAGATCTTGCAGTAAGTTAGACCTGCCGGGCTGGGTATAACTCATTAATACCACCTTCGCCCCATCCCCTCCTACCTGTCCACCAGCTCCTCTCGGCTGTGGTTGCATCATTTCCACAGACCGTCTGTATAATGGTTTCTTCCCCCAACCCTCCCTGTTAGCGTCTCACCACTCTGTCCTCATGTCTGCTGGTCATCTCTCCTGTTTCCTTGTACCAAACTAAACTAGGAAGAAATAGGTAAGAAGATGCTCACTGAAAGTAAAACAGAAGAAACAATTTTCATCTTTTCCTCAAAATCACGGGAGTTCCTTGGAGAATGAGAAGATGGCTCAGAAAAACCATGAGAAACCATGGCTAAGGATACCGGTCTATCAGAAGGTTGATATCTGTCTACTCTTTTATGGCAATCTCTCTCTCTGTGTCTCTCTCATGCTTCTTCGAGCTCCACCCAACCCCCATGGCAGTCTCTTATTGAGAATGGCTGCCCTCAGACCACAGAGGTGGAAAAGTGATCCCACTGTAGCTCCAGGTGGGAAAAAGAATGGATGGTACTGTCTTCCCCAGCTGAAAGAAACCCTGAATTTGTCTGATGGCCCAATCAGGCCCCTAGAAGATTAAAGCGCAGCAAACATTCAGAAGAACTCCTGAGCCATTGTGCAAATGTCTCTCTGCACCAGGGCTGGCTTCCTGGGGTGTCGCCTGTGGGGTTGTTTACTGTCCTGCCCTTAGAAGAGCCCACACTTAGTTGAATGCTTTACTGTTACTGTCTTGAAATTCTTCAGGAATTTTTGAGCATGGGGCCCGCATTTTCTCTTGGCACTGGGCCCTACAAATTGCCTATCTGTTCCTCTGCAGCCTAGTTCTGAGGCATCCTATTCTGCCTGAAATGGTAGGTTGAGAAACATTTACTTATTTGGCAGGGGGTGAGGGGTAGGTGGCGGAATGATGTGAGCTTTACCTTGTACCTGCATTGGTTCTCTTGGCCGAAATGCCTGCCTGTGAAGGTAATGCTACGTGCCTGACTGTTCTATTCCCAGGGCCGGCAGGCTTGGTCAGTTGTGGAAAGAGAAAGTTTCCATGGAGAACTGTGTGATGTGCCTGGAAGGAATCATCGTAGCACGAAGAAAGATACTGAGAAATTCTGCACCAGGGAGATAGTTGAGTAAAAAGAGAGGTTCACAGACAACTCCCAGGGGTCATCCTGTTGTGTCTAGAAGAAAGAGACAAGAAACACCGTTTCTTCCAGATTCTTCCTTTTCAACTGAAGCCACAAGGCCCCTGGCACATACTCAGCTGATGTTTTTTATGTCTCCTGCTGTTTACTCTGAATCCTTCTCGAGCTGTTGCAGAGAGGCACTACATCAACACAATTTATTTCATTACGATGTCATGTCATATCATATATCTCCTGTTCACAGTAGGTTGACAAGGCATTGTGTTTGTGTACAAGCATATATGGATACATATTACCCCAATCGCTGGGGAATAGTACTTATTGAGTGCCCACTACCTTATTAGATGCTACAGACAGAATTGTGAGGGCACATATAACAATTTAATAATGGGGGGAGAAAAGATACTCTTTCTATTTAATTTGGCTTGCAGAAAAACAAAACCAAACCAAAAAAAGACTACTTGATATTTCCTCTCTGTGCCTGCTGGATGGTGGCAAGAAAGACCTCTAAAGCACATAGAGCTCTTATCTTTGTTCATTCCCCAAAGAATAATAGATCAGTCAGAGCTCTGATGCTGTTTTAATAATGTACAATTTACAATTCATTGGTTACCAAGCACTCACGGTATAATTAATTTTACAGACCTGTTCAGCAAATCCACATGGTTTTGTACAATATGGGGAGGGGGGAGGGGGAGAAGTATTACCAGGAGGAGGTGGAGGCTGGGGGGAGAGTTGAAGGAAAAAAGCCATCTTTCCTCCTCTTTCAAAATAACCGAGTCCTGCACCAGCTGCACAGATTGGCAGTCAACTGTAGGCTGTAGGAGAGATTGAGTTATCTCCTCACCAAAAAGTTTTGGGCCAGAAAAAACAACAATGCCCGTGGATACTATATTCAGTCTCTTGGGAAGTGCTCACTAAGGAAGCATGGGGACTAACCACAGAGCAACATCAAGCCATCACTCTTAGAAGGAAGCTGCCTACTTCCTAACTACACTTTTGCATGAATAAAATCTAAAGCTGCCCTCTCCCTTCCAAAAATGTGTAGCAAAAACAAGAGTACCAACTGGGGGGTGAAGGGGTGGGGGGAGGAGGGACAAAGATTCCCTGGCTGTTTTCACGACCCTCCAGAGGGTCATCATTTACTTGAAGGGGCCTCTGGAAATTCACAGAGAATTCTCAAAGCCAAAGAAAATTCACATGAAACCTGTCTAAGTGTATTTCTGATCAATGACCTGCTTTGTTTTTAAATCTTTGCTCTGAACTTTCTGGGTTTCCCCAAAATATACATAATGTTTTAGCTTAAAATCAGTCTGTCCAAAAAGGAAAATCTGCTCAATTGTTTATTGCTGTCCTTAAAAACAAGAACATTAAAAAAAAAAGTGCAGAGGCACTCAACATACTTCTGTTTATTTCTAAAGTCTGTTTCTCTCTTTATTGTGGATTCTAAGGCACCCAGAATGGGACTTGAACACATGGAGGGCAGAAATTCTGCACCAGCACCAAGTGATAATCACTTAGGTGATCATTTCCTGTGCAGTAAGGAGGCCAAGAACAGCACAGATGGAGACTCAGACCCCAGCCTTGTCCCTTGCTAGGTGCGTGCATGCTAAGTCGCTTAAGTCGTGTCCGACTCTTTGCAACCCCATGGAGCCTGCCAGGCTCTTCTGTCCTGGACTTCTCCAGGCAAGAATACTGGAGTGGGTTGCCGGCCCTTCTTTAGAGTATCTTCCCGACCCAGGGATCGAACCCGCGTCTCCTGAACCCGCTCTTGAATCGCAATCAGATTCTGTGCTGCTGAGCCACCACGGAAGCTCCTTAAGTATTTTGTTGGAAAGGTCATTTAACCTTTTGAGGTCTTAGTTTCCCCATCAATAAAAATAAAATTGAAAGCACTGACTTTATGGACTTGTTGAAGGGCTAAGGGAGATCATTTGTATACATCCGTCGGCATAATGCCTTGTTTTTGGCGGGTGTCAATAGTAAAAGGTCATTGTGATTCTGTTGATGTTATTCAGTCATGGTCATTTTGCTATGCTTAGGTTTTTTGCTCTTTTTTGCAGCCCGGATAATAACCAGAGCAGACATCGACCAACATTGCCTCCATCTGAGCTGGGATGCTGACACAATGCCCATGCTTTCTAGTCTTCCAATAGGTAAAATGGGGGGTGAAAGTCTATAATCATTTCGAATAACCACGCCTAAAGTAATCCTGCTCAGAGTTGCCTGAACTTCCCTTCATTGGAATTACAAATGGGTTGCTTAACAAAGGTGGGATATCGTCTCTATTAGCATATTAAAGTACTTTCCAGACCTGAGACACCACACAAAGCAAGTTGAGCAAGGGAAGGAGGAAGTAGGCGGCAAAATGCAGGGGTCGGTCAAAGACGTTATGCTTCCCACCCTATGGAGTCAGTCTCCAACAAGTCTCCTTCTGCCCGGTGCTGCTGGAGCCAATAGGAGACCGAGCTGGTTTAGAAGCAAAGTGTCCTTTAATCAAAGAATGGAGCGGTATGAGCTCACGATCTAGAGCAGGAGTGAGCTGATGTAAGAACATTAGAAATAAAGTGCACGATAAATGCAATACCCTTGAATCACCCTGAAACCCCACCCCCACCCCGAGTTCGTGGAAAAGCTGTCCCTCACAAAACCGGTCCCTGATGCCAAAAAGGTCAGGGACCACTAATCTAGAGCGCCCCACAGGTCACGGGCCAAGCTTCGGAGCCGCAGTCTCTGCACACGGCCCGCCGCCCTCACCTGGGACTTCGGTTTCCGGGCAGCGAGTCTGCACACGGCCCGCTGCGGGAGCGGCGGTGTCCGGAGCAGCCATTTTACACCCGGAACGCTGGTCTGAGGCGCTCGCTGCCGGGCCTCTGCACTCGGCTTCCCGTCAGAGTGAAACTAGAAGGACAAAGGAAAAGAGAAAAGCAGGTTAGACTTTATTATCCAGATTCTGTTTTTATTCCCTGAGGGGATTGTTCAGGGGCTTTGCCTGTGACAGTCAGGCCAACTGTAAGAGGACCCCTTCACCTTTGACGGACATCCAGGTTAAGGCGGGGCGAGGCTGGGGCACAGTGGTAAAGAAACCGCCTGCCAACGCAGGAGATGCAGGAGACGAGGGTTCGATCCCTGTGTCTGGAAGATCCCCTGGAGCAGGGCATGGCAACCCACTCCAGTATTCTTTCCTGGAGAATTCCAAGGACAGAGAAGCCTGACGGGCTAGGGTCCATGGGGTCCCAATGAGTCAAACACGACAGCGCCACTAGACACAAGGAGAGTTTATGGCAAGAATGGAAGTCCCCCGAGAGCATAAGGGAATGGAGAACGCCGTTGCTTGTGTATATAGAGTTTAATATTTCCTGGATGCTCTCTTAAATGCTTTGCATGTGTTAGTTCATTTAATTTCTCATAATTACGGTTACAATCCCCATTTTACAAATAAGAAACATGAGGCACAGACAGGGTAAGTCCGAGGGGACAGCTTCTTTTTTCCTGCAAACCTAAGTGACAGCTCTGCAGCTACTAAGACCATTAAGATAGGTGTTCTATTCGGGACTGGGGCTGAAATGAGCAATGGCTTAAAATATTGTTGTGAGATTACAAATTATAGCCACTTCTAGTTGGAAGCTTGGAGAAAGCTGGTGGAACATTCCCAAGCCAGGAGGATTTGGGGGGATGCGGGGCGGGGGGGAGAGGGGAAGGGTCTGAAGAAGTAGAGAACGCCGGTCCTGTCCTCTGGTGACTCGTTAAGGGTGTTGACAAGGGGCGGTTCCCATGTGCCTGTTTGCTAGTGGCTGTTTTTTCCACTGGAGACTACCAACTATGTTGTGCCCTTCTGTTTTAGTCGGATACTTGTGATTAGGGCAACAGAGACCCATTCAGAATACAAGAAAAGGGGACAGTGCTGTCGGGAGGATGCCCACAGATTGGAACTGGACCATGAACTGCAAAACTCTTTAGAAATCCATGAGGCTCCAGCCATCAGCTACTCTTCTTTTCAAAGGCAGTATCATCTTTCTGTCCACATCTCTTGTCATTGCTCCGCATCTACTGCCAGATCTCTCTCTGTTTCTTTTCTGTCATTGGCTTCCTTTGCTTCATGAAGGTTTCCAGTCCCCTTAAACACGACCCACCATGGCCTCTCCTGCCCCAACTCTATGCCAAGTAGTCCCCCTTCCCACCATTTGAACATATTTGTTACAGTGTCTTCATTTGTATTTCCAAGAGAGAAAATCTGATTGGGTTTGAATTTTTTTCTGAACAGAAGTATAGGCACTGTCCAACCTGAGAGTTTTCTGCTCTGCAGTAGGACACCCACACCTGTCCCAGTTAGCTGTGAGAAGTGGGGGTCACGTGATACAGAACATGCCCTGAGGGCTGCTGCTTCTGCATGCGTGCTGGGTGTGTGCTAAGTCACTTCAGTTGGGTCTGATTCTTTGTGACCCCATGGACTGTGGCCTGCCAGACTCCTCTGTCCATGGAATTCTCCAGGTAAGAATACTGGAGTGGGTAGCCATTCCCTTCTCTAGGGGATCTTCCCAACCCTGGGATCGAACCCATGTCTCTTATGTCTCCTTCATTGGCAAGTGGGTGCTTTATCACTCAGGCCACCTGAACAAGGCAGCTTACATTATTCAAAGAGACTCCATCCAAGGCCGGTGTTGCCAACCAGCCTGGTGGCCTTCTAGACCCACATCTGGATCTGGCAGTAGGACCGTGCTCTCAGAGGAGGCTCACCTGGGACTGGAAGGAGGCTCCGATTCAGCAGAAAGCTGCCCAGCAACTTCCTCTGGAATTTTAGCATACGTTTCCAGTTTTTTCTTGTTTGGCTTGCTCTTCACCTCCTGCTGGCCCTCCACCTGGAATCATCCTCAACATACACACTTGTACTCACACTGGTGTGCTCAGTCATGTTCGACTCTTTGCGACCCTATTGCTTGTAGCCCAGTAGGCTCCTCTGTCCATGGGATTTCCCAGGCAAGAATACTTAGAGTGGGTTGCCATTTCCTACTCCAGAGGATCTTCCCGATCCTGGGATTGAACCTGCCTCTCTTGCATCTTCTGCATTGGCAGGTAGGTCCTTTGCCACTGTGCCACCGGGGAAGCCCCTCACTTCGGGGTAAGCCTCTCCTATTGTCTATCAGATCTGCTCACACTCTTCTTCTTAGGGGACTTTGGTGTGTGCTCTAGGTTTTCCCCTGCATCTGACCTCAACCAAAACTGTTTTTTAGCTTAGCTACTCTCTCGTCAGGGCTTCCCAGGTGGCTCAGAGGACAAGGAATCTGCCTGCAATAAGGGAGACCTGGGTTTGACCCCCTGGGTCAGGAAGATCCCTTGGAGACAGGAATGGCAACCCACTCCAGTGTTCTTGGCCTGGAGAATTCCATGGACAGAAGAGCCTGGCAGGCTCCAGTGCATGGGGTTGCAAACAGTCAGACACAACTGAGTAGCTAACACTTTCAGTTTTCACTCTCTCGTCAGGACCAGTGCCTCGAAGGAATTTCCATTTTCAGAACCACACAGTCTATGACAGATGGACAAATACATTCTGCTGTAAGGGCACATTGGGTCATGAATGATTCGGAGCTGATATCTATCAACTGTCTAGAGTCAGTTTGCTCAACAGCATATGCTAGTATCATTTCAGCCAGTTTTGTCACTAGTCACTCCTAGTTGCTGCTTGTCACTCACACACATCAAATCCTTAGGGTTTGTTTTGGTTTGTGGCAAAAATGAAGAAGTGAAGCGAAGTCGCTCAGTTGTGTCTGACTCTTTGTGACCCCATGGACTGTAGCCTACCAGGCTCCTCCATCCATGGAATTTTCCAGGCAAGAGTACTGGAGTGGGGTGCCATTTCCTGCAAAAATAAAACAACAAAAATATCTCCCACCAAGCTAACCTTCACGTGTGTTCAATGAATCCTTCTTAGTACTTGCATTCCCATCCAACTCTAACTTGTTGTGTGTGTGTGTGTGTATTTTTTAATGTCCAGCCTCTTTCTAGCTTTGATCATCTAGATGTCCTGATGGTCATTTATTCATTCCATGGCAACTCCTTCATCTACCCATCTGGCCCAGCAGGATACAGTTTATTTTATTCTTTTTTTTAATTGCCTTCATTACTGTACAGTCACATCTGATTTTTTTCCGAAGGCAACTGTCAGTGGCATTCTAAGTGTCCCCCTAACATATGACCTTGATTGGGACTTCCCTGGTGGTCCAGTGGTTAAGACTCCACACTTCTGGTGTAAAGAATATGGGTTCGATCCCTGGTCTGGGAACTAAGATCTCACATGACGTGGGACATGGTCAAAAAAAAGAGGACCCTGATTTACATTGGGTAGCAGAGAAATTTGAATCTCTATGGAATCTTTTCCCCCAGAAACCACATATCTTGTATAGCTTTATATATGGGCATGTAGGGACTCTGGTGTGATTTCTAAAGTGCTAGGATGACCCATTGCTCGTTGGAAGACCCTTTTGCATATTTTCTGACTCAGTGATTATCTCACAAGGAGATTTAAAAACTGTGGATGCCAGACCCCCACCAAGAACCTCTGGTGTTGGAGTCCAGGCATAAGCACTCTTTTTTTCTTTTAATTCTCTAGTGGTTCTCATGTGCAATCTTAGTTTAGAATACCTTCCTTAGTTCAATAGTTTATAAACTTGGCTGTACCTTGGAATCACTAGGGAACTTTAAACAATACTGATGCCTGGGTTTCATCCTTAGAGATTTTGATTTAATTATTTAGGGTTTTAGCCTGAGTTTTTAAAAACTCCCCAGGTGACTACAATATGCAACCAAAATTGAAAATCAGTACCTTAATGGATGCTTAAAATTTCAACATTAGGCTATTCACTTATCACTTAAGTTTCTGACTGACACCAAAAAAAGACCTGTCATTGGTTGAAAGATGATGCTTTTCTTAAATACTTACATCTTAGTGTGAATGTGGTCCAGATTGAATACAAGGTAGTTTAGTTGCTAAGTCATGTCCAACTCTTGTGACCCCATGGACTGTAGCCCACCAGGCTCCTCTGTACATGGGATTTTCCAGGCAAGAATACTGGAACTAGTTGCCATTTCCTTCTCCAGGGGATCTTCCTGACTCAGGGACTGAACCCGGGTCTCCTACACTGCAGGCAGATTCTTTACTGACTGAGCTATGAAAGCTCTTGAATACAAGACGCCTGGCTAAATTTGAGTTTCAGATAAACAGATAATTTTTAGTATAAGTATATTCCATGTAATATACGGGTATACTCATGCTAAAAAATTATTAATGGCGTATCTGAAATTCAAATTTACCACGGCAACCTATATTTTTATTTGCTAAATGTGGTCTGCTAAGTCACTTCAGTCGTGTCCGATTCTGTGCGACCCCATAGACAGTAGCCCACCAGGCTCCTCCGTCCCTGGGATTCTCCAGGCAAGAACACTGGAATGGGTTGCCATTTCCTTCTCCAATGCGTGAAAGTGAAGAGTGAAAGTGAGGTCTCTCAGTCGTGTCCGACCCTTAGCGACCCCATGGACCCCCTACCAGGCTCCTCCGTCCATGGGATTTTCCAGGCAAGAGTACTGGAGTCGGTTGCCATTGCCTTCCTATACAGAAAGCTTTCCAAGGACGGGTTGTAAGAGTGGGGCATGGAAAAAGCACAGTGAGAAAAATGGAGACCCTGAGGGGAGGGCACAAGGAATACTGCAAAAAGACCACAAAGCAAAGAAGGGCCATGCAAAGCCCAAAATCACTTGCCTTGTCAAACTTACTCGAGTACCATTCTGCCACATCTTTGTAAAAATCAACATAATCTTCCTTACTTCACCAGCTTAGGTGGCAGAGTGTACATTATCCCTCAAGACTTGACTTCGACCATGCACAGCAACAGACGTCTTGCATCTAGAATCCCTCTCCTGCACATGCAGGACCAAGATACTGGGCTGGCCAAAAGGTTCTTTTGGGTTTTTCATAGCATTCTATGGAAAAACCCAAACAAACTTTATGGCCAATGCAGTAGACATGTAATCCATTGCTAATATATTCACTGATGTTCTAAATTTTTTAATTTAGAATTCACTATATTTAGAATTACACATTTATGAAAATTCTAAATATAGAATTTAATTAAGAATGTAATTAAATCTCAGTATAAAATTTAATTATACTCAAAGCTTTCCAAATGTCTGGCTTTGACTTATGATAATTGTAACCTGCTTTCAGAAAGTTAAAAAGAAAAAATGCCTTTGGAATTAGAGAAAGAAGGTAGATATATAAATAAATATGATAAAGGCTTCCTAAACTAAATTCCCAGTAAACCTATTATAAGGTCATGTATTCTATGTACTCTAATCCCAGCCTCCACATAAATTCACTCGTTATTTTTTTTCAAGGACAGATTTTATTTTGCTTTTCTTTTGAACACTTCCCTTTGCATTTGTAGGTACCTAGGGGGTTTTCCTCTCACTGGCTTCCAAGTTATCCAAACAGAGTATCCTTACATCTGGTAACATGAAATGTTGGTGCACCTAGGAGAACTGGATCTATATCCAGAAATCCCTCCTTAGATTCCTGAGATTCAACATATTTTACCCTACTGTGTTACCAGGATTTAGACAGACAAGCTTATTTATCTATAAACATTTGTTCATTTCCTCAGTTTCATCTGACTGAGCATAAAGTCAATATCCTGGAAAAAAATGGGAGACATTCCTTTGTCTCAAGCAAGTTCCACAGGATACCTGGGTATATAATGAGTTCTTAGTACATCAGCAGTCCACAACCTTTTTGACACCAGTGACCGGTTTCATGGAAGACAATTTTTCCACGGACAGTGGGGTGAGGGAGATGGTTTTGGGATGATTCAAGTGCATTACACTTACTGTGCATTTTATTTCTATTACTATTGCATCAGCTCCACCTCAGATCATCAGACATTAGATCCTGGAGTTTGGGGAGCCCTTAGTACATCCTTCCACTCCCTTCAATCCCCTCTTTTCCTATTCCCAATGACCCCTTCCCACCATTTATGTTCCTCGATTTCTCTTACCATCATCTCATTGTCTTATCTGACAGCTTCTTGGAATGACACTTCGCAGGTGTCTTTGAGGTTGATTGGCTGCCTGAGATGCAAATGGCCTTGTGACCTTTTCATAATCTTCTCTTAAAAGAGAAATGGTTATTGCCTTTTCAGAGATTATCCAAATAAGGATGCCAGGAAAATGCCCTTTGCTTTCCTGCAAAACTAAAGTTTTGTGGTAGGGCAACTCAAATTATGCTTCCCTGGTAGCTTAGTCAAGAATCCGCCTGCAGTGTGGGAGACCTGAATTCAAACCCTGAGTTGGGAAGATCCCCTGGAGGAGGGGATGGCAACCCACTCCAGTATTCTTGCCTGGTGAATCCCTATGGACAGAGGAGCCTGGCAGGCTGCAGTTCATGGGGTTTCAAAGAGTTGGACACAACTAAGTGACTAAGCACCTCACACAGCAATGCAAATTAAGTGTTCAAAACAAGGGACATTCTTCTTTTGCAGCGGACATACCAAACCTCCCACTATCATGGCCCCTTCCTAAGGGTATTGCTGAGTAGACAGGAGTTGTTGGTTTGCAATGGGAACACTAGGTATTATAACATTGCTGTCCAGCTTACTGATACCTTCCAAGTCAACTTCTTACAGGATCTCTTCCCATCTCTCCCTCTTCATCAGATTTAACTGAGAGGTGCTGAGCTAGAAGCTAAGCTAACCACCAGAAAGGGTGCCTCTGGTCAAGGAGCTACCAATCATTCTAAGACCTGTTAGGCGAGCTTATCAGGTTCCCGATTTCTCCAGAAATGCCTGGCGGTTTCAAGGATCGAGATAAGCACAGCTGTAATCTACCATGATCCAGAGCTTATTCACAGATCACAGCTGTGTAATTTCAGGTAACATGCTTCCCTTGTTTGGATTTGTTTAACATTGTTAAATATATAGTCAGACCATCTGCACAGTATTTTTTTTAAATTGGAAATTACAACCATAACTTCCTTTTTATATATCAATAAACTAAACAGCAAAATTTCAAAGGGATCCTTCTGCACCAAGCACGGAAGCAGAATGCCTGTCCCACGCCACACCACTGCCTAATTGCACACTAATTGGACAAACGTGATTAAATATTTCAAGATCTTTACTAATTGCCTCTATTTTAGCTTTAAAATTTGCTTGCCACCAACAAATTTAATGACACTGGTGTCTAGTCATCAGCAAAAAGCCCAAGAGTTGCTCTTTAAAATGTACCTAGTCAGAGTATTTACTGATTGTGCATTGTTTCCAATGTAGCTTAATTAGAAATCCAATCAGTTCGCTAAGTCTAATTATACTTGATTTGTAGATTCAGACTATGATACATAATGAAGCCAAGCAGCTAACAGTAAACGTGCCTGAAATGTAACAATAAGAGAAATTTTTTTTTTTAATGTATGTCTTGTCACTTTAGAAAATCAAGTAATACACACGATCTCTCATGATGGGGATTGGGGAGGTTTGAGCTTCTCAATGTTTCCTTGAACTGGATTCGAGTTCTGTTGGTGAAAACCTGCTTTGAAAGATGACGATCAAAAAATATGTCTATGTCTCCATATTAAAGATTAAAAAGAAAATAGAGACAATTGCTTCCGTCAGTTGACTCTGTGAGGATCTTTTGGGGAATTATTTCACAGAAGTTGCCTTGATGAAACTGATATGGTTAAAATGGATACATTAACATAATTCTTAATTTTTTAAAAATTTGCCTTCCAGAAACTTGCTTTAACTATCTCAGAAAATGCCTTATCCAGTACCTAAAAACTAGCGTTGATATAAGCATATATTCAAATATGTGAGGGTATAATTTTGTATGTACACACAATTTTACTAGGAGAAAATACTTCTAAATGTATTATTGCATATCTGCAATAATTTGCAACCAATTATTGGTCTGTGAAAACCGGTTATGTGAAGTAGAGAAAACAAGCTTTAAAAAAAATTAATGTAGATTAAGATGCCAGTTACCACTGTCTTAGTCACCCAAGCAACTTGAGGCAGTGGTAGTTGGAGGGTTTTGGATACTTAGCGCTCTACCTCCCAGAATCCACTCATTTCTCTTGGCACATAGGATGCAGACATGTCGCAGTTACAGAATGGGTGTGGTGCTGAGATCTAGCCATCTCACCTTACAGTCATCTCACCTTACAACTGTCACCTACCAAAGATGGCAGTGCTTTGGAACTATAAGGACAGCAGTGATAATGCTGGTTCAGACATGCCTCAGGAGTCATGGCCATTTCACTTTCATTTTGAACACAGTGGGAGAAATCAATATGGTGAACCAGAATGAAGGGAAATGGATAGGAAAGAAATGTGATTTTTCAGCTTTGGGGATAATATTATAAACATAATGAAGGATGATTCAAAACATCCTGAAACTCTAAATTAATTACCGCTGACTGTTCAATAATAGACTATCACTTTAGCACAGTTATTTTTCCTTTAATGTAAAGCTTATCTTTTATAACGTGCATGTATGCTAAGTCACTTCAGTCATGTCCGACTCTCAGCTCACCAGGCTCCTCTGTCCATGGGGATTCTCCAGGCAAGAATACTGGAGTGGGTTGCCATGCCCTCCTCCAGGGGATCTTCCCTACTCAGGGATTGAACATGTGGCTCTTATGTAACCCACATTGGGAGGTGGGTCCTTTACCACTAGTGCCACCTAGAAATCCCATATCTTTTTATAAGAATGTAGCCTAAAAGAAACATTGACATATGCTTGGATGAAAGGCTCCACAGAACTGCAGAGTGTGAGCGGTTTTAATTTATATATTAAAAATTGATCATTTATATTTATTCTGGTATTGCTTTTAAAAAGCTGTGCAATAAAATTGCTCCATGTAAGTGTGTGTACATGAATGTTTGTGAATGTGTATGATTTTAAAGACTAACAAGTATATAACTTTTTTCTCCCTTTTTCAAAAGCATCTTGTAGCATATACTGAACCTGGAGGGTTTTCCTTTGCTTGCAGTTCTTTGCCTTTGGACGCAATTCCCAATCAACATGGCCTCTAGCCAAGACCCTTAGTTTTACTGTTTTGTTATAGCTCTTATCTTCCCTGTACTCTGGTGTCAGCCTTTATTGATAATTTCTCAAACTTTAAGCCTAGTGCCAGTTAAGGAGTCATTTTTCTCCAATCAGAATTCATCACACTGACCTTTGGGTTAACAGAGACAACCTTCATTGGATGTGACACCAAAGGTTCTTCTTTACTTTCCTTTCCTAGGAAGATTACTCTTCTAATATTGCCACTGAGATACTCAAACACAGTGAGGTGTGGAAGCTGGGAGGAGACAGAGATGCTCTTATTGCAGAAGGCTGAGGCAGGTTATTTCCCTATCTTCTTTAAATGACTATGGCGGGAGAAAGTGGAGGTGTAAACACATGACCTGAACCTGACTCCAGAATGGCTAATCGAAAGCATAAGTTGACAGCCATCTCACTTGTTTAAAATAACATGGTTTCTGTTATGTATTTGACATTGACTGAGACAGAATAATGTTTTTTACGTGTGGCAAAAATAAATACAGGGCAGTACAGATCTTCACAAATGTCTAGAAAATCAGGAAGGAAAAGACTCACCCAGTGCAGTCCAGTTACTTTTTAAATGCTGGTGAATTTTTAAAGGAGAATTTTGTTCCTTTTCCTCTCAGCTTAGCTTTATCTTTTCCTCTTCTTATTAATAAGGCCTGGCCCCTCGTTAACATGCAGCCAGAGCCTAATGAGCCTTGCAGACTCCTGTAATTTCTTCACTGTTGAAAATGCCTGACACTAATCTATGCCATTTATACTAATAAGAGGTGGATCAGCTGATATTTGGTGCAATGAAAATATGCTAAATATACTTTATTGAATTGCACGTAGTTAGTTCTTCCCAGTTCGCTGTATTATAGCAACAGATGCACAATCATTACCTCTGCGCTCTGTGTGGAGCCCAGCCTTTGGTTTGAATAAATGAGAAAAGTAAGACATTTCATATGTTCACTTTCTTTTCTAAAAATGCTGATAATACTGACTTTCAAACTCCTACCTCGAGAAAAATCATCTTTTCTGTGATTTTCAAAGCACAGATACAGTGCTTCCCATTGAAATGGCAATGAAATGAAGATCTGACCTAAAATATAATATTTTATATTAAGTGGACTCTGTGTGTGTGTGTGTGTGTGTTAAGTTGCTTCAGTCGTGTCCGACTCTTTGCACCCCTATAGACTGTAGCCCACCAGGCTCCTCTGTCCATGGGATTTTCCAGGTAAGAGTACTAGAGTGGGTTGCCATTCCTTCTCCAAAGTGGGCTTTCAGGAAGGCTAAATTTGAATGGACTTTGCATAGAGCTTGTTAATCATGTCCATAAGCTCTTTTCCCAAAGAGCTCATGGTGATTAACAATTTTCTCACAAATATTGAAGAAATTTTTACCAATTTTAATATATGTTGAACATCATGTTATTCCATTAGGCAAAAGCAAACTTTTCCATTTTTGCATTACCAGTCTAATTTTTTTTGATGACTCTGTTATATCTATGTTGCTTTTCTTACTTGCCAAGAGACACAGGACCGAGGAGGCTGACTGCAGGTGTTAGTAAACGTTTCCAACACTTGTGTCAATACCTGTTTTTGGCTCAGGCTTCACAAACATGAGAGTGCTTTTAAAAACCTTGTTTAAAATCTACATATTTATTCAAAACAGTCAGCTATGACTACATCCTCTGAGATGTGCTGTAAATAAGGTGGAGACTTTAGGGACCTGAGCTAAACATTTATACCTGTGGACCCCCTTCCACCACCACCACCCCCTGTCCCGCCCCAGTGCATGATCACCTAAGGTCCTCCAGTGAGTGATTTCAGCGGGAGAAGCTCAGTCTTTAGAGGAAAGTTGATTACAGTATTGAAGTTTCTCAGTAGCTTTGACCAGAGGTTTACAAACAGAATAGCAAAATGGTTAGGAAGGCAGAGATGAAGTGAAAATGTTTAATACCATTCGGAACCTCAGTTCCCCCAGCCCACCTGGTTATTTTTTTCCTAGAGGACACACATTTGACAATACATCCAAACCACTCAGTGATGCAAAGAGAGGAAAGCAATATGCAGTGCTGCCTAAACACATTTCACATGCATGTGACTCCCTCCCATCAGTTAGCAAGCACTCTTGACTGTCTCCTGACCGATATTTCCTTGGAACACATTTTGTGTTTGTTTGGAAGGTATATCTCACACTTATGTAGGAGCATATTTTTCAGATTTCAAAACGTCTGTCAATTTATCCCCTAAGAGAATTATGGGTCCGTTCTACTGCTCTCCCTTCCCCTGGACAACCACTCTATCTGTGCCTTCTAGAATCTCTGGCCTCTTAACCTCTGCCAGCACAGGTGCAGTAACTCCCCAGAGATTAACAGTCTGGTTGTAGGTGTGATTGAAATTAGCTTGGCTTGCCTTCAGAATCCAGTGCCCTAGCCTACTAAATCATGCCCTATAATCTTGTGCACTTAGGCAAAGCAAACAAAATAATCTGCCAGGAAATACTAATGGGGCAGTGTCAACACCGACATCGTTTGTATTAACTGTCCCATTCTTATTACCCTGCTCCTTAAATCCAATCAAACTTCACTTCCGACTCTACAGGGGTTGGATGTTAATTAGAAAGGATGCGTGTTTGTATGTACCTGGCTGTACCCACGCATGACCCTTCACACACCTATATACCCTCATGCATGCCTGCGTGTGCCCATGGAGACACAGGTCCCATGGCTAATTAATTTAAATTGCAAGTGCAAGCCGTGTTTCCGGTTTGCTGTTCCAACTCAGGAAAGCATACATTCCGCGTGCATGTCTTCTGCCCTGGTGTCGACATTTTCCAACAGATGTTAGCTAATGCGGTTGTAGGAGGTTCACAGTGGAGGCTGCAAGCCCAATAAATCTTCCTCTTAAATGCAGGCACTCCACCATCGCAGCATCTTATACCTATAATACATTTTAATTACTCGGCTATTCAAACGATACTAAATTAGATTTGCACAGAAGAGCACCACAGATCTCCATCCATGTTTAAAGCCACCACAAACAGCATAAAACCGGCAAGCACGCTTTTACTGGAACTTGCAGGAGCCACTGAAGTCTGATACCTTTAAAATTATTAAGTGACAAAGATGACTAGCACTCCAGTTCTACTTTGCTTCCCCATTAGCCATTTAGGTGACAGCTGCTGTATTACACATAAAGATGAACCATTCCTTGCGGGGTGATAGTGGCTCCGCTGTGACACTACTGGCGTAAAGCATTATCAGACCATGGTTGCGCTCGGAGCCATCACAGTCTCCTAGGCACCTATCAGTATCCTCATTATCTGCATCACGGAGTGCCGGGGACGAACACTGCCAGGCCTCACAGCTTCGCAGCTCATTTGAGAAGCGGAAATTAAACGTCCCAGGAGAGAAAACAGGCACACTGTAACAGCACCGGCGCTCTACACCAATAACACGGCAACCGCTGTAGCGCGGACTTCTATCTCATTAATTTAATAGGCTCCTGGAATGAGGATGGGAAGGTGGAGAGGCAGACTTGACAAGGAGATGACTGAGCGGGGCTGGCATTGTGTGTCTTGCCAGCTCATAGCAGAATGAGGACTTGCTGTGGGTACCGCAGCTCTTCAGATGTTTGTTGGGGCTTTTAGAAGCCCTGAACGGCAAGAAGAAATGAAGGGAGGGAGAGAAAGAGAGAGGGAAGGAAGAAGATCACTGAACAAGGGCAAAATGAACTGATCATAAACATGATCTATGTTTATATTATGCAGCATTTCTATGTGAGGTGAAGGGACCTTTAAAAGGCTATGGATAAAATAAAGGTGTTCTTTCCACACAGCAAAAGAATCCCTAATTGTGTGTGTGTGTGTTTGAGAATCCTTTTTAGCAGAAACCCTTGCCCTGCTGAAAATTATTTTCATTGCACTCTTTCCATAAAATTTTAAATGATTTTGCTGCAAAAATACCAACTCGTTTATGATTAGAGTGGCATCAAGCAAAACAAAGCTGGGAGCCAGGGGATTATCCAGATAAGTCAGACCAAAGAAACCTCTTAAGAAAAACAAGATGCCTGAAGTCTCCAGGTAATAGAGGCAATAGTGGTTTTTTTCACCTTGAGTAATCTTATTAACGGCCCTAATTCTTGGCTGGGTAGAACTGCCTGTATGGAACCCTACAAGCCCCAAGAGATTCAAGACAGTCCAATTCTGAGATTATCAACACAGGTTTTTGTACACTGAATTTTAACTTTCAGTGACTGTTCTCCATTGTTATTTGTTGAAAGGCCTCAGGAGAAACAATGATCAATAAATCTAGCCCCCTGCACTTTTGACTTTGCTGACACTGTCTCTTTTTTTTTTTTAATTTACTTTTTTACTTTACAATATTGTATTGGTTTTGCCATACATTGACATGAATCCACCATGGGTGTACATGTGTTCCCCTTCCAGAACCCCCCTCCCACTTCCCTCCCCATCTCATCCCTATAGATCATCCTGGTGCACCAGCCCCGAGCACCCTGTATCATGCATCGAACCTGAACTGGTGATTCATTTCACATATGATAATTTACATGCTTCAATGCCATCCTCCCATATCATCCCGCCCTCGCCCTCTCCCATAGAGTCCAAAAGACTGTTCTATACATCTGTGTCTCTTTTGCTGTCTCACATACGGGGTTATCTTTACCAACTTTCTAAATTCCATATATATGCGTTAGTATACTGTATTGGTGTTTTTCTTTCTGGCTTACTTCACTCTGTATAGGCTCCAGTTTCATCCACCTCATTCGAACCGATTCAAATGTATTCTTTTCAATGGCTGAGTAATATTCCATTGTGTGTATGTACAACAGCTTCCTTATCCATTCGTCAGCTGATGGACATCTAGGTTGCTTCCATGTCCTGGCTATTATAAACAGTGCTGTGATGAACATTGGGGTACACATGTCTCTCAATTCTGGTTTCCTTGGTGTATATGCCCAACAGTGGGATTGCTGGGTCATATGGCAGTTCTATTTCCAGTTTTTTGAGGAATCTCCACACTGTTCTCCATAGTGGCTGTACTAGTTTGCATTCCCACCAACAGTGTAAGAGGGTTCCCTTTTCTCCACAACCTCCCCAGCATTTATTGTTTGTGGACTTTTGGATAGCAGCCATTCTGACTGGCGTGAAATGGTACCTTATTGTGGTTTTGAGTTGCATTTCTCTGATAATGAGTGATATTGAGCATCTTTTCATGTGTTTGTTAGCCATCTGTATGTCTTCTTTGGAGAAATGTCTGTTTAGTTCTTTGGCCCACTTTTTGATTGGGTCGTTTATTTTTCTGGAATTGAGCTGCAGGAGTTACTTGTATATTTTTGCGATTAATTCTTTGTCTGTTGCTTCGTTTGCTATTATTTTCTCCCATTCTGAAGGCTGTCTTTTCACCTTGCTTATAGTTTCCTTTGTTGTGCAGAAGCTTTTAATTTTAATTAGGTCCCATTTGTTTATTTTTGCTTTTATTTCCAATATTCTGGGAGGCGGGTCATAGAGGATCCTGCTGTGGTTTGTGTCCGAGAGTGTTTTGCCTATGTTTTCCTCTAGTAGTTTTATAGTTTCTGGTCTTACGTTTAGATCTTTAATCCATTTTGAGTTTATTTTTGACACTGTCTCTTCTTGACCTTGGTTTCTGTATTAAATGTATCTGCATGGGATGATGCAGAGATTTAGGTGGTTTTGAAGAATTATCAGTGGTACATAACAGACCCTGGTAAATCTCTGATCACCATGATCTTTGTCTTCATGCTGCAGCCTGGCAGGATTATAGGATAGTTGGAAAGATGACTTGCTGTTCCCAGGATCAGAGGAAAAGTTTCATGTCTCAGCACAATGATTACTTGCTGTGGGTCTTTAGGCAAGTCACTTTACCTCTCTGAGCTTCAGTTTCTTTGTCAGCAAAAGCAGAGGGAAAACTTCTAGTTCTTAGGATAGTTGTGAGAATTAAGATAATGAAAGTCATTGGTATGGTATGCTAGTATTTAAAGTTGTTTGGGTGGAATCAGACCCTATATTACTGATTTATACTCCTCTGTGTTCTAAAATGGATTTTTGAGAGAATACTCACTGTAAAGGGGCTTTCAAAAAGGGAGGAAATAAGGAAAAGAACGGGTGAAATGAATAGAGAGGTCTTTCTCTGTCACATATCAGTCTCCCAAGATCCTCTTACAGCACAGCTATTTTCAAGCTACATGGGTCACAGATTCGTTGGAAAGCTGAAGAAAGCTGAGGACCTCTCTGCTAAGAAGGAAGAATTTACTAGTGCTTACAGTTTCAGAGTCACAGATTTCCCCAAACCCAGCCATGGAAATCAGGTCAAGCACACTTATTTCAGAGAATGGATATATTGTGAGACTTTATGTGGTACCAGAGAAGAAATCACGTATTCTTTCAGACACACACACACACACACACACACACACAATAACCCAAGCTCTCTTATTAAGGATACAGGTGATTGAGAAAGCAGAGTTCTACGCGTCACAAGGCATCAGCATTCTCCTTTCTCTTTCCTATTTTGTTCAATACTGTTTCCCTCTTCTACGTTTAGGATGAGGATATATTTGGATGCTGGCCTCTGGAAGGCTTGGGGCCAGCCCTGCTCCTGGACCACTGGAATGCTGGGAGCAGAGGCCAGAGCTGAGCTAGCTTAGCTCAGCTAAGTCAGTCTGAACTTTATATCTAGTGAGCAGTAGCAGAAGCAGCAGAGGTGTTTACCTCTGATCAGAGTGTCCCTGCCCTTATGGAGGAGCTGGGGTCTTGGCCAGTTGGGAACTGGCTCCCATCACTGTGCTCTGCCATGTTCTTCTCAGTGTCTGTGTGGGTCAGGCGCCTAGGACCCCGGTTCTTTCCGGAGAGTTTCCTGTCAGGTCCTTTTTCCATAGGAGCCTAGATTCCTGACCCCAGTTCAGGCTGGAGGACTGAGGCTGGGACTTCTGCCCACCTCCAGTTTGCCAGCCTCCTCTGCCCATCCCACCTGCCTCTCCTGGATTCACCCTTCCCTCTCCTGCTGTTACAACCTGCCCAGGTTTGCTTGTACCACCTGGTGGCCTGAGGGCAGCATGGAGTCTCTCGGTATTGGCAGTTCTTGGTCTGACAGGCTCTGCACATAATAAATACATAATAATTATCTCTTGAATAAATACCATGACAATATATAAAGAAAAAGGATGGGGAATGGGAATAAAAAAGGAATAAAATGTGGACAGAGGTCTTCAGGAGATGGAGTGAGGGGAAGTGTGTCATCATAGTTATTTTCTGCTATGAATGAGAATTTTAATTGAAAATTCTCCCCTGCATCTTAAAATGTCATGCTACTTTTTCATACCCCACCTCAAAGACAGGTTTCTCGCATATGTTGTGTGTTCAGTTGCTCAGTCATGTCTGATTCTTTGTTACCCCATGGACTGTAACCTGCCAGTCTCCTCTGTTCATGGAATTTTTGAGGCAAGAATACTGGAGTGAGTTACCATTCCCTATTCCAGGGTATCTTCCCAACCCAAGTATCAAGCATGTATTTCTTGCATCTCCTGCTTTGGCAGGTGGATTCTTTACCACTGTGCCACCTGGGAAGCCCACATATGGATGGGAATAAAAGAAAACAAGAGGTGATACATTGCAAGAGAAAAACCTGCAGAAGGTCACTGTGGCATGCTTCCACCCCCTTTTAATGTCCCGTTCTGTGCCCCTGCAGAAGAGAGTCTGTCCATAGTGCTGAGGTTGAGAAAAGCCTCTTCTGGATGAACTACACTGTCTAACTTTTAATGTTTCCAGTACCTTCCTACCCCTCCTCTCCACTCTGACCTCTCTTATCATTAACTATATTGCCTTTCTACTCTCTAATCCAGGCTTCAGCCAAGCTACATACCTACATAGTTGGTCCCTGCATAAAATTGTTTCTTTTTTTGGCTATATCACAGTGATTCTTTGAGGTAAAGAAACTTAAAAAATAAACGCACTCTGGGAAGGAAAGCATAGTAATCCATTCTCAGGCATTCACAATGAAGGTTAGCTTTAAAGTCTAGAAGTCAAGAGATACCTGGCTGATAATTTGTGATAAATGGCCGGAGGTCTGGGAAGTCCATGAACAAGGCTAGGTAACATCCCACAGGGCATGGTCCTCAACAGCTGGGAGGTGACATGAAGGATCTTCAAGCTAAGGGAAGAGAGAAAAGCCAAACCAATGGGGATTAAGAAGAGTCCTTCTCAAAGGAAAGAAGGAGAAAACTGAGATCACGCTGAACTTTTCACAATATTGTCCATGTATTATGGGCCCAAGCCTCTATGTTCTCTTGCTTTAGAAACAACTTTCCATCCTCCAGAATGTTGTTATTGTTCAGCTGCTAAGTCGTGTCTGACTTTTTGTGACCCCATGGACTACAGCATGCCAGGCTTCCCTGTCCTTCTGTATCTCCCGGAGTTTGCTCAAACTCATGTCCATTGAGTCGCTTATGCTATCCAACCGTCTCATCCTCTGTCACCCCCTTCTCCTTCTCCAATGTAATCCTCCCCCAACCTGAAGCACATTCCTCTTTTCTCTTTCCCAGTCTCATCTCCTCCAGGAAGTCTTCTTTGACTTATTCTACCTTTCACCTCATGTCCTTGACATTTAATTACTCAGTTGGTTTTGTATCATTTCCACTTGTTCAATAGGTTTTCTTTTCAGCATATTTTTAAAATGAAATTTTTGTGGATATTCAGTCTGTCTTACTAAAACAGTTCTTTCAAGGACTGAATTTATTTGTTTTGACCTTTCTTCTGTCCCAGGACCCCACTGCATTGAGTTGTCACATCATCTTAGACTCCTCTGGTCTGTGAATTTCTGAGACTTGCTTTGTTTTCTATGACTTGGACAGTTTTGAAGAGTACTGGTCAGGTATTTTGTAGAATGACCCTCAGTTTGAGTTTGTTGGATATTTCTCTCATGGTTAAACTAGGGATGTGAGCTTTTGGATAGAAAAACCAGAGGCTAATGTGCCCATTTCTTCACATGGTATTAGGGGTACATGATGTCAACATGGCTTATCATTGCTGATGCCGACCTTGGTCACTTAAATGCTGTGTCTGTCATGTTTCTTCACCATAAAGTTCTCTTTTTCACTCCCTGTGTTCAATTCTTTGGATATAAGTCACTAAGTCCATGCCACATTTCAGAGGAAGGAGAATTAAGCTCCCTTTTCTGGAGGGAAAGTATTACATAGTATTTGAAATTCTCCTGTGAGGAAGATTTGTCTCTTTTTCCCTATTTATTTATCTACTCCATCATTTGTTATTATCATTATAGACTCATGGATATTCATTTTATTTTTTGGATTGTAGTCCAATACTGTATTACTTATTTTGTGCTATTTATATTTTTCAGCATGCATAATTTTTTTAGAAATTAAGATTTAGGATTTTCTTATTATTTAGTTTCTCTTAAATTTTCATTTTTCCAGCTTCAATGGTTGCCCCATACTTCTCAGATTCTGAAATTTGCCACACAAATGTGTGTCACTTCCAGGGACACCACACTGCAGAGCCCCAGGGGGTACTGAACACTGTACGAATGATGCATGGCTCCCTTGGAGGTATGCAACATGAAAAGACAGGCCAGTTCTGCTTTTCATGATTTTTATAAAGTTTAACCAAATCCTCTCCTCTTTTTTTTGAAATGCTTCAGATGAAGAAAAATCTGAATTTCCTTTTGCTCTATGACAATATCATAAGACATAAGGTGTATTTGTGCATACTCAGTTACTTCAGTCCTTTCCAACTCTTTGTGAACCCAGAGACTATAGCTCGCCAGGCTCCTCTGTCCATGGAATTCTCCAGGCAAGAATACTGGAGTGGGTTGCCGTGCCCTCCTCCAGGGGATATTCCTGACCCAGGGATCAAACCTGGATCTCCTGCATTGCAGGCAGATACTTTACTGCTGAGCCACCAGGGAAGCCCAAGGTATATTTATTTAGACGTAAATTCTAAAACTTGAACATTCAGGTTTTAGCCTCTCTTCACTACATAGATCAATAGTAGACTTGCTACTAAAGCATCTTCCAAGGATGTCTTCTTCCAGAGCGTTGCATAAATAAAATTGCAGCTTGCTGATTTTTATCCATCAGTAATTGAAACAGCAGCAGCAGTTGGTGACTGGGTTGGGGATGGAAGAAAGTAGTTGGCCAGATATCAAGAGATGTATTCATGAGATTGATTTGTACGTTGAAATACACAGTGTCCCCACATGGAAGTTAATCCCTTTTGTTATTTGAATTACTCTTCTCCAGAACATCTTCAACTTTTCTTTATCATTCTTGAACCAATGAGACTTGCACACAGGGGACAGAGAGGTCCTGTCTGGTCTGCTTTCTGATCCACTGCATGCATTCAGTGTCACCAGAGAGTCTGTTATGGTGTTTTGATAGAACAGTCTACAATTACTCTTGTGCAAAGGTCCATGGCAGGTGCCATCACCCCCAAGAGGCCTCTCGAGATCTCTCCCTGGCTTAGTTCAGGGTCCCCAGGAACTCTCACAACACCTGTCTTATAATAGCACATCATACTCTATTACTATTATCGATCTGCTTATGCACATAGCTGGTGACTTTCCTTTATAATTTCTCTTCCAGGTATTTTAAAATTATATTAAATAATTAGAAAACAAGCAAAAGTCTAGGGATTCTGTAACCAGTTTACACAGAGAAGTGTTGATTTACCCCAGTTGTCGGTTTGCTGCTCTGAAAAATGAGTGTTAATAAATAAATCATTCAATGGTAAAGTGATTTTTATTTTAAAAGATGTTTATTCACTTGTAATAAGCCAGCCCTCTGTAAAGAGGAAAGAATTGGCTTTAAGATCCCCTTGCTAGTTTCCTTTCCTCATCACTCTTCACACAACTTTGCACTGCACAGCCTAAGTGTCTGAGAACTTAAAGATAAAAAAGAAGGGCTCTTGTTCAAAAGGAAATTTGGTATATATGTGTATGATTCTTTTTTTAAATAGATTTTATAGATATAGTTTTTCTTTTGGTTGTGCCATGTGGTATATGGGATCTTAGTTTCCTGGCCAAGGATCGAATCTGTGCCTCTGCATTGGAAGGCAGAGTCTTAACCACTGGACTACCAAGGAAGTCACTAGATTTTATATTTAGAGCATTTTTAGGTTCATAGCAAACTTGAGTAGGAAATACAGAAATTTCCCTGCCTCATCACACACAGAACTTCCCCATATCAACATCTCCCACTGGAATGGTACTTATATTAGTAGATGAACCTACGTTGATGTATCATTATCACTCAAAGTCCCTAGTTGGCCTGAGGGTTCACTCTTGGTGTGTTAGAGTATATAGGTTTTTACAAATGCACAATGACATGTATTCACATACAGAATAGTTTCACTGTTTAAAAACCCTCTGTGTCCACCTAATCATCCCTGCCTGCCTCCTAATTTCTGGTAGCAGCTGGCCTTCTTATGTCTTCTCCACAATTTTTTTTTTTTGCCTTTTGTAGGATGCCGTATAGGTAGAATCATGCAATACTTAGTCTTTTCCATTTGGCCTCTTTCACTTTATAATGCGTATTTATGTTTCCTGCATGTTTTTTCCTGGTTTGATAGCTTACTTCTTTTTGTGTCTTCAGTCACATCCAACTCTTTTCAGTCTCATGGACTATAGCCTTCCAGACTCCTCTGTCCATGGGATTTCCCAGGCAAGAATACGGGAGTGGGTTGCCATGCCTTTTTTCAGGGAATCTTCCTGACCCAGGGCTCAGACCTGTGTCTCTTGCATCTCCTGTATTGGCAGGCAGGTTCTTTTTATCACTGAACCACCTGGGAAGTCCAATTAGTGCTGAATAGTATTCCATTGTCGGGATATACCACAAAAAGGAAAGTTTTTAATAAACATGGTATACAATAAAGAACACAAATCATTATGCACAGCTTGATGAATTTTCATAAAATAAACACACCTATGTAGCTAGCACCCAGATCCAGAAACAAACCATTTCAGCACAGAAGACCCCTGGTATCCAGTTCAACTCAATGGCCCCCTTAAGGCTAACCACCTTGACCTCCTAACATCATGTATTAGTTTTGCCTGTATAGACTAGTTTGGATGTAGACTTTGGAAACATTTCTTTCAATCAGTAACCTAGAAATCAAGGAGTGATTTCCTCCTACAATCTGGCATAAAGCTAGTTTAGTTTTTTTGAAAGAAAGTGTTAGTCACTCAGTCGTGTTTGACTCTTAGCAACCCCATGGTCTGTAGCCTGCCGGGGTCCTCTGTCCATGGGATTTCCCAGGCAAGAATACTGGAGAGGGTAACCATTCCCTTCTTCAGGGGATCTTTCCAGGTTTAATCCCTGGGTCTCCTGCATTGCAGCATTCTTTACTGTCTGAGCCACCAGGGAATCCATAGTTTTAACAACTATATTATGGTTACAAAAGGTGATAACTTGAGGAGAAATTGAAACTGGGGAATATTGATAGCTTAGTGAAAAACTGTATGGACAAAATAAATGCATAAGAAAAAATAACATAGATGAGAGACATGACTCGTGCTAGGTTGGTTCAAAATGAGGATTTGTTTCAGGCATTATAGATGTGCCCCTGAGGAATGAACAGAGAAGCCCTTGTCACCTGAGACTCCATGAAGATTTAAGAATGCTTAACAATTTTAACACTGTTAAAATTGTTCATCAATTTAGGGCAACCTACTGACCTGTTGAAATTTTTTTTTCAGTTAGGCAAGGAGATGAGCAGTGTCTGTAAAAAACATATGATCTCATATCGATGCTCAGTGCCAAGAACATTTCTCATTCACTTTACTGAGTCACAGTAAAAACTTCAAGTGTTTCTGGATGAAACCTTCAATCTGGGGATGGCATGCATGACTAAAAATGGCTTTTCAAGTTAGCATCTTTTGTCCGTCCTTACAAAACAAGCTCACTTCAGTATTCCAAGTGTAGGTCAAAGGAAACACCGTAATTCTAATCTGGAGCTGAGGGATATACACTCTAGGGGGTGAGTTGGGCAGTTTCCATTGTCTAAACTTCCTGGTTATATGCTTATCTGGCATATTTGTTGAAAATGTGTTTAACTTTGTTAATAAAGTCTTGATGGATTAGATGAAAAACCTTCATGAATATTTTCCCAACTCAATCTAATGGCAGAGAACATTAGATAAGCAACAGTTTCCCTACTACTTCATAAATCTTACCAGATAATCTGATATCTTCCAAAAGAATAGATGCTGGAGATCACCTTGTATTCAATACAAACAATAGTGTTTCAATAGCTCCTTGAAGCAAAACTCAACTGGAGACATTTGATTAGTGCTGCAAACATTTGTCATTTTTGGCTGTCAACATTTTTGAGGTCTTTTCACATTTTGTTAATTTTCTACATAGGTGAAAACTCCGTAGACTTCACATTCCCTGAATGCCTTGTGTGAGGGTAAAATGATTGACCTGACTTCAGCCGGTTAGAACATCTACGAGAGACCTGGGTTCAGGAGTAAGAATCATGAAGAAGTGGCTGGGTAGAAGTATTAATCTTTTGTACTACTCAGGGGCAAGGAATGTTGCTGCTTCTGAAGCATCAGTTTGCTCAGCAGCAATGGTCATTTTTTACAAAAGATGCCTCAGTGTGGTTGGGTATTTATTCACAACTGTTTAGCCCTACAGTCTGGGCTTTCTGGCCCTAATGAGCCATCTGTGAGTTACTCAAAACCCTTTCATAAATTCCTTGCCTACTTAGAGTAGCCACAGTGAATTCTGTTGTTTTTAACTAACAACCTGTACCATTTACATCAATTAAATATTTTCTTTTTTTTGGTACACACAAGGGAGCTGGGATGTGCCTAACATAAAACTGAAGTCTAGAATTACCTTACCCATTTCATCTTCACCTTAGAGACATATGGAGTCCAATATCCCTTATTGTTGACTAATAGAAACAAGTTTATACTTTCCAAGAGTAGCTTATTTGTTACATCTCTTTAAAGATCCATTTAGTATAGCTTATATTTTGTTTTTATTTTTTTAATTGGTAAATGTAACAACATGATTTTTTTAATGAAATTTATTTTAATTAATATTTTTTCTTGGGAAAAATAATACATGTAATAGCATATGTGGTATACAATATGAAAAAATCATGAAGGTGATACACAAAGGACAGAGATAGAGAAAGCAGTTCTGGAATCTCCCTAAAGTAGTCAGGGAAGGGATCACTGAGAATAGGGCACAAGACAGCTACTAAGGCAGGAGATTTTAGGCAAAGAGATAAGAGGGAACTCCAGGCAGAGGGACCAGCAAGTGAGAAAACAAGAGGGCAGGTACTGCATGGTCCATTCAGGAAAATTCTTGTGGTACAAAATAACTGGAGAATAAGTTATTAGACGGAAGGAAAAGTCTGGTAAGAAAAGATAAAGACTCAAGTCATGGTCTCTGATCAGAAAGAGCCTCACATCCCTTGTATACGATTTTATATGTTGTGAAGGTTGGGGAGCAAATGAAGAGTTTTAAGTGCTAGAACATGTCATCAAGTTCACTTCTTAGAAATATAATATTTAAAGAGATATCCTAATTTCAATAGAGACCAAAACTTTATTTAAAAAGAGAGAGAAAGAGATAGTGCTCTAATGGTGGACTCTCAGGCATCATTCAGAAATGAGAAGACTGTTCCCAGCCTAACATTATTCTTTGTATTCTGCTTACCTATAAATCTGGCTATGTAGGAAAAGAAAACAATGTTTTTATAGTTCACTGTAATCCAAAAGTAGCTTCCGTGATGAATACAGTCCACTGAGTATTATTAAAGCTCATATTGGAACACTGGTGAATCACTTCTTGGCCTTTTGGCTAAGGTCAAGTGTAAAACACTGGCTGAATTGTCAATATTGAAAAATGCCATCTCCCTGCTGACATGGGTGGTAAATCATGAGTGAGGGACTGTGGGCAACTTCATGTTCTCTCTTTTTGCCCATGCCAGTTTCCTTCTCAGACCCCTGGTGTGATCTTAGGACAAGCTGTCTTTCACAGAGGATTCTTTTTTCTTTTTTCAAATCTCTTACTCAATACTTATATTGATATCTTGGTTCTAGACATTAACTGGTAGTTTATTGCATTTTTAGTTATATTGTCTTTCAATATTGAGAAGCAAGCTGTCAATTTGATCTCAAACTTTCATGCACATTTTTAGGATTCTTCATTAAGGTGTGATCGTGATGCTTTCACTATTATGTGGACAAGGACCTGAGCATGACTGGAAGAAGCCAAATTGCAAGAGAATCAGAACTCTTCCACAACCTTTCTGCATCTCTGATACTTTCCTCTGAGAGCCTCATGTTCGTGGGTTCTGTAGTCTCGCTTTACTTTCCATGGCCACACTGAACAATCTTCATAGGATTGGTTCAACCCGACACTTTCCTTTCTGCAATTATTTTTTATCGAAAGCTGAATGGGGCTGCTAGATTTATCAAGACATCTTGGACTGCTTGATAAGTAGAGAATTCTGTCTATATGTATAGCTTTCTGTTTTTCTACCTCTCTCCTGTATCTTCAACTGCTGGTCGAACAGTGAAATATTCAGTTAATCATTTGTTTTGTTCGCAAGTTACTAACCAACCACTGAGACAAATATTCTTATTCTACTAAATTGACATTAGTATTTATGTATAGAGATAGAGGTATGTAGAGATAGATATGCATATACATATGGATAGCTAGAGATACTTGGGAATGAGTGAACTAGTGGTTTTAGAACTCCACTGATAGGTTACTAATGCTGAACATTTGATGGTGACAACTCCCCCCCAGGCTTTTCATTCTGTCTTTGTCTAATTAATATAAACTCTTGAAGCAAATCCAAGTGACTGAGTGATTTGCTGTTCTACTCATTTTCCCATTATATTTGAAACCATCATACTAAATATATATACCAATCTACATTTGAAAGCTCCTAAGCCGGGTGTTCCTAGCCTTTCTTGTTTAGTTTCTGTGGGCCTAAGATGTTTAACTAAGATCCCAAATGTTTACAAAGTGCCAAGAAGAAGAGCCCTGCTAAGGGGAGAAGCATGTAGTTGCCACGTGATAACCACACATCGATGGCTGTGGGTCTTCTGCCATGTATTTAGCTGGTCTTCACTACTTAGATAAATATTTTGAGCTTTGGTCCTGTCCCAGGGAGGAATAGAATCATTGATCTTTGACCTGCTTGTCTAACTTCTGATGTTTAACGTCACAGTTGTCAGTGTAGTGCTGTGCTCTCAGTCTGGATTATGCACAAATTCCAGCAACCCATTGTCAGCTGTCTTTCTCAGAGCTCCATTTGCAACTGGACTGTATTACTGTCCTATTTGAGTGTCTTGCCAACGTTGCTCTTCCTCACTGAAATGATTGGTGACTAAATGTCTTTGTAGACACAGGGGTGTATTTAAAATCAACTGAGGTGACGTGGAAACGCTCTCTCCATTGCTGGTCTTGAAGAAGCAAGCCTCGTAAATTCTATGGCTGCAAGGAAGTGAATTCTGCCGACGACATGAGGGCGCTTAGGAGCAGACTCGTCCCCAGTCAAGCTTCCAGGTGAATGCAGCCTGGCCCACACCTTGATCTCAGCCTGGTGGAACCCGAGCAGAGGACCAGCCAGGCCATGCCCGGACGCCTGCCCCATGAAAACCGCCTTCACCAAAAGCATTAACCGAGACAAGCACTTAGCGGTGTCCTACTTCCAACGAGGGATGCTCTATTACCAGATGGAGAAATATGATTCCGCCATTAAAGACCTTAAGGAGGCCTTGACTCAGCTTCGAGGGAACCAGCTGATTGACTACAAGATCCTGGGGCTACAGTTCAAGTTGTTTGCCTGTGAGGTGTTATATAACATTGCTTTCATGTACGCCAAGAGGGAGGAATGGAAAAAGGCTGAAGAACATTTAGCGTTGGCTGTGAGCATGAAGTCTGAGCCAAGACATTCCAAAATTGACAGAGCCATGGAAAGCGTTTGGAAACAGAAGCTGTATGAGCCGGTAGTGATCCCTGTGGGCAGGCTCTTTCGGCCGAACGAGAAACAAGTGGCTCAGCTGGTCAAGAAGGATTACCTAGGCAAGGCCACGGTTGTGGCATCTGTGGTGGACCAGGACAGCTTCTCAGGGTTTGCCCCTCTGCAGCCACAGGCAGCTGAGCCTCCACCCAGGCCGAAAACCCCAGAGATCTTCAGGGCCCTGGAAGGGGAAGCCCACCGTGTGTTGTTTGGGTTTGTGCCTGAGACACCAGAGGAGCTGCAGGTCATGCCAGGGAACATCGTCTTTGTCTTGAAGAAGGGCAATGATAACTGGGCTACGGTCATGTTCAACGGGCAGAAGGGGCTTGTTCCCTGCAACTACCTTGAACCAGTTGAGCTGCGGATCCATCCTCAGCAGCAGCCCCAGGCCCACTCTGCCTCCCATTGAATGAACACTTTCCTTCAGTTCAGTCCAGTTGCTCAGTCGTGTCTGACTCTTTGCAACCCCATGGACTGTAGCACGCCAGGCTTCCCTGTCCATCATAAACTCCCGGACTTTACTCAAACTCATGTCCATTGAGTCGGCGATGCCATCCAACCATCTCATCCTCTATCGTCCCCTTCTCTTCCCACCTTCAATCATTCCCAGCCCTTAGTCTCCACTAAATGTCATCACCACTCCAACCTTTAGGAAGCTGTTTGCATCTGGCTCCCTTCCGTGGTGGTCTGCAGGGTGCCCTGACTCCTACCCCTGCCTGAGAACTATGTCTGCGTGAAGGGTCTCACCCGCCCTCCTGTCCCCTCCAGGAAGAAACCTCCCCGGAGTCTGATATCCCAGCTCCCCCGAGTTCCAGCGCTCCTGGAAGACCCCGGTTGTCCCCAGGGTGACCAGGGCTTTCCAGACGAACCTGAAGAAAGCAAAAAATCTGATGCTAATAACCAGACAACAGAACCTGAGCTTAAGAAAGGGAGCCAAGTGGTAGCTCTCTTCAGTTACGAGGCTACCCAGCCAGAAGACCTGGAGTTCCTGGAAGGGGATGTAATCCTGGTAATATCAAAGGGTAAGTGCTACTCCCGGAGTACAGAAACTAATGTACATGGTAGCAGCAATAAAAACAAGGACAGAGAGAAGAAAACATCCATTAGCTACAAACTTTAGCCAATGGTTTCAATTTCCTTCCCAGTCCTTAGTGGGAGGGAGCAAAACTGAGTGTGTTCACCTTTCCATCTGATGCTCTCCTGGGCAGGGAAGCAACCAATGGGCAGACTTCGGTCACATATTAAAGACTGTTTTGGAAGCCATGGGTTCTCACACTGGAGTTAATGAATTGGAAGGTGGTTTCAACCACTTTTGTGTTTGCACCGAGCCATGTCATACTGATGTTTTGCAAACTATACGTCTTTGAATTGATGTACTTTTTGAAGATGAGGGAAGAAGGGCATACATTTTGCCTTAAAAAACAACTATTCAGAATTGCAAAAAAAAAAAAAATAAATAAAATCAACTGAGACTAAACTGGTGGTTCCGTGGTTGGGATTTCACCTTCCAATACAGGAGATGCAGGTTTGATCGTTGGTTGGGGAGTGAAGATCCTACATGCCTCGTGGCCAAAAACTCAAAAACAGAAAGACAGGAACAATACTGTAACAAATTCGATAAGGCTTTTAACAATGGTTCACATCAAAAAAATCTTAAAGAAAACAAAAACAACTGGACTGACAATGAACAGCTACAATGTATAGTGACAGAAAGAAAATTATAAGGCTTTAGGTGAAATTGGTGTAAATTTAAACCATAGAAAATGAAAATAAACCTCCATAATATCTCATGATGAATTTCCTAGAAATAAAAAGAAACTATTTTTACTAATCTGAATTCAAATATACAATGTATAAATTAAATAAATCATCATTTATAGTTATCTAAAATGTTTTAAATATTTTATTTTTAAAATTTTTATTTAAAAATTTTCACTAACTCTAGTTTCTTTTAGAAATTTTTAAATTAAAAAACTATCATAGTTTTAAAAGATTATGAGTGCTTCTTTTTTTTAAAAGTCAAGCAACACTGAAGAAGTATAGTAAAGAAATCAACAAAAAACTTCAAATACTCAGAAATAGCTGATTGACATTTCATGCCTGTCATTCCAGACATCTATCTTATATATAACATACAAATGGTCCTCATGAACAGAAATAATTTCAGAACATTTGGGGCATACTATACTTGATTTTTATTTGTTTTATTTTCTTCTAGCTACAGGATAGCTGAATATCTTCATGTTGAATCATTTTGGTTCTTCATGTCAATCATTATCTAATACTTCTAAAGAATTTCTATTTATTTACATTCTTCTGGTTCTATTAAGATGTAATTGCTGTACAGCAAGTTTAAGGCACATGGCATAATGATGCGACTTACATATATCATGAGATAATAGTTTAGTAAACATCTATCATCTCATATAGAAACAAAAAAACAGATGAATGGATAAAGAAGATGTGGGACCTATATACAATGGAATATTACTGAGTCATGAACAGGAACAAAATTGGGTCATCTGTAGTGGTGTGGATGAACCTAGAGTTTGTCTGTCATACAGAGTGAAGTAAGTCAGAAAGAGAAAAACAAATGTATATTAACTCATATATATGGAATCTAGAAAAATAGTACAGATGAGCCTATTTGAGGGCAGGAATAGAGATGCAGATGTAGAGAATAGACAGATGGACATGGGGTGGACGGGGAGGAGGATGGGATGACATGAGAGAGTAGCAGTGACATATATGCTCTACCACGTGTGAAATAGATAGCTGTGAGGAGCTGCTGTGCAGTGCAGGGAGCTCAGCTCAGAGCTCTGTGATGACCTAGATAGGTGGGATGGGGGTGGCCTGGGAGGGAGGCCCAAGCAGGAAGGGATATATGTATACATGTAACTGATTCACATTGTTGTACAGCAAAAACTAATACAGCATTGAATTATACTCCAATAAAAAATAAGAAATGAAAAAAAGAAACAAAAGAAAAAAATCTTTTTCCTTGTGATGACAACTCTTAGGAATCGCTCTCTTAACTTTCAAAAGTAACATACAGTAATGTTAATTGTATTAATCATGTTATATATTACGTCCCTAGTACTTACTTATCTTGCAACTGGAAGTCTGAATCTTTTGACCACCTTTGTGACCATGCAGTCCATGGGGTCGCTAAGAGTCGGACACGACTGAGCGACTTCACTTTCACTTTTCACTTTCATGCATTGGAGAAGGAAATGGCAACCCACTCCAGTGTTCTTGCCTGGAGAATCCCAGGGACGGCAGAGCCTGGTGGGCTGCCATCTGTGGGGTCACACAGAGTCGGACATGACTGAAGCGACTTAGCAGCAGCAGTGACCATGCAGAGATATTACATTATTATAGACAATATTCCCCACACTGTACATATCATCCCCATGACTCATTTATGCTGTAACTAGACAGTCATACCTCTGAATCTCCCTCACCTATTTTACTCATTCCCCGCACCACCTCCATCCCAACAACCACCTCTTTGTTCTCTGTATCTATGACCGTTCTGCTTCGTTATTTTTTTTCATTTGTTTTGTATTTTAGATTCTACATATAGGTGAAATCATACAGTATTTGTCTTTGTCTTATTTCACTCAGCATAATACCCTCTTGGTCCATCAGTATTGTTATAAATGGCAATATTTCATTCTCCTCTATGGCTGAGCAACATTCCATTGTACACCTTCCTTATCCATTCATTTTTTGATGGGCACTTAGGTTGCTTCCATATCTTGGCAATTGTGAATGATGCTACAATGAACACAGTGGTACATATATCTTTTCAAATTAATGTTTTTGTTTTCTTTGAAAAAATACCCAGAAGCGGGATTGCTCAATCACATGGTAGTTCTGTTTTTAATCTTTTGAGAAAACTCTATGCTGTTTCTATAGTGGCTGCACCAATTTACAGTGACCAATTTCCCCTTTGTGTGTCTGTCTGATTTTGATACCAGGTACTGCTGGCTTCACAGAATAAGCTGAAAAGTAGTCCTTTCTCCTCAACTTTATATAATACTTTTGTGAAATTTGTGATATTTCTTCCTTAAATGTTTGGTAAATTCACCAGTGAAGTCACAGTGATGGTAATTTCTTTGAAAGTTGGTTTTTAACTACAAAGTCTATGTATATAATACATATAGGGCTAGTCGAGTTACCTGTTTTTTTTCTTGAATGAGCGTTGGTAGTTTGTGTCTTAAAAGAAAATGGTTCATTTTACCTAAGTTGTTAACTGTGTTGGCATAAAGTAGTTTGTTTCCTTATTATCCTTTTAATACTTGTAGATTCTGTATAGATGTCAACTCTCTCGATTCCTGTTATTGATGATTTGTGTCATTACTCTTTTTTTCCCCCCAATATATCTGGCTAGAACTTTCTCAATTTTAAAAATTCATTCAAAGATCTAGTTTGTGGGTTAATTAATTTTTGGTCTGTATTTTTCTATTTCTTTGTTTCTGCTTTGATCTTTATTATTTCCTTTTTTCTACATTGGGTTTCCTGTGCTGTTCTCTTTCTGTTTTTTAAAGATAGAAACTGAGATCATTCATTTGAAGGTCTTTCTTCATTGTCTAATACAGGCATTTAGTGTTATAAATCTCCCATTAATTATTCATTTAGTGACAGCTCACAAATTTTGATATGTTGTATATTTGCTTTATATGGTTCAAAATGATAATTACTTTTCCTTGTGATTTTTGCTTTGACCCATTAGATTATTTAGAGGTATGTTACTTGATTTCCAAATATTTGGGGGTTTTCTAGAGAGCTCTGTGTTTAATGATTTCTGATTTAATTCCATTGCAATTAGAAAAAACACATAGTATGACTTGAATTCTTTTATATTTACTGAGACTTATCTTATGGCCCAACATATAGTCCATTATGGTAAATGTTCCATGTGTGATTGAAAGGAATGTTTATTCTACTTTTGTTGAAAATTTTCTGTAAATGTCAACTAGGTCAAATCTGTTCAAAGTACTGTTCAAATTTTTAATATCTTTACTATTTTTTTAATTTTATCAATTATTGAGAGACATACATTGACATCTCTGACCGTTTTGAAATAAACCCAGCCAAAGACATGTAGAGGCAAATTGAGTAACAAAATTGAAGAAGAAGACCACATAATTATATTTTTAAAGAGAGAAGTTTGAAGGTGGGACATCAATTAACACAAAGGAATGAATCGCTAGGTATAGAATTGAAGGCATGGGAGGAGATCTGAGCCTTCAAGCACACTTAATAAGGTAACCAACTATTTTACTTCTGAATAAAGACTGGACCCTTCTATTTGTGCCAGTGATGAATTTTCTAACGAAACAAGTTGAGAATGTACATGAAACTAACCAACGTGAAAAAAGAATTTGTGCAATCATAACAGTCTTTAGGGACAACCTTAGCTGCAATCACAAGCAGCAATATGTAACTGTCATTAACCTTATTCCTCTCACTCTGCAGAAGGTCACTTTATTCGTGAATTGTGCATACACACACTCACACAGATAAGAAGCCATTAACAAAGCACGGGTGTTGGCGGCCCCACCAACTCTATCTAACCCAGTTAGCACATTTTCTAACATCCTGTCATGAAGTCATTGGCAGTGTCGATGTTCGAAAACTGCATGGCTCAGATGTTTCTAAACCCTTTTAATCCATGACAAAGGCCTCCCGTTATTGTTGTTTTGTTTTCCTTTGCTGCCCTACAGCATGGCAGCCAGTGTGCGCTCCTGATAAGCAGTGAGCCATGCAGACGCGGTTCTGTTTCCTTGTGCACATCACCATGCAACCTGCCAAGGCCCCAGTGTGGGTGGCATGGTTTCCCCTCCCCACACCCAGAGCCAATGCCAATGGCACCCCGTACAGTGGTTAGCAGGCCAGATAGCTTCAGAAGAAGACGAAATTAATGTTTTGTGTCACAAATGACATTTACCATTGCCTAATTTGGAGGTTATAGCATTGCTAGTGTAAATAAATTCATTCTAATCCAGGTGAGGTAGCAGCAACTTCAAAGTTAGAGCAAAAAGGAAAAGAAACTGCTACAATGACAGTGGATTTTTTGAAAGGTTTTTTCCTCTTTTTCTTCCTGGGTTTGCATGGCAGGAATGAAGAGAGGACTATACTGGTTCAAGACGTAATGCTGATATTTGCTATTGTTAACAAGAGAGGCCCCTGTGTATCCAGGGGAGTGAAACAATGGAAAAAAGAGTAGACTCTATAAATGGTGGAAGCTTGAGTAACTGGGTTGAGGAAGAGATGTGTGAAGGAATTGACAATCCTTGTCAATTCCTTTGTGAATTGGAGCTTGACTTTGTAAGTTGGATGACTATCTTGACTGCCGAGTTGGGATGAAGAACCAAGTCAGGGTCCATGTAGGGTGATTCTGTGGGAGAGCTCTGAGCTGCTGGTAGCTGAATGCTGGACGAGAGGAAACTAATGTTCTAGGTAAACTAGAAAGTAGTTGGGACAGAGGAAGCAATGTAGAGGGCAATTCAGAATCCAACAGAGAATACCAGGTGCCAGAAGAGTATTGAGGATCCACAGGATTAAGAGATGGGGATCTATTGCAGGGATAAGAAGTTAATAGCTAAGTCTCGTTTGAAGATGAGAATCAGCAGGATGGAGGACCACTTCTTAAAAACCCACTCTTCTGTGAGCACGTTTGTTTTAATTGTAATGACAAGTCCCTACTGCCACCCCTGGCTCCTAAAGGAGCCTACAAGGTTTTGAAAGCAACCTCGGGTTCTGTGTACACTGAAGATCAGTACTTTTGAGCAGTTTGTGACAAGAGCTATGGGTCTAAACTCTCAAGGCCTTTCCCATTCTTCTAGTCAGTTTTCAAGTGATCAAGAGCATCTTTTCTCTAGAAACATACACTAAAAGCCAGGGAGCTGAAGAGAAGAGAATGATTATATCATAGAGATTTTATTTTCCTGAGAATATCTTTTTAGCAAAGCATAGCCCCGATTTCCAATTCTCCAGCTACCTACCACCTTTTTACCTTTCAGCCTCATACATGTCACACCTTCCCTGGCACTTGCTACCCTCCACAGAACAAAGACAGAAATAGCCATCCCAGCATTTTAACAAAAATGCAGTCTCCTCTCATTTGGGGAAGTGAGAGCCCATTTTCCACCAAATCTGTAGTTGAGGGCTCTATGAGTTTCTATCCATCTGCCAATCAGCTTTGTAGTATTGTTTTAGACAAATAATTGAGAGACACCTCCAGTCCTCTTGGGATTCAGCATCACCCACTGTGTCCCTCCTTCAGTTGGTTTCAGATTGCTTCCTAATCCACCCGCCCCCTCATCTCAGACTGGTCCCTACAATTTCACACAAGTCCTGAGTTTTCTTTTTCCAAAGTCCCTCTAACCTGCCATTTCCCCAGATCACTGCCTGTAACATCTCTTCTGAACTTGGGGTAACACCCAGTGAATATGCTCTCTCTAGTACAACTGATGGTTCAGTGTTCAGAGGTTCTGATTAGCAAATCTGTTTCTCCTCCTACCAGCCATGAAACCACACCTCTGACATCTTTTAAGATATAAGTCAAGTCACATCTCTTAGTTTGTCCTGATTGTACAAGTCAGCACTAATATCTAAGCTTAACTCTCAGCTCCTTCCTTCCTTCCTCCTCTTTCCTTTCTTCCTCCTTTCCTTTTCAGCAAATATTTAATGAGTTCTTAGTGTGCACCGGGCACTCATTCTTTAAGGAACTGGGTTACAGGAGTAAATAAGACATACAAGGTCTTGATTCTTATGGAATTTACATTCAAGAAGGTAGAGACAACAATCAACTGTTAAACAAGAAAATGATCACTCAAGATGTGAAATAGTGAATTGTGGATAATGAATGTGATAAAGAGTGCTCATGGGTACTTTAAATGAGTGGTAGGGAAGACCCCTTTGAGGAGATAACGTTTAATCTGTGATCTAAGTAGCAAAAGGAGGACTCTGTACTCTGAGCTTCCATAGAAAAATAGCATTCAATGAGTAGAAATTTCCAATGCAAAAGCCCTAAGATAAAGATAAATTGGAAAGGTGTAATCTTGTCCTATGTTGCTTCTATGGGCTTCCCTGGTGGCTCAGATTGTAAAGAATCTACTTGCAATGCAGGACACCCCAGTTCAATCCCTGGGTTGGGACGATCCCCCCGAGGAGGGTATGGCAACCCACTCCAGTATTCTCCCCTGGAGAGTTTCAAGGACAGAAGAGTGGTGGGCTACAGTCCCCTGGAGATCCCCTGGAGAAGGGAATGGTAAGCCATAACTATACATGAAATATGTAATGTACATATATGAAGAATATGCAAAAAACTTTAATGCTATGAGGAATATCTGCCCTGATTTTATGTTCATACATTTTTTTTCTCCTCCAGTGGGGTCTCTACAAAGCATTATCCAACCTAGTAAACTCTCAGTCTACATTTGAGGATATTGATTAGGAGGCAGACACATATTCAGGAGGAAAAGTGGCAAATTTGGGGGTAATAGGAAGTGAATTTCTTCTTCAGCTGTTCTCTAGACTGAATGATGCTTAAACTCAAGAGAGAAATTAATATACGGTTCATCAAGATTTATACTTATGCATACACCTAACTCTTGACTTTTTCTCATTGACATTTATGGGGCAAAGTTCTTTTAGCTTCCCCCTTTCACAAAGTGACCCCGTGCTCCACATCGTCCACTAACCAGCTTACCCTGGCTCAACTGAACACATTGTAAAATTACTTTCAGTATGAGTGAGAACCCATCGTCACATTTTATGACTGGTACAATAAAGAACAAGAAAATGCAGCTTTTAAATTATAATATGCATAGTATGGAGCTTTTAACTCAATGGGACATACAGGGAATGGTGTCATTAACAAAAAGAAGAGGAAGAAGAGGAGGAAAAGGCATTATTGTGCACTTAGTGCTGCCACTGGTTGTGTTTGGGTCCGCAGTGCAAAGAGTGGAGCAGAACCTCATAAAACAAGGACTGTGCGTGTATCATCACTTTGCTCCTTGAACTCTATAAAGTTTTCTGAATTGAAAAATAATGTAACAGCACAACTTCCATCAGTGAACAGAGCTGTGTGAACCTGCTTGTCTTGGTTTTCCAGCAGCAGAAGTACAGAAAATGCAACAAGAACACTCAGATTTCAGTAAGGCTGGGTCGCCAAGCAGCCGTGTTGGGATGGATGGAGTCCAAGGCGAGACCCAGCAGCCCCCACACAGGTGTGATTTGTGAAGGAGGCTGCAGAGAGCAGATCAGCTGTTTCACAGTCTGGTTCAGGTTTCATACAGAAAGAGGAAAGCGATGATAAATTTGCAAGTACACAGGCACAAAAGGTTCCCCACCACAGCTGGTACATCTCGTTCCACTCTTCACAAAATCAAGGACAACCAGCACTGGCTGTTAAAAGCCTCATGATTTTCAACTACTGAGAAGAGCTAAGAGTAAGCAATATACAGACAAATTGTGGATTTGTTACCAGTTCTTCGTGACAAACTTTGAATTACTGATTATATGGGAAGTAATCTTCATTTCTGTTCTTTTTGATAATAAATGTTCAGGATCCAAAATGCCTGGGGGCAAATCCTGCCTCCAGAATTTACAAATGTTAAACAACTTCAGTGAAGTTACTTAAACGTGCTGTTTCTCAGTTTTCTTATCTGTAAAGTGGAAATATTATTGGTATATACCATATAGAATTGTGAGGATAAGTGAGGTGGTTAAAGTTCTTAGAGCTCATACTAAGAACTCAGAAATTCTCTGCTAGTGTCCTAACAGAGGCTGCACAGAACACTAAGACACTAACAGAACTCTAGTCCCTGGGAACCAGTTTATTTTATAGCAAGAAACACATACACACACACACACACACACACACACACGTACACTTAACAAAGTTCAGTGGTGATATCTGCTCTCTGAAAAGAAACAGATTTAGAATCAGAATATGACTTAGTTATCCCATGAGAAATGCCTGGGGAAAGCCACACTGCTCATGGATCTTTAATATGTTAAAAATGGATCAGAAAGTCCCATGCAGCCCCCTGTTGCTGTATCCCTCATCCAATAAAGTGACTCCTCTGACCCCTGTAGACACTGTTTCTCAAATGTCGACTCAAGCATCGAGTGCTTAACTGCTTCTTCACGTGGTCTTTAAAATAGCCTTGCAGACATGTCACAAGCTGTTAATCATCAGTGGAGGGCTTCAGGTAAGCAGCCACCTTCAGAGCTGTGCCCACAGCAGCATCACCTGGGGAGCTTTAAATACCCAAAGCCAGGGCCCCACGTGAGATGACAGGTCAGATTGGGTGGATGGGGCCCAGGCACTTGTGTGTGAGGCTCGGGGACAGTTGGCAACCATTGAGGTGACAACTGCTTTTATTTTATGAACAGGGACATCCAGGCCACTGAAGTGATGTACTCAAGGCCACCGGAGCTCATGAGTGGCAGAGTCAGGATTAGTCTAAGGCATTTTTTTTTCCTAGGAGATTTTTAACCCAAACAAAATGCCAGCGGTTCTCAAGTGGAGGAGGGATTGCAGGAGAAGAATTGCATATCCGAATCACACGGAATTCTTTTTGAAGAATCGCCATCACCACCTCTACCACCACCTCTTCCCTCTTTCTTGTCCCACCCGTCATGTTGTCCAGGGATCTGATATGATGCTAGTGCATACTTGCTCAGCAAATATTCCCAAACATCTAGACCTGAGAAGTGCGGATCCTATCCCATCATGAATCTGTAGCCCAAAATCTGTGCTTTTAAAAAGCTCCTCAGCTAATTCTTACATGAATCTAGGTTTGAGAAATACTAGATGCTCAGATGCTCAGCTTTTGAGGCAGTAGCACATCATGCATCATTAATAAGACTTGGGTTAAGGGTGGACAATGATAGGGTGTCTTGAAAGGTGGTACTGAAATGAGGATACAAGATCCCAGGAGGCACAGGTCTGTAACAGACATCCCAGATCTGCCTCACAGGTGTGGCCAGGACTTGGTATGACCTCCTATAATTCCTTGTTATTCCAAATAATTCAGTTGGAATTAAGACTCCTTTGTTTTCTCTTATTTGCTTTGTCTATGAAATCTTGGTGTTTATCTCCACTGTGTTTACATTGGACACCGGGGGTAGACATGGATATTTTTGAAAACAGTCCCTTCTGCCAAAGCTTTGGAGAAATCCTGACACACAGGGGCTTTTCATGAACTTGCTGATACTGTATTACATATCATACCAGGGTTCATAAAAGAAAAAAAAAACACTGTCTGAGACCCTAAGAGCAACACCACCAACATGCCCTCCCTTTGTTTCTTACCAATAATCAGACAAGATCGGGTGCGTTCAGGGTGATTTGGCCGTAGACACTAATAATCAATTCTGCTAGTTATGGGAGTTTCAGTTGTTGGGGTGATGGTATATTTGGCCAAGAGTGCTGCTAAACTTGGGGGCATTGTGAATGATTTTGTAATTTGGAAGGAATTTGGCATATATATGCTGGTGAATTGGGCTTAAGTCTTTTTAATGCCCGCTCCCACAACACAGGTAGCCTCATGATCAGTGCTTCCTAGGATTCTTTCAGCCAGACTGTTGCAATATTTATCTTCCTAACAGCCCAGTGAATATGGTAAAATCTATTTCACCAGCGGGGGCATCTTTCTAGAACCACTGAAGTGCAGCCACAGCTCACCGCCCTCCACAGGGACCTTCTGTTTGTGCTGGGGTCTGCGGGAGACAGCGGCCTGGATGGGGCTTCTCCCCAGGAGTCACAGATTCATGCTTCTCAGGGCAGCAGCCTTACGGTCCAAGTGTGCTACAATATAAAAAAATCGGGGCTTTTGCTGAAAGCCTTCCTTTGTCTGCTTGCTAACCTAGTTTGCCATCCAAAAGATTCCACAGAGTTGATGTTTCCGTTCCTTTAATTCAGTGTTTGGGATGACACAGCCCCAGCCCAGCTGTCTCCCAAGCGAAGGGGTGTGTGTGTAAATGTTACCCAGTGTTTTCTCAGCCTCTTTTCTTTCTTTGGGTCGGAAGCAAGGCTGTCACGCTGTATGTTGTTATTTAAGGGGTATGCTGAGATGTTTCCTTTCTGCGATGGAAAAGATCTTTTCAAGGGAGCCTCTTTATTCCTCTGACATTTCCACTCTTGAAAAGCTGACCCAGTTCCCGCAGAATGACAAAAGAAGCACACAGAGAAAACAGATTCCCCCGGGGGACTGATAAACCCAGGTGAACTCTGGCCAACTGAGTTTCCCTCAGAGCACCGGGCAAACTGCCAGAAAGCTGAGGAAGAGTCACTTCTCAAAAATATGTGGACAAATTAGGATCTGCTCAGCTTTGAGCTGCCTTTCAGAATTTGTCTTTTTTGTAAGAGTCCACAGGAAAGTTGATTCAATTCCACACTCAGCTTGTGTGCACTGATGTCTGGACATCTGGTCTACCATTTGTCTTCTTTGGTTCTAGAGGGTTCTACCTGGGGTCTAAGGATTCACCTTTAAGCCTGGGTTTCTGAGTCAGCGTGAATGAACCACAGAAGTTTCCAAGACTCCAGAGACTTGAGTCAGCTCACATTCACTATAGGTATTGGCCTCTCCAGAAACTAGCACTACTATTGAGTTGTAGAATCTGGGAAAAGGAAGGAAATAAATGGATATAGTACTAGGTCCTGTATACCTCACACAGCTTTAAACATTACAGTTGTTTGTCTAATCATTGCTCAGAAAATTCTGAATAGAAGTTGATCCCTTTACTTGCAACTCTTCCCAGATCCTCTGTATTTAGCAACGTTTCAGCCTTTTTCTTCCCTGATAACTAGAGAGAGGCTCATAGTTTAATTTCCCTCTACTCTGTTTCCTCTTATTAGGATGAGTCTGAATTATAAAAACCATGACTGCTTTTCTGACTGGCCTATAATTTGGCATTTTATGTACAAAGTAAAGGGGAATTCTTTAGGATACATGTTCTTTTCATCAGATTCTGTGGGCGAAGAACATCAATGGATGTATCTACTTGGCTTGTCTCATTCCATATGTTTTCTTAGATCATATTCTCTGTCATTTACATTTTCAGTTGAATGTCATTGATTCCTTTCAACTATCTTTTTTCCATTTAGTCATTCAAACAACAATTTCTGTAAGTACTTGTAGGTATTGCCCTAAAGAATGAAACAAAAAGACTCCTTGCCCTCTTAAGAGATGATGGTAGGTGGAAGAAATCCACATAAGAGCATCACAGTATCATCAGTAACAGAACCAAGTATTGATGCTAGAAGAGAGGCAGATACAGAGTGCCTTGGGAGCAGAAGAAATAAGAATCCCTTATTCTACCAGGGAAGATTACCAGTCAAGATTACTGGAGAAATAGCAATAACCTCAGATATGCAGATGAGACTACCCTTATGGCAGAAAGTGAAGAGGAACTGAAAAACCTCTTGATGAAAGTGAGAGAGGAGAGTGAAAAAGTTGGTTTAAAACTCAACATTCAGAAAACAAAGATCACGGTATCTGGTCCCATCACTTCATGGCAAATAGATGGGGAAACAATGGAAACAGTGACAGACTATTTTTGGGGGTTCCAGAACAACTTCAGATGGTGACTGCAGCCATGAAATTAAAAGACACTTGCTCCTTGGAAGAAAAGCTATGACCAACCTAGACAGAATATTAAAAAACTGAGACATTACTTTGCCAACAAAGGTCCATCTGGTCAAAGCTATGGTTTTTCTGGTAGTCATGTGTGGATGTGAGAGTTGGACTGTAAAGAAAACTGAGCGCCAAAGAATTGATACTTTTGAACTGTGATGTTGGAGAAGACTCCTGAGAGTCCCTTGGACTGCAAGGAGATCCAACCAGTCCATCCTAAAGGAGATCAGTCCTGAATATTCTTTGGAAGGACTGATGTTGAAGCTGAAACTCCAATGATTTGGCCACTTTATGAGAAGAACTGACTCCTTGGAAAAGACCCTGATGCTGGGCAAAATTGAAGGCAGGAGGAGAAGGGGATGACAGAGGATGAGATGGTTGGATGGTATCACAGACTCAATGGACATGAGTTTGAGCAAGCTCCAGGAGTAGGTGATGGACAGGAAGGCCTGGCATGCTGCAGTCTATGGGGTTGCAAAGAATCAGACATGACTGAGCGACTGAACTGAACTGAACCAAGGAAGAACTGGAAACGTTTCACAAATGAGTTGTAGGTGATAACAGTACAGCACTGAGCAAACAGTGGGTTAACTTGTCCTGTCTACTTTTTCATACTCCCTAGCTGAAGGTGAGAATGAAATCAGGATTTTCCTCTGTGTGAACTTAAATCAACTTTTGAAAACTTTACAGAATTAATGTTTAGCAAAAGGTAATAATGAGTCAGTGGCATTGAATCTATCAAATATTCTCAATGAAGATATCTTGGCGATAATGATGGAAAACTGTTTCTCACACACACTTACATGTGCACAAGCATGAATTTAGTTACACATGCAAGTAGCTCAGATGGTAAAGAATCTGCCCGCAATGCAGGAGACCTGGGTTCGATCACCATGCTGGGAAGATGCCCTGGAGAAGGAAATCGCTACCCACTACAGTATTCCTAGCGGAGAAGGCAATGGCACCCCACTCCAGTACTCTTGCCTGGAAAATCCCATGGATGGAGGAGCCTGGTGGGCTGCAGTCCATGGGATCTCGAAGAGGCGGACATGACTGAGCGACTTCACTTTCACTTTTCACTTTCATGCATTGGAGAAGGAAATGGCAACCCACTCCAGTGTTTTTGCCTGGAGAATCCCAGGGACGGGGGAGCCTGGTGGGCTGCTGTCTATGGGGTCACACAGAGTTGGACACGACTGAAGCGACTTAGCACAGTATTCCTGCCTGGAGAATTCTATAGACAGAGAACCCTGGTGGCCTTGGACTACAGTCCATGGGACTGCAAAGAGCTGGACACAATTGAGGGACCAATGCTTTCACTTTCACATATCCATTTTACCCTTGTGGAGGATTTGTGAGTGGGAGAGGCAGGTGTGGAGTGATGGCTATATAGTCATGGTACATCATCAAATCACTCCTGAGAAGGCCATAGACCCTCTCACCTGTCTGTGTGCACACCCCATCCCCTTGTCCCAAGTTTTAGGAAGGGCCATCTCCATGGCCATACCTGCTCCACAAGGACCAAGATCATCACACCATCTCTGTCTCTGTGCCAGTGTATTTATCACTCAGTCAGTTTTCTGAATGTCTAAAGTGTGTTCAACCCTAAAGAAGAGAAAAAATATTTGTAGTCATTGTTTAGTCGCCAAGTCATGTCCCACTCTTTGCAACCCCGTGGACTTCAGCCAGCCAGGTTTCCCTGTCCTTCACTATCTCCCAGAGTTTACTCAAACTCATGTCCATTGAGTCGGTGATGCCATCCAACCATCTCATCCTCTGTCATCCCCTTCTCCCCCTGCCCTCAATCTTTCCCAGCATCAGGGTCTTTTCCAAAGAGTTGGCTCTTTGTATCAGGTGGCCAAAGTATTGGAGCTTCAGCTTGAGTATCAGTCCTTCTAATGAGTATTCAGGGTTGATTTCCTTTAATATTGACTGGTTTGATCTCCTTGCTATCCAAAAATATATATTTTATTTAATGCCTTCTATGTGCCAAGATCATGCTTCTGTCTTCATGTATTGTCATCTCACTTAAACCTCATAATCTGTAAGACAGACATTAAATGCCTGGCCAATATCACATAGCTTTTAAGTGATCTTCCTTTGTCATAAAAGGTTTATGGATCAGGAGCTAAACTGTGTGTGTTGGAGTTCATTCTTACATCCGTGTCCTAGCTTTGAGACAGATATATAATACTGGGTCATCTTGGAAAAATTTTTTCCTCTTCCTTAGCCTCAGTTTATCTGTTAAAGTAAGATAATACTAATTGCAGAGGTTTATAAAGATTAAATGAGACAGTAGTTATAATGTGATTAACACTTTGTCTGGTACACAGCAAGCATCTAATATATAACAGTTGTCCTAAAAATGGTTAATTTGGGAGTTCAGGTCTGTTTTCATTACATCACTTCCATAGGAAACCTTGGTGAATTTCCTTTTTCCGTTTTTTCCAGCTCCACCCTTAATGTCAAAGAGATGTTACCGGTTCAAGGCCAGAGCCTAATGGACCATGAACAAGCAGCTTTCAGGTATGAGCCACCAGCTGGGATGCTTGTTACTCATCATCCAATCTTCTCTCTCCTTCTGCAGCTTAGTCCCTAGTGGCCCCTAAGAATAAAAAGAGCAGCTATTCTGGGGCACACATGGCATGTGAGGATGTTTTCTTTTTACTGAGTGGTACAGGCAGTAATCCAATTCCGAATAGTACATAAAGCTAAATGACGGAGTTAGCCGAGTATACCTGAAAAGGCCAACATTCAGCTCATGATTATTAAATGCCTACCTAGCTAGACACTAGTCAGACAAATAATTCACAGCCCTGTCTACCATGGGCTCAGGTCAAGTCAGGAAGACCAACAAAAGAACAAGGTCCATTTAGGGCACAGGGCACTACCAGCCTTGCACAAAGTGTTGCAAGCTAAGGCTGCAAGTGTCCCACCTCAGCATCCAGGTTGGCACGTGGACAGCACGTGAGTGGTATGGATGACACCTGGTCAAGCCTGTCATCCAAGCCGTCCTGTGATTGAGCTCCATTCATATTAAAGGGTGAATGTTTCCCCAGATTTCCTTGACCATTTGTCTTGATCTATTATTACAATTTCTTCCCATGTAAGTACTTAAGTTTTAAATGTAAAATAAATGCTGTTGGTCACTTCACACAAAGTTTCAAAATATGAATTCCTTAACTGGATTATGAGACTTTCTCTATTTTTTCTGGTGGAGGATCAAAGGTGAGAACCTGATGGAGAGGCACAAGGGTGAATGCATGGCCAGGATCTGCTAACATTGCCAAAAACATGAATCCACTTCACCTGGCTTTGGGAGTGGCTGAAGGAAAAGATGCATTCCAGGACAGAAAGGCAAATCTGAGCTTTACAGTGGGAGTTAGAAAAACTTGCATCAACATTATTTAGATTTCTTAAAATACCTCCTTATAAAGTTTTGGTCATATCTAAAGAAGTTTAGTTAAGTGTGTGAATGTGTGTGTTTTTCTTTTGAGAATTGTGAAATACCAAGATGCTTGATAATACAATGCATCAGGAGCGTGGGTAGTGGTACTTGGCTGCTATGTTTTAGACTTTGCAAATACAATGACTGTTTGGAGACAGCCACCTTGTTCTGTGCCTGGCTTTGTGCTGGGCTGTGGAACACGAGATGTGTCTTCTGGGCGGCTTCTGTTCAGAGGTTGACACAGAGATCTCACCTACAACTGAAAAAACTTTGAGCAGGTATATTAATCAAATGATGAAAAAGAATAACACTCCAAACCAGCATGGGGTAAATGCTGCATATAAATCTTTGCATTACTGCAAACCTCGAAGGTACTGCAACTACCCTCAGGTGCTTTGGAACCGTTCCAAAATGCATAGTTTAGTTAAATGCGCCTATCCAGATGTTGAGATAAAATTAAGATCTTTCTTGGACTCCATACTAGAGAACTCCATCACATCTCTACATGACTAAGTCACTTCCTAAAGTGTTTAGTGTGATGTGAAGTGCCTAGAAGAGAATTTCACAAAAGCTGGAAATGGCTAAAAAGTTAGAAAAGAAGTATTATAAGAAAAAAAAAAACCTAGATAAGACCATTCGACATATAGAAGAGAGCTAAGTGAAAATAAAATCTCTTCACAGGTGGAGTTAAACTAAAACCTCCACAAGCCCCTTAGAAGCCAGAGGAAAGTGGGTGAAGGAATAAGTAACTTAAAGTGAGCTAATGGGAAAGGTCAAGCATGAATCCAATTTTGTGCTTAATCTCCTGGCAAATTGAAATGGATCCTCAAATCCGTAGTACTTTTCTCCAGAAATCTGGCGAATTTGATTAATATTTGCTCCACTTTGCCATGGTACAATGCCAGAAGGCAGATAAGATATTGGGTATCTTATACTAGTTCAGGTTCTCTGGGATGCAAGTAACAAAAACTGAAAGGGAACTTACTTGAAGGGCTGGGGTAACTTATTGAATGCAAAAGAAAGCTGAAGTTACCAAACCATATAAAACAATTTGGGGAAAGACAAAGCCCATAAGCCTTCTCTCCTGGGCTTTGATATCAAGATGACTCAAGTCTTCTGTTCTAAGGCATGTCTCTCTGGCCCCAGGGAGAGAAAAATCTGTTGGGTCTACCAGCAGCCCTGACTGATTGTGAGGCCAAGAGCAGGAACAGGGACAGAATATAGACATGGCAGCTGGGCGTCAACTCCTATATTTTAGGAGTAGTTGCCAGAGGAGAGGGGACCCCTGTAAGCCATTCCCAGAGAGGTCTACAGCTCCCAAAATGGAGCTGTTTGTTACAACAGTGCATGGTGAGGAGTTGTTTCTAAATTCCATGAGTTGAGGGTAGGGAGAGAGGGAGAAAGAGTAAAGAAGGGTATACATCAGAGGAAGAAGCATTTGCATTTACTCTGACAGAGAATATTGTGATGAAGAATATTGTTAAATATGGAATGTATGCATATGTGCTTGTTAAGTTGTTTCAGTCATGTTCAACTCTTTGAGACCCCATGGATTGTAGCCACCGGGCTCCTCTGTCCATGGGATTCTCCAAGCAAGAATACTGGAGTGGATTGACATTCCCTCCTCCAGGGAGTCTTCCCAACCCGGGGATCAAACCCTTGGTTCTCAAGTCTCCTGCATTGGAAGGCAGGTTCTTTATGACTAGCCTGGGAAGCCTTATGGAATGTCTCCTCCCTAAAAAAATGAACTGTAAAAATAGAAAAGGATCATGCTTAGAAATAGGATATATTCTCCTTTGCTAACAATGGCTAGGTTGTAATTCTGTTGAAAAGACAAGATGACCTCCTGAGGCTCCTCTCACTAAGATTTTGTGGTAAAATGTTCCCCTATTGCAGATCAGCATTTATTAAAATGTGTCGATTAGATGTTAATCATTACATGTTCTATGAATTACAGAATTTCAATTTCATCAGGTTTGAGAACTACTAAAGTTCATGTTTGCTGCTGTTGTTTATTTTTGTTGTTTTGTTGTAGAATTTCTCCCAGTATTAACATATACCATGATTCTTTAAAAGGTGAATAAGATTATAAATGTGTAGATAGGAAAGACCCCTAGTGGGGTTTGGGGAGTTGTTAGGCAATCAATCCACCATACTGCTTTAAAACCCTAATCTAGTCTGGAGGTTATGGTTGGCTTTGCCAAGACTTGAGTTAACCTCACGTGGGAAGGATGTGGGGGAATTTGAGATAGGTAGGTGAAGGGAGAAAGGACTGGAGGAAAAAACATTTCATGTGCTGGATACAGCCTGTCGGAAGGTCCCAGTGCAGGATAGAACTTCATGCATTAAAGTTACTGAAAGAAGCCCAATGTAGCCAGCGTATCAAGGGAGGTAGACAGGGGTCAAAACAGACTTTGGAAATAGATTAAGTAATTTGAATTGCTCCCTAAAATTAGTGGGAAACTATTAGTGGATTCTAACCATGGAGTGACCCAGGTCCTCAGAATCTTATATTATTATTAGTCTTTCCCCTCTTCCTCATAGGTTTTGTCATCTTATGGTATCAATAATCTTAAATTCATTGCTAGACTCTTTTCAGAGAAAATGAATTATTCTAAAATTTAGTTCAACCAACTATCTTAGAGAGCTGCATGCTGCAGGAAAGCAAGGGACTGATTTCCACATCTGGTAGTTTACATCCCAGCTGTGATACCCATTGGTGAAAAGTTGAAAGTCTTTCCTCTAAAATTAGAAACAAGGTAAGGAGTAAGATGTTAGCTGGGTATTTGTCATAAATGGCTTTTATTATGTTGAGATATGTTCCCTCTATACCAACTTTGATGAGGGTTTTTATCATCAACAGGTGTTGAATTTTGTCAAATGCTTTTTCTGTATCTGTTGAGATAATAATGTGATTTTTATCTTCCTTTTGTTAATGTGGTATATCACATTAATTGATTCATGAATATTGAACCATCCTTGCCTCCCTGGAATAAGTCCCACTTGGTCATGCTCTATGATTCTTTTTATATATTGTTGAATTTGGTTGCAGATATTTTGTTGAGAATTTTTGCATCTATATTCATCAGATATATTGACCTGTAATTTTCTCTTTTTGTAGTTTCTTTTCCTGGTTTTGGAATCATGGTAATGTTAGAAATGTTACAAATATTAGAAAGCTAAACAAATAAAACTATACTTTCTAAGCTCTTGCAACAACATCTGGACACGGTCTGTGTTCTACCAAGTAGATGCATCAGCAACAGATTTGGCAGAAGAAATGAGCCATGAAAAGCAGTGCTGGCAAGGGTCTAGGGAAGGGCAGATGAAGGGCACTGGGCTTCTTAGCTCTTCTGGCAAGCACAACTGCAGAGACACTGGGTCCTTTTGTGGTTAAAGTTCTGATGAGGGTTTGAGTTTCTCTAACATCATAGGAACCTTGTGATGAGTAACAAAAGAAGGCAGCAGTGAGATCTCTACTAGAGCCATCTAGAGGAGTTTGGGTGGTTCTTCTGGCTGCTCTAATTCCTGATGGCTCTCTCCTAGCTTGTTTACTTGTCCCTTCTGAAGTTTCTGTAAACTTCTAACGATCCTCTAAAAATTCTTTTCTTCTTGAGCTAGGTAGAGCAGATCCTGTTTTTGCAATTAACTGAGTATTACAGGTCTCCTGTTCTATACCCTTATTGTTCACTATACTTTTCCTTCATAGTATATATCACAACTGCAATTAAATAATTGTTTAGTTTTAGTGTGTATCTATCATCTCCACGGATGACAAGCTCCCTGAGGGCCAGAATTGGGTTGTATTTTCAGCGCCTAATATCATACCTGGCACATAATAGGTGCTCAATAAGTATTGGTGAACACATGGCACTTTGTCCCAGTCTACCTCTTATTAGTAATTTTACCTTGAGCAGCTCAGTTCTCCCACCTGAGCTTCAGGAGTCTTGTGAAGATAGTGCTCTGATTCATTGGGATTCTTTCAAATGGGAGAAGATATTTGGAAATACTTTATGAACATTTCATTCAAATGTCAAAGGTTATTAATCTGGGCTAACAAGAAACAAACAGTAAAGAAGACAAACATAGTCTAGTCATTTTTCTGAGCCCAACTATAATAGATCTTTTATTTTCTTAATATTGCAAGTCAATGCAAATCCACATATATGGGACTACTGTTCAAATTCCAGAGTCATCCTAAGCACTCCCAGAAGTCCAGAACTCGTAATACAAACATTAGAGAGTGATATTAATTTATAGCATGGACATGGCACTGCTCTTAATGACAACCCAAGGTCAAATAAACATATACTGGAACACAAGGAGATTCTTCTCTTGGAAGATTTCAAAATGGGTTTGGGGACATAAAAGTTTATACAAAACAGAATAAGGACTCAAAATATATGAGCAGAATTATATTACTGCTTTGGAAGTTATGACTTTTCATAACTCAAATGATACCTTATCTTGAAGTAAGTGCAACAAAAACTTTCCCATTCCTTTGTTTGCCTGTTGTGTGCACCAAGTTGAATTATGTAGGGCAGTGTGCAAGTAGGCATCAAGCCGTGTTTCTGGGGGATAGAGCTGGACTTATTGATTTTTCTCTCATATTTTTTCCCACAAAAATAATTTCAGGATCTGCTTTGACCCAAATCCCCTGTTGACCTGCTTTGAGGGCTAGGTGAGAGAACTGAGGACTGAGGATTCATGAACGCAAAACATCTCCGTTAGTAAGAGGGAAAGAGAAAAAAGGGTAGCAAAGGAAAATTGAACAGGCTTTAAGGTAATTAGCAATTTTCAAATGCAGCAATGGGCAAAGGAAACAAAACGTAGAACATGTATTAAAAGTCAAGCGGATGGTTTAGAAAATACAGCTGTAGGATCACACAGATTTTGACCATCCAAACCAAATTCAATTATCATGTCTGTGCTGCTTTTCTATTTCTGCCACTGAAAGGCTATTATTAGGTGCTCTCTCTCTTTTCTACATCTCCAAGTATTGCCTTCGTAAAACATTCCAAAAAGTAAACATTAGCTTTAGGCCATTTGATTACTGGTTTCCCAGAACGCTATGTTCTGTCCTGTTTCTCTCCATATTCCTTTAATATTAAAAATAGGAAGTGACTGAAGGCAGTTGAATGGCTCTGCCTTAGAGGCTGTTCCCCCAGCCAGCCTCTCAAGCATTGTTGGGTCCTTACCCTCTAAAATCCATTTCATCCTTATTACATAGACAGTCCTCTGCCAAGCAGAAAAAATTAAAAAAAAAATAAAATAGAAACTGAACATTTCTTTCCTCTCTACCAATTACTATTTTTTCAAAGTGCTTTTTGCTTTGTTTAACAAGCCTCCTTCGCTGTGGTTCATTTTAAGTAAGGCTCATTTTCTTTTTCATGCTGGATTAGCATCTGAATGGGGAGGAGAGCTGGCTCTGGCAGTGTCTTTGAACAGGTGATATAAACAGAGCCTTGGATAAGGAGAAAGCATGGACGTGGCCCCCCGCGGACGGCACCCAGGAAGTGATGTGGGCTGATAGAGGTGTTAGCTGTGTTTACCGCAGATGGCACTCTTATTCTCATGCTACTTCTTTCCAGCTCTGAGCTGACCCAGGGGATATGGTTTGTGACATGCCTTGTGTAGGAACCATTCCTGGGAGTCTCACAGGGCAGAGAAATAGCTAGGAAAACAGACCATGTATTTATTTGATGGTAAAGATGGATATGAGATGAACATAGGAACCTGTGTTCCACATAGAAATTCCTCCTACACTCCTCTAAAGCAACATGAAGTAAAGTTTGTTCCAGTTGGTTTATTTTTCCTCAGCAGCTCAGCAGCTCAGTCGCTTAGTCGTGTCTGACTCTTTGCGACCCCATGGACTGCAGGACACCAGGCCTCCCTGTCCATCACCAACTCCCGGAGATTACTCAAACTCATGTCCATTGATTCGGTGATGCCATTCAATCATCTCATCCTCTGTTGTCCCCTTCTCCTCCCGACCTCAATCTTTCCCAGCATCAGGGTCTTTTCAAATAAGTCAGCTCTTCATATCAGGTGGCCAAAGTATTGGAGTTTCAGCTTCAGCATCAGTCCTTTCAATGAACACTCAGGACTGATTTCCTTTAGGATGGACTGGTTGGATCTCCTTGCTGTCCAAGGGACTCTTAGGAGTCTTCTCCAACACCATAGTTCAAAAGCATCAATTCTTCAGCACTCAGCTTTCTTTATAGTCCAACTCTCACATCCATACATGACTACTGGAAAAACCGTAGCCTCGACGAGACGGACCTTTGTTGGCAAAGTAATGTCTCTGCTTTTTAATATTCTGTCTAGGTTGGTCATAACTTTTCTTCCAAGGAGTAAGCATCTTTTAATTTCATGGCTACAGTCACCATCTGCAGTGATTTTGGAGCCCAAAACAATAAAGTCTGCCACTGTTTCCACTGTTTCTCCATCTATTTGCCATGAAGTGATGGGACCGGATGCTCATCACACACCTCTAAAGCAAAATGCAAAAAAAAAAAAAAAAAAAAAACCCCACAAAAAGCGATCATGCAGTTAAGCCAAGGAATAAGTTAATCCTAAAACCAAAATCATTTTAACCTAGATTTAAATAACATTTTAGGGGACTTCTCTGGTGGCCCAGTGGCTAAGACTCCAAGCTCCCAATGCAGGGGGCCCAGGTTCTATTCCTGGTCAGGGAACTAGATCCCACGTGCCCCAACTAAGAGTTCATATGCTACATGAACCGACCAAGATTGAAAATCCCGCATCTGCAACTAAGATCCAGCAAAGCCAAATACCTGCATTGGCAGGTGGGTTCTTTACCACTAGCACCACCTGGCAAGCCCAGTAAATAAATAAATAAAAGTAATTAAAAATAATAACATTTCAGAAAACCTTAAATCATACATCACTTTGCATTCTTTTTGGGGTTTCAGTAGTATTCAAAAATACATTTGTACACAGTTATAATTGTTGGACAGACAACTTTGCCTTTTTCTTCCAAAATTTAACACTAGTTCACACATTTTCATGAGCTATATATCAACATTACCCATGAACTTATTTGTAATACTGATATAGGACACATTCTTTCATTTACTTAATCACTCGTCAAATATTTATGGGTGCTCCTAGATACTGGAGACCTATCTATAACCACAAAGAAGATTCTGAAAGATAACTCACTAGGATTGCTTTTCAGTAGGTTCTAAAGCCAATCTCTCTATATTTTATTTTGTGAAGTCAGATTTCCACATCATTAAATTGAGACGGTTTTTTCCCTAAAGAAAAAGGGAGCATAAAATACAAAATCTCATCTACTTATCTGGGCCTTCATTTCTATGCAAAATGCTGCTGCTGCTGCTAAGTTGCTTCAGTCGTGTCCGACTCTGTGCGACCCCATAGATGGCAGCCCACCAGGCTCCTCTGTCCCTGGGATTCTCCAAGCAAGAATACTGGAGTGGTTGCCATTTCCTTCTCCATGCAAAATGAAGTAGGGGTAAAATTTGATATCTAAGCTCCCTCTCTTTTTTTCATTGGAATTGTATGGTCTGGGTTTAAGGAAATAGTAGGAAGATAACATGCATAGTGTCATCAAACATCTTATAAATGCCCTTAGGAGTCATAACGTTTTTTATAATTCATCAGCGACAATTAAGCAAGAACCTAGATTTTTATTTCTTAGAGCCCAGCTAAGTATTTAGTTTAGAATAGGCATCTTCGGAAATGGAGACCAGGAATTTAGGAACTAGGAACAAAGGGGCTGATATAGGGAATACAGTTTACTTCTCTGTTTCTTTCATTATGATGAGGGAAGTCCAAGGAGGACTTGAGAAGACACAAACAATCCATTACGGGATCCAAAGAGAAGAGTGAAACACGTTCCCTCCTTACTAAGTGTGATTTTATGTTCATTCCAGCCACCTAATAATCCAAATTTTTTTAAAAAATGTTCTTGGCATTCCCGTCTGAGCCCATGGCTGTTCTGATTTCCCGCTGAGATCTATTAAGTAATCAAGAGCTCAATAATTCCAAGTAGTGTTTGTAGGACCACTTCCTTCCATAACTTGTGAGCTGTTCTTTGGTGAAGACAGATGGATAAAGTCTGTAGGACCCTGTCTTTGAAAACTCTTTGAGAACTTTTGACAACCAGTGGGGATACACGTCTGTCTCTATTTAAATGAGTTCAGTATAGTTAATATTTTTGTGACTTTCAATCATTTCTCAAGTGTGATATGTTTTAATCAAAAGTGAAACACCTTATGGAACAAATACTGTTAAAAATCCCAAGTTTGACTATATTATTTTTGGAAAAAAATCTTGTGGAGCAAGACACTTTTTAAAAAAGCGGGGAGGGGCACAGTTCTTATGATTTTTGTTTGCTGAAATCGTTGTAAATGGAATAATAAACAGGCCCAAGTTACCTTAAGAATGAAACATTGCCCCTTGTTACTTTCACAGATCTCTTTCTTTAGTAAGCCATTTTCTGGTTTGGCTTAGAGGATTTTATTTTATTGACTACTAGTTTAAAAGACATAGTAAATATAGTACATCTGACATTTTACTGACCAAAATTATCTAGTAAATGGTGCTTCTGAGTTTACTAGCAAAATGATAGTTGTTACTTAGATGGATGATAGAGAACAGTGGGCCATAAGTCAAAAAGTCAGATGGAAACCAAAGTGGTCCTCAGGGGCAGGAAACATCAGAAAGTGACACTCATCGAAGAGAAGAAACTCTCTTTATTGTAGGACTTCAAGGTGTGATTCTGGGGTATTTCTAATACTGGAATTAAGAGGCCCCTTTTGATGTGATTAGGAAGTGAAAATTTAGTCAGTGTACACTTGAAATGACAACCTATTTGAGACACTCGTGATAAGGAATTGCCATGGCAAACAGATCTGAGAGGCATGGCCCTAAACAGAATCTAGGAACATAGTTGAGGGTGTAAGAAATTTTCAACTGCTTCTTTTCAGGGCGAAGATAAAGCTCATTGGAAAACTGAAAGTACTGTGATGTGGGCCAAGCACATGCAGGTAATTCAGCAATTTGCCACCACGACATGGAAGTGACCTAGAGATCACTCAACTCCCTGTGTTCCATAGAACTACTCTCCATAGAATCTTTTTTTTCTTGGAGCACGGCCTTTATAGGGGCTTATATTTTCAGGCTCAATAGTTGTGGTACACAGGTTTAGTTGTTCTGCCACATGTGTATCTTCCCAGACCAAGCTCGAACCCAGTCCAGTGGAGAGGACTGAGGTCATCAGGCCAAACCAAGACAACAGAGAACCCAGTTTGATTCTATTAAGACCCTGATGTTGGGAAAGATTGAAGGCAGGAGGAGAAGGGGATGATAGAGGATGAGGTGGTTGGATGGCATCACCAATTCAATGGACATGAGTTTGAGCAGACTCCGGGAGGTAGTGAAGGACAGGGAAGACTGGCATGCTGCAGTACATGGGTTCAGTCACAAAAAGTTGGACACTGATCGACTGAACAACAGTAACAAAAGTAACTCGAGGATTTAGGCAGTTACGGCAACCCACTCCAGTGTTCTTGCCTGGAGAATCCCAGGGACAGGGGAGCCTGGTGGGCTTCCGTCTATGGGGTCGCACAGAGTCGGACATGACTGAAGCGACTTAGCAGCAGCAGCAGCAACACCAGGTTGGTGAGACAGGGATAGTAGCAGGAGACCCCGTAGCCTGAAGGGGTTGTTCATCTTCCACAGTGAGCTCTTCATTCATTCCCTTATTTATTCATAAAAACATGTTATTATTGAAGGCCAGATATGTTCCAAGTGCTGAAAAACACAGGAGCTGTCTCCTGCCCTCAGCGAAAGTGTAGCCTAGCTCAGGAACCTGGCTTGACCAGAAATCAACTTCCAAGCAGCAGGCCCACCAGAGAAGTGGGAAGAGAGTGACAGCAAAATGGACACAGTGGACAGTGTGGGGTGGAAAGAGGGCAGAGCATGTACAGCCTAGGACCTGTGTTTGCAGGAAGGTCTGCAAAGACTAGAAGACCACTGGCAAAGGTCAAAGACAGTTAGGTATAAAATAGCTAGTCTGCCACCTGACAGCAGAGGCTGGTCTTAGAACGTCAGGCTGTGTACTATCAGCCCAGACTCAGTTCCTGCTGTGGGGCAGTCAAGGCTCCATGGACCTTGATCCCAGAATAAAGATGGACCCACATTTGCAAGTAAACTGCCTATTACTGATCCATCTCAGAAGCAAATAGAGGACTTTGCTTAACCTCGGGTCCTTTGTGCATCTATAGTGCAGCTCTAAGGATGAGGCCAGGTGCCAGGTGTGACTTGGGGATCTGCAGAAAGCATGTGGCAATGGCAGTGAATTCTAGGACTGACAATACATACCCAGGCAAATGGTATTAAACTGAGCACTTGAATCATCCAGATACAAGAGACGGTGCAGGAGGATCTTATATCCCATTATAGATGCTTCTTAGATTTCCACCCTCACCTTAGCTGAACTGTATGGAAAACTACTTGATACCTGAGAGATGAAGGTCAGCTAGGTAAAGAGCTCAGGTGCAAGTAAGAATCTCTGCCCAGGTGTTGAGCAAGGAGGCCAACATAGATGCATGAACCCAGGATTTGGGTTCTTATATCAGAATTCTTTCCCCCCAAGGTTTGTCAATTACTCCTTCTTCCTGGCTTTAGCCCCCTGTGAAATGACAGTCAGTAGTTACCTCACAGCTGTTCGGGTTAGCTATCCATCCACCTAAGTTGAAATGTCGTGTGCATGCTCCTTGTTCTTCCTCGTAAAGTGCAAACTTGCTGCTCTCTGTTGCAGGCTCTTTATTTCCTCCCATTGTGTTCATCAGAAATGCTTAGCTGCTTTCCTGCTCAGATGCTGAATTAATAAATTACAAATGCCTGTTATCAAAGATTTGGAGGTTTTGACAGGTGATTCAGTTGATCACAAATGCAAGGTTGTGTTAGGGAGAATCTTTGTTTTTGGCCTATAGAAGGTAGATGAGCCTTGAATCTGAAAAATAAACAGGCAAGTTTGATGAACTGAAATTCATGACAGGGCTGCTTAATATTTCCTGAGGTTCTAATCAAAGGAGCATCTTAACTGGCCCCAGAGGGAAATGGGAGATGAAAGGCACTGACATTGGTGCCCACTGTACCTTGCCTCAGCACAACTATTTTTTTTCCCTCCTTCTTTTTGCCTGTTTCTGAAAATAATCTGGGCAGGTAAGAATTAGTGGTAGGATGTTATTTAGTCAAAAACAAAAAACCCACTGCATAAGGCACCATATCTTTAAAATTTTTAACATCTATGAAATTAAAATCAAGGAAATTGACATAGATAGGATGAAAGAAGACACAGCACCTCTAGCTTATGCCAACTAAAAATAAGAATTATTAATGAAGCTCGGCTTTCTTCTGCTGTGCACATTAATTATTTATGATAATAATACTCTGCACTGCCATATTAAAGAATTTTCTTCACCCAGCTTCCCAGAAAACTCTATCTTCTTGGGAAAAAAAACGGAACCTCAACATGTTAAGCCCACAAAAGAATACATTCCTCTCGGTGTATTTATTATACAGGAAGATGAATATAGTCTTGGGTTATTAAACTGGAATGAAAAACACATCTTATTAGAACTTACATGGTGATTTTTATTCTCACTAGTTTCATATAAACTTAATGATGCAGACTGCATTTTTATGCTCATCTATTTTAAAATGGTGCCTGGAGCAAAAAAATCTTCCATTAATGCCAGTTTGGTATTTCAAATACAATTTGATGTAATTTACTTCAAATATATGTGAACAGAAAAGGATAATGCCAAGTGCATTTTCTAGATTCAGATGTGGGTTAGCTCATGGCAATGATTTGTAACCCTAAGTTTTCTGTAAAAAAAAAAGAAGAGTATTTCTTTGGGTTATAAAATACAAAAAAAGAAAGAAAAATAATATATTTATACTAGGGTTAGAGGAGGGGGAAGAAAAATGCTGGGTTTTATGATAAAAGACTAGCTTTAACTTTATTCTAGTTTTCAATATTTATTATCTATAAATGAATTATAATGCATTTCCCTCTGGTGATAAGCTTAACGATCAAAACCCATTGTTTTCTTATATTCACACATTATAGCCTTATATTCATGAGCATGTCGACATCAAATCACACAGTTTAGAGGGGTTTGGTATACTTTAAGCTTGGCAGATAGCTATTAGATGCTTAGATTTCCCAATATTTACATTTTTCTCTCAATTATTTCTGGAATTATCTTTTTTAAAAATGTAAAAAAGTAGGTTTAATTATTACTGCCCTGACAGTTAATTCTAGAAACAAGTCAAGACTGATTTTCTTGTCGAATCTCAAGAGTGGAGTTTGTGTCACCTTCTCCTTCTTTTCTTGTGATCCACTTCCGTTCTCTGCTGCTCTGTGTTGATGCTGGGTCAGCCTCCATGTGAGGGGTGGCTGGTGTGTCTGTTGGGAACGCCAAGGCGTCTTCACACACTGTGGTTGTCCAGGGTTCCATCCCGACAGTGGCACCGTTTGAGATGACAGTGTGTGTGCTTAGTCTCTCAGTTGTGTCTGACTCTGTGAGACCCCTGGACTGTGGCCCACCAGGCTCCTCTGCCCATGGGGATGCTCCGGGCAAGAATACTGGAGTGGGTTGCCAATCCCTGCTCCAGGGGATCTCCCGACCCAGGGATCGAACCCAGGTTTCCCGCATTGCAGGCAGATTCTTTACCATCTGTGCCACCAGGGAAGCCCAGCAAGATGACAGAGCCTTTGCTAATTTGAAGGACCGACGACTCTTCTGTGGTGGCACTTCAAAAACAGTGAGTCTTGCTGCCCCATCTTTATTCTACTTCCTATTTGAAATTGGTCTTTAAAGGGCCAACTAGTCTTTACTTGTGAGCCCTGAAATACCCTTTTTACTGAAACATGGTACACTGAAAGGAGTGGGTCCTGTTATTAGACTTTCTTAATTTTCAGCCCAATGGCACATCCCTATGACACAGAAATGGCCTCTTTAAACTTGGGCTGCATTTTCACTTTCCTGTTGCTTGGGCAGGGTTGGGGTACAGTGAGCAGGGCAAGGCAATAGGCCTGAGTGGGCAGGAGATGTGGACAGCTGCCCTCACTCACCCCTTCCTGATTTTTTCCCAGTGGCTGGGAACACTAGGGGAAGAGAAAACATATCCTGTTTCTTGCCAGGGTGTTGAGGAAATGACAGGAGGGACCTGCTAGGGGTGAAGCAACCAGGAAATTCTGGCAGCTTCTCTCTCAGAACCTTTGAAACACTGCCTCTGCAGGGAGGGTATTTCTCAGTCCCGCAGCCTAGAGAATAAAGTCCATCACCATCAATGACGAGGCTTCCCAGGGGGCGGTAGTGGTAAAGAACCCACCTGCCAATGCAGGAGACATAAGATATGCAGGCTCAATCCCCATGTTGGGAAGATCCCCTGGAGGAGCATGGCAACCCACTCCAGTATTCTTGCCTGGAGAATCCCATGGACAGAGGAGCCTGGCAGGCTACAGTCCATGGAGTCGCAAAGAGTCGGATATAACTGAAATGACTTAGCACGTGCACATCAGTGACGAGGCTCTGAGAACAGGGCTATATTTGAGCAAGAAGCTGCGAGGGAGAAAGATACCAATCAGAAAGTGTCTGTCCCTGGCTTCACCATGCGTAGGTTTAACCCAGTAAGTGGCCTGAAATCTCTAGCATCAGCTTCCCTGTCCCCAGGCTAGAGTCGAGGCTGGGAGAGGAGACTAGGCTACATGGTATTTAGGAAACCTTCAAACTATAAGCTAGAAGTGATCAGCAATGACGTATCTGCGTCCAAAATCAGGGTCTTCATGTGAGCCCAGTAGAAGATCAGCAAAACCAGTAATCAGGGTGAGCCCAGTAAAAACCCAGTAAACCAGTAAGAAACTGACCTAGAAAGATTCAGAGAGATGCAAGAGTATTCCCATAGTCCTGTCCACCTTCCCTTCTCCTCATTAGCCAAAAGATGAGGAAGCTGAGACTCAGGCGGTCAAAGAAGTGTCTTTAAAAATCTAAGACACTTTTCATGTTGCAGCTCAGGACACACACAACAGAAACAAGTGAACCTTAACACAATACTTACCCTTCCTGTAGACAGGAATATACTGGTATTTTCTATTTCATTCTATTCCAATTTGAAGAACTAAGATGAAGAACTGAATGACTGCTCATCCCATTTCTGGGGTTACATGGTGATGGTGGTGGTTTAGTCGCTAAGTTGTGTCTGAGTCTTTGCGATCCCATGGACTGTAGCCATGGGATCCTCTGTCCATGGAATTCTCCAGGCAAGAATACTGAAGTGGATTGCCATTTCCTTCTCCATGGAATCTTCCCAACCCAGGGATCAAACCCAATATCCTGTATTTCAGACTGATTCCTTACCAACTGAACCACCAGCGTAGTCCACTGGGTTATACACCCAGTGTATAACTGTGTTTGAAAACCGTGGGATCAAAAAGACCAGCCCCAAGCCCTGTAATGCTTTAAGATTTTCCAGAATCCAACTTCTATGTTCAATTTCCTTGTAACTGGAAAGGAAAGTGTCTATGACTAACTGTCAAAGATACCTCTGAGAGAGCAAATTGTCTTTTTTTCACTACGTTTTTACAGGGAAGGAAAAAGCTAAGATTGAAAGAGATAGAAATAAAAAGCCAGCTCACCATTTTGGATGAGGGATGGTCAGGAATTGGGTTAGGAAAAATGGAAACCTGAGACTAATAACTTGTCAGGAGACTAGAGCCTGAGGAGAAAGGCATCTGAAGGACCTTTTAGAACAGGAACGTTCAGTGTGTTTTACACTGTTTCCCTTATTCCAGTGTAATCTTTTCCATATTCTTGAATGGTAGTAAATAAAGTCTGACACATTCAAATAGCCATATGTTGGGTGGAAAATAAAGGACCCCATTTGCTAAATGGAGCTCAGACTCTCCCATACTCACCCTCTGCTGACTCTAGGGTGTGGAAGCAGAAGCCTACTAAGGGGTCAACATCAAGTCCTTCCAGAAACTGACCAATTTAAGAAGCTGGTGGTGCTCAGGAAGGGCAGAACAGGAGGAGAGTGACACCCCGACTGTGATGTGGTCTTGGTAAGAAGGAGAATTCTGGTACCCATCTATGTAAACAATTAAGGGTTTACGTGCTTTATTTCTTCTCTTGTGGTTACCACATATTAAATCAAAAACTCGCGTCTTAAATCCAGCTGAAGCATCTATTATTTCAACAGAGGCCTCTTTTTGTTTTTGCATTTTGGTATCAAGTAAGTTATTTTTTATTTTATTTCTTTTATTCATTGAGATTTAATTGACATATAACATTATGTAGGTTTAAGGTGTACAATGTGATGATTTGATACATGGATATATTGTGAACTGATTACGCAATAGGCTAATTAACCCATCTATCACCTCACATAGTTAATGTTGTGTGTGTATGTGTGTGTGTGAGTGTGTGGTGAGAATACTCAAGATCTCGTCTGTTAGCAAGATTTACATATACACTGCAATATTGTTAACAATGTCACCATACTGTACGTGATATCTCCGTAACTTATCCATCGTATAGCTGGAAGTTGGTAGCTTTTGACCACATTTACCCATTTCTCTCATTCTCCACCACCCACCTCCTACCCCTGGCAACCACCAATCTATTCTCTGTTTCTATGAGTTCAGTTGTTTTAGATTTTACATATAAGTGAGATCCTACAGTATTTGTCATTCTCTGTCTGACTTATTTCACTTAGCATAATCCACTCAAGTTTTACCCATGCTATGGCAAATGGCAAGGTTTCCTTCCTTTGTAATGGTTGGATAATACTTAATTGTGTATTATAATACTCCATTATGTACACATATAGATACATCACATTTTCTTTATGCATTTATTTGTTAGTGGACACTTAAGCTGTTTCCATGTCTTGGCTAGTATAACTAATGCTTCAGTAAACATGATGGTGCAGATATTGCATCAAGATACTAATTTCATTTTCCTTCAGAAGTAAGATGGCTGATAGTTGTTTTTAATTTTTTCAAGAATCTTCATACTGTTTTCCATAGTGGCTGAATCAACTTACATTCTCACCAGCAGTGTGCAAGAGTTTCTTTTTCTCCACATCTTCTCTAGCACTTGTTACCATTTGTCTTCTTTATAATAGCCATTCTACAAGGAATGAGATTTTGATTTGCATTTCCCTGATGATTAGTGATACTGAGCAACTTTTTCATGTGCCTGTTGCCCATTTGGATGTCTTCTTTGAAAAAATATCTGTTCAGGTCCTTTACGCATTTTTTAATTGGATTACTTGTTGTTTAGCTATTGAATTATATGACATCTTTATTTTGAATATTAACCCCTTCTCAGATATAAGCTTTTTCTCCCATTCCATAGGTTGACTTTTCATTTTGTTGATCATTTCTTTTGCTAACCAAAAGCTTTGCACTTTGATGTAGTTCCACTTGCTTATTTTTCCTTTGCTGCCATTGCTCTTTCAACAAATATGTACTGAGCTTGTCTTAGCTATTGGGCAGCAGAGATAAACAAGGTCTAGTCTCTACACTTAGTGATGATTGTATTCAGCAAAAAAGATATGTTTAAATATCCAAACTACTAAAAAGTAATAATTGCCATAAACAATGCACTGTGAAGCTTCAAAAAGTAGGTCATTTCTCAACTTGGAGACTGGTAAAGAGTTCATTAGGGACTGGAGAGATTATGGTTGGAAGGTATTTGATAGTCAAAGAGTGAGGTAAGAGAGCAAAGGACTTAGAACAAAACATGGACCTTTGTTGGCAAGGTAATGTCTCTCTTTTTAATATGCTGTCTAGGTTGGTCATAACTTTTCTTCCAAGGAGCAAGCGTCTTTTAATTTCATGGCTGCAGTAACCATTTGCAGTGATTTTGGAGCCCCCCAAAAATAAAGTCTGTCACTGTTTCCATTGTTTCCCCATCTATTTGCCATGAAGTGATGGGGCTAGATGCCACGATCTTAGTTTTCTGAATGTTGAGCTTTAAGCCAACTTTTTCACTCTCCTCTTTCACTTTCATCAAGAGGCTCTTTAGTTCTTCTTTGCTTTCTGCCATAAGGGTGTATCATCTGCGTATCTGAGGTTCTTGATATTTCTCCTGGCAACCTTGATTCCAGCTTGTTTTTCCAGTAATTCCTATATATTTATCTATTCAAAATAGCTAGAATTAGGGGTGTAGTCTGAGCCTATCAACAAGCAGAGTTAATTAGCCACATAGAGAAAGAATTCTAAACTCTAACTTCTTGGTCCCCAAATAGACAAGCTATAGTCTAGTGTTAAGGTTTCAAAAACGAATGAAAGAAAAGTGAAAAAGTTACTGAAATTTATTGAGTCAAATCTAAGTTGTTAAGTAATTATTTCACTTACTTTGATAGTTTTGTTTTTGTTTTTTTTTTCCTTCTAATGATTTGGTTGCGCTAATCAGATTTCTCATCAGAATTATCTGGAAAGATTTTTAGAACTACAGATTCCCTGGCACCACTCTTGGGAATTCCAATTCAGTGGGCACATGGTAGAGTCCAGGAATCTGATGTTGTTGTTGTTCAGTCACTCAGTTGTGTCTGACTCTTTGCAGCCCCATGGACTGCAGCATGCCAGGTTCCTTCACTATCTGCAGGAGTTTGCTCAAACTCATGTCCATTGAGTCAGTGATGCCATCCAACCATCTCATCCTCTGTTGCCTTCTTCTCCTCCTACCCTCAGTTTTTACCAGTATCATGGTCTTTTCTAGTGAGTCAGCTCTGCATCAGGTGGGCAAAGTGTTGGGAGCTTCAGTTTCAGCATCAGTCCTTCCAGTTAATATTCAGAGTTGATTGCCTTTTAGGATTGACTGGTTGGATCTCTTTGATGTCCAAGGGGAATCTGATAGAAGAGACAATTTCTTCAACAGTCCTTCATTCAACAGAGTAAGTATAACATGAGTTAACTTTTCATAAATATTCAACTTTGCAGTAATTCTTTATCAAATATACTTTTATTTACTTTTTTTTTGTATTCATGTCCTTAATATGGTCTGAATGGAATAGAGTAAAATTTAATACTATAAGCAAACTTTTTTAGGTAACTGAATTTTGAATGTGGTCACAGATAATGTTAATTACCCTGTGAGCCCACTGAAACTACTGAAAACTGAAATCAAGTTTTCATTTTTGCTTTTCCTAAGGACTTTCCCACCCAGGACTTGCCTAATTAGTTATTTTTGTTGTTGTTACAGTTGTTATTCTAATTCAAATAACAAATTGTACATTTACTGCAGCTAAATTGTATTGTGTTGGATTTAACTCACAGTAAATTGTAGAGTTAGTAAATTGTAGTGGCAAAGAATAGCAAGGAGAGATAAGAAAGTCTTCCTCAGCGATCAATGCAAAGAAATAGAGGAAAACAACAGAATAGGAAAGACTAGAGATCTCTTCAAGAAAACTAGAGATACCAAGGGAACATTTCATGCAAAGATGGGCTCGATAAAGGACAGAAATGGTATGAAACTAACAGAAGCTGAAGATATTAAGAAGAGGTGGCAAGAATACACCGAAGAACTGTACAAAAAATATCTTCACGACCCAGATAATCACGATGGTGTGATCACTCACCTAGAGCCAGACATCCTGGAATGTGAAGTCAAGTGGGCCTTAGAAAGCATCACTACGAACAGAACTAGTGGAGGTGATGGAATTCCAGTTGAGCTATTTCAAATCCTGAAAGATGATGCTTTGAAAATGCTGCACTCAATATGCCAGCAAATCTGGAAAACTCAGCAGTGGCCACAGGACTGGAAAAGGTCAGTTTTCATTCCAATCCCAAAGAAAGGCAATGCCAAAGAATGCTCAAACTACCACACAATTGCACTCATCTCACACGCTAGTAAAGTAATGCTCAAAATTCTCCAAGCCAGGCTTCAGCAATACGTGAACCATGAACTTCCAGATGTTCAAGCTGGATTTAGAAAAGTCAGAGGAACAAGGGATCAAATTGCCAACATCTGCTGGATCATTGAAAAAGCAAGAGAGTTCCAGAAAAACATCTATTTCTGCTTTATTGACTATGCCAAAGCCTTTGACTGTGTGGATGACGATAAACTGTGGAAAATTCTGAAAGAGATGGGCATACCAGACCACCTGTCCTGTCTCTTGAGAAACCTGTATGCAGGTCAGGAAGCAACAGTTAGAACTGGACATGGAACAACAGACTGGTTCCAAATAGGAAAAGGAGTACGTCAAAGCTGTATATTGTCACCCTGCTTATTTAACTTATATGCAGAGTACATCATGAGAAATACTGGGCTGGAAGAAACACAAGCTGGAATCAAGATTGCCGGGAGAAATATCAATAACCTCAGATATGCAGATGACACCAACCTTATGGCAGAAAGTGAAGACGAACTAAAGAGCCTCTTGATGAAAGTGAAAGAGGAGAGTGAAAAAGTTGGCTTAAAGCTCAACATTCAGAAAACTAAGATCATGGCATCTGGTCCCATCACTTTATGGCAAATAGATGAGGAAATGGTGGAAATAGTGTCAGACTTTATTTTGGGGGGCTCCAAAATCACTGCAGATGGTGATTGCAGCCATGAAATTAAAAGGCGCTTACTCCTTGGAAGGAAAGTTATGACCAACCTAAATAGCATATTAAAAAGCAGAGGCATTACTTTGCCAACAAAGGTCCATCTAGTCAAGGCTATGGTTTTTCCAGTAGTCATGTATGGATGTGAGAGTTGGACTGTGAAGAAAGCTGAGTGCCGAAGAATTGACGCTTTTGAACTGTGGTGTTGGAGAAGACTCTTGAGAGTCCCTTGGACAGCAAGAAGATCCAACCAGTCCATCCTAAAGGAGATCAGTCCTGGGTGTTCATTGGAAGGACTGATGAAGCTGAAACTCCAATACTTTGCCCACCTCATGCAAAGAGTTGACTCATTGGAAAAGACCCTGATGCTGGGAAGGATTGGGGGCAGGAAGAGAAGGGGACGACAAAGGATGAGATGGCTGGATGGCATCACCAACTCGATGGACATGAGTTTGAGTAAACTCCAGGAGTTGGTGATGGACAGGGAGGCCTGGTGTGCTGCAGTTCATGGGGTCGCAGAGAGTCAGACATGACTTGAGTGACTGAACTAACTGAACTGAGTTGATTCTCCCTACTATCCATTGAATTTGTGAGCTCGCCAGGCTTTTCATCATCTGCAGACTTGATAAGAATATGTGCGAGATAGCAAAAGAGACACAGATGTATAGAACAGTCTTTTGGACTCTGTGGGAGAGGGCAAGGGTGGGATGATTTGGGAGAATGGCATTGAAACATGTATAATATCATATGTGAAACGGATTGCCAGTCCAGGTTTGATGCATGAGACAGCGTGCTTGGGGCTGGTGCACTGGGATGACCCAGTGGAATGGGATGGGAGGGAGGTGGGAGGGGGGTTCAGGGTGGGGAACACATGTACACCTGTGGCTGATTCATGTCAGTGTATAGTAAAAAACACCACAATATTGTAAAGTAATTAACCTCCAATTAAAATGAATAAATTTATTAAAAAAAATAAAGAGCACTTATATGTGAAAAAAAAAAAGAATACTTTCTTTGTCCTCATGCACGTTTTTAAATTAAAAACGTGCATGAGAACAGGGTGAAAACAGCATCCAATGGGCGTGTCTCTAGAAATCTTTATCTAAGGCTGTATAAAGAGACACAGATGTATAGAGCAGTATTTTGGACTCTGTCGGAGAAGGCGAGGGTGGGGTGATTTGAGAGAATAGCATTGAAACATGTATATTATTATGTGAAACAGATTACCATTTCAAGTTCGATGCATGAGACAGGGTGCTCAGGGCTGGTGCACTGGGATGACCCTGAGGGATGGGACGGGGAAGGAGGTGGGAGGGGGTTCAGGATGGGGAACCACTACAATGTTGTAAAGTAATTAGCCTCCAATTAAAATAAATAAATTAATTTAAAAAATAAAATGTACAGTAACTTACAAATAAAATACCTTTAGCCAGCACTCTTTGAAATCTAACATTCTGCTAGATAATCTACCTTCGATCTAGTAGATAACTCCCACTTGGAAAACTCTTGCTCCATCTTGCTAAAAATTATATTCACAAATAATTGTCTTAATGATCAAGTCTAGAATCTGATTAAGATTTCAGTCAGAAAGAGCATGCTCTTTCCAGGTTTGGTGCTAATTGTTGTTAGTTCAACCATGTTTTCATAGTTAGTCCATCCAGCTTTTAGAGAGTTGACTTGAGTGAAGATGCAGATTGTGGCCATACAACAGTGCTTCTCCTTTGTGTGAAACTGTCACACCTATCCAGAGATCAGACCCCAAACCTTGACCTGGGCAGTGCCACCCTCCATCATTTGAACTAGAATTCATCCCTAGAAACAAAAGACTCAAGGAACCTGTGTGTCTTGATCCACTGCCAATCTCAGTCAATGAAAAGGTGCTTAGACAGTATTCCAGGTTTATTCAAGTCTACCTCTCAATGGATTCTCATCTTTCCACCCATTTTTGTTGATTATTGCTAAACATTTCTATCACACAAATACACAATATTTGCAAACTTTTCATTATCCTCAATAAAAACCCAATAATGTATGAAAGGAAATTAAGATATGCAGAAGCTATTGATTTGCTAATGACAGAAACAGATATTTTATCAAGCTTGTGATTTAGACCAAACATTTGGATGGCTGGCCAGATTTGGCCCACAGTCATTTTTGTAAGTTTCATAAACTAAGAATAGCTTTCAGATAGTTGTTATATGGGGCTTTCTAGGTGGTGCAGTGATAAAGAACCTGCCTGTCAATGCAGGAGACCCAAGAGACCCAGGTTCTATCCCTGGGTTGGGAAGATCCCCTGGAGCAGGAAATGGCAACCCTCTCCAGTATTCTTGCCTAGAAAATTCCATAGGCAGAGGAGCCTGGAGGGCTCCTGGAGGCAGAGGAGCCCATAGTCCATGGGATCACAAAGAATCAGACATGACTGAGCGATTAACACACACACAGTTGTTTTATTTGAAAAGTATAGTAATTCAGATAATCCTGGTTTTTATTTTATTTTTTTCTTAGCCTACAAAGCCTAAGTAGTTACCATTTAGTTAATAATTCTGAGGGTTTCTTTCTTACACAATAATTCTGATTTTTTTTCCCTTAAACTGTGAAGTCTAAATATTTACTATTTGGCCTTTTGTAGAAAAAATTTCCTGTTCCTGATTCAGAATAGCCAAACTTATCATGAAACCATCACAAATTTACTAAAATTTATTGATAATTTATATTTTACCTTTAAAAAAAATTATTGAGTTAGCACTTCTCATCTCCTTGCCACTAAGCGACATGTTGAAAGCGACCCAATATATTCAGGGCTTGTTTAGGGGTAGAAAAAGACTCGAAACCATAGGGCATCAGGAACCCGAGGTCTCTGCCTCCTGGTTCTGTGAACCCTCCTGGTGGGCATTCATTTGATGTGAATTAGTCAACACAGCAAAAGAGAGAGATTTCACCACAAAACAGCATCCTTTCTCCATGGTTACCAAGAGAAAGTCTCCAAAGGAGCTAATCAGCCATATTAAAATGAAGATGACACAAATCATTGATGTAAATAAGCAAAATGAAAGAAGCAGGATTCCTTTTTTTAAAAAAAGCTTTCTCTTTCCCGATGATAATTCAAAGGACCCTCCCAAGCTTCTTAACCCTAAAAAGTGTAACATGAGGAAAAACACGGAAGCTATAAAATAGGAGATTATATGAATAAAAATAAACGACGTTCTCCTAACCTCACATTTCCTACACGTTTGCTACCATTCAGTGATATTTGAAGCCCAAGTTGCTGTCGGATCCTTAAGTAAAGGTTAAGGATGAAAAACACACGTTACCTTCCATGATACTGTTGCGGAGTTAGTGTTAAGACTAGTTGCTGTCAGATTCACTGATTTGGGACTCATCTAATGACAAAGTATATATGCTGATGAAAAGCTGCTTTCGTTGCAGAGAGACTGCTAATTGTTTGATTATACAGGTCTTCACATTAATGAAGCACTATTCCATGGGTTTGAGGCATGGCGTGCGACCAAATTACCACCCCAGCCCTCTCGCTGTGAAATCTGATTATTCATTAGCCAGTCAGTGAGTGGTACCAACATCTTTTCTTTTTTCAAACCATCAGATGAGAATGACTGCTATTCACCACTGCCCCCTCCCCCCAACTTTAAGAATATGAGGATTTAAATTTGCTGCATACTGGGAAGAGGCGCTGCAGAGAGGGATGGCGTTTCCATAAAAGTTAGTTCCACACGTTTAATGCAATGTATGTTATGACAAACAAGGAGCTATATGGATTGGCAATTCCTGCAAAAAATGGATCCTTGTTCCCATCATCCGGCTTCACATACACTCAGTCCTGGGTCTCCTTGAAAGAAGGTTTCAATCACCCAAATGTGGTTGCTTGAATGATCTGGAATTTTACCATCTCAGCACTGCCTGATGAAAATCATTATAACGCAAGTGTTCAAAGTAAAAAACGGGAAGGGGAGGTCTTTTGTACGTGTGCATGTGTGTGTTCTGTGTGTGTGTGTGTTCTATATGTGTTTGTTTTTTTGTTTGCTTATTATAAGTACTTTTATCCCCATAAAGAAAAGCAGAATAGTCAAAAGAAGATGTAATTACTAGATTAATTTATTAAGAAAGTGAAAGTGTTAGTCGCTCAGTTGTATCCATTTGTGACCCCATGGACTTTAGCCTGCCAGGCTCCTCTGTCCATGGGATTCTCCAGGCAAGAATACTGGAGTGGATCACCATGTCCTTCTCCAGGGGATCTTCCTGACCCAGGGATCGAACCCACATCTCTTATGTCTCCTGCACTGGCAGGCAGGTTCTTTACCACTAGCACCACTAGCCTAGTCTATTAACATCCCTTAGATTTTTCATAAGTGAACAAAATACTTTCCTCATTTAAACTGCTAACAAAACCATTTTTTTTTATTATGCCCTTTCTGTCTAAAGCCAAGACTGATAGAAATTTAGTGTGACGGGTTTAAAGAATCCACCTCATGTATTTCAGCACCAATATCAAAAGTCAGAGGAAGCGTTCAGCCATGATCACTCTATTTTTAACTTGAGCTGGATTGGGTTTCCAAAACAAATAGTAGGAATCCCTTCCTCAGTACCAAGGAAAGATACTGACACTTTGGCAAATGGGATTATCTTTAATGAGATTACACTCAGAGTGATTAAGATGTGAATTGACACTCCCCGTGAGAGGCAATGAGGTTGCTAAAGAAGCAGAAACAGAAGTGAGTGAAGTATAAGAGGAAGAGCCGTTCCCAAGAAAAAAAAATACTCTTTTCTCAAAGACCCGAGAAGAATTAGGAACCGGCCTTGTTTTCTAAACCTGCCCACAAGAAAAGCTTGTGACCATCAGTAAGAGGGTCTCAGCAGTGAATGAAAATGACATAAAACCTGTTCTAGACCATTTTAAAAATAATATTTATTGGTTTATTTTTGGCTGTGCTGGGTCTTCGTTGCTGCTCTCAGGCTTTCTCTAGTTGTGGTGAGTGGGCTTCTCATTGCAATGGCTTCTCTTGTTGTGGAGCACAGGCTCTAGGCATGAGGGCTTCAGTGTTTGCTGCACACGGGCTCAGTAGTTGCAGCTTATAGGCTTAGTTGCCCCACGGCATGTGGGATCTTCCCAGACCAGGCATTGAACTGGTGTTGCTGGCATTGCTAGATGGATTCTTATCCACTGGACTATCAGGGTAGCCCTAGACCTTTTTTTTATAGTAGAACATTTTGAGTCTTCTCTTCCAAGTTGGTGAAGCATCTCTCCCGTAACTTTTGGCCTTGTTATTCCTCCAGTGTGAACACCACTCCGAAGAAATCCTCTCCAAGTGTTTCCCTAGATTGAACCAGGTTCTTTCATTGTTAAAGGAAGTGTAGAGATGCTGAAGCCAGTGTGCCCATTAATAGATGAAGAAACTGGGCCTCAAGGGGCTCAGGGACGTGCCTGTGGTCCCACAGTTCATTTGAGGCATTGACAGCCAGGACTAGAGCACAAGTGCTGGGTGAAAGGCTGGAGAGGTAATACACAGAACAGGGACAAAATAGTGAAAAGCATGCCAAACCCACAAAAGAAAAGACAGAGATGGGGAAAGAATGGCACAGGGAATATTGTCTGCTGCAAAGTTCTTTTAAAATAAAAACAAAGCAGTAAGTCCATCATTTAGCTCCAGCAACTCCTTTGAGGCCACCGTAGAATACCGTTTCTCTGTGTTACCTTAAACATTCCATCTTCATGAGAGTCCATAGATCAGTCCTACAAGAAAGAGACTCAATACCCCTACAGGCATGAGATGAATTGGAGTTTCAGGGAGGGGGGTGGGTTCCAAAAATTACTTTTGTTTCTATTCTTATCTTGCCATGCTCCCTTTAGAAACTATTTTATCTACAGGTATAAGGAAGTGAAGTGAAGCGTTAGTCGCTCAGTCCTGTCTGACTCTTTGTGGTCCCATGGACTGTAGCTTATTAGGCTCCTTTGTCCGTGGGATTTTCCAGACAAGAATATTGGACTGGGTTTTTGTTGTTTGTTGGTTAATTGCTAAGTCCTATCTGACTCCTTGAGACCCCATGGAGTGCAGTGTACCAGGCTTCTCTGTCTGTCACTAACTCCTGGAGCTTACTCAAACTCATGTTCATTGAGTTGGTGATGAGTCTCCTGCGTTGTAGGCAGATCTTTTTACCATCTGAGCCACTAGGGAAGCCCCCAAAGATATAATATAGGTGTAATAATACTACCTATCTCACTAGGGTGCTGTGAAATGTCACTAACTAATGTTTATAAAGCACCAAGAGACTTTCTAATGAAAAATTCCACATACAATAATTATGAGTATTAGCATTATTACTAACTTGCAGCATTCATTACCAGCTTCATTATCATTCAAGCTCTAGGTTTTTGTTGTTGGTGTGTGTGCGCTGAGAGACACTCCTGACATTTCTTGTATCTGCTCTTTTCTTCTTCTACAGTTGGTCCTCACAAGGAGTTTTAGGCGCACCAGTACATGAGTCAAGAAGCCATACAAGAAGACACTTGCTACAATTTCACATGGGTTTTTTCCTAATTAAATTATTTCAAAGAAATCCTCAAATCAACTACATTATAGGTAAGCATAAGGTAGTGGTTTTATAACTTTTTTTGATCACAATTCCCTCTGATTATCTAATAAAAGCTGTTACACTGCTTCCTGGAAAATTTCATACATATATCTTGCAATCAATTTCAAGGTGTTTATGGACCTCTAAACGAAGAACTATTTCTTTATCACCTGCTATAGGCTAGACACTGCCCTAGGTACTTAGGAAACATCAATGAATAAAATACACAGATTCCTGCCCTGCTTGATCTTACGTGGGTGAGAGAAAACAGATAATAAAAATAAATGTAACCAATAATGAAAGTTTATTATGTTAGAAGGAGGTAGGTTTTATGCAATAAAGAAAAAATAGAGCAGGCTAAGAGGAACAGAGAGAACTTGGTAGGGATTCTCTTTACAGCCTGAAATAGAGTAGTTCAGGTAGGTGTCATTGAAAAAGTGAGTTTTGAACAAAGATATGAAGGAAGTGAATGAAGTAGTCAAGTGTATGACTGCTGGAAAAATATTCTGTGAAGGGGGAAAAGCCCAGTGTGAAAGCTCTAAATCAGGTCAGTGTGCTAGAGCAAGTAAGCAAGTGGAGGGACAGTAGGAAATGATGCCATTATTGCAATGATGGTTTTAACCAGGATGGTAGCAATAGGGACAAAGTGGTTGAGTGGTCAGACTCTGGTTAGATTTGAAGAGTCAACAGAATTTTCTGACAGTTTGAAGTCAGAGCATGAGAGAAGGAGTGATGAACAGATCAAAGCTGATTCTGAAGATTTTGGTCTGAACAACTGGAAAATGGAGCAAGTTTGGGGATAATCCTACTGCACGTCCTTTACCCTCCAACATTAAGAACACTGGATCAAGAGCATTTCCTTTCTAAGATAAGGAGTTTTTTCTCTCTCTCTTTTTTTGTTCTTAATTGAAGTATAGTTGAGTTTTCCCAGGTGGTGCTATTGTTAAAAACCCACCTGCCAGTGCAAGAGACAGAAGAGACATGGATCTCCCCTGGGTCAGGGAGCTGCCCTAGAGGAAGGCATGGCAGCCCACTCCAGTATTCTTGCCTGGAGAATCCCATGACAGAGGAGCCTGGTGGGCTACAATCCTCTGATACAACTGAAGGGACTTAGCACTCACGCATGAAGTATAGTTGATTTGTAATATTTTATTAATTTCAGATATACAACAGAGTGACTCAATATTTTTATAGATTACACTCCTTTTAAAGTTATTACAAAATAATGACTATATTTCCCTGTGCTGTATAGTATATCATTGTCACTTATCTATTTTATACTTAGTAGTTTGTATCTCTTAATCACCTACCCCTATTTTCCCCTTCCCCCCTTCCCTCTCTCCACTGGTAACCACTAGTTTATTTTCTATATGTGTAAGTCTGTTTCTATTTGGTTATATACACTTGCTTAGTTTTTAGATTCCACGCATAAGTATTAACAGAGTATTTGTCTTTCTCTGTCTTATTTCACTAAGCATAATACTCTCTAGGTCCATGCATGTTGCTGCAAATGACTAAATTTTATTCACTTTATTACGATAAATAGTATTCCATTGTATATGTGTGTACCACATCTTCTTTGTCCATTCGTCTCTTCAGCTCAGTTCAGTTGCTCAGTAGCGTCTAACTCTTTTAGACCCCATGGACTGCAGCATGCCAGGCTTCCCTATCCATCACCAACTCCCAGAGCTTGGTCAAACTCATGTCCATTAAGCCAGTGATGCCATCTGACCATCTCATCCTCTGTTGTCCCCTTCTCCTCCTGCCTTTGATCTTTCCCAGCATTAGGGTCTTTTCCAATGAGTCAGGTGGCCAAAGTATTGCAGCTTCAGCATCAGTCCTTCCAATGAATTTTCAGGGTTGAGTCCCTTTAGGATTGACTGGTTTGATCTCCTTGCAGTCCAAGGGACTCTCAAGAGTCTTCTCCAACACCACAGTTCAAAAGCATCAATTCATCAATTCTTCTCTTGACAGACACTAAAATTGCTTCCATATATTGGCTATTGTAAATAATGTTGCTATGGTCATTGAGTTCTATGTATCTTTTTGAATTAGTTCCATGTATCTTTTTGTTTCCTTTGGATATATATCCAGAAGTGAAATTTCTAGATTATATGGTAGTTCTGTGTTTAGTTTTATGAGGAACCTCCATTCTGCTTTCCATAGTGGCTGTACCAACTTACACTCCCTAGCTGAGTGGTTGGGTAAGATTCTCATCCCATTAGCAGATTCTGTGGCAACTTCTTGCTAAATCCCACCCACAAGACTCAAAATGTCCACTGAGTTTGAAATTGACACAAAAGATCAGGCTAAGGAGCTGAAACATCAGACCATGAAAATATCAACTAGTATAACTGAATCGTTGAAAAGTGAGAAAGCTGAGGACAGGAAGATGAACTTACTTATGCTGAACTTGCTCAAACCACACGGTCAGATGAAAGCACAGCTGAATCCCATGTTCCCAGAGAGGACTCTTCCCACCATACATGTGGACTCAAGCCCTTCTTACTGACAATCCACACTTGTGTGAACAAGCAGGCCACTTTCTTTGCTTTCTGATTAAGCTACACTGTTGGTAACAATTACTTCAAAGGTTGAGGCAGTGAGATGAATATCTGCTAAGGAAAAGCGCTTTCTCCTTTTGATATTTGTAGAATTGCTAGGAGCAAGGGGTTATAAACCTGGTTCTGCTGTTGGCTGGCTGGGACATCCTAGAAAGCCTGGGTAATCGTAGAGAGACTTGGTGCCTCAAGTTCCTCTTATACCAAAGAAAAGCATTGTAATCCACTCACTCAAAGGCAGGTTTGCAGGTTTAAGACTCCATGAGCCAACCAACAATCTCACTTTGAAAGAGTAATGTCTTTGCTTATTTGAAGACTTATAGCAATTTAGCACTTTTCTTCCCTCCATAAAAATAACATAACATTAGGAATACAGATCTGTACATTTTGATAATGGAATATAAAATAGACAATAATTTTAAAATGATCCTTGTGAAGAGTTCATAGTAATGCTGTGGATATTTTTGTTATGGTGCTAACTGAAGAAATCAGGACGAGATTCTGTTTATGATGTTATCCCAATTATAGGTGTTTTCTAACTTGCACAATAGTGAACTGTTGCTTGGCTCTGACAGGTGGAAGCATGGTGGATAGTTGGTTTTTTGTTTTCTTCTTTGAGAGTTTCTCTATTTTTCATGAAAAATAAAGCACTTGATTTTCAAGGAAAATAAATAAGCTTTGTTTTTTAAAAAGATTTATGACCCTGGCATTTTGCAGGCACCTGAAAATTTATGCAGGTAGCAAACCTAGGCCACTAGACTCTGCTAAGAATATAAATGAGCCCTGATAGGATAGAATGTATCTCATGCTTCTTTCAAATTCCAGCAGCTACTTAACAAATATTTTTGCCCTTGACTCTGGTGCTAGAAAAATCTAATCGTAAGAATATGAGGTTAGAGCTAAGAAGTGGGATCTTTTGCAAGAGTCAAGAACCATACGATTCTCAGAAACTGGTTTGAATCCCTGTGAAATATAAGACACATGTTAGACAACAAATAAAACCAGATTAATTGACTGACTTAAGGCCCAAAAGCATCTGGCTTCAGCTTCCCCTTTATGCCATTTGTCAAGCCTGCCTCAGCTCTGGGCCCTTGTCCAGGCCAAGTGGTACTTAACCAGTCTACGGGCTCCTAATTGGGGATGTAAGCTTGAAAAACACAAATCAGAATACCTAGACCGTAGACAGCAAATACATTTGTAGTTCATGAACTACCTACTACTACTTCCATTTCCCTAGCAAGTATTGCTGATGAATAAAGGTTTGCACCCTTTATTCTTAGAAACAAACTTAGAGACTGAGAAACAACACTAGCAGCCACTTGAGCTTCTCTGGTGGTTCAGACAGTAAAGAATCTGCCTGCAATGCAGGAGACCTGGGTTCGATCCCTGGGTGGGGAAGATCCTCTGGAAAAAGAAATGGCAACCCACTCCAGTATTCTTGCCTAGGAAATCGCATGGACAGAGGAGCCTGGCAGGCTGCAGTCCAGGGGGTCACAAAGAGTTGGATGCAACTTAGCGACAGACTCACTTTCCAACCAATGGCAGCTGAAGTGTAAGAAGAATCCAAATCACCATCTCTTCTTGGGTGAGGTCTTAAGAAATAAATGAAGAGTATTGGATGGATGGATGTATGGATGGATGTGAATCTTGTAGTAAAAATGTTTTGACAGCTCTAACTTGTAGGCTTCAAAATCTTGACTGAGGATGGAGGGAGATCCATTTCAAGACAGCTTATTCACATACTTGCCAACTTAGTGCTGGTTGTTTGAAGATAGATCTGCTTATGCATCCGTACAACATGGCTGTTGGCTTTCCCCTGAACCTGTGATCCAGGTGATAACAAGGCAGAAGTCATAATGATTTTTATGGCCTGGCCTCAGAAATTCTACCCTATCCTTTCCTCAGCATCCTATTGGTTGTTTAGGTCAAGCCTATTTACGTTGGGAGAGTATTACTCAGAAGTGTAAGTACAGGATGTAGAGAACATTGGGAGCCATCTTGGAGCTACCATACATATGTGAAAAAGCCCATCCTTGCTCTCACAGAGCCTATAGTGTAGTTAAAGGGACTTCATATATGCAGAAAAAAAAAAAGAGTTAATTGATTTAAGTAAAGAACAAAAAACAAAAACTATAACAGGCTAATAGGACTCACCAAAATGTATATTCTCTGCTTCTTGTTGGATGTACTACTACAATCCATTTCCTATCCTTCTTGGATTTTGGTATGACTATGTAACTAATTCTTAGCAATAAAATGTAGGAGGAGGTAATATATGTCACCTCTAGGCTTAGGCAGTAAAGAGCAGCTTTCTTATCTCCATGTTTTTCTCCCTTATTTGGTGATACTGGGACATAGGACAGGGCTTCTCAAGTGGCGCTAATGGTAAAGAACCTTCCTGCCAATGCAGGAAGCATAAGAGATGTGGCTTCATTCCCTGGATCCAGAAGATCCCCTGGAGGAGGGCATGGTAACCATTCCAGTATTCTTTCCTGGAGAATCCCATGGACAGAGGAGCCTGGAGGGTTACAGTCCATAGGGTTGCAAAGAACTGGACTGAAAAGACTTGGCATGCAAGCATGCATAGGACATAGAACAGTGGCTTAAGATAGGAGTCCACATTGGTTCTTTTGTATGTGAATATCCAATTTTCCCAACACAATCCATTGAAGAAACTATTCTTTCCCCATTGAATAGTCTCGGCTCCCTTGTCAAATACTAATTGACCATATATGAGTGAGTTATTTCTGGATTCTCAGTTCTGCTGCATTGGCCTATGTGTCTGTTTTTATGCAAGTACCACACTGCTTTGATTATTATTAGTTTGAAATCGAGAAGTGTGATTCTCCAACTGTGTTCTTTCTCAAGATTTCTTTGGCTACACTAGGTCTTTTGTGACCTCTAAAACATACAAATTTTAGAATTGTTTGTCCTATTTCTGTAAAACTTTTTGTTAGAATTTTGATACATATTGCTTTGAATCTATAGATGGTTTCAGGTAGCATGAACACTTTAACTATAAAATTCTTCCAATTCATGAACATGGATATCTTTCCATTTATCTGCGTCTTCATCAGTTTCTTTAATCAATGTCTTATAGTTAAACTATGCAGGCCTTTAATTTCCTTGGGCAAATTTATTCCTGGTTATTTTTATTCTTTATGCTATTGTGAATGAGACTGTTTTCTTTATTTCTCTTTTGGATAGCTCATTATTAGTATATAGAAATACAACTCTATTTCTTTAAGGTCAGTTATTGGAACTTTATTAGTTTCCTTTGGTAGTGTCATGTTTATCTGTCTCTTTTTTTAACATAAAATTCATAGTCACATGCTTGGGGTTATATACTAAATTGAATGCAATCTTGGAATCTTTCTTGACTAAAGTTTTCCAAGGAAAGAAGTGTGCCCTTTTCTGTTCATCATCTATATTAGATCAAATGTCACCTTTCAGATGCCTTTATAGACTATTTGGTCTAAATGAGTACTCTCCTCACTGCTACTAGTTACTTTTAAAAAATATTACTCTGTTGAATTTGCTTTATAACACTCGTTGCTACTGGATGATTATTTTTATTTGCTTATTTACTTGTTTATCATCTGCCTTTTCCCAATGGAGCAGCAGCTTCTTGAGATCAGGAGTCTTGTGTTTCTTGTCCCTAGTATCTCAAACAGTGTCTGACACACAGCTGGTACTCAGTAAATGTTTATCAGGTAAATCAGTGAATCTTCACATTTCCCACTGTGTCTAATAACTGGTCTTCAAGGGATCAATAACTGTTTACTAAATGAATGAAATGTCTGACTCCCCCAATACATGTTGATATGGCTGAAGTACATTTTTATTTATAAAATTCTGATGTATAAAAATCGTTTTTCAGGACATTGATATTACAAATCAAAATAACAAATATGGAGTGTTTCTTCCCTGTCAGGCAGCTGACTTAACTTTCTAATTATGTTTTCTTTCTATTAACACTGGAAAAAGTCAGTGTTCTCTCAGCCCACATCATCTGATTATATGATGGAGAAGAAGAGTGGAAACAGAGGGAATTTGTCTCAGGTGCTGAGGGGATCTGGTTCATGCTTAATTAACAAAGCAGCCACTGAGATGTGCCTGGGTGGTTAGATAATATAAAGACTGGCATAGGATGAATCAAGAAAGAAGGAAGAGAGAGTTGGCCAGCAAAGCCAACTACCTAAATTTGAGTTCAGTATGGAAGAATCACTAAGAAAGAAATGAGAATCTGAGAAACAAACTGCAGTCCTTTTCGTGCACTAAAGAGGTGATGGAAATTTTGGCTTTTTTCCTAGGTTGTTTGGAAAAATTATCAACGGCTGACATTTAAGAGAAATGAAATCTGATGAGGCAGAGTAAATGCAGTGTGAATGATTTGCTTTTCCCCATAATTGAGTGGATAAACATGATTATTTACCTAATAAAGAATTCTTTGATGTTCCCAAAACAATCCTATTAGTTTAATAAATAGTTGAAAAATTATGATTTATACAAGCTTGGTTAATAAATATACTGTGCAATCTCTGCCCATTTATCATTGATTTCCATATGTTTGTACAGACAGCTGAGTTCTTTCTTTTCCTCTGAATGCTGCATTTGCAAAAAAAATCAGGATTGAATTTAAAACATGAAATAATCATTATAAACCTCCTAGGTAAATAGTACTAACTGCTTACTCACATGCTGAAGAATCAGGGCCAGCATCCAGTAATGAGAATTTTCCTGCTTTCTCTGTATTTCGTGGAAGAGAAGACTGTCCTACAGTATACCATCAATCTCTGGTGGTTCAGACGGTAAAGAATCCACCTGCAGTGCAGGAGACCTGGGTTCAATCCCTGGGTTGGGAAGATTCCCTGGAAAAGGGAACAGCTACTCACTTCAATATTCTTGCCTGGAGAATTCCATGAATAGAGGAGTCTGACAGGCTACAGTCCATGGGGTCACACACGACTGAGCGACTTTCACTTTTCATACCATCACTCCAAACACAGTGCCAGAGTTGAGGAAGACAGGAGAAAGAGTCTTTACTTCATGATCATTTCTTGGCAAAAGTAATTATCAAGGCATCAGAGATGAGCTCCCTAAAGGACTAAGAATAAAAATCTCTGATCTCAAATAGAAAAAGCAGTTCTGAGTCATTTTATAAGTTGTGCTCTTGACTCAGTTGTGTCCTTCTAAAATTCATGTTAAAATCCTAACCCCCAATGTGACAGTATTAGGAGATGGGAGCCTTTTAGAGGTAGTTATTTATGAGGTCATAAAGTGAGACCCTCATGATAGAATTAGTACCTTTATAAGAACAGACACTGAACAGTTCTCTCTCCCTGCCAAGTGAGAATGCAAAGAGCAGGCGGCCATCGGTAAGTCAGTAAGAGAGCCCTCATCAGAAACTGAATCCTGCTGGCCTTCAATCTTGGACTTCCCAGTCTCCCAGGCTCCCAGTGAGAAAATAAATTTCTGCTGATTAAACCACCTATTCTAAGTTATATGGATCCAGGTTGCCACATTGTATTCATGTATCTCATAAGCTTGCTCTATGTCAGGTTTCTAAAATAAAGAATTGTGTTCTTCTAGTAGAAACCTTTATTACCTTTACATGGCAGGAAGGTAGTGATCCAGTTTCATCAGAAGTTTGCAAGCAGATGCTGAAGGAGTATCTGTGAGAAATGCTTTGAAAGAATGAATAGAGCAGATGGAAGATTGACTTGTCAATCAGGTAGGTGCTAGTAAATATTGAGAACATGCAATAAAAATAATTAAATGAACTGTTAGTTCACTCGTTCGTGTCCGATTCTTTGCAACCCTATGGACTGTAGTCAGCCAGGCACCTCTGTCCATGGCATTCTCCAGGCAAGAAGACTGGAGTGGGTTGCCATTCCCTTCTCCAAATTAAATGAAATGAACTCATAAATTAGGTGAAAGCATCTGGACATTTAGTGGGAAGGTGAGGGAAGAGGGCATGAACTGTAATTGGGAAACAATCTCCTCCACATGCTGAGAAGGTAGGGAAAATATTCTTACTGGAATGACAGATTAATATTTCAGGAGTTTTTCAGTGATAGGAGGTGGAACTGAGCTGTCAGTGCTCCAACCACAGCCACCTAGGTCTTATCATGGCAACATAAAAAGCAGAGACATCGCTTTGCTGACAAAGGTACATGTGGCCGAAGCTATGGTTTTTTGCAGTATTCATGTACGAATGTGAGAGTTAGACCATAAAGAAGACTGAGTGCTGCTGAATTGATGCTTTTGAACTGTAGTGTTGGAGAAGACTCTTGAGAGTCCCTTGGACTGCAAGGAAATCAAACCAGTCAATCCTAAAGGAAATCAACCCTGAATATTCATTGGAAGGACTGATGCTGAAGCTGAAGCTCCATTACTTTGGCCACCTGATGCGAAGAGCCAACTCATTGGAAAAGACCCTAATGCTGGGAAAGAATGAAGGCAGGAGAAGGGATTGACGGAGGATGAGATGGTTAGATGGCATCACCAACTCAATAGACATGAGTTTGAGCAAGCTCTGGGAGATAGTGAAGGACAGGGAAGCCTGGTGTGCTGCACTCCATGGGATTGCAAAGATCAGTTGGACACAACTGAGCAACTAAACAACAATGCTTATTTTGCTCTTTTTTTCTATTGAGTTGTTTGTATATTTATTGTTGATTTCTAGCCACTTTTACATATTCTAATACTAATCTTGACTGATAGAGAAGAAGCAGAAATTTTGTATGATCCAACCTAATAATAAGCTTTGATAACCATTAAGTATGATATTTGGTAAAAGTCCTCCATCAGGAAAGACTATATCTTTCTATCTCTAGTCATCTAGAATACATTTAAATGTGTGTTGAATTTTACCAATTGCTTTTACCACGCATTTACCAAGAGGTATTTTAGTCTTAGGTTTTTTTAATGGAATGAATAGTGAATTACATTTTTAAAAAATATTAAGCCATTCTTTAATTTCTCAGATAAATCAGATAGTTGAATACATTGATGGATTTTTCTTTTAGTACTTTGTTGGGAATTTCAGGATCTATGTCCTTAAGTAAGACTAGCCTGTAATATTCTATTATTACATTGTCATTTAAGTGAGTTTAGTTTTCAAATGAGTTTTTAGATTTTCCTTCTTTTCTTATTCTGTGGAAGTGTTCATAGAATCTGAATCTTGGATCATGAGATGTGTTTTAGAACTTTCCTGTTAAATTTTTTTGTGTAAAGTTTAGTGAAAGTATATATTTAACTCCCAGTACAATTTCTTTATTGGTTACAAATCCTTCCCGAGTTTCCATCTTTTCTTAAGTCAGGTTTGATATTCAGAGTTTTCTAAGATATTGTCTACTTTGAATGTGTTTTTATTTTTTAGCCTAAGTTATTAATACAACATCATCATTTTTATTATCTCTACATCTACCCTTTTCACTTTTAATACTGGATATGTGTATCTTTTTTTCTTTTTCTTATCAGAAATTAATTTTGTTTAGTTTCTTAGAAAACCAGTTTGGGGCCTTATTGATATTCCCTATCATAGCTTTGTTTATTATTTATTAATTTCTTCTGTTTATCATTTCTTTAAATTTACTTTGGGTTTTCTTAAGTTGAATGTGTCACATGCCATTTCAGTCATTCCTTTTCTTCAAGCCACCTTACTAAGCCATGCCGTGTAGGTCCACCCAAGATGGATGGGTCATGGTGGAGAGTTCTGACAAAACATGGTACACTGGAGAAGGGAATGGCAAACCACTTCAGTATTCTTGCCTTGAGAACCCCATGAACATTTTGAAAAGGCAAAAAGATAGGACACTGAAAGATAAACTCCCCAGGTCGGTAGATGCCCAGTATGCTACTGGAGAACAGTGGAGAAATAACTCCAGAAAGAATGAAGAGACGGAGGCAAAGCAAAAACACCCAGTTGTGGATGTGACTGGTGACAAAAGCAAGGTCCAGTGCTGTAAAGAGAAATATTACATAGGAACCTGGAATGTTAGGTCCATGAATCAAGGCAAATTGGAAGTGGTCAAACAGGAGATGGCAAGACTGAATGTTGACATTCTAGGAATCAGCAAACAAAAATGGACTGGAATGGGTGAATTTAACTCAGATGACCATTATATCTACTACTGTGGGCAAGAATCCCTTATAAGAAATGGAGCAGCCCTCATAGTCAACAGAAGAGTCTGAAATGCAGTACTTGAGTGCAATCTCAAAAATGACAGAATGATCTCTGTTCGTCCAAGGCAAACCATTCAATATCACGGTAATCCAAGTTTATGCCCCGACCAGTAACACTGAAGAAGCTGAAGTTGAACAGTTCTATGAAGACCTACTAGACCTTTTAGGACTAACACCCAAAAAAGATGTCCTTTTCATTATAAGGAACTGGAATGCAAAAGTAGGAAGTCAAGAAACAGCTGGAGTAGCAGGCAAATTTGGCCTTGGAGTACAGAATGAAGCAGGGCAAAGGCTAATAGAGTTTTGCCAAGAGAATGCACTGGTTATAGCAAACACCCTTTTCCAACAACACAAGACATGACTCTACAGATGGACATCACCAGATGGCCAACACTGAAATCAGATTGATTATATTTTTTGCAGACAAAGATGGAAAAGCCCTATACAGTCAGCAAAAACAAGACCGGGAGCTCGTTATTGCCAAATTCAGACTTAAATTGAAGAAAGTAGGGAAAACCACTAGACCATTCAGGTATGACCTAAATCAAATCCCTTATGATTATACAGTAGAAGTGAGAAATAGATTTAAGGGACTAGATCTGATGGACAGAGTGCCTGATAAACTATGGACAGAGGTTCTTGCCATTGTACAGGAGACAGGAATCAAGACCATCCCCAAGAAAAAGAAATGCAAAAAAGCAAATTGGCTGTCTGAGGAGGCCTTACAAATAGCTGTGAAAAGAAGAGAAGCGAAAAGCAAAGGAGAGAAGGAAAGATATAGCCATTTGAATGCAGAGTTCCAAAGGATAGCAAGGAGTGATAAGAAAGCCTTCCTCAGTGATCAATGCAAAGAATAGAGGAAAACAACAGAATGGGAAAGACTAGAGATCTCTTCAAGAAAAGTAGAGATACCAAGGGAACATTTCATATAAAGATGGGCTCAATAAAGGACAGAAATGGTGTGGACCTAACAGAAGCAGAAGATATTAAGAAGAGGTGGCAAGAATACACGGAAGAATTGTACAAAAAAGGTCTTCAAGACCCAGATAACCACGATGGTGTGATCACTCACCTAGAGCCAGACATCCTGAAATGTGAAGTCAAGTGGGCCTTAGAAAGCATCACTATGAACAAAGCTGGTGCAGGTGATGGAATTCCAGTTGAGCTATTTCAAATCCTGAAAGATGATGCTTTGAAAATGCTGCACTCAATATGCCAGCAAATCTGGAAAACTCAGCAGTGGCCACAGGACTGGAAAAGGTCAGTTTTCATTCCAATCTCAAAGAAAGACAATGCCAAAGAATGCTCAAAGTACCGCACAATTGCACTCATTTCGCACGCTAGTAAAGTAATGCTCAAAATTCTCCAAGCCAGGCTTCAGCAATACATGAACCGTGAACTTCCAGGTGTTCAAGCTGGTTTTAGAAAAGGCAGAGGAACCAGAGATCAAATTGCCAACATCTGCTGGATCATCGAAAAAGCAAGAGAGTTCCAGAAAAACATCTATTTCTGCTTTATTGACTAAGTCAAAGCCTTTGACTGTGTGGATGACAATAAACTGTGGAAAATTCTGAAAGAGATGGGAATACCAGACCACCTGACCTGCCTCTTGAGAAACCTGTATGCAGGTCAGGAAGCAATAGTTAGAACTGGACATGGAACAACAGACTGGTTCCAAATAGGAAAAGGAGTACGTCAAGGCTGTGTATTGTCACCCTGCTTCTTTAACTTATATGCAGAGTGCATCATGAGAAACACTGAGCTGGATGAAGCACAGGCTGGAATCAAGATTACCGGGAGAAATATCAATAACCTCAGATATGCAGATGACACCACCCTTATGGCAGAAAGTGAAGAAGACCTAAAGAACCTCTTGATGAAAGTGAAAGAGAAGAGTGAAAAGGTTAGCTTAAAGCTCAACATTCAAAAAACTAAGATCATGGCATCTGGTCCCATCACTTCATGGCAAATAGGTGGGGAAACAGTGGCTGACTTTATTTTTTGGGGTTCCAAAATCACTGCAGATGATGATTGCAGCTATGAAATTATAAGACACTTACTCCTTAAAAGGAAAATTATGACCAACCTAGACAGCATATTAAAAAGCAGAGGCATTACTTTGCCAACAAAGGTCCATCTCGTCAAGGCTATGGTTTTTCCAGTAGTCATATATGGATGTGAGAGTTGGACTGTGAAGAAAGCTGAGCACCATAAAATTGATGCTTTTGAACTGTGGTGTTGGAGAAGACTCTTGATAGTCCCTTGGACTACAAGGAGATCCAACCAGTCCATCCTAAAGGAGATCAGTCCTGGGTATTCATTGGAAGGATTGATGTTGAAGCTGAAACTCCAGTACTTTGGCCACTTCATGCAAAGAGCTGACTCATTTGAAAACACCCTGATGCTGGGAAAGATTGGGGGCAGGAGGAGAAGGAGACGACAGAGGATGAGATGGTTGGATGGCATAACCGATTCAATGAACATGAGTTTGGGTAGGCTCCGGGAGTTGGTGATGGTCAAGGAGGCCTGGTGTGCTGCAGCTCATGGGTTCACAATGAGTCAGACGTGACTGAGTGACTGAACTGAACTGAACTGAATTTATAAGAAACACCAAATTGTTTTCCAAAGTAATTGTATCATTTACAGCTACTTTGGAAAACATCAGCAATGTCTGAAATTTCCAGTTGCTGCATATCTTCCTGGAGAAGGCAATGGCACCCCACTCCAGTCCTCTTGCCTGGAGAATCCCATGGACGGAGGAGCCTGGTAGGCTGCAGTCCATGGGGTCGCGAAGAGTCGGACACGACTGAGTGACTTCACTTTCACTTTTCATTTTCATGCATTGGAGAAGGAAATGGCAACCCACTCCAGTATTCTTGCCTGGAGAATCCCAGGGACGAGGGAGCCTGGTGGGCTGCCGTCTATGGGATCGCACAGAGTCGGACATGACTGAAGCAACTTAGCAGCAGCAGCATATCTTCCGGAGAAGGCAATGGCACCCCACTCCAGTACTCTTGCCTGGAAAATCCCATGGACTGAGGAGCCTGATAGGCTACAGTCCATGGGGTCGCTGAGAGTAGGACACAACTGAGCGACTTCACTTTCACTTTTCCTTTCATGCACTAGAGAAGGAAATGGCAACTCACTCCAGTATTCTTGCCTGGAGAATCCCAGGGACAGGGGAGCCTTGGTGGGCTTCCGTCTATGGGGTCTCACAGAGTCGGACACGACTATAGCTACTTAGCAGCAGCAGCCGTATCTTCACCAATACTTGGTACTGTCAGCCTTTCCATGTTAGAACTTCTTTAAGATGTGTTAATATTTCAGTGTGGTTTTAATTTACATTTACCCAAAGCCTGATAATGTTAAGCAATTTTCCGTGTGCTTATTTGCCATTCTGAGAAACCTGTATAATGCAGGTCAAAAAGCAACAGTTAGAACAGGATATGAAAGAAAGGACTGGCTCAAAATTGGGAAAGGAGTACGTCAAGGCTATATATATTGTCACCCTCGTTATTTAACATATATGCAGAGTACATCATGGGAAATGCTGGGCTGGATAAAACAAGCTGGAATCAAGATTGTTGGGAGAAATATCAATAACCTCAGTTATGCAGATAATACCACCCTTATGGCAGAAAGCAAAGAGGAACTAAAGAACTTCTTGATGAGGGTGAAAAAAGAGAGTGCAAAAGCCGGCTTAAAACTCAACTTTCAAAAAACTAAGAGCATGGCATCCAGTCCCATCACTTTATGGCAAATAGATGGGGGAAAAATTGGAAACAGTGACAGATTTTATTTTCTTGGGCTCCAAAATCACTGTGGATGGTGACTGCAGCCATAAAATTAAAAGACCCTCTCCCTTGGAAGGAAAGCTATGACAAACCTAGACAGCATATTAAAAAGCAGAGACATCACTTTGCCAGCAAATCTCCATATAGTTAAACGTACGGTTTTTGCAGTAGTCACATACAGATGGGAGAGTTGGATCATGAAGAAGACTCAGCACAGAAGAACTGATGCTTTTGAACTGTGGTGTTGGATAAGACTCTTGAGAGTCCCTTGGATTGCAAGGAGATCAAGCCAGTCAATCTTAAAGGAAATCAACCCTGAATATACATTGGAAAAACTAATGCTAAAGCTAAAGCTCCAATAATTTGGCCACCTGATGCAAAGAGCCGACTCATTGGAAAAGACCCTGATGCTGGGAAAGATTGAGGGCAAGGGGAGAAGGGGATGACAGGATGAGATGGTTGGATGGCATCACCAACTCAATGGACATGAGTTTGAGCAAACTCTGGGAAATGGTAAAGGACAGGGAAGCCTGGTGTGCTGTAGTCCATAGGGTCGCAAAGAGTTGGACATGACTAAGTGACTGACCAACAAAACTGGTCATTCATACATCATTTTATCAATTGTCTTTTCCCCATTTTGGTCTTCTTATTATTGAGTTGTAAAAGTTATTTGCATAGTCTAGATACAAAATCATTTATTATATATATGGATTGAGAATATATTTATATTCTGTATCGTTATATTTAAAATTATATATATGTTCATTTTCATGAAACTAAGTTACCACAAAATGAGGCTGAAGCGAGTTCAGCTTCACCATGGAGACCCATCCAGTTCTATATGGTAAAGATAGATTTTTGTTTTAAAGTATGAACTCAAGCCAGACTGCTGCTGCTGCTGCTGCTAAGTCGCTTCAGTCGTGTCCGACTCTGTGAGACCCCATAGATGGCAGCCCACCAGGCTCCGCCGTTATTAGGATTCTCCAGGCAAGAACACTGGAGTGGGTTGCCATTTCCTTCTCCAGTGCATGAAAGTGAAAAGTGAAAGTGAAGTCCCTCAGTCGTGTCCGACTCTTCGCGACCCCATGGACTGCAGCCTACCAGGCTCCTCTGTCCATGGGATTTTCCAGGCAAGAGTACTGGAGTGGGGTGCCATCGCCTTCTCCTGCCTCTGCTCAAACCCTACCGCTGCCACTTCCTGGCTTCACGAACCTAAGCATGTTGCCTAACTCTTCTGTGCCTTAGTTTCCTCATCTGGGAAATGGGGGAAAGAGTATAGTACTTACCTGCTAGAGTTGTCAAAGGATCGAGCACTTTCAGCAGTCCCTAGTACACACTACCTGTTACCTATTGTGCTAAGATTGTTTTCTGTTGTTACTTTGGCTTCCATACTCTCTTTCACACAACCAGCTGCATGCGTGCAATGCGTGCTCAGTCACTTCAGTCATATCTGATTCTTTGAGACCCCTGTGGGCTGTAGCCTGACAGGTCCTTTGTCCATGAGATTCTCCAGGCAAGAATACTGGAGTGGATTGCCCTGCCCTCTTCCTGGGACATAACAAGCTACACCTATTCAAAGTAGAGTGTCCTGCACTGTGCAAAATTTTTGACACAAAGATTAATATAGTTGATATTAGCTCTGACCTCTGACCCAATAAATTAGGTAATCTCAGCTATAGCTGAGTTAGTTGCTTGCTAAATACATTGGAAACTCATAAAGAATGCAAAGAAGCAAAGAAAGTAACTAGTAAGTCACTAACTTTTTCATTTGTGCTAGTGAAAATTATTAGATAATGGAGTTGTTTAGCAATAATTAGGTAATAGACTGGGGTTGTAGACACCTCAGTCGATTCATAATGAGAGAGGGTAACATGGTCAAAGGTAATGAGAATTCTCTAAGCTTAACTGGCCGTCCAAGACCCTTAGCTGAGATATTCCTAATTATTTCATTGCAGGGGTTTCTGGGGGTCATTGGCACTTAAAGATAGCTGAGGCCCCATGCTGCAAGTTTCCAGGGTGGAATCTGCCACACCAAAACAGCAGAGGACTGTTAGGAAGTCCCAGTCGTCTTTGCTTGAGTACAAAAGGCAGTACCCACTGGTTGTCGCTCTGGGTTCATAACCCTGGTACTGGGGTAGGTTCAGAGCTCTGGGAGGTTCTCCCGGAGCTTTCAAAGGTGGTCTAGGATAAAGGAGAGCTTCCAGATGACCCAAGTCTCTACGATAATCCCTGTTAGATAAACATGAGGGTTGAGGGGGAGAGACGGGTCACTTCTGTACTCATGCCTCCCAGCAAATCTAGGCTGCTTTAGCTGTGAGGACCCATTCCCAAGGTCCCAAAAATGCTATTGTGAAAAATATAAAAAGAGGTGTTTCAAAGCTGTAAGGAACTTGGTACAGACACTCTGGTCCCCAAAGAACTTGCTGGCCTCAGGATGTGCTTATAGGGGATATCAAAGATGTTAAGCCAAAGTTGCACATGTAAGTGCCTACAGGGCCAAGTAGGTAATATAAAGCACTAAGGAGAGATTAGATCAGTGGGAAATTGGAAAAAATGTCCTATCTCAAGGGGCTGCAACTGATCAACTCCAGAAGACTTGTACACATAGCTATCCAAGGCTAATCTACTTCTTCAAGAGCAGCCAGGAGTCAAGTTGTTACTTGAAATCTTTCCATTTGTAAATGTTGGTGACTAATTTAAAAAAAAGAAAAACTAACCCCAAACTCATAGCTGCAGGTTGCCTTTCGCTTGTGGCTGCCCATTTCCACTTGTTTTTTTTTTTTTTCCCCCACTTGTTTTAAAACATGGATCTCTGACCCTTTTGTAATCCATCATGGCACAATAGTCTGGGGCAAGGCCACAGTGCCTGTGACCAATGGGCAGTTACTACAGCAATAAGCTGAAGGAAACTGACAAATGTAGTTAATGTGATATATGTATTATTAAGGTTGTAGATAGTCAATATAAAACACCCCTTTCTCTACAGAGTTTGGATACACTTGAAATGATAGCTGTCCGCTTGTGTCATTGATTCGGGGTAAATAAAACTCTTGGAGATATGAGGAGCATGTCTAGCCATGGAGCTCTATCACATTATTTATCATTAAGAAAGTTGATTTTTTCATCATTTTATCTGTCTCCTGTATCTTACATTTCAGAATTTCCCCTCTTCTTAAGTGTGAATAATATTCCAATGTGTGTATATCCCATGTTTTGTTTATCCATTTATCTATGGAAGGACATGTGGGTTGCTTCCACCATTTGGCTATTAGGAATAGTACTGGTATGAATATGAATGTACAAGTGTCTCTTGAAGTACCTGCTTTCAATTCTTTAGGGTATATACTCAGAAGTAGAATTTCTAGATCATGTGATAATTTTATTTTTAATTTTTGATGAACTGCCATACTATTTTCCATAACAGCTGCACCATTTTACTCCCATCAACAGCACACAAGGGTTCCAATTCTTCCACATCCTTACCAATACTTGTTACTTTCTGGGGTTTTGTGTGTGTTTGCTTATTTGTTTTTTTGTTTTTTATAGTAGCCATTATAATGGATTTGAGGTAGAGGAATGGATAGTTTCTTAACATGAATGTGTAAGGCATTTTAGGGAGAAAGAAGAATATGTGTAAAGATAAAGAAGTCAGGATCCCAAGGATTCTGAAGGAATTATTTGGCTGGGTCTTTATTGAAAACACTGGAAAGATTGTGAAGAGGTTTGGATGCAAAGCTAAGGCATTTCAAAATTGTTCTATAATCAATGACAGCTCCTGGTTATTTTTAAAGGAAAATGACAATATGAGAGCAGTATTAAAGAAAAATTGGAGAACACCATTTTAAAATCTGCTTTTAAAACACCATTGTGAAAGCTCAGGAGGGGTGGGGCAGGGCAGTAGCAATGGAGATGTGGAAGAAGGGAAAGAAAAAATTGAAAAGGAACTTTGTAGATAGAATTGTCAGGTCATATTCATTGGTTAACTATGAGAAATAAGAGAGAAAGAGGAGTGCAAAAAAATAATTATGTTATTTCTCCTCCCCTCTGCACACATTATTTCCTGCTTCTTGTTAATTATGATTTTTCCTAAATTCTCTTAGAAAGAAAAAAAATCCCTCTTATTTCTATGTCCCTATAATTTTATTTATTTATTATAATTAAATTTCTGTGTACATGTCTCCTACAGAAGAGCCCCTTCAAGCTTTTAGATTGCAAGTACCTTGTCTTGCAAGGCAGCAGGCTAAGGATGGCAGAATACTGAGAGAGAAGTAGCAAAATTCTCAGATAAATATGCAGCCACCATACCAGTCTTTCACTGTCAAACCTCTGAATCTTCTCCAGATAAGATAATGAATCTTGTGTGATTAAGACATTGGTTTCAGTACACATAATCACACTCAATTTGGTGCAAATCTCGCTCTCGCTCATGTAGCCTGATTATTCTTTATTATTAGAAAAATAAAAGCCTTTCTAATTCATCTTATAAAATAGAGACTTTTTGGATGTTGCGTATTTTTCGATATAGAAAAAGTCAGGGAGTCAGCAAGGGCCAGCTGTATGCTCCGACTCTGTGTGTGTGTGCTTGTGTGTGTTTGTTTGTGTGTGTGTGTGCTCAGTTGTTCAGTCTCTCACTCTAGACTAGCAAATTGACTGATTGCTTTCTTCAGTCATTTGGGAAAAAAGCTTCAAATTTAGAAGATTTAACTGAAGTGGGTAGTAATGAAAATGCTGTTTCCTGAGGATTTGGAAACATTCTAAACATTCTGTTATCAGCTCTCAGCCAGTCTACAGAGTGGACCAGAAGGTAAGTTGATACTTGCTGCTCTTCTCCCATAACCTTCAAGTTCCCTTCTTGAGATGTCTAAGTTTATAACTGTTACAGTGTTTCGCTAAACCTAAAAAGGATAATTCAGAACTGCTTTTTATTACTTACTCAATAACTATATCCCAAAGCCTATCTATTCTTTTTCCTTCCACCCCAGAACACAGGTTTCCTAAGGTAAACATGCCCATAATAAGAAAAATGACTAGGAGCATTAACGTGAGCACAGATACAAAGACTTGAGTAATTATGCCAGAAGTGGGAATTGTGTAAAAAAGGTGATTCTGTGGTGGGAACTACCAGCATTTATTCTCAACCAGTCAAATTAGAGATATAAGACTTAAAAAAAAAGCGTCCAAGGCAAACAATAAAGCAAGCAGTACAACTAGTTTCAAAAGACACGAATGGGATCACAGGTAAAAATTAAAACTTACATCATTTTAGTTGATCACATTCAGTGGTCTAAGAATTGTTATAATGAGCTTGGCACTGCAGTCATCTGAAGTTAATGGTACACGTGGATGGTTTCATGCCATAAAAACACACTGAGACTTTTCGCAGAAATGCCCTGTTGAAGATATTAAAGTATGTGTGTCCTCTTTCCCTCATCCCTTGCTCCCTGCTCTGTGAGTCCAGGAGCTTCTAGATAAAATGCCCATGCTGAAGTTTTCAGATCCATTTAATGAGGCATCATGACTCAACTTGGCAAGGCTTTTTTTCCCCTTGCTTCTATTCCACCTCAAACTGTTTTGATTCATTTGTGAGAAATTTACTTTTGCCAATTGAAAAACCCTTTTGTGGCTGCCAGTCACTAATCTCCCCTCTGACACATTCATTCAGCCAGACTAAAACCAATATTGACATTTGTATCTGGGGAAGAGAGGTTAAGCACTGGGAGGAAAAGCAACTCCTGTGCCCTGCCAATTGCTGTACGGCATCTAAATGAGCTACGATGGATTCAATTCGTGGGGGAACCCCCGAGAACAGAGAGGGGCTTTGATCACATCCATGGGCCGTCATTTGCTACCTATGCAGCCAAATGGAAGTTGTTTGATGCTATCTATAGGTATCTGCAGCAGCCTAATTTAAATTCTGCCTCGCTCTACCAGAAATCATTTTCTAATACTATCATCTCAAGGGAGTATCTTGAACGTTTTTACTAGACTTTGCTTTCTCTGGTATTAAAAAAATCCACCACAGTAGTCCCTTGAACATTCTGCCCACTTCTAGAACATTCCCTTTCTTAGACTCTTGCCTTAAGGTAACAGGGAGGCAATAGTGGTTCTTCCTTTCAAAGAAAGCTGCGTGAGGTGGTCTGTCTGGTTAGGACCCTCTCATACCTCCTCACCCCAACCCAGCGCATATGACTCTGTCTTCAGGGCAGAGTGATACACAGGGACAGCTGCTTATATAGGCATTACCAGAAAAGTATTTTTCTTTTAGTAAGAAATAAACAGTATAGATTGGATTGAAATATATGAAAATAAACATATGCCGTATAAATCAAAAGTACAAGTATAAATTTGAAAGTGATTGAGAAGTCTAATGAAAACAGAGGTGAGAAAAATCAAAGTACAATTTGCAGGCAAGGGGATACCAGCCAGTGTTATTTAATCCAATTTCTCTAATATCTTCTCTCATCATTTACCCTGCCTCATCACTGAGGCATTACTTGCCTTTCTTCATGTTTCTTACGAAATTAAACAGAAAGGAAAATATTATACAGAGAGGGTGCAATCCTTATAGCTCTCTAGTGTTTACTGAGTGTCAGTTGTTTTTTTTCTTCTTAAGAATGTGCTGTGCTGTGCTGTGCTCAGTCTCGTCTGACTCTTTGTGACCTACGGACTGTAGCCCGCCAGGCTCCTCTGTCCCTGGGCTTCTCCAGGCAAGAATACTGGAGTGGGTTGCCATGCCCTCCTCCAGGGGATCTTCCTGACCCAGGGATCAAACCTGTATCTTCAGCGTCTCCCGTATTACAGACAGGTTCTTTACCCACTGAGCCACTTGGAAAGCCCTTTCTTAAGAGTATCCTCTGGTAAATACATCAGAGAACAGTAACATGGAACCACCACCGTAGACTCTGGGCCTTCTTAACACCGTATCGCTGTAATCTGGCGTTTTAGGAACGTGCTGCTTTTGTCTGAGTGGCTGATGGGGTGCAAGTTTGTCCACGGAATTCTAATACCCTTTTATATCTTTCTGCAGTTATTTACATATCTGAGTTCTTACTATTTTAAAAATGTCACACTTTAAACTGTGGGAACAGGTAACATACATCTTTTAAATCGTTTCTATATGACAATTTACATTTCATCTCCAATTACTTTTCAAAGAAGGTCAGCAGTAGTGAATTCCCCTCTTTATTTCTAAACCAAGAGTCTTTAATCTTTTTTCCACAACAGTTTATGAAGGTAGACTACTGGTTTCGTTACCTATTAACAGTCACATCAGCATCCCTTTGCTCTTCCAATTCAAGCCCGACAAGCCAACTCCCTAGTTCCCAGACTGCCAGAGTCTCTTTCTTACCCACCTTTCAGTTGTGCTGATTGTCAAGCTCCATTAAGTAAGTTATTATTATGTAAATGTTATAGCATGCCAGATCAGCTATTCATCACAATTGCCAACAACTCCATAGATCAGTCAGAAAAATGGTGACATATAGAAAATTGATTGTGTTTTCCGCAGAATAAAACTGAAACTTCAGCATGTAGAAAGAAAATTCAGTCTATACTCTATTTCCCTGAGAGAGTCCTATTGGTCTGGGAGTACGGATCAGAGGGAGAGATCATTATAGACTCTTAGAGCTGGAGGGACTAGTGAATATCTTCTAATATACAGTTTCCTACTGGGGCACCTAATGTAGTTTAGCAGACAAATTCACTGTCAAAGTATAATTGTCAGCAAGTTAAAACCATGGCTCTCATACAAATGCAACATGGATCTGTGTTAAAAATGTATCCAGCTGATTGAGTTTAACCATTAAAGTGGTAAAACTGATCAAAATGGAAATAAGAAGAATAGATATATTACTAGGAAAAAAGTTTAAATAAGTTTGCTGAAATAGAGGGAAAAAACTGGCTAACGTTCTATAGAGTTATAAATATTTACTTACTTGCGCCGGGTTTTAGTTGTCTTCGTTGCTGCATGTGGGGTCTTTAATTGCAGCATTTGAACTCTTAGTTGTGCATGTGGGATCTAGTTCCCTGACCAGGGATCAAACCTCAGCCCCTGCATTGGGAGTGCAGAGTCTTAGCCCCTGGACCACCAGGGAAGTCCCCCATGGAGTTATAAAATCAAAACCTTTGGAATTATCTTTTCTACTGGGCAGCAGTTACTTGCATCTCTCCCTGAATAACTTTACAAGCTATCATGTGCTGCCCAGTGTCTGAACCTTTCATTAACAATAACAGCAAAGTCAAACATAGGTATACACCTTAGATAATTAAGTAATGTTGGGGTGAATCTGTTTTTTAAAACCTCAGTATAACATTAAAAGAACGTGTCTCCTAACTTTTTGCTTTATTTCCAAGCTTTAAATAACAAAAATAATAAATTTCTAGTTTATTCAGCTGAATAATGGTCTGCCCCACCAAAGACTGTTGTTTAGTCAATCAGTCATGTCCGACTCTTTAGCACCCCATAGACTGTAACCCAGCAGGCTCCTCTTCCCATAGGATTTCCCACGGAAGAATACTAGAGTGGGTTGCCATTTCCTTCTCCAGGAGCTCTTCCCAGACCGGGGATTGAACCTGTGTCTCCTGCATTGGCAGGCAGATTCTTTATCACTGAGCCACCAGAGAAACCCCCACAAAAGATGCAAATGCCCTATTCCCAAGAACCTGTGAATATGTTAATCTTACAGGGCAAAAGGGGCCTGGCAGTGTGATTAAGTTAAGGACTTTGAGATGGAAGATAATTGTGGATTATCTGGGCAGGCCCAATGTAATCATGAAGATCTTTATAAAAGGAATGCAAGAGGGTCAAAGGCAGAAAAAGATGTGAAGACAGAGGCCATGGTTGGAGTACTGAGCTATGCGGATGGGAGTCAAGGAATGCAGGCAGTATCTAGCAGCTGGAAAAGGCAAGGTGCTGGCTTCTCCCCTAGAACCTTCAGAAGCAAAGTAGCCCTACCAACCCACTTTGGACCTATGACCTCCAGAACATCCAACAAGGCCTGGATTGTTTCAAGCCTTTAGGCTTTGATAATTTGTTATAGCAGCCTGAGAAAACTAACGCAGGGCTCAAAAGGAGAGCTCACATAGCCTCTGACATGTGAGACTTGGTAGAAAAAGGGCAAAAGCTAGAAGTCCAACTCTTTTCTTTTGTAGTTTGCCCACCTACGGATTAACAGATCCAGAACAGAGAAAAGGCTTAAAAATTTTAAAGCAATTAAAGTCAAGAAACTATTTTAATGAGTTAAAAAAACAATCTGGGGAACTTCCCTGGTGGTCCAGTGGCTAAGACTCTGCACTCCCCGATGGAGGGACCCCGGGTTCAATCCCTAGCAGGTGAACTGGATCCCACATGCCACAACTAAATATCCCACATGCCTTAATGACGACTGAAGATCCCGTGTCACAGCTAAAACCTGCTGCCGTCAAATAGATAAATTAATTAAACATTAAAAAAAAAAACACTCTGGCTGATCAAAACTAAACAAATCAACACACAGAAAATCCCACATTGTTGTGTTTGCAAGTTTAAACAAGAAAACCAAAACATGTCTCATTATGCCCATCAATGTTATGACTGCATGATTAATACAGTGACTCATAGACTCAGTAAATGTGGCTGAAGTTTTTACCTCTTTTAACTGGCTCCATAAACTTTGTGTTATATTACTATACTCTATTTTCTATTAGTATAGCCATAATTTAGAGTTTATTGCTTGAAACCCTCTTCGATATGGATTTCTAATAGTGACTAAACTTAATTTTCAGTTCAGTTCAGTTCAGTTCAGTTGCTCAGTCGTGCCTGACTCTTTGCGACCCCATGAACTGCAGCACGTCGGGCCTCTCTGTCCATCACCAACTCCCAGAGTTTACCCAAACCCATGTCCATAGAGTCGGTGAGGCCATCCAACCATCTCATCCTCTGTTGTCCCCTTCTCCTCCTGTCCCCAATCCTTCCCAGCATCAGGGTCTTTTCCAATGAGTCAACTCTTCACATGAGGTGGCCAAAGTATTGGAGTTTCAGCTTCAACATCAGTCCTTCCAATGAACACCCAGGATTGATCTCTTTTAGGATGGATTGATTGGATCTCCTTGCAGTCCAAGGGACTCTCAAGAGTCTTCTCCAACACCACAGTTCAAAAGCATCAATTCTTCGGCGCTCAGCTTTCTTCACCGTCCAACTCTCACATCCATACATGACCACTGGAAAAACCATAGCCTTGACTAGACGGACTTTTGTTGGCAAAGTAATGTCTCTGCTTTTAAATATGCTATCTAGGTTGGCCATAACCTTCCTTCCAAGGAGTAAGCATCTTTTAATTTCATGGCTGCAATCACCATCAGCAGTGATTCTGGAGCCCAAAAAAATAAAGTCTGACACTGTTTCCACTGTTTCCCCATCTATTTCCCATGAAGTGATGGGACCAGATGCCAGGATCTTAGTTTTCTGAACGTTGAGCTTTAAGCCAACTTTTTCACTCTCCTCTTTCACCTTCATCAAGAGGCTCTTTAGTTCTTCACTTTCTGCCATAAGGGTGGTGTCATCTGCATATCTGAGGTTATTGATATTTCTCCCGGCAATCTTGATTCCAGCTTGTGTTTCTTCCAGCCCAGCATTTCTCATGATGTACTCTGCATGTAAGTTAAATAAGCAGGGTGACAATATACAGCTTTAATTTTCAAGTCTTACCAAAGTTCCTCTTTTGTTTTGATTTTTTTGGGGGGTACAGTTGCTTACAATGTTGTGTTACTTCCTGCTGTAACAACGAAGTGAATCAGCTATATGTATACATCTATCCCCTTCCTCTTGAACCTCCTTTCTCATTGCCCCATCCCACCCCATCTAGGTCATCACAGAGCACTGGGTTGAGCTCCCTGTGCTACAGAGCAGCTTCCCACTAGCTGTCTGTTTTACACATGGCAGTGCACATACATCAGCCCCAATATCCCAGTTCATAAATCCAGATTCCCCACTTCTCTGAACTACACATCTGATCAGCAAGGTTTGGGAGTGAGTGGTCTGGTACTTGTCACTGCCCTCTATAGCACCCTTCAGAGTGTTCCCATTGCTAACTACTCACATAAAGCTGTCCACGACAGGGCATGATGGGCACCATCTTGCTGCTCCAGCCTATCTTCTCGGCCTCACACTCCAGCCTGGAACCCACTGAACCTCTCCACCAGGAGAACTCACATTGCCCTCCACCCACAACCCACAGGAACCATATGTTCGGATCCAGGCTTGACATGGCCCTCCTCCACAAGCTTCCCCTGCACTTCCAAAGCAGAGACAGAGACCCTCCTACTTCCTCATTACAATCTATGTCTGCTTCTCGGCTGTAAGGTTTGCTGAAAGTGGGGGCAGGGTCTACCAGTTCGCCCTTCGTCAGGTTCTAAACACTTGCTTCAGTATTTGTGCTTCTCTCATCCAGACTACTAATCGTCTGCAGACCAGGAATGATGTCTAGACAACAGTCTGAGTAGCACTGGCCAGAGGAGTAGTGGTGACAGTGGTGTGCAGATGAGCAGAAGGATAGATAGGCTGGAGGCAGGGCTATTTTGAGAGCACTTTCCAGGCCTGAATCTGAATAGGAGAGCTACAGATATGGGAGAGATGGCACAGTTGTGCACAAGAGCATAAGAGATTTACTATTGCAAAGGCAGCAACATGGGCACACAGTGGCGCTCGTGGTAAAGAACCTTCCTGCCAATGCAGGAGATGCAGGTTCAATCCCTGGGTTGGGAAGATCCCCTGGAGGAGAGCATGGCAACCCATTCCAGCATTCTTGCCTGAAGAATCCCCTGGACAGAGGAGCCTGGCGGGCTGCAGTCCATAGGTGGGCTACAGAGTCAGACACGAGTGAGTGATTTACCATGCACACACGCAGGCAACAATATGAGCTTCCCTGGTGGTTCAGCAGTAAAGAATCTGCCTGCACTGCAGGAGGCAAGGGTACCATCCCTGTCAGGAAGATCCCCTGGAGAAGAGTGTGGCAACCTACTCCAGTCTTCTTGCCTGGAAAATCCCATGGACAGAGGAGCCTGACAGGCTACCGTCCATGGGTTCACAAAAGAGTCAGACATGACTTAGCAACTAAAACAACAGCCTTTCTGTAGAGTATGTAGATGTCTTCTTTCTAATGATTAGAAGTTTTTGCCTGGCTTTGGCATTAGTGATAAAGAACATGCCTGCCAATGCAGGAGACTTTTAAGAGATGTGGGTTCGATCCCTGGGTCGGGAAAATCTCCTGGAGGAGGGCATGACAACCCACCCCAGTATTCTTGCCTGGAGAATCCCCATGGACAGAGGAGCCTGGCAGGCTATAGTCCATGGGGTCCCAAGGAGTAAGTCTCGACTGAACACACAGGCAGCAGAATTAGGTCCTTAAGAGGAATGTGGCTGCCTCTTCAAGTTAAATCTTGATGATATGACTGTAGTAAAAAACAACCACTCCTCCAATAAATGCTGCATGACAACATAATAATGGTACAGGGAGTGAAAGCAATGGGAGAAAGCACGAAAGAAAAAGATTTGGAATAGACCAGATTCTGTGCCATTCAGAGAAATGCAGGAATCAGATTTCCCTCTCGGTGAGTGAAATAAAAAAGACTTTCATGAAAGGACTACTTAAAAAAATGTCCCACCAGGAAGCCATTACTCCTCCTAAGAGTGAGGAAATAAGTGAAAGTGAGAGTCGCTCAGTCGTGTCCAACTCTTTGTGACCCCATGGACTCTACAGTACGTGAAATTCCCCAGGCCAGAATACTGGAGTGGGTAGCTATTCCCTTCCCCACGGGATCTTCCCAGCCCAGGGATCGAACCCAAGTCTCCTGCATTGCAGGCAGATTCTTTACCAACTGAGCCACAAGGGAAGCCCAAGAATACTGGAGTGGGTAGTCTATCCCTTCTCCAGTGGATCTTCCTGACCCAGGAATTGAACCCAGGTCTCCTGCATTGCAGGTGGATTCTTTACCAGCTAAGCTACAAAAGAAGCCCTAGAGGAAACAAGGGAAGGAAACCTTAATAGGAAACTCAGAACTAGAGAAGATGTAGTCCTGGAGGGTCACAGCTACTAACAGAGACACTGCCACAGCTGGAGGAAATGCCCCAGCCTCTCTTTTCCTCATGTCCTCTGGGCTCCAGATGGTGCCTTTCATTGGCTGAACCAACCAGCATCCAGTTGGCACTAAGCTTGGAAGATCCAGTCCACAGGGAGCAGCCACACACGGCACAGAGCCAGACAGGAAAAAGCAAACAGATCTGGAGGGCCAAAAAGAGAATGTGAAGGAGTGTTAGAATACTTGACAAATTTATTTCCCTGACATTTTCCTTTACAAGTATCTAAGCACTGAAGTCATAAATGACAAACACGAAAGTCTAAATATGTATAAAAGAGCTGTTGCAAGAAGTACAAAACAAAAATTCTAAATAACAAAAACATGGTGTCAGTTTAACTGGAAGCCTTTTTACTTTCCTCATAGTTTATAAAATACTGGTGAATCATGTTGGTAGCATCATTGTTGTGTTCAGTAGCTAAGTCATGTCTGACTCTTTGCAACCCCATGGACTGCAGCATTCCAGGCTTCCCTTGTCCTTCATATTGCTGCTTTTTAAAAAAAAAAAAAAAAAAAAAGAGTGTGTGTTCGGTAAGTTAAGGCACTTTCCATGTCAAGTAAGTCCATATCTAGGTGGACTTCAGAGTTGAGTTGATCTGGTAGCCCAAGGATATCGTCAAGTACATGATCTCTTTCTGGCTTTTTGCTGCATTTTCCATTATATCATATTCACCCTGGATCTGGCTCCCTTCTTGTGGCTGAAATAAGGCAGAAAGCAACTCCTTGAATTATCTCACTCAATATGCATGGCAAGAGAAAGAGCTGTTTTGCCAAGAAAAGGACAAATGGATGCTTGGGAGCTAAGTACTGCCTCTGCAATACTACTTAAAAATTTGTGTTCTATTACTCTTGATTGCATTAGAAAGCATGTAACACCTGTGCAATGGTTAAGATTCTTAATAGCAAACAAACACACAAAATCCATTCTGGATGATGGGAAAAGGATTTTGTTAAAGGGTGTTAGGTAACTCCCAGACACGTCCGAAGGATCAGAGATCTGACCAGAGAGCTGTGCAGCCACGCAGGTTCTTTGCTATGGAAACACCTGGTAAATACCACTTGGCACTGTGGCATTCAGAGCTGAGTACCAGAAACTTTGCCAGCACCAACACCAAGAAACAGAACACCTTTGCCACCATGCTTGCCAAGAGGTTCATCTTCAATGATGCCAATGATGTCTTCATGTGCACTTACATGTGGAAGTCTGATGGGCAGAGCCCAGACCATGTGCCAGAACCCTAGCTTCCAAGGGAGTATGGTGATGGTGCATCTAGCAGGATTCTACATGGGGAGAGCAGAAGATAAGAAGAGGATCCAGAAGATTGGGTGCCGCCACAAGTGGTAGTGAAGCACACACCTCTACTCCCTGCTTGTGGAGGTCCAGGAGAACGTACATGCATGTGTGCCAAGTCGCTTCAGCCACGCCCAACTCCTTGCAGCCCTATGGATGATAGCCACTAGGCTCCTCTGTCCATGGGATTCTCTAGGCAAGAATACTGGAGTGGGTTGCCATGCCCTTCTCCAGGGGATCTTCCCAGCCCAGGGATTGAACCCACATCTCTTACATCTCCTACATTGGCAGGTGGGTTCTTTACCACTAGCGCCACCTGGGAAACCCCCAGGAGAATGTACTTTAAGGCAAATCAGTCCCAGCCCAGAGAAAGAAGGATGTGTTCATTAAATGACTCACAAAACACCTCACACAACAATTAATAAGGTGGAGTTATGAACAGAGTGCTGGGAAAGAAAGGCTTCCTAAAAATTTTAACCTATATCACCATCAACTTCAAAGTATATAGGACCAACAGTGATCCCTGACATGACATAAACACTCTATTTTAACAAATTCCCATATATTTTCTCTGCATCACTTAGTTTCTCAATTCCTTCTGACAAAATCTTTATCTTTCATAATATCACTTCAGTCGCTCAGTCATGTCCAATTCTTTGCGACCCCATGAACTGCAGCACACCAGGCATCCCCTTCTCCTCCTGCCCCCAATCCTTCCTAGCATCAGGGTCTTTTCCAATGAGTCAACTCTTGGCATGAGGTGGGCAAAGTATTGGAGTTTCAGCCTCAACATCAGTCCCTCCAATGAACACCCAGGACTGATCTCCTTTAGGATGGACTGGTTGGATCTTCTTGCAGTCCAAGGGACTCTCAAGAGTCTTTTCCAACACCACAGTTCAAAAGCATCAATTCTTCGGCGCTCAAGCTTTCTTCACCGTCCAACTCTCACATCCATATATGACTACTGGAAAAACCATAGTCTTAACTAGATGGACCTTTGTTGGCAAAGTAATGTCTCTGCTTTTTAATATGCTATCTAGGTTGGTCATAACTTTCCTTCCAAGGAGTAAGCACCTTTTAATTTCATGGCTGCAATCACCATCTGCAGTGATTTTGGAGCCCCCCAAAATAAAGTCTGACACTGTTTTCACTGTTTCCCCATCTATTTGCCATGAAGTGATGGGACCGGATGCCATGATCTTTGTTTTCTTAATGTTGAGCTTTAAGCCAACTTTTTCACTCTCCTCTTTCACTTTCATCAAGAGGCTCTTTAGTTCGTCTTCACTTTCTGCCATAAGGGTGGTGTCATCTGCATATCTGAGGTTATTGATATTTCTCCCAGAAATCTTGATTCCAGCTTGTGCTTCCTCCAGCCCAGCGTTTCTCATGGTGTGCTCTGCCTAGAAGTTAAATAAGTAGGGTGACAATATACAGCCTTGACGTACTCCTTTTCCTGTTTGGAAGCAGTCTGTTGTTCCATGTCCAGTTCTAACTGTTGCTTCCTGACCTGCATACAGGTTTCTCAAGAGGCAGGACAGGTGGTCTGGTATTCCCATCTCTTTCAGAATTTTCCACAGTTTATTGTCATCCACACAGTCAAAGGCTTTGGCATAGTCAATAAAGCAGAAATAGATGTTTTTCTGGAACTCTCTTGCTTTTTCAACGATCCAGCGGATATTGGCAATTTGATCTCTGGTTCCTCTGCCTTTTCTAAAACCAGCTTGAACATCTGGAAGTTCACGGTTCATGTATTGCTGAAGCCTGACTTGGAGAATTTTAAGCATTACTTTACTAGCGTGTGAGATGAGTGCAATTTTGTGGTAGTTTGAGCATTCTTTGGCATTGCCTTTCTTTGGGATTGGAATGAAAACTGATCTTTTCCATTCCTGTGGCCACTGCTGAGTTTTCCAGATTTGCTGGCATATTGAGTGCAGCACTTTCACAGCATCATCTTTCAGGATATGAAATAGCTCGACTGGAATTCCATCACCTCCACTAGCTTCGTTCGTAGTGATGCTTCCTGAGACCCACTTGACTTCACATTTCAGGATGTCTGGCTCTAGGTGAGTGATCACACCATCGTGATTGTCTGGGTCGTGAAGATCTTTTTTGTGGAGTTCTTCTGTGTATTCTTGCCACCTCTTCTTAATGTCTTCTGCTTCTGTTAGGTCCATACCATTTCTGTCCTTTATCGAGACCATCTTTGCATGAAATGTTCCCTTGGTATCTCTACTTTTCTTGAAGAGATCTCTAGTCTTTCCCATTCTATTGTTTTCCTCTGTTTCTTTGCATTGATCGCTGAGGAAGGCTTTCTTATCTCTCCTTGCTATTCTTTGGAACTCTGCATTCAGATGAGAATATCTTTCCTTTTGTCCTTTGCTTTTCCCTTCTCTTCTTTTCACAGCTATTTGTAAGGCCTCCTCAGACAGCCATTTTGCTTTTTTGCATTTCTTTCATAATATACTGAGATATGAAAACCTACTAAGAACAGCAAGATACATTTAGGATTCATATCTCTTTTCTGACATGGCATGTTCACTATTAAGATTCCTGAAAGCGGACGACCACATGGACAGGCTAACTGTGGTTGCTCTTGTTGTTTAGTCACTAAGTCGTGTCCAACTCTTTTGTGACCGCCATGGACTGTAGCCCAGCAGGCTTCTCTGTCTCTGAGGTTTCCCAGGCAAAAATACTGGAATGGGTTGTCATTTCCGTCTCCAGGGGATCTTCCCAACCCAGGGATTGAACCCGCGTCTCTTATATCTCCTGCATTGCCGGCAGTTTCTTGACTACTGAGCCACCAGGGAAGCCCTTACTGGCATTTTTTGTGAGAATGACCTAATCACTTATAAAGAATTACAATTATGTTATCATATAATTGACAGCAACCACGTGTACCTATGTTAGCCATTCTACAAACACTATCTCGTTCAATCTTCCCAATGAACAGAAGCTAAGTATTATTATCCCCACTTACCCGAGAGGAAACTGAGGCTCAGAAACATTGTCTATCTTCCCCTTAGTCACACCATCTGCCTCCTAGCATCATCCGCTTTCAAAATACTGTCACATGGAGATACAGGGATGGCCCACCTCAGAGTTGAGAGGAGGATTCTTATATTTCCCAGAACTTTTATGATGTGTGCCTTCAACAATTGTTTTCTCTCGTCCTGAGATACCATGTCTGGTTTTAGCCTGCATCTCGGATGACAGTCTCACCGACCCATCTGGCCTTGGCTTCTTCCAGCCTTCATTAACTCTAATTTCATTATCACCTGTTCTGGTGTGACCCCGAGTTCCCCGTGCGCTTCTCTGCTTTCTCTTGGGAAATGAATTTCTGTCTCAGCATCAGCTCTCTATCCCACTGTGTGAGCCCTGAGGCAAAGCACTCATTTGTATGTGAGTGCTGTCCATCTCTCCCGTCGTTGCCAGCCGCCTCCGAAGGCTCTGACTTTTCGGTCATCTCTGGCTGCAGATGAGACCAAGGGGAGTTTCTTAGCCAGCATGATTGTGTGTGTGTGTGTGTGTGTGTATGCGCGCGCACATGCACAATATCTCTCAGATAATTTTTATTTCATTTATAACTTGTCTTTCTACATTTTGTTTAAATCTACTTTCACTCTTTTAATTTCATTTCATGAATTCTCATCTAATATAGCTCACATACCCTTTGGGAGAAATAATAAATAATTTTCTAGTTTGGTAACAAATTAGGTGTCATTTGGCAGCATTATTTGATTTGTTCAGAAAGGTCAGATTTCTCAGAAGAGTACGTAAGGGGGAGGCTGTTTTGGAAGTACCAATGAGAGTCCGCAGCAAAACGCTCAGAAGTCATACCAAATACCAAAGACAAGAAAAGGAACAACAAAAAAACCCCTGCTTCTCCTTTCTCCTTCTTCCCCACCTAACCCTCCCACCTCCCCCACCCCTCGAGCCCTCTGCAGCAGGAATGTCCTCTGATTAGAGGCCAGATAAAAGAGCAGAGCAGTAACGTTTTATTTCTGTTCTGTTGCCAATGAGCTTGTGCTGCGTCTCAGCATTATGAAGGCCAACCATGAAAAGTAGGATAAATATCTATTGATTTCAAAACATAAACAGAACATTGTGCTCCTCTGATCAAGACAGAAAACGAAAACAATTACAATATGTCAAAAGAAAGAAGTCATAGCTATTTGGCAAAGGGAATGGCTAAAACAAAGTTGAATCTCTCCAGGAAGAGTTATGTTTGATTAAACTTTTTCCTCTGATTCATCCTAAGAAGCTATTTTTCCCCAAGGCCTGGAATGGACTTCTGAAGGACACATGTCTGTTATTGATATTGAATTCAGCTTCAGTGCACTATTTTTAAAGCAGTCACAGTCGTAGCTGTATGCCAGTATGTGTATAGCCTTCAGATAAGCAATTGACCGTGAAATAATAGTACATGGCTTTTAATATATACCCTCTGGTTATGGGTGTGCATACTAAACATACAGTATTTTTAAATATATGCCTATACGTATAAACACACAAATCCTGTAAGTTAAAGCTCTCTATATCTAAATGGACTGGCAGCTGCTTGAAATTTCCCCTCTACTCTCCCGAAGGTCTCAGGTGTAGGATTCATGAGCCAATGTCTCAGCTAGAACAGGTGTCTATCGCTGGGTAAATAGCAATTAGGCCCAAATTTCAGACTTTTTTTTTTTTTTTCAAATCCCTTTCGGAGGAAAAGCCCAGGAATAAATAGTTGCTGTAACGGCCAGGGGTATTGTGTAGCATTATAGCCTCCAGCTGGTCTATTACATACTATAGACAGGCAAAGAATACGAGCACCTGACAGATGTGTTCTGTTAGCTTCATTAGGAAAGAAACAAAGAAACTCCTCAATTAATAGCAGCGGAGCCAAATGGGGGTGGGGGGGAGCTTGAGGGGAGAGGAATCATAGCCTGTTATTTAAACAGAGTCAGGGAGCCTTTCTCTAGTGGCTTAATATGATTCATTAATAAAAACAGCTTTTTGAATGCCCAGTTTAAGTCAAAAGAAATCACCAGCATTTTTTTTTCCCCCAGCAAAGGAAGGGCAAGATGACAAATTGCCGCTGTTAAATTCATTTCATGTGGGGATGGCCTTTCTCAAAGATCCTTTAAACTGCAAGGCGGGATGTTTGTCACATTAAGTGGCAGAGCAGTTCTCAAAAATCGACTGTGGCACACCAGCGTCTCAGATGGATGGCCAGCAGTGGCCATCCAATAATTTTATATATCCAGACCAGGAAGCATTTAGTGTTGCTTAAATGAACGAGGATTTTTAAAGTAATGAAATGCAGCTCTTATCCTAATGAAAGGAAAATGTGTCCACAGACTCGCTTTTTTCCCCTTCTTGGAATGGTGTGAAATGCAGGGAAAACACCCCTGTGACAGTGGGTATAACTCTTTGCAAGCAAAAGTCGGGTGGTTTTTCCTTTTATATCTCCTTTCCTGAAGATGAACAGTGAACTTACCTATCACATCATATATAATTGTGAAAGGGTGAGCTGTACATTGTGTTAGTAATATATGAGTTCTGAATGAAAACGGTTCTTTTTCCATGGAAGTTAGAATCTGCTGTAACAACTCAGCTTTCATAATAATAATTCTCCAGTGATGACTTTGGTGTGATATTTTTTTAAGAGAACACAGTTTGCTACCAGGAGGCTACAATAGACAGCCTGACCCAGTTACCAGTCTTCGAGAGAGAAAAATGAATTCTCTACATTTTCCTCTTCATCCCCAGGTCACCACCACTCAATTTACACAGCATGGAATGAAAAAGACTCAGAGGCAAGAACCTAGAGAATTCAGGGAAACAGGTCCTTTACTGCTCAGGCAGTAAAAGAATTCAGGCATAATCAAGGTCAAATGACCACTAGTATATTAACTGTCACAGTTGTCTTATATGCTAAGAATTGGTGGATAGCAGGATTATAACCATCAAGGCACAATTGGGGGAGAATAGCCATTGGAGCCCTGGAGTAACCTAGGCCAGAAAGGATGGGCTCCAAAATCCAAACTGAACGCTCATCTGTCTAATTGGGGTGTTGTCCCGCCAAAGAAATAGAAATCAAAACATAAATGGTCATGGCCAAAGATGATGGGCCAGGGTCTTTGTGATGGAAATGTAATTGTAAATCTTTATGGCCAACTCAGGCTGTGATGTCTTGATGCTCTTCAATTTTTAAAATACACTCTTGGCTTCTATTTGTATTTTCCCCCTCAAATAAAAGCTGCAGAACAAGAAGGGCTAATATCTGCTCCCAAATGAACAGGAATAAAAAGGAAAAACAGCAAGCTTTCCTGAAAGCAAAGGCATTTTTCACCCCCTAGTCTCTTTGTACACTGCTGATATTTCACATTTGACACAAAGAATTGAAAGCATGAAGGAAAAAGTTCAGAATGTGAAACTGTTCTGTTTAGACTTTACATCTTGTGGATCTTTATCTTTAGAGGCTAGTAATAGTTGTAGAGTTTCTTTTCAGAGGCAGTTGAAAGAAACCTTCGTTACCAAAGGTTGCCAGAGCTTCATTAAATGTGCTCTTTCCATCCTAAAATCAGATTTCAAAAGGGTGCAGGAAATCCACGACCCCTCATGACCACCACCAAAGGATGAGGTCAAAACTCAAAATCATGAAGACAATCAACTTAGGACAAGCTGACCAATTATCATCCCACTTGTGTATTTGAATCATAAAATACAGTGTATATCAGCTCACTTAGAAAAATGTGCTTTGGATTTTTATTATTTTTCTTTCTCTTTCACTAGAACTAATGTTTGAAAAGAAAACTTGAAAACAGAGAAACTTTCCAACAGAAAAATATCTTGCTTATTGAAATGTATGCATGTAGTCAACTATGTTGGGGTTTATGGAATTTGCTACAAAATCTGTTGAGATATCTTAATTGGGACCATAATCTGAGAAAGACTTTTCATTCTGTGTTCCTGTGAGCTGAGGAAGAATCATATTCTTGGAGATGCTTTCCCATGGGGAAATTACTCATCTCTCTTTCGCTGTTTGCAGATTCCTGGGGCCAGATTCAGTTCGATCTGTCACAGGCAGGCTCAGACAAATGCAAACGGAAAATGTGTTTTCGAGTAGCTAAGTCTGGGTAGATTCTGCCACTTTCTATACTGTCTCTTGTTGTCTCGAATAGCTCTTCATCTGTCGAGCCTGCTGGTTTTAACCTTCCATTTTGTTGTCAGCAGCTCATCCTATTCTCTCCAACCCTTGAAATCACACAATGGAATTTCATTTGCATTTGGATTTAGAAAAAAAAAAACTTACAAATCTGTTCTACCATGTTTGAAGTTCCTCTTTGTGATCTTTTCTCCCATTCTGTGCCCTTTAGTTCCTTTAACTGGTATCACCAAAAAAAAAAAAAAGACAAGAAAGAAAGAATGGACTTTTTGGTACGGCATAGAAACCCTTGGGTCGGCACAATTTTTAAAAGAAAATTAAATAATAACCCCAAGACCTTCTCTTAGAGGGTTAACCTTAAGAGAAAAGACAGATTCATGAGAAAAGAATAAATGCAACTTTAAAAACTTACATATGAAACAAGGTAAGACACAAGGTAGAGAAGTATCATCAGCAAGTGTGACCAAGTGTTCAACTTCTCTATGGAGAAAGTACAGTTAAATGGATGGGAAAATTTGGGGGTCCCAACAGTCAAGTGGCACAGGGTGTAAGCAAGCAGTTCAGAAGAGCAAAGCATTCAAACACAGTAATAAAAAAATGCTAATTAATAGGGCAAAATACCTGTCTTCACTTTTGCAAAAATTTTTTAATACTACTATTCAATGTTAATAAAGTTAAGGGGAAACTGAGATTCTCACGTTCCTGATGGTATATAAATTGATCCAATTTATAGGAAATTAGTTTGTCAATGTTCCAAAATTCCTAAAAATGATCATATTTATTTATCCTGACGTTCCTTTGTGGAAAATATCTGGAAATTATTTGAGTTTTCTAAAATATAAATATATTTATCTCAATGTGAATTTCTATAACAAAACATTGAAAATATCATGTTTATGACACACATGTACATAAATGGAATATACAACCAATAAAAATCACATGTGCCAAAAGTTTTTTCCTAATATAAGGAATGCTAATGGCACTGTGTTCTGAGAAAGGAAGATAGAATATAGTATTGTAAACATTTTACTCTCGTTTGGCTGACTTTAGGAAAGATGCTCGCCTGCTTCAATCATATGTATATGTAATATCTAATGTAAAAATACCTTTAGAAGACTATCATAAATGCAGTCAATTGTTAACAGACAAATATTGAGTGGTGAGATTATGACAATAATCTTTTTTTAATATTTTGTATTTTAATTGCTTATAAGAATATATGTTACTTTCACAGTTGAGGGAAAATATGGGTTTAAAAGATTTAGAAAGCTGGGATTTTTTACTTTTCCTACTTTAGATCTTCTGTGATAAATGAAATTATCTAAATATTAATCCTTAGAAGGGAAATTATTATTACCCATATGTGTCAAGCACTATGTTAAGCAATTGGACATATCTCATTTAATATTTATGGTAACCCTGAAAATAGATATTCATCCCTTTTTATGTAGGAAGAACCTCTGACACTCAAAAAATGTAAGTATCTTGCCCAAAGTTGTAAGTACTAGAGCTAGTCTTTGAATGCTGTATTATTTCCACAGTATTACCAATGCTAGACACACCTGAAGTGACCTCCCTTCCAGGCTAAGTCATTTATTAAGAAGAAAAATAATTACAAATTGAATTATTTAAGGAATGAGATTAAAATGCGCTTTTAATTTGAGCTTTTGCATTGCCTTGGTTTGTTTTGTTTAGAGATTTAATGAGCAGGAAAAGACTTCAAGAAGGGTCTTTTCTAAAATCAGGCAGTATTATTTTAGCTTTTCAAATGAGAGCAAAACAGCTAGCAGTCTATAGGCGCCCTTGTTTTCTTTCTACATGCCTCATCAGGCGATACCACCTCTGGATGGAAAGTACATCCTTCACTAGTAAAACAACAAAGCCTCACAGAATCTTTCCCGCAGACCTTTTCTGTGATACTCTGTGCTTGGTCTAAAAAGAGGATTGGGTAGCAGACTGCCTTCAAGTCTGTGTTAAGTGACTGAGTTCCTTTCTTAAGCTTCTTGCACATCTGTGCATCAGAAACACCTCATGGCTGTAGGTTCACTTGGGAAGTCTGAGATAGCTTTGCTCTTGTGTTCTTGTTCCTTTGGTTCCTTTGTTACTTAATTTATACCTGTGAGAGTGCGTGCTCATTCACTTCAGTTGTGTCTTACTCTGATACCCCATGGACTCTAGCCCACCAGGCTCCTCTGTCCATGAGATTTTCCCAGCAAGAATACTGGAGTGGGTTGCCATGCCCTCCTCCAGGGGATTTTCCTGACCAAGGGATCAAAGTTGTGTCTCCTACATTACAGGTGAGCAACCAGGGAAGCCTCAGTTTATACCTAACTGACTGCCAAATGCCATTTTAATTACCTTCCTCACTGTGAGGGCAAAGCTCACAGGTGACTAAAATCACTTAAAATCTCTGTAAGCCAAGATGCTTCAGGTTTGTTTCTAGGTATGTCACATGCTTGAGCCAGAAGCCAGAATCTCATTCATACCCCATCCCCCCCCAAAAAAGATTCTACCCTCTCTTCTCTTGAACATTTTCAAAAATTAGAGGAACACAGAATATTCCTCTTGACTCACATATCTTCCCTTGACATTGGGAACAAAGAGATTATAGCTGAACTTCTGTATCCTTGTTATATTTATGGAACTTATGGATAAGTTCTTACAATCAAGGAGTGAATGCAACCAGAAAAGTCTGTTTTAGTCTGCACACATGTATTTTATTTTATTTTTTTAATTTTCCTCTTTCATCTTTGCTTCACACATTACCACAAATTATGCTGGTTCTGTTTCTCCAGTGCATTCAGCCAGTGTGTTGCTGTGTCCCAGCTCTCCATGTGGGTTCCAGCATCAAAGCCTTAGGCCAATTTTATTTCATTTGTATTTGCTGTCAGAACAGTGTCTTTATTCTAAAATGCCCTTCTCAAATCACCTCTCAGGTGGTTTGATAGAAGCAGCACGCAGCAGAAAAATAATATCTTTTTAAAAATCCATGTTATTTCTTTTATGTTTTACCCTGTGAATACTGAATGCACCACGCACTTAGTTAACAGCATCCTGAATTCCATTTTTAAGATGAAAAGTACCTTTCATTTTAAATCTCCCGGAGACAACTGATCTGCTTTCCTTCTATGTGAGGGATTTGGGGAGGTGGGGAGGGGAGGTGGTATTCAAATTGCTGCTTGGCAATAAACATTTTTACAATATCATTTGTTTTAGGCTGCCAGATGACACCTAGATTGATTCAAAAATTCTCACAAAATAAAGATTGAAGTACAAGCAGATCACTGACAAAGCTGTAGGATTCCATCACGTCAAATTAGCATGAAAAGGAAAATGAGGGCGAGGGTGGACTCAACACCATACCATCTTGCCTAACCACACTGTGTAATTGTGGGGTGCTTGTGGGACAATGCCTCTCCTTCAGCACGCGCATTGTAGGACGTGAAAGGGAGGGAGAGGAAGAGATTTAAGGAGAAATTACAGTGAGCTGGCAGGTAGTGGGCAGGGGATCAATCCAGTTTGTCACATTAAGGATTGTAAAGAATCCATCTCGGAATGACATTGATGATTCAGGGTATTAAGTGCAGTTCAGAATAAGACAAACCGCGGCAGTAAGCCGAGAAGTAAACAGGGAATTCAGGCCCAGAGCATACTGAGAGAAGGGAGACCAGGCACAGCACCATGGCCAGTCCTGAAAGGCTGTGCTTGCAAAGAAGTTAAGGCTCTTCCCTTCCCCTCACTGTTTCTTTCTGACCATTACGTCGGCCACCCTCAATTACATTTAAACCGTCAGTAGCTGGCCTTCGCAGATGTCAGTCAACTGGATGCTAAGGAGAGTAAACTGTTGTGCATACTTGTGTCTGTGTAGGGCTACGGGGAGGAAAACACACACAATGCACAGCCCATGTGTATTCCTGGAGAAGTCTGGGTTGTGAGCCCAGCGAATGCAAACACCCCACATCTGCCATCCCTTCCTGCTTCATCAGAAACAATTGCTCATTAACCCCCATCAGCCCCACAGAGGGGTGTATACTCAGACATTCGCCAATTACTTTGACCTTCTCTGTCTATCCATCTAGGTGACAATTCCTCTTTCTCCTTCATTGCACTTATCTTAATTAGCAGGTATATATTTATTTGTGTGCATGTTCAGTTTCTGTCTTATGTCCTAGGGTGCAAGCCTCATTACCACTATATCCCAACTGCCATGCACAGGGCCTGGCACACAGTAGGGCTTTGGTAGCTATATGTGAAATAATGAATGAATAGTTGGATAGATGAGTACATGAATTTAAAAAAATTGATTTCTAGGAAATGGAATATAGAGTTGCTATCTTATAGACCTGGTTAGATCAGAAAAGAAAAGCATTTTGTTATATTGCTTCAGTTCTGAAGTTTTCTCATATTTTAACATCTCTCAGATGGAATGGATGTTTATGGATCCTTAAAATTTTAATCTGAAGAGTTTCCTTTCTTAATAGTGCATAATATAATGGTGCATTTTGCAATCACTGGTATCTTAGAAGAGTTATAATCACAAACCATAGCCAAATAAAGCAAATAAGAACACCTGTATGGATGCTGTCCCTCATAAGTTTCCCAGGGTTCCTGTAGACCCAGGTCTATCAAAATTTACATCAGAATCACTTTGTCAAAGACACATATTTCTGGGATCGACTCAGATTCTGATTCAGGAAGTCTAAGGCAAGGGCCAGAAATCTGCAATTTTAAAACCTTCCAATATTTGGGATCCAAGTAATCCTCTGCCCCCATTTGATAAAAAGTTTTTAAATGTTTCTCCATTCCTAGCAAGGTAACTGAAAAGTTTTCTATAATTCTTTACAACTGACTGAAGATCTAGTCTTCAAAAAAGGACTAACCAGTGTTGACCTTTATTATTTATGTCTTCCTGCCCAAAGTCATTCCCTCCTGTTCCTATGGAAAGACACATTTAGTAATTAGTGAACACATCAACCAACTATGGGACAACTAGAAAAAGCAACTGTATTCCAGGTTGGACATTGTCCTACAACCAATTCATATTAGAAAGTTTAGTTGCTTCCCTGGTGGCTCAGATGGTAAAGAACCCACATGCCAATGCAGAAGATATGGGTTTGATCCCTGGGTCAGGAAGATCCCCTAAAGATGGAAATGGCAACCCACTCCAGTATTCTTGTCTGGAGAATCCCATGGAGAGAGGAGCCTGGCAGGCCATAGTCCATGGGGTCAGAAAGAGTCAGACTCTACTGAGCGACTCACACACATAGTATCTGAACCACAGTAACATATCCAGGAAGTCATATTTAGGTGCTTTTTCAGAAGATTATTTAGCAATTCCCAGGTGAACAGGGCCGAAAAGGAGTGTTCTCTAAACAGGAGGACTTGCACATGCCAAGTAGGTGAATGTGGATGCCACTTCAAATCTTCTCTGGAAGCGGAGAGTCAATCAATAATTACAAATTAAAATACTGATGCCACTTTCTTTTTGCAAAAGCTTTGATTTTTTTAAAGCAGATATACAATGAATCTCTTATCCTTTCCTTGTAACTACTAATAAAAATGAGGATACTGTGTGTGAGAGGAGCCTCTGGGACCCCCAGTGAACCTCATCATGCCTGTGTGATCTGTGCCACTTGAGTGTGGGCTGGACCTGGTGGCTTGACTCTAATGAAGAGAGGACAGCAAAAGTGATGGGATGTTACTTCCAGGATCAGGTCACAGAAAGACCTGCTTCCATCCTGCTCCTGCTCGCTTGCTCTCTTGCTCCCTTGCTCTGATGAAGCCAGCTGCCACACCATGAGCAGTTCTACAGAGAAGTCCACATGCAACTGAGAGAGACCCCTGGTTACCAGCCTGCAAGGAACTGAATCCTAAAACAGTCACATGAGTGAGCTCGGAAAAAGACCTCACCCCACGGCTCCCAAGTCAAGCCTTCAGATGAGACCAGAGCTCTTGATGATGGACTGACAACAAGCTTGTGAGAGATGCTGAGCCCAGAGGCATCCAGCTAAGCTGGGCCCAGATTCTGGATCCAAGGAATCTATAGGATAATAGATGTTTAAGATGTGCAGTTTGGGGTGACTTGCTCCACAGCAATGGTAAATAATACAGTACTCTTTTTTGTACTTTTGCCTAGAAACACATAATATCCTTGAGAGGTAAATAGAGCAGGTGTTATTAAGCCCATTTTACAGATGGGAAACTGAGTTCAAGGAACTGAGGTTTGTTACCCGAAAAGCTCATTTAGCCCAAGTAGTTATTCCTGAGACTCAAACCTAGACTCCAAGCTCATTCCTTTCAACTACATTTTCAAGAGTATTAGATTAAGAATGTGAGAATGGAATTCTGATCCTAGCTCTCTGGCCACCGAGTAGCTCAATTAACACATCTGGATATTAGATTCTTTGTGAATACAATGAGGTTGTCAGGAGATGGGAGTTGCTAAAGTCTCTCTTTGGGATTGGAATGAAAACTGATGTTTTACAGTCATGTGGCCACTGCTGAGTTTTCCAGATTTGCTGGCATATTGAGTGCAGCACTTTCATAGCATCATCTTTCAGGATTTGAAATAGCTCAACTGGAATTCCATCACCTCCACTAGCTTTGTTCGTAGTGATGCTTCCTAAGGCCTACTTGACTTCACATTCCAGGATGTCTGGCTCTAGGTGAGTGATCACACCATCGTGATTATCTGGGTCATGAAGATCTTTTTTGTACAATTCTTCTGTGTTTTCTTGCCACCTCTTCTTAATATCTTCTGCTTCTGTTAGGTCCATACCATTTCTGTCCTTTATCGAGCCCATCTTTGCATGAAATGTTCCCTTGGTATCCCTACTTTTCTTGAAGAGATTTCTAGTCTTTCCCGTTCTGTTGTTTTCCTCTATTTCTTTGCATTGATTGCTGAGGAAGGCTTTCTTATCTCTCCTTGCTGTTGTTTGGAACTCTGCATTCAGATGGGAAAATCTTTCCTTTTCTCCCTTGCTTTTCATTCTCTTCTTTTCCCAGATATTTGTAAGGCCTTCTCAGACAGCCATTTTGCTTTTTTGCATTTCTTTTCCACGGGGGTGGTCTTGATTCCTGTCTCCTGTACAATGTCATGAACCTCCATCCATAGTTCATCAGGCACTCTCTCTATCAGATCTAGTCCCTTAAATCTATTTCTCACTTCCACTGTATAATCATAAGGGATTTGTTTTAGGTCATACCTGAATGGTCTAGTGGTTTTCCCTACTTTCTCCAATTTAAGTCTGAATTTGCCAATAAAGAGTTCATGATCTGAGCCACAGTCTGCTCCCAGTCTTGTTTTGGCTGACTGTATAGAGCTTCTCCATCTTTGGCTGCAAAGAATATAATCAATCTGATTTCATTGTTGACCATCTGGTGATGTCCATGTGTAGAGTCTTGTGTTGTTGGAAGAGGGTGTTTGCTATAACTAGTGCGTTCTCTTGGCACAATTGCACTCATCTCACACGCTAGTAAAGTAATGCTCAAAATTCTCCAAGCCAGGCTTCAGCAATACGTGAACTGTGAACTTCCAGATGTTCAAGCTGGTTTTAGAAAAGGCATAGGAACCAGAGATCAAATTGCCAACATCTGCTGGATCATCGAAAAAGCAAGAGAGTTCCAGAAAAACATCTATTTCTGTTTTATTTACTATGCCAAAGCCTTTGACTGTGTGGATCACAATAAATTGTGGAAAATTCTGAAAGAGATGGGAATACCAGACATCTGACCTGTCTCTTTATAAACCTGTGTGCCGGTCAGGAAGCAACAGTTAGAACTGGACATGGAACTACAGACTGGTTCCAAATTGGGAAAGGAGTACATCGACGCTGTAGATTGTCACCCTGCTTATTTAACTTATATGCAGAGTACATCATGAGAAATGCTGGGCTGGAAGAAACACAAGCTGGAATCAAGATTGCCAGGAGAAATATCAATAAACTCTGATATGCAGATGACACCACCCTTATAGCAGAAAGTGAAGAACTGAAGAGCCTCTTGATGAAAGTGAAAGAGGAGAGTGGAAAAGTTGGCTTAAACCTCAACGTTCAGAAAACTAAGATCGTGGTATCTGGTCCCATCACTTCATGGGAAATAGGTGGGGAAACAGTGGAAACAGTGTCAGACTTTATTTTGGGGGGCTCCAGAATCACTGCAGATGGTGACTGCAGCCATGAAATTAAAAGACGCTTACTCCTTGGAAAGAAGGTTATAACCAACCTAGATAGCATATTTAAAAGCAGAGACATTACTTTCCAACAAAGGTCCGTTTAGTCAAGGCTATGGTTTTTCCAGTGGTCATGTATGGATGTGAGAGTTGGACGGTGAAGGAATCTGAGTGCTGAAGAATTGATGCTTTTGAACTGTGGTGTTGGAGAAGACTCTTGAGAGTCCCTTGGACTGCAAGGAGATCCAACCAGTCCATCCTAAAGGAAATCAGTCCTGGGTATTCATTGGAAGGACTGATGTTGAAGCTGAAACTCCAATACTTTGGCCACCTCATGTGAAGAGTTGACTCATTGGAAAAGACCCTGATGCTGGGAAGGATTGGGGGCAGGAGGAGAAGGGGACGACAGAGGATGAGATGTTTGGATGGCACCACTGACTCGATGGACATGGGTTTGCGTAAACTCTGGGAGTTGGTGATGGACAGAGAGGCCTGACGTGATGCAGTTCATGGGGTCGCAAAGAGTCGGACACGACTGAGTGACTGAACTGAAAGTCTCTCTTAGTTCAAAATTTCTCCAAAGGAAGACAAACTAGGTAACTGAAGTTATTTCCATAATTAGGGGCAAAAAAAAGAAAAATGTTTCTATCTCTCAGTTCTAAGCCCTGTCCTGTGTTAATCACGCTATGTTGTTCTGATTTCCAGCACTGCCAACGCAGGAGGTGTGTGGACCTTCATCATCCTACCTTTGAAATTCCTCTTTGGGAACAGTCCCCTGCCATGACCTTCATAGATCTGGTGATGCCCAGCTGTGGGGCCTATAAATACCAGGTGATATTTAAAAGGCTGATTTTTATTAGTAGGTTCTACCCACTAAAGTATTGAGTTGCCCATGCTCAGAAAAGCATAATCTCATTTTTGTAACTTCCCTCTTTTCGTTAATACCTAATGATTTGGGGAGTCAGAGGCATCACCAAGAGAAAATGAATATGAAATATGTTGCTCGAGTACTCTTTGAAAGAACTTCCCATTACATGATGAGTTAACAGTGCGTTGTTGGAAATGTGACTACCTTTATTGTAAATGATTTTTTTTTAATCTACACGCAAGAAGAGTGGGAGAGTAAATGTACTGTGCCATTATGAACCTGTCAGTCACATATGGATGAGACATCAGCTCCATCTAAAGCAAAATTTCCTGCCACTCAGAAATCATGTTTCCCATTAATCTGTTATTCTGATCTGTACTAACTAGATTTTTGATGGACAGATGAACTTAGGAAATTTTTAATATAGTCATTTTCTAAAAAGCTAAAACTTGAAACCAGATTTACCCTTTAGTAAGAATTAACCTTCATTATCCAATGTCCATTTCCATAGTTTGTTCTACTGTTACCCATCTTACCATGACTAAGTAGCTAGTGAGACTCTGCAGAGACATTCAGAGTATAGATAATCTGCTTAAGATTGTGGCCAAATAATTGCTGGTGGCAAAATTAAGAGTGAGAAAGTACACTCTGGCACTATAGCAAATAAATACTAAATTTATCTACTCACAGATGCAGACAACAATGCATTTTAAATACTTGTTTTCCCTCAGGCAGGATAAAGATGGATAAATAAATGAAAATCAGCAATACTGTATCCAGGGCATAGAATTTTTTAAAACCTGTTTTTCATGGGATGGCATCCTAAATTAAAATAAACAGCAAAGATTTAAAACACAAATGGGAGACCAAAATGAGCTGATGAGCAAACAGAAAAAAAGAAGTAAAAGAAAAGACATTTTAAAAAATCATAGAAAATATTATGATTTGCCTAAACTAGGAGCAGAGCCATCATCTTAAATAGTAATAACCCTCGAAGTTTCCTTACCATTTACACTTTCTTTTGTAGACACTTCCCCTACCCCTACCCCTATTGAACTGCAAGGGCTAGTACAATCTGATGAATGCTACCATCAATAACTAAAGAGCCTCTTGATGAAAGTGAAAGAGAAGAGTGAAAAAGTTGGCTTAAAGCTCAACATTGAGAAAACTAAGATCATGGCATCTGGTCCCATCACTTCATGGCAAATAGATGGGTAAACAGTGGAAACAGTGTCAGGCTTTATTTTGGGGGGCTCCAAAATCACTGCAGATGGTGATTGCAGCCATGAAATTAAAAGGCACTTACTCCTTGGAAGGAAAGTTATGACCAACCTAGACAACATATTTAAAAGCAGAGACATTACTTTGCCAAGAAAGGTCTGTCTAGTCAAGGCTATGGTTTTTCCAGTGGTCATGTATGGATGTGAGAGTTGGACGGTGAAGAAAGCTGAGCGCCAAAGAATTGATGCTTTTGAACTGTGGTGTTGGAAAAGACTCTTGAGAGTCCCTTGGACTGCAAGAAGATCCAACCAGTCCATCCTAAAGGAAATCAGTCCTGGGTGTTCATTGGAAGGACTGATGTTGAAGCTGAAACTCCAATACTTTGGCCACCTCATGCGAAGAGTTGACTCATTGGAAAAGACCCTAATGCTGGGAAGGATTGGGGGCAGGAGGAGAAGGGGACGACAGAGGATGAGATGGCTGGATGGCATCACCGACTCGATGGACATGGGTTTGGGTAGACTCCGGGAGTTGGTGATGAACAGGGAGGCCTGGCGTGCTGTGATTCATGGGGTCGCAAAGAGTCGGACACGACTAAGCGACTGAACTGAACTGAACTGAACTGGACCATCAATACTTAGAATTCAAAAGTAACCTCTTTGGCAAAGGTTACATACAATTTGAGGCTTTCCAGGTGGCTCAGTGGTAAAGAACCCACCCACCAATACAGAAGACACAGGTTTGATCCCTGAGTTGGGAAGATTCCCTGGAGGAGGAAATGGCAAACCACTCCAGTATTCTTGCCTGGAGAATCCCATGCACAGAGGAGCCTGGTAGGCTACAGTCCATGGGGTCAAAAAGAGTCAGACACAACTGAGCATGCATGTACTATTTGTTCTCCCAAATCAGTAGGGGTCACCCCCAAGTAAAGAACACCTTTTTAAACAAAGCAACTACGTAACATCTCATAACATTTGGATATTTCAGTAAGTTTTAGCAATCGGTCTCAGAATGGGGCATACTTAAGATGTAAAATGCCTTTGTTACTTACCTGAAATTGAAATTGAAGTGAACATCCTGCATTTTTACTTTCTAAGTCTAACAACCCTATCCCTAAGTCCTGAGAGGAAGCAGAACAGTTAGCCAGGTAATTGATGCAGAGCTGAGATCAGAACTCAAATCTCTAGACACTTAACCATGAGCACCTTCCAAAGACGAGTTAACCTAGGAGGAAAGTTGCAGCTAACCCAATCTGAGATGCAAGTCACTAACCCCCAAAATTAATGAGTCAGGAGGAGAAGAGGAAATATATCTTCCCAACTGGCCAAGGGAAAAAATTGCAAGGCAGCTGCAACTGTTTGAAAATTATTTTAAAACAACAAATGTCTCATTTTCTGAAAATATCTCTCTAAAACTCAGTTTCTGAAGCACAGATTTGATTGTCTTTACAAAAACTTGAGCCTTCACCTCTATGAATTGCTAGGAGAGCTCAGATCACTTAGAAGTCATCAGAATCCAAAGGTAAGATCTAGAAACATGAGCTAACATAAATATTCAGCACCATGGACAGTGGTTGTTATTGTTGTAGAGGAGGCACTGTTCTATGAGGAGAACAGTTCTGCGAGGAGAACTTTGCACTGTTCTTGATACTGTGACTTTTCAAAAATTAGCTTTTCCCTCTATGAACCAGCTTCATGTTCTCTCTAATTTCCAATCAGTACAATGGTTTGGCTCACCACTGTGGCATATAATGTTTTCTAAGAGATGTTGACACCAACACCCAAGGTACCTTCTGTCACAACTATAGGCCCTTCTTTTGGTCTGTCTTTGCCCCTCTCCAGACCCTTTCCTCATTTTTAAAATTCTCTTTCACTTCATTTATTTTTAATAAATAAGTCTTTTGCTTACTTATTTTTTCCCATCCATTTTTCCTTTCTAAAAAATTCTTTATTCTATCCCTTGTCATGTACCTTGTGCAGTCCTAATGAGGACCCTCATAACTAAAATAGTATTTTCCTTAAGTAATCAAGATGGTATAGAAGAAATATAGGCAAGACCACAGAAACATATAGTGGATTAGTTGTTGCCAGGGGCTGAGGGTGAAGGGTGGAGTTAGCTACAAAGGAAGGAAGGTGATGAAACTCTACTATATCTTGATTGTAGTGGTGGTTACACAGTGGTACACATTCATCAAAAGTCATAGGACTGTATATTATAATTATACTGCATGTAAATTACTCATCAGTAAACTAGATTAAAAAAATGACATCAGAGAAAAGAGTGATATATGTTTGATAACTTCAGGGCAGATCATGGTCAGTCCTGCCCACTTGCATTAAGACATCAGCTGAATTGAATTCATTATGTTTGCTCTGGAAACTTCATTTAGAGAGGGACACTCACAAACTAAAAACAATAGTCACCAACAGCTGTTGTTGGTGGTGACTATGCATAAAGGGCTAGCCCTTTCTGTGTGGCTCCAGAAGGCAGAACTTGTACCAATGAGGAGAACTGAAAATAATGTGGAATTGAATTATCCAAGAATAGAATGGGTTGCCTTTCTACAGATAAGGGGGCAGTTATTCAAGTAGTAGCTGTATAACATTCCATCAGAGATTTTACCAAAGAGATTTGGAGTTATATGGAAGGTTAGACTAGATGTCAGCTAACATTCCTACAATGCTAAACTCTGTGAAATATACCTGAAGTCCCATTTATTTGTCATGCTTCATTCTTAGTATTCCTTCACAATGGATTGCTCTACACAAAAGCATACTTTCTGGTAAGGAATCATGACTTTTCCCCTTAGAAGACAAAAAATATATATTTATTATTCCAAATTAATTGTTCATTACATCAATAATTGTTGCCTTTAAGTAAGAACAACAATATTTGCATTAACTTTATTAAAAGTACAGAACAAACTGTTTTGTGAATAATGATCTATTAAAGACTTCTTCATTCCATGATTTCTACAGAAATACTGCTCAACTAATAGAGACTGTTAATTTAGATTTGTTTAAAAAAGTAGCCATCCTTATATCAAACCAAGAAAATCTTGTAACACGTGGAAGTTGGAGTGATTTGAAATCTTAACAATGACATTCCACTAGCCACTAGGTTTCTTTCCCTTTTTACTTAGGTGGAAAATGGAGCCATTAACCTTCTATTCTTTAGAATTCCAAAATAAAAATTTTGAATGTTTAACATGACCCAATGGATCTGAGGTCCTTTGATACAATCTTTAAACTGTTATAAAGTTTTCAGTGGTAGGGACATTAAACTGTTGCCCTTCTAAGATTAGTATCAAAAACAGGATAGACTTTTCCTTAAGTTACCTACTCATTTTAAGTAAATAACTGGTAATTGCTTTAATATTAAAAGTACTTGAATGACAACACATACAAGTCTCGGGACAGTCACGTGTTTAGATTTGCACAGTACTACATTCTAGAAAAATCACTGCAAGAAATTTTAAGGGCTCTGAAGAAATCAAGCTTCTCTAAAGAAACCACATATGTCATTTAACCTTTGTTCTGGATATTTTCCTGTAAACTAAGTATATGAATATTGGCTAAAGTAACTTGTTATTTTTAGCAATATATATGTTACATAAAAAACCAAGTCTGGATTTCTTCCCTAATTATTCTATATTGTATATATCACATTCATTATGAAATCTGGCCAAAATTTTGTTACAAAACATTTTTGCTCTGTCTTTAAAAGTTTTAAAGTCCTATTAAGGATTCAAACCAGAATAGAAACTTTCTGGAAGGAGATGAGAAAGGTGCAGCTTTTGTTAAAAATTCCAGACACCATGCAGGGAAAAAATCTAATTGTTACTTATAATTGAGTTAAGTAAAATACAAAAATAAATGTAAAAACAAGGAAAATAAACAAAATCAGTTAAGGCTCTTAAAATTATAAGATGCATGGCAGCAAATTTCAGGTTTGTTAGTTCTTTTTGTTGGAGTGGAATTTCATATATAGAATGTAGGGATCATTGAATATTATCTGAGAGATGTAGGCTTTCTCTCCCTTGTTATATAAACATATGATATAAAACTCTATTAAGCAATGGCATGAGCAATATAAGAAGCAAAAGGCAAGTTCAGTGTTCACTCTAAAGCCATGTTTTTTGAACATGAATGTGCATCCAGATTAACTAGAGAGTTTGTCAAATCACAGATAGTTAAACATCACCTCCAGAGTTTCTGATTCAATGAGGCTGGGTGGGGTTAGAATTTCCCAGGTGATGTTGATGCTGCTAATCGGGGTCATATTGAAGAACCACTACCCTACAGAGAAGATAAGGGTTACCCCTGTAGCAGGAAGGGCACTGGTGTGAGAATCATGAAATGCCAATGCCAAAAGCAAGATTAAGGGTGGGATATTGGGAGAAAAGATGCCTATCTGAATCCCAGCTTCTAAGCATTGCTTTTTTTCATCTATAAAATGGGGATAATGATAACTCCAATGTCATTAAGTTATATCATTAATTTAAATTACTTGGCACAATGCCAGGATTTTCTCAAGACTCATTAGCTAGAATTATTAACTGTGATTTTAGGAATGACACATATGTTATAGTTTCAATAGAAATAGAATGTTATATTAAACAATGTTTAAGAACTTATTACTCTAAAACTTTGATTCTAAATGTATTTTCCATTTTCCTTATTTAATATAATTTAATATTAATAAAATTTAAGATATTTTATGCTCCACTAAGTGATTTGGAGACACAAAATTAAGGGTAACACAAGCTCCCTGCTCTTGCCCTTGAGAGGCTTCCAATCAGGTTGCAGAGAAAGACCACATATACATGAAACAGTTAAATAATAACTATGATAGTATATGATAAAGTGACATAGTTAGTGATTCAGACAGTTCATAAAAAAATGTAGGTTCTCCAAACTTAAAAAGGAACTTGGGCCTTAAGCTTCATACTGAAGGATATGCAGGATGACAATAATGAATAATAATTGCTTAGTTCTTTTTATAGCTATAATAATATAATAACATTAATATAGTAATGTAATATTAATCACTTTGCACAGCTTCCAGGAAAATCTATATAGATTATTCCAGATATTGTCCCATTTCATAAATGAGAAAAAAGCAAGGCTCAGAGATGTTAAGTCATTTGACCACAGTTACATAGCTAATATGGTGGCAAGTAAGAATCATTCTCAGCTCTTCAGACATCATATACTCTTTCCATTATACCATGGAATAGATGGCAATCTAATGAAGGGCATGGAGAAAAAAATGAGCATATGATATTCAAGGAATGATTTGATATATCTTGACCAGGAGATTTAATTTAGTAATCAATAGCCCCCAAGTTAAGTTAGAGCTAGAGTTGGGTAAGGCAGATGGTAATTACGGGAACCCTTAAAATTCATCTTGAGGGCTTACATTTTATTTTGAGGTCAGTGGGTTAGTACTGAAAACTCACTGGGTACAAACTGTACTTAAGGAGAAGCAAGTTAATCTCTTTCATTCATCCACTCTACTCAACAATAATTTATTGGGCATTAAGTGCCAGGTTTTGTGCCAGGTCCCGGGACTACAAAGATGAATAAGATACAGTCCTGTCTTCAAAGAGATCTTTGTCTAGGGAGTGAGAGAGAAATGTACATTAAAGATTACAATGCCATGTGACAGATGTAATACTAAAAGGAGAGATCAGTCGAATACAAACCTACATTTGCCTGCCAAAAGTTTTATTTATGGTGTGTTCTCCATTTAAGTAGATTTAGCATTTAATCAGTTACCAATGAGCATCTCTAACTCATGTGAAAAAACTCCAAATTACATTTTAGTATGACTCCTAGGACAGCAAATAAATTTCTGCTTGAGGAGGAATGAAATTCCTCCAACAGGGCAAGGGAAGGAGCAGGAAGGACTCATATGATGTGGGATACTTAAGCTGGTTCTTAGAAGATGAGCAAAAATACATCTAATAGACTAAGAGAAAATGCATCCCAGGCATTGCAAAAGGTTTGGGAATCACACATAGAGCTCCAGGAATTCATAAAAGATCCTCCAGCTGTGGGACACTGCAGTCACATTGGCTCTGTTGTTTAGTCAATCAGTCATGTCTGACTCTTTGCGACCCCATGGATTGTAGCCCACCAGGCTCCTCTGTCCATGGGATTTTCCAGGCAAGAATACTGGAGTGGGTTGCCTTTTCCTTCTCCAGATGATCTCCCTGACCCAGGGGTCAAGCCCTGGTCTCCATGTCTCCTGCACTGCAGGTGGATTCTTTACCAGTGAACCACTTGGGAAGCTCATAAAACCCAATATTTACTTATAAAAATTAGTTGCATTCATGGAGAAAATATTCAAGTATATATGTATACACACATATACATATATGTACACATATATACACATGTGTATATATTTGTAGTCCACTTTAAATTTTGAGAGAAAATTTGTATTCCATGAAATGTGAAAATCTGAAGGTTTATGTGCAAGTTTTGATGACTTTTGACAAATACAAATTCCACATCACCCACACTCCATCAAGGTATGTAACAGTTCCATCACCCCAGAAAGTTCCCTCATGCTGCTTCTTAGTTGATCCATACTCTCTCCTACCCAGAGACAACTCTCTTCTGATTTTGATCATTAAAGATTAGTTTTGCCTGTGTTAGAACTTAGCATGAATGCTTGGTTTCTTTCACACAACATAATTTCTGTAAGAGTTATCAATGTTCTATAGCTCATTCCTTTTTATTGTTGAATAGTATTCCATTTACTAGCATGTGAGATGAGTGCAATTGTGAGAGTCCCTTGGACTGCAAGGAGATCCAACCAGTCCATCCTAAAGGAGATCAGTCCTAGGTGTTCATTGGAAGGACTGATGTTGAAGCTGAAACTCCAGTACTTTGGCCACTTGATGCAAAGAGCTGACTCATTGGAAAAGACCCTGATGCTGGAAAAGATTGAGGGCAGGAGGAAAAGGGGACGACAGAGGATGAGATGGATGGATGGCATCACCGACTCAATGGACATGGGTTTGGGTGGACTCTGGGAGTTGGTGATGGACAGGGAAGCCTGGGGTGCTGCAGTTCATGGGGTTGTAAAGAGTTGGACACGACTGAGCAACTGAACTGAAACTGAGTATTCCATTACACAAATATATCATAATTTATTTATCCATTCTCTTCTTGATGGACATGTGGACATTTCCAGCTTTGTGAGAAAAACTATATGGACATTCTTGTAAAAATGTTTTTATGAACATGCTGTTTTGCTTATCTTGAGTAAATACTTTTGAGTCATAGGGTAGATATACGTCTAATTCCATAAGAAACTACCCAACTTCTTGCTATTGAGTTTTGAGTTGTTCTGTGGCCCTTACAACTTTTCCCTTTGACCAAAGACTGCATTACTATTACTACCTCCCAGGCAGGAAGCTAAACAAGAATTGGGACCTTCCCACTCAGAGCCGTGAGACTTCAGTTTGCTGATCGTGGCATTTACACATGAGATTTTTTAAGCTCCTTCCTGACAGCTGCAGCAACCCGTGATTCGTGAGTGAGGTTTCGGTTCAGTCAGTCAATCATGTCTGACTCTCTGCAACCCCATGGACTGCAGCACACCAGGCTTCCCTGTCTATCACCAACTCCTAGAGCTTACTCAAACTCATGTCCATCGAGTGAGGTTTACCTGATCACAAGAAGAAAACTTAGCAAAAAAAAAAAAAAAATCCTAAAACCCTAATGCTGTAAATTCAGCCTTTGCACTGTCAATGGACAAATGACTTATCATAACAGAGGGCAGTGCCCTTATGAAGTGAAACTTTTGGAACTCAAAGAATTGAAAAGGAACAAGTGATATGTATTAGCTGCCGGAGAAAGTAACTTTTTAAAAAAGATAACAAAAGGTCTGGCCTAACTTCATTATTTTATCAGCTTTAGTTTCCACTCTCCAAGCACAGTTGTTGTTTTTTTAAACTTGTTCCAGAAATATATTTTATTACATGATATGTTAGGGTGGGGGAGAGAGGAGCAAGAGGAAAACAGCTACGGTAATGACAATGACTTCCTTCCAAGACATGCCAGTTCAGTAACAGACAGAATTCCAGCACTTGATCATAATTCCCTCTTCCCAGAGAATGGACACATTACCTGAGCTTCATTTCCCCAAATTGCACTCCTCAGCACTTCAATACTGTGCTGAAAGCATACTTACTTTACACTCTTCATTTGAGCATACTCAAATGAGCCAAAAAAGAAAAAAATAAAAAGGTCTAGCCCATCTGTCAGAGTTGGAAGAGAAGGAGGAACATAGGAAGAATTTGTGCATACATGTCAAAGAGAAAAGGAGAATGTTCTGAAAATATTAAATGATCTTAAAATCACAAGATATTAATAATGTATATGAAGCAGAGCCTGCATCCTCCATGGTGCCGGGGGGGCGGGGGGGGGCGGGTTGGAGGGGTGGGCAGGGGCAGTGGGAGAGGGGGAGTGGATGAGCTGAAGTATAACAGAAACGAAAAAATGAGCATCCAAGGAAAATCTGTAGTAGCACCATATACAGTAATGGCGTCACTTCATAGGTCTATGTTTTAAGGTAACTCTTTTGCAATTCAGTTTCCTGCCCTCTTCCCTAGGTGATGAGTCTCAGCTTCTCCCAGTTAAGACAAAAAGGGAAAAATGATTTACACCTACCTTCTGGATAGCAATACAGAAAGCCCACTCAGCTGGTGACCTTGCTCAAGGTATGAATTGCAGAGCAAAAAAGGGCAGATCTCAGAGCTTAAATAGCCATGAGCAGCTTCCTTCCTGGAAGCAGAGAGAAGAGAGATAGATAGTCAGATAGGTAAGAAGAATATATGTATAATAAAACAATATGTATATATATGAAATAACATATACAATATATATAACTAATGTATACATTGGCAATTACATGGCACATCTCACATAATACATCAAATATCAAGATGAGGGCACACAGCACTAAAGGAAGCCCAATTCCAATCTCACCTCTGCTATGAGCTTCGGGGTTTTATTTCAGTACAAGGAAAAACAACAGTAAACTGAAGTGCTTGTTCCATCCTTTCAAAGCACAGCTTTCAGGAACAGAGAGAGGAGTTGCCAGGTGGGAGGAGAGAATTGACAGGGAGAAACATTACAGCCAATCCAGAAATGATTTTCCCTGGTATGTCATGTTTGACTCAGGGAAGGAAAAGAAAGTTGACCTTGGATTAGTTCCTTCCTTGGATTGTCCTTCCACCAAGTTCTCCCAAGTGAGGAGCAGCTGCCCATCCAGCACTCAGGGCAGCCTCTCCTGGATCTAACCTGGCTTGTCGGAAACCAGCAGCCCCCCTCCCCTCCACCCCACCCCAGATTGGGCCTGGCTGTTCTACTCTCTACCAGTTCTGGAGAACAGCATCGAGTTCTCAGTGGTCCTTGTAACTCCTACTCTAGATGTCCACCCTCCCACTGCAGGGGCCAAACCAACCCGCTATCTGTTGCCACTGTGAGAACTGAGTGAGGGCTTTGAACATAGCTGGGGAGGAAAGCAGTAGGGGTGGACAGAGCTGTCTTCCCCTCTGTCTCCATCTGTCACTACCTCCACCATGCCCCACCAGAGAGTGGGGGAAAAAATCAGGTTGTGTTTCCCTGCCTATTGTTTCATGTTTAGTAAACAATCTACAATGACCAAAAGAAGGAAAAATAAAAAAGCCTCCTTCAGAACCACGGGGCCCTCTGGGGTTCAACAGCATCATTCCCTATACCCGGATCATTCCCCACATTTCGTATTTTTTTGGTCTGGTCTGGTCTCCTCTGCCCTCCTCCTGCCCAGCCTGGGCAGCAGAGCAGGGGCAGTAGGCCGAGGGGCAGGATGATGAATTCAGAAACACAGGATCAGCGGGGAGATTAGGCTGTCAGCCTCGGAAGCACTTTGCTGCTGAAGAGGAGATAAGCAGGAAAAGGTGAATGAGAACACTAGTCATGACAGATGGTTTGGGAGATTTGGAAAAGAGAGAAGGGAAAAGGGAAGGCTGTGGGGTGCAGGAGACAGACAGGGTTTAGGAGAAGGGCTGATGGGAAAAGAAAACAGTCAGCAAGTAGTCTCTTGGTGGAGCCTCTGACCTTGAGACCACAATGCTATACCACCCTCCTAGCCATTAGGATGGCTACTATAAAAATTTTTTAAGAAAGGAGAAAAAAATTAAAGAAAAAGGGTTGGTAGGGATGAGGACAAATTGGAACCCTGATGCACTATTGATGAGGATGTAAAATGGTGCACCCACTATGGACAACAGTATGGCGGTTTTTCAAAACTCAAGAGTAAAATTATCATATGATCCAGCAATTCCACTTCTGAGCATACACCCGAAAGGATGAAATTAGGGATTCAAAGAAATATTTGTACACCCATGTTCATAGCAGCATTATTCACAATAGCCAAAAAGTAGAAGAAACCCAAGTCCATTGACAGAAGAATGGATAAACAAAATGGGGTATATATGCATACCGTGGAAACACTATTTAGCATTAAAAATGGAGGAAATACTGTCATGTGCTACAATAAGGATAAACCTTGAGGACATCATGCTAAGTGAAGTAAGCCAATCACAAAATTACTGTATGATTTTACTGATATGTGATACTTCACCGTAGTCAAATTCATGGAGACAGAAAGTAGAGAGATGGTTTCCAGGGGCTGGAAGAAGAGGGAAAGGAGAGTTATTGTTTAACAGGTTCAGAGTTTCAGTGTTGCAAGATAAAATGAGTTCTGGAGATGAATGATAGTAATGGCTGCACAACAATGGATGTACTTAATACACTTGAAAATGAAAAGGGCAGCCCAGGGTACTCAGTCGAGAGTCTCCTGTAAGCTGCCCGCTGGGCCAGCTAGTGTTACTCACTCGCTCAGTCGTGTCTGACCCTTTGCGACCCCAATGGATTGTAGCCCACAAGGCTCCTCTGTCCAGGGGATTCTCCAGGCAAGAATACTGGAGTGAGTTTCCCTTTCCTTCTCCAGGGGATCTTCCCAACCTAGGGATCGAACCTGGGTCTCCCACATCGTGGGCAAATTCTTTACCATCTGAGCCAGCAGGGAAGCCCAGAACTCCTTCCAAAGCCTAGCGTGTCAATATGCTTTTATGAAGACCACTGTATCCCAGCTTTATTTTCTATCATTGCAACACCGATACCAGTTTAAAAGTACGCAGAGCAGGGGTTTTCTCCTTTCAGTGTTTTCCTCTCTTTGAATTGTTTTTTCCAGTTAGTAAAAAAAAATTGACACCGCCCCCCCCCCCGTGATTAAAATGGTAAATTTTATATGATGTGTATTTTACCACAATTTAATTTTTTTTAAGTAGGGGTAGGAAAAGTAGGGAAATAACTGAATACCTTGGGATCAGGGCTGTGTTTGCTATTTGTACTATGAGGCTATTTTTCATGGTTACAGTCTCTAACCAGAGAAACCATATAAGAAATTCATTCACTAGCCCCCAGATTCTCATCACATCCTTCCTCAAACTTGATGTCTCAGAAGGCTGAATTTGAATCTGTTGTTCAGATTTCATTGCTGACACTTAATTGCCCGTATGTGGACAGAATTTCAAGGCTTCTCATTTTAGCTTTATTCTAGCTTTCTCTTCCTGCTTTGGCAAGCCTGTTCAAGCAAGTACACAGGGCCATGCAGACAGGTACCGTTTTAACCTAAGAGTCTCCTTGTGCCTGTCTTCCCTTGAGTGGTACAAATATGCTCTCTTCTCAGAAATATCGATCTGGCATTTCTGCTCACTCAGCCTGAGCCAAAGACTTAAGTGCGAGGATTCCAGCTCTGCTGGTATTATGCATTCTATTAACATTATGTTAATTAACTGAAAAGGCACACATTGATTTTCCTTGAGAGGTTCCAAGGATCAAATATCAATGAATGGACCCAGCTAAGCCTAATTCGCTAATGGATTTTTAACTTACGTGGAAAGAAAAGCTTCAAGGGAAAAGTAATTTTTCCATCTGCCAGAAGAAATGAAGAACTTACCTTTTCCAACTGATTTAGAGACTTTCCACATTCTGAGAAATCCAAAAATAATTTCTACACATAAGCCTTATGTTTTCTTTAATTGTTGTAGAAAAGATCAGATGGAAAGAATCTCAAAGCAAGACCCCAAGTTCAATTAATTATGGAATATCCAGGAATTGTGGATCAAAATGAACATATTTGTTGAACCTGGGCATTAGTGTCTTATTCTGACAAGGCTCTTAACAGTGCTACATATCAAAAAATGTTTAATGCTTGTATTTAGGAGAGTAGAAGGAAAATTCTAATAATCCAGTATAGCACCCAGCTTGTCACTGGGACCCTAAAGTAAATGAAACATGTTTTCTCCTAAGAGTGAACAGTCTAGTAAATCAGGAATTGAGGATCACTTCAGTAAATGGCGGTAGGTAGAACTGTGATGTGACTTTGCAAAAGTCTCCCTAAAAATCTCTTTTTACTCATTGTTGACTACATTATTATCATCATCCCTTAGACTGATTTCCAGGCAGGTTTCCTTAAATCATAGTGGAATGGGAGGTACAAAGAGTAAAACTACTAGTAACAAATGATAGTTTCTGTGAACACCCACAATGCAACAATACATCTCTAGTCCCACAGTGCCACAGCCTCAAACATTTTCCCTGGTTCAAGAGGATATTGGATGGGGGTGGGGGGGAGAGTAAAGGAAGAAAATAGAGCTTATATGTCTTACATCAAAAACTGGGCAGTATATGTAATAGAAGAAGCAAAGACTTGACAATCATGTAAATACATTTGTAAAAAAACTCCATTACTTCCATCCTGCTACCATGACACCTAAGGGACAAAAAAAAAGAGGAGATTGGGAATTCCCAGAAGCTCCTGGGGGCTTCCCAGGTGGTACTAGTGGTAAAGAACCTGCCTGCTAACGAAGGAGATGCAGTTTGGATCCCTGGGTCGGGAAGATTCTTGGAGAAAGAAATGGCAACCCGCTGCAGTATTCTTGCCTGGAGAATCCTCTGGACAGAGGAGCCTGGTGGGCTACAGTCCATGGGGTCGCACAGAGTCGGACACGACTAAAGTGACTGAGCACACACAGAAGCTCCTGCTGGCTTCTCAGCACCTCCTGTGGCTCCAGCCGAGTGGTCTTGCTGTACGTGTGTCACTCCAACCCCAACTGAGGGCATGTCCTGTCTCTTCTCATGTCAGAGACTACTGTGAATTACCAAAATGTGTTTCTTCTTTCCCCTGGCACAGGCATACTACATTTCCCAGCCTCCTTTCAGGTGCATGGCCCTGGGATTGAGTTCCAGCCAGTAGTCTATGAGAATAAATGAAGTACCACGTCCTGGCCTGGCCAATGAAACCTCCCTCGTGATCTCCTGCTCTCTCGCTCTCTTTCCCCCTGTCTGGCAGCTAGTTACTGATGTCCACAGAACTTGCTAAAGATGCCAGAGCCTCTGTTGGCCTGGATCACTGAATGACTGCACCGAGAAAGGTCTTCCCTACCTCTTGCCTCCACGTACCACTCCAGATTCACTACCACTGCCTACCAACTGCTCTTGATATCAACAAAACATGAATTATTACATGAAGCCATGAAATTCAGAATTTTTTCTATTTCAGCCAGGGGTATATTTCCTGAAAAGTTAATGAAAGCTTAAGTCTGGGGACCCCTCACGTTCATGGCCCCCTTCAAAGAACCAAGAAAGGTCCCTGGCAATGATTTCTTGTGGTCATTTTTGTTTTTTTCCTAAAATTTGCAAAAGTCAAATGTGTTAGTTACAAACGGTAAAGCCCACGTTCTTTTTCCTCTTTAATTTCCCCTCCATTATACGTCACTTTGTCTCCAATGGCATTGGAGTGTCCAGGGGGCGTTTTTGGAATCTGGCTAAAGGAAGTTTATTTTGGATTTCATGGGATCATTTATCTGGTTCAAAGTCACTTCCAGGTATATCGAAGTTACTGCTGGCTGAACCAGGATAGAAATGGTCTTCCAGGAATTCTCCTAGTGCCCTCTGTGCCAGCCTATCTGGTATCCACACATAAAGGAGCAGGACCAGAGGCTGTAATGCAGCATGTACAGGTTCTGTGACTCCTGGCATCAGAGCCATGGGTAATAGAGCACAAGGTTTGAAATGTGCCCTGTCAGAAACTTCTCTGTAGAAATTCCTTCTAATCCTTAGGCATGTAAATGTGTAAGCAGACAATTTAATTCCAAACAACACCTAGTCAAAACAGAGATTGTCTCTGGTGAGTGTATGCAATTATAAATGTGCCATACATTTCCCCCCTTTTATTATAGAAATCACTCAAAATAAAATCTTTCAGAATTCTTGCTTGTTGAGCACAAGCTGGTAGGAATATTACAAAGAGTGCATCATTTGCATTGTCTTCATTCTTTTATTCACCCTAACAATCAATAATTTAGAATTAATTCTGATTAACCATTCTAGAAAAAAAGACCAAATTATGTCAGGGATCAAACCCATGTCCCTTGCATCTCCTGCATTGACAGGCGAATTCTTTACCACCGAGCCACCTGGGAAGCCCTGTTTTATATATACTGGTACATGTATTAACATGTCAGTCCCAATCTCCCAGATTATCCACTCTTTCCCCATTGATAACCATAAGTTTGTTTTCGACATCTGTAACTCTATTTCTGTTTTGGAAATAAGCTTTTTAAAAGTGTAAGTTATTGGGATTGACCTAATTATTCTAAAAAAATAGTCCATTTTTGCCAAGTTTTGTATTTGTAACTGTGTATTCTTTTCTTAAAGAGCTCCCAACATTTTATAACCTTGAGGCCCCACTAAGTCCTGTTAGGTCCATGAATCAAGGCAAATTGGAAGTGGTCAAACAGGAGATGACAAGAGTGAACATCGACATTCTAGGAATCAGTGAACTAAGATGGACTGGAATGGGTGAATTTAACTCAGATGACGATTATATCTACTACTGTGGGTAGGAATCCCTTAGAAGAAATGGAGTAGCCCTCATAGTCAACAAGAGTCCAAAATGCAGTACTTGGATGCAATCTCAAAAACGACAGAATTATCTCTGTTCGTTTCCAAGGCAAACCATTCAGTATCACGGTAATCCAGTCTATGCCTGACCAGTAACGCTGAAGAAGCTGAAGTTGAACAGTTCTATGAAGACCTACAAGACCTTCTAGAACTAACACCCAAAAAAGATGTACTTTTCATTATAGGGGACTGGATTGCAAAAGTAGGAAGTCAAGAAACAGCTGGAGTAACAGGCAAATTTGGCCTTGGAGTACAGAATGAAGCAGGGCAAAGGCTAATAGAGTTTTACCAAGAGAACGCACTGGTCATAGCAAACACCCTCTTCCAACAACACAAGAGAAAACTCTACACATGGACATCATCAGATGGTCAACACCAAAATCAGATTGACTGTATTCTTTGCAGCCAAAGATGGAGAAGCTCTATACAGTCAGCAAAAACAAGACTGGGAGTTGACTGTGACTCGGATCATGAACTCCTTATTGCCAAATTCAGACTGAAATTGAAGAAAGTGGAGAAAACCACTAGACCATTCAGGTATGACCTAAATAAAATCCCTTTTGACTATACAGTGGAAGTGAGAAATAGATTTAAGGGACTAGATCTGATAGACAGAGTGCCTAATGAACTATGGATGGAGGTTCGTGACATTGTACAGGAGACAGGAATCAAGACCATCCCCAAGAAAAAGAAATGCAAAAAAGCAAAATGGCTGTCTGAGGAGGCCTTACAAATAGCTGTGAAAAGAAGAGAAGCGAAAAGCAAAGGAGAAAAGGAAAGAAACACCCATTTGAATGCAGAGTTCCAAAGAATAGCAAGGAGAGATAAGAAAGCCTTTCTCAGGGATCAATGCAAAGAAACAGAGGAAAACAATAGAATGGGAAAGACTAGAGATCTCTTCAAGAAAAGTAGAGATACCAAGGGAACATTTCATGCAAAGATGGGCACAACAAAGGACAGAAATGGTATGGACCTAACAGAAGCAGAAGATATTAAGAAGTGGCAAGAATACACAGAAGAATTGTACAAAAAAGATCTTCACGGTGTGATCACTCACCTAGAGCCAGACATCCTGGAATGTGAAGTCAAGTGGGCCTTAGGAAGCATCATTACGAACAAAGCTAGCGGAGGTGATGGAATTCCAGTTAAGCTACTCCAAATCCTGAAAAATGATGCTGTGAAAGTGCTGCACTCAATATGCCAGCAAATCTGGAAAACTCAGCAGTGGCCACAGGACTGGAAAAGGTCAGTTTTCATGCCATTCCAAAGAAAAGCAATGCCAAAGAATGCTCAAACTACCACATTCATCTCACACGCTAGTAAAGTAATGCTTAAAATTCTCCAAGCCAGGCTTCAGCAATACGTGAACCGTGAACTTCCAGATGTTCAAGCTGGATTTAGAAAAGGCAGAGGAACCAGAGATCAAATTGCCAATATCTGCTGGATCATCAAAAAAGCAAGAGAGTTCCAGAAAAACATCTGTTTCTGCTTTATTGACTATGCCAAAGCCTTTGACTGTGTGGATCACAATAAACTGTGGAAAATTCTGAAACAGATAGGTATACCAGACCACCTTACCTGCCTCTTGAGAAACCTGTATGCAGGTCAGGAAGCAGTCTAATGAACTGGACATGGAACAACAGACTGGTTCCAAATAGGAAAAGGAGTACGTCAGCTGTATATTGTCACCCTGCTTATTTAACTTATATGCAGAGTACATCATGAGAAACGCTGGGCTGGAGGAAACACAAGCTGGAATCAAGATTGCCAGGAGAAATATCAATAACCTCAGATATGCAGATGACACCACCCTTATAGCAGAAAGTGAAGAAGAACTAAAGAGCCTCTTGATGAAAGTGAAAGAGGAGAGTGAAAAAGTTGGCTTAAAGCTCAACATTCAGAAAACTAAGATCGTGGCATCTGGTCCCATCACTTCATGGCAATTAGATTGGGAAACAGTGGAAACAGTGGCTGACTTTATTTTTCTGGGCTCCAAAATCACTGCAGATGGTGACTGCAGCCATGAAATTAAAAAGACGCTTACTCCTTGGAAGGAAAGTTATGACCAACCGAGATAGCATATTAAAAAGCAGAGACATTACTTTGCCAACAAAGGTCCGTCTAGTCAAGGCTATGGTTTTAACAGTGGTCATGTATGGATGTGAGAGCTGGACTATAAAGAAATCTGAGCGCAGAAGAATTGATGCTTTTGAACCGTGGTGTTGGAGAAGACTCTTGAGAGTCCCTTGGACTACAAGGAGATCCAACCAGTCCGTCCTAAAGGAAAGCAGTCCTGCGTGTTCACTGGAAGGACTGATGTTGAAGCTGAAACTCCAATACTTTGGCCACCTGATGCGAAGAGCTGACTCATTTGAAAAGATCCTGATGCTGGGAAAGATTGAGGGCAGGAGGAGAAGGGGATGACAGAGGATGAGATGGTTGGATGGCATCATCAGCTCGATGGACATGGGTTTGGGTGGACTCCAGGAGATGGTGATGGACAGGGAGGCCTAGCATGCTGCGTTCATGGGGTGGCAAAGAGTTGGACACGACTGAGCAACTGAACTGAACTGAACTGAACTGAAGTCCAGCCCTGACACAGCGTCTGGCACTATTCTACTGATGCACTACCTTCAAGTGCCACCCGGGTCACTGTGTCTCGAGAGGGCCGTGCTGGCGATCTCAGTAGCCTAGGGCATCTCCAGGGAGGAACCTGTTTCCATTGGCCCACTCTCACACCAGTTCCCTCTCTCAGGTGATATGAGGCAGGTTCTCTGAGGCTGGACAGGAAGCCAGCCCAGAGGCTTCTTTTCATCTGTGCTCACAGAGATCAATCCCTCCCTTCTAGCCAGAGTTCCTGGATGCAGCATGAGCACCTGTGTTCTAGCTCCCCATCAGACACGGTGCCAGGTGATGCTCTTGGGGGCCAATTGTCAGGTTTAATATAAACCAGTCACTGTGGCTCCCCTGAGCTGTCAGGCAAGCCCAAACCTGGCCGATGTGCCAATTAACCTTCCAGACTTGCCCAAACATGTCTGATCACAGCCATGATACCCAGCTCGAATACTTGGCTTCTAGTCTTTCTAGCCAAGACGCACTTCTAAGTAATAAAATCTCATTCAATCCTGTGAGTTTATGAGTGGGAGTCTTCCCTATGCTACAGACAAGGGAACTGGATTCAGAAATCTTCAGCGACTTCCCCACAATCTCGGAATCTACAAGTCATAGACTAAGTGCCGAAACTCAAACCTTCTGCCTCCTGAATCTATGCTCTGTGGCCCTGCAATCTATCGAGATAAAAAGCACTGCTTACAGGAGGATTGGTCAAGGGGAAGATGCTGAAACATGAGCACGGTTGCTGAGAGTTTTCAGGGGTTTCAGGGCTGTTCTTTTGTTTTTTTTTTTAAGCAGACAGAAAAAAAGAGTTGGCACCGTGCACCAATAGTAGCTATGAAATGGACTATTTCTTCCTTGATCCACTTATTTCTCGATGAGGAGGGAATCAAATAGATGACCCTATAATGCTTTTCTATTTGAAATAGTCATCAGTGCTACATAACCAGGACAACAAGGTGTGTCTTCTTTTCTCTTACTGTTGACATTCATGTTGCACAAAAGCACCAAAATGTATTAGAAGTGGTTATAGTATCAATTTTTCTATACTACAGAAGGAAGAGTGATTCCTAAAGCCATTGCAGAGAGTTTGTAAGAGGAAAGATGGGAGAAAAAAAAAAAGATGAGGATCTAATCTTAAAGAGACTGAAGAGCTCTCACATGCTAGAGGCGTAATTCATAGCAGAGGAGATGACTGTGTCAGAAAAACTTCTTGATGGGTCATTGGTTGCAGAAATTGAGCCACACCCCCACCTGCTGCTCCCAGGGCCAGCTAAAAGAAACGATGAAACTGGAAAAAGCTGCATTTCTTGGTAAGAAAATAAACAGAATTAGGAGCTGTTCATTGATGACTTGAGAGAAACGGGTGAGGTAGATGTGGGAACCGGGAAGGAGGAAGGAGTAGAAATAGAAGGAAGATCTTGAGGAAAAGAAAGGGGTTTGAGTGGCATCCATACACTGAAGTCAAAATGGGAGATGCTAGCCCAGTAAGAAATGCCCTGAATTAAGAAAAGGCCATGGGACCTTAAGTCAGGGAAGTCTACCATGCACTTGAAAGGTTTTTATTTATAGTGCTCTCTAATGTTATCACCCACCCCATCCCTTCCCTTTTCCCTAAAACCTCGGGTCACAATCTGCTCTCCTCCACTGTCCTTGCTGGGACAGTTTGGAGAGATGGGACTGAGGTGGAGTCCTGCCTTAGCAAGCTGATCCAAGAAGAGAGAGGTCTCAGAGCCAAGACCAATGACCAGTTGAAGCCCTGGGAGCCCTAGAGAGTGAAGCCCCTCAGAAAAGGCAGGCACAAAAGAGAATCCTTCTGCAACCTGTGAGATAGTGACTCAAACTATCTTATCTGGATAGTAAAGAATGACCACAGAGTTTTTCAGAAATGAGAGATGTCAGGAATGCATAAGCATAATATAAAATATCTCACCAATAAGTCTGATATTAGTCTTTGAATCTTAGCATGAAGTGAAAGACATTATTCAGGATCAGAAGCCAGGAGATCTAAGACTAAAAGCAAGGAACACGGCTAGCAGCAAGGCTGGGATTAACTCAGTGATCTGCTTCTCTGGTCACAGCTCTTCCCAGAGCATCATCTCTTATGGGCTGTATTGTGTCCTCCCAAATTTTATATATTGAAGTCCTAATCCCCCAGTACTCCAGATTGGAACTGTATTTGAAGGTACGGTCTTTAAACAGGTAATTAAAGTAAAATGAGGTTATTAGAGTGGACCCTAATCCAATGACTCATGCTCATGCTAAGCTGCTTCAGTCTTGTCTGACTCTTGGCGACCCCATGGAATGTAACCTGCCAGGCTTCTCTGTCCATGGGATTCTCCAGACAAGAATACTGGAGTGGGTTACCATGCCCTCCTCCAGGGGATCTTCCCGACCCAGGGATTGAATCCACATCTCCTGCATCTCCTGCATTGCAGGCAGATTCTTTGCCCGCTGAGCCATTGGGGAAGCCCTAATCCAATGTCTAGTGTTCTTACAAGAAGAGATCAGGACACAGAAACACACAGAGGGAGGACTGTGTGAAGACACAGGGAGAAAGCCATCAACAAGTCAGAGAGACTGCAGGAGGAAACCCACACCTCAATCTTAGACGTCTAGCCTCCAGCACTGTGAAATAAATTCTGTTTAAACCATCCAGTCTGTTTTGCAGAGCAGCCCTAACAAACTAATACAGCATCCCCCTCCTCTGGTCACTGTTAACTGAGATCAGACGAGTCCCATCCCTACATGCCAAGGTGGTCAGAAAAAACCCTCCAAAGCATGAACAAAAATTCTGAGATAATTTTCACTTTGTATTTTGAATAATTTGATCCAAACTAAGTTCACTGTATATATACAAGGTAATTTTGCACATAAATGTGTGGTTTCAGCAAATGAAGCCCTATTGTGGACCAAGACCAGCAAAAGCAATCCATGCTCTCTTTTACTCTGATCTCCCAGAAAGCAAAATATTTGCATTATGTAGGAATAAAAAATATTTCTAAATTGCTTTGTATTAATCATACAAAAATATGTTGCATTTCATTCAATATTTGATTCTATATTTCTAGGGATTTTTACATTGCATCTGATGGTGTGAAACTTGGCAGTTTGGAGCCGTTGTGGAATAATTGGCAGTACATTCTTTGTCATGTTGCTTTTAAGGTATTTGTAAGTTTAGAGTCAGTATAATTGATTTCTACACTTTAGAGTTTACCTAGTGAATTGTTATGATCTTCAGTCTTTGTCAGTATCAAAAACAAACGCTATGAAAACAAGAGGATACCCTCAAAACTCTATACAAGTACAACTCTAGTGGTGTTGGTTTAGTCACTAAGTCGTGTGCAGCTCTTGCAACCTCATGGACTGTAACCCATGAGGCTCCTCTGTCCGTGGGATTTCCTAGGCAAGAATACTGGAGTGGGTTGCCATTTCCTCCTCCAGAGGATCTTCCTGACCCACGGATCCAACCCAGACCTCATGCATTGCAGGCAGATCTTTACAGCTGAGCCACCGGGGAAGCCCCATGTACAACTCTAATTGTATCCAAAAGGCAACATAATACATGACTTGGAAAATGTATCAGTTGTCACTTCTGTCTGAAAAACTTTGGTCCCACTTACACGAGTGTACAGCTGACCCTTGAACAACACCAGTTTGAACCACAGCAGGTCTGCATATACGTGGATTTATTTTCTCACAAAATACATACTGTAGGACTACATGATCTGTGGTTGGTTTAATCCATACACGTGGAACCTTAGATAGCGAGGAACCACAGATCCAGAGGCTGACTATAAAGTTACACCAAGATTTTCAAATGTTTGGGGTGGGGGTCATTAGTGTATCTAACCTCCAAGTTGCTCAATGGTCAACTACACTCAAAAGTTTTGCCACCCCCAAATTATAGGCATCCCAGACAAATTATCTTTCCTCTCTCTTCTGATTGCTCTTTCAGAATGAATGCACATGGTAGACCCATGTTTTAGAGTTTCCTATTTGATTTCCTGGGTACTCAAAGCAAAGATTTCAACTTTTTCAGACTCATTTTCTCCTCCCCTACACTGGCTCTGGCGGTGTTGAACAAAAGTGGCAATCAAATCCAAAGAAATGCAGAACTAAATGGTGATACAGAAAAAGCAAAACGTAATATATCTTTATCTCGCAAGCAAAAGTATTTTCTAGACCAGCACCTCTTAAACATTAATATTCATAGAAAGGTGTTGTAAGTTGCTGTTGGAGGACACAAAAGTGCTTACCAAACTGAGAACTTATCTTGAGACCAAAAAATGAGGGAGGCAGTTCCATGTAATCAATGGATCTATTTATGGTGGAGGAACTCACTCACAGGGTAGGATGGGGAGGGCAAGGATTCAGAAGCATCCACAGCTGCACCCTGCACCAACAAGGGCCCATAGGGACAATTTTATAGTTAACCTGGGGTATAAGGTATGTGCTTAGAAACAGTATGTGCATTCCTAAGTCAAGATTTATGAATGGGTAACTAGTCTTGTGGGTGCTGCGTATACCTCAGCAAAGGTCTTCATCATTGTTTGGGGACTAACAGAGCATTGAGGCCACCTGGCCCTAACAATAATTAAATAATATCCATTAACTACAAAGCCCTTCAGGACAGAGAAGTGATTTGCTACACAGTATAGTCCTGGGTCAGGTGAGTGGGATGACAAAAGGGACTGCGCTGGCCCAAAATGGCAGTAGTTACACTAACAGCCATACAGTTGCAGACCAGAGGGGCTCTGGAATGGGTCCTGAGATTCTGCATTCTGTATGAAAAGCTCTAAGGTAATGCTGATGCTGCTGATTTATGGAACACTTTAAGTAGCAAGATTCTAGATCTTAACTTCTAAATCTATAAAAATGTAACTACACAAAGTATTAGGAAAATATAGGAGAATATTTTTTTAATTGGAAGGTCAGAGTTTCTTTCCACAGTAGGTTTAAATAAAAAGGCAATTAGGTTTAATGCGTAAAAATTTAAACTTCTATACAATGAATACTTCTGTATGATGAAGCAAAGGACAGTAAAGAAACTGATAGCATATTTCCAAAATATATAACAAAACTTCCTATTCAGAATAAATGAAGGACTCCTTGGAATCATAAGAAGAGGGTGAAATCACAGAAGAGTTACAATTTAGCAATAAACATGTGAAGTTGCATCAACCTTCTAGTAAGAAAGGAAATGCAGATTGAAACCACAAGAGATATTTTCTATTCACCCAGTTGTCAAAAATTTAAAACAATGCTTTTTGACATTTTATAAGCTGTCATTGTTAATTTTAAGGCAATGCAGCTCAAAAAATAGGTATATTTTTTTATTGTAGATTCCAACTTAAAGATGAGGAAACAGATACCCAGAAACATGAAACAGTTTGCCCAAAATTACTTACTGTAGTAACTGTTTAGAACAGTGGCCTCCTAGCTGGCAGTTTAGCTTTGGAGATAAGAGATGTTAGAGTTAAAAATTTCAATAGCATGCTGCAATCCATAACAGAAAGACTTACCATTCTATCCCATTTGTCGTTGTTGGAAATGGCATCAGTGCTTTATTTTCTATAATAGATGATGAAAATGTAGAATTCAATTTTGTTTTGCTCATATCTTTCTATGTATATTCATGGTATGATATATGTACATATATAAACAACTGAGATCATATCATGAAATAACTGTATAAAACATTACATAAAATATATATTAACATTATGTAAAAACACTTTCAGGGAATTCTGTGGTGGTCCAGTGATTAGGATTCGTGAGTTTTCACTGCCAAGGGCCTGGGTTCAACTGCTGGTTGGGGAACTAACATCCCACAAGCTTTGTGGACAAAAAAATTTTTTTTCACTAGTAAGAAAATACAATTTTAATGATTCCTTAATGGATCATCATATGGTGGAATATGTCATAATTTATTCAACATGTCCCAAACATTGAATGATTGGTCATTTCTCCCTCTTCCTTGCTTATGCTAGTCTAAAAACAATCTTGACAAACAAGTAAATCTGTTAACAATTTGATTATTATTTCTTTGGGAGAGTTACTGAAAAGCAGTATGTGAATCAAAGGGTTGAAACAGTTTTAAATCTTTTGATACGTGTCAGCAAATTCCTATCCAGAAAGACTATGCCAGTTAAGGTACACACTATTAGTGTTATCAATATTGTGTTTTTAAATGAATAATGTGATTACTAAAAAAAAAAAAAATCACTGTTTAAATGTTTAGTTTGTTAACCACGAGTGAGGCTAAACATTTTTTCAGGTTTATTAATCGATTTATGTTATGTCTGTGAAAAGTTTCCATGCACTTCCTCGGCCCTTATGGGGGTTGGGTGTCAGTGTCTTTTTTTGCCTGGATCAGTTCAGTTCAGTTGCTCAGTTGTGTCCAACTCTTTGCAACCCCATGGACTGTAGCACACCAGGCCTCCCTGTCCATCACCACCTCCTGAAGCTTGCTCAAACTCATGTCCATCGAGTTGGTGATGCCATCCAACCATCTCATCCTTTGTCATCTCCTTCTCCTCCTGCCTTCAATCTTTCCCAGCATCAGAGTCTTCAAATGAGTCAGCTCTTCGCATCAGGTGGCCAAAGTATTGGAGTTTCAGCTTCAGCATCAATCCTTCCAATGAATATGCAGGACTGATTTCCTTTAGGATTGACTGGTTGAATCTCCTTGCAGTCCAAGGGACTCTCAAGAGTCTTCTCCAACACCACAGTTCAGAAGCATCAATTCTTCAACATCCAGCTTTCTTTGTAGTCCAACTCTCACGTCTGTACATGACTACTGGAAAAACCACAGCTTTGACTAGACGGACCTTTGTTGGCAAAGTAATGGCTCTGCTTTTTAATATGCTGTCTAGGTTAGTCATAGCTTTTCTTCCAAGGAGCAAGTGTCTTTTAATTTCATGGCTGCAGTCACCATTTGCAGTGATTTTTGAACCCCCCAAAATAAAGCCTGTCACTGTTTCCATTGTTTGCCCATCTATTTGCCATGAAGTGATGGGACCGGATGCCATGATCTTTGTTTTCTGAATGTCGAATTTTAAGCCAACTTTTTCACTCTCCTCTTTCACTTTCATCAACAGGTTCTTTAGTTCTTCTTCACTTTCTGCCATAAGGGTGGTGTCATCTGCATATCTGAGGTTATTGATATTTCTCCTGGCAGTCTTGATTCTAGCTTGTGCTTCATCCAGCCCAGCATTTTGCATGATATACTCTGCATATAAGTTAAATAAGCAGGGTTACAGTATATAGGCTGGACGTACTCATTCCCCTGTTTGGAACCAGTCTGTTGTTCTATGTCCGGTTCTAACTGTTACTTCTTGACCTGCATACAGATTTCTGAGGAGGCAGGTCAGGTGGTCTGGTATTCCCATCTCTTTCAGAATTTTCTACAGTTTGCTGTGATCCACATAGTCAAAGGCTTTGGCATAATCAATAAAACAGAAATAGATGTTTTTCTGGAACTCTTTTGCTTTTTTGATGCTCCAACGGATGTTGGCAATTTGATCTCTGGTTCCTCTGCCTTTTCTAAATCCAGCTTGAACATCTGGAAGTTCATGGTTCACGTACTGTTGAAGCCTGGGTTGGAGAATTTTGAGCATTACTTTGCTAGCGTGTGAGATGAGGGCAATTGTGTGGTAGTTTGAACATTCTTTGGAATTGCCTTTCATTGGGATTGGAATGAAAACTGACCTTTTCCAGTCCTGTGGCCACTGCTGAATTTTCCAAATTCACTGGCATATTGAGTGGAGCACTTTCACAGCATCATCTTCTGGGATTTGAAATAGCTCAGCTGGAATTCCATCACCTCCATTAGCTTTGTTCTTTGTGAGGCTTCCTAAAGCCCACTTGACCTCACATTCCAGGATGTCTGGCTCTAGGTGAGTGGTCACACCATCATGTTTATCTGTGTCATTAAAATCTTCTTTGTATTGTTCTTCTGTGTATTCTTGCCACCTCTTCTTAATATCTTCTGTTTCTATTAGGTCCGTACCATTTCTGTCCTTTATTGTGCCCATCTTTGCATGAAATGTTCCCTTGGTATCACTAATTTTCTTGAAAAGATCTCTAGTCTTTCCCATCCTATTGTTTTTCTCTATTTCTTTGCACTGATCACTGAGGAAGGTTTTCTTATCTCTCCGTGCTGTTCTTTGAAACTCTGCATTCAAATGGGTATATCTTTCCTTTTCTCCTTTGCCTTTCACTTCTCTTCTTTTCTCAGCTATTTGTAAGGCCTCCTCAGACAACCATTTTGCCTTTTTGCATTTCTTTATCTTGGGGATGGTCTTGATCACTGTCCCCTATACCTCTGTCCATAGTTCTTCAGGCACTCTTGTCTATCAGATCTAATCCCTTGAATCTATTTGTCACTTATATTTAGAATATTCATTTTTTTCCATCATATTTATGACAAGTATTTCCCCCACATTTTGCCTGTTTTTTCTTTCTAACTGAGGAGCTTTTCTGCAAGGCCGGTAATTCTGTACTTTTTGATTTGTAACAAATTCTTCTCCAGTCCCAGCCCTACCATGGCAGGTCCAGGCTCTCATGATCTTAATATTAAATAGCAAGAGTCTTCTGATGACCTCCTCTTCCACACTTTTCCTCCCAAACCCATCCTGCTGGAGAGCACCAGGTTTCTCATCCTAAAACCTGTTCTGAATCATTATACATGTGAAAGGAGACAACTTGCTTGCACACAGTGTAAACGAGTTCATGCTGATGAACCTGCATTTGCCTTGAGAGAGAATCAATACCTTCCCTAGCCTTATCCAGATCAGAAAATGATAATTACTTAATTTCTTCTGGATACCTCTATTAAGGACTCACATCCAGGCTATTCTCCTCCCAGGGTTAGTTGAAGCAGATTTTTTTTAAATCTGTGTTTATTTCCAAATCCACTTATTGTCTGGTCCAAAGAAGTTACCAGTTCCTATCAAGTCAAATTTGCTCCTGCCTTAAAACCTTTTGGGCTTCCCCAGTGGCGCAGCAGTAAAGAATCTGCCTGCAATGCAGGAGACGCAGAGGTGCGGGTTTGATCCCTGGGTCGGAAAGATCCCCTGGAGAAGGAAATGGCAACCCAATCCAGCATTCTTGGCTGGAGAATCCCATGGACAGAGGAGCCTGGCGGGCTGCAGTCCTTGGGGGTCACAGAGTCGAATGCGACTGAGCACATAAAACCTTTTGTTTCCAGCTCACTTTCCCTCAGACAGCGTGGGAGCCTTGCTCTGCTCTGAGCTACTCTTCTTAAGTCAGTGTTTTAGTTCAACTCCTGAATGGCTAGACAGAGGCACCCATGTGTCAGTATTTCCCCCTCATCCCTCCTCGTTACTCTTGAGAACAGACCATAGTTCTCTGTTTCGCCAAACACCAGAGACGCGCTGTCTCCTTCAGAGGGTCATCTCTAGGTCATTCTCAGGAAAGGAGGGGCTTCAGTGGAAGTGAATGTCACAGCCCGAGGGCTGGTCGCAAAATGAGATGTGAGTCCCTGAGGTCAACTCACCAGGGTGCCTGCAAGTGTCTAGAGAAGCAAGAAAAAAGTCTCTTCAAGGACAGAGGTGGAGTCAGCTACCCGGGTCCGTCAGACTGAGGGCCCCCTCCTCTGCAGCCTGTGAACTTCGCTTCTCCGGAGACAGTGTCTGAAGGGGTCGTAACCCATTCTCTCACCGCAAAAGACACAGACTTTTTCCAGCTCCCAGAAGGATGAGGGGCAGGGATGTGAGTCTCCTTTGAGTTCATTGCCCTGTGTCTTCTCTCTCTGGCCCCTCACAACTTGGTGAGGGCAGGGGGCATCTGACTAACGGATCTGAGTCCTGTAACCTTCTGAAAATGCTAATGCTTAAGAGAAGGGCCCCAGGAAGCATCAAAAAACTGACGTGACTAGGGATGCGTCTGCACCTGTGGAGAGGGATGCGGCATATTTATCAGGCAGTTTTCCAAGCATGCTGGGTCTCCTTGAAGATGCCACAGGCTCAGGAGCTCCTGGATGTCATGAATCTTGCGTTTAATGGCAAGATTATTTTCAGTTTAAGTCTCTTTTGCTTCACCGTCTCCTGCTACAGGTTGCCCAAACAGGCACAGATCTGCTTTTTCGTTGGAGATTGTTTCTGGAGGAAGGAATGGGAATGGGCAAGAAAGGCAATAACTAACTTCTTTAGTTCCTCCTTGCATTACGTATTTTGCTGGTTTTCTACCTTTGCTCTGTCCTTGATCTAACCATTTCCTACTTTTTCACAATAACTCACAGAATTGAGAATTGAAAAGAAGCTTGGAAACCATAAGACCTGACCTCCTCATTTTGCAGATAAGGAAACTGAAGCCCAACAAAGAGAAACAGGTTGCCTAAGGTCAGACCTGTACAGGGTGGAGATCCCCCCAGACAGATGCTCTTACCCCACCCGGGTTACCTAGTGACCAGCACACCTCCCCACGCCCTCCACTGTTCTGCTTCCCTCAGCACTTGGAGGTCCAGATGGCCCAGACATCCCTACAGCACCTACGATGTGATGCCGTCCTTCTCTGGCTGTTCCACAAATATGATCAAAAACAAACTCACATCTTCGAGATTGTTCAGAAATTCTCCCACCCTGCCCCCTCAGGTTCCTAGCTTGCATTGGCTCCCAAGAATTACACGTGGTCCTTGGGAAGGGCAGTGCTTCTGTAGTCAGGTCTTATTTCCCCACTAGCTGGTGCTGCTGCTACTAAGTCGCTCTAGTCATGTCCGACTGTGTGCGACCCCATAGACGGCAGCCCACCAGGCTCTGCCATCCCTGGGATTCTCCAGGCAAGAATACTGGAGTGGGTTGCCGTTTCCTCCTCCAGTGCATGAAAGTGAAAAGTGAAAGTGAAGTCGCTCAGTCGTGTCTGACTCATCGCGACCCCATGGGCTGCAGCCTACCAGGCTCCTCCGTCCATGGGATTTCCCAAGCAAGAGTACTGGAGTGGGGTGCCATTGCCTTCTCCAGTTAGACCACAAGAAATGGAAGCACTCTTCCTTCCCTCCTCTTCACGCAGTATTCAGTTTGATGGCTGAATTGAAATCTGCAATGAAAGGAATCCAAGCAATAAACTCAGACCACTGCACAAAGGAGGGCGTGCAGGAGGGAGACGATGAGAAGAGGGGGGTCTCTGTAGGGACCAAGAATACAGAAACAGGAGGGTCTGGCTCCAGCTTTGTTGCCGTAGGCAGAGATTCTCCATACAGTGCTGCTGTCCTCACAAAGATGGGTTTTGCTTCACCTGATAGACATTTTTGTCAGCCCTCCACCTCTGTCCTGGGGCTGAATCCGACAAAGCGCATGAAAGGCATACCAGCATACCAGGACTCGAGGATTCCCCACCCTGGAAACAAATCCAAGGCTGTTGCATTCTGTGGCCAAAGCAGAGCCTGAAAAAAGTGCTGCCTGGTCACCCCATCTCATTCTGTTCAGGCCCCTGGACAGAGCACTTGCCAGCTCCAAACTCACTTTTTGTGCGAAGATTCAATACACCTATTGAATGCGTATCCAGGAATGGCCTTTCCTCTTCCCCTTTCTGCTGCCTCCAGGCAGAAAGCCCAGCAGACTCTGTTTTGTGAGCTGAGCCCCAGACAGGGAGAACTAGGCCACAGGGAGACCCGCCCCCTCAACCGCATTCATCTCTCTTGCTTTGCACCCTTGTCCTCTGCCACAATAGTGTCCCATTTACAGAGATCAACCTGTGCACACCACTCTGCTGAGTCCTGAGAGAAACAGGATAAAGAGAATGGGAACTTTGAGTCATGGTAGGATTTCCAAGTAGCAACGTCCAGAAATCTTGTGTAAGCGAAAGTGTCTAATCACCAGGTGCCACCAGCAGGCAAGAATTTTCCTTTTTGTATTTTTTTTTTTACAAAACTGAATTCATACTAGGTTAGTTTCCTTGCTATTTGATTTCTCACTTAGCAATGCATGATAAATATCCCCTCTGGTGAATGGATATACAGCTGAGACAACTGCCTAGAGTCTAAGGGATTGTTCCACACTCAATCTCAGGCAATCACTGAGGATACAGACAGTAAAGAATCCGCCTGCAACGCAGGAGACAAAGGACAAATCCTGGATCCAGAAGATCCGCTGGAGGAGGGCATGGCAACCCACTCCTGCATTCTTGCCTGGAGAATTGCATGGACAGAGGAGCTTGGCAGGCTACAGTCCATGGGGTCACAAAGAGCCAGACATGACTAAAGCAACTGAGCATTAATGCATGCACTACAAAAAATACCACTATGAACAGTTTTGCTGAAAAATCCTTGTTTCCATGTCCTTAGAAGTTGAATTTTGTTTCTGTAAAATAGCTTCCTAAGAATGGCATTCCTAGGCCAATTACATGTATTTTAAAGTAAAAGTGATTATAGTAGGCATGTTTAAAATAATGTATTTTTAAATACATGTAATTGTAATAGAAATAAATGTTGTTAGATTATTTTCCAAAAAGGCTATGGTGTTTCCCACTCCCACCAGCAAAAAATGGAATGCCCTTTTCCCCATTGTCTAACCAACACTGAATTTTAGCGCTGTTTCTTAACTTTTGGCAAATAGTTGAGTGAAAAAAATTTTAATTACACTAGTAGATCAATTTGCATTTTCCTGATTACTAACAAGATGGCTCATCTTTTCACAAATTTATTGGCCATTTGGACTTTTTCCCTATAAATTGTCCACTCATGCATGCCCTTTGTCCATTTTTCTATTGAGATAATAAATTTTTTTTACAAGTGAGTGTGAGCACTTATATATTTTGGATGTTAACCCTTTGTTATGTTTTTCACAGCATGTAATCTATCATTTGCCTTTCTTTTGTCTTATGAGTAAAGGTAATCTAATATATGCTCATCTTTACTTTCAAAGCACTTAGTCCCAGGTACTATTCTAAATACACAAAAACCCAGGAGATGGGGAATCTTTAATTTTCACAACAGCTCAGTGAGGTGGATAGAATTGCAGTACAGAGAGGCAAAGTGACTTGTCCCAGCCACACATCTGTTAAATAATAGAACAGAGACTTGAACTCAGGCAGTAGGGTTCCAGAATCTTCATTTCTCTGTCATCCTGCCTCTTCCACAGTTTTTACTTCCAGTCAACCATTTTCTTCATTTCCGTCTGACCCATTTCTGGATACCCTGCTTTTCCACTTATCCCCAGGGGCTGCTACTGGCATTGTTGTTTGTACAGTTCTTCCTATATGTGTCTTACGTGTGTCATGAGTTGCTTTTTGCTACTTGTTGAGAACCTACCACGTGCCTTGGATCAGCCAGTGCTTTACGTGTATTGTCTCATTTATTCTCATAACATCCGTATCATGTAAGCACTAGTATTTATCTCCATCTTTCAGCTCAGAAACCCAAGGCACAGATATAGTGTTGGGGCACACAGGTAATAAGTCGCAGGGGAAAAAAAATTCAAACCTAAGTCAGTCTAATTCCAGAAACTGCTCTGAGCCAGGCCTCTACACTCTCCCAACTTGCAAAGCTGGAGAATGCTCTGATTACCATCTAAAAGAAACTTGGCAAAGGCAGACATGAGCCTCTCTTGTCAACCAGCTTCCTCGCAATGAGTAGCATTGCACCCTCATCTGCTCCCAAGCAAGAGACCTTGGATGACCCCAGGACTGCTCACTGCCTCCTGTCTCCAAGTTGCACCACTCATGTGCCATGAAACCCCTCCACTGTTTCTTCCTCTCCTCTTACAGAGCTCAAGTTTTGGTTCCAGAGCCTGGTGCCTCTGCCCTACATGGTCAAAAGCTACCTCTCCATGCAGTTACCTAAGAAATGTTTTTGATCATGATGGTGCTGTATGACTAAGTAATATTTATTTATTTCCTTGGTGGCCACTTAGGCAAAAGTACTGTACTATCTTTTCACTGGCATGATTTCCCAGGAAACATTTTATTTCACAAGTAGCAAAACTGGAGGATAAAGTCTCATCTGGATGAGACATTAATCCATAATTTGGATTTCTTTAGTACTTAGCTAGTTAAGATAATTTTGTAGAAATTACTGAGTCTTTTAAGAAGTTACCCTTCTCACATAACAAGTATTGCAGAGTTAATTCTATAAATGTGTGCAATCAGGATGCACTCATTTAAAAAAAATCTCATAAGCACAAGTAGAATAGTTTTCACATCTCTTTATCACTAAATGTCCTTTTTTCTTTCTAGTTATCTGGAGTCTTACACAAAAATTCATAAACAAATATTTGAAAATTCCCAATGGAAGCACATTAAATGGTTTTACACTGAGAACTTTAACAAACTGGAATTTACACCCATATTTTCACATCCAAAAGTTTAGTTGTTCTGAACAAATTCCAACAATTGTAAGGACTTTGGAATGAAAGGAGTCAAAACTGAAACCTTGGACTTAACATCGTCTGCATTCAATACGGATTCCCTTAGACTTGAAAAAAAAAAAAAATCCCACTAAATGCAAAATGGCCCCATGGCTTTTTATCTGATGCTGATCAGAAGGGACATGCCTGGCAAGTCCATGAGCATGACCCCTACACCTCAAGGACAGGCCCAGTGACTTCCAGGCCTTCTCTAGGCAATTGGCATAAACATTCAAAGGAATGTTCTTTTCCGGACCTATTTTTTTTTAATGTATAATTTTATTTATTTTTTTACTTTTGGCTGTGCTGGGTCTTCCTTGCTGCACGGGCGTTTCTCTAGCTGGGGAGAGCAGAAGCTACGCTCTAGTTGTAGTACACCGGCTTCTCGTTTTGGTGGCTTCTCTTGTTGCAGAGCTCAGGCTCTGGACTCGAGGGCCTCAGTAGTTGTAGCACGTGAGCTCAGTAGTTGCAGTTCCCAGACTCTAAAGCACAGGTTCAATAGACGCGGTGCACATGCTTAGTTGTGGGATCTTCCTGAATCAGGGATTGAACCTGTGTCTCATGCACCGGCAGGCAGATTCTTTACCACCCAGCCACCAGGGAAGCTCTAGACCTATTATTTTTTAATGTGTATTAAAGCTCAGTATACATGCTAGCGAACCTTAAAAGTAACAAAAAACCAACTTGAATGATAATAATAAGCAATAACCAAACCAATAAAATTACTACTGTCACTCACAGGCCTTTAGAAAATGACATTGTTGTTTGCATGTCAGGTTTGAATTTCAAGTGTTATATTTCATACCAGAAGCTGAAATGAATGAATGACTGCTTTCTTGATGGAATCCACTCTGCATCCTCCCTTCTGATCCTGAAATCCCCTCTATAGATCTTTGAAGATGTGGTCTCTTCTTCAGGTGGGCTTAAATTCTTCTAGTGACAGACAATTTCAGTTCAGTTCAGTCGCTCAGTCGTGTCCTACTCTTTGCGACCCCATGAATTGCAGCACACCAGGCCTCTCTGTCCATCACCAACTCCCGGAGTCTACCCAAACCCATGTCCATCGAGTTGGTGATGCCATCCAACCATCTCATCCTCTGTCGTCCCCTTTTCCTCCCGCCCCCAATCCTACCCAGCATTAGGGTCTCTTCCAATGAGTCAACCCTTCGCATGAGGTGGCCAAAGTATTAGAGTTTCAGCTTCAACATCAGACCTTCCAATGAACACCCAGGATTGATCTCTTTTGGGATGGATTGATTGGATCTCCTTGCAGTCCAAGGGACTCTCAAGAGTCTTCTCCAACACCACAGTTCAAAAGCATCAATTCTTCGGCCCTCAGCTTTCTTCACCGTCCAACTCTCACATCCATACATGACCACTGGAAAAACCATAGACAATTTACTACCTCATTATTTGCCACAGTTTAGTGAGTTACTGTTTACCTTCTTGTACTCCTGTTGTTGTTTAGTCACTAAGTTGTACCCAACTCTTTGCAACCCCGTGGACTTCTCTGGTTTCTCTGTCCTTCGGATTTCCCAGGCAAGAATACTGGAGTGGGTTGCCATTTCTTTCTTCAGGGTCTCTTTCTGCCCCAGGGATCAAACCTGTGTCTCACACATTGCAGAAGTATTTACTGCTGAGCCACCTAGGGGTAAAAAATAGGCATGGTCTTTCTCCCACATAAGAGCCGGCATGTGCATGCGTGTACAGTTGTGTCTGACTTTTTGTGACCCCATGGACTGCAGCCCACTGTAGTCCCTGGGATTCTCTAGGCAAGAATACTGAAGTGTGTTGCCATGCCCTCCACCATGGGACCTTCCCGACCTAGGGATTGAACCTGCATCACCTGCCATCTCCTGCATTGCAGGTGTGTTCTTTATCCACTGAGCCACTAGGGAAGCCCAAGAGCCTGCATAAGTAGTACCAAAAGAGAATAGCAGCATTTATACCTAATGATGAAAAAATTTGATGGGCTTGTTTAAAGTTACTTTGTGGTAATTTCTTAGAAAAACAGAATATGAGGCCATTAGTCCTCAAAGATGAACAGAAAGTTCACAAAGGTCCCTGAAGGTCCATAAGGACCCATGAAAGCTTTATTTGTCTCAGGATGTGGCTCCGCTGGTGTGCTTTGCTCTGTGATGGGTATAGATGCAGCCTCTAATGTCTTCTCTGTGGCTCGGGCGTTCTCTTTTCCTGTCTCTCTTTACTTTTCCTGAGACACTCTTTCTCTACTCCACTTTATTCCTTTTTCTTTCCTCAATCTTGAACTTTTTAGGAAAACTGAAATTTAACAAAATTTTAATTGATTGCACTTAGTGACTAAAATCTACATAGTCTGATCTTAATGTATGTGATTTTCTTCTTTAACAAGTTAAATTTTTAAAGAGTGAAAAATAAAATCATAGGTTTGTATTTGTATTTGTTTATAATTGCACAGAGACTCTGTGCTGCTGCTGCTGCTGCTGCTGCTGCTGCTGCTGCTAAGTCGCTTCAGTCGTGTCCGACTCTCTGCGACCCCATAGACGGCAGCCCACCAGGCTCTCCCATCCCTGGGATTCTCCAGGCAAGAATACTGGAGTGGGTTGCCATTTCCTTCTCCAGTGCATGACAGGGAAAAGTGAAAGTGAAGTCGCTCAGTCATGTCCGACTCTTAGCGACCCCATGGATTGCAGCCCACCAGGCTCCTCCGTCCATGGGATTTTCCAGGCAAGAGTACTGGAGTGGGGTGCCATTGCCTTCTCCACAGAGACTCTGTAGATATACCTTAAAAATTAATCTGGAAATCCAACTACAGTGGGCAGGATGGAAAACTAGGCAGATGTAGGAGAGAAATGGACGCAAGAGTTTCCACTAAAAAATTTATTTATTTTTTGGCTATGCTGAGTCTTTGTTGCTGGGCTGGCTTTTCTCTATTGCGGAGAGTGGGAGCTACTCTCTAGTAGCCGTGGTGGCTTCTCTTGTTGTGGAGCACAGGCTCTAGGCACCCAGGCTTAGTTGCTCCACACCATGTGCAATCTTCCCAGACCAGGGATCAAACTCATGTCCCCTGTATTGGCAGGCAGGTTCTTATCCTCTGTACCACCAGGGAAGTTCTGCTAAATTCTTTATAATATTTAATTATCAAACTATATAAATATGTTCAAAAAATGAAATAGAAATGTCAAACTAAGTAACCACACTTTTTCCTCTTGTAGTTATGAACACCCTCAATAAAAGAATTCCCTACTTCTTGCATACAGTCTGATTTTATGTGCATGTCTATTTTAGAATTAGAATTGAAACAGAAGGGAAATCTATTATTTCCCTGATATCAAAATTTGCCCTTATTTTTGCTAGAATATTTGCCTAGGTAAAATATATTACAGCTAGATAAATATTTCCTCAATGAGAGCAATATTTTCAAGGTTGCCTAGAAAGTAATGTCAGTGCCTATTAAACTATAGTTAAATCAAGTGCTATGATTGCATTTTATGTGATGATTTAATTTTATGTGTCAATTTGTCTGGGCCACAGTGCTCAGACATTTGGTCATTGTTCTGGATATTTCTATAGGAGTTTTGTGTTTTTTTTTCTGTCCCAAGTCTTAGTTGTGGCTCTTGGGATCTTTGTCACAGCATGTGGGATCTAGTTTGCTGACCAGGAATTGGACCTAGGCCCCCTGCACTGGGAGTGTGGATTCTTAACCAGTGGGCCACCAGGAAAGTCCCTACAAGGGTGTTTTTGAATGAGATTCATTTAAACCAGTGGACTTTGAGTAAATCAGGTTGCCCTCCATAATGAGGGTGGGTAACCTGAACAGAACAGAGACTAGCCTCCCCCAAGCTAAAGAGAGTTCTGCCAGCCAACCGCCTTTGGATATGAAATGCAAATCTTTCCTAAGTCTCCAGCCTGCCAGTCTCTTCCATCAGATTTTGCACTTGCTGTACCTCACAGTCCCATGAGCCAATTTCAAGCCCCACCCCCCAAACTCCCCTGTTGACTGTTTCTCTGGAGAAGCCTAACTAACACTTTAGGCAACTAAGTGCATTTATCCAACATCTATGATTCGTGTGCCAGGTGCTGAGCTAATGCCGGGGCAGAAAGACGACTAAGAGAATCTCTGCCGTCAGGGAGCCCATGAGTCAAGTGAGGGAACAGGTGAGAAGTTGGTAGGATGAGATGTTGCAGGTGCTACTCCTGTAGTAATAGGGACTCCAGGAAGGAGCAATTGGTTTGGGGGCTGGGGTTAAAGGAATGCCTAGAGAAAAGGACACTGAATTGATCTCCTTTTGCTCCTTTTTGGTGCAAGGCATGAGCAGTAATGATCTGCAAGGCCCAGAACCCCAGCCTACTGACCTGGATTCAACTGCCTGCTTCGTGCCTATGGCCTAACAGCCACTCAGGAGCACCATAAGGATAACCAGGGACCCACCTGCTGGGCTTTGAGTTTATCAGATAGGAGAATTCCTATAAATACCAAGTACAAGTAGAATGAATAAATCACACTCCTTGCCTATTTTTCTGTTTTATGCAAAGTTAGTGAAAAATTTTTGCTAACTATCATGTCCTTTATATTTTTGGAAATCCAGCTCATAGTGTATCAGTGCAATATTTATAAAGTTCATTTATCAGATATATACAGTTAGAAATAGTCACTAAAACAATTCATTAATTTTTAAACAGAGACAAATGGCATACTTATTCATTATTCATTTACTTATTTACTTTATTAAAATTTTAAAATGAAAAAAACTACCATTTTCTCTTTGCCATAATGCTGTTACAAATCTAGATGGCATAGAGGATGTAAAATATACACATGGTATGTACGTTCATAGATTATTAGTTGAGACATCTTGTATCTTTATAAGAAATTCATGAGAATGTACAGAGATCTTTATCACTCATGAGACAATTTTGGCCTAAAACTGTCTTCAGTATCCAAAACTAAAATATTTCCCCAAATCAAGATTCAGTTTCTGAAGGGAGCTCTGGAATTCGAAACAGAGTAAGAAAATGGAAATATGTAAAATGAGTTGAGGCTAAAATCATTGAAATGGAGGGATTTTGACAACGACAACAACAAAAAGAAGTGGAAAACAGAAACCATAAGCTGTTTGATAGCAGGCTTTGATGCTGAATTTATAGGATGTAAACTCTGCCCAGCACATAAAGTTAATGAGAATAAAATATTCCCTAAGCCACCCTCCAAGAGTCATAGGTGAAACAGGATTGGGGGAAAGCATAGCAGCACCAAACAAGCCTTCCAGGAAGTATGGAATAAGTCAGAGATGAAATGAAATGCCTGTTTTCCAGCTGTCTGGTTCCTGGCTCCAGCACAAAAAACAACTCTTTTTACGCCAAAAGGCCCAGCCAGCAGCAGGATGAGCATTGCTCAGCCTCTTTCAAGCCAGAGCATCCTTCAGGCCACCTTGACCCTCTCCTTCCAGTTAGAACTGGAAATGCACCGGGCATCTGCTTTGCTGATACACACTGTTTGGTGAGGCGTTCAGACCCTGAAATGGAACCAGGCAGGCAATGGATAAGCTGTCGCTGGCTGCAGGTAGGCACATCTTTTTATCGCAGTGAGATTTCTTTTTCCTGTTAGTATGAAGTGTGCAGTTGGGGGTGTGTGTGTGTGTGTATTTAATGGTTTAGCTATACTAAAACTAAGTATTTCCCACAAATCTCCAGAATGAAATCACACTCATTAAAATAGTAAAAACAAGAGATAAGAACATTCTATAACCCTTCAGTCAGTCGAAAAAGGATATTAACACTGAGAATATATATATGTATATATATACACCCACCATGTTCAGATTTACAACTTTTTAACCAAGTAGATACATTTTACAGAGCTTATGGTTGGTTTGACTTTAAAACAGAGACATCCAATTTTAGAAGCATGTGTGAAACAGCTTCCTTAGACCAGGTATGTGCTCACTGGTATCCTCTCTGCACTGCATGGTCCGCAAAGCTGGGGGCTAACCTTGCAGATTCAACCCCTGGTGGGATGCTTAAAGAACCAGTCACTCCTCTAGGAGGTCAGTAATCATTTATCTCATTTCATACTCATAAGGCTTTAAGTAGATGGGTTTTATCTCCATTTTATAGATAAACAGGTTCACAACAGTTAAATGTAATTAGTCACACAACCAGTCAGTAACTAGTGACATGGACTTCCCTGGCACTACAGAGGGTAAGAATCTGCCTGCCAATGCAGGGGAAACGGGTTCAATCCCTGGTTCAGGAAGATCTCACCTGCCTCGGGGCAACTGAAACCATGAGGCATAACTACTGAGCCCATGTGCTACAACCACGGAAACCCATGTGCCTAGAGCCTATGCTCTGCAACAAGAGAAGCCACTGCAGTGAGAAGCCCATACAACACTACAGAGAGTAGCCCCTGCTCACCACAACTAGAGAAAGCCTATTCACAACAGCCGTAAAAAAAAAAAGCAGCCAAAATTGTAGTTAGTGACACATGTGACAGTCTTTCTTCAAAATGCCAAACCCCAAGTGAGATCCGAATCCTCACATGAACTGTCCTCACTATCATGCGGCACTTGCCTTGGTGAGAGTTAATATCAGATCTTCACCTCGGGTGTGCTTAGTCGCTCAGTTGTGTGTGACTCTCGTGGCCCTGTGGACTGTAGCCCACCAGGCTCCTCAGTTCATGGAATTTCCCAAGCAGGAACACTGGAGCAGGTTGCCGTTTCCTCCTCCAGGGGATCTTCCCGACCCAAAGATTCAACCCAAGTCTCTTGCAGTTCCTACATTGGCAGGTGGATTCTTTACCACTAACACCACCTGGGAAGTCCTTCACCTTGAGTAATGGACACCATTATAGGAGCTGTTGCATATTCTATGAATATTCTTAGAAGGAGAGATGCTGATGGCCCCACCAGCATCCTTGCTGCTCTGAAACCAGTGTGGTTTCAAGGTATTTACCTTCCTGAGCCTCTGAGGCCTTGTTAGTATTATGGTCAAATCCAGATTGAGCAAAATCCCTGCTGGAGGTATTTCTGATTGCTTTCGCACTTCTAAGATTATTTGGGAGGAAATTAGGAGGCAGTAAGGAAAAGGATGGTTTTGAACTGCGGTGTTGGAGAAGACTCTTGAGAGTCCCTTGGACAGCAAGGAGATCCAACCAGTCAATCCTAAAGGAAATCAGTCCTGAATATTCATTGGAAGGACTGATGCTGAAGCTGAAACTGCAATACTTTGGCCACCTGATGCGAAGAACTGATTCCTTGGAAAAGACCCTGATGCTGGGAAAGATTGAAGGCGGGAGGAGAAGGGGAAGACAGAGGTTGAGATGGGTGGATGACATCACCGACTCGATGGACATGAGCGTGAACAAGACCTGGGAGTTGGTGGTGGACAGGGAAGCCTGGCATGCTGCAGTCCATGGGGTTGCAAAGAGTCAGACACGACTGAGCAACTGAACTGAACTGAAGGAAAAGGACCTAGAAAAAAAAATACAAATGGGAAGGGGCCAGCCCACACATGGCAGCCAAATACCTAAAGACAATTGTCTTCCAGAAGATTTACATGAATCAACAGAGCTTTCCTGACGTTGATTAGAGAGGTGAAAACTGGACCTCGAGGAAAGATTAAGTGGATTATTGTATCTGGGGAAGAAATGGTGAGGAAATGGCATAATAATAGTCTTCAGTTACCCAAGGAGATAAGTCTTCATTTCTACCAACCACAGAAAAGATAGAAAATAAAAAAGTGAAATAAATCTATGCTGAAGCAGGAGGCATTGAGATTGCCAATAAGGAAACCTAATTTCATCCATATCCTGGTGATTCTCAACCTGTTTGGGCTTGTCATTCCTTGTTTTTGTTTGTTTTTGCAACAGAGTTTTGAAAATCACCCGAGGGGAAAAAAGACTGGGTGACATATGTACACACACATTAAAATTAATGGGAATTGAAATTAATTTTGTTGCTAGTGACCTAGCCAGGGTTTTACCGCCACAATCTGGCCGACGGGGCAGGCAGGCTTGGTGGGGGAAGGACATTTGAGATAAGGATGTCCTACCACGTTCTTGGGCATAAGCTGAAACATTCAGACCAGGGCTTTGGGGACAGAAATTTCCAAATTTCCCTTTGCTTGAGAATGAATGGGGGCAGCAAAGTGTTCACAAAACAGCACAGACCAGGGCTGGGCAGACCCAGCTTCAGATCCTTGCTCTTTCTCTTTGCTATAAGACCTTGAGCAAATTACGTAGCTTCTCTGTGCCTCAGTCGTTTCAACTATGAAATGAACAGATAGTACCAGCCTTGTTGAGATGTGAGAATTGCATGAGGCCAAGCACAGAAAAAGCTAGGTATGCAGAGGACACTCAGTTATTAGCTACCTTCCTTGCCCCTTCCCACACTCTACTAAATTACCCCTTGGGTAACCATGCTCTGGGGACTGCCTGAGCAGAAGGCAGGATCCTCATGACCCAAGGATTTTCATTTATCTCTTGAAAATAGAAGTGAAATACCTCGGTTCTGCTTTGCCAACCAAGAAAGTAAAAAAAAAAAAAAACAAAAAAAACAGTCTTTCTTTCAAAAGGCAATGGCTTAAAAAAAAAAAAAAAAAGGCAGTGGCTTAATGCAAAGTACATGTGGTTGGAGGGCTGGTAATAAAAAACACTTCTCTAGTTGAGGTTGGGGACCCACTAGTACCACAGGCTACTCACCACCCCACCCGAAGGAGAAGGAAGACAACTCAGATCTTAAGCTGCCCACCCGGGGTACTGGAGGTGTTTTGGCAGAAGATGAATCTAGAATTTGACTTCAACCTATCTCTGGGAGTGCTTGTGAGGTTACCCAATTTCAGCCTCACAGCCAACTCTGCACATGTATGGATGTGCATTTTCATATGTGCATTACGACGGGGACTTAGTCATGGATGAAGGCACTTTCATCGCACAGCTTCCATAGGTAAATCTTAGCAATGATTGAGTTGCATAAGCATCTCTCTCACCAGATCCCTACAAATGATGTTATTTCATCTACTCCTACCTACCATGGCTATACCCCAAGTCAGTTTGCTGGTCCCTGAGACCAGCATCCCTGACCTCTTGTGAGGATAAGTAATCTGATTACTGACCAGGTATTTGTCAAGTACAGATATACCAATTCCTTCACCAGGCAAGGGCTTCATATACTTTCTGATAATGAGTGTGAGTGTGTGCGCAGTTGTGTCTGACTCTCTGACACCCGATGGACGGTAGCCTCCCAGGCTCCTCTGTCCGTGGGATTGTCCAGGCAAGAATACTAGAGCAGGTTGCCATTTCCTCCTCTAGGGGATCTTCCTGACCCAGGAATTGAACCCACGTCGCTTGTGTCTTCTGCACTGGAGAGCGGGTTCTTTATCACTGAGCCACTTGGGAAGCATTCTGATCATGAGGCCTCCTTCAAAGTATCAACAGTTTGTAAGGACCACCTCCAGGAGAGCAGTTATACTTTTGTTCTCTGCTGAATAAGACTAAATAGGACAAAACAATATAATAAATTTACATAATCACAAAAGCAGCCACCTCACGGAACCAAGCCTTTAACAACAGTGTGCTGAGTCCACGGGGAATGGTGATGCTGCCTCCCTCACTGTGCAATGCAAGTAACACAAACCTTCATGACTAATGGACACAGTGAGCATTTTTTAAAATTAAATATGATAAATTACCAGTTGATTCACAGTGATGTTAACCTGACACGAACTCAGCATCTCAACTTGATTTCAGTTTGGCTCTTATTATCAGTGTGTCTAGGCAGCCTGACTTGGTTTAGATATTTATTTTTAATTTGGGCAATGGCACCCCACTCCAGTACTCTTGCCCAGAAAATCCCATAGACGGAGGAGCCTGGTAGGCTGCAGTCCGTGGGGTCACTAGGAGTCGGACACGACTGAACAACTTCACTTTCACTTTTCACTTTCATGCATCGGAGAAGTAAATGGCAACCCACTCCAGTGTTCTTGCCCAGAGAATCCCAGGGACGGCGGAGCCTGGTGGGCTGCCGTCTATGGGGTCGCACAGAGTCGGACATGACTGAAGCGACTTAGCAGCAGCAGCAGCATAGAGCACTGTGGGATGAACATTTTTCCCAAAAGGCAGCAAATAATGTTAATTCCAAGGGACTTCACACTCAATAGCAAAGCGTTCTCTAAAATATGAGATGATAAAGGATACTGAAAACGTGCATTCCTTTTTCCCGTCACTCTGTAAAAGCTCACAGTGAGATGTGCTTCAGGCTCTTTTCTGGACTCACAAAGCACTGGGTGGTCTGGCCTCTATGGGTCGTTACCCTGCATTTCCCTGTTTACTCTGTTGTGCCCACACTGGTTTTCTCATCCCCTTATGTATACAGTGTCCCTCTTACCTCAGGGCCTTTGCATATGCTCTTCACTTTACCTGGAATGCCCTTCCTTCTCCCATTTCACCCTGTTAAATCCCCTAAGAACTCAACTCAAAAGCTGTTCTGCAAGAATATTTCTCTGATATCCCTGGTGTGAAAGTGTGTGTGTGAGTGTGTGTGCGTACTTCTGTAGGGTTTGTGGATGGAAAGAGTAGGGAAAGAATAGTTTCTCCTAGCACCTGTATCTCTCATCTTCTTTGCACTTTTCACAATTTCTACATTTGTTTCATAGCTGTTCTATTTTTATGTCTCTGCCACTAAACTCTAAGACCAGCAAAGATGGAAACCATGTCTGTATTTGTTCACCAGTTTCTCTAATACCGGGAATGCTGCCCAGAGCATAGGAGGACCATGCTCTGGGCACCTCGTTTGTTGAATGAATGAATGAATGAATATATTAAGTATAATTATTATAATTGTTATTATTAAGTATAATTATTCTCTGTATTTTAAAAATCATAATTGATAAAGGGAAAAGGAGAAAGTCACACTGAGATATCCTGGTTTAACTAAAGGCAAATAGATTAAAAAGCAGGAAAATGACTCAGGCATTTTCCAGCTATGTGATTTGAGCAAACTGTTTAATCTTTCTGAGCCTCAGTTTCTTCAGCCGTAACATTGTAATAATGTCAACTTCAAAATATTTCTATAAAGACTAAATAAGTTGCTTATGAAATAAAAACTGATTGATTCCCATTCCTTTTATTATCTTCTTATATTTGGCTTTGCAAAGACCAAGTGTTAAACTCTCCATTATAATATGCTCAAGGGGACCAGTTCAACTGGTCAGTGTTTAGAGACCCCCTATTGTATTCTGCTTCTCTTAACAGCTGAGTGGGCAGATTTTCTATAGAGCAGGACACAGAACAGAGTTTCTAAAGCCAAAACATGCCCTAGGAGTTAGAGATCCATGGTGGACTGTTGTCTCCAGTTAAAGACACTTTGAAACCAGAGCCCTTTGTATTGATAACTCTTGTGGATTTCAACAGCATGTCTCACTTACCCTGCCTTCCCTCTTTCCAAGTTAGTGTGTCGTTTTGGGAAAAGCTTCAAAACAGCTTTGAAAACAACCTTAAAATAGCATCCAGTGATATCATTTATTTTAAGTACACAAACAGGCAAGACCAATCCAGGCTTTTGGAAGTGAGGGCAGTGGTGACCTTTGGGGGAGGGGTGGTGACTAAAAGGGAGTATGTGAAGGGTGTTGGAAGGTTCTGGTATTGATCTGATACTGGCTACCCAGGTGTGTTTACCTTGTGAAAACACGTTGAACTGCACTCATATGATGGACACACTCTTCTGTCTATACGCTATGTTTTATTCAGGCTCTGTGGAAACTGTGCTGAGACTTGGCATTGCCCTGTTCTCTCCTGTGATGGCTATGATTCAAATGCCAGGGTCTGGAGGTCAGTTTGCACTTTTTCTCCCTCCTTCGTCTCCTTTCTCCTTCTTTTCTGACTGCACCCCTGCAGAGGTGCACGCTCACGCACGCGCGCGCGCGCACACACACACACACACACACACACACAGTTCTTGCAGTCACTCACTGTCATGACCCATAGACAGCCTGCTTCCACAACTGATCAAATTGTTTGCAGCTCTCATTTGCTGAAACTCATACTATGGAAGATTTTCCTGTCCTTTGCAAAAGGAATTTATTGCAAAAACTTCAGTGACTCCATATCTCAGACCCTTAGCAGCTCCTGTCACCCTACCTCACTCACACACACACACACACACACACACACACTCCATTCACACACAGCACACAGATGGACAGTTCCAAGTGTCAAGTCACTCCACTATGGACTGAATGTCTGTGTACCCCCCTCTAAACTCATATGTTGAAGCTCTAACCCCTGACATGATGCTCTTCGGAGGTAGGGCTCTCAGAAGGTAATTGTATTTAGATGGGATCAGTGTCCTTATAAGAAGAAAAGAGACCAGAGCTGCGACGTGAGGACAGAACAAGAAGGCAGCCATCCACACGCCAGGCAGAGGGTCCTCACCAGAACCCAAAGGTTGGCACTCTGATCTCAGGTTTTCAGCCTCCAGAACTGTGAGAAATAAATATCTATTCCTCTAGAATCACTCTTGGTACCAAAAGATGCCCCGGCCATGTCTCACAGCTGAGACCCGGCTCTTGTTCCCTGGTTCATCCTCCAGTCCAGCACAGATGCTGTAGCCCTCCTGCCCCATCAGTCTCCTTCCTATTTCTCACTATCCTCTGGGCCTTGGCCCGTCTCCTCTGCCTGGACCTCAAATCTCCATACAGACAGCCAGGTCCCATCCTTCCAGGGGCAACACCAAGGGTACTTCTTCTGCTCGGCCCTCCTTAGCCACCCCTGATGGCCACGTTCACCATTTAGTGTTAATTTTTTAACAGTGCTCACCACTATCTGATATTTTTCTGTTTTTCAGCTTTATCGGGGTACAATTAACAAACAGAAGTTGTATGTATTTTAGGTGTACAATGTAATATTTTGATTTGGCTGATATTTTCTCAATCATTGATTTGTCTGCCATATGCCTCCTTTTGCTAGAATGTGGGGGTCCATGAAGTTGGAGATCTTTCTTGTCTTATCAGCCCTCCCTACCACCTCCCCTCTAGCCTGGCAGTGTGTCTGGCACATACCAGGTACACAGCTCACATTTATGGAATGAGGGAATGACTGGATAAACATCAAACCCTTTTATTCTTGCCTCCGCTTTTTCTCCGTAATCAAGTCCCCACCCTGTACCTGGCTCATTGTCTGACACCCCCACGTCTGGGTCTCTGCCCTGAAGACCTACCCTGTTCTCTCAAGCCTGGTCCTTGCCTCACGCCTGCCGGGCCCACCCTGGGGCCCTCCCATCGGCAGCCAGTCCAGGGAGCTGCCTCTCGCCTGCCCCTCGCTTCCTGTACTTCACCCCACTCACTCCAGCCCTGCCCCTTCCCAACGCCCACCACCTGCCTCTGCTTCCACATGCCACCTGCCTCTGGATTCCTGCACAGCCAGCCCCACCCACCAACCTGCACGCTCCCTGCAGCCTGGCACTATTGGGTGTGGCCAGTAATTTGGCCAGAGGTATCCTCATCCTGCAATTCAAAGGACTCAGGGCTCCAGGTCAGACCAATTCCACCTGCTGAATGTCGTTCCACCAGTTTCCTCATCTCCCACGGCCACTCCCTTTGTTGAAATCCCATCATTCCTCCAGGACTATGGCAATCACCTCCTTACCAGCCTGACTTTTCCTGTATCCACTCGTTCTTGACTGCTCGTTGGATGACTTTCATAATTAGAAAAGGCAGCCATGAAAACATGGATTGAGCGTGTATTTTGTGTCATGTACGATCAGACACTAGCAACTGGACAAGATGGTACAAGAGATGGCTCTGTGCCACCAAGGGCTTCATGGTCTAGTGGCACTGCTGAACCAAGTGTACATGGAGTGTGCAAGTGAAATGTGGTGAGTGCCATGAGGAGGGAAGTAAGCAACTCCTACGAACATGATAAAATAAAAAAATGAATAAACCAGAGATTGGACGAGTCTAAGAGACCAGAGAGGATGAGCCTTGGACTGCGAGCTCAGCATGCCGAGCCCTGGGTCCTCCATATGCTCCCCAGTGGCTCTGAGACCCAAGCAGATTTTCTTGCCCAAAGTAGATGCTCAGTTAATTTTAATGCACGTGGAATGAGTAAGTGACTCTAGAGTGTGCTCAAAAAATACTAGTCCCACAATCTGCATATTGGAAGCTTTCAGAGAACACAAATATGGTTATGTGGTGTTTATTTTTATTGTGATAAATATACATAAAAATAAAATGTACCATTTTATCCATTTTAAAATGTACAATTCAGAGGCACTTAAATACATTGATAAGACAACAGTATACAGCCATCACCACCACCCATCTCCAGAACTTTTTCATTTTCCCCAAATAGAAACTCTGTGTCCATTCAACAGTAACTCTCCGTCTCTCCTCCCCTCATGCCTGGCTACCACCATTCTACCTCCTGTCTCTATCAGTCTTAACTGCTCTAGGGACTTCATAGAACATTTGTCCTTCGTATATGGCTTATTTGACTTAACATAATGTCCTCAAGATTCAACCATGTTGTAGCATGTGTCAGAATTTCCTTCCTTTTTAAAGCTTGAATAATATTCCATTGTATGTACAGACCACACTTTGCTTATCCATACATCTGTGGATGGACTCTTGGGTTGCTTCCACCTTTGGGCTGCTGTGAATAATGCTATGACTACTGAAGTCCAAGTATCTGTTTGAGTCGGTGCTTTCAATTCATTTGGGTGTACACTGAGAAGTGGGAACTGCTGGCCATATGGTAATTCCATGTTTAACTTCCCAAGGAAACTCCATACTACTTTCCACAGCAGCTGCACCATTTCACATTCCCACCAAGGTTCAAAGGTTCTACTTTCTCCGTATCCTCACCAACACTTGGCATATTCCCTTCTGTTTTGGATTTTTGTTTTTTGGCTTTTTGTTTTTAATAATTATCATCTTAACGGATGCGAAGTGGTATATATCTCACTACAAGGTTTTGATTGCCTCTGTGTGTGTGTGTTGACTTGCTAAAGATGGAAAGAGAATAGCTTCCTCTCTTGGGGCCGGAAAAGACCTTTGTCATTAGATTCCGAGCCCCGTGCTCTCAGTAAGACCAGGACAGCAGTCCCCAGAGAAAGGACATAGCTCTTGATCTCAGCCCAGAGGCTATGAGCAAGTTCACAAGCGTGTTAGGCTGAGGCGCTGGCATCTTTCCATATCTTTTCAAACTCACTTCCTAAAGATTCTGCAGAAACTTGGAGGGAGTGGGATGGAGGGAGAGGGAGCGGGGTGTGTAGGGAAGAGGAGACAGAAGGAGCAAGATCATATACATCAGAGCCCGGTATGGCCCAGCAGAGTGACGCACAGGCCCACGAGAGTCTTTACTAGGACACAGGATTGGGGTCCTCTCACTGAGTTGCTGGAGCTAATTGTACGACAAGGCAGGGTCCAGCTCGAACTCCAAGATAGAATCAAATACTAACAGGGGAGAAATCAAGAATCTGGGTAAGGTTACTGGAGAGGTCAAAACCTCAGAGATTAGGATCTGGATTAAAGTAGAGGCAAAATAACAGGAAACAAGGTCAAAAAACCAGAAGGTCCAATTTGAGCTTCTAAATTGGGATCAGTTACACAGGAAATTAGAGGCAGGAAAAAAAAAATAAGGTAGTAGCGCTCAAGGTCACTGATGAAGACCTGTTAAGAGCAGAGAAGCAGATTTCCAACATGGCTTTGAGGTCCCCCAACTCCCTGGCTGTGCCTGGTGGTGTGTCCACCTTTTTCCATCCAGTTGACAGCTGTTCTCACGAGCTCATCTTCTGTCCCTGTGCTCAGCAGCTCAGTCATGTCTGACTCTGCGACCCCGTGGACTGTAGCCTGCCTGGCTCCTCTCTCCATGGGATTTCCCGGGCAAGAATATTGCAGCAGGTTGCCATTTCCTACTGCAGGGGATTTTCCCCACCCAGGGATCAAATTCAATGTCTCTTGCTTCTATCTGCATGGGTTGGTGGGTTCTTTACCACTGTGCCACCTGGGAAGCCCCTACTCTCGCGGGAGGGCAATAATACCTTTGCGGTTATTCCAAAAAGCTGTTAAGCAAACCATTACATATATTTCTCATTTCTTCGGTGGAATGAGCAGAGCACACAGACAAGAGTCCTCCCCCGGGTCAGAGTGGATCTGCCCCATCACCAAACATACCGGAGAAAGATGTTAAAACTAGTTACGGGGGTGGAGGATCCTAGAGAAAAGCCAGCAGAGCATCTGGAGACTTGGGTGGTAGGTGGGATTCTAAGATGCCCATCTCCTGACATGCATATATAAACCTCTCCCCTTGAGCAGGGCTTGGGACCAGGGAACATGACAGGCTATCACCCTAATACAAAAGGGGGATGTCCGGGGTGGGCCTAACCTGATCAGGGGAGCCTTTAAAAGAAGAGGAAGTATCAGAGAGATCTTCTTGCCGTGGCCGAGAGGGAGGTGAGCACCGTGTTGTAAACTGCCTCAGTGGAGGCCACGCAGCCAGGCACTACAGGCAGTCTCTGGGCACCGAAAGCCAACAAGACAGGAGCCTCAGTGTTACATCCCAAGGGAATGAATGCTGCCAACAACCCGGACAAGCTTGGAGGATGACCCAAGCCTCAGATGAGATCACACTCTTGGCTGACACCTTGCTTTTCACCCAGAGCAGAGGACCCAGCTAACCCATGCCCGGGCTTCTGACCCCGAGAAACCATGGTCAGAATTTGCAGCAGTAAAACCTGAATGCACCTTGCCTACTGGATGGAGGACATAAGTAGTAGGTGTAACCAGAACCTTGAGAGTCTTTGATTCGTTCCTTGTAATGCAACAGATCAATACTCACTTCATAGCCTCGCAGCGTCACCATAAAGACCATCATTTCCAGCCCTCAGAGAGGCTGAGATGACTGGCTCAAGGCCACTCTGCAAGTTAGTGGCAACTGCAGTGGTCAGACTTCAACATGCCCTTACCTGGAAAGTTCTGCTGCCAAATGGGTCAAGGATGCAGAGCATTAGAAACTGCAAGAGCCTTCAACATCATCTGGGTGAAGCCCCCTGCATTTGAGATAGGAGGAAACTGAGGCCTGGAGAGATTAGGGGATTTTCAAATTCTTTCCACTTCAGGAAGCTGTGACAAAGCACAGGTTCTGCCACCTAAAAAATAATGGCATGTGTGCCACTGCCCTTCCAGACAGAAATCCATGGCGTGTGCCAACAACTGACCCCCAAATTAATAAACAGCAAATAAGATGCAAAAGAGACACTCCAACTCCTCTGACAGCCAAGTTGCTCCAGCTCACACACAGAACATTGTTAAATGGTCACCAAAATGCCCAGGGCTTTATCCTTTCCAGGAAGCCTCAACTGCATTGAAAGAGAAAGTGGGGAGAACCAGGAACAGGCTGGTTAGGCTTTTTATTTTTTTTAGAAGCTTAGAAACAAAAGAAAGTATTGCTGCTCTGCCAGTCAAGGACCTTTTGTGGAGGTTGATGTACGTCAGTCAGATTTGGGTGCGTGTGTGTGTGTGTGCATGTGTGTGTGTAACCGAATAGCCTGTCACAGCCTCATTTTCCACGAGGCAAGTCTCCTCTAACTGATAACACTCTAAATAACAGGTGAGTGACTCCTGGCTGGAAGGAGATTGTCTGACCTCATTGTTTGCCTTTCCCCCACCTCTTTGTTCTTCACAAATAAAGGTTTTTTAATAAACTGAAAGGTCCTCCGCTCTTGCCTGATGATAAAATGAAAGGGACCAGTGAGGTATGGTACAACGCGGCAGCAAAAAAGGAGAAGCTCATCAGAAAATAACAAAGGTGCACGTTAAAGATAAGGCAGCTGTCAGAGATTAATCCTGCCCGCCTGATTGTTTTCTTTAATACCAAAGCCTGCAATAGCAAGCGATAAGTTTGCTGAGTAATTTGGTTTTTGGTGAGGAAATAAAATTCAGGTAGGCCCCATAATTGATTTCCCTTTCTTTAGTTTTCTAAACGTTAAACAACAACAACGAGCCTGACTTGGCTACCCTTTCTTTCTTCCAGCTGCCCTGCCAACGCCATCCTCAGGACCAGGGCTACCTTCTTATCCTGAAAGCTTCCACACAGAGGGTAGGAGTGAGCAGGAGAGGTTCTCCTTGCCCAGCAACACGGGGTGCCGTTTACATGAATCCTCACACTCAATGTCCGTCAGGGTCTGAACTGTGCCATTCCTCCCGGAATGTGACCTTATTTGGAAAGAGCATCTTTGCAGAGGTTATCAAGGTAAAATGAGGTCGTTAGGGTATACCCTAATCCAATCTGCATGCTATCCTTATAAAAAGAGAACGTTAGACCCAGACGCAGGTCCAAGGGGAGAATGCCACCTGGAGATGAAGGCATAGATTGGTGTGCTGCATCCAGGTGCCGGGAAACTCCGTGATAATGGACAAACTGCAGCAGCCAGGAGAGAGACAGGGGGCAGCTCCTCCCTCAGTGTCCAGAAAGACCCAACCCTGCGAACCAGCTTGATCTCAGACTTCTGGTCTCCAGGACTGTGAGAGAATACATTTCCGTTGTTTAAGCCACCCCATCAGTGGTGCTTTGTTAGGACTGTCCTAGCAAACGAACCCAGCATCTACCTCCAATACACGCAGGCAGCAAGGAACCCTCACTTCTACCCCGAATGTCCCCGTAATCCAGTTCCCCTCAATGTCTTCCCATCCCCACCCCACCCCCCACACCCCCGTGGTTTCTCATCGCTTTAGGTGAAACGGTAAAGAAGGCAAAGGAGGGAAAGAAAACCCTGACGGCCCAGCACTATCCCCGCTTCTGAGGGTATGAGAGGCTCGGAGCCCTCCCACCTAGCACTCTGGGGCATTTATGGGGACCGGGTGCCTAGACCAGGGCCCTTGCACACGTGCACACACGCAGCCGCTTTCCCTCTATGGTCCCTGTTTGGTGCGAGCGCAGAGCAGCCACCCAAGGCCCACCCTCGAGAGTGACCCGGGGAGGGGAATGCTGCTTGGAACCCCGAAAAATCAGGCAGGATGCTGTATCTCCATGTCCTCAGCTCTGGGATTTGCATTTGCGCACTTTGAGATCGGCGATCTTCCAACTTGAACGTGCGTAGGAGTGACTCGGGATCCTGTTGAAATGCAGGTTCTGACTCAGTTAACTGCGGGGTGGGGCCCGCTCAAAGCTGCTTTACTGACGAGCACCCGGGTGATGCCCACACTGCTGGTGCGCGGACCACGCCTGGGGTGCAGGGTTTGGACCATCACAAGGTGGAGGTCTGGGAAGGGGGCTGGGAACAGGGGTGGTCCTTCTTGGTGGCCCAGAGGCAAGGCTTTCAGTGGCCACAAACCTCTGCAGATTCCTATGTCTCTGGGCTGCAAAAACCTTCAGTAGGTTCAGAGGGGGAAACACAATAGGAAGCATTCGAGGGGGTGCAGCTGGGGGAGGGGGACCCCCAAACGAGAAATGTGATGCGTTCCCGCGCTCCCAGGCGCCCGCAGCAGCAGTCTTCTTTATTGTGATAAAATGAACAGCCCCCAGGTTGATCGTCCTGCAGCTAATTTCTCATCTTATCTATTATGTGAATGAGATGGGAAAACAGTTCCCTGTTTCTCACAGATATCACTGACAGGAGAGATACTGAGTGAATTCCCTGGAAAAGCCTGCAGTCCCATCCCTCCGCAGGCGCGCTGGGTTCACAAGGAGGAATCGATGTGCCATCGGGGCTAGCTCTCAATGGAGAAACCCGTCATTGCAGACGCACCTCGCCTGCCCCGTGTGAATATCACCTTGGAAAAGGGCTGAGAGGCCCACAGGTCTTTTTCAGTTGTATTTCATAGCAGATACTCCTTGAGGCCCAAATGACAGGTCTGGGAGTGGCTGTGTGCCGGGCCAAGGATCTCCGTCAGCCCGCAGCCACCTCCTAATCCCCCCACCTGCCTTCCCACCCTCGCAGGGAGCCCCCACGCCCTATCCCCAAGACCCGCCGATCACAGATCTTCCCCCTGAGGTGAATGATAACCCTGTCCTAGTACAACTGTTTTGTCAGTCGCTCAGCTGTGTCCGACTCTTTGCAACTCTGTGGACTGTAGCCCGCCAGGCTCCTCTGTCCATGAAATTGTCCAGGCGAGAATACTGGAGTGGGTAGCCATTCCCTTCTCCAGGGGATCAGGGATGGAACCGGCCTGCATTGCAGGCCAGATGCATTGTAGGCAGATTCTTGACCATCTTTACCACCAAGGAAGCCTGCAATGGAAGAATCTGCCTGCAATGCAGGAGACCTGGGTTTGATCCCTGGGTTGGGAAGATCCCCTGAAGAAGGGAATGGCTACGGAGAATCCCATGGACAGAGGAACCTAGCTGGCTACAGCCCATGAGGTTTCGAAGAGTCAGACAGGGCTGAGCCACAAACACTTTCACTTTCAAGCTTCTTGGGGAATCACAAATTTTCATGCACATTTGGCTCAATTCTCTTTTAGTATCAGTGAATAAACTGAGGCTCAGAGTGGTAGACAGATTTGGCCAACCTCACCCAGCAGGGATGTAGCGGAGCCTTTTGGGTCCATGCTGTGGTCAAAGCATGGCAGAAGGGAAATCTTAGACAGCAGTGTTAGTGGAACAGAGGGTTGTCTAAAGCCCATGAGGTACCCAGAAAAATCCTCCTAACTCAGGTTGTTCGAAGTTTTGACCTGGAAACACAACACATCTGAGAACAAGTTCTGACAGGGAGAGAGAGCAGGCCCCACACAGAAGGGGCCCAACTTGGGCTGCTCATTAGAGTCAGTTTTTTTTTTTATGCTAATGGCTGGGCCACACCTCTGACAACCTGAATCCAATCTCTCAGTCCTTTCAGTCCCTGTGAGCTTGTTAGAAATGCAGACTCTCAGCCAGCCCTCACCCCCAACCCCACCCTGCCATCCAATGGCGTCAGAATCTGGGTGATTCCCTGTGCATGCCAAGACTTAAGAAGCATGCTTGGGCTACATGTTGGAACCACCTGATGCCCAGGCCCCAGTCCAGGCCAAAGCAGTTATAGTCTCTGAGGGTCAAGGCCTGCCATGAGTGGTTTTTTAGAGAGGTGAGGACCTCAGAGAGGACTGCAGGGCACAAAATGTAAGTTTAAGGGGCTCAAAGACATGTTCAACTATATTCCAATTTTGCAAAGGCCTAGGTGTCTTCAGGAAAAGGAAACGGGGGTGAGGAAGTGCAGCCCAGAGAGGTGGTCCAGCTCAGCTCAACTTTGTTGTTGTTCAGTACTCGGTCGCGTCCAACTCCTTGTGACCCCGTGGACTGCGGCACACCAAGCTCCTCTGTCCTCCACTGTCTCCCGGAGTTTGCTCAAACTCATGTCCATTGAGTCGGTGATGGTATCCAACCATCTCATCCTCTGGCAACTTTGTGACCTGGAGCCAGTCACAGCGGACTCCCGTGATCTCAACCGGAAGGGCGATGATTCGGGGTTCACTTTGACACAGGGCAAGAGCAGCAAGATGGCTCTGAAGTCTCTGCACACCACCCTGGGTACGTAAGGGAGGGGAAGGAGGTAGGCAGGATGAAATAGCTGCTAGAGTCAAAACTAGCTCTGTGGCAGCTCTGTGGCCTTGGGCAAATTATTTAACCTCCACGCCTCAGTTTGATCATCTATAAAATGGAGAAGATAGCAATTCATTCATGGAGCCATCGTGACCTGTCACGAGCTAAATCTATAAGGCTATTGACATTTTGGGGTACTCATGGGCAAAAACAGTAGCTGTCATTAGTGGTAATTCAATTTCAGCTCCACGGTCATTTTGAGGAAGATTTTTTTTAAGTTAAAGACAGATGAAATGTGAATAATAATCCTCTCTTTACAGAATGAAAAACTAACACTGTGGTTTATAAATAACTCCCCTGGCTATAAAAGACTATTTATCTCTGTCTCCTCCAGGCAAGCCTAGTTAAATTCACCACTGTGGTTTCCTACAAATGTAAAAAGAAGCACAATGACAAAGAATATACAAGAGAACACGGGGAGGCATGGAAATCAAAAAGACGTCAACTGATAGGGAAAAGGGAGCAAGGAACTAGGTTAAAATTATGGGGAAGACCCTCTAGATAAATAGCAGAGTGAAAAGGCAGCTAATTGAAGAATGAGGGAGTTTTCTTAACCAGTGCTAGCTGAGTAAAAATATAATTAGCTTTGATTCATGAAGATTGCTACAATATGACTCATTTACCAAAACAGTTACTAGCAGAATTACATTTGTTACTGTGAGAAGACCACGTGGGAGCAGGGCTGTAGTAAATATCAAGTAATGTTTCTACTTTCGGCAGTGGCACCTTGGAAAAGAGTTCTGCTTCCTCATCAGCGCTTTTCTGTGATGCTGCCGCTCTGAGTGGCGTCTTTGGCGACCAGCAGGAACACAGAGACCTTCTACAGAGACCGGAGATGCCAGCATTACTGCTCCCAACCAGGGCCTTGGAAAGGTCTCACTTTCCCAGTCTGCATTCAGCACCGTCTGGGTCTCAAACTTCTTTCCACCAAGTGACATCACAGCTCCTCTGCAGCCATACCCTTGGCGTTCACGCCTTTGGTGCTGAGGTCCCTCTCCTTGGAGATTCTATGCAAACCTCAAAATTAGAAGACCTTCCTTCTGGTTGATTGGTTGTCTGATGGCTTTGAGAAGGGAAAGCCAGTGTTGTTTCCATTTCAATGTTTTCTCTTTATTCACTATGCTTGGCTGGGCACTCCTCCCCATAGCACACAGCCCTTGAAAAATTCAAACCCTTATAATCAACTACATTTCAATCAGAAAAAGAAGAAGAAAACAGGTTGCCTTTGCTGAACCTGGAGACATACTACCCAGTCTCTGGGTTTGGAGTCCTGGGCCCAGTAACACCTGAGGCCCTGAGCACCCGCAGTTCTGGTGCCCCAGTTCCTGTCGCAGGATACTTACTGGTAAATCCTTGATTACCTATGTATGTACCCCCCTTCTACCCTCTCCTCTCCACCACCCCCCCACAAATTCAAACCTTCAGCGATCTGTGTGTACAATTCAAGGAAGATGCCGGCTAGGTCAGGGCACTAAAACAGGTGGGAAGACAGATGCTGGGTAGAGGGAATCTCAAGAGTCCCAGAGATCTTAGAGAAGTCTTGGCCCAGCCTCTTTAAGGATGGACGTGGATCCAGGGAATATGTGTATAAGCGATGAGAAGAGCCATGTGGTTTCTAAAAACAGAACGCGTGGCACAGGAAAAAGTAAGATGCATTTCTCACACGGAGAATGAGCACTGCTGGGAGAAATGTCCAGAAAAGGGCAGCAGCAAACACGTCTGCAAGTACAAGGCTAATGAAAATAAATACAGCTTACAAGCCTAATGAAGAACATCTCAGAGCAGGTTGAGCCCCTAACTGATACAAATGAGGACATTATCTTCCCTGGGCTCTCCTGTTCAGTGTAGGACAAGAATCGCGCAAATAGAAGGAGATGACCAGGCCTATAATGGTAGAATTATAACCCTACACCAGACCAGGGCCTCTTAATAAGAGGAGCCGTTTTCATCCAGACCCAAAGCCACTTGAGGGCCTGAAGACCATCAGTGTAAATGATGCTTAGCTGTCCTCATCGTAGGGTAATTCATATTGTAAGAGTCACATCTCTTTCCCCAAAATGTATGTCAGTGTGTCAGTATTTCCCTAAAGCCCAGAAGCTAAAGATGATTCCAGAGGTGATTCTCAGCCTGAGACCCACTCTTTATTAAGTGCCACTGTTTTCTAGGCATGGGCTAAGTACTTCACATGCATTGTTTCATTAATCTCATCCACAGCCTAGGAGGTAGGTGTCATAAAATACCCTTCATTATTGTAATTCAAGTATAGTTGATTTACAATGTTATGTTAGTTTCTGGTATACAGCAGAATGATTCATATGTATGTCTATTCTTTTTTCATTACAGTTTATTACAAGATATTGAATATAGTTCCCTGCGCCATACAGTAGTACCTTGTTTATTCTGTTTATAGTAGTTTCTATCTGCTAGTCCCAAACTCCTAATTTATTCCTTCCCCACCCCCTTTACCCTTTGGTAACCGTAAATTTGTTTGCTATGTCTGTTTCTATTTCATAAATAAGTTCATTTGGGTCATATTTTAGATTTCACATATTAGTGACATCGTGATATTTGTCTTTCTCTTTCTGACTTAACTTCACTTAATATAATAATGCCTAGTTGCATCCAGGTTGCTGCAAGTAGCATTATTTCATTCATTTTTATGGCTGAGTAGTATTCATTGTGTGTGTGTGTATACCACATCTTCCTTATCCATTCATCTGTCAATGTACAGTTAGGTTGTTTCCATGTCTTAACTGTTGTAAATAGCGCTACTATGAACATTGGGGTATATGTATCTTTTCTAATTAGAGTTTTCTCAGGATATATGCACAAAAGTGGGATTGCTGGATCATATGGTAACTCTGTTTTTAGATTTTTGAGGAATCTCCATACTGTTTTCTGTAGTGGCTATACCAATTTACATTTCCACCAACAGTGTAGGGGTTCCTTTTCTCCATACCCTCTCCAGTATTTGTTATTTGTAGACTTAAATGATGTCCTTTCTGACCAGTGTGAAGGGGTACCTCATTATCGTTTTGATTTGCTTTTCTCTAATAATTAGTGGTATTGAGCATCTTTTCATGTGCTGATTGGTCATCTGTATTTCTTCTTTGGAGAAATGTCTATTTGTGTCTTCTGCTTATTTTTTAATTGCATTGTTTGTTTGTTTTGTTATTGAGTTATATGAACTGATAGTATATTTCAGAAATTAAGCACTTGTTGGCTGTGTCATTTGCAAATATTTTCTCCCAGCCCACAAGTTGTCTTTGTGTTTTGTTTATGGTTTCCTTTGCTGTGCAAAAGCACATAAGTTTCATTGGGTTCCATCTGTTTATTTTTGCTTTTATTTCGATTGCCTGGGGAGACTGACCTGAGAAACATTGGTACAATTTATGTTGGAGAAAGTTTTGCTTATATTCTCTTCTAGGAGGTTTATGGCGTCATATGTTATATTTAAGTCTTTAAGGTATTTTGAGTATCAATGGTCTCTTTTTTAAGAAATAGATAACTGAAACTCTGAGAGGTTGAGTAATCTGCCAAGGTCAAACAGTAAGTGACCAGTCAGAGATCGGAACAGAAAACCAGCTTTGATAGGTTATTTTTAGGGTCAGCCTCCGTGACGAAATGAGAGATGAAACAGGAAAGTAAAGTGTATGCTCTGGATGGACGTGTCACCTTAGCTTCACATACCCTTGGCCCTAAAATGAGGAGCCCAGGCAGCAGAAGCCAGCATGGTGCTCTCTAAAGCACAGGTGCAGAGCAGGGCCCCTCTTGCCCAGGTCTATGGGTAGAAGAGCCTGATAGCCTCCATTTTCTTGGTGAAACATGAAAAAAGTCAAAGTTATTTGCTCAGACAGGTTGGGTGGAAATCCACTTAAAGGAATCAATGCTACCTTGACTGTTTGGTTCTTTTAACTCTTGGGAAACATAGTATCTAAGCAGTTTGCCAGGAGAGTTTGTTTCCTAGCTTGAGGAAGAACCATGCTCCAGGCAATCAAATATTGATTACAGTCCCTAAGGTGCTACAGTTTATAGGCATTCACTTGATAGATTTTCTTCCTCCTACCTGCCGACCTCAATCAGCCCATAAAGTTTGCTTTGTGACAAAAGCATGAACTAGAAGGGGGAAAGAGAGTTACACCACACCCGCTACTTCAAAGTCAGAGAGCTATTAAACCTGATTTTGGCTCAGGAGTCCTCCGCAGTTTTGCAAGCAGGTCACCTTGGAAACAATCTGTTCGTCACAAAGACTACTGGACTTTGTTGCAGGTGGGTCTTCTCCTCCTGCCCTAAAGGCAAGTCTGAGTTCAGATGACATCAATGGTCAACAGAGATGGGGGCAGCTGAAGGTGGGATGTCCAGAGACCATTTTTTATAGTCTTAAAATAATATGAACTTTCAAAGAAAATGAAATGCTTGAAAAAGGAAGAAGACAGTGTGAATTAGATAACACAGCAATGACTAAACACCAATCATCTACTTTTTAAAATATCTTTATACATCTGTGAAATGTTCGTATTGTTGCTTTGAAGGAACTTGACGTTCTCTCCCAGTATATTATACCTGGGCATTGACAAAATGGTGCTTTTTTTTTATTATTATAAATACTAGGATTTCAAAGAACTTTCTACTGTTAATTTCCTATAATGGTTGCTAACATCTTATTATCTGCATTTTATTGCTAGGAAAACTAAAATATAGAGCAGTTTAGTGACTACTCAGTGAACAAGGGGCAGAATTGGAAGTAGCACCAGTAATTCATCCTACCTGTGAAAATATACTTCCTGCTAACCTAGAGGTGCCTGTTTGCACACTAATCTGTTTCTGACTCATGGCTGGTAACATCCTGTAGGCCGATCTTTTAGAACTCTGTAGTCGGTCAGCACCTAGCTGTGTATTAGGTTAAATCATTTCATTATAAAAATAAGGGGAGGTCAGACTTGAAGCTTTGTCTTTGAGGACAACATAACTTATGACCTGTCATCCAATGGACCACATGCCAATAAAAGGAAAGCCTGGTTTTGAAGGGGGTGGAAAGGAAAATGTCCAAGGATTTATATTAAATTTATGCACAATGTATCCATAATTTATGGCCTTATATTAAAAATCTTGGTTGAACATCCCTCCCCCATTTTAATTTATCTTTTCTCATAGCAATTATAATTGACTACTTTACATTTAGGTCTGTGATACCCTGGAGGAGGAAATGGCAACCCACTCCAGTATTCTTGCTGGAAAAAAAATTCCATGGACAGAGGAGCCTGGCGGGCTACAGTCCATGGGGGTCACAAAGAGTTGGATGCGACTGAACACACACAAACATGCACACTTTATTTTCCCTACTACATTCTAAAGGCAGTGATTGTGTCTCATATGTTGTTTGTCCTCTGTGGTACATAACAATGCCTTGCTCATGATAGCTGCTCATAAGATAGTGCTAAATTAAAAAAAGAAAAGACTACTTTGGGTTACATCAGTAACCTGAGATTCACATCCTGTAGAACTAGTGAAAGTGAAAGTCATTCAGTCATATGCAACCCTTTGCGAATCCATGGACTATGCAGTCCATGGAATTCTCCAGGCCAGAGTACTGGGGTGGGTAGCCGTTCCCTTCTCCAGAGGATCTTCCCAACCCAGGGATCGAACCCAGGTTTCCCACTTTGCAGGAGGATTCTTTACCAGCTGAACTGCCAGGTAAGCCCAAGAATACTGGAGTGGGTAGCCTATCCCTTCTCCAGCAGATCTTTCCGACCCAGGAATCAAACAGGGGACTCCTGCATTGCAGGCAGATTCTTTACCAGCTGAGCTGCCAGGGAAGCCCGTAGAACCAGACCTACCCATAAACTAAATCCTAGGTCAGAGCCATGGGTGGGAGGAATTGCATGTGGAAACCAGGCACAATTCTCATCCTTCACAGTTACAGGCCAAATGAGGGGTTGTACATGAGAGAAAAACTGCTGTTGGAACTTAAAAAGAAAATAGATACAAATTCTTCAGTTAGTTTCTATTCTGACTGCAAGTAAGAGGATCCATGTATTTCTCATCAAGCCCAAAAGACTACCTAAGTAAGAAATAGAAATCTTAAGGGAAGGATGTTCATTGCGACTATATGGGGAACTCCTTGATGGTGAACTTGTACTCAGGGAAAATCTGTTTATTGTGAAATAAATGAAATGTCCCAAATAATGAGGAAGCATCCTGCACAAGGGAAGAGAGGAAGTCAATAACAGTATTCCAATGTGTGTTGTATCTAAACTAAACTACAAAAGTAGCTTTTTACCATTGCATGCAAATGATGTCTGGAAACTAGCCTAGTTTACATAATTGCACAGCTGTGGGCAGTCTGGCTTCCAAAATTCAGGATGCATCTTGATAGCATGTGTCAGACCCATAAAAGGGTTAATTTTGAAAACAGCCACTTTCCTATACAGATGGAGACAGAGTGCCATCATCAATGTTTAATCAATCAATAGGCATTTATTCCTGTGATATAAAGTTTACATTATCCTCCGTCTGGAGCAAGTAGAGGAATAAGGAAGGGAATCTGTCAAAAGCAAAATTACTTCTTGTTAGCTTTGCCCCTGTAATTTCAGTTCAGCTCAGTACATGATAATCTTTTTTATGACTTAAATACAGCAATGAAAGTGATTATACTTTAACCCTCTTGTGCATTTCTTAAACAGTTTAATCTAAACCCAACAATTTAGACCAGGCTCAGGATGAGCTGTCAGACCTCTGTCTCAAAACGTGATCAGATGATTGGCCAGTCACTCTGTAGTTTCCATTTCCTTCCCAATTCTGTTCAACCCTATAGTTCCAGGTTTCTTCTCAACCCTTCTCTTTCTGCGCAACTCTGCTCTCTGTTGTAATTTCTGAGTTTACATGAGGGTGGACTTTCTGTTCAAATAGACACACATTTGAATTCTGGTTCCATGGAATTGCCTGTATGAGTCCCTAAGCAATATAGTTACACTAATGCCTGTCTTGTAAAGTTGTGTGCACGCGTGCTCAGTCACTTCAGTCATTTCTGACTCTGCAATCCTGTGGACTATAGCCCACCAGGTTCCTCTGTCCATGGGATTCTCCAGACAAGAATACTGGAGTGGGTTGCCATGCCCTGCTCCAGAGGATCTTCCTGACACAGGGATGGAACCCATATCTCTTTTGCCTCTTGCATTGGCAGGTGGGTTCTTTACCACTAGCACCACCTGGGAAACCCTCTTGTAAAACTGTGGTGAACCTTAAATGAAATAGCGTGTATGAAATGCCCAGTACAGGCAGACCACTTAATTTATGACTATGATGTTTCCTTGCTCTCAAATGGGATCACTTTTTTCCTCTGCATTGAGAATAGTGTTTTGTTAGTGTTTGTTTGTTTCATTTACCAGACTGTGGCTCATTAATTCACGTGGTCAGAGCATAGTGCAGAAGCAGCAAATTTATGTCTTTCATTTCTGCAAAGGCTAATTAGTAAAAGGGGTGGGAGATCAAGCATGCAAATCTGCTTAGTTGATCACCAGAAAGGAAGATTATTTGTATATTTTTATTGTTATATGTGTGGTAATTATTACTGGGGTGGATGGTGGTCAGTGAAAGTCTATACCCTCATAACAGGATAAATAATACAGAGGAAGGCATAGTGTCTAAATGCGTGTATTACAGAGCATGTATGCTATTCTCCATCATATCTTATCACCTAAACTTTCTTAATAAAGAAAGAAATGGATGGGGATTAATAAATTCCCACTGTGCTACTAGGATTTCCTCATTCATGCCCATCTATTAGAAACTCCTAAAGGAAGGGTCTCCAGGCTTCCTGAACTTCCAGTGACAATAATCATCTATTATGTACAGAAGACCTCCAGGAAGAAAATAGAGACCTGCCACCACGATGTTGATGTTCTCAGATCAGCGATGGCATTTTAAGGTAACGCAGAGTTCTCATTGTGGCAATTCTGTATATTCTGTCCAGGGTGATGTGGGCAGCCTTTAGAATGCAGCATAAAATTAGTGAATACTAATGAACAATGAATAAAGGTTTACTCCCAAACCAGGCCGTCAGATGGAAAGTCTAACTTGGTTTCACAATCCAAACCATTGTTCACCCACTTGTTCTGCTTCTTACCGTCTGTCCTACTTTTCTGTTCACAAGCTGCTAAACCATTAAGCAAACCTATCACACATAACAAGTTCAACCTGCTTCTTAGTCTAACCTGGTCTTAGCATCACAATTAGAAATTCTTCGTAGTAAGAATATAGAGCCCAGATCCTGACTATTTGGACTATTTGGTAATTCTTAAGTTGTGAGGGTCCCACAAGGTTTTCCACTGAAGATGCTCACAGCATGAAATCAAGGTGTGAAATTCAGCATGAAATTCACCTGACAAGGTGAAAAAGCAGTGGTTTCATTTCTGATAAGCCTTCCTGGGGTGGGGGTTGGGGGGGAGATTGGATAGAATGTAGCCAATAACCAATCACCAGGACAGAGACTGGAAGAAACCCTGCATTTCCTCCTTTTTCTTTAAATCAACCCAAGTCAGACTGTAAGTTCCAGACTCTGATGAATAGAAAAGTCAAATTCAGTCACTATGGGAGTGTCCCACCTTCAGGCCACACAGGTGGTGGCCTGAAGTGTGTGAATATTGTCTGTGTGCTTAGTCACTCGGTCATGTCCAACTCTTTGCGACCCCATAGACTATAGCCCAACAGGCCCCTCTGTCCATGGAATTCTGCAGACAAGAATACTGGAGTGGGTGTGCCATTTCCTACTCCAGAGGATCTTCCTAACCCAGGGATCGAACCCACACCTCTTGCATCTCCTGTACTGGCAGGTGGATTCTTTAGCAGTGGGCCACCTAGGAAACCCCAGTGGATCTTAAGTAGGAGTAAAGGCCCCACTGGCCATGAGACATTGGGGGACACAGAATACCCGTGGGGGCTCCATGGTCCCCGCCCCTTAGGATATGGCCGCTCACTTACTTCTGGTCCACTCATGGGGCTGAGAAAATCTTTGATGACCTGGAACCCTCCCCAGCCCCGAGTCCTGCAGTGTGCATTGGCAGACAGCCTTCTGATAGTACTTCTTGCTTAAGCAGTTGCCACTGGGGTCCATGCTCCCCATTACCACTGAAACTCACCAGCCTCCAACTTCCGTGCAGTCCATGTGAACCATCTCCTGCCTTCCCTGCCAGTGCTCCTAGAGGCCCTGGCAGATCACCCCATCTTCTCTGGGGACACCTAATTTCACCTGAGATTAGGCTTTTACAAAAAAGAGGAAGAGCCGCTACTGCTGAGGAAAGAGAATGACAAACTTCAGGTTTCTGTTCAAAATAGGAAGGGCAGAAATGACTTAGAAAGAGCAAAATCAAAACTTCAGAAAATTATCCTATCCTCTCAGCCTCATAGTCAAGCAGCAGACAAGAGTTACCCTTGACTGCTTGGCCTGGGAACTGGGTAGGACCAAGTATTCCTGATAGAAAAGTAATTGGAGCCACAATTATATGCGCCAGCTCCAGGGACACTGGCTGAGGGTGAGAACTGAGAAATACCCATGGGTGTTTCAGGGCAGCACCCTGGGTACTTCCTTCCCATCCCACCAGTGTTCCAGGCAGAGGTTCACACATGTTAGGAGTAGGAGCAGACTCAATGGAAGTGGGAAGATGAAATGAAGGAGTCCTAATACCAAAAACACGGCAGGTATCTGCAAACACAAGACCATCCTACCTTTGAACCTAAAACCCGACTGGATATTTGGAAAGGGGTCACTGCATCAGTGGCCAAAGGAATGACCACATCCAGGCCAAGAGGGGTGCCCAGGAGGAGGGAACTTGGGCTCAGAATTGCCCAGAGCTCAGTCACTACCCAGAGCCAGCTTGAAGGGGCCCTGAGAACCAGGCAGGACAGAAGAAATCAGCTTTCTCCTGGGCTACCTAGAGACCTGAAGGAGACTCACAGATGGAAGGGCAGTGGGACAGGAGGACAAGCCAGGCAATCACACCCAAAACTCAGAGACTCTGCCGGGGAACTGGGGCCCCCCCATCCAGGGACCCCACTGCTGGAGGTTCTAGAAAAGTCCATGTCTACTGCACTGGCCCCTGGGAACAGAGTCCTCTCTGACTAGGCCCTTGGAGTCTGATGCTGCCAAGAAAACTCCAGTTGCACTTTCAAACACAAGTATAAACCTCTTCATACTGTAAAACAGAAGTCAGTTAATCTTCTTAAATGACCAGGTATCCAGATCTGGTGCCTCTGTGATTTACTGAGATTGAACTTAGGTAAATATTTATGGGAACAGGAGGCTACGATGAACAAATGCATTAATTCAGTGATGGCACAGGGTAGCTCCTCAATAAATAGTGGTTGTCGCTGTTGCCGATCATCAAAATCCTGTTTATAGATGGGTTGTGATGTATAATCATTTCATAACTATCTAAGTCCTTATGCCTTGATGAGAACTATCATTATGTGTAAATATTGACTAAGGCTGAGCCTCGCGCATGCCATGGAAATTCAAGTTTATCATCTCCCACTAACCAACAGTAATGAACTAAACTGGGACCTCTCAGTCCAAACAAACAACTGGTTGCGTTGATGGGGGGAGTGCAGGCATGATCCTAGGTCAATACACCTTGTAGTCACTTTTTTCTACATTTTACACACAATCTGGGCATTTTGCGTGAGAATTCTGGTATTTCCTCATCATTTGGGGACTTTTAGGACTTCTAGTGGGGAAAGTCCTCTCTCTGATTCAGCCTCACAAAGTACAAGGAGGAGGTTGGGAGGCTAGAAGCTCCTGGAAGTTTCCATGGGCCTGTGATATACCCAGTTTTACCCCTGGGCGTTTCCCTAGAGGTAAAGAGGAGTAGTAGCTTTTTCTTTAGGAGACTCTCTTGTCCCTGCAACTGCTTCTGCTAAGTCGCTTCAGTCATGTCCGACTCTGTGCGACCCCACAGACGGCAGCCCAACAGGCTCCTCTGTCCCTGGGATTCTCCAGGCAAGAACACTGGAGTGGGTTGCCATTTCCTTCTCCAATGCATGAAAGTGAAAAGTGAAAGTGAAGAAACTCAGTCGTGTCTGACTCTTACGACCCCATGGACTGTAGCCTACCAGGCTCCTCCGTCCATGGGATTCTCCAGGCAAGAGTACTGCAGTGGGTTGCCCTTTCCTTCTCCACTCTTGTCCCTAAAATGACCAAAAATATATCTATCTAGATGTCATCCAAAACTGGTAAGATCTTAAGTGCTAAACTGAGTTTGGTTCCAGTCCAAACATGTTCCTCATGTTCAGTAGGAAATCAAAGACTGAATGGATGTACAAATGGGACTCCTTGAAATACTTTGCCACACCCAACGCCCCCTACCACACACACATACATAAACTATTTCATAATTTACCAGATGGAAACAATTTACAGGATACTCTTTGTGAGGGAATTAGAGTAAGTCAGGCAGCAACTTTAAAAATCAATAAAAGCAAGCTCACATTTTGCCATGTTACCCTCCATCACTGTCCACCCAGACAAACCAGCTGAGGTATTTGCACAGACAGCACCACTAGAAAGTAGCATTTCCTCTGCATGGAGCTTGGGGGGCGTGTTAGGAGGAAATGGTCTCCTTTATAGGCATGAGGGGGATTAGTATGAAGGGGACTATAAGTATTAATGTGCTTTTCTCTTCTGCATTTCTGTATACATACCTTCATTTAGAAGTTTCTACCAAAGGGTAGGGGTAGGATAGAAAACATTAAGTTTATTCAAGCAGAAATTCAAAGAGAAAGTGTATTTAGCCTTCGGCATTCAAAATTGATAAACACAATAGAGTGAAAAATGGACTTGGTAGAGAAGGGGGAGAGAGAAAGCAAATTTTCTAAATTGTTTTAGTATACCAGGAACCAAGCCCAAGGGCTTAGATCTTGTATTTTTTCTCATAACATAGATAAGATTCCCCCTCTGCTGTGATCATCAGGCCATTACATTTGTTGCCCTAAAGTAGAAAGGAGGGTATGCCATAGCGGGAAATGTGTAGATGGAAGATTGTGAACTTTTAAGAAAAATCTGGAGGTTGGATTTTCTAAGAGGGACTCATGGGAATTGTTGAGAGACTCCAAGAAAGCAAGTTTCAACATCAAGATCCCACTCGTTATCCTTAGGATGGAGGAAATCTCTTGAAATGAGAAAGGTGTGGGAAATCCAGCTGACTCCAGGCTAGTGGTCAGTTCCCAGGGTGTAGCAGGGAGACTGGACATGTCATCAGTGGAAAGGGCAGGACAGGTCTTCCAACATCCCCCTTGACGGTGGTGTATGTGGGGATTCCAGAAGAATTTGGTGCATGTGCAAAGATGCAGAGGGGACCAGCACAGGCCCTCAGGGGGCCTTAAGAAACGACCAAATGGCCCAAACCTGTGGTAGATACTACTGCATTAGCCCCCCTGCCCCGAGCTAGTTGCAACCAGCCACGACTCACTGGTCATCAAACCAGGAGCAGGAAAGGCCAGCCACTCTGTCTTGGAAGACAGCTGGGCTACAGAAGATCCCGCTTCCAGGAGGTCACATGCTATCTGGGGGAGGAGCAGATTCAGGGATGGGAAATCTGAGAGACCCAAAGAGGCAGAGGCCAACTTAAACACTGAACAGCTCAGAGAATCAAACAGCTCAGAAAACTAAAAGAAGTCCCCTGCTCTCCCTGCCTGCACCACCCAGCAGACAGGGGCTCGTGACACAATAAGGAGCATGGAGAGGCCAACTTTCCCTTGTGTAGCAGGAGCTGCAAATTTGAGATTCAGTTCCACTGGCTTCAAGAAAAGTCAAAGCCAGCTGCACGTAAAATGGAAGTTTCTGAGCTTTGGGAAAAGTTGATGTCACTGATTTCCAGAGCATAACAGTTCATTCTTTAACAATGTTATTTTGTATTGTGGTATTAGTTTTATACTGTGTTACATGTTCATGTATAATCTAGACATCTTTTACATTTACAAAATTTTCAAGTTGACAAGCACATGTGGCAGGCCGTTTTGTCTCCTCCTTCTTCCTGCCGTGTCTAGGTCATCCAGACATGTACCCACCCTGGGGCAGGTCAGAGGAATGCTCCTTGGCTACCCAGGAAGAGGCAGGAATAGAATCACTGGAGACGGGGTAAGAGAGGGCCACAGAGAGAAGGGGCCACTCAGACCTGCAGGCAAGGGAGGAGAGGGAGCCTGTTCAGGACAAAGACTCTTCTCCTGAGGTCAGGAAGGACGGTAGCCATGCAGGTGGCTGCAGGAAGAAAGAGTGAGGTGTCTGTGTGTGTCTGGGGAGCGGGAGAAGCCACCTGAATACTCTAGAAGCCTCTGCCTAGTCTCTGACCAAGGGGAATTATGGATTGCATGAGTCTGTAGTGTACATCCTACTGGATACTCTGTGTGTATGTGTGTGTGTGTATGTGGAGAGAGAGAAACAGTAAGACTGACTAGTCAGGTATTTCCTGGGGAAGGACATACTGTCCCTCATCCCAATGTGAAAGGCAAGGTCACAAGTTTACACCACACAAAGAATCCCTGCAAATACATTTTATAATGTTAATCTTTTATTATAATCTGGAGCAACTCCCACACCTAAGTAATGTTTAACTCCTGCTTTCTTTTCTAATAGGGAAACAAAGTGTATGCCACAATGATACTGCTGGTCAGAAACAGAAAGTAGTAACAATTTTCAAAGTTACTTTAGACCAGAGCCATTTGCGTGTATGGATGTGTGTGTGTTTACAACAGCCATGCTCCCCCGCAAGTAAAATACACTGGAAATGGGGGAGTATGGAGTAGGGTGGGGTGAAGAAGAACGTGGCAATGTTTTCAGTTCCTGAATAACAGTTCCTGACTCCCCAGTGAGACACTGGACCACATGCAGGATGATGTTTGGGTCGGGACAGCCGACTCCGTTGGTTGGTTTTGCTACCTTGGCCCAAACAAGTGTGTCCACTCTCTTCTTGCTCCTGAATCTCAGCGTGATCAAATATCAAAAGACAAGCAAGCAGCCAATTGGAGCAAAGAGAAGAGTGATCATTGCAAAGAATTCCTGTGGGGTTCACTGGGGTTTTCAGAAAGTAAGGGATGCCTATGGTTGTGAATGGATGTCTGATTTACCTGCTGTAGGTGAAGGTGGCTCTTCCTACAGAACGCTCTCTCCAGAAAGACATCCCCTCTCTGGGACATGAGGTGGAGTAGAAGGACTAACCATCTAAAATTGTCAGCTATGTAATTTCTTTTCAGCATTAACTCGTTTCAGCCTGAAAATCTTGACAATGCAAATTTGTTCTCCAGCAGGGAAGAGAGTATGAGAGAAAAAAACAATATTCCTCCCTTTAATCTGGTGAGAATAATCAGGATGGATGGGTGAGAGGGACCACGCATTCTGTGCTGTGCTTTTGAAAAGAGAACAAAACACAATGTCCAGAGATAAATTGTCATCTTCTGAAGCTCCAGTTTTCTTACAGATTCTTAAGGAAATGTTGCCCCCTTCTGGAAAGAAAGTACAATAGACAGTCACCACAGCCTTGCCCTCCAACCTGTTTATAAACTCATCTACCTGGGTTAGTCAGGGAGGGGTTTGCTCTGGTGTCTTTCTTTTCTGTCACTATGCCTGCACGACACTAACTCACTTTTAAAAAGTCACTATACAAGCACTAATCATGTACATAAGAAATCAGGAAGCCCATTTTACCAATTAGGCAGATTCTTCAAAAAAGGAATAATCAATTACGCTGACAAAGTTTACCAGAGTTTTTTCAATCTCATTCACAGCCTCCTTACCTGCTATAGGACTTGAGGAGAGGTGGATAGATTCTCAATCAAGTTTTCAGTTATCTTTTATTATTTATTTTATTATTTAGTTTTAAAATTAATACTCTCTTTCAAAATGGGTTCAAATTAGGAGTTTACGATTAACATAGACACGCTACTATATATATAACAGATAGCCAACAAAGACCTACTATGTAGCACAGAGAACTCTGCTCAGTATTTTGTAGTAAACTATAAGGGAAAATAATCTGAAAAATAATGGACATATATATGCATGGATAACTGAATCACTTTGCTATACCCCTGAAATTAATATGACATTGTAAAGCAACTATCCTTCAATTTAAAAAGATGGAAAGAAATGGGTTCAGGTTTGCCTAGCTAAATAACCTTAAATTTGATTTTTTTCAATAGATTTTGGTATTTTAAAGCCACATGCTTGGAAATAAAAAAATGAAATGCCAAAGCTGATATCTTGACCCGAGTTATAAGATGTTCATGCTTTACCTTTATAGCATGCCCCTCCTGGTAGTCACTGCTCACTAGCAAATGTGTTGTCAATACACAAGGCAATTGAATGCACATGTTTTTCTATTTGACCACCTATGTGTTTGCCCCTCTAAAGAAAAATCAAAATCAAAGAAGGAACTGGCACCCTGACCAGGACACGCCACCACCCCAAAAGCAGAAAGTCATATTTCTGCTGTTGAAGCCTCTAAGGTGAAGAAGCCTGAAAGCCCAGAAAGCTTATTTCTCAGCTGAGTGACCACAGCAGAAAGGACTCACGTTCTTGTTTAAGCCCTGTAACTGCAGCTTCTATGGTAAGGCCAATATCCGCCTTCGTGCAGAACTGCCAGAGGGGTTAGGGAAACGAGATGCCACTTCTCTGAGAAACTCTGCTCATTTCTGTGAGCCCATGATTGATGGTGATTGACAACCCTGCACACCTGCGTCAAGGATGCCCCATATTTATCCCAGGGCAACACCTGTGGGGAGGCCGGTTCTCACTTCCCTGAGCACGTCCCTCAGGCGGCTGGCGGAGCGTCTCCTGGTCCTCTCTTCCCTAAAGCTCTGGGAAGGTGGCCAGGAGCTCGGTCACCTCACCCCAGGGCAGCAGTCCTGTGCAAGCAAGTCTCTTCTGCGCTCACCCTCTGGCTGGAGGCAGTAGCAGGGTCCTCTTTGTGAAGGAGGTAAGTGCAAGGGGAGGAGAAAAGGTGAATTTCTGCGACCTCCGGGCGGGCGCTTCTGTTTGTCTCACCAGACCCTGCCTGAGATAACTACAGTTAAATATCACCTGCGAGGCCAATGGTCAGGTTGTGTGTCATGACAGGCCCCCTGGAGGCGCTAAGACGGGCACAGAGAGGCGGCCGCCGCCTGCCTTGTGTAAATCTCAAATTACTAGCTGCACTGCTGACTTTAAAAGCACTGTCTCAAAGGGCGACTTGCAGCCTTTCAGTGGCGACAGCTCTCGTGGGGGCCTCGAGTGACTGCTCGGAAAAGCACAAAGGGAACGAACAGGGGTGGGATGGTGTTCTTAGAAATCCTGTTTTGAATTGGGAAGTTCCTGGTGCAGAAATGTCTTTGGTGCGGGTGATAATCTGGGCCCTCAGGCGCTAAATTGATTCACTGTCCTGCAGACACCCGGGGGGGCTGAGTATCTGGGAACAAATGCATTCATCATGGCAGGACCCGTGTGCCAAGGCGCATAAAGACCGTGCTCCCCGTGGCGGGGAGCGTGGGGACTTCGCCATAGACCACACGCGCCGGAGTCACTCTCTGAAGTCTCATTACTAAGTGTGTGTGTATGTGGCGGGGGGTGGTGGTGGGGGGGTCCATCTGACTTTCTCTGAAAACATGCGTTTAGAAATAAATGTATTTACACTTAGCTTTATGTTTTCAAAAGGGAGGAGGGTGGAATCTTTGGACCAGAGTCGTTACAGATAAACACACACACACACACGCACAAAAGCTTTCAGGGAGAAACAGAAAATAATGTTTAGCAATTACGGTCCACAGCTGCTGCGGTTCCAATGTGCGCGTGCTACACAGGTGCGGCCATTATAACAATGAATAGCGCGCATTAAAGGTGCCATCCATAGGGGTAATAATACTGGGGTTGAAAAGGTATTTTCATTTGCGGCCTGATGTTAGGCAGAAAATAAAATACGGCGTTTCACAGCCAGCCTGATGGCTCAGCTGCCACACGGGAGGCCCGAGCCTGAGATTAATCTAGGACTCTTATGTGAGCAGCTGACGGTGGGAACCCAGCAATGGGTACCTGGAGGGACCACCAGCTCGCTCTCCGATTCTTCAAAAAGCCTGCTGATTGGGGAAACTGAGGCACCCCGCAGTTTACAATGTGAGCAGCATCAGCCGGTGTGAGATCCAGCCCTCCCTACCACCCACTAGTCTCAGGATGCTGGAAATGTTGTTGGGGAAAATATTACAGAGAGCGCATCCGAATGGATGGAGAGGGAGAATGACTCCCGCAAGGGAGGGATGAGGGTTCTCTACCCCGGGGCTCCTTGTCTGCGGCTGCTGTCTCCGTATCCCAGAAACGCCCTTCCCAGGGTCCGGCTTCCAAGGCTTGGGCAGCCTGCATTTCTCACTTCTCCCTTCGAAAGCCCAGCAATAAATGGGCACTGTATTCTACCGCGTTCACTTGCCAGAACTTCTCAAATCGCTAAACTCTTCCGCCTCGGTGGGAAAAAAAAAAAGAGTCTTTAGGCAATTCCTGCAGATTGATACTTGGAAAGCTGAGGAAAGGATGCAGGAGACTGGGGTTGGGGGGGAGGTTGGTGATGAGAGAGTAAGCTCTAGAATCGAAAAAAAAAAACACCAGATCTCAATGCTATCACATGGGAGCTCCGTGACAGTGGGCACACTATGTCAACCCCCTGAACCGCTACAAAATGGGGGCGTTAGGATCTACCGCAGAGGATGGTAAGAGGTTCCAGTGAGACCAAGGATATGAAGACTACACCAAGCCCGGAACAATAGTTGGTGAGTAGCTGTCATTTCTCCTTGCTTATTTTCCTGAGTGGGTCTGTGGATAACTTCAGTGATTTTTGGAAATGGAAATCTACATCGAGCAGAAAAAAAGACATTAATAGCAGTGTACATATTACTCAGTACCTAGTCCACTTCAGAGCAAACATGGTAGGCTGCCTGGAAGTGGTGGTTTTTCAAGTTTAAAGCTCAGTGAAATCATTGTTTTCATCTCGTTTACTTTTAACAGAGGGTAAAAACAAACAATAAAATAGTGCATGTTGTGGGGTGAATTTAAAAACAAAATGTTCAGTTTCCATCAGATCCAGGTGGGCGCTGGCCTGGCTGCTGTGAACAGAGTTGGCTTTTCCAGGGCCCAAGTGAAGAGTGACCTGGAAGCCCCCAGCCTGGTGTGGGGGAGGCCCAGACCCCATCAGGCTGAGTGCTGTGCTAGGGAACAGGAAGGGCCCTGGCTCACCAAGGAAGGCAGGGACGCAGCCCTTTTTAGAGGCCTTAAAAGTGAGAAGAGGATGAAAATTAATTTGAAACTTCCCAGGAAGCCTGCATAATGAAAACAAAGCTCGACTGCAGTGCTGGCTGGCACTCTCTGGATCTGGAAGAGCTCTCACAGCAGAGCTCTAAATAGATCACTGAAGCCAGCTTGGGGGAATCAACAACAGTTACTGTGGTGGTGAGGATGGTGGAGAAAAAGGTCTTAGTCAAGCTCTCATGGACCACAGTTCCCTGAGGCTCATTAACAGTGTTTATTTATTCATTCAGCACAAGTTGAGGACCATGTAGAATGAACTGGCACCATCTGAAGTCCATAATAAGACATCAGACCCCCTGTTGATGAAGCTGCCAGTCTGAACGCAGAGACGGGAATATCAACACATTAGATTGTTTGTGAAAGTACTCAGAGGAAGAAAGGGGTGCTGGGAGAACACTAAAGAGGGTGCTTAATCCAAACAGGGGGTCTAGGAGAGGCTTTTAAGAGGAGCTGATACCCAGATGAAAACTAGACAGGAAAAGAGGGAGGTGTGGATGCAGGATACACAAAAGCCCAAGGGTGAAAGTACAAGCCATTCTGCAAACTCATAACTGAAGGTTGGTCAGTGAAGGGGGAAGAAGAGGCTGTGATAGCAGGAGCTAGTGCAGCCCTGTGTGCTGTGTGGACCAAGGAAGGCTGAGGGTGCAGGGAGATCTTCGAGCCAGAGTTGTTACAGATGAAATACACACACATAATGGTAGCTAGACTTCAGGGTGGGAGGTTCCCACCTCCCGGGATTCATACTTTGAGGTAATCGCTTCACACACTGCCAGAATGGGTCTGTGTAATCAATGGAATGTGACAAAGAAATGGTATGTCATTTCTGAGGTTAGGATATAAAAGACATTGCAGCTTTGCTTCTCAGATCACTACCCTAGGGTAAGCCAGATGCCATGCCTTAAAGCAATCCCGTGAAGATCCCCACGTGACAACAATCTGAGGCCTTGTGAGTGAGTTTGGGAGGAAATGCTTCAGCCTTGGTCAGCCTTCAAACAATTGCAGCCCTGGTTTATGTCTTGACTGCAACCTCATGAAAAACCATGAACCAGAACCCCCAATGAAGATGTTTTTCTGACCCCCAGAAACTGTGCGATAGCAAGTGCTTGTTGTTTGAAGCCGCTAAGTTTTGGGCTAATTTATGACACGGCAACAGATGGCTAATATATCTGGTAATATCGGGGAAAATATATGTACATTACTATGTGAAAGAGCAAGTTATAAAGAAAACAAGTTTAATACCCTGCTTTTTATACACTACAGATTTGTATGTTGTATTAATAATGGTGTTTCTTTTTTAATTTTTATTGATTTACAATGTTAGTTTCTCGTGTACAACAAGGCGATTTAGACCTACATTTACTTTTTCAGATTCTTTTCCATTATGTTTTATTACAAGATATTGAATAGAGTTCCCTGTGCTATACAGTAGGGTCTGTTGCTCATCTATTTTAATAGGTAGTAGTTGTATCTGCTAATCCCAAACTCCAAATTTATCCCTCCCCTACCTCCTTTACCCTTTGGTAACCGTAAATTTTGTCCTATATCTGTGAGTCTCTTTCTGCTCTGTAAATAAGTTCATTTTTATCATTCTTTTTTTTTAGATTCCACATATAAGTGATACTATATACTTGTTCTCTTAGTTTTTTTTTATTTATCATAAAAAATGAACCACAAAAGTAATCTTTAAAGTCTAAGGCTCCATGATAATGTCAATTAAGGCTTATAAGCATCATAAAAAGCAGAGCACCTGAGGTGTTTTGAAATTACAGGCTAACTCTGGAGTGTGGTTAAGCCATAGAGAAGTCCTGCCCACTTTCTGCACAGCACCTCATCAGCAGGTGTATGGTGGGGCGTGGGGTGGGGAACAGAAAGGAAGTCACCTTCTCACCAGGGGGCGGAGATGTTAACCAGAGAGTAGGGTTTAAAAAAAAAAGGAAAGGCCAGCCAGATAATTTCCCAGGCAGTTTTGGGGAGTTGGGGGGCAAGACAGATACCCAGAAAGGCTCCAGGTTATCCATAGAAGAAGGTGAGAAGGGACTGAGTTGATGAAGGAGGAAAAACGTACCAGCTAAAGGATTCTGAAGCTGGGAGAAAGGCAGCCCTCACCGACTGGCCTCAGCAAAACCAACCAGAAGTCCCAGCAAGGACAAAAACATTTTTTCATGTAAATCATCCTGAGGACACACCTCAAGGGCGGGTCTGAAGGTGGTCTGGCATGCCAGCCTCTGGGGTTTTACTCAGAAGCTGCTTGCCTTTTGCTTGCCTAAACAAGCTTAGCCTGATTGCCTTTCCCACCATGTTGGGCATGACAATATTCAGTGAACTGATTAAAATTGCATCAAATAGTTTTCTTGCAATATTAGCATCTTTTCTCCTTAACATTTTTGTCATATATTAAAGAGTTACAGAAAGTGGTATTTAAGGTCATACCAGTTTGTTTTGTTTTTCTTGGATGGGCGTGGAAACAGGAGGTTCTTAATGTGTATTAGCCACAGATGTTTAAGAAACTGCCCCCAGCAATGCCTCTGAGTGAAGAGGGACTGGTCTCAGGGCCTTAAGGTAGCAAATCGACATCAAATTTCCAGCCCAGAGGGAAAGCAACTGTTCTCAGTGGACAGGAGGCTGCCACATTGAGGGACAGGGGAAAGGAGACACTGCCGTCCCACGCCCTGCCTGAGCAGAGACATGGAAAAGTGAGGCCCCATTCTGGTCTCTTCCCTGAAAAAGCCCACTCACCAGTGGACCCCCAAAGTCTTTGGGGGTTTGAGTGTGGTTCTCAGTGATGATGTCTACAAAGAAGGAAAAGTGAAGGCATTAAGATAGACAAGCATTGAGGAAGTCATGGAAATACATGCCTGGAGAAGATTTTATTAAATTTCTTTCTAGTTAACTGTGATTAGAACAAAGCCACATTTATCAAATTAACTGAATCAGTGCTTGACTTCAATAAGCATTTGCCCTAAAGACCAGGCACCCAATTCAGTGTATTTAGACTTAGAAACACCTGCCTGATTCTTTCCCACTAAATAGAGCCCTGCTTGTTAGATATAAAGATGGCATTTGTTTTTACAAGTCATAAAGCTGTTATTACTCTCAGATGGTGTCATGCTGACTTTTCCAGGGTACTGGGGAAGCCCTTGATCCCTGTAGTCTCAAGTATATGCCACCAAATTGCCGTCCTCCTTTTTACATGAAGTTCCTTTTAGATCTTTGCCTACATGGAAGAGGTCCTTTTGTTCCAATACCCTCCATAAAATAGCACACATATAGTAAAACACAATTAAACCACATAAAACTTCGGTAACTACTTAAGCAACTGATTCATCTGTCAACATAACAGATGAATCACTAAGAGAAAGGAGGTCCTTGGCAATGATGGTTCCTGTTGGCTATGGTGTTAATAACCACTTGAGTGAAAAAAATTTTCTTCATTATATATACTATTGCTTAGCATTTTTCTTTGACATAGACACCATCACTCACATTTTTAACCTGTATCATGACACTCAAAATTGACAAGAGATCAACAGAACTTTTTTTTCCATGTGTGGATAGGCTTCCAAATGTTTTTCCTTTTTAGAAATGCCTGAAAGATACTGATAACTTTATTTTTAAGTGAAGGATAATTGCTTTACAACATCGTGTTGGTTTCTGCCATACATCAACATGAATCAGCCATAAGTATACTTATGTCCCCTCCCTCCGGAACCTCCCACCCCATCCCAGCCATCTAGGTTGTTACAGAGTCCCAGTTTGAGTTTCCTGAGTCATACAGCAAATTCCCACCAGCTATCCATTTTGCATATAATAGTGTATATGTTTCCCTGATGCTCTCTCCATCCGTCCCGCCCCCTCCTTCCCGCCACCAATATCCAAAAGTCTGTTCTCTGTCTGCATCTCCACTGCTGCCCTGCAGAGAGGTTCATCAGTACCGTCTTTTATAGATTCCATATAGAGAGAGTTAATATATGACATTCGTTTTTCTCAAAAAGATGCTGATATATCTTGGAATTATTCTGATAAATAGCTTAAAGCAAAGGAGACATCTTGCTTCATTCCAGAAACAGGTTGGGGTGGAAACTGACATCTGTCAAATGGCTTTGTCATCATTTGGTGGTGATCATGACTATAGCAGGAAGAGGTGTGTTTTGTTTTTTTAACCAGACTTTTTGACTTTCAAATCTGAATGATGTTGCACATTCAGCATGCTGATGTACATCACCACATCTCTCTCATGCCTACTCCTTTGTTTTCTTTGTATTACTATACAGTTCTCTATTATTGGCAAGGATATTTGCGATAAACCATAAAAGCTGCAGATTTGTTAATCTGATGTGACATAGCAACTACTAGAATTTCTTAAAAAAAAAAAAAAAACCTACTGTTAGTATGCTTGAAATAGATTTAACTCAGCTGGTAGTGAATAATGTTGGAATCTGAAGGACGTGGCTGGAATGAGCTAAGTCCCTGCTTCACAAATGCTGGCTGTTTCTGGGAGGAGGTGCTCACTGACCTCAGGGCTGCAGCCTTCTGACACTGGTTGTAGATGCTTCCTGAGGCTTCTTACTTGTGCCATAACCTTTGCGCATGACCCATTTAACCAGATTCTCAGGGCATCTAGGACTCACAGCCTCCTTGTTATAAGGTCCATTGTAGATTATTAAATTTTGGTATAAACAGTTTATCAAAACCCTTTCTATAAAGTAGGTTTAGCAACAGGCTGACCTTTCCCACCTAGCAGAACCCACTAGAAAGGTGTCATTTCTTCTTGGTCATTGGGATAAACTCTGTGGGAAGGTGCTTAGCTACTTAGCATTGGTTTCATCTGTGCCTTGCTTTGATAAGCTTGTGTGTATTTTTTTTTTAATTTAAAGATATTGAGACTTAATTCACATTTATTCTAAGAGGGGGTTGGGATGCTTATACTTCTATACTTTTGTTTGTATGGGATATAGAAAATTAACAATGCTGTGATAGTTTCAGGTGGACAGCAAAGGGACTCAGCCACACATATACATGTTTCCATTCTCCCCCAAACTCCCCTCCCATCCAGGCTGTCACATAACGTTGAGCAGAGTTCCCTGTGATACATGGTAGGTCCTTGTCAGTTATTGTTTTTAAATATATCAGTGTGTACATGTCCATCCCAAATTCCCTAACCATCCCTTTCCCCTATTCTCCCCCAAACCCTGGCAACCATAAAGTTCATTTACTCTATACTTTTTAAAATATCCTGATAAACTTTAGTTGCTTAAAATTTAATGGCTAAGTTTCCCATGAATATAGCAAATACAGTCGTATATTTATGAATAAGCATAAACATTTTGATAATGAAATAAATCACTAGTGTATTGGGAAGAGCATGGGCTTTAGAGGCAGAGAGACCTAAATCTAAGCCCCAGATTTCCCATGTATTATCTGAACTCTCTGGGCCTCAGTTTTCTCATCTGTAAAATGAGGGTACATGCTTTCTCTACATCTCCAAACTTAATCTCTGTGATGCTCCTTATAATAGATGACAATTGACTGCAGATGTCTTGAGATCAGAAATTATATCGACTTTGCTAGTGCAGACCAGGCATAAAGTAAGGGTTCAAAATGGGCTTGGATTAATTTGGAGGACTGCTAGGAGGTTATGGATTCCTTTTCTCCAAGTGATGGTGATAGATTTTCCTTCCAGGTAGACTTTACAACAAACTGGAACCCAGGTTCACACCAGTAGAATAGAGAAACATGGCTCCAGAGAGGGTCCTCAGGATGGCCCAGAAGTAATTCCAAATTGCTAGTGACAGCATGAAATGTTAGGTTTGTTTGTTTACATAAACCTTTGCCAGCTGGGAATTTAACACCCAGAAATACATATTCAGAATGGTTATGTGCTTCCCCAGTGGCTCAGTGGTAAAGAATCTGCCTGCAGTGCAGGAGACATAGGAGATGCGGGTTCAATCCCTGGGTTGGGAAGATCCCCTGGAGAAGGGAAAGGCAACCCACCCCAGTATTCTTGCCTGGAGAATCCCATGGACAGTGGAGCCTGGTGGGCTACAGTCCATGGGGTCGCAAAGAGTTGGACGTGACTGAAGTGACTGAACACAGGTAAACAGAAGTTCCACTCAGCAGATAAGGGTTTTGGTACCACAACCAGGAGTGAGTAAGGAATCAGGACCTTTTGCCCTGATAACATTTGAAAACCTGAGATTTCAGTTCTGGTGTCAGCTCCTCAACCACTGTGAGACCACAGCAAGATCACATAATCTCCTTATCACTCAGTTTTCCCATGAGAGGCATCTCCGAACCAATGGAGTAAGGATTATTACTCTTATTCTCAAAATGGGGAAAGTCAGTTTATTGTGAAATGCTTGACCATGCCCAAAATCCCTTCCTGAAATGTGAAATAGGGCTTTGGTGCCTTGGGGCCAAGGCAGCCATTTTTAAAATTTAGTTTTCAAATTAGTAATACATTCACATTGTTCAAAAGCTATATAATTCTCTCTTTCTCACATAATGTAAACAGACACTTCACCCAAGAGGATATGGGAATGGCAAGTAAGCAAGTATAGCACAGATCATTAGGGAAATTCAAATTAAAGCCATGATAAACTACAACAACCTATTAAAATGGTTAAAATGTAAAATATAATACCAAGAGCTGTTGATGATGTGAAGCAACCAGAACTCTCAGACATTACTGGAGGTAACAGAGAAAGTCTGGAAGACAGTTTGACAGTTTCTAATAAAGACCCCCTGGGAAGGAGATAGCAACCCACGCCAGTACTCTTGCCTGGGAGAATCCTGGAGTCTGGCGGGCTACAGTCCGCGGGGTCACACAGGGTCAGACATGACTTAGCAACTGAACAACAATAAAGGTATATACATATGCTCATCATGCAACCCAGCCATCCAGCTTTTGAGTATTTACCCTACAAAAGTGAAAATATGTTCGTATTGATACATGCATGTAAATCTTTATAGCAGCAGCTCTATCACAATTGCCAAAATAAACGAAAATAATCCGAATGTGTTTAAGTGGGTAAACAAACTATGGGCCATCCATACCATGGAATACTACTTAGTAGTAGAAGGGAAACAAACTATTGATACAACAACCTAAACGAATCTCAAAGGCATCAGGCTGGTAAAAAGTTAGTCTCAAAAGGTGACATACAGTATTCCATTTATAAGACACTGTTGTAAAGTTCAGTGATGGATAACGTGAGTGGTGGTCAGGTGTTGAGGGCAGGAGGGTATGACTGCAAAGGGAGTTTTGGGGGGTTGTAAAACTATTCTGTAACCTGATTGTGGTGATGGCTACATGATGGGCACACATTTCAAATTCATAGTCATATACTCCAAAAGAATCAACATTATTGTCTAAATTTTAAATAAAAATTTCAATACAAGAAAAGATAGAATGAAAATTGCTTTTATCTTCTTTGACCTCTGACTAACCCCACATCCTTGACCGGAGGAAACTACTGTGACCAGTTTATCTTTCCAAAGAGTTCTTTTTATACAAGCAAATTTATTTTTCTTCTCTTTTAATACAAAAGGTAGCCTATAATACAGGCTTCCCAGGTGACGCTAGTGGTAAAGAACCCACCTGCCAGTGCAGGAGGCATGAGAGACACAAGTTCAATCCTTGGCTCAGGAAGATCCCCTGAAGGAGGGCATGGCAACCCACTCCAGTATTCTTGCCTGGAGAATCCCATGGACAGAGGAGCCTGGCAGGCTGTGGTCCATAGGGTTGCAAAGAGTAGGACATGTCTGAAGCGACTTATCACACAGCCTATTCCGAAACTTACATTTTTCATTTGACAGTTTAATCTCAAAGATCTTTGCTTATCAGTGCATAGAGAACATTCTCATTCTTTCTTCTTTGAATGATTAAATATTTTGTTTTACAGATGTACCACAATTTAGTCTCCTAATAACAGACATCTGGTATACTTTTAATCTTTTACCACTACAAACATTAATGCAATGAATAATTTTGTATACATACCATTTCATGTACGTGCAAATTTGTCTAGAGAGTAAGTCCCAAAATGCAATTGCTGGGTCAAAAGGGTAAATGCATCTGTTAGCTGTAAGAAATGGCCAAATTATCCTCCACAGAAGCTGTGTGGATTTATACTCCCACCAGTAATGTTTAAAATCAGAGCAGAAATGTTTGAGAGCTAAGAACAAAGAGAAAATGGAAACAAACATGGAATAAACTGCATTAAATTTGGGACAGTCCTTACTACAGAAACCAAATGCTGGGTAACCTTTTGTTCAATGAATTTTGAATGTCAACTATGTTCTTAGCAGAGTGCTTACTCTTGATGAGAGACAATGTACAATGTGAGAAACAGTCCTGTCCCTCAAACAATTTATAATGTAGGGGCAATGAGTACACACAGAAACCCATTAACAATAGATGCAATCTCTGACTTAGTGGCCGAATGAGCGACAAAGATGAGTGATGGACAGTCTAGTACAGGATTGCACTAGTAAGGAAGGCATCCTAAAAAAAACGATACTTGAAAAGGATGGAAGGTGAGGAAGAAAGAGGGGAAAGATGTCATAACTTAGAATAGCCTAAGCCAATGCAGGAATACATCTCCATTACTCACCTCTTCCAGGAAGCTCTCCCTGACTTCCAGGTCTCCCTACTGTGCACCTGTAGCAAAGTCTTTCAACCCATCATATTTTTAATGATCTGTCTTCATATCTATAAGCCTCTCAGAGTCAGGGGTCAAGTCTTTTTTCACCACTGCATCCTTTGGGGAACGTTTCCGGTAATAAAAATGTATAGTAAGTAATACCCACGGGCTTCCCTGGTGGCTCAGTGGTCAAGAATCCGCCTACCAAGTTCAGAGATGTGGGTTCAATCCCAGGGTCGGGAGAACCCCTGTAGAAGAAAGTGGCAATCCACTCCAGTTTTCTTGCCTTGGAAATCCCATGGACAGAGGAGCCTGACAGGCTACAGTCTGAAGGGCCGTAGAGTCGGACACAACTTAGCAACTAAACAAGTAATACGTAGCACTGTAATACCTGGCATGCAGTAGGAACTCAATCAGTGTTTGTTGAATCTCAGTGTTAGATTTGAGAAGGAGAGAGGAATTTGAGAGCCTTTGTCACCAGTATCGAGAATCATTATGTCGCTATTGTTTCATTATGTCGTTCAGTTATAACTGAAGTCTGGAGCTGGAGATTTCCAGCTACTGCACCAGGATTTTATCATTTCAGTCAACTGGCAAAATTCACATCATTGTTCACCTTTCTTGTAGCATCTTTTTCCTCTCTCCTGTCCCACAAATGCAAACCCTTCAAGTGTCTCCATAGACCGCTAGACAAATGAAATGCCCTGTGATATGAAAATTAATTACTGCAATAGTACCTGTCTTTCCAAATGCAGGCAAGAGCCTTTATCTTTTTGTTCTTCTCTTCATTCCTATGAAATCCTAGACCATTATTGCTGACTTTTTAAAATTAATTTTTATTGGAATATAGTTGCTTTACAATGCTGTGTTTCTGCTTTATAGCAAAATGAATCAGCCATGCATACCTATATCCCCTTTCTTGTGAACTTCCTTCCCATTCAGGTCACCACAGGGCATTAGAGTTTCCTGTGATATATAGTATGTTCTCATTAGTTATCCATCTTATACATAGTATCAATAGCATATATGTGTTAATCCCAATCCCCAAGTTCCTCCCCCCCCCACTTCCCCCCTTGGTATCTATATATTTGTTCTCTATGTCTGTGTCTCTATTTTTGCTTTGCAAATAAGATCATCTAAAATAAAAAGAAATTGGGTCATTTGTAGAGGCATGGGTGGACCTAAGGAGTGTCATACAGAGAGAAGCAAGTCAGAAAGAAATACTGTATACTAATGCACATATGTAAAATCTAGGAAAATGGTACAGGTGGTCTCATTTGCTGACCTTTTTTTTTTAAATAGGGCACCCAGATTGAGCATTCATAAACCACAACATTCTAAAAATGCATGGAGCCTGGGAGCTTCCCATTCAGCCTTCGTTCTTAATACTGCTTGTGCCTTAAGAAGTTCATTGAGAGCTGCTTTAAGACAGTGCCCATCTTACCTTTTCACTTCATTACAGTCTGGCAATGCTTTGGAGGTTTCAACGTCCATTTTTCTGGGTTTGGTGGTGATGGTTGTGTTGTAAGCTTTGGCAGTGTCGACACTGGCAGCTGCGAGCCCCTGATTCACAGTCCTGTGCTTTATTTGCCAAGTGTAGACATAACCCGAAGCTAGAAGAGCCCGCAGGAGAAAGGGGGGAGCCGGTAACCGCCCCCCACTGAACATTGTGTGCTTTGCAGAGAGGAAATGAGTACCCATGAGGCTGGCTTGTTCCCCTCACCCTATCTCCTCAGTGCAGTTTTTCCAATAATTTAATAACATTCACAGGGATATTAGATTAATTGGATTTTAATTCCGAATGACTGTGAAAGCAGAGAAATGAGTCACCAGCTCATACTAATGAGAAGATCTATTAAAGAGCTCTTCTCTGATAGACACATACAGCAGGGTTATAAATATTTCATACCCAATTAATTGAATTTTGGCCCCTATATATGACACTGCCCTGAAACATCAATCAAACGGGACCAGAGAAAGAACAGAGGGATGGAAGAAACACGAAGTGCTTCTTTGGAATAGCAACTATTTCTTGGGTCCTTGCCCACCCTCCCAGCCCGTGACACGCTCCCCCCAACCCAGAGAACCCCTGCCATTTGCCCAGGGCCTGCAGAGGGGAGCTGGAAGCATTCACACCAACTGCAGCTGCTTCCATACGGCAGGGAAATTAATGTTAATTAATCAGACAGCAGTTTTATACAGGGCTGTGTGCAGAAGGTTATTCGAGTCCTGCTGCAAATAGATTTATAGGTGTAATTGCCATGTTGAATGACCCTCTGTAAATAGGCTCATTAAACTGGCCATCAGTCAAAAAGTCTAATTGAAGCCATGCAGTAGCCTGCAATCGGGAGCAAGCGGCTCCTGATAAACAGAGCTGGCCCACAGCAGCCCGCACTCTGGACCATGCAGATAGAGCTGCCGGCCATCCTTCAGGTGGTCCAGCCTCTCCTGCTTCCTCTGGTTCATTGTCTCAGCAGGAAGACTCCTTCCTACCCAGCTTTACCCTCTTCCCCTCTCTTGGTCCCAGGAGAGCACTGTGAGTCTGCGATGGCAAGCACAGGGTGGAAAGTGTGTGCGTGGCAGGAGCCATCACCACCCTGCGGTCCGCTGTCTCTCCCATGTGGTCACAGTCGGGAAGGGACAAGCAACTGGGCCCACACAGGGCCCATCCCTGGGCATCCCCTGGCCATCTACAAGCTTCTTGTCGAACGTCTATTCTCCTTTTTCTCTTCCCATACCCCCATGTAAAAAGAATAAATATAAATTATTTTTATCTGATGGGGGGGTGAACTGCACATTTAAACTCTCCTTGTTTATCACAGCATTTATTATAAAAGTAACAAATTAGAAACAACCTAAATGTCCATCAACAGGAGGCTGAGCATTTCAATTGTGATCTTTTTTAGACAATAAAATACTAAGCAAATATTAAATACAACTTTTAGGGAGATCCAGATTTATTAATCCAGAAAACTGTCCAGGATGTACATTTGTACAAGAGTAACAGATTACACAATAGTAAAACAGTGTGATCTGATATACTATATCTTTATCTGTGGCTGAATATGCAGAGAAAATGTGATTTTTATTTTTCCTTGGAGCTCATCTATTCCTTCTCATAATCTCCCATTTAGTAGCTAGTGGGATAAAAAGAAAAAAAAATCATTAAGTCTCTAATCTTAGTTAAACTTAGTCCAGTCTGATCATGTAAACAGTCCTTTCAGCGCATACTCTTTTGGGAAAACTTCTGTTTCTGGAGGGCTTCCTGTGATAATTTCATGTGTCAACTTGAGGGGGCCACAGGGGCCCAGATATTTGGTTGATTGTTATTGTGGGTGTGTCTGTGAGGGTGTTTCTAGATGAGGTTAACATCTTACACAGTAGACTGAGCAAAGTAGGTTGTCCTCCCCAGTGGGTGGGCTTCATCCAATCTGATGAAGACTGGACAAGAACATAAAGGCTGAATAACAGAAAATTAACCCCCTCTCTCTCCTGTCTTTGAGCAGAGAATCAGTCTGCATCTGCTTTCAGACTAGAATTATACCATGGTCTCTCTCTGGTCTTCAGTTTGTCAGCCGTAGACTTTGGGACTTCTCAGCCTCCATAATCACTGGAGCAAATTCCATGGGTGGGTGGGTGGATGGATGGCTGTAGAAATATGTCTTATTGGTTCTGCTTCTCTGGAGAATCCTTACTAGTAAACTTCCTTTGCCCATTCTCTTCCCCAGATGGTACCCAGGTGTGTGGTCTGAGAGCCGTGTGTGATGGTACAGGGAAGAGTCAGGTCTTTTGCGAATGGGGCCCTATCCCCTTTTCCCACCAGATCCTAAGCCAGCTTCAGGGGCTGCTGGTCTCTTTCTCAGCTTTCCCAGAACCAGAGCTCCTTCCTGCCAAAACTGGATTCACCTAAATTTCATGGGCCTCAGACCCCAGGTCTCTGCCAAGGTCTCCATCCAGTCTGCAGGCCTGATGGCCCACCCCAGCTTCTGCAGCTGAGTCATTGGACCCTTCCTGGGAAAACTCCCGAAGGAGGCCCACTGGAGCTCCATCCAGAGTCCATCCCATGTGGAAACTCAGAGATCAGGAAACAAACCTCAGTCCTCCCTCGGTCTGACTGTACCCACTTTTGTGATGTTGCAGATATGTCGAGGCTGGGTCAGGACTTACTGAGAGGGGATCCCTTCCCAGAGCCCTGAACCAGGAGTCAGGACAAGGATCTCTTTCTGCCTTTTACCCTCGCTTATAAAACACACCTCTCCATCCCAGAGCCCTGATCCAGGGACATAAGGACAAAGTAGTCAGAGTCTTAATTGCCTCCTTTTATCTCCGTTAAGTTTCCTTCCCACCATCATCCAGGGCTGGAAAAAATTATCTTTCTACTTTCCCTGCAACATCCTTCTTTTGCTTACAAGTTCCAGTATTGGGATGGCCAGGACCCTTGATATATGGGAGGGAAGGAATCAAGTTACCTAGAAAGCTGAGAACAACAACCTGTTTGCTCTCCTGCTCTGTAATCTATTTCTTTATGTCAGAAGCTGGAAATCCATTTGCTCTTTCCTTTGTATACTTTCTTTACTTTATCTTTTAATTAACATATAATTGACATGTAATATGTTAGTTTCAGATGTACAACATAGTGATTCAATATGTTACAAAATGATTGCAGTAAGTTACCGTCATCACATGTAGTTAGAAATTTTTATTCTTGCAATGAGAACTTTGGAAGTCTACACTCTTAGCAACTTTCAGATACACAATATGGTACGTTTAACTGTAGTCACCATGCTGTGTATGATATTTCCATAACTTCTTTCTTTTATAACTGGAAGTTTGTACCTACAGATCCCCTTCACCCACTTCCCCAAGCCCATATAACCTACATCTACGCAATGGCCAATCTGCTCTATATATTTGAGCTCATGGTTTTTTTTGTTTTTTTAATTCTGATTTTTTTTCTTTTTTAGATTCATATATAGGTGAGACCATATGATATTTGTCTTTCTCTGATCTATTTCACTTAGCATAATACCCTCACAGTCCATCCACGTTGATACAAATGGCAGGATTATCTTCTTTTTGTGGCTGAATAACTTTCATTGTACATATACACCACATTTTCTTTATCCATGCCTCTGTTGATGGACACAGATGATTTCCATATTGTGGTTATTGTGAATAAGGCTGGATAGTGATTTTGTTTCCTTCAGATAAATACTCAGAAGTGGAATTGCTAGATCACATGCTATTAATAGTTTAATTTTTCAATTTTTTTGAGAAACCTTCATATCGTTTTTCATAGTGGCTTCACCAATTTACACTCCCAACAAGCATGCACAAAGGTTCCCTTTTTTCCACAGCTTAGTCAACACTTATTTCTTGTCTCTTTTAATAAGAGTCATTCTAACAGGTATGAAGTGATATCTCAGTATGGTTTTGACTTGCATTTCCCTGTTAATTAGTGATTTTGAGCACCTTTTCTGACAACTGTTGGCCATTCTATGTCTTTGGGGAAATGTCTGTCCAGATCCACTGCCCATTTTTTAATTGGACTTTTTTCCTAAGTTATGTGAGTTTTTTTATGTATTTTGATATTAACCTTTTATCAGATATGATTTGTAAATATTTTCCCATTCCATGGGTTGAGTTTTTTCTTTTTTGGATAGTCTCCTTTGCTGTACATAAGTTTTTTAGTTTGATGTAGTCCCACTTGTTTATTTTGGTTATGCTACCTTTTCTTGCCATGTCAAATCCAAAATACCATCCAAGACGATACGATGTCAAGTTCACCCCCATGTTTTCTTCTGGGAGTTTTATGGTTTCAGGTCTAACATTCAAGTCTTCATCCATTTTGAGTTGACTTTTGTGTATGGTGTAAGATAGAGTCCAGGCTCATTCTTTTGCATGTAGCTGTCCAGTTTCCCCAATACCATTTACTAAAGAGACTATCCTTTCCCCATTGTATGTTCTTGGCTCATTTGCTATAAACTAACTGATCACATATGTGTGGGTTTATTTCTCGGTTCTCTGTTCTGTTCCATTGTTCTATGTGCCTGCTTTCACGCCAATACTCTACTGTCTTACCAAGTATAGCTTCGGAATATAGTGTGAAATTGGGCCTCCCAAGTAGCTCAGATGGTAAAGAATCTGTCTGCAATGCAGGAGATCTGGGTTTGATCCCTGGGTCAGGAAGATCCCCTCAAGAAGGGAATGGCAACCTACTCCAGTATTCTTGCCTGGAGAATTCCATGGACAGAGGAGTCTGGTGGATAACAGTCCATGGGGATGCAAAGAGTCAGACATGACTAAGCAACTGATTGTTTAGTTCACACATCTCACACATAGTGTGAAATCAGAAGGTGTGACTTGTTCTTCTTTCTCAAGATTTCTTTGGTTGTCTGGAGTCTTTTGTGACTCCATACAAATTTGGGGGTTGTTTGTTCTGTTTCTGTGAAAGATGCCATTGGATTTTCACGTGGATTGCATTACAACAACATAGTATAGTTTTGAATACAGGAAGCATGACATTTCCAGTTTTGTTCTTTCTCAGAATTGTTTTGGCTATTCAGGGTCTTTTGTGGTTCCATGCAAATTTTAAGATGATTCTAGTTCCATGAAAAAATGCCATTGGTATTTTGATAGGAACTGCATTGAATTTGTATATTGCTTTGAATAGTATGGATTTTAACAATATTAATTCTTCCAATGCCTGAGCATGGTGTATCTTTCCAACATTCATGTCATCTTTATCTTCTTTGATTAACATCTTATTATTTTCAGGGTACATGTCTATCACCTCCTTGGTAAATTTATTCTTAGGTATTTTTTTCTTTTTAATGCAATTATAAGTGCAGTTTTCTTAATTTTTCTTCTGGTAGCTTGTTATTAATATATGGAAATGTGTCAGTTGCTGTGTATTTATTTTGTATCTTGCAACTCTACTGAATTCATTTAGTTTAATAGTGTTTTGGTGGAGTTGTTAGGGTTTCCTATACATGTGATGTGTGGCATCATGTCATCTGCAAATAGTGACAGTTTACTTGTTTCCTTCCAATTTTGTTGCCTTTTATTTCTTTTTCCTGTGTAACTGATACAACTGGGACTAGAAATACTCTGTTTAATAAAAGCAGCAAAAGTGGGCACCCTTGTTTTGCTTCTGATCCTAGAGAAAAAGCTTTTACCTTTTGTTATTGAGTATGATGTTAGCTGTGGATTTGTCATATATGGCCTTTATTGACTTCTGTCATCATGCCATTGTGATTAAAAAAGATGCTTAATATGATTTTAGCATTTTTAAATGTGTTGAGACTTGTTTTGTGGCTTAACATGGGATCTATTCTGAAGAATGTTCCATGTTTATTTTGTAGAGGAGAGAACACTTTTCTCTACCCTTCTAGTTGTTTTGGCTGTTTTAATGAAAATTAAAGTAAGACATATATATTAATGGAAAAAATTTAATTTCATACTTATGGAGGTTCCATAGATATGGAACCAAAAAAGTGACTGAAACAGGATGTTTATACACCATTTTAGACAAAGAACCAATTATTTGTAAAGTTTCGACAAAACAAAGGGGTTATTGTTTGGAATAGCAAATTAATGCAGAAGTAGCAAAGTTTGTTTCTTCAACCTTCTCAATTTCTCTATCTCTGGGGACTAGGATGCCCTCCATCCCTCTGGCATAGGGAGGAAATCTTCCCATGGCAGTTTGTTTCCTGTTTTCAGGGGAGCAAAGGAGAGGCAGAGTGTTCTCTTTGTACTGGTTGTTTCTCAAGTAACTTTTATTCAAAACAATATGCTACTTTGGCATATTTGGGGCAGCTCATCCTTGAACCCCATCAGTTCCCTCTAGGAGCTTCACATGTTAGAAGCTTAGGTGGTATATTGCTCAGTTATTTCATTTAATTAATTTCTTCGTCTTAAAAATAGGTCAGTTCAGTTAAACAGGAATGGCTCATTCTAGGAGGTAATGATGCAGCTGGGCTCCCAAAGTTAGGCCTGTACTGTGCAAGAATTCAGGTATCAGGACTTCCCTGGTGGCCCAGTGGTTTAAGACTTCATCTTGGAATGCAGGGGATGTAGGTTTGATCTCTGGTTGGGGAGCTAAGATCCACATGCCTCACAGCTAAAAAACCAAAACATAAAACAGAAACAATATTGTAACAAATCAAATAAAGACTTTAAAAATGGTCTGCATCAAAAAAAATCTTAAAAAAAGAATCAGATATTTAATAAGGTGTGCATGCTGCATGCTCAGTAGCTTGAGTCATGTCCAATTCTTTGTGACCCTATGGAACTGTAGCCCACCAGGCTCCTCTGTCCATGGGATTCTCCAGGCAAGAATACTGGAGTAGTTTGCCATGCCCTCCTCCAGGGGATCTTCCCGACTCATGTCCTTTATGTCTCCTGCATTGGCAGGTGGGTTCTTTACCACTAGTGCCACCTGGGCACTTATGTGGAAACAACAGAAAAGCAATGGTTAATGATTATAGCAAACTATAAATCAGTTTCTGAGATCTAGGGGTTGGACAGTAGAGAAAAGTACCAGATTTTGGACTCAAAGCATTCCCCAGAGTGAAGACAGGCAGTGAGGACTTGATAGGTTTTCCTGGTTTGCAGTTGAATGCCCCTCAGTTGGTCTTCTGAATAGCTCTCACAGAAACAGGTATGAAGATTGTCTGTATATGAGTTGTGGTGATTTCTCTGAAGTTTCTATCAAGTTGTCCAACTTTAGTTTTCATAGCTTTAGAAAAAGGGCAGTTTTAGTTCTTAATGATTTAAAATCAAAAGGGTAGAAGAAAAATTGGAAATATTAGCTTGGGGAGTTGTATGTAGCCAAATTTCAAGGAAACTGGAAGAATTCAGGTTCTAGTCCAGTTTCCAGGTAGAAAACAAAACCTCAAAGATAATTAATAGAAAGTGAAAATGTTAGTTGCTCAGTCGTGTTTGAATCTTGGAGACCCCACAGACTGTAGCCTGCCAGACTCCTCTCTTCATGGAATTCTCCAGGCAAGAATACTGGAGTGTGTAGCCATTCCCTTCTCTAGGAGATCTTCCCTACCCAGGGCTTGAACCTGGGTCTCCCACATTGCAGGCAGATTCTTTACCATCTAAACCACCAGGGAACTAGAATTCAATATCCATTAAGCTATATTACTGAAACAACTTTTTTCTACAGTCTTCCCCATTTCTATCAAAGATAAACCACAGTAGATTAATTTGCTTGCAAATTCAATCGAGTTTTATTCTATCAAGTTTTATTAAACTTGGCTTGATTATTGACATAACCACATCAAGTAAAGCAGCTGACCATATTTTAATTTGCTTTCTTGGAACTTCTCATAAGAAATTGCAGATTGAACTTGTAAAAGCTTCTTGTGGGTAAAAAGACTTCCCCTGCAATATCTATCTTTATGAATGAGTCTCTCTCCTCAAGGCCCTCCAAATATCCTGAGGTTCTTGTACCTAACAAAAAGTAACCTTCCTTAAATGGCAAGGCTCTTAGAAACCCTGTAAGCAACATACCAGGCTTTTTTCCCCAAGGGCTTTATTGGCTCCATAAACTCAATTTTAGTTCCTGAAAGCTGTCTAGTCACCTTTAAGTCAGTGCAAAATCTTAAGTATGACATTTCAGTCAAAGCTTGGTAACATGACCAACATTTTCCATCGTGTCCTGTTACAAGGAGTTGTTAAGTCGCTCAGTCTTGTCCGAATGTTTGCGACCCCATGGACTGCAGCACATCAGACTTCCCTGTCCTTCACTATCTCCCGGAGTTTGCTCAAACTCATGTCCATTGAGTGGTGGATGGTGGTGCTGTCCATCCATCTCATCCTCTGTCAACCCCTTCTCCTCCTGCCTTCAATCTTTCCCAGCATCAGGGTCTTTTCCAATGAGTCAGCTCTTTGCATCAGATGGCCAAAGTATTGGAGCTTCAGCTTCTGCATCAGTCTTTCCAATGAATATTCAAGGTTGATTTCCTTTAGGATGGACTGGTTTGATCTCCTTGCAGTCCAAGGAACTCGCAAGGCTCTTCTGCAGCACCACACTTCGAAAGCATCAATTCTTTGGTGCTCAGTTTTCTTTATCGTCCAACTCTCACATCTGTACATGACTACTGGAAAAACCGTAGCTTTGACTATAGGGACCTTTGTCAGCAAAGTGATGTCTCTGCTTTTTAATATGCTGTCTAGGATGGTCATAGCTTTTCTTCCATGGAGCAAGCATCTTACAAGGAGAACAGATTCTTATTGAACTCATGCAGACAATTGTATTACCATGAAAATAATATTCACTGAGAGTTTATGAATGCTGGAGGGATTAGGCAGAGAGAAAAGTAAATGTTTCATCTTTGTTACAAAGCTACATTTCATCAAATTGCTGTAAATCACATCACTTAAGAAAAAGTTTTCTTAAATCTGGAAAACATAAACACATTTAAAAAACAGTTCAGTTCAGGTGCTCAGTCGAGTCCGACTCTTTGCGACCCCATGAACCGCAGCACGCCAGGCCTCCCTGTCCATCACCAACTCCCGGAGTCCACCCAAACCCATGTCCATCGAGTTGGTGATGTCATTCAACCATCTCATCCTCTGTCGTCCCCTTCTCCTTCTGCCTACAATCCTACCCAGCATTAGGGTCTTTTCCAATGAGTCAACCCTTCGCATGAGGTGGCCAAAGTTTTGGAGTTTCAGCTTCAACATCAGTCCTTCCAATGAACACCCAGGATTGATCTCTTTTAGGATGGATTGATTGGATCTCCTTGCAGTCCAAGGGACTCGCAAGAGTCTTCTCCAACACCACAGTTCAAAAGCATCAATTCTTCGGCGCTCAGCTTTCTTCACTGTCCAACTCTCACATCCATACATGACCACTGGAAAAACCATAGCCTTGACTAGACAGACTTTGTTGGCAAAGTAATGTCTCTGCTTTTAAATATGCTATCTAGGTTGGCCATAACCTTCCTTCCAAGGAGTAAGCGTCTTTTAATTTCATGGCTGCAGTCACCATCTGCAGTGATTTTGGAGCCCCAAAAAAATAAAGTCTGACTCTGTTTCCACTGTTTCCCCGTCCATTTCCCATGAAGTGATGGGACCAGATGCCATGATCTTAGTTTTCTGAACGTTGAGCTTTAAGCCAACTTTTCCATTCTCCTCTTTCACTTTCATCAAGAGGCTCTTTAGTTCTTCTTCACTTTCTGCCATAAGGGTGGTGTCATCCACATATCTGAGGTTATTGATATTTCTCCCAGCAATCTTGATTCCTTAGAAGAAATGGAGTAGCCATCATGGTCAACAAAAGAGTCCGAAATGCAGTACTTGAATGCAATCTCAAAAATGATAGAATGATGTCTGTTCGTTTCCAAGGCAAACCATTCAATATCACAGTAATCCAAGTCTACGCCCCGATCAGTAATGCCGAAGAAGCTGAAGTTGAATAGTTCTATGAAGACCTACAAGACCTTCTAGAACTAACACCCAAAAAAGATGTCCTTTTCATTACAGGGGACTGGAATGCAAAAGTAGGAAGTCAAGAAACACCTGGCGTAACAGGCAAATTTGGCCTTGGAGTACAGAATGAAGCAGGGCAAAGGCTAATAGAGTTTTGCCAAGAAAACGCACTGGTCATAGCAAACACCCTATTCCAACAACACAAGAGAAGACTCTACACCTGGACATCACCAGATGGTCAACACCGAAATCAGATTGATTATATTCTTTGCAGCCAAAGATGGAGAAACTCTATACAGTCAGCAAAAACAAGACCGGGAGCAGACAGTGGCTCAGATCATGAACTGCTTATTGCCAAATTCAGACTTAAATTGAAGAAAGTAGGGAAAACCACTAGTCTATTCAGGTATGACCTGATCAAATCCCTTATGAGTATACAGTAAAAGTGACAAATAGATTTAAGGGACTAGATCTGATAGACAGAGTGCCTGATGAACTATGGACAGAGGTTTGTGACACTGTACAGCAGACAGGGATCAAGACAATCCCCATGGAAAAGAAATGCAAAAAAGCAAAACAGCTGTCTGAGGAGGCCTTACAGATAGCTGGGAAGAGAAGAGAAGCAAAAAGCAAAGGAGAAAAGGAAAGATATTCCCATCTGAATGCAGAGTTCCAAAGAATAGCAAGGAGAGATAAGAAAGCCTTCCTCAGCAATCAATGCAAAGAAGTAGAGGAAAACAACAGATTGGGAAAGACTAGAGATCTCTTCAAGAAAATTAGAGATACCAAGGGAATATTTCATACAAAGATAGGCTCGATAAAGGACAGAAATGGTATGGACCTAACAGAAGCAGAAGATATTAAGAAGAGGTGGCAAGAATACATAGAAGAACTGTACAAAAAAGATCTTCACGACCCAGATAATCACGATGGTGTGATCACTCACCTAGAGCCAGACATCCTGGAATGTGAAGTCAAGTGGGCCTTAGAAAGCATCACTACGAACAAAGCTAGTGGAGGTGATGGAATTCCAGTTGAGCTATTTCAAATCCTCAAAGGTGATGCTGTGAAAGTTCTGCACTCGATATGCCAGCAAATTTGGAAAACTCAGCAGTGGCCACAGGACTGGAAAAGGTCAGTTTTTGTTCTAATCCCAAAGAAAGGCAATGCCAAAGAATGCTCAAACTACTGCACAATTGCACTCATCTCACATGCTAGTAAAGTAATGCTCAAAATTCTCCAAGCCAGGCTTCAGCAATATGTGAACCGTGAAGTTCCAGATGTTCAAGCTGGTTTTAGAAAAGGCAGAGGAACCAGAGATCAAATTGCCAATATCTGCTGGATCATCAAAAAAGCAAGAGAGTTCCAGAAAAACATCTATTTCTGCTTTATTGACTATGCCACAGCCTTTGACTGTGTGCATCACAATAAACTGTGGAAAATTCTAAAAGAGATGGGAATACCAGACCACCTGACCTGTCTCTTGAGAAACCTGTATGCAGGTCAGGAAGCAACAGTTAGAACTGAACATGGAACAACAGACTGGTTCCAAATAGGAAAAGGAGTATGTCAAGGCTGTATATTGTCACCCTGCTTATTTAACTTATATGCAGAGTACATCATGAGAAACGCTGGGCTGGAAGAAACACAAGCTGGAATCAAGATTGCCGGGAGAAATATCAATAACCTCAGATATGTGGATGACACCACCCTTATGGCAGAAAGTGAAGAAGAACTAAAGAGCCTCTTGATGAAGGTGAAAAGGAGAGTGAAAAAGTTGGCTTAAAGCTCAACGTTCAGAAAACTAATATAATGGCATCTGGTCCCATCACTTCATGGGAAATAGATGGGGAATCAGTGGAAACAGTGTCAGATTTTATTTTTTTGGGCTCCAGAATCACTGCTGATGGTGATTGCAGCCATGAAATTAAAAGACGCTTACTCCTTGAAAGGAAGGTTATGGCCAACCTAGATAGCATATTTAAAAGCAGAGACATTACTTTGCCAACAAAAGTCCGTCTAGTCAAGGCTATGGTTTTTCCAGTGGTCATGTATGGATGTGAGAGTTGGACGGTGAAGAAGGCTGAGTGCCGCAGAATTGATGCTTTTGAACTGTGGTGTTGGAGAAGACTCTTGAGAGTCCCTTGGACTTCAAGGAGATCCAATCAATCCATCCTAAAAGAGATCAATCCTGGGTGTTCATTGGAAGGAGTGATGTTGAAGCTGAAACTCCAAAACTTTGGCCACCTCATGCGAAAGGTTGACTCATTGGAAAAGACCCTAATGCTGGGTAGGATTGGGGGCTGGAGGAAAAGGGGACGACAGAGGATGAGATGGTTGGATGGCATCACTGACTTCATGGGCATGGGTTTGGGTAGACTCCGGGAGTTGGTGATGGACAGAGAGGCCTGGCGTGCTGCGGTTCATGGGGTCGCAAAGAGTCGGACACGACTGAGCGACCGGACTGAACTGAACTTTTTTTTTGGTGGGGAGGTGGGAGCTGCTATTTAAACTTTTTTTATTCTGACTTGTTGAGATGAATTCTTAGGTCATTCATTTTCAGATCTTGTTCTTTACATTTAAAGCTACAGACTTGAGGCATGGTTTTCACTGCATTCCCCTCATCTGTTGTAGCAGTAGCACCTCTGTAGCTCTGTATGCATAAGCCTGTATTTTATCACTTATTTAAAAAACATTCGATCTACTTTTATTTGCATCGCATCATAAGTCTCTAAACGATTTCTTTTCTTTTAAGCTATATCCACATAGTCATTTAATAAAAATGGGGTGAGAGGCTTTCAACTTCCCGTTATCTAGAGGACGGAGGAGAAATAGGTGCATACCTGCTTGTGCTTTTCCTTTGATCACACCTTCAGTCTCACTCTCCTACCCAAATCCAAGCCCTTGGGGTTATTTTTCAGCAGGATTTTCCAATCTCTCCTTGCTCTGAATTCATACAGTATTCCATCTCCGTCTTACTCATTTTGACACTTGCTAATAAGTATCTTCCAGTGTTACTTGTTTCAAGTGTGTGTTTTAAATTAGTCTGTTGTGATAGGTAGAGATTCTAGATCTTTAAATGTATTTTGTGTTTCCCTTACCACATTGCATGGTGCTAGACATGCGACTCACAGTCCTATCACCAGATACAGGAAGAGCCAGTGTAATTGACAAGGGTGTGACCACGCCCACCCATGTGCTCTCAGCACTCACCTTTCCTGGGAGTGCAGCAGCTGCTTGTTGCAATCCCCCTGCATCTCTGCTGGAGGCCCTCTCTCCCTGCTGAGCATGTCTGGCCAGTTTGCAGGACCTGCCATGCTGCTGGGGAGTGGTCCCAATGACAAACAAGAGTCAGTCCATCAATACTTCCATCTCCTGTTCTTGGGTAGGACAACCGTGGGGTGTGTTGTCCACTGTCTCCAGGGTCTCCAGCAGACTGAGCTCCAGTTGCCCACAGTCCTCATCCACTAATTGTGCACCCGATATTAGATTCCGTCCCTACCCTGTCTCACTTCCCCATTCCAAATCCTTCCTGGTATCACTTCCCAAACAAACTACTGTTGCTCAAGGTGACATCCCTGGCTCGAGGAAGGTCTGCTTCTGGGTAGACACACCCCAAGGCCATCTGTGGCCTTTCTGCCTTTCTAAAGGGATCATCCTCATTTGGAAATTAACAAGGTTTCAGAAACAAATTCTAGAGACAGTTAACTCAAGCTAACAGCACAAGAAGAGTTTTTGAGACAATTTGTGAAATGAACCGACACAGTTTGGTGGCTCCAGATCTAAGCCCAGGAGGACGGCCCAGGGTTCCAGTGTCAACCGCGTCACTCACTGCATATTTGCCCACAGGAAGGTCACTCAGTTTTTTCAGATCTCAGGTTCCTAACTTAAAAATGGATAGTAACAACTCATTCCAGTAACCTCACATTCTTGGTTTGGGAAGCAAAGGAGAGAATGTATGGGAATGGGATTTTATGAACTGTCAATTACAAATAATACATGAAGTAAAATGGAATTGTTGTCTCTTCTCATGAGGGACTGAAAGTATGCTGGTAATGTTTAGAAAACTAATTGCAAGAAAGAAAAAGTGGGAAAGAAGTGGGGGAAGGAAAGAACAAATTTGCCCCAAAGATATGTTGTTTCCTGATATTTTTCCCTCTGACAGTGAGGCATAAACTTGTTTGGGAATTTTATACAAGTGCCTTGTATTGTTAACAAACAAATGAGGTGGGAAGGGAGACCTAGAAAGAAAGATCCATTTGCTGCATTGCTTGTCCTAGTAATCTTGGGCCAGAAGGGGCAGGTGCCCCTGACTTACCTGTGGGAACAGGTCTATCGGACACATAGAGGAGATTTAAATGCTTGCCAAAATATTTACCTGTTTCTTTATAAATTAAGAAACTTGCCTAACTGCCCTCACTATAATACTGGAATATCAATGATGAAAGAGCATACATAAAATGCTTCTATTAATATTTTCCTTTTGAAACTGGCCACCTAGAACTTATTATCCAGGAAAGAAAATACTCCCAAGTTATATGCCAAAAATAAGCTAGGTCAGACCAGCACAACCACAGGCTGGAGAGCTCAATCCTCGAAGCAGGGAATCATTAGGGTGTAAAGGAAAATATCCAATTGTAGGCCATCAGACGCAATCTTCCTGATCAGTTCGCTTAACACTCGTCTCGTACAGATGAGAGATTGACATCCAAAGAGCTTAGATAGCCCTATGTCCCAATAACTTATTTCCACTATACCATCGTTTCAGAAATCAGCCAGCTTAATAATTCACATAATGACTGAACTCATGTTTAACCTCCACGATCTGACTGATACTCTACATAAGAGGAAAAGTCCTGAGCTGGCCCACTCCTTCCACGTTCACACAGCAAATAAAAAGCAGAAACATGTCTTAAAGCCATTTGCCCACAACATCTAAGCTTCTTTGAGCCCGTACATCCTCTTGTTTTTTTTTTTTTTTTTTTTTTAAGATAAGCAGAAGTCAGAGCAGTATTTGACCCTACTGGAAGAGTCATTAAAAATCTGGCCTTTACTCTGAAACATTGTCATTTACTGTTTAAAAGGAACATCAGAAGTTAAAGTGGAAATTGTTATGTATTCACATAGTGAGTGGAAGAATGTATGAATGAACCTTAAACAACTGAAGAACAAATGAATCAATGCTTGAATTTTTCAAGCTGAGTTGTTTGCAATTACATTAACTGTCCACAAGATGTCACTACTTCACCCCACTTCAGAAAAGCCATCCACATTCAAGAATTTTTGATCTTTTGGACACAGATGATTTATCTCTTACAATCGAAAGAAGCTCCGTCATTTCTAATATCTTTTGACTGCTTCCTTGTTTTCTCTTAAATCTACTGTGAGAGAGTCTGCAAAAATGTAGATGTTAATTGAGGCCTGAGTTAGTGCTGGGAATCTTTAACCAAGAAGTCACCCTCTCAGGAGGCTCCCAGGCTGCCCCAGGGCTGGGGACCTTGCACCAAGCCCTTTATCTGCTCAGCTGCAAGGCTCCTATCAGCACTTTTTTTGTAATTCTACCAGCCTCAGTCCTTCAGACTCATGGAAACAGTGATTTAGCAACATCTAAAAGATGGCACCTTGGGATTTTAAATGTGCTTCCTTCTTGAAATGTTCCCCCTACTTTCCCTTACTGGGACTGACGAGTGAGTTTATGTTGTCATCTATTCATACAGCACACTCATTATTCAGATCCGAGTTGTCCTGTGTTCAATGGGGTTTTTTTCCCCCTATATAATTAGAATCCAGTTTGCAAATCATTATTTCAAGTTTTTACAAGTTTTAAAAAGACCACAAATATGTTAACCAGGCTCACAATTTCCACTTCAGCTATATTGAGCATTGACAAACCTTAAGTTTATTTTAAATACTTTATTATTCATATGAGATTTATTGATGCAAAAAGTGCTTGCAGATTGCAGATTTTTTTAAAGGTCCCAGCATGTTTCAAAGTTTGTGTACATTGTTAGTGCTCACTACTGAGACTCTTTCTCCTAATCTCTCTCTTTTTTAAAATTGAAATTGAGATGAATAATCTTCCCTAATGGGGGCTTCCCTGGTGGCTCAGCAGTAAAGAATCTGCTTGCCAAGGCAGGAGACACAGGTTAGATCCCTGGGTTGGGAAGATCCCCTGGAGACAGGAATGGCAACCCACTCCAGTATTCTTGCCTGGAAAGTCCTGTGGACAGAGGAGCCTGGCAGGCTACAGTCCATGGGGTCGCAAAAGAGTTGGACAGGACTTAGTGACTAAACAGCAACAAATCTTCACTAATGGCAGTTCATGTCTGGCCACCCTGAGAAGGCAGTGAACTCATTCCACTAAAAAAAAAAAACCCTTTCTGCTTGTTAGTGTTCAGAAGAGGGTTCCGCTTTATAGAACAAGAAAGCTATTTTGCTTAGGCCCATATATCCTCCACAAACACATCCTACTTACTGAGGAGCTCAGCGGGGTCATTTGGCAGGCAGTGGGTTAAAAATCTCAGAGAAGTTGGCCTCAGCCTCCGTGGGCTGATGGGTTGTGGGATAAGTCAAAGTAATTTCAGACTAATGATAATTAAGAGTTAAGTTAGTAACTGATTTACCTTTTAGAAAATTAACTAACTTATGAGCCAAGTTCAAGCCCCTATTATGGCCTCAGTGGTTTCCATTCCTCAAAGTATCTACTAGAGCAGAGGAGGAAGGCATGGAGGATTTAGTGGCTTGTGGACATGCTCACATTGTAAAGTTAAATAATACACAGAATTCCAAGCTCCACAAGAAGTCTTAGGCTTTTGTACAAATCAGTACCTATAAGAAGAAGAAGAAGAAAAGCATTTTATAACTACAGAAGAAAATAGGAATATGATAAAATGTCAACAGGTACTGGGATTTATGGCTGTTTTATTCTTTTTATGAATGTTAAAAATTCTGGGGGGAATATTTTTAACAAAGCAACAACCAATGTCCAACAATTAGGCTGTTTTTCAAAACTATGACACAGTAACCCACAGAAGAGTATGCAGCCATTAAAAACAAACTTTTAAGAAGTTTCTGTAATAACATAGAGATATGTTCAGATATTTCTGAAAAGTCAGATATGGGGACACAATTACTCTGAAGGGCTGTGTACAGAAGATAATAGTGGCTGCCTCCAGGGACTGGAATAGGAGTGCTGAGGAGAGACCTAGGAGGGAGAATATTTTTTTTCATCATGATCAGATTGCCACAAAACAAAAATGTGGTAACACCAAGTCTGATGAGAATGTGGACAAAGAACTGCCAGACCCTGCAGTTCAGTTCAGTCGCTCAGTCATGTCCAACTTTTTGCGACCCATGGACTGCAGCACGCCAGGCCTCCCTGTCCATCACCAACTCCCAGAGTTTACCCAAATTCATGTCCATTGAGTCAATGATGCCATCCAACCATCTCATCCTCTGTCGTCCCCTTCTCCTCCCACCCTCAATCTTTCCCAGCATCAGGGTCTTTTCAAATGAGTCAGCTCTTCGAATCAGGTGGCCAAAGTATTGGAGTTTCAGCTTCAGCATCAGTCCTCCCAATGAACACTCAGGACTGATCTCGTTTAGGATGGACTGCAGGGTTAGGGGGAAATTCCTGTAACCATTTGGAGACCAATAACATACAAGCAAGCTATAAGTCCGCTTGTTCTTGCAATTCCATTTCCCTGCATCTACCTTATCACCCCCGTGGACACAGAGAACTACAAAAGGATGTTCACCCCAGCTTGGTTTATTACCATGGAAACACTGAGAATAGCCTGAAGGTCTGTGATGGGCTGAATCAAGGCCTCCCTAAATTCTTAAGTAAAGTTCTAACCCCAGTACCTCAGAATGTAACTTAGTGTATTTGGAAATAGGGTCCTTAAAGAGGTATTAATAGTTAAGTTGAAGTTATTGAGACTGGGCTCTAATCCAATATGATTGTCCTTTTAAGAGATTAGAACAGAGACCGATGCAAAAGCTGAAGCTCTAATACTTTGGCCACCTGATTGCAATGAGCCAACTCACTGGAAAAGACCCCGATGCTGGGGAAGATTGAGGGCAGGAGGAGAATGGGGTGACAGAGGATGAGATGGCTGGATGGCATCACTGACTCAATGGGTGTGCGTTTGAGCAAGCTCCAGCAGTTGGTGAAGTACAGGGAAGCCTGGCGTGCTGCAGTCCCCAGGGTTACAAAGAGTCAGACACAACTGAGTGACTGGACAACAGCAACAGAACACAGACACACACAGAGAGAAGCCCCTGTGAAGATGGAGGGAGAAGACGGCTGTCTGCCAGGAAGGGTGGGGGACCTCAGAAGATCCATTCTGGCCTCCAGACTACAAGACCCACACTTTCTGTTGTTTAATCCGCCAAGACGGTGGGACTCTGATGGCAGCCCAAGCAGCTGAAGACAAAGCCCATCAGCAAGGGATGGATGGATCCATGAAGACTTGGTTATGTAGAAAGCAAAAGCACTAACCACTCAAGTTGTAAAGATGAAGATCCCGGCAACATGGAGCCCAGTGGGTGGACAGCCCCCAGGGACTTGGTTCCAGCAATGGTGACCTTACCCCAAGGGAACTCCAGAGGCCAGAAAAGCTTGGTCCGGCACCCTATTCAAGGGGAAGCCTGGGCGCTCCAAGACAAGGGAACTTGTTGCCTTTGGTTGTGACTAGTGCTGTTTATGGGAAAGTGAAAAGTGAAAGTATTTGTTAGTCATGTCTGACTCTTTGCCACCCCATGGACTGTAGCCCGCTAGGCTCCTCTGTTCATGGAATTCTCCAGGGAGGAATACTGTAGTGGGTTGCCATTCCCTTCTCCAGGGGATCTTCCTGATCCAAGGATCTAACCTGATCTCCAAGGGTCGTTTCCAGGGCTAGTCTCTAAATGCAGGGGCCAGAGCCCCAAACCCAACCCACCTCCCCAGGCAGCCCCCTCACCCCAGGGAATCAATCCTGCCAGAGGGGATGGAATCCATTCCTTCCCTCATTAGTTCAATGAACCACTGACTCCAGACCCTGTGAGTCAGCGCCTTGCTAGGTAGGAAGACATAAACACAGCATGGAGTTGTCAGGCCGCGGGCAGTCAGGTTGGGGAATAGACAAAGGAAACCAGGTCACTCGGGACACAAATGTCATTGGGTGTCTCTGAGAAGAATCCAGAGGCCCATGGAGGGTGATGACCCGTGAAAGCAGCAACCAGCATCTGTTTTCTCGGCTGGAAAGGCCTGTCTTTTTTTGCTTTGGGAAGTGCCCACTCAAAAAGGGCAGGTCCTCAGGCAGTGACAGTACAAGATACAGATCAGATCACTAGGGAAGGTGTGGGTTTTCTGCTGTCCACAGTAGGAGACGACAGACAGTTTTCTGCAGAGAACGGGCCTGATGGTCCATCCAGGAAGTTTCTCCGAGAGCAGCTTGGAGAAGGATGGGAGGGAGAAGGAGGCTGGTGACCCAGCAGGAATGTCACCCCGGCTTTTGAGGTTTTTCTGGGCCAGTGCACCCACAGACAGTTGCACCCCAGGACCGCAGCTGGAAATGCTGAAAGGTCGTTTTGCCTGTGAAACACAAGACAATGGACAGAAAGGAGGCCTACAATGAATGGATGATTGTAGCTGGCCAACTGCTTAGACCATGTATATTTGAATGTCAAAAGTGCTTACTCCGGATGAATTTGCTTTGAGAACAAAAGAGGCCATTTGATCCGTTGGGCTATGTGGATCTAGAAAAGCATAGGGAAAAAAAAAGTGCTGTACTGTCCAGAAAAGTGCTCCCTGTCTGCCTCCATCGGTTGGGTCAGCAGTTCTGGAAAGACTGAGGTAGCTCAGAAGCTGATGTTAGTCCACAGCACGTGGAGGGCCACCTGGTACCCAGAAGATGCAGATGTCCAGGTCTGAGGAAGCAGGACCAACACTCACCTGTACTATCTTAGTTAGGCCTTACAGGGGCGTGCTCGTCCGAGGAATGGTTGTCGAAAACTAAGATAGCTCCTCTAAGCCCCATTTGTCCATGCAGTGCACAGAGCTGGGTGTCTGTTAGGGAGAAAGTGTGTACTTGTGGGACTTACCAGGCTCTGCTGGAACAAGAGAATTTGCTTCTACCCTCAAATCTGCTATAAAAGAGCTTCATGATGCCTCGGGCAGGTCATGAAACTCCCTGGGAGTTACTTGGGATGTTAATAGTCATAACAAGCCAGTAACTCCCAACCCAAGAGCATACCTCCAAACCAGCTGAACCAAAAGAAGATCTGGGGACTCTTCCTGCAGTCTGTAGCCAAGTGTCTGTTAAGATGTCTATTCCCTGCATATCCCTGAGGATCTCTCACTTTATAAGAAACTTGAGTTTCTAAGTACAAGGATAATGGGAAGCATACCTGCACCCCTGCTGGTCGGTAATTTAGGGGGTTCTCATGGACTTAGGCCACTTCTGGGCTTTTCTTGCTCCAAGCTCTAGTGTATATTGCATTTTCTCTTTCAGTCTGTCCTCTTCTCTCCTCCCAATGCCAGCCCCAAGTGAAGCACGTGGGATTCCCCCTTTCTTTAAACTGGAAAGTGTCCCTAGCTATGGCAGTAAGACAGGAACCTTCCAGAACAGCCCAGCAATTCTGCCCCTTCCTGTTCTTAAACGTCACCCTGATCACTCGACTCTCTGGGAATTCCCCTTCTCAGGTCCCAAATGTCTGCTGCCTCATTCTTCTGCTCCCAAGTAGGGACAGCTGATTCCCCCCAAAGCTCTGTTCCTTTCTCCAGCAAAGTAGTTTTTTTTTTCCCCACAACATGCATCAGGTCCTAAAAGTCTAGGCCAACCTTTGCATATTTCACATTAAACAAAATGTCTCATAGTGGCACAAGCGCAGACAGAAGCTTCAAAGTGCCTTCTCTCTCTCTCTCTAATATTTATTTATTTGACTGCGCCAGATCATTTTTTTCAGGGTAAAGTCTCTTTATTATAATATTTCAAATAATTTTTTAAATCCATAAATTATTTTAATAAACATGTCACTGTTTATTAAATACTAATTAAATAATCAGTATTTACTAATTACTAATAAATTAGTATTTACTAATAAATACTAATTGAATAATCACTAATTTTTATTGAGTACTACTAAACACTAGGGACTATTTAGAGCATTTTATGTATTCTCTTATTTTATTTCATGATAACCTAGTTGATGTTCAGTCACTCAGTTGTATCTGACTCCATGAGACCCCGTGGACTAAAGCACGCCAGGCTTCCCAGGCCTTCACTATGTCCTAGAGTTTACTCAAACTCATGTCCATCCGACCATCTCATCTTCTCTTGCCCCCTTCTCCTCCTGCCCTCAATCTTTCCCAGCAACAGGGTATTTTTTAATGAGTCAGCTATTTGCATCAGGGGGCCAAAGTATTGGAGCTTCAGCATCAGTCCTTCCGATGAGTATTCAGGGTTGATTTCTCTTAGGATTGGCTGGTTTGATCTTCTTGCAGTCCAAGGGCCTTTCAAGATTCTTCCCTAGCACCACAACTCAAAAGCGTGATAACCTAGTAAGGAGATCCAGTTATTATTCCCATTTGATAGATGAGTAACCTGAAGCTCAGAGAGGTTAAGCAGCTTGCCTAGAGTTGTCCAGTCAGTAAATAGTTGTGCCAGATCTTAGCTGCAGGAGGTGGGATCTTCAGTCTTCAATATTGTGCGGTATGTGGGATCTAGTTCCCCGACCAGGGATTGAACTCAGGCCCCCTGCACTGGTAGCATGAATCTTAGCCACTGGACCACCAGGGAAGTCCCTCAGTGTGCCTTCTCTTGACCAGAGTCCAGTGATTTGGTGTGGTTCCCACCCTACCAGTTTACTCCTTCCCTTCTAACCCACAGGGGCTTCCCTTGTGGCTCAGCTGGTAAAGAATCTGCCTGCAATGCAGGAGACCTGGGTTTGATCCCTGGGTTAGGAAGATTCCCTGGAGAAGGGAAAAGCTATCCACTTCAGTATTCTGGCCTGGAGAATTTCAAGGGGTCACAAAGAGTTGGACAGGATGGAATGACTCTCACTTTTCTAACACACAGAGCCTGAGAGCAGAGCAAGGTTTCCATTAGCCTCCATTGATAGGATTCCTGCTGCTGCCTTAGATGGTGGCAGTCAGTGTTTTTCTGTCAACAGCAGATCCATCCTTCCCATCCTGCCTCTGTAGCAGGATCTCCGAGAGACAGGGCCAGCCCACCTGCATTCAGAAACTACTGGACCAGGCAATTTGTTGAGTTACTTTCAGCAATATTTTTTTTTTGTTAAAGGGCTTGTTCACAAGGAGGCAAGATGATTTCAGAGTTACCTGGACTAGGATCCAAGCCCCAGGTCACCCCCTTGAACACGCTGGGTGACCTGGGGCAAGTTACTTAGTCTCTGAGCCCTGGCTTCCACATTTGCCAAGGATATTAATGACAAGTTCCCAGGCTGTATTAAGTAATGAATGTGAAAGGAATTGCCAGTAACTGCTAGTTTTCTTCCTCTTAGCATATGGGAGGTATTCTCACATATGTTTTGGGTTTTTTTCATGCTATTTTTTAAATTGAAGTACACTTGATGCATAATGTCATCTTAATTTCTGTACAGCAAATTGATTCAGTTATACATATTTAAACTTTCTTTTTTGATATTGTTTCCCATTGTGGTTTATCAAAGCATATTGAATATAGTTCTCTGTGCTATTCAGTAGGACCTTGTTTATCCATCCTGTATATTACATCTTACATCTGCTAATCCTAGCCTCCCACTCCACCCCTATGCAACCCCTTCTCCTTTAGCAACCACAAATCTGTCCTCTATGAGTCTGTTTCTGTTGTGTAGATAGCTTCATTTGTGTCATATTTTAGATTCCACATATAAGTGATACGATACAGTATTTGTCTTTCTCTTTCTGACTGACTTCAGTTAGTATGATGATCTCTAGTTTCATCCATGTTGCTGCAGATGCCATTGTTTCATTCTTTTTTATGGTTGAGTAGTATTCCATTGCGTATACATACCACATCTTCTTTATCCCCTTATCTGTCGATGGGCATTCTGGTTGTTTCCACATCTTGGTTATTGTGAATTGTGCGGCTGTGCATATAGGATGCGCATTATGTTTTTGAATTAGAGTTTTCTCTGGGTATATGCTCAGAAGTAGGATTGCTGGATCATATGGTAGCTCTATTTTTAGTTTTCTGATGAGCCTCCATCCTGTTTTCCATAGTGGCTGTTCCAGCTAAAATTCCCACCAACAGGGTAGGAGGTTCCCTTTTCTCCACATCCTCTCCAGTATTTGTTATTTGTAGTTTTTTGGTTTAGGGGTGGGGGTTAAATTTATTTATTTTTAACTGTACCATATGGCATGTGGGATCTTAGTTCCCTAACCAGGGATCAAACCTATGCCCCCTGCATTGGAAGCATGGAGTCTTAACCACTGGACCTCCAGGGAAGTCCCTGCAGAGTTTTTAATGATGGCCATTCTGACTGGTATGAAGTGGTAACTCACTGTAGTTTTGTTTGCATTTCTCTAATAATTAGAGATGTTGAGCATCTTTTCACATGCCTATTGGCCATATGCATTTCTTCTTTGGATAAATGTCTATCTAGGTCTTCTGAACCCTTTTTTTTCATGGTTGTTTTGTTGCTGTTGTTGACTTGTATGAGCTGTTTGTATATTTGGAAATTAAGCCTTTGTCAGTTGCATCATTTGCAAATATTTTGTCCCATTCTGTAGGTTGTCTTTTGTTTTGCTCATGGTTTCCTTTGCTGTGCAAAAGCTTATAAGTTTGGTTAGATCGCATTTGTTTATTTTTGTCTTTATTGCCTTTGGAGACTGACCTAAGAAAACAGCGTATGATTTATGTGAGAAAATGTCTTGCCTATGATATCTTCCAGGAGTTTTATGGTACCATGTCTTATGTTTAAGTCTTTCAGCCATTTTGAGTTTATTTTTGTATCTGGTGAGTGTTCTAATGTCACTGATTTACATGTGGCTGTTCAACTTTCCCAACACTACTAGATGAAGAGATTGTCTTTTCCCATCATATAGTCTTGCCTTCTTTGTTGAAGACTGACTGTGGGTATGTGGGTTTATTTCTGGGCTTTCTAGTCTGTTCTCTTGGTCAGTATGTCTGTTTTTGTATCAATACTATGCTGTTTTGGTTACTGTGGCTTTGTAGTTTCTGAAGTATGGGAGGTTATGTCTCCTACTTTATTCTCTTTTTTCAGGATTGTTGTAGCAATTCTGTGTCTTTTATGGTTTCATATAAACTTTAGGATTATTTGTTCTAGTTCTGTAAAAAATGTCATGGTTAACTTGATAGGGCTCACATTAAATCTGCAGACTGCTTGGGTAGTATGGTCATTTTAACAATACTAATTCTTCTAATCCAAGAGCATGAGATATCTTTCCATTTCTTTGAATCATCTTCAGTTTCCTTTATTAATGTTTTAAAGTTTTCAGCGTGTACATCTTTCAGCTCCTTTGTCAGGTTTATTCCTAAGTATTTTACTTTTGGTGGGGTATGATTTTAAAAGGTTTTTTTTTTTTTTTAACATTCTCTTTCTGATATTTCATTGTTAAAGAAATGCAACTGATTTCTGTATGTTAATCTTGTATCCTGCTACCTTGCTGAATTCATTTCAGTTCTAGTAGTTTTCATGTGGTGTCTTTAGGCTTTTTTCTATATCGTATCATGTCATCTGCATATAATGACAATTTTACCTCTTCCCTTCCAATTTGGATATTTTATTTCTTTTTCCTGATAGCTGTGGCTAGGACTAGTGGGAAGACTTTCAGCTTTTCACTGTTGAATATTGTATTGGCTGTGCATTTGTCATAAATAGCTTTTATTATGTTGAGATATATTCCATCTGTACCCACTTTGATAAGAGTTTTATCATTAATGGATGCTGAATTTTGTCAAGTGCTTTTTATGCATCTATTGAGATGATCATGTAGGTTTTGTCTTTTCTTTTGTCTATGGTGTGTCACATTGATTGATTTGTGTATGTTGAAGCAAACTTGTGAACTTGGGTTGAATTCCACTTGGTCGTGGTGTATGATCTTTTTTATGTGTTTTTGGATTCAGTTTGATACTATTTTGTTGAGAAATTTTCAATCTATATTCATCAAAGATATCGGCCTGAAATTTTCTCTTTTGGTTCTCTTTTTCTGGTATTGGTAACAGAGTGATGGTGGCTTCATAGAGTGTCTTTGGGAGTTTTCCCTCTTCAATTTTTTGGAAGGATTTGAGAAGGTTCAGTATAGGTTCTTTGTGTGTTTGGAAGACTTCACCTGTGAAGCCATCTGGTCCCGGACTTTTGTTTGTAGGGAGTTTTAAAATTACAGATTCTATTTCACATCGTGGTTGGTCTGTTCAAATTATCTATTTCTTCTTGATTTAATTTTGGTGGGCTGTAGGTTTCTGGAAACTTATCTATTTCTTCTAGGCTGTCAAATTTGTTGGCATATTATTGTTAAATAGTTGTTCATAGCATTCCCTTATGGCTCTTTATCTGTGGTATTGGTTGTTTATGTCCTCTTTTCATTTCTTATTATGTTTATTTGGGTTCTCATTTCTTCTCAGCAAATGTGGTGAGAGGTTTGTCAATCTTATTTGCCCTTTCAAAGAACTAGCTCTTGGATTTATTGATTTTTAAATTTTTTTCTATTGCTTTTTAAATCTATTTGTTTCCTCTCTGATCTGTATTATTTCCTTCCTTCTGCTGACTTTAGGTTTTGTTTGTTCATTCTCTAATTCTTTTAGGTGGTAGGTTAGGTTGCTTGAGATTTTCCTTGTTTTTTGAGGAAGGCCTGTATCACTGTGAACTTCCCTCTAAGAATTGCTTTTACTGCAACTCATAAATTTTGTATGGTTGTGTTTTCATTGTCACTTGTCTCAAGGTTTTTTTAAATTTCCTCTTTGATTTCATCATTGACCACTGATATTTTAGTGACATATATTATTAGTCTCCGTGTAATCACTATTTTCTCATTTCTTTTCCTGTGGTTAATTTTTAGTTTCATGTCATTGTTAGAAAAGATGCTTGAGATAATTTCTATAATTTTAAATTTGTTGAGGCTTGTTTTCTGCCCTAATATGTGGTCAATCCTAGAGAATGTTCCATGTGCACTTGAATATGTTTTCTGGGGGGATTTTTTTGGTTGTAATGTCCTGAATATATCAATTAAGTCTAACTGTTCTATTGTATCATTTGGGATCTCTGTTACACTACTGATTTTCACTCTAGAAGATCTGCCCACTGATGTGAGTGGGGTGTTAAAATCTCCTACTATTATAGTAGTCCTGTCAATTTCTCCCTTTATGTCTGTTAGTATTTGTTTTATGTAATTGAGTGCTCCTATATTGGGTACATATATGTTAAGTGTAAAATCCTCTTCTTGTGTTGATCCCTTTATCACTCTATAGCGTCCCTATGATTGTTGTTTCAAAGTCTATTTTGTTTAAGTATCACACCCCCTGCTTTCTTGTCATTTCTGTTTGCATGAAATATCTTTTTCCATCCCCACACTTTCAATCTATGTCCACTCTTTTGCCCTAAAGTAAGTCTCTTGTTGGCTATATATATATATTTTTTATCCAATCCACAACTCATGTCTTTTGATTGGAGCATTTAGTCCATTGACATAAAAGGTAACTATTGATAGGTATGTATTTATTGCAATTTTAAACCTTGTTTTCCCCTTGATTTTATATTTCTTTTGTCCCTTTATTTTTCCTTTTGTGGCTTGATGATCTTCTTTTGTATTATACTTATGTTCTGTTCTTTTTGGTTATTTTCTGAATCTGTGTATGTTTTTGATTTGCGGTTACTTTGTTTTTCAGGCATGTGAACCCCTTCCCTACTTGGTAGTCACATAGGCTCAAACACGTTCTAGGAAATGAAAAAAAAATTGACATTTTCTTACTCTCCTCTCCTGCACTTTATGATTTTGATGTCCTATTTTACATCTTCACATTCATCTTTTTGCTGTTCATTGTAGTTATCATCACTTTCACATAATTTTTTTTTTTAATCTGTGTACTGGCTTATTTGGGCTTCCCAGATGGCACTAGTGGTAAAGAACCCGCCTGCCAATGCAGGAAACATAAGAGATGTGGGTTTGATCCCTGGGTGGGAAGATCCTCTGGAGGGGAGGACATGGAAACACACTTCAGTGTTCTTGTCTGGAGGATTGCATGGACAGAGGAGCATGGTGGGCTATAGTCCATAGGGTTGTAAAGAGTCATGCACTACTGAAGCAACTTAGCACACTCCGGTTTCTTAAGGTGACTTGCTTTCCAATTGTGATTTTCTCTTCCTAATAGATGCTTACTTCTTTTCTATTTAGAGAAACACTTTCAATATTTCTTTTAGGATAGGTTTAGTATTGCTGTCCCATCACTTCATGGCAAACAGATGGGGAAACAATGGAAACAGTGAGACCCTTTATTTTGGGGGGCTCCAAAATCACTGCAGATGGTGACTGCAGCCATGAAATTAAAAGATGCTTGCTCCTTGGTAGAAAAGCTATGACCAACCTAAGCAGCATATTAAAAAGCAGAGACATTACTTTGCCAACAAAGGTTTGTCTAGTCAAAGCTATGGTTTTTCCAGTAGTCATGTATGGATGTGAGAGTTGCACTGTAAAGAAAGTTGAGCGCTGAAGAATTAATGCTTTTGAACTGTGGTGTTGGATAAGACTCTTGAGAGTCCCTTGGACTGCAAGGAGATCCAACCAGTCCACCCTAAAGAAAACCAGTCCTGAATATTCATTGGAAGGACTGATGCTGAAGCTCCAATACTTTGGCCACCTGATGGGAAGAGCTGACTCATTGGAAAAGACCCTGATGCTGGGAAAGATTGAAGACAGGAGGAGAAGGGGACGACAGAGGATGAGATTGCTGGATGGCATCACCAACTCAATGGACATGAGTTTGAATAAGCTCCGGGAGTTGGTGATGGACAGGGAAGCCTGGCGTGCTGCAGTCCATGGGGTCACAAAGAGTCAGACACGACTGAGTGACTGAACTGAAGTATTGCTGTATTCTTTTAGTTTTTGCTTATCCAAGAATTTCTCTCTCTCCTTCTATTCTAAATTATAATCTTGCTAGGTAGAGTATCCTAGGCAGTGGATTTTTCCCTTTCAGGGCTTTGAATGTATCTTGCCACTCCCTTTCTAGCCTGCAACTGTTCCTGTAGAGAAACTGGCTGACAGCCTTATGTGGGGGTTCCCTTGTAATAAACTCTGTTTTTCTCTTCTGCCTTTAGCATCCTCTCTTTAACGTTTGCCATTTTTATTAGAATATGTCTTGGTATAGGTCTGTTTGGGCTTATCTTGTTTGGGACTCTCTGTGCTTCTTGTATCTGGATATGTTTTCTTCTTTAGGTTTGGGAAGTCTTCGGCCATCATTTCTTCAAATACATTCTTAATACCCTTTTCTCTTTCTTCACCTACTGGAATGCTCTTATGTATAGTTTGGCACACTTTATACCATAGGTGCCTTATATTGATTTCATCTAAAAAATTTATTTTATGTTGGAGTATCATTGCTTAACAATGTGTTAGTTTCAGGTGTTCAGCAAAGTGATTCAACTATACATACACACGTATCTATTATTTTTCAAATTCTTCTCCCATTTAGGTTATTCCAGAATATTGAGCAGAGTTCCCTGTGCTATACAGTAGGTCCTTGTTGGTTGTCTGTTTTAAATATAGCAGTGTGTAGGTATCAATCTCAAACTCCCAGTATCTCTCTTTCCTTCACCTCCCCGTCTGGTAACCATAATTTGTTCTCCAAGTCTGTAAGTCTGTTTTGTAAATAAGTTAATTTATACAGTTTTTTTTTTCATTTGGCTTTCTGTCTACTTTCCTGAATGGGTGTCTTCCAATATTCTATCTTCCAGGCCACTTATTTGTTCTTCTGCATTAATCATCCTGCTTATTCACTGCCTTTAGCTCAGCTTTCATCTTGGCAAATGAATTTTCTAATTTTCCTTGGTTCCTCTTTATAGTTTCCAGTTTCATTTTACAGTTCCTCTGCATTTCTGTCAATCATCTTTCTTAACTCCTTCAGTATCTTCATTATCTCCTTTATTGAAATTGGTGTCTATTAGACTGAAGAGGTCTGTTTCATTGTTCTTTCAGAGGAATTCTCTTGGTCTTTTAACTGGGAGTGGCTCTTCTGTTTCTTCATTTTGCTTATATTTCTCTTACTCTGTGAGTTTAGGAGAAACAATTATCTACTGTGGTCTTAGAAGGCTATTTATATATGGGAACGCCTCTATGTAGCTTGTGAGGGTTTAATATATTTGGTGCAAGGGCTGTTTTTAGTGTGGATGCTTGTCTCCTCTTTCCTTGGCATATGCTGGTCATCTTCCCCTTCAATAGGGGGTATGCAGATGAGGCAACTGGCCCCCTGTCCTGGGGTTCTTGGTGGCAGGGGTAGCTCATGCATGCCTGCAGAGCATGTGATGGTGTTAGCAGTAGCTCCTCTCCTGGAGCCTGAGGGAGTGGCAGGGGTGGCAGCTTGCAAACATTCCTGGAGCTCCTAGCCTAAGTTTAGGAATTAGACAAAGCTTAGGTGGGCTGAGCCTTCTCTCAGCAAACATCCTTCCTCCTCAGCCTCATCGCATCACTCACTGAGCCTGGAACTTTCACTAAAGATCTTTCAGGGTTGGGGGCTGGATTAGCCACCCCACTACCTCTGTGGGCAACTGGGAACGCACAGTCTGCTCCTTTGGGTGGTCACTGCATTAACTGGTACTGGTTTGTTGCAAAGGTAACATCCAGTTTCAGAACAAGGGCAGGCTTCACTTCATCCAGACAAGAGGCTGCTGAGTGGTGATGTTGCTCTCCTGAGCAACCTTCAGGCACCAAGAGATGAGGTGTCTCTGAACTTACAGGAAAACAAGGACACCGCAACCAGTCACTGTGCCATTTGGAATGCTGGGATCCCTCCAACCTGCAGCACATGCTCTGGATCTTGTCTTTCTGGTCCCACTGTGAGCTCAAGGGCAGAGTGGGTCTTCAGCATCTTTTACCTGCATCCTTTATGTGGCCAGACCTGACATTTGATAAATAAGTGAACACGTTAGTTAATAGATGGGCAGATCATGGTGGGGGTTGGTGGTGGTGGGTTCAGACTATGTATACTGCCTACCTGAGTGATTATTTCACATAATGTGCTTTCAGAATTCCCTGAAACACATGCCCTTATTTCAAAAACTAATTCTGAAAAGTAGAAAAGATGTTTCCCAGCACAAAACTCCATCAAAACTGTCAAATCCAACGATGCATTAAACTAGTGCATTCAATCCTTCATTCATTCAACAAACACTTACTAAATCTTCATTACATGCCAGGCACTATGCCAAGGGCTGGAGACAAGAAGAGAAATAAGATACAGTCTCTCACAAAGCTGGGCATCGATCACTTCTTTATTAACTTCCTATTGTGGTTATAATGTGTGGCCAGTGTGGAGAAGGGCCCTCTGCTTGAGCCTGCACAGTCCGGGGGCATACCCACACCTGTTCTGGGACCACCCACCAATTCCTCCTTTCTTCTCCCAATTTCTGCCTTTTTCTCTCTTAGCCTGTCAAAATCTCAGGCTGAAATACTTACTGAGTCTTTGCAACTACTGACTAGTGTTTATTTTCTGTATGGTAACCTTAAAACTAAAACAGATTGTTTTTAACTGAAAGATACTTTAAGGTTTTATAAATTTCAAAAGTTTCACACACATGACTTCGTATAATCCATAATAACCCCTTTTCCACCATACCCCTGAGTTGACTCTCCCTTCCCTCTCCCCACTGGTAATCACTAGTGTGTTCTCTGTATCAATGAGTCTTCTGCTTTTGTGTTTTATTCACTAGTTTATTGTATTTTTTAGGTTCCATGTATAAGGGATATCATTCAGTATTTATCTTTTTCTGACTTACTTCACTTCACATAATGCCAAGTCCCTCCATGGTACTACCACAAATGGCAACATTTTTGTTCTGTTTTATGGCTGAGTAGTATTCCATTGTGTGTATGCATGTTCTATATCTATGTGTATGTACACCGTATCTTCTTTATCCACTCATCTGATCATGGACACTTAGGTTGCTACCATACCTTAGCAATTATAAGTAAGGTTGCTAGGAACAAAGGATTGCATGTTTGTCAAATTAGCATTTTGGGTTTTTCTGGAATATATATCCAGGAGTAGAATGACTAGATCATATGGTACTTCTATTTTTAGTTTTTAGAGGAATCTTCATACTGTTTTCCACAGCAGCTTCTCCAATTTACGTTCCTACCAACGGTATATGACAGTTCCCTTATCTTCACATTCTTATCAACATTTGTTACTTGTATTCTTTTTAATGATAGCCATTCTGACTAGCATGAGGTTGATTATCTCACTGTGGTTTTGATTCCCATTTCACTGATGACTATATCTGGCCTTTAAAAAAAAAAACCCTAAAATGTATCTCTTTTAAACCTAAAGCTCATCAACTCAACACATATTTATTAAATGTATAATATATTTAGGATAACTCGAAACTCTTTGTTAAGTTGCTCAGTCATGCCTGACTCTCTGTGATCCCAAGGACTGCAGCACACTAGGCTTCCCTGTCTTTCACTGTCTCCTGGAGTTTGCTAAACTCATGTTCATTGAGTCAGTGATGCCATCCAACTATCTCATCCTCTGTCACCACCTTCTCCTCCTGCCCTCAATCTTCCCTAGCATCAGGGTCTTTTCTAATGAGTCGGCTCTTTTCGTCAGGTGGCCAAAGTGTTGGAGCTTCACCATCAGTCCTTCCAATGAATATTCAGAATTGATTTCCTTTAGGATTGACTGGTTGGATATCCTTGCCATCCAAGGGACTCTCAAGAGTCTTCTCCAGCACCACAGTTTAAAAGCATCAATTCTTCAGCACTCGGTCTTCTTTATGGTCCAACTCTCACATCCATCCATACATGACTACTGGAAAAACCATAGCTTTGACTATATGAACCTTTGTTGGCAAAAGTAATGTTTCTGCTTTTTAGTACACTGCTTAGGTTTGTCATAGCTTTTCTTCCAAGGAGCAAGTGTCTTTTAATTTCATGGCTGCAGTCACCATCTGAAGTGGTTTTGGAGCCCAAGAAAATAAAGTCTCTTACTGTTTCTATTGCTTCCCCATCCATTTGCCATGAAGTGTTGGGACCAGATGTCATGATCTTCATTTTATGAATGTTGAATTTTTTTCTCAGGCAAGAAAAAGAAATTTGTTAGAGGGTAAACAAGAGGGTGACTGGCCCTTAAGGAGAAGAATGTTGAGTTTTAAGCCAGCTTTCACTCTTCTCTTTCACTTTCATCCAGAGGCTCTTTAGTTCCTTTTCACTTTCTGGCATAAAGGTGGTGTCATCTGCATAGCTGAGGTTATTGATATTTCTGCTGGCAATCTTGATTCCAGATTGAGTTTCATCCAGCCCAGCATTTCACATGATGTACTCTGCATATGAGTTAAATAATCAGGGTGACAATATACAGCCTTGACATTCTCCTTTCCCAATTTGGAATCAGTCCCTTGTTCCATGTCTGCTTCTAACTTGCTTCTTGACCTGCATACAGGTTTCTCAGAAGGCAGGTAAGGTGGTCTGGTATTCCCATCTGTTTAAGAATTTTCCACAGTCTGTTGTGGAAAAGGCTTTCACATAAGCCTTTGCATAGTAAACAAAGCAGAAGTAAATGTTTTTCTAGTGTTCTCTTGCTTTTCCTATGATCCAACGGATGTTGGCAATTTGATATCTGATTCTTGTCTTTCCTAAATTCAATTTGTACGTCTGGAAGTCCTCTGTTCATGTACTATTGAAGCCTACCTTGAAAGATTTTGAGCATTATCTTCCTAGCATGTGAAATGAGCACAATCGTGCAATAGTTTGAACATTCTTTGGCATTGCTCTTCTTTGGGATTGGAGTGAAAAATGACCTTTTCCAGTCCTGTGACTGCTGCTGAGTTTTCCAAATTTGCTGGCATATTGAGTGCAGCACTTCAACAACATCATCTTTTAGGATTTGAAATAGCTCAGCTGGAATTCCATCACCTCTACTAGCTTTGTTCATAGTGATGCTTCCTAAGGTCCACTTGACTTCACACTCCAGGATGTCCTGGCTCTAGGTGAGTGGTCACACTATTGTAGTTATCTGGGTCATGAAGATCTTTTTGTGTAGTTCTTCTGTGAATTCTTCCTACCTCTTCTTAATATCTTCTGCTTGTGTTAGGTCCATACCATTTCTGTCCTTTATTGAGCCCATCTTTGCACGAAATGTTTCCTTGGTATCTCTAGTTTTCTTGAAGAGATCTCTAGTCTTTCCAATTCTGTTGTTTTCCTCTATTTCTTTGCATTGTTCATTTAAGAAGGCTTTCTTATCTCTCCTTGCTATTCTTTGGAACTCTGCATTCAGATGGGTATATCTTTTTCTCCTTTGCCTTTCGCTTCTCTTCTTTTCTCAGCTATTTCTAAGGCCTCCTCAGACAACCATTTTGCCTTGTTGCATTTCTTTTTCTTGAAGATGGTTATGGTCACCGCCTCCTGTACAATGTTGCAAACCTCTATCCATAGTTCTTTGAGCACTTGATCAGATCTTGGCCACCTGATGCGAAGAGCTGACTCATTTGAAAAGACCCTGATGCTGGGAAAGATTGAGGGCAGGAGGAGAAAGGGACAACGGAGGATGAGATGGTTGGGTGACATCACCAACTCAATGGACATGGGTTTGGGTAGACTCCGGCAGTTGGTGATGGACAGGGAGGCCTGGCATGCTGCAGTTCATGGGGTCGCAAAGAGTCGGACACGACTGAGCAGCTGAACTGAACTGAATCCCTTGAATCTATTTGTCACTTCCACTGTATAATAAAGGATTTGATTTAGGTCATACCTAAATACTAGGAACTCTACAGCAATAGAAATACTCCCCATCTTCTATCTAAATATGGGTCCTAAGTTGAAATTTTTTTCTATGGGTAAATGTTCTCAGGGGAAAAAAGTATGCATTGCTCTTCAAGGTGTTATCCTTTTATTACTGAGTAAAGCCTCATAGTATCAAAAATGTGTCCCAGGACCTAGCATTGTCTGACACAGACAATCTATAAACCCAGATTCCAGAGGCTTGACTTTATTCCATAATGAATAGTTGATTCTGGGTGGTCACTTAGGGAACCAATGGTCCAAACTTGCCCAGGACTCTGGGGTTGGCAGAGTCCCTGCAAAGCAGAGGGACGATAAACTCTCCTCTCACCACCAAAGTTCTTCTCTCAGAAATGAAGACACTTAAAATACAGTGAAACCCAGACATAAATCAGGTTGCAAGTTCAAGGATTTCACTGTAAGATGGATTATTCCACATACTCCATGCCAATGGTGATATATACCATTTTTGCTAGTGTACAAGATTATGTATTTTGGTCTTGTACCTCAAAATATTCCTGTTGGAGGCAGACTCTGACAGATGTTAGGCACCTAACTTTTCTCCCCGCATCCACTAAGATTCCTTTCAGGACAACTAAGAAGGGTTGCTAGAAGGTTGAAAGAAGTGTTAGTCACTCAGTCATGTCCAACTCTTTGTGACCCCATGGACTGTAGCCCACCAGGCTCCTCTGTGCGTGGGATTCTCCAGGCAAGAATACTGGCGTGGGTTGCCATTCCCTTTGCCAGGGGATCTTCCTGATTCAGGGATCAAACCCAGGTCTCCTGCATTGCAGGCAGATTCTTTACCATCTGAGCCACCAGGGAAGTTCCAGAAGGTTACCTGGTTAAATCTGGGTGAGCCTCCTACCCTGGCCCAAATGTGCTACTTCTTAACTTCCACTGTCTCACATCAGGACTAGAGCTTAGGTTCTGAGCAGCACAGGGCCACCCTGACTCTTTAAGGGACAAGAACATTATTTCACATTTCATTGTCCAAAGAGAAGCACCAGCATGGAAAGATCCCATGGCCAGCAGCCTTCCTGGGACCACCGTGAATTCCAATTTAGCTCAACCACGAAGTCTGTGATTATGGGGCAGTTAGCAACCATCTTCCCGACTGTTTCCTCATCTGTAAAAGGAAGTTAATCCTAGCTGCACTTAGGGGGATGAAGATCAGAAAGCCAACCAAAAACCAAAATCATCCAAGCGCCTGCATAAAGTATAGCTTGAGCACATCATACTCAAATTTTAAGCAAGTAAGACCTTTAAGTTTGTACACATTTGTTAACACACACACACACAAAATGCGCACACACGCTTCAGAATGGCAAGATGCTACTGACACAATAAGCAATGCTTTTCAGAAATATTTCCTTTATATAGAAACACAGTATTCATTTAGTAACAAACTAACTTTTTACCATCTTATTTGAACAAATTCTCTCCTCCCAAGGTTTTTGATTGAAAATACAACATTATAGCATGTTTTATTATCTTATTATTTTCCATAACATTTAATACCACATTTCCTTCTCCCACGTAGAATATCACCCAGTAGAAGCTTCCCAAAGGAGCCACAGCACATTCATGACAAAGAAAAGAAAACCGTTTTTAATCTCTGCTTTCAGGCAGGATGATTCAACCCAAACAATGTCAAATTTAATCAGCTATGAAACTTAAGAATGGAAACCAGCCCAAGTGAACACCATGGCCATGATCATGAACACTCCCAAGATGTGAGGGGAGAGAAGAGAAACGTCTGCCTCTTCTTCCCAAACTTAAATGTAACTTTATTTTTTAAAAAATTACAAAAAGATATCCTCCTGCCTTCATGGTGTGAAATTTGGGTGTTTTCTCAGGACCACGTGTGGGCAAGTGGAAGGCATGTACTTGTGCAGTGGGGAACAGTAACCCCTCTCAGACCTCTTTGTACCTGGACAGGAGACTTTGATTTTCAATCTTGGCTCATTGCAGAAGAAAGAAGGGTTACATCCCTCAGGGGGGGGGAAAAAGAAAAACACAGCCACCTTCAGGGCACATGACCGACTTCAAGTCCGTCCAGGTGTCCGTTCACGGTTGGTGCTCTTGGCTCCTCGAGTTTTCAGAATTCTGCAGACCTCCCTTCACACTGTCCCTCCCCAGAAGTCTTCTGAGTGTAGGTAATGTGTTTGAGAACCGTGATGTCACAAGTCAAAGGACTGGAGGCTTCCCGAGGCACAGCCATCTTGGGTGTATTCTGGAAGACAAGTCATCTCAGCTTCCCCTTCTCACTTCGGGAGCAGACACTCAGGTTCCCAATATTCAGATTTCAGGGGCTGGAGATCATGCCAGAAAAACAAAGACCCAGATGCCCAGAATGCACTGTCTCTGCAAGTTCTGGCACTTTCTCCACACACCTTCATGCCACTCAAATGTCCTATAAAATACTAAATCAACTGGGCATGGCTGATTTAATGGTACAAAAAGGCTTTATAAAAATACTCCCTGCACTTAAAAAACAAAAACAAGAAAAAAAAATGCATGTAAACATTGCCTCTAAGTCACTGGAGAACTCTGGAGTCTTTATCTTGTCTGTCCAATGATTTGCAGTCTTAAGTGTTCAGCATTTTTGTTTTTTGGTGGAGGTATCAATCCATTTTTTTCTTATTAACAGAGTTCAGAGTCTGAGGCTGCCTTTGATTATGAGCTTGTGGTTTGATTGGCAGGAATAAAATGATCAGCAGACTGATGATGTGTAAGTAAAAGTACATAGACCTAGGAAAAAACACACACACTGTATTTCAAATGAGGACACACAAGGGAAATGTCACCTGAAGCAATTACATCAGCCTTTGGCAATGGTGGACCTGACCTTCCTCAGGCTTGCGTTGATCTGTTCCACAGATAACTCACTACAGTGGCTGAGCGGGCCAAGGATGGACCAAAACCCCAGAGCTGGGCAGAGCAAGCGAACTAGCCCATGTGCAGACAGACATATGGTAATATCCCACTGATGTTATAAGCGGATCAAGAGCGTTAACCCCACAGCTAGAAACTCACCATATTAAAAGTATAAAGATGCATGGAATTCAAATTCAAGCCCTACCCTATGCTTCCCAAACACAAACGCAACTGACACTTTAGCCAACGTGCTCCATTAAGTGTCAGGGGTTCTCGTAGACATTATGAACCCAAAGAGTCCAGATTTCAAAAGCCTACCCTGTAACTCAATAATTTTCATCCAAACTAGAACACGTTTTGCTTTTGAGGTTTGTGGACTTACAGCCTAAGTGTGGTACTTGGCACAGTGTAGATGTTCAGTAAATCTGTACACATCAATGAATGAAGTAAATAGGCTTTTATATGATTGTTGTATATCCATTTGGAAAATCTGAACTTAGTTTTTCCAATGCTTTTTGAAGAGCAGAAGAAAATAATGTTAAGGGGCAGGAGACCCACAATTGATTTACATCTCATCCCCCAGCTTCTGTGATCATAAGGTCAGGGCTACAGAATAGTCCAGAGCTCCAGAAGAAGCAAGCGTGCCTTTTCTTCTTTCAATAAGTATGTACTACGTGTGTGCGCGCACTCCACTCATCAGTCATCTTTGCGACCCCATGGACTGTAGCCCACCAGGGTCATCTGTCCATGGAATTTTTCAGGCAAGAATACTGGAGTAGGTTGCCATTGCCTCCTCCAGGGGATCTTCCCAACCCAGGGATTGAATCCGCATCTCCTACATCACAGGGGATTCTTTACCACTGAGTCATGTGGGAAGCCAACCTAGAATGCAGGAAGGATTAAACTGGGATCTATAAAAAGACAAAGACTCCACCCTTTCTTCTGGGAATGGAAAAGACCAGTACAGACAGAATAGTAGCAATGTAGCCAGCAGAGGGGTGAACAGCCACAGGTGAGTGGTCATCTGATTTACTATTTAAACCAGGACATTACTGAGAGTGAAAAACAGTTCAACAGGGAAACACACTGGCTCTGCAAGTATAAACTGGGATCCTCATAGGCACATCCAAGGCATAGGGAATTCCAGCTTTCAAAGTCTGCTCTCCTAAAACAGACTTTGTTTTTGCCTTTTGCCTGAATTGTTTACATGTGGTCAAATCTGCACTAGAGCAGTTATGTTAGACTACAATCAAATATTCTGGAAGTCAAGGGGTTAAAATTTTCTTGTCAACCTCCCAGGAAGGTTTAGTAACCTAGTCTGACATTCCATACTTCTCTCCAATGTTAAAGAACCCTTCATCTTTTTTATTATGGAAGAACTCAGTTAACATTTTATATAGCGTTCTAGCACTAAACTAGGTGTCCAGATATACAGATGAATAGGGCACAGTTCTACTCTCAAGGAGTTTGCTATCTACAAAAACTCCTACACAAATTCTAACATTCTTATACACTGAATTTAGTAAGCATTATCTAGTTAAAGACAACTTAGATTTCGCTTTTGAAAATTATTTTAGAGAAGAGTTCTACTCTAAATATTTCTGTCCTCCTTGAATACATATGTTGAAACCCTGACTTCCAAAGTGATGGTATTGGAAGAAGTAGCCTTAGGGAGGTGATTTGGTTTAGAAGAGGCCATGAGGGTGGGGTCCCCATGACAGTATTAGTGCCTTTACTAGAAAGTAACTGGAAATCAGCGTGTGAGCTGCCTCTGTGTCCTTCTCAATGTCCCTCAACCCATCTTTTTTGCTGTCCCTGTCTCCATCAGTCTCTCTCTCTGCTATGTGAGGACACAGCAAGAAGGCAGACTTCTGCAAGCCAGAAAGAGCTCTCACTGGAAACCAAATCTGCTAGCACCTTGATCTTGACCTTCCCAACTTCCACCACTGTGAAGAAAAAAAAGAAAGTCTGTTGTCTGTCACCCCGTCTATAGTATTTAGTCACAGAAGCCTGAACTAAGACAACTTCACTGTTTTGTTTCTTTTATTGGATTAGAGTTGATTTACAATGTTTCTAATGTGTAAAAAAGTGATTGTTATACATATATTCATTATTCTGTCCTTATATAGGTTATCACAGAATATTGAGTAGAGTTCCTTGTGCCATACAGTAGGTCCTTGTTGGTTACCTATCTTGTACACAGTAGTGCATGTACGCTAACCCCAAGCCCTTGATTTATGCTCCATGCCCCCACATTTCCCCTTTGGTAACCGTAAGTTTGTTTTCAACATCTCTAAGTCTGTTTCAACTTCATAATAAGTCCATAAGTTCATTTGTATCATTTTTTAAAAATCAGATTCCACATGTGGGTGATATGGTATTTGCCTTTGGCTTATTTCACTTAGTATGACGATCTCTAGGTCCATCTATGTTGCTGCAAATGGAATTATTCCATTCTTTTTATGGTTGAGTACTGTGCTTAGTTGCTCAGTCATGTCTGACTCTTTGCGACCCCATGGGCTATAGCCCACCAGGCTCCTCTGTCCATGGGGATTCTCCAGGCACGAACACCGGAGTGGGTTCCACGCCCTCCTCCAGGGGATCCACTGTATACATGTACCACATCTTCTTTATCCATTCATCTGCTGATGGACGTTTAGGTTGCTTCCATGTCTTGGCTATTGTAAACAGTGCTGCAATACACATTAGGGTTCCTTCCTCTGCAATTTTTTGGGTGAGTTTCAGAACGATTGGTGTTAAACTCTTCTCTAAATGTTTCATAGAATTCACCTGTAAAGTCATCTGGTCCTGAACTTTTATTTGTTGGAAGATTTTTTTTTCAATCAGTTTCAATTTCAGTATATGAAATTGAACAGGTCTGTTCTATTTCTTCCTGGTTCAGTCTTGGAAGGTTGTACCTTTCTAAGAATTTAGCCATTTCTTCTAGGTTGTCCATTTTATTGCCATATAGTTGTTTATAGTAGTCTTTTAAGATCCTTTATATTTCTGTGGTGTCAGTTGTAACTTCTTTTTCATTTCTGATTTTATTGAGTCCTCTCCCTTTTATTCTTGATGAGTCTGGCTAACATTAATCAATCTTGTTTATATTCTTAAAGAAAAAGCTTTTGATTTTTGATTTTTTCCATTATTCATCTCTATTTCTGCTCTGATCTTATTTCCTTCCATCTACTAACTTTGAATGTTGTTTGTCGTCTTTCCTTTGCTTTAGGCCTGAGGATCTTGGCTTCCCTTGCTTCTCGCGTCTGCCCTCTAGTGGCTGACGTTGGTCCTGTTTGTTGTCTTTGCTTTAGGCCTGAGGATCATAGCTTCCCTTGCTTCTCACGTCTGCCCTCTAGTGGCTGACGTTGGTCCTGTCTTTGCTTTAGGCCTGAGGATCATAGCTTCCCTTGCTTCTCACGTCTGCCCTCTAGTGGCTGACGTTGGTCCTGTCTTTGCTTTAGGCCCGAGGATCATAGCTTCCCTTGCTTCTCACGTCTGCCCTCTAGTGGCTGACGTTGGTCCTGTCTTTGCTTTAGGCCCGAGGATCATAGCTTCCCTTGCTTCTCGCGTCTGCCCTCTAGTGGCTGACGTTGGTCTTGAGGTTTGTGCAGGTTTCGTTGCGGCTGGGACTGGTTGCCTGCCCACCTGTGGGTGGAGCTGAGTCTTGTCAGTCCAGTTCAGTTGTGTTTGACTCTTTGCAACCCCATGGACTGCAGCATGCCAGCCATCCCTGTCCATCACCAACTCCCAGTGCTTGCTCAAACTCATGTCCATGAGTCAGTGATGCCATCCAACTCTTCATTGGATGGCATCCTCTGTTGTCCCCTTCTCCTGCCTTCAATCTTTCCCAGCATCGGGCTCTTTCCTAATGAGTCAGTTCTTCACATCAGGTGGCTAAAGTATTGGAGTTTCAGCTTCAGCATCAGTTCTTCCAGTGAATATTCAGGACTGATTTCCTTTAGGATGGATTGGTTGGATCTCCTTGCAGTCCAAGGGACTCTCAAGAGTCTTCTCCAACACCACAGTTCAAAAGCATCAATTCTTCAGTGCCCAGCTTTCTTTATAGTCCACCTCTCACATCCATACATGACTACTGGAAAAACCGTAGCCTTGACTACATGAACCTTTGTCAGCAAAGTGATGTCTCTGCTTTTTAATATGCTGTCTAGGTTGGTCATAGCTTTTCTTCCAATGAGTAAGCATCTTTTAGTTTCATGGCTGCAGTCATCATCTGCAGTGATTTTGGAGCCCCCCAAAATAAAGTCTGTCACTGTTTCCATTGCTTCCCCATCTATTTGCCATGAAGTGATGAGACCAGATGCCATGATCTTAGTTTTCTGAATGCTGAGTTCTAAGCCAGCTTTTTCACTCTCCTATTTCACTTTCATCAAGAGGCTCTTCAGTTCTTCTTCGCTTTCTGCCATAAGGGTCATGTCATCTGCATATCTGAGGTTATTGATATTTCTCCCAGTAATCTAGATTCCAGCTTGTGTTTCATCCAGCCTGATATTTTGCATGAAGTACTCTGCATGTAAGTTAAATAAGCAGGGTGGAAATATACAGCCTTGACATGCTCCTTTCCCAGTTGGGAACCAGTCAGTTGTTCCATGTCTGGTTCTAACTGTTGCTTCTTGACCTGCATACAGGTTTCTCAGGAGGTGGTCTGGTATTGGTCAGGATTGTATCAAAGGGTGTGTTTAGAGGTGGCTGTGTGACTGGGATTTCCCTGGTGGTTCAGATGGTAAAGAATCTGCCTACAGTTTAGGAGACTGGGGTTCCATCCCTGGGTCGTGAAGATCCCCTGGACAAGGGAATGGCAACCCACTCCAGTATTCTTGCCTGGAGAATCCCATGGACAGAGGAGCCTATAACCTTGGTGGGCTACAGTCCACGGACTTGCAAAGAGTCGGACAACTGAGAGACTAACACAACAAGGACAAGGTGACCTCAGTACGGCTGCTGATGGGTGGGGCTGTGTTCCTAGCCTGCTTATTGTTCTGTCTGAGGCATGCCAGCACTGGAGCTGTAGCTTGTGGGTTAGAGCCAGGTCTTGATGCCAAAATGGCGACCTCTGGGAGAGGTCAGTATTCTCTGGGGGCTTCTGCTGCCACTGTCCTTACCCCTCCCCCAGCCCAGTGAGCCACAGCCAACCCCTGTCTCCACAGGAGATCCTCTAGGACCCATAGGAGGTCCAGTCCCAGCGCCTATGGAGTTTACTACTCCGGGCTGGCTCCCAGTATGCACGAAACCTTGTCTGTGCCCTCCAAAAGTGGACTCTGTCTCCCCTGGTCCTGTGGAGCTCCAGTCCTGTACTCAAGCCCCAGTGACCTTCAAGGCCAAATGCTCTGGGGTCCCTCCTCTCAGGGCTGGACCTTCATGCTGGGGAGCGTGATGTGGGGCTCAGGCCTTGATCTTGTAAGAGAACCTCTGTGATATAATTATTTTCCAGTCTATGGGCTGCCCACCTGGTGGACACAGGATTTGATTGTGTTGTGAAAGCACCCCTCCTACCATCTCATGTGGCTTCTTCTTTCTCTTTGAATATAAAATACCTTTTGGGGTAGGTTCCAGTCTTTTTGGTCAATGGCTATTCAGCACTCAGTTGTGATTTTGGTGATTTCCTGAGAGGAGGTGAGCTCAAATCCTTCTACTCTGCCATCTTTTGGAATCACAAGTTCTTTCATAATACATTCAAATGTTCACTTGGGGCTCACTTACAACTACAAGGAAAAAAATCAGACTAAGAAATTTAAAGCAGGATGTTTAGTCACTACAGACTGAAAAGTGACAAGACAGAAAAACAAAGCCCATCTGACACTTAAATGTCAATCAAGGAAGGGTATCCTGAGAAGTGGATTTGCATACGACTGCCAATCATCTCCAGTTACTGAAATTACCCCCTAGAGAGGAACAGATCTGGCCAGACCCATCTCCATTAATTTCTTCTGCCAGATTCAGAACGTCTCCTAAGAGTTTCTGAAAAAGAATTGTTTTTAAAAGATTCTGAAAACACTTTTGAGAGGCAATCTATAATAGCCATTGGCAACAGCCATGCAGCTGTTAATCTAATTTTAATTAATTTGACTTTTAAGTTGAAAACTGTTTCTCAGTCACACTAGTCACATTTCAAAAGCTCAGTGGCCACATGTGCTGGTGGCCAACCTACTAGATGGCATTTCAGTCACTGTAGCAACTTCTACTGGACAGAGCTGACCTGCTGCTGCTGCTAAGTCACTCTAGCCGTGTCCGACTCCGTGAGACCCCATAGACAGCAGCCACCAGGCTCCGCCGTCCCTGGGATTCTCCAGGCAAGAACACTGGAGTGGGTTGCCATTTCCTTCTCCAGTACATGAAAGGGAAAAGTGAAAGTGAAGTCGCTCAGTCGTGTCCGACTCTTAGTGACCCCATGGACTGTAGCCTACCAGGCTCCTCCATCCATGGGATTTTCCAGGCAAGAGTACTGGAGTGAGGTGCCATTGCCTTCTCCAAGAGCTGACCTAGGTAGGGAATTTAAATGGTATACATAAGCAAAGAGGAAAACAAGATACCACTTAGGCTGAATTACTTGAAACTGACAAAAGTGACAGAAATGTCAATTTCACTCTAAACAAAGGTTTGTGTGCATTTTAAGTAAATTAGGTTGTTTTTAAAAAGAAATGGAAATCTCCTGAGAGTGATCTGGCGAGATAATGATTTCTTTCCCTAAAGATCCTGCCTAAATATAGAATTTAGCACGCTTAGTTGCTTAAATGCATGTGATCACAAACAAATCACCACTTGTGTGTGACTCCCAAGTGACAGCATTCTTCCAAAGTATTTTCTCCTACAGAAATTTTTAGTGACTGCACTCCCTCCTCTTGCTGTTTAAAAAAAAAAAAAAAACTTTGCACATGAAACTTGGCTTTTGCTGTGACATCTGTTAAATTACCCTCTCTGAGCCCCCATGTCCATAAATAATAAACAGGGAGAGTAACACCTACCATTCTCTCTCTCCTCAGCTCACTACTCTACCTTGGATTGGTTCTATAGTCTTCCCACACTCATGTTTCTCAGGGCTTCTTCCTATTACAATGGAGCTTATCCGTGCTGCTCCCAGGGTTTGCAGCACAACCCACAGTGCTCCACCCACCCCCCTCAGCACCCCCCCACACTCCATACCTGCTTCACACTCCCATGGTGCAGCCTCCAGGAAAGAAAGCTCAATGCTGCTTCCTCTCAAGAGTCAGATTCCTGTTACATGCACCATGTTACATGGTACAAAATCTTTGTACCATTCACCCAAGGGTCTGATCTTCGTGGGTATTTATAAATCTGTCAGTTATTTCCTATCACTTCTATCAAGCTATCTCCTCCATGGAAGTAGGAATGAGTTCTATCTTTTGCTCACCATCCCATTCCCAGCTTCTAGAGAGGTGCCTAGCATGCCGTGCTAAGTCGCTTCAGTTGTGTCCATGCAACCCTATGGACTGCAGCCTGCCAGGCTCTTCTGTCCATGGGGTTCTCCAGGCAAGAATACTGAAGTGAGTTGCCATGCCCTTCTCCAGAGCATCTTTCCAACCCAGGGATCGATTAAATGATATTGAGTTAAATACACACACTTCTGTTATAATATGACACACATATTCCTGAAAAAAAAAAATATTGCATCTAGCAACATCATGTGCTTAAAATACCAGGGCTGGGGTGGGTATGTTTCGCCTCTTCCCCATTCCTGTTTCTTTATCTGCATAGTGACTTAGATTTTCCAAACAGTGGGGGAACCCTCAGCCATCTGACTTAGGAATGCAAATCAATGTGTCTCAACGCCTGTTTGAAAAAAAACCTGTTTAACATAATTCCTTGTTTATTTCATGGTTCCACTTCTTTATAAAAGGTCATCTCCTCACTAGCAGCTCTCTCCTCTTTCCTCTCTCCGAAGAAAAGGGGGAAAAGAGCCCAGGATTATCAGTTAGAAGCAGACTACTCAAAACCTATGAGACTTTTTGTAACCTGAGCACTAACAAAGACAATTAGCACCTAAGCCTAAAACTTGGACAGCCCAGGAGGACAGCTGAACTGGGCTTAAAGGCTGCTCCCAAGAGTGTTAAAATGTACAAGATAATAAAGGGCAAATGCTGGCTGGAGGGCACTGAGACAAGGGAAAGGAAAATGGAGCAAGTGGGGCTGCTCAGAGGGAAGGGGCATAGGAGGTAAAACCAAGATGGTGCAGACTTGCGGGGGGGCACCTCTGGGAAGAGGGAGCCTAGTGCAGGGACAGTGGAGCCTGGTGGGCTGCCATCTATGGGGTCGCACAGAGTCGGACATGACTGAAGCGACTTAGCAGCAGCAGCAGCAGTGCAGGCAGGACGGCTCATGGCTCCTACCTCTGCAGCAGCTGAACTGAGGGGTTTTTTTGGCTGAAGATTCTTTTTCCACTAATCTGGCATCCTTTGTCTAGAAAAATCTGTATATAAACCAGTTCAACTTCCATGTTATCTGGACATAACTCCTATGACCTAACTGGAATTACAGAAACAGACTTCAACCTGAAAAAAACAAACAAAAAAAATCCTACATCTAGACACTGATACCTGTGCTGAGTAGTGAGTACCTTTGATCATTCCTACCCAGCGTGTCCAGTCTCTGATGTACAACAAGGCACGTTTGCAGGTCTATTTCCAAGCCACTTTTCTGACTGTAGCTATGGCCCAAACAATCTACTAAAGTCGCTGCAAATCAGTAAATGATACAAGTCAGTATTGATCGAGTACAGACTACAGCATCAGACACGGGGGCTGAGTCATTTACCCGTCTGCCTCCTTCAACCCCGACAAAGGTGTTTTGAGATGAATTCTATTCTTACCTTCATTTTACAGTTGAGAAAACACAGGTAAAAGAGGTTAATAACTTGCCAGAGGTCACACAACCATTTCTCTGAGAGCAGAGAAATCTGGCTAATTCAACAGAGGAGTGAAACAATAAAAGTGAGAAGAGGTGTGCGGTTCAGCTGCAGGGCTGGTGTTTGAATACAAGGGGCTGACATCCTTTCCCTCAAGGCCTCTTGTCTGTGGGGTGAATCCAGCTCCTGCCTGCTTCTGTCCCTCCTGGGGTGCCCCACAGCCTCCAAAATAGCCTAACCCCAGGAAAAAGAGGTAAGGGTAGTGAACTCACCTTCTGAGCTTGTAATCCAGACACATCCCTTCGGAATTCACTACCATAAGCATCCCTTACTCATATTAGGAATGGCTCAAGGACCACTCTGCTCCATCTGCATTACCATCTGTCTGTTGGCATCTCCAGGACAGACACTTCCTCCTAAAGCCTTCTCTAGACATTTTCCCATCAAAACTGTACATAGAAACTGTCAGTACTGGCTGGTTCAGTTTACCAGCTCCTAAGCCAAACACAGAGGTTAAAAGACGAGTTTTCTACAGAGCAATCGTGAACAAGGGAAACTCACTTGTATAAGCTGATGGTGGGTTCCACGGCCAACATAACGAAGGGGGCCACCGTGTAAGAGACGGCCAGCTGAGTGACAGCCCAGGTGACTATGTCATAAACAGCCTTGAGGGCTTTTGAAGAAAGGAAGTAATGTCTGTAGTTTTTCCTCACCTGCTCGCCAAGGAAGTCGTGGGGGGCGGGGTGCAAAAAATAAACACTTTTATTCCATGCATGCAGATAGTACACCTCAGGAACACAGGAGATAAAAACTACCAACCATCTGAGTTCTATTTTCAACCAAAAATACCATTATAGTTTTACTTGTTATTTTAAAAAAGTACACATCCATTCACTGTAGAAAAACGTTTAAAGAACAACAAAGCAGAGTCAGATTTTTTTCTTTAACATCTCCCTGAGAAAAGCATTGTTGAAAAACCCTTTCAAGTCTCTTTTCTATTCATATATATGCATATTTACATTTCCAATGACATCACGATATGGTTAGCCTGTTTTTTCACTTAGCAACATAGCATGAACTTTTTTCTATGTCAGTAGATACTAATCTGACACAATTTTAATTATGGAAAACTTTGTAAACAGTTCTGTGATGTATACCCCTGTAGAAAAGTCTCTGCACTGTGTCTTACTTATTTCCTTTGATAACAGTAATAATAGTGTAATGAAAGCTACCATTTATTGAGTGCTTACTGTGTGCCAAGCCTGTGCAAGTTCTTTATGGGTATCATCTCTGACTCTCCCCACAAGCCTATCATGTAAGCATCATTATGCCCATTTTACAGACAAGGAAACAGAACTCTCTGGGATGAAAAATGTTGGGTGTCAAAGGATTATGTAGGTCTTTGGACACAGAGTTGGCCCCAGAAAGACACCTGATTTCCAGATGCCAGAACCAAAGACAGAGTTGAAACAATGGCTGGTTTAAAGGCAGGTCAGCCCCAAAGCAGGAAAGGCTTCTCAGAGCTGCCTAGGAGGGTAAGGACTCTTCCTTGGCTCCGATGTCCTCTGGACAGAGGCTGGCGGTCCATCCATGGACAGTACTGAGAAGCATGTAAGAGATTTTATTAAGCAACTTCCTGGGCCTGAGACACTTCAGGGCTGTTTGAGTTCATTCTCCCTTCGGGGTGGGGGTGGGGGGTGGAAACACTGTTCTATCCACCCTCTCTCCATCTCTGATAAGACTCATTTGTGGAAAATATTCCAAGGTCACCCAAGAGGCTTTACATACTGGGTTGGCCCAAAAGTTCATTTGGGCTTTTCCAAAAGATGTTACAGAAAAACTCGAACAAATTTTTGCCCCAACCCGATAAATCAATGCTTTTATACCAATTAAGATCAACTGAATAAGACATTTTAAGAAATAATCCTCTGAATGTATTCACAGAATTCGAGCCTTGGTCTTTCCATCTGTTTTCTAGTTTTGTGACCCACGTTGGTGTATGAATGGGAAAAAAGAAAATGCTTGCTTTCACTGCACAAATATGTACAATATACACTTTCATTGTTCTTGTCTAGTCACTAAGTCATGTCTGACTCTTTTGCGACCCCCATGGACTGTAGCCCAGCCAGGCTCCTCTGTCCATGGGATTTCCCAGGCAACAACACTGAACTGGGTTGCTATTATGCTTTAAACTGTGCTAATCAGAATAATCAATTATCCATCTTGTTCACACAACAAATATTTATATACATAAAACATTGGGCCAGCTAAAAAGTTTCACACAAGTTTTTCTATAAGTGCTTAAGGAGAAACACGCGTGAACTCTTTGGCCAACCTAATAAAAACTCCATGGGTGAAAAACTTTTGTTCACTGCAGTAGCCCAGCACCTACTAACATATAAAAGGGCTCCTGAAATATTACCGAACAGATGCATTCAAGAGTGAGTCAAAAGCTAAAAGAAATGGGGAAGAAAGCCTACTCTACCCGCTTTCTCCACTGAACAAACAGGAAGATATTATCCGTTTATACGAGACGTTTCCCATTTACACTAGATGTTTTGTCTCTTCCCAGCAGTAGACCAGGAGTAGGGACCACATCCCTTCTGTTCTCCATTTTTTCCTCCAGTACCCATCACAGCATTTGGCATGTAGGAGGCACTCAATAAACATATTTTTTAAAAATAAAAGAATGAATGAATAGCTTTGCTGGGGCTCCTAAACCCACATCTAAAATACCAGCTCAACAAATCTCATTAAAAGCTCTTGGCACCTGAATCACTATCAAGAACTGAAATGAGATAAAGTTCAAAGCTCTGTATCTGACAGAATACACTGACTTGTAATTACTTTTGTACATGTTCACCTCATTTTTGAGGACAGTCATGTACATGGTCACCTCATTTTTGAGGACAGTCATGTCTTTTTTTTTTTTTTAATTCTGTCATTATTCTTGCTCTGCAGCCAGCAAATCACAGGAACAGTCTAGGACAAACTCAAGGCTACTCATAAAACTTAGAGAACTAAATTTATAAAATTCACACAGGACTTGACACAATTTAATTGGATCAAACATGAGAGGTTAGAGAAATCTTTAAGAGAACAGTTCCTGTGGATGCAATTTTTACAATTTCTCAGAGATCAAATTATTTTTAGGTGTAGGATTATGAAGAGAGACATTATGTATAGTATAAGCAAAATGAAGCTTTATGGAATCTCCATGAATGAATAATGATGCTATGCTATGCATGCTAAGTCGCTTCAGTCGTGTCCGACTCTGTGCGATCCTATGGACAGCAGCCCAACAGGCTTGTCTGTCCACAGGATTCTCCAGCAAAGAATACTGGAGTGGGTTGCCATTTCCTTCTCCTCTATGAATGATAGTCACCTGTAATTAGTAACCTTTAACGATTAAAAATATTTTCATCTCTTAAGGTACTAAACATTGTTCCTAAAAGTTCTTTTGTTTTGCAAACACTCCCTGTAAGTAATATGAAAATAAAATAGTTAACCATTTTATGAGCATAAGTTCCTATATACTGAAATATTTCTCTAATGGGAAGACTTCTGTTGATTTCTCAAAACATCACTCCCACCTGCTGGGACCTAAAAAAAACACACACAGGCATCTGATTACTAAGGAGAACACCCCATAACCAAAGGAAGCTTACCGTTCTGGCTGCTACAGTGACAAGGATTCCAGTTAAGAAAGTGAAGTAGTACCCAGGGTAGACACCGTGCCATAATGCAGACAGGATGAAGGTCAGCACTGTGGGGTACCAGGGCACCCGCTCATAGCACACACTGAAGACAGGAAGGTACAATGAGCCACAGGTCAAACACAGCAGGAATTTTCACCGACACCTGCATCTTTTTGGATCCAATCATGCAGAAATCACTTGATCCATTGATGGCATGCCTGCCTAACCCTTGTCAGGGACTTGCAGTGTAGTTCAAGCAGCCTTGAACTCTAGTTTTCTTAAACAGTAAGAGTTGTGTCCGACTCTTTTGTGACCCCAAGGACTGTAGCCCGCCAAGCTCCTTTATCCATGGGATTTCCCAGGAAAGAATACTGGAGTGCGTTGCCATTTCCTTCTCTAGGGGATCTTCCAGACTGGAAAAGTCTATTGGCTCTAAAACATTTAGAACCAGATAAGGTCCTCATTTAGTGGAATTAAATTTCCACACTGGCCCCAATGCCACCTTAAAAAAAAAAAAAAAAAAAAAAAAAAACCACTGCAGCCTTCTCATCTCTTTTGGCCATGCTGCTGCTAAATAGCATCAGTCGTGTCCGACTCTCTGCGACCCCATAGATGGCAGCCCACCAGGCTCCCCTGTCCCTGGGATTCTCCAAGCAAGAACACTGGAGTGGGTTGCCATTTCCTTCTCCAATGCATGAAAGGGAAAAATGAAAGTGAAGTCGCTCAGTCGTGTCCGACTCTTTGCGACCCCATGGACTGCAGCCTACCAGGCTCCTCTGTCCATGGGATTTTCCAGGCAAGAGTACTGGAGTGGGCTGACTCCAGCACAAAAATCAATACGTCAGTTACAGGATCTCTTCATTTCTCAGTGTCCACTGGATTCCAATCCATGAATTTGCCTTAAAGAGTGAGGACGTTATGAGAATCGAGGAACTGCCAGTAAATACCCTGGAGATCTCTGGCTTCTTGGTTGTTTATTAAAACAAAGTGACAGGGGACTTCCTCCCAAATCCAGTCTACAGATTGACAGTGGTACCCTGGGGAGCAACTACATGGCTTCCTAAATGAGACAGCCCAGATGAAAAATAAATCCCAACAGTCAAAAGTAACCAAGTTAAAACCAAACTAAGGATCACGGCTGTCTTTTTATGGGAAGAAAGGGAATGCATTTGAGGAAAGAGACAAGGATGGGATTCCATGTGAAATATTTCTTCCTGAAATGAGAGGTACTTTGCATGGGTATTTGTTTCTTACATCTCTGTATCTTCCTGTATGAATGAAATATTCATTTTCTAAAATGATTTTTAAAAAATATTTCATTTTTTTATATATGTTCACATAAAAAACGTTTACGTAGAACAAGCTCCTAGTGAAGACTATAGCATTCTCAATACATTGGGGTCATTCAATACACAGAAATAGAGGTTTATGCTAAAATGATTCACAAAATTAATAGCAAAAACTTAAGGGCAAATTTTCAAAACATGCATGTTCAGATTAATTGCATGAGTTTACTTTGGTAGAATTGTTATACATTGTCTCTTCTTTGACCTCAATGTTTTAACAAGATGAAAAATGCTACTTATCAAAAACAGTAGAACTGACAGTTTAATATTTTTATACTCTCTCTGCACTCATGTAATAGGAATATTCATGAGCTAGAGTCTGCTGCTTCGAGGATAGCATGTCATTAGTTCCATAAGAAGTAATATTTCTAATTTTGGAATGTGTAGAAAAACAAAAGGACAGAGAAATACCAAAAATACAAAGTTAAAAAGCATCAACATGTGGGGGTTACCATAAAGTTTTCAATGCTACAGATAAAACAAACAGCAGTCTTCCGTGATGTGATGCTGACACTGACCCTCCTTGACATCTGAGCAAGAGACTCTCCTCTAGGTGAGCAGCAGCACCTCACAGAGGTTAAGAGCCTGGCTCTGGAGACGCACTGGACTCATGTTTATTACTCCTTAGCCGTGTGACTTTGGGCAAGTTACACAAGCCCTCTGGGCCTCACCTTCCTCATCTGTAAAATGGAGATAATAAGTACCAACACTTCATGGGATTGCTATGAGGACTGCTGGTACACAGCAATGGCATTAGTAAGTATTTGGTGAAATAAATATACTACATTATGACCTTCTCAAATTATTCCTACTTTTTCGTTGACACAGCATAGATGTTAATACTAAACAAAAGTGCCAGCTGACATGACCCGGCAGACTACGGCTGCTCATCTAATGCTGCCCATCTAAACATATCCCAGCGCCCTGAGTAACAAGGCCGTTTTTGTTTTCCTTACCGCTTTAGCCAAGTAGCTGTCTGAATATTCCAGTTTTCTACGTACATTTTGAAACTTGTGGCAGTCTAGAAAGGAGAAAATAACACCTATCATTAGCTTTAAAAATATCCCCAGAAACGGAAAGTCCTCCCCAGAATTTCCCTGGCGGCAGACTGGATGTGCTATTTCCACGGCGATGCCTGACTCAGGGGCAGCTCTGCTGCTCCACTGTACAGAGTCAGACTTTATGGGCTTCATAAGATTTCCTTTCCAACTAAAACTTGGCTCGCAGAGTCCCAATTTCTCTCAAAATCTATTTTCAAATTATAGGACAACCAAAAGACTGTGTTGTGGGTTTTCCTTCCATTCTGGTTAAACACAAAACCCAAGTCATCTGAATTTTAAAACTAAACCCTCTAAAATGGGATTTGCCACAGGAAAAGCTTCATCCTGTGAATTTAGGGCTCTTCCGGAGACACCTTGAATTCAATTGTCATCATTTCACTCTGAGGCTGTAAACTAGGTCAGTCTGGTGCAGTTATTCTGCAAGTAGCTACACAGGTTCAAATGCTTCCAACTGTATCTACAATAGTAAGGAGATTTCACGCATGAAGGAGTCACAATACAGAAAAGAAAACAAGAAAATATCACCCCGCCGTCACGACGCAGGTAGATCAACCATGCAGAAAGATTCCAAAATAAGTCACCAACTGGGTTTTCTAATTCCAAAAAAAAAAAAAAAATTAATAAAGGCTGGTTGTAGAAAGCACGTAGCAAACATTTAAGAACTAGAATTCCTAATGAGGTTGGAAAATGTAGATGTCACTGTTTTCTGTTTCAACCATAAGAAAATTTTAGGCCACACGTTGGCCTAATGTAATATGTTTGCAAGGAATGGAGGAAGAGGGAGAATGCATCAGTGATGGACAGACAGATTTCTGTACTGTGAGCTTTTAGTTTCAAAACCCTAAGGCAGGGGGCTCCAACCTCCAGGATCTAATGCCAGATGATCTGAGGTGGAGCTAATGTAATAACAATAGTTGTGAAGCGCACAATAGATGTAATGAGCTTGAATCATCCTAAAACCATTCCCCGCCCCTGGTCCAGGAAAAAACTGTCTTCCACGAAACTGGTCCCTGGTGCCAAAAAGGTTGGGGACCGCTGCCCTAAGGAGTTTTATTTATCCATTTAGCCATCTTCCATGGCTAAAAAAATCCTATCCACACCAACCCAAAAGTGCCTAAATTAAATCGGACTTCCTTGGTGGTTCTACTTGGCTCCTGGCTGTATATCAGCTTCACTGGAAATACAAACTTTCTCCTACTGATGTTCTTTCATAATAAACACGTGACTCAGCATCACCCAAAACACACACCCACAGTGAGAGGTCTCTGTCTTCAGGGCCACAGTGGAGGGGCTGGTGGGCAGCCGGAGGTCCAGGGGACCCACTCTGAAGGCCCATTTACCCTCAGCACGTCAAAGAGGCCAGCCGGGGTCCAAGAGTTTTGAGGGTGAGAAGAATTTCAGTGGGAAAAGGGAAGAAAGTCATATAACACGTTGCTCTCTGACATCATCTATATAGAAAAACAAGAGAGAGAGGTGGTTCTGGAGGCTGGATCGTGTCCATTCAAATGAAGAGAAGCCCCAGGTGTTAAGAAGGTGGAGACTGTCCCCCAGGCCTCCTTGTGGCCTTGTCTCCACCGAATGTGGGTATCAGGTGGTCAGTCTCCACCTCCCAGGTTTCCTGCCCTACACAAACATCCTCTTTCTGCCCAGACTCTCCACCGGCATAGCCAACAGCAACCATGAGTCTCTTGGCTGGAGAACCAGCACTTCTGTACGTTGAGACTCGTGCCCTCCAGCTGCAAGGAGGAAAGTGGCCAGAGGCTTGGCATTCCTTTCAGCTCTGAGGAATGACAATGCCGAGGAAATCAAGAAGGATGTGGCCCTACAGAGATCACCTCTAGAGATGGAAATGATAATACCGAGAACTGTGGTCCAAGAACAAAGCCAGCAAAAGAGAAAAAACCACTCTAATTCCAGAGGCCTACAAGCTGTGCACTGTTGCCATTCTTAAAAGCAGATGCATTATAAATGTTTCCAAAGGAACCACAAAGAACACTGGCAATACAGCCACTAGTCTGTACCTTTGAGGAAAGGAGAATGTCACCAAGAGAAAACGATATCTGTACTTTCTGGTTGATACAACAGGACTGTAAACAACAAAAAGATTTTCCTGGCTCTTTTTCAGGCTTTCTGTGTGTCATTGTTACTAGAACCATTAATACTGCCAGGAAAGTAGGTACCTTAGAAAAAAAAAAAAAAATATATATATATATATATAAGGAAAAAAGTTCTGAGATACAGAATGTTCCAGAGACTGCTGGAGCCAGCATTCTCTGACAGTGGCTTTTTCTTGGACACTAATGAGGACCTCCCATGTATACCACACTCACAACAGACCGTTTGCTTTATTCACAATGGCAGCTTCATTCAAAAGCACAATACACTCACCTCAATTTTCCAGATGTTTAGGTTAGAAAGCAGATCCCAAGAGAAATTTCCATTCTTATCCACTCCGCTGAACCCAAAGCCAGCTGCATTATTCACTGCATCAGCTATGGTTTTTAAAACAACACATTAGGATATGGGACAAAAGTCACATTGCTGCTTTCAAAGATAACTAAATATCTGTCTAGTTTTAAGAGGAAGAGAGATGGCTGCCATTTCCTTGAGAAAGAAACCAAAATAAATTTACAGGATCTCCTGGTACCATTAAGAGTCAGAGTTTTGACTCTTGGATGATGTCAACTTTTATTCATTCATTTGTATTCATTCACTAGCATTTCGTGAGCACCTCCTAAGTAAGAAGGAAGATGCTCACAGAATGTGCAGAATGAGAAAAAGAGAGATGAAGAAACAAAACAAAGAGAGAAATAGGAAGATTTAGAGACCAACTAGATATAAGGGGGGAAAGGGAAAAAGGTGGAAATATTTACATATAAGCTCAGAAGACAGAAGGACCTCCATCCAAGAGTTGTCATTAAAGATGGCAGGACACAGGCTGATAGCATCACATCTGGAAGAGAATCAGCTCTGAAAGAGCAACTGAAGCTCATTCTGGACATGTTAAGCATGACATGCCAGTAGGGATATCAGTTGGGACGGCCAAGATACTGTTAGAACAGTACCAGAGCTGTGAATTGGAGGCAGCTGCCATCGAGGCCACATGCATATACGCTAAGTCGCTTAAGTCAGTGTACGACTCTTTGCTACCCCTTGGACTGTAGTCCACCAGGCTCCTCCGTCCATGGGATTCTCCAGGCAAGAATACTGGAGTGGGTTGCCATTGCACCTCCTCCAGGGGATCTTCCCAACCCAAGGATCAAACCCACATCTCTTATGTCTTCTGCATTGGTAGGTGGGTTCTTTACCACTAGCGTCACCTGAGAAGCCCGCCAAAGAGGCCACACGTGGACACAATGACCAAAGCCACCCTACCCACAAGGTCAGTCTAAAAGCTGCTGTGTCCGCCTTTCTTTCACTTCACTGGACTCTGTGAAACCGTCCCTTGCTGTATTTCATTTCTAATCAGTTCCTTAATGATATTTTTTACACTCAAAGAGAGACCTGATGAAATCAACACACTTGTATTATGATGGCCAAGATATTTTCTTTCAAGTTCACTCTGTTAGAGTATTTCCTTAAAAATAATCAAACGAGCTTTCTAACAGATTAAAAGGAAAAATATGGTCATATTAACAGATATAGAGATGACATTCCATAGAATTCATCTTTTCCTAATTAAAAACAAACAACATCCCCTCACCAAAACCCCTAAACCTTTGCAAACAAGGAATAGAACTTGTTTAACTTAATAAAGCAATCTACAGAGAATAAATAAAAAAGCAGCAAATGTACTTATTTGATGCTTGCTTCTATCTTTTGACAGTTATGAATAAAGCTGCTATAAACATAAAAAAAAAATCAAACTAATGAAGTTGTAGAGCCTGAGATCTGGGGGAGATCTCAGAGAATCCCTTCCCCTAGCTCTGTTCATTACGTTTCTAGGGGAGTTCAGGTCCAGCTCATGCTGGATTTCTGAAGGGCTAGTGGGAAGAAAAACCACCCCCTCGAAGTTTGTCCGCTTTCCTTTCGGCATCGTTGATGACTTAAAACTGCTTATCTTATGCTTAGCTTTACTGTAAAATGATCTGGTTTCTTTCAGAGAAGGGAGGAAAGAAATGAGTCCTGAGATCTCTTCCTCCCACGCCGACTGGAGGGAAACTCAGTGGAAAAGAAGGAGGACACAGCCAGGGTGTAGCAGCTAAGAGACCACGAATTTACACTGCGGGCACAAATGGCAAAGGACAGAATTAAACAAAATCAGGAGAGGACGTGCTCTTGAGGGCTGGGATGATGGTGCTGGGACCAGTACAGCAATCCAGGCATCCCCTGTCCCATCTCCAGCCTCAGATCTAAAACACACATAAGAATAACCATTTTTTTTTTTTTTTGGTATTTAAATATTTCCCCAGGATTCTGTAAAGCATTCCACAGACATTTCTCATTTAATGCTCACAATGGTGTGAAGATGCTGGTTCACACTACTAGCATCATCATGGGAATGGTGATCTAGTGGGTTCCTTTCTCAACTTGGGAGCGGGGTCAATTCATGGCCTTGGGAGAGCTGTCTAACTTCTAGGAACCTGTTCTCATGAGTGGATGTCATAACAGTACCTATTTTAAAGGGATGCTGAAAGGATTAGACCAAATTGAATATATGTAGAGTGCATAATAGAAGGCAATGGCACCCCACTCCAGTACTCTCACCTGGAAAATCCCATGGACGGAGGAGCCTGGTAGGCTACAGTCCATGGGGTTGCGAAGAGTCGGACACGACTGAGCGACTTCACTTTCACTCTTCACCTTCCTGAACTGGAGAAGGAAATGGCAACCCACTCCAGTATTCTTGCCTGGAGAATCCAAGGGACAGAGGAGCCTGTTGGGCTGCCGTCTATGGGGTCGCACAGGGTCGGACACAACTGACACGACTTAGCAGCAGCAGCAGCAGAGTGCATAATACAGGGCCTGGCCCAAGTCAACATTCAAGAATGGTTAGCTGCCACCATCATCATTATTATTATTACTGCCACCCCCTTCTTGCTAGTAAGAGGACTAAAGCTCAGTGATGTTAACATTAAGATCACTCCGCCCACCAGGTGTGCAGGACTTCCCTGGTGGTCCTGTGGTTAAGACTTGGCGTTCCAATGCAGGTTCAATTCCCTGGTCGGGGAGCCAAGATCCCACATGCCTTCAGGTTAAAAAACCAAAACATAAAACATATGCAATACTGTAACAAACCCAATAAAAACTATAAAAATGGTCCACATTAAAAAAAAAAACCCAAAAAACAAAAAAGAAAAGATTGCTCAGGTGGTAAACAGTGCCAGACTCTGAACACTAGGACTGATTCCACCAGCCTGATTGGCTAGGAGCCACCTGAAAGATAAAGGTAAGAACCAGAGGAGGTGACTCTCAGAACTGCCGCCTTTAGCTGTGGATGGAATTCCCTGCTCTCCTTAGTGCATCCTGCCACCTTTTACCCAAGACTGCTCTTGCCTTAGAGCCGTTAGAATTTTTAAGCTCACCAATCCAAAACTGGCTTCACTTGCATTCCACACGGCTCTAACCTATAACGGAAGACAAATTCATTGGACACCCCTATTTGGGCATCTGTGATCTTTTAGAACACAGCCTGGGCTATAATTGAGTCTCACCAATTAGTGCTAATTAGTAGGAGAAAAACCACTAGCCTCATATGCTAAGTCCAAAGAAAATAGCTCTATTCTTTCGATAGAAACGGTAGCTAGAACTAGACGTACACAGTGCAAGTCAGCTGAGATTCATCAAGAGGCCAGCTTTAAGGATTAAATTTATAATTGTGTATAATTAGTACATCAATTATACGTAAATGGTGTTTGAAGGAGCTGGATAAAACAATTATTCGGTTAAGCAGTTTAAATATTCCCTGTTATACAATTCATTGCATTTTTACTCATAAATAATACAAAGGTTAATTTCAGACCAGCCCATGCAATCTAAACTATTACAAACTTCAGACTGAGGCCATGCAAATGAATGAAGCGTTTCTACTGCAGCTACCAGAAACAATGAAGAAAGGCTGGTGGGGAAGAAAAGACAAAGAGGTAAGTCCACAGAGAAAGCAATCCGTGGGCAGGGTTATTTCTCTGCTCTAAATATCTGCGGTCACTCCACAAAGGACAGAGTGAGGCCAGACACCCCCATGCCCTGCAACCGCCTCCCCGCCCAGACCCCCGCCAGCACAACCCACCTCATGTTAGACTTTCCCTACGAGGCCACGGAATGGCCTTTCTTTCCTCCTTAAATCAGGAGCCGATTTAGTCCAGAAGCCAGCCCATAAGCCCTGGGGTACAGAATATGGGAGCAGGAACGGGAGGGAGAAGGGGGAAAGCGAAGCAGCAGAAATTAGGAAAGGAGTGAGAGATTCTGTCACACACCCTCTCCAGGTTGGAGCAAAGCGAAAAGTCTACTTCATGTAGAAAAACACGCCCAGTGTTCTGAGTAGAGCTCCATCCAGAGGAGGCATGATGCCTACCTACTAAGGAAATGACTCTTCAATAATAACGCATCTGCAGGAAAGGCAATCAGATACAAGGAGACCCCGGGTGCCTTGCCCAAGGACCAGACCATACACATCATCTCCTCTGTCATCCTGTCACTGGCATAGCTCTGGGCGTATACTGCCTGGTGGGTGTACGTGTCTGTGGCCCCACTGAGTGCAATGACCTTGAGGGCTGAGATGTCCTACTTTCGAGTTCCTCATAGCACAGAGCCTGGCACTCAACAACAACAACTTGCATTAAACTGAATGGGACAGGAACAAACTTTCCCACGCAGCAAATTTGGGAAAAGCTCTTAAGTCTCTCTCCGGTCACGTGTGACATAAATTCTGCACTGGACTGCACTTGTCTCTGAACAGTGACCTTTAAAAAATCATTTGGACCAGGAACAGGGAAGAAAGAGGAATAGGGGATCACTGCTCTGTTGAAAGGACAGAGCTTCTGTTTCAGGTGATGGAGAAAGTTCTGGAGATGGATGGTGGTGATGGTTGCATTGTTGGGAGCGAACTTAATGCCATTAAGTTGTGCACTATAGGTGGTTAAAATGGCAAATTCTACATTACGTATATTTTACCACAATAAAAAAATGATAAGTGAATAAATCAGTAGTTATAAACTTGATTCGGGTGCTAAAAACTTAAGAGTATGAAATGAGGGAACTCAGTTAAGTGCTGCACCCTTACGGAATACGGTCTAACTGCTACGAACGGAGCTTAGTAATCTACTTGACTCCATAAACCAAGTCACTGTTCCCTGACATCAGGCCCCAGCTCACCTGCAGCTGAGGTGATAAACTTCCCTTCCTGAAAGTCTTCCAAATGCAAAATAGATATTCCCTATGGTTACCATGCCTTATCAAAATACTTGACCATTCTTGGTATGTAAATAGAAGGTTTATTGCTCACCTTAGCAAAGGTTTAACCTTTTCCGGTGTAAAACTCTTTAAAAGGAAAGATATAAAAGCTTAATATTGACTAAAGTTACCTCACAGGGGAAAAAGAAAAGTGTGATAATACCCAATTAAGTTGAACTTTCTACCTTAAAAAAAAATCACTTGAAATCAGCTTCTTTCTAAGGCATAAAGTTTAACCAACCATTTCTTTAAAAGTTCAACCTAAATGAGCACATGTATGGGTAAAATTCAGCATGTATCCTGTATTACAGACAACCCAGAAAAATTACAAGAAAGCCAGAGCATTCTGGAATTTTCCCCTAACTTTCCATTGCCCTAAATAGCCAAGTTTGATGGGTAGACGCAGCACCTTCCAAGGTTTGACATCTGTTAATAACACTGGGTTTAAACAATAGCCAGGACTTCTTTTCTCCTTATCACAGATAATTGAAAGAGGGTTACCCTGGAAAGTACAGTCACCCTGGCTCAACTGCCTTCCATTACACACCGGACTTTTTTTTTTTGGATTAAGTGATCCAAATGTTGCTCTGGCCAAGCCCTCTAAGGAGTAGCATTTTTTCCTTATGCATTCAGTGCCCTCCAGCAAACTCACCTAACGTCCAGGCAAAGTAATACTTGGGCTTGGAGGCTTGCATGACAACGTATAAGTAGCAGAGTCGGGTCAGAAAGTTTGCTTCATGAACAAACCAGTCGTCAACCAGGGAGGTGACAGGGAAGGTCTTCGTCAGCGTCAGAAACAAAAGGAGAGATACCAAGGTCATGCACAGTTTGTGCATCACGGCTCCCTGGAAATGGGGGAGAAGAATGAAGTCACTATTCTGAAGACACTGGTGCGTGGAAAACAATTTCAGCAAAGGTATGCTAAGAATAAAGCTGGTCCATGACTGCTGCAGTAATAGTCTCTAGATGAAGGGCATTCTTCCTCAGGGCACAGTTTCAGATGATGGGCATACATGCTGTATTTAGATGCAGGTCACGCCTCTGACACCCCAGGAAGGGATGAATCTAAAAAAAAGGAAACTCTTACCAGCACATTTTACCATCAAAGGTCAGGTGGTTTTATTACCCAAGTGAGTGACCACTTGCTAGGTCAGGTCCAACTCTTTGCGAGCCCACCAGGCTCCTCTCCATGGGGTTCTCCAGGCAATAACACTGGAGTGGGTTGCAATTTCCTTCTCTAGGGGATCTTTCCGACCCAGGGATCGAACCTGGGTCTCCTGTGTTGCAGGCAGATTCTTTACCATCTGAGCCATTAGGAAAGCTCCCAAACATATACAAAATCAGTAGCATTACAGGGTGGTGATCTTCCATCAGAAAGAAAGAGCCACTGGCCTTCTGGTCCTGCCGCCAACAGAGCCAAGGAAATGGGTTTGAACCGCCAGCAAGGAGCACAGAAGCTTAGTTAGGAAGGATTCTGGGCACGTGGTTACACGTCTGAGCCACGATGTGGGCAGGTAGCTTTACAAACCCTTTCCAGATGGTCTCCATGCAGTCTGCTCTGGGGTTGAGATGTACTGAGGTTTTCAGTTCCCCTGGATGGAGTCATTTTGCCCAGATCCCCTGACATCCAGGGGATGTCAACTAACACCCAAAGAATTATAGTCCCCAACTTCATAAACGAGACTACTTTTATTTGTAACAGCGCCTCCCTCAGACGGTGGCTTGGGGTTTCAGTGCAGGAATGTTAGTGCCGGATTCCCGGCATATCACAGTAAAGCACAGCATGCTGAACCAACTCTTCACCACTAGTGCGTGCCAGCCCCTCGCATCCATGTGTCTTGGGCCAAAATGCAACTTCAGAGCTTCATGTTCTCTGTGCACAAAAATCCAAGAGTCTCCTTGGAGGGTGACGTGAAGACTCTCTGATAATACTATTTTCCAAATAATGTGACACAGCACTCCTGTGGTTACTCAGATGACGCCCAGCCAGTGACTTCCCTCCTAGATTCTGTCCAGAAAGGTCTCTGACTCACCATAAACTGCAGAGGACCTGACTGTGTCAAAACTCTCAGAAAACATATGCTTAATCAATCATTTAAATTTTCAAGTACTTAATGTTGCCTGACAGTGGCATTTAAAAAATATTTAAATTATCCTCAATTTCTCCCTTTCCAATGTTTCTCATTCCTTCCATTAATTATAAATTTTCCTTAAATACAGGATATCTGATATGGATACATTCAGCATATTTGCAAAGTTCAATGAGTTATCCTCATGTTGACTAATTTGAGATTAATACACTTCAAATAAAAACATTATTTCAAAAAAAACACTTTCAACTCTCTACAAGTCAATCAGATGAAACTTACTGACTATAAAGCATGCCGGTATAAAGCTGGTTTTCCTTGCCATAGTAAGGCTCTGCAATAAAAAGCACATTTATTTTGGTTCCCACTCTTTCCCCCTTCACTGTTTATGACATAGTATCCTTTGGCTGTCTATGAATTTCTATTCATAAAGACACATTTGAAGGTGTTAACTAGCACAATTGTAGGTACATCATAGGCAGTAAATACTGGCTGGTTGGCAAGTAGATTAATTTCTGTAATATTTCTAGCCAGTGAGCTTCTCTGTAAAATAAACTCCTGTTGCTCCAACACGGAGAACTACTGCAAATAAATACCAGTGTTTATATTTTAAACAGGGGGACAAAGTTATGGGCCAAGCTTTCTGGTAAACTGTTTGGCTTTTTAATTAGAACAATTAAAAGCGACAGTCAGCCCTGGCAGCAAAGCTCTATTTTCTAGACCTCTGGATAAATACTTGGCACTGAAAAAAAACTTACAGTGGGAGAAGGTTCTGGCAGACTGTGGAAGCCTTTTTCCTTCCAGTTCACTTCCAGCAACTTCATGTGTGTGTGTCTCCCCTCAATGAAGGCTATATAATCCTTGAAATTGTTACAAGGGCCTGCTATGACACTCATGAAGTTGAGAAGGTAGCTCACATATTCCAAAAAGGAGGGTTTTGCTCTGCGAAAATAAAGTGAAAAGTTGAAGAGTCTTCAGTCTTTGATTTTTCTTTCATATCTGCAAATATGCCCATTGTAAAGACAGGTGTTGTCTCTGTAGCTTGTTAAATGCTACACGCTCTTTGTTGTATTTCTTTAAAAACCCATCTAAGAGAGAAATGTAGTTGAAAGGAAGTGAATGAGGTGAGTGGCTCAGAGAAGGCACGGCACTCCGTGGCGCCCTCTGCTGGCCAACCGCAGCTCTACACGCGGAGGGCCAGACCAGGACAAAGGCAGCCTTGAGGCTGGGGAACAAACATTCTTTCTGGGCAACCTCTGCCGTCTGCCCACCCGAGAAAATGAAGGTAATAAACATCAGGCGGGGTGGGAGCCCGGCCTAATGTGACTTGGTCGAGATGGTGTGAGATGGGAAAACTCCCTCCCAACTACCAAAATAAATACAAAACAGATGATGGGTGGAACTGGTTTCCACTTGAAGAGGCCACACAAAACTACTGCTGTAGCAGTCTCCTGTCTGCTTTGGCCTCCAGGCATGACATCCTGGCCAACAGACAAGGGTAGTGGCAGGAAAAAACTCTGCAGAGACCAGTTGTGTATAGTGTGCTAATGGCATTTTAAAGGGCAGGCTCAGGATCCCCTTGGCGGTCCAGTGGTCAAGACTCTGCACTGCCAATGCAGAGGATGCGCGTTTGATCCCTGGTCTGGGAACTAGCATCCAATATGCCTCGCAACCAAAAATAAATGAAGTGCTGGGATATTGTCTGAGTAGAATTTCATTAAAAATCATAACGCTGGAAAGCAAAAATAAATACCAAAGGGCATGCTCTTCTAACGACAGAGTTGTGGGAAAAGGATTCCTCACAGGGCATGGCTCACCAGTCACCGGAATTACGCCCTCTAGCGTTTATACCTCTATGATGCTCAGCAAAGAAGCTGCTGGTTCATGAGACTCTTGCGGTGGTTCTTTCTCCATTGCTTCCAAGTCCCGACGCCTTAATAAAGGAATGAAGCTGGGACCCTCTCTCATTCATCCCGGTTATCTCCTGCTACTCTCTGGTATTCTGGTACTCATCGGAAGGACTGATGCTGAAGCTGAAACTCCAAAACTTTGGCCACCTGATGCAAAGAACTGACTCATTGGAAAAGACCCTGATGCTGGGCAAGATTGAAGGCAGGAGGAGAAGGGGATGACAGAGGATGAGATGGTTGGATGGCATCACCGACTCACTGGACATGAGTTTGAGCAAGTTCCAGGAGTTGGTGATGGACAGGGAAGCCTGGCATGCTGCAGTCCGTGGCGTTGCAAAGAGTTGGACACGACTGAGTGACGGAAATGAACTGAACTCTCTGGAAGGAACTCTCTGCCGTGGCTGCACCACCCTTCCCCTATGTGCCATTTCACTGCTATTCTCCTCTTTACACACCCCCCCCTTCCTCTCTGATGCCTACCCTCTCTCTACTTCACATCAACATTGGCCAAAATTCACCTTCAAACTTTAGCTTCCTCCTTCCTCCTCTCGCCCAGCCCATATTTCTCTCTCCAACCCTATGTCCTATCTTTTTTCATGCCAGCATAATCATACTGATGGACACAGATGAGTGACTGTTTCGTGAGGACACCCCCCCTCCCCAGATACATGCCCAATAAAAATAATCCTGGAATAAACAGAACAACCACAGTGAAGGAGAATCCTGGGAAACTAAGAAAACTACAGAGCCACTGACCCTTTAATGGAGGGAACCTATCCCACAACTACACCCAAATCCATTTAAAATGACCTATGAACAAGGTTATCATGGTTTACCATTTATAAAAGCCGAAGAGTGGTAGACAACCCAGTCTACTGATTGTCCATCAACAGTAGCTTCATTCCATAAACAATATTCCATCCATATAAACAAGGAAGACCTCTGAATACTGATGCCCAAAGGGCTCAAGAATATATCGTCAAACTTACTTTACAGCAAGTCGATGTTGCTCGCTGGAAAGATCTTCAGCCCTTCGACCTAATCCTATGAAAAGAAACATTTAGAAATAAGAGGTTTCGAGTGAAGTAGATCACTACATCCTAAAAGAGGCTGATAAACACTCATTTGAAAGAAATGATTCATTTTTATTTCATCAATCATAAAGAGTCTCTGTTTTCCATTTTTTTTTAAGTGCCTTGGATCAAAGGGCTGCCTATAAGTACATGAGTGGGGAGGAAAGTCTTTATAGATTCTTAGGAAGAGGGGAGGATTAGGAGGTTACCCTTATTTAATTCACCAGTATGAACAGGGATCTACACTGCATATACTCCTTACCACGCTGTATATGTTCTCATTGCTACGTGAGATACACAAGCCTGCCTTTGCTGCCTGCACTTGCCTAACTGCCACCCAGATTATGCTGGGTGCAGACACCTGGTACACACTGAGACTGGAAGGGAACGGGAAAGGAATAGGGGACTCTCCTCTTCCAAAGGAAAAAAAAAACAGGAAATGTAACCCTGGATGCAGGGAAAACACCAAAGAATTATCAGGAGGTTTTTCTTCTTTTAAAACACACACATGCCAGAACTCCCAACCAAACACACTTGTGCCTCCTATAAAATGCGAATGTTAACTTACAGTCAAGGAAACCAAACTGTCATCTTAAAAGCAAAAGAATTCAACTTCAAAACTGTATATTTAGCTAAGACCACCAACACAACTCAAAAACATGCCTAAGAGAAGGCAGAGTGTTTCTGGAATTTACTTGTTCCTCCCACACACAAGAAAGAAAAAAAGGCAAATAAACATTTTGCTGCATATAAGGGATATTCTAAAAACAAAAAACAGGGTAAACTGAGAACGCTTTAAAAAGTAAATTTAGGCAAAAAGTCTATGTATTAAAAACAAAAACAAGAAGCAATGTTGATGAAATCACACTCACTTTTTTCTAAGATCTCATCAAACAGTCCAGCTCTGACAATCTCAGGAGGGCTCCCCTGATAGCTCAGTTGGTAAAGAATCCTCCTGCAATGCAGGAGACCTGGGTTCGATTCCTGGGTCTGGAAGATCTGCTGGAGAAGGGATAAGGCTACCCACTCCAGCAATCTCAGGAATTAAATTGATTTTAGCTTATTGACTTACGGCGCTAGTATGAGTCTATAACCACGATCAAATGGTTTTCAGGTACAAAAATATTGACCAACTCACTCCATTTTGCCCAGGACTTTGCCAACTGGGGCACTAAATATCTCCTGTCCTGGGAAACCTCCGGGTTCTGAGCAAACCCGGATAGTTGGTCAGTGTAGAAAGATTCCATCCTCAGAATAAAATTACTCGGTTCTCTAAAGAATGACTAATCACCAAGTATGAACTGGGAATAAACAGGGTCAAAATGAAATTAAACCAGTTCTCAAGCTTTAAGGAAAAACAAGAAGACTCGCTAGTGGGGAGTAAATCTTCCCAATCGGTCAACACATAAAGAAGTTTCAACAATCGGAAAGCATTTTTTAGAGCCCTACAAACCCAAAGAAGACATCCTTCCTAATGGCACCTGCATCTCTTAAGCCCATATTGAAACCTTCCTCCTGGGTGGAAGTGCCACCCTCCTTTCCTGAAACCCGGTAGTAACACTGGAAATAATCACACTTTCTGGCCATTATCAGGAAGGGCCCAAGTGAAGAAAATGTTCAGTTTTTAGACAAACAGAAGATTCTTCCTCTTGCCAGCTTTTATAGGTTTGATCCAATCTCATTAGATAATTTTCCAAGCCAAAAAAAAAAAAAGGTAACTTAACTAGCCAATGCTGTTTCATCTTTTATTACCTTCTGAGCTTCTCAGAGATGAACCCAAAGGAAAAAGGATGTCATTTCTTCTTGACAGATTTGGAAATCAAGGGCAGAGAGTACCACAAAATTAACTGAAATTTACAACACCATAAAGCTAAACCGAAAACCCACTGTTCTCGATGTAAATGTTTCAGCATAGGTTACAGATTCAGCAGTGGAATGGTAGGTCATGGCTGGGAAAGCAAAAAGCTACGATTAATCTGAGTTGCAAATTTTTTTTTTTTTTAACAAGATATAATAAGATCTTCCAGCCCTTGTCTAAACTTTAGGCTGTGTATACAGTGGAAAAGAAGAACTCTGAAGGTCAGGCTCACTCTTAGACCCAAAAGGAGGGCTGTTGTTCTCACCGTCATGAACTTGGAATGCCAAGGTTGTGATCTTCTGAGTAACAATCATCAGAGGCCTAAAAGGAAGATAGAAAATAATGAAGACTGGCCACTTCGCCACGGGAGGAAATATTTATTCCATCTCTGGTCCTGGTATTTTCTTATCTTGAAGGTTATTAAGTAAAATATAAAAACCATGGAATTCAAAACAATTTTCCCCTTCCAAATCACCTTAAATAAGTAGAGAGAACAAGTGAACAGCAAGATCACCCTGAAAAGTCTCTCTTGCATTTTTACTCGAAGCTAAATTCCAGGACCAACATTGCCAGCATCTCCTGGAGTTTGTCTGAAACGCTGAAGCTCATGCTCCATCCCTGACCATAAAATGAGAACTAAATTTTAACAAGATCTCCATGGAATTCAAATGCACATTTAAATGTAAGCAGCACTAGTCTAGGAAACACCCCAATCCAGTGCCCTGGTTCCACCTGGATGGGTATATATTTTGGCTTCTTCATCCTAATATGGTCTAACATGGTTTGTTCTGTTTAAAGGCAATTCTTCCATGCACACATAGTAAAGAAAAAAAAAACACATTTGTAAAATGTAGCTTCCTGTAAATAAAGCATTTAGTGACCTAAAATAGCAACAATCTGAATTTGACAGAAAAAAAATCTTAAGAAGTGACACCCATGTCAACAAGGGCGCCAAGATAGTTCAATGGAGGCAAGAATAGTCTTTCAATAAATAGTGATGGGACAACTAGACAGCCACATAAACAGCAGACCGAAAGTAACTAAAAGTGGTTCAAAGGCCTAAATGTAAGAGCTAAAACTACAAAACTCTTAAAAGAAAACACAGGCGTAAATCTTCATGACCTTCAATGTGGCAACAGCCTTTTAGATATAACACCAAAAGAACAAGCAACCAAAGGGAAAGGAAGGATTAAATGGATGTCATTAAAACTTAATTTTTTGTGCTTCAAAGGACACACACCATCAAAAAAAGTGAAAAGACATTTCACAGAACGTACAAACATACGTGAAAATCATGCATCTGCTAGGGAACCTGTACTAGACTACACAAAGAACTCTTCCGACTCAAAAAGACAAAAACAACCACTTTAAAAATGGCCAAAGGCTCTGAATGGACATTGATCTTAAAGAAAAGACACACAAGTGGTGAATAAGCACATGAAAAGATGTTCCATGTCACCAACCATCAGAGAAAGGCAAATCAAAACCATGCGACACCACTTGGCCAGCACTAGGATGACCAGAATCAAAAAGACAGGTTGCAAAAAAATAAATAAATAAAAATTAAAAAAAAAAAACAAAGACAGGTTGTTTTGGCCACAAGGCGGAGAACTGGAACCCTCATCAGTTACTGGTGGGAATATTAAATGGTGCAGCTGCTTGAAAAGCAGTCTGCCAGTTTCTCAAAAGGTTAGACATAGAATTACCATATGACCAAGCAATTCCACTCCTAGGTATATACCCATGATGTACATAAACTTGTACATACATGTTCCGAGCAACATTATTCGTAACAGCCCAAAAGGAACAACCCAAATAACCCATATGTTATATACAAACATTTTATTTATCCATTCATCAGTTGATGAGTGTTTGAATTATTCCTTTCAGGCTGTTATGAATAGTGTTGCTCTGAACATGTATGTACAAGTCTATGTGTAGACATATTTTTCTTTCTCATCAACTGATGGACAAATAAAATGTGATATGTCCATCCAGGGCTTTCCGCGTAGGCTCAGCAGTAAAGAATCTGCCTACAATGCAGGAGATGTGGGTTTGATCCCTGGGCCGGGAAAATCCCCTGGAGGAAGAAATAGCAATCCACTCCAGTATTCTTGCCTGTAAAATTCCCTGGACAGAGGAGCCTGGCGGGCTACGGCCCATGGGGTCACAAAGAGTCGGGCACGGCTGAGCACAGCACACACTCACACACACACGTGTCCATCCAACAGAATATTCAATAATTCAATAAAAACAATGAAGCACTGCTACATGCTACAGTATGGATAGACCTTGAAAACATTATGTTAAGTGAAAGAAGTCAGACTTCAAAGGCCACATATTATATGATTCCATTTATATAAAATGCCTAGAATAGGCAAATCCATAGAGAAATGAAATAGATTGCTGGTTGCCTAAGACTGGGGTAAAGGGAGGAAATGAGCAGTGACAGTTAATGAATACAAGTTTCTTTGGGTAGGAGGGTGATGAAGATGAAAATTAACCACTGTAAACGGTTACACTCTGTAAATTCACTCTGCGTATATGCTAAAACCTGCTGAATTGTGTCCTTTAAATGGATGAATTGTATGGTACTGAATTATATCTCATTAAAGCTGCAGTTTGGTTTTCCCAATCACCTGGTCTAGCTCAGTACCTTTAATAGCTCTATTCTTGCCCCATAAGACAAGATAAAATCTCACCACCCACCTACCACACCTTCCTCTAAACCTTCTAAGTTTAGCCTGGTTTTCTGATCTCCATCCTCATGGCCTCTTACTGAATTTGCCATCTCTAACCCATATGATCTGAGGGCTCATTTACATACAAAGCTGAGGTTTGGACAATGTCCTATGACTGCATCCTTGAGATAAGCATAGAATGCAGCACAGCCTCTGGGCCCTGAGCTCAGGCCACGCCCAGGTGTGGGAGGATGGGACTGGACAGAAAGCATCCTTAGGCCAAAGCTGATGTGTCCACTGTACTCAGCCACCTCTGTGAGTTCATTTTCTTCTTTAATTCCTCTCGTTCCCATTTCCATTTTCCTTCTCTAAAAGAATAAGCATGTAATATTTTAAACTACCAGTATAAACTAAGAAGACACACTATTTTAAAGAGCGTGTTAACAAAGGCCCTTTGAAATCGTAATACCTATACCCAACTTTGTATCTTATTTGCAAAAGCCCCACCTCCAATATTTGAAACAAGAGTCCTCACACTGTGAAAGGTGAAGAGAAGGGGAAGTGAGTGGTCTGCCTGTGGAAGGGAGGGGTGGCTTGCTCTCAGAGACTGGGGCGAAATGGGAGTGCTGGACAAGGGGGACACCAGGGTGGTCACTCTAGGGCAGCAGGACAGCTCGCAGCTGACAGTGATTTTGATCACAGTCTTATAGAGTGAAAAAACTGCTTCCAGAACATGGAGGTTTGGGTCCTAAAAATAAGGACTACAACAGAACTTTCTATAAGAGCAAATTGGCCTTACAGACCAATATAACCTCACAGCTCATCTTCTTGATATTCTACCAGACTTCTAACCCAGAATGTATAACAGATGCCGAGGACTATTTATCTGGAAAGGGACTCACCCTAAGCATCACATTCCAAGTAGTTGCCAAATATGACCTTTTTTTCCCCCAAAGCCTTTTTGTCCTATAAGACTGTAAGTCTGAGGAATCAGTAATAGGACCTAAGCTCCCAGCTTCTTTATACAAAGCCCAGCACAAATTTTTTTTGTATTCTGAGACACACACTCTGATGATCATGCACTTTGCAAACCGAGTTTCTACATTTAATTTATAACTTCATTTTTAAAGGGTCTATAATATTGATAATATTGATATATCCATAAAGAAAATGTGTCATAGAATTAGCTTGCCCTTCTCTCTCTACAGAAGACAGATGGACGGATAAAGAAAATATCGTACATAGATACAATGGAATATTGAAAAGAATGAAATGATGCCATTTACAACAACATGGATGGACGTGGACATGACCATACTAAGTGAATTTAGTCAGAGAAACACAAATATCATATCACTTTTATGTAGAATCTTAAAAAATTGACACAAATGAACTTATTTACAAAACAGAAACAGACTGAGAGACTTAGAAAATGAATATGGTTACCAGTGGGGAAAAATGAAGTGTGGGGGGGATGATAGATTGGGAGTTTGGGGTGGACATGTACACAATGCTATAATTAAAATAGATAACCAACAAGGACATGCTGTATAACACAGGGAACTCGACAGTATTCTGTAATAACCTAAATGGGAAAAGAATTTGAAAAAAGAATACATATTTATCATTGAATCACTTTGCTGTCCACCTGAAACTAACACAACACTGCTCATCAACCATACTCTAATATAAAATAAAATTTTTTTTTAAAAGAAATGTAACACTTGTTTTCCTTTACCTGGGGTTAATGTATTCCACAATTAGACACACGTTCAGCAAAGCACTGAGTATCCATTCGCAGAAACAACGGGCATGAGAAAGCAGCTCTCTGATTGGCTGCTGGGGATGCGTAACTGGCTCCAGCTACATCCTTTGGTTCCACTGCCTTGCTGGTGCTGAGCCCACCCTCCTGAGGCTGTGCCCAGTCCATGACTGAGCCCAGCTGGGTGCCCCGCAGGACCCTCCAAGGCCAGGTATGGTGCTCCTCAGCTGGGGAATTCGAGCTCAAGGACTTATCATTGAACTCGCTGAAATATTACTAGAACTGCACTGCAATCCAAGACCTCAGACCCCTCCTTCCCTCCCCATCTTGGGGGTCAGACACACATTTCCACCTGATGGCTCTCTCAGATGGAAGAACCTCCCTGTTTAGTTGCCTCCATGTTTTCCCTCACAAGTATTTCACCCAACAAATCTCATACTTCTGTTCCCACCTTAGCATCCACTTCTCACAGCACCCAGACTAATACAATGCATAACAGTAAATATCTGGATCCGTGTAAATGAGTAACAATTATTCCATATGACATCTGTACCTTTAGGTCTATGTAAGAATCATATTGTTACCACTCTTTATGAAAAAAAAAAAATCTCCCTTCAGGGGGAGCGGGCAAAAGAAGGGAACTATGGGTCAAATATTATTACTCATCACCCAGACTATACTTTCAATAATATAGTGCTTCTGTTTGAAATATCTGAAGAAAGTTCTAGCAACTTAAATAAGAAACAACTCACACGTGGGGTCATGAGCTTATAAAACACACACTGCCAACCTGTAGGAAAGGAAATGGATTTAGACTCCTCCTACATTCTTACTTTTCTGTGGGTGTAAGGGACAGTGCCATACGCTCCTGCTCAGAGGATGTCCATTCTGAACGCTTTTTCATTCATCAATTTATTTAAACCAATGGGTAGATCAGATGCCAAACTCAGACGGCACAGCTTACTGAGACTTCAGAGTTACTGACTTAGGATAAAATTCAAATACCATAATACCATTCATGTTATATTTCAATCAAAAAGTAATATAATCTAAGACATAGACCCCTACCTATTTGCATACTGGGCTGGTCAGTGCAGTGATCGGGATTATAATAAACCAACAGAGGAAAACATCTCCCATGGAACAACAGGGCAAATGAGGTCTACTACCCCAAGGGGTGTGAGTGAGTGGTATTTCTAGAATGCCCAACAGGATAACCAGGAACACAAATGACTATTGTTCCACTGGTGTAGGCTGAGTTCACCATGATAAGCATGCACAGTATGCATTCAATTATATTATATTTAAATGACATTTAGAACTTATTATATAAGTTTTAAAAACTATTATTGAACTCACCAATAAAGACCACTCCCCAACCCTAGACAGAATCACTGTCTTAGCATTTATTTCCCTCCACTCTTCCCCCCGCCGACATGTCTACATTCATGAAAATTGAATCTCAATACATGTATTTTTTTGTGTGTGGTTTTGATTTTCCATTATATTGTGAGCATTTCCAGTGTTATTAGATATTCTTTGAAGACATCATTTTAATGGATGCATATTAGTACCAGAATTTATTTTTTAATATTTTTGGCCACACCATGTGGCTTGTGGGATCTTAGTTACCCAACCAGGGATTGAACCTATGACCTTAGCAGTGACAGCGTGGAGTCTGAACCACTGGATGACCAAGGAATTCCCATTTAGTATCATAATTTAACCATTCACCTCTTTTGGACCATTTAGGATGTTTCCAATTTTGCACCATTATTGACAACAGTTGAACACACTTATGAATAAATTTCCTAGGAATTTATAATTGGATATAAACTTAAAAAAATAATTCTTGCTTAAAATTTGTGGCTAAGTTGCCTTCCAGAACAGTTGTACCAATTTATACTCCCACTAGCAGCGTATAAAAGTTCTCATTTCATGATGTTTTAAAAAAAAACATGAGCAACTCAAATTGCCATCCTGATGACAGAGCAATTATCTGCCTGAATCTGGCCCTGTCTGCAAAAGGATTAAGGTTCCTTCTTGCTGCTTCCCTCAGAAGAAAACTCGATTTGCACCCTTCTGTGAGCAAAAAACAATCAGTTCACTATCACAGACTTAAAAGGAATCAAGTATCAGCTTTATTACAAGCAATTGTTGAGCCTCCCCAGGGAGAACAGTTAAATCTTCCCATATTTTTAATAACCTGCATTCACAGAGGAAACATGGAGGACACTGGCCTCTATGTGTACTGATACAAATGACATTAGCATCACCAATAAAAGTGAATCTTGTGTGTTACCCTCACCATTCACACCAGTTTTGATTACTTTCAGAATGATGAAATTTCAAGCCCCAGAATAATCTGAAGTACAAGTTTATGCGCTCCCCCAAATTAGAAACATATATACATCATTGTTGGAGAAGGGAATGGCAATCCACTCCAGTCTTCTTGCCTGGAGAATTCCATGGACAGAGGAGCCTGGCAGGCTACAGTCCGTGGGGTTGCAAAGAGTCGGACACAACGGAGCAACAAACACACACACATTGTTGTGTATCAGCACTAACAGAATCCAATCCTGGTCAACTCCTGTCTATGCTCTTGCTCTAAACAACAGTATTAAGCACATAGGGTTGCATGCATGCTCAGAAGAGAACAACTGTCACATCAGACTGCTGCCTTAAAATACCAAGTGTAACTTCAAATCTCTGCTTGATTCCTCAACAAAATCCTAAATAAGATTCTTAGACCAACATAAACAGTAGTGTTAAACAAATTCCATTCTGAAGAACAACTGCTGGTTGCTTGTATGTTCATAATGAGAATTATTTCCTACTGGGGCTTCCCTGGTGGCTCAGATGGTAAAGAATCTGATGCAGGTTTGATCTCTGGGTTGGGAAGATCCCCTGCAGAAGCGAATGGCAACCCACTCCGATATTCTTGCCTGGAAAATTTCATGGACAGAGGAGTCTGGTGGGCTACAGTCCATGAGGTCACAAAGTTGGACATGACTGAGCAACTAACACAATGAGAACAGACAATAAGAATCTCTCTTATTGACCATTTGTGATGTAAAACACCTTGTCAATTTCCAGTTAGTTTGTACCTCTCCATTTATGTTTCTGACATTACCCAAGAAGATGGATTTATATCAGTGAGGCACTGTGCATTTATGGTGACAGGGAAAAAATAATGCTGCTGCCTAAGAATGCCCTATAATTAAAAAAAAAAAAAAAAGACACATACCTTCCAAGCACTGAACAAAGTATGGCCACTTGCCAATTAGGGATCTAAATCACTTTCAATGTACAGGAGCAGACACATTTTCATTGTCTCCTTTCCCCAACAGAAGTGTCCTTTCTCATTCAAACAGTCTGCACTTTTATATGTAAAGTCAGAGATTTCTTAACACAAGCATACCCAAAAAATGCCAGAGGACAAACACCACGTAAGGAAATGTATCATGGTTTCGCCTACACCGCTGACAGTGGAGTGGACAGGAACTTCCATCCTCCCCTGCTGTCAAACCCCAAATCCACCCCGTTTCAAAAACACATGACTGTCTTCCCATAATTTGCCCTCTATCCTGCCCTTCTGGTAACTTTCCACAATTGCAATTATACTAAAAATGACGTAACAATCGTTCGAGAGTTTTACGGACAAAACCAACTGGAGGAGATGTCATGAGGGCAGGGAGGAACGAGGAGGGGGAGGCACTGTGTCCTGAGTGCCCAGGAGCTGGGGACCACTGTCAGCAGATATGTATGAAATCAGAACAATGGATATTCATCTCCTAGAGCCACCATAACACAAATGGGTGCCTTAAAACCAAAAAAAAACTTACCGTCTCACAGTTCTAGAGGTCAGAAAGGCCAAAAGCAAGGTGCTGGCAGAGTTGGGTTTTTCTGAAAGCTCTGAGGGAGAATGTTCCATGCTTCTTCCTAGCTCCTGGGGGTGGACGGCAACCCCTGGAGTCCCTTGGCTTGTGGCTGCATCACTCTTCTCTCTGCCTCCGTCTTCACGTGGCCGCCCCTCCCTCTGTGTGTCTCTGTCTCTCTCTCGTGGATTTCTTATGAGGACACCCGCCACATGAATTTAGGGCCCATGCTAATCTAGCGTGCCCTCACATTAACTAGTTACACCTGCAAAGGTCCTATTTCTAAATAAAGGACATATTCTGAGGCTCCAAGTGGACACAAATTAGGGGAACACCCGTCAAACCAGTACATGATGACGCACTCACATGCGACCTTCCTATACAAACCTGAAATGGGTAACCGCACATTCATTCTTCCTCAGTCTTTCCTCACCTCTGTCTCCTATAATTGTGCCTGCCATCTACAGGTTCTCAGTCAGGTCCGGTGAATGATGAATGAATGCACCTTCCAAGGCAGAACCCAAGCCCCTGCTTGGAGTGTGGATCTGATCGATGATGGCTATGCTCTTACACAATCCCCATCCACTGTCTCCGGAGTGGTTTTCTCCAACACGGATTGAGAAGGTAAGGGGCAGCAAAGATGCTTGCAAAGCAATCTTAATGCAAGATTTTAATTTTTATAATCCTTCCCCCCACACCCTTGTGGCTTTCTCAAATACTAGAGTATTTAACTCATTCATTTAGTGACACCTACGACGCGCCAGGTGTTCTTCCCCGGTGGCTCAGACGGTAAAGCGTCCGCCTACAATGCGGGAGACCCGGGTTCAATCCCTAGGTTGGGAAGATCTCCTGGAGAAGGAAATGGCAACCCACTCCAGTATTCCTGCCTGGAAAATCCCACGGACGGAGGAACCTGGTAGGCTACAGTCCATGGGATCACAAAGAGTCGGGTACGACTGAGCGACTTCACTTTCACTATGACGTGCCAGGAGCTCTTCTAAGTATGGGGAATGGGAGACACAGTTCTGGGGTTAAACCAGAAAAACTGAAGTTTGTTGATTAAACTCTAAGGAGAGTTATGACCACCATTTTGAAATTACTTTTAATGCTATAACTTTGCGACTATGTTGCTAATCTTTGTTGCTCCCATATTTCCCATATTTTGCTAGCCGTACCCATCATTAAAAAAACAGAAAGAAGTTTGTGAACTTGTTTCAGAAAAACTGAAAAATAGTGGTCCACAATCTGGGAGGAAAGGAATCCAGAAAGGATGCAACTCAAGGAGAAAAAGGCAAAACCCAGAGGACTGAGGGTAAGAGGGACTTATGCCTGGAAAGCCAGTCTGAGACCAAACTAGGGTTGTGGAAATTTCAGTGCACCAGTTTTTGTGTTCCAAGCAACACTTCACCCCCTGAAGCCTCATCACAGTGGGACAGTTTAGTTGCACAACTTGGGAAGTTCCTACAGATGAAGCTGTAGCCCTTATTTCATTGATCACTTTCTACCAACTCAGCCAAGGAAACGCAGGTCAACCTGAGAGGAGAACCCAGGCTCTCGCTGACCTCAGACTGCCTGGGTACAAGAGAACCGAACTCCTAAGGAAGTGACGTGCATAATACACGACGTGTGAGGAAGAGGATCTCTGCTTTAGTGCCCGTTCCTCACAATTCACAAAAAGCTGTTGCTGAAAGAACATCGACGCAGCACAAATTTTTCACGGATTCACCGTCATCTTCACTAGCTGACCCACTAGGAGAGGGGTGGCACCCCAGGTGAAGGCCACGGTGACAGACAAAATTTTACAAGAAGTATGGAGACCCCTGCCATGCCAGACATTACCCTTTTGGTTGCCAGAAGTCTGGGGGATCTGGGGAGGGGACCTGGGAGGAAGGCGAGAGCAGCCAGGGAGCACTCAAGCGGCTCATGTAGCAGCTGTTGGATTGGCCAAAAAGTTCATCTGGCTTTTCCATAACATTGCATGGAAAAATCCAAACGAACTTTTTGGCCAACCCAATGTTTATCAGCTACTATGGAAGAATTTTGTGTTATTAACTAATAAGAGATAAAACGCCAACCCTGTGTTTGGGACCTTAGAATAGGGGTTGGCAGACTTTTCTGTACAGAGCAAGATAGGAAATATTTTGGCTTCTATAAGGTCATATGGTTTCTGTCATAACTACTCAACCCTACCACTGTAGTGCAAAAAGCAGCCGGAGATAACAAATACATGAGTAAGTGCCTGGGCATGTTCCAATATAACTGCAGAAACAGGCGGCAACCCAGATAGAGCCCATGGCATGTGGTTGGCGACCCCTGCTTTACACCACGGCACAGCTCACCATCCTATGCAGCAATCAAATCACCGACCTCAACCTCACAAGCACAGTCTTACCAAATGATTTAACCAAGTCACTGATGATTCGTACCCGTGTTCTTGATCTTTACAGACCCCAAGGGACTAAATCAAAGCCAGCTATCCAACCACCCCAACGCAAATGAAGATACTCACCCAGAAAAATCTGTAGTGAGAATTCCGTAGTGGAAGATGTAGATTCGACTGATGTGGCAGATCGTAAGGTAGCCCATTGCTACAAAAAAGGAGTATCTGGAACCAAAACACCAAGGGTCAGATCATTGTGTATGCACTCAGTCAACTTTCTCTTCTTTCCCTCAACCCCCAACATGCGATTAGTCACAAAGGTCCACCTCCCTCCCAGCACATCCCTGCTCCTCACTTTTACACCCACGGCTCTCAGCCCTTCATCTTTTCTCATCTGGACCACTGCAGTCGTTCTCAACTCGGGCAGCATGATGGAATCACCTGGGGAGTAACTGGCCCCGCCCCCAGATATTCTGATTTCATTGATAAGGGGTGCACCTGGCAGGTGTCACTCCAGCGTTCAGTCAGCGTTGGGAACCGCGGACCTGTAAGGTCCTGCACGCAAAGATCCTCCTCTTCACAAACCATCCTGTTTACACAATGATCTTCCTAAAATATAAATCATCCTATTGCCAACCGCTCCCTTCCTGAAACACTCTGTTCCCTTGGCTTCCATTCTCCTTGTTTCCTTCCCAGCTCTCTGGTCAGTTCTTCCAAGGCTCTTGCTCAGCCCATCTTCCTCCCTCTACTTCTTAGGGGTCAGCAGTCCCAGTGCTCTGCTCAGGACCCTCCCTGCTGATGCCTGAGGCTCCAATTTCCACTTCTCATGTTCACTTCCCAGCCTCCTTCAGAGGATCATCCAATATTATAAACCAGCAATGTACACACACACACGCATGCATGCCATTAAGAACATTCATCAACTTGTACATATAAAGATATGTGACAATCTGATTAACCACTGTCTCCCTTACAAGCCTGAAAGCCCCATGAAAGTAAGGATGGTCATGTGTGTTTCATTCACCACTAGTGGCTACTGCTGCCAGTGTTGAATGAACACACAACAAAAGAATGTGTCTTGACTTAAAAGTCACAGGGTTCAATCCCTGGTTCGGGAAGATCCCACCTGCCCTGGGGCAACTAAGCCCACAACTACTGAAGCCCTAGAGCCCGTGCTGCACAACAAGAGAAGCTGCAGCAAGAATTAGTCCATGCACCACAACTAGAGAGTAACCCCCACTGTCTGCAACGAGAGAAAGGCTGGGCACAGCAACAAAGACCCAGCACAGCCACAGATAAATAAATAAAGCCGTTTAAAAAAAAAGTCTTGCTCATCCACCCCACGCCTACTCCCTACTGTCTAATCACATCAAAACTCCTGACTATAGCATTCAAGGTGCTTCACATGCTAAGCTCTACCTTAACAGTTCCTTTTTGGATCATCTCCAGACATGTTCCACGTCTATCATGTGCTAAACCACACCGGACTGCTCCCTTCCCACAATTAAATCCTGATTTTCGGCCAGATATATTTCTCCTTCCTCTGCCTGCAACTCTTTGCTCCTTCCTATGGTCTGTCTGGACACAAATTATCTGATATGGCTGAGTTCTAATGTAAGCTAGTATAGTCTTGGTCCATCCACCCCACCCCAACTCCCAACACAATTCACTGCTCAACTGCCTGTGTTTCTCCAGTACTCTATGCTAACATATCATCATAACATTAAAATTACATGTATCTGTTTCTCCAATTCTTTATAATCTTGAGCACCCAAACTCTTGGCCACCAAGAGGTTCACTTAACTGTTAGTTGAAATGAACTAAACTCAGAACATTAAACACCTTGGAAGAAAAGCTTTGACCAACCTAGAAAGCATATTAAAAAACAGAGACATTACTTTGCCAACAAAGGTCCATTCAGTCAAAGCTATGGTTTTTCCAGTACTCATGTATGGATGTGAGAGTTAGACCATAAAGAAAGCTGAGCGCTGAAGAATTGATGCTTTTGGAGTGTGGTGATGGACAAGACTCTTGAGAGTCCCTTGGACTGCAAGGAGATCCAACCAGTCAATCCTAAAGGAAATCAGTCCTGAATATTCATTGGAAGGACTAATGCTGAAGCAGGAAACTCCAATCCTTTGGCCACCTGATGAGAAGAACTAACTCATTGAAAAAGACCCTGATGCTGGGAAAGATTGAAGGCAGGAGGAGAAGGGGACAACAGAGGATGAGATGGTTGGATGGCATCATCAACTCGCTGGACATGAGTCTGAGCAAGCTCCAGGAGTTGGTGATGGACAGGGAAGCCCAGGGTGCTGCAGTCCATGGGGTCACGAAGAGTAAGACACAACTGAACAGAACTGAACTGAATGGTTCAGGAGCCCATCAGAAACAGACATAAATTCACAAGGATGATTTTCAAGCAAATGTAATAAAACTGGGAAGATGTATATTCTGATACCGAATGATGTTGAAATTCACAAATTCATATTAAAATAACTCATGAAGTCTAGATCAACCTCAGGAGTAGTAAAGAAGGGATAATAAACATTCCTTTGGTAGCAAGGGAAAGCAGGATGCTGAGCCAGGTACAGTACAGCATTCCACGACTTTAGCTCTCTTCATTATTTGCAAGCACAGAAATGATTTTTCCCTCCCCTGGGTTCAACCATAACCTTTTCCAGACCAAGAAGATGGTACACAAAGCAAATGTTTAAGAAAAAAACTCCCTTATGAGCTGAAGCACTAGAATGGAGTTAGACCTTTTCCCTCCAGTACCTGTTCCCCTTCCCAAGCCAGTTCACAAGGGTCAAGGCAATAGCACAAAGAAGATTCGAGACACTTTCCCAGAATCCTTTCGAATCAAAAGGAGCTACACCCATGCCTTCCCTGGACCCCTCACCCAGAGAGAAAAGCAAGTTCAATTATTATAATACTACCCACCTACCAAGGGTGGGGCCAAGTACTGAGTCCCCAAACAATAGGGCAATACATTCATTCCCCCTGAAAAACCTGAATCCAGGAGCAGCAGACAGACACGTGTTCTGGCACAGACCGACATGAGTCCAAATCCGAGCACTGGCCAAACGCATCCGCAGGTGTGAGAGGTCAGGCTAGTAGTTATTTTAGGAAGGAAGGGTGTGGCAGAGATTGGAACATGAGTGACGGTAACACGATCCTCACTGAACACAATCCTCACTGACCTCTGTGGCAGTTGCAGGGGTGTATTCACTTTGTGAAAGCTCCCTGAACTGCAGAGCCATCTGTACACCTGGGGCTTTCCAGGTGGCACCAGTAGTAAAGAATCTGCCTACCCATGCAGGAGACACAAGAGATGCGGGTTCAATCCCTGGGTTAGAAAGATACCCTGGAGGAAGAAATGGCAACCAACTCCAGTATTCTTGCCTGGGAAATTTCATGGACAAAGGAGTCTGGAGGGCTACAAAGGAGCCGGACACGACTGAATGACTGAGCACGTACACCCATTCACCTCCCTGAACTTTCATCATTTTCCAACTCAGGAAAAAAAAAAAATCTATATCCTATAGAGTTGTCCTAGAAAGAATATATTTGCCGTAATGATAGGAAATAGTAAATGTAATTGTATATTGGTATACTCAATAAAGAGTTTATGTATCAAAATAATGAAACATATTTAAGACAGCTTGGCCTCAAAAGTTGGTAACTGCATAGCCAAGTTCCCACACGAGGCCTTCCATCCCAGGAGGTACTGTATTCTGTTCCACTGGGTTCATATAAGGTAAGTGAACACCCGTGATTTTTGCCCAACAGAGTGGCCTGGAAGGAAACAGAATAGGTACTCCATGAACTCTCAAGATAAATCCTGCATAACAGGCAGCTCTGCAGTGGGTTAGGTCCACATGGCAGCAAGCACCCATCTTCCCCTCCTATTCCCAGCAATGCATAGAACACAACTCATAACTCAGGAAAAGTCAGAGGAAAACAATTCACGAAGAACCCAGAAATCTTGAAGCAAACTTAAGCTCAAACCATTCCCTGATAGCTCAGTGGTAAAGAATCCACCTGCCAATGCAGGAGACGTGGGTTCAATCCCTGGATCAGGAAAATCCCCTGGAGTAGGAAATGGCAACCCACTCCAGTGTTCTTGCCTAGGAAATCCCATGGACAGAGGAGCCTGGCGGGCTACAGTCCATGAGGTTGCAAAGAATCAGACAAGACTCAGCAACTAAACAACAAACACCACCACAAGCCCCCCATCGCATAGGCGGGAAGCCCGACACGCAAAGCCGCCACCTGGCTTTTCCAAACTCATGCCGCTGGAAACAGCCAGGTTTCCTGACTCCTGCCTGGTGTTTTTTCCAGCAGCAATAGGAAACAACTTCCCTCCACTGGGAAATGTGAACCACTCCTGACTTCGGCAGTCCTGGCAACCACACAAACACAGAAAGAAGAGAAGAACTTGTTCTGGCATTTTTTCTTTCCAGTCTTATGACACGGCCCTCTGCTACCACAATGTCATCATGAAGAAAGAGTTGGAGCCTGCCTGTGAAGGGCTCTCCCTACCAAGGCTGGAGGATTCCACTCCTGGCTGGAGACGAACACAGCAAGCCTGGAAATACAGCTGGACCCTCTGAAAAATGGATCCCACCTCACCAGCATCACACAGATGCAGGGAGAGCTGACAAATTATAGTTTGTAAGGTAGCTGGAAACCTGCTTTAGAGATGCGACATTGTTATTCATAATTTAATTGCTTCCAGTGTCAAGTGGAGGAAAAGCCACGCATTTTTACCTCCCACTGAAAAAAACCATATTGTCATAACATGAAGCATTTCCCAAATCCATTCTTAACAAATAATAGAAATACAGATTTCCTATGTCCCTTCTGAAGGAAGGACTCTATCCGCTTTAAGGAAGACACTTAGCAGAGAGATGATTAGAATTCAAATTTCTTGAGCTCATTTGAATACAAAGTTCAATGACTATCCAAGTTAAAAGCAGACAAAAATATTTTCCCTTGCAAACCAGAAGTTTATTGGAAGTAATTACAAGATGATAGACTAAAAAATTAAATTCCAATGCTTTTAAGAAGGAAAACTACTGTGCTAATAAGTCTTATTAATCAAAGAGTTTTCTGAGGTTGAAATAAGGCATTTGCTTTTCCAGAGAAGTCATCAAAAAGGAAGCCATCGAAGGGTGAATGTCTTTTCAAGTATATTCAGTCATTCATTCCATAAATATTTACTGAGCCTTTACTTCTGCCAGGTATTGTTCTAGGCTCTGAGGCTACAACAGTGGAGAGAAAAGTCTTTGTTTTCACAGAGCTCACATTCCAGTGTTACTGAGAGGCTGAATTAATTCTGAGGTTTCAAAACACCACAGGAATCAGAGACAGTGCAAGACAGCCACTCTAGGTATTTTCCTGGACTGTCCAAGCATGTAGCCTTCAAGGCAGAATTAAATTACTTCTGCACTTTGAAGTCAAAATATCATAGTAAGAATATTTCTTCCTTTTTTAACACTTCTTTGGGCATATTTAAAGTATCCAAAGTTTTGATACATGTCATACTCAGAAAATCAGAGCCAAGTTCAATATAACAGACATATCCATCACCCCTTCCCCAGGCTGCTTCAAGCCTCTCGTGGTCCCTTTCACATCTCCCTGAGCCATCTTGCCACCAGTTACCCCAATCTGATTTCTGTCACTACAGATTAGTTTGCTTTTTAGAGAACAGAATTTGTGGGATCTCCTTCATCCAGCACAATGATGTTGAGATTCGTCCATGGCATTGTGTGTAGCAATCATTCATTCTTTTTCATGGCTGAGTAGTATTCCATAATGTGATCACTTTCCAGGTTGGTGCCATGACAAATGAGGCTGCCTAATTATGATAAAATCTCTTTCCCCTGAGTCCCAGTTTGCATCACACTTTTTTTTTCAAACAGCTTTCTCCAAAGACCCCCAGCATTTAAGGTTTTCCATCCCTCCCTTCAGATATCCCAGAGAACTTAGGATATACCACATGTGGCTAATGGAGAAGGCATCCCTTCCTCTTGGAAACAGATTTCAAAGATCATGAAAAACCTCACCTTGCATTGTTCATCCCCAGGGTCTTACCTGTGAATATTGGATATGTTTGCAGTGACCATGATTCCATAGCACATTAACACCACCACAAAAAGATGCACAGAATACCTGCAGGACATCGTGGGGAGAAAAGGAGGACACCAAATGTTTTTCATATTATCATATCTCTTGGCTGTCTCCACCTCCACTCCCACCAAAAAGCAAGTGATCAGTTAACTCATGTTTATTTAAGAGAAAATAAATCAAGTATTTTCATTCTATGCAAGTAAGATACCTTGAAATGACACCAGGAAGTCATGGCATAGACCTCCAACTGCAAAGAAGAGAGTTCTTTCTAACTTTAAAGTATCAAGACCAAAACTGAGCTGCCCCAGACACCAACACTTTGACCTGGGGGTGATTCAAAATACTCATCATCCTTTCTCAAATTTTCATTGGAGGAGGAGGAGCCATAAGCTACTACTCTGAACAAATTCCCACAAGTTGAATTTCTAGAAATGTTCATTCCTAGAATTTCTTCCCCAAGAAGTATCCCTACCAGGAGATCTGCCCAGCTTACCTAGTAGAGAAAAGGCTTTCCCTGCTAAAGAAGGACATATTCCCGAAGACTTGCCCTAAAACTATTCTTCTACTCTAAGTGCAGGATTAATGCCAGTATCTCTAGCAGTGATGCAAGAAAAACACTAATAGCTATAACAGTTAGGAAAAGTTCCTTGCTGGGAAAATTTAACCTTAGAGCATTCCATTTACACGACCCTGGGTGAGATCAGCAGAAGTCTAATTTTAAGAAAAATTCACTGAATTAACTTCTATTAGAGTCAATTTATTGGTTTCAGTTTCTGGAGGTTCCTGCAATATCCCCATTATTTTACAATAAGAGTAAATGTCATATTTTTTCTTCCTTAGTGTCGTGGGAAACGCCAAGAATATCTCCACCAAACACTCCAATGATAAACATTTAGAATGTAGGAGGTTCATACTCACCAGCCAAAACAAAAAATGACAAAATAGATGCCAAAAACGGTGGCAAATGCATGCCGGACACCAGGACTGGCTTTACCAGGACTCAAGTAGAGGCGGAACCAGAAAGCAGCAAACAAAGCGAAGAGCTGGCAGGCCACGAAATTCACCTATATGGGGAAAAAATGAGAATCAGAACCTTTCCTCTTTGGCCTGTGTGTGAATTTTCTTTCCCTCCTTCTTTCAGATTCTACATCAAGATGCCTCTCAGACATGGATGTTTTGCTCAGTAGAGCATTTGTTTGGAGGAGGTTAAGAGATAACCACACCCTCATCTGGCTTAAGAAGTGACAAACCCAAGTTTCTTCTCCAGTCCTCTGAGATGAGGCAAAGCTGTTCCCCACCCCACCCCCCCCCAACAAACTGGAGACTTTTTACTGGAAAGAGCCTTAGTTGACTGTGAGGTCACTTTGCTGAGCGTCTTCCCTACCCCCAGCCCTTAGCACTATCCTAAGATAAAGAACGTATTCTTTTTGAGATGCAGATAAATCAAATCCTTGAGGCTTCCCTCACTGTGAAGTGAAGTGAAAGTCGCTCAGTTGTGTCCACCTCTTTGCAACCTCATGGACTACACAGTCCACGGAATTCTCTAGGCCAGAATACTGGAATGGATAGCCTTTCTCTTTTCCAGGGGATCTTCCCAACCCAGGGATCAAACCCAGGTCTCTCGCATTGCAGGAGAATTCTTTACCAGCTGAGCCACAAGGGAAGTCCAAGAATACTGGAGTGGGTAGCCTATCCCTTCTCCAGTGGATCTTCCTGACCCAGGAATCGAACCGCGGTCTCCTGCATTGCAGGCAGATTCTTTACCAACTGAGCTATCAAGGGAAGCCCTTTCCCTCACTGGTACCTAAGAAATCAAATGCCTCTCCCAAAACAATCATCAGCTGGTTTTGGGGGGGTTTTCTTAAGATTTTTTTTTAATATGGACCATTTTTTTTTAAGTCTTTATTGAACTTGTTATAATATTGCTTCTGTTTTGGTTGTGGTTTTTGGCCCTGAGGTATGTGGGACCTTAGCTCCCCGACCAGGGATCAAAACTGCACCTGCTGCAGGGAGTGACGTCTTAACCAGAAGTCCCTCATCAGCTGTTTTCTGACTCTAATTCTTCTCATTTTAAATTAACACCAAATAAGAGCACTGCTCAAATCCAAGGGGGTACCCCCAAAGACCCTCAGAAAAAGAGACAGCCCTGCATTAAACTTTCAATATCAAAACTATCTAGTTATGTAAAACAGGCACTATATTTCCTTAGAAAAATCTCAATGAGCTCTCTCTCAAAAATATTTCACCTAAAAGAAACTATAAAATATTTATAATTTCCTGATACCCCTAGGTATGCAGAGTACATCATGAGAAACGCTGCGCTGGATGAAGCACAAGCTGGAATCAAGATTGCCAGGAAAAATATCAATACCTCAGATATGCAGATGACACCACCCTTATGGCAGAAAGTGAAGAACTAAAGAGCCCCTTGATGAAAGTGAAAGAGGAGAGTGAAAAAGTTGGCTTAAAACTCAACATTCAGAAAACTAAGATCATGTCATCCAGTCCCATCACTTCATGGCAAACAGATGGGGAAACAGTGAGAGACTATTTTTTGTGCACCAAAATCACTGCAGATGGTGACTGCAGCCGTGAAATTAAAAGACACTTGCTCCTTGGAAGAAAAGTTATGACCAACCTAGACAGCATATTAAAAAGCAGAGATGTTACTTCGCCAACAAAGGTCCATCCAGTCAAGGCTATGGTTTTTCCAGTAGTCATGTATGAATGTGAGAGTTGGACGATAAAGAAAGCTGAGTGCCGAAGAATGGATGCTTTTGAACTGTGGTGTTGGAGAAGACTCTTGAGAATCCCTTGGACTGCAAGGAGATGAAAACAGTCTACCCCAAAGGAGATCAGTCCTGAATATTCATTGGAAGGACTGATGCTGAAACTCCAATACTTTGGCCACCTGATGCGAAGAACTGACTCATTTGAAAAGACCCTGATGCTGGGAAAGATTGAAGGCAGGAGGAGAAGGGGACGACAGAGGATGAGATGGTTGGACGGCATCACCAACTCAATTGACATGAGTTTGAGTAAACTCCGGGAGTTGGTGATGGACAGGGAGGCCTGGCGTGCTGCAGTCTATGGGGTTGCAAAGAGTCGGACACAACTGAGTGACTAAACTAAACTGATACCCTTAGGAAAGAGCAAGGGACTTAACATAAAATATATGGAAAGGTTTAACCATTAAATTAACCCTAGAAAAGTACTTTAGACTTTTCAGAGTATTCAGAATGAAAACTTCAGTATCAGTTTGCTTTTAGAAGGGATCAAAGATACAGTATCTGAGTAAATCCTCAACTTCAGCCTTGACAGTTTTTCACACTCCAAAAATCTGTGGCTGTTAGTGAAATTCATCAGGGTTATTAGGCTCCACGGTAGGGCTGGAGGTAGGTGACATCAGCTCCCCTCCAGCTTAATTGTTTTCGCAATAAAAGAAAACAAGAGTACTCCTTATAATTCACAGGAAATACTTTCAGAGAATTTTATTTTGAAGAATTGACTGTGCTGAGTTTCCCCTCTATTTGGAGATTGCTCTCCACCAGTCTTTCCAAAAACGTGTTCCCACTACTGTCCCACCCTCCCTCTCTACCTTGAAAGACAGAGAGGAGGTGAAGTTTGATCCTCTCTTTGTGATATGGTTGTATCTCTTTATAGACTAGATGTACAGCCAACACCTCACACATAGGAACTTCCCTGGCAGGCCAGTGGTTAAGATATCACCTCCCAATGCAGGGGGTGAGGGTCTGACCCCTGATCAGAGAGCTAAGATCCCACATGCCTCAGGGCCAAAAAACCAAAACATAAATCAGAAGCAATATTATAACAAATTCAATAAAGACTTTAAAGAATGGTCCACATTAAAAAAAAAATCTTTAAAGAAAAAAACCTCATGCACACACAAATAGAAAAATAACTGTCTCAGCGAGGTTCTGAACTAGCAACTAGAAAGTCAAAGTTACGATCATCTGTGGTGATCAATCACACGTTCCTTCATTCTCTCAGCCCAGGGACCAGCCCACAGTGGAACATAGTGACTCAGAAGTGCAAGTCAGGAGAAATCTCCATTCTTTCTGGCTGGCCAGTAATCATTGAGCATCCCTGGTCATGAGGAGTGATTCAGAAAGGCTACCCACTCCAGTATTCTGGCCCAGAGAATTCCACAGACTACAGTCCATGGGGTCGTAAAGAGTTGAACACGACTGGTGACTCACTCACACTCAGGGGCTAGCAGGGTCTTGAAGAGATATCTGCCCACCAGGTTTAGAGCAGCATTATTCACAACAGTCAAAAGGCAGAAACCACCCAAATGTCTATCAACAGATGAATGGATAAGCAAAATGTGGTATAAATACATACAACGGAATATTGTTCAACCTTAAAATGAGGGAAATTCTAACACATGCTACAACACAGATGAACCTTGAAGATATTATCCTAAGTGAAATAATCCAGACACAGAAGGACAAATATCTGAATCCACTTATATGAAGTACCAGGCTTCCCTCATAGCTCAGGGGAAAAGAATCCGCCTGCAATGCAGGAGACCCTGGTTTGATTCCTGGGTCGGGAAGATCCACTGGAGAAGGGATAGGCTACCCACTCCAGTATTCTTGGGCTTCCCCTGTGGCTCAGCTGGTAAAGAATCCGCCGGCAATGCGGAAGACCTGAGTTCCATCCCTGGGTTGGGAAGATCCCCTGGAGAAGGGAAAGGCTACACTACAGTATTAGTGAAGTTGCTCAGTTGTGTGCGACTCTGCAATCCCATGGACGGTAGCTTAGCAGACTCCTCCATCCATGAAATTTTCCAGGCAAGAGGACTGGAGTGGCTTGCCGTTTCCTTCTCCAGGGCATCTGCCCGACCCAGGAGAATTCCATGGACTATATACAGTCCACAGGGTTGCAAAGAGTTGGACATGACTGAGTGACTTTCACTTCACTTCCTATGAGGTACCTAGAAAAACAAAATTTATCAAGACTGAAAGTAGAATGGTGCTTGCCAGGGACTGAGGGGTGGAGAGAATAGGATTACTACTGAATGGGTATGGAGTTTCCGTTTTATAAGATGAAGAGAGTTCTGCAGATGGATGGTTTGGTAATAGTTGCATGACACAGTGAGTGTACTTAATGCCACTGAATTGTACTACATGCTTTAAAATGGGAAAATTTGTATTCTGTATACTTTACTACAGTTTTAAAAATATACACAGGCTGGAGCACAGCATCCATTTCTTTGTGTTTCCTAGTTTATATCAATACTGGTAGCTGGTAGGAACTATGACCATCTCTGCAGCCAAGAGTGCTGACAACCATTCATACACGAACATTATTAGATCTTTGCTCCTTTCCTCTCTGAAGGGTTAACGAAACTGGACGTTATACCTTATATATAATGTTACATTTTAGAAATAAATCCACAAATGGGTTTGATTTAATCTATGGGATCTACTTCCAAATAATCTTAAAGGGAGAGACAGTGGAGTGAGTATAAGTCAATGGCCCTCAACTCAGGAGGGTGTGCTCCCCAGGGGACACTTTCTGTTGTTATAACCAGAAGGCAGGAAGGGGTATAGTGCTACTGGCATCTAGCAGGTAGAAGCCAGGGATCCTGCTAAATATCTGACAAGGCATAGGACAGCCTCCCATCCAAAGACTTTTCCAGTCTAAAATATCGATAGTGCTAAGGTGAAGAACCCCTAGTATAGATGAAACAAGGCTGGCCATGAGTTTAAAACTGTTGAGGCTGTGTGTTGGGCACATGAAAAGTTTGCTCAACTGATATCTCCACGTTCAACTTTACGTTTAACCTTTTTCATAATAAATAGATTTTTAAAATGACACAACTCCAGGACTTCCCCAGTGGTCCAGTGGCTAAGATGCTGTGCTCCCAATACAGGGGGCCTGGGTTCAATCCCTGGTCAGTGAGCTAGCACCCCACATCCTGCAATGAAGACCCCGTGTGTTGCAACTAAGATCTGTCACAGCCAAATAAATAAATATTTAAAAAAATAATAACACAACTCTGGAAAACAAGTCACTGACCTGAGATAATACAGATTTTAAACCCTAGTGATTCCAAGTAGTTGAAATGAAGGTTTCTTTATCCTCATCAGAGAAACAGCTACGTTAGTGAGGAAATACATATTAATACAGGAACAAACCAAAGCAGTAAAGCGATGATGCCTTCCTAAATAGGAAAAGAACCACCTTTTATGAAATGATCAAACTCCTGAAAGAAGAAAGCCAAAATTGTCACAAATACAAGAGAAAAGGATTTCCCTTCAATAATAATCAAATTAAGTACTTGTCTCCTCCCAGTCCCTGACCAGAAATAGAACCAGGGCTTCCCTGATGGCTCAGTGGTAAAGAATCCGCCTGCCAACGGAGACACGAGTTTGATCCTTGGGTTGGGAAGATCTCCTGGAGTAGGAAATGGCAAGCCACTCCAGTATTCTCGCCTGGAGAATTCCATGGACAGAGGAGCCTGGTGGGCTCGTGGGCTACAGTCCATGGGGTCACAAGAGTCAAACCCGACTTAGAGACTCAACAACAGTCTACTGGGCTGCAAGACCAGCTTCACCACTTACAGGTTGAAGAGTTACAAAGCTCATTTCGTCTTGGCTCCTACTGCATGTGGTGGAGGTAATAACAGTAGTTATTAGGGACCTCCCTAATAACTAGGGACCTCCCAATTGGTGCAGTGGTTAAAACTCCAAGCTCCCAATGCAGGGTTCAATCCCTGGTCAGGGAACTAAGATCCCTCATGCCACGTGATATGGAAAAAAAAAAAATAGTAGTAGTCCTTCTCAAGTTGTTTTATGGACTAAAGAATTTAATGTAGAAGATCACTCAAAACAGTCCTGGCACTAACAAGTACTTGCCATTAATATTATTCTATATCCACTAAATTAACACAGGAGGAGAAGGAGGCAACAGAGAATGAGATGGTTGGATGGCATTACTGACTCAATAGACATGAGTTTGAGCAAGCTCCAGGAGATAGTGCAGGACAGGGAAGGCTGGTGCCCTGCAGTCCATGGCATCACAAAGAGTTGGATACAACTTAGCGACCAAACAACAACAACAACACACAAACTGTTCGTACAATAAACTTAATACGCAGTCACCAGTTAAGGCACAGCACTTAATTGCTGTGTTGTTCAGAATTGGCTTCCCCAGTCTCCTTACTGTTGCCCTTGGACTGATTCCCTTTCCCACCCATCATTCAAGCAGCTGCCCAAGTCCTCCACATTCCTTTCTTCCCCAGGGAGAGGCCATGCAGCCTAGGATGAGAGAGGCGATCCCTGGGTTTTCCAGTTCCTGAGTAGTTTTCTAAACCTAAAGCAGAGATAAATCTGAAAGTCAAAGCAGTCTCCAGAAACATAGGAAAGTTTTTATTTTTCCTTTTTAATTCTGAAAGCTTATCTTCACAGCTCAAGAGCAAAATTGAAGAATTTAAAGCATGGAGTTTTACCATAATCCCAGAGGGGAGAAAAGCTCTTAATGATTTAAGAGCTATTTTTCAGCACAAAAGTTGATAAAAGTGTTTGGCCAGCAGACTGAAGGAGAGATTCCATGGGGTAGAAATAGCACTTGGGGCTTCCACGGTGGCTCAGCAGTAAAGAATCTGCCTGTAATGCAGGAACTACGGGTTCAATCCCTGGGTCAAGATGATCCCATGGAGGAGGGCATGGCAACCCACTCCAGTATTCTTGCCTGAAGAATCCCATGGGCAGAGGAGCCCGGTGGGCTACAGTCCACAGGGTCACAAAGACTTGGACATGACTGAAGCGACTTAGCACAGAACCACACAGGACCAGCACTTAGACACCAGGACAAAAGGGTAAAAGGAAAGATGCTCAGACCATTAAGTGGATGGGATTCCTAGAAAAGTCTAGAGGAAGGATGCAGGTATCACAGTAGAAGAGATGGTTGCCTGGCTTCTCAGAATGTAGCTGGGGAGACGGCCAACTGTATAGAGAAGCACTCTAGAGGAACACAGAGATGGAGTAGAGGCCAGCAAAGTCCCAATGGCACAGGGACCCGATGTCCACCAAGAGCACAAAAGTCTGCAGCTCATTCCCAGGTGTAGAGGGAGACAAACCTTCATAGCCTTAACCAGGAAGTAAGCTGCCTAAAACTGGCAATTCAGCTTGAAAACTAAATTAAGTTTAGTAGGGAAAAATGTTTAAAGTTCTATTTTTTTTGCCTTATCTGTCTGTGACTGTAAATCTTATTATTTTAATATTTTGCTTTATATTGGAATATAGATGATTAACAATGTTTTGATAATTTCAGGTAAACAGCAAAGAGACTCAACTATACATCATAAACATGTATCCATTCTCCCCCAAACTCCCCTCCTCTCCAGTCTGTGTGACTGTCAATTTTAAAACCACAATTACCTGTTAGAAATGTGCACCAAATTTTTAATATACATACACAAAAAAGACACCTCAATATTATTTCTAATGGCAAGAAGAAGCAAACTAAAAGTTCAACAATTAGTAAAGACACTGGTTAACATGTGAAAAAAAGGATGCACCTGGCACTATAATCCTTTCAAAAGGAATATAGTAGATAGTATTACTACAAGTAACACTTTTGACCAATTCCTGGAAATTTATTCATTGGAATGATAAAAAGCTTAATGCCAAACAAAAGTCAAGATATTATTTACAAGACAAAATGAAGCAAAATCTACCTACATGTAGGATAACAGAGGAATAGTAATTAATGGTAAACCTGCTCAGTATAACAGTATTAAAAAGGGGCCTTACAAAGCACCTATAATAAAATGAAAAACACTTGCTATAACTAATAAAAAGCAGAAGATAAAACTGTAAACTATATTTTTAAAAATAGTAGCATGTGAAAAGGCAAAGACATGTAAAATTGAATATGGCTGTTTTATCAGGATGGCAGGAATCTTGGCAAATTGTAAATTTTTTTCCAATTTATAATCGCAGTTTCCATATGGAATTTCTCATACACACACACCACACATAATCAGGGCATTTAAGAAACTCCTAACAATACTTACTTAATTCTACTTACTCTATCCTCAGGGCTGCATTTATTAGCACTTACTATATAAATCAAGTTTAGGGAGGAATTAGGCATAAACGGAAGTTAACTTGAAAAAAGCTTCATCTTGAAGAAAAACGTGCTTTTTACAGGCAGCAAAATGTCAAGAGTTAACCATGTAGATGAGCAAAGATGAAAATAAGTAGTTTTACTTTTAATAAACCCTTCCCTGGTGGTTTCAGACACGAAAGAATCTGCCTGAAATGCGGGAGACACAGGTTTGATCCCTGAGTCAGGAAGATCCCCTGGAGAAGGGGATGGCAACCCACTCCAATATTCTTGCCTGGGAAATCCCATGGACAGAGGAGCCTGGCGGGCTATAGTCCGTGGAGTAGCAAAGAGTCAGACACGACTAAGCAACCAACACTTTCACACTCTCATATTTAAAAGGAAGGTGTGCCAAGTTTTTATTTTTCTACTGATGCCCTCCCTCTAGAGCAGGAAAGCAAGCTGCATTTCCATTCATGATGTCCAACAACACACCCTTCACAATGAAAGGATTGCCCAGGCCCTTCTGCAGAAGGAAATGGTACAGCACAGCTATTTTGATCAAACACAACTCAGATTCAGCAAGAGCTCAATTTCCACCACTCTCGCAAGATTTCAAAGTCACAGCAAGGAAATGAAACGTGTGCCCGGGAAGGTGGGAGGGAGTTTCAACAGGGAGGGGACATATGTACACCTATGGCTGATTCATGTATGGCAGAAACTAACACAATATTGTAAAGCAATTATCCTCCCATTAAAAAGAAAAAACAAAAACCAAAAAATACGTGCCTAAGGGTTTGACTTATTTCACAAAAGGCCCATAACTTAGTGCTTAGTCACTCAGTTGTGTCCAACTCTTTGCAACCCCATGGACTGTAGCCCGCCAGGCTCCTCTGTCCATGGGGATTCTCCAAGCAAGAATACTGGAGTGGGTTGCATGCCTTCCTCCAGGGGATCTTCCCAACCCAGGGGTGGAACCGGGGTCTCCTGCATTGCAGGCAGATTCTTTACCAGCTGAGCCACAGGGAAGCCCAATCACAGTGAGCTGCAATCTTCCAATGGAAGTTTTAGATCTTTCTGCTCTCATGTGCTGCTTGAAAGGCATTTCTTGGGGATTTATGTTCCAAAAAACCCCCCAAACTTTGCCAGGAGCGCAAAATACTGCCTTCCTCCTAATGAAGAGATGCAAGCTGGCTATTTTTAACAAACAGCAAATATTAACAATCCAAAATTATTTTCCTACCACAGTGATTTACCGGCGGCTCACCAATGAGACAAAGGCAGCTGTTCAGGTCTGGAATGTTTTTCTCAGCAGCACTGCCTTATATGCCCCAAGATGAAACCACCCTAATTAAACAATTCCTTATTTAAAGGCAAGCCGTCCCTCTTTCACAAACAGTGCTCTTTTGCATTGCCTCCTACAAATGAATGTGGCTGGGGAAGAGAACAAAAAATGCAATTCCTTTCTGTACCACAAAACAAAAAGTGGCTGTACCATACTCTTTAGCTACTTTGCACTTTCAAAGACATCCTTGTCATACTTTAATTCCAAGCTCCTTGGGAGGTCAGCAAGAAATGCCTTCAAATCTGTGATAACAGTTTTCCAAGCTTGTAGGTAAGCAAATAGTACTTAAGAGTGATAATCAATGTGCAAATTTATAACCAAACTCCAAACTGATATTCCGTCTCATTGTAGCAATCAACACTATTTTTTTTGAGTGCTTTACTAAGTGTCAGGCACAGTAATAAACTTTATATAGATGAAGTCCTTTCAGCTTCACAACTTTATGAAGTAGCTTACTCCCACTTTACACGGGAGGAAAAGAAAAAACAAAGGCTGAATTCACAAAGCCAGTGAGCAACAGAGCCCGAGTTCAAACCTGGCCTGAGTCCCCTCTGAAGATACTGTATCACTTCCTTCACCTTCAAACAGTCTACCCAGAAATACTATCACTTGGGGGAGAATTTAGTAGCTGCCTGTATTAGCTTGCTGGGGCTGCCATGTCAAAGTATCACAGACTGGAGGGCTTCAACAACAGAACTTTGTTGCCTCACAATTCTAGAGGCCCCGAATTCAAGATGGCGGCAGGGCTGGTTTCTTCTGAGGCCTCTCTCCTTGGCTTGCAGACGGCCGACGTCTCCCTCCCAGAGGGTCTTCCCAAATTTCCCCTTTTTTATAAGGACATCGTCATTGGATTAGGACCCAAAAGAAAGACCTCATTTAACTCGGTGGCCTCTTGAAAGATACTATCTCCAAATACAATCACGTTCTAGGATACTGGAGGTTGTTCAGTCACTCAGTCGTGTCTGAATCTTTGCGACCCCACAAACTGCAACACGCCAGACCTCCCTGTCCTTCACCACCTCCCGGAGTTTGCTCAAACTCACCTCCATTGAGTCGGTGATGCCATCCAGCCATCTGGGAGTTAGGACTTCAGAACTGGGTTTTGCAGGAACATAATTTGGCCTGTAACACTTCCCAATAAAAAACCCTCAACTCAAAGACAAGGAATGAAACAGACCTCATTTTCCTTGCGCCTGCAGGTGGGAAGTTGGCAACACCCAAACCAAACTGTGAGGGATGCCGTGAGGCTCAGCATAAGCTGGGGCCCGCTCCTCGCCTGGAGGTACCTCTCAGCCCACTGCAAACAGCTACTGAGAAGCTTCCCAGCAGTGCCCTGGCCTCTCTGCTCCTACTTAGGTCAAAAGCTCATTAACCCACAAAGGGTTTACACTTGTCGAGAAAGTTCCTTATCCCTCAGCCTTTTGTTTCAAACACACACGTGTAAGTAACAGCAATCAGCACTGATTGAGCATGTATGTGTACTGAGCATCACAAATACTGGCTGTTTTTCTAAATGTATGTGCTCAGTCACTAAGTTGCATCTGACTCTTTTGCAACCCCATGGACCGCAGCCTGCCAGGCTCCTCTGTCCATGGAATTTCCCAGGCAAGAACACTGCAGCAGGTTACCATTTCCTCCTCCAGGGGATCTTCCTGATTCAGGGATCGAACCCTCATCTCCTGCATCGGCAAGGAGATTCTCTACCCCTTGACATCTATCATCTCACTGAATCTTCCCAACAACCCTCAAGCACTACTGAGGAAACTAAGACGTAAAGTAAATGGCCCCAAAACACTCAGTTACAGGGAAGCTCCAGGAGTTAAAGCGAGATGCTTAGTCATCGCCTGTGGTTGTCTCCCAAGACCTCAGGCTTGTCCAGGGGGAGGCTTTAATTAAGCTGCTCGAAGTCATTTCCAACAGCTCTTCAACTTGTGCAAACTTTCTCTCTGAGCTTTTAAAAAAAAATTTTTTTTAATATGGACTATTTTTAAAGTTTTTTGTTGGATTTGTTACAATATTGCTTCTGTTTTATGTTTTGGTTTTTTGGCCCTAAGGCATGTGGGAATCTCAGCTCCCCAACCAGGGATTAAACCCACACCCTCTGCATCAGAAGGCAAAGTCTTAACCACTGGACCACCAGGGAAGTCCCACTCCCTGACTTTTTATACTCACTTAACAAGCCTCTTTCCACTAGTTCAGAGTATGTCATCCAGTCCTTCTGGAATGAGATAACCCTCCCTGGTGGCTCAGCAATAAAGAATTCACCTGCAGTGCAGGAGACGCAGGTTCAATCCCTGATCCAGAAAGATCCTCTAGAGAAGGAAATGGCAACCCACTCCAGTATTGTTGCCCGGGAAATCCCATCGACAGACAAGCCGGACGGGATCCAGTCCATGGGGTCACAAAAGAGTCGGACACAACTTAGCGACTAAACACCTTCTCAGAACAGAATCCTATATACTTGTTTAGAGTTTAAATTGTACAGGAAGACTCATGGCTGACCTTATTCTGTAAATATCATACCATATATTTATTATAATTTACATTGAAAACCCTTTAGAAACTGACTCCAGGGTATACAAAGGGGAAAATACTTAAGCCATCTCTTTAGCCATGGCAAAGAAAAACCTTAATATAGGTGGGTAGTATCTTTTAAGGATATCCCTCTAGCTTGCATCCCACCCCATAAACCATATCCTTATAATCCCTGGCCAAGTAGACAGGGAAGGCTGGATAGAATTCAGGATTATTTGAGGAATCCTGGAAAATTATGTCCATAAGCATGCTGTCACCCACCTCCCTGGATATACCATTTCCCCATTGGAATTCATTTCATTGTTAGTCAGTTAATAATAGCTAGTATTTAGAGTAGTCTTCCCTGGTGGCTCAGCCTGCAATGCGGGAGACCTGGGTACAATCCCAGGGTCGGGAAAATCCCCTGGAGAAGGGAAAGGCAGCCCACTTTAGTATTCTGGCCTGGAGAATACCACAGAGAAGCCTGTTGGGCTACAGTCCATGGGATCACAAAGAATTGGACATGACTGAGTGACTAACACTATCAGTATTTAGAGTGCTAACTACTGGGATGGCCAAAAGGTTCACTCGGGTTTTTCCACCACATCCTACAGAAAAATCCAGATGAACTCTTGACCAACCCCATATATTCCAGCACTGCTCTAAGTCCTTCTGCCTGTAAGTCACAGAGAAGTTACAAAATTTTCCTAAATATCACACACCTAGTAAGTGGCAATATGGGAATTTAAACTTGGGGATACAGGGTTCAGAGTCCATCTGCTCAGCCCCACAGAATGATTCATTTAGTTCAATCTTCTCATGTAATTCCAACATCTCATTTTTCAGATAAGAAAAGTGGAGCCCAGAGATGGCCAATCACCCAGCCAGGTTCACAGTCACCAAGTAACAGACTGGCCTGACTCCAGTCCAGCGCCCCCTCCCAAAATCCCCCACCAGCCTTGGGTGTAGGGGCTTCCCTGGTGGCTTGGTGGTAAAGAATCCGCTTGCAACACCAAAGATGCAGGAGACGCAGGTTTGATCTCTGGGTCAGGAATATGCCCTGGAGGAAGGCATGGCAACCCACTCCAGTATTCCTGCCTGGAGAATCCCATGGACAGAGGAGCTTGGTGGGCTACAGTCCACAGGATCACAAAGAGTAGGACACGAATGAAGTGACTGAGCACACACACACACACTTGGGTGTGGGGTGGAAATAAAACAAGGTGCAGGGGATCCAATAGGCCCATCTAGAAATAAGTTCTCAGTGAAGACCCCTGAACTGCCAAAGGGAAGAGGGGACACCAGCTGCTGAAGGCAACACCACTGAACACACAATGCAATATCTGCAGATAACTTTATGATTTTTTTAATTGATACAATTGACATATAACATTATATTAGTTTAATGTGTACAACGTGTGTCAGTAGCTCAGTCATGTCCGACTCTGTGTGACCCCATGGGCTGCAGCCCACCAGGTTCCTCTGTCCATGGGCTTCTCCAGGCAAGAATGCTGAAGTAGGTTGCCATTTCCTTTTCAGGGGATCTTCCTGACCCAGGGATCGAACCTACATCTCTTGCGTCTCTTGCATTGGCAGACGGACTCTTTATCAACTAAGCCACTAAGACTCCTGTACAGGTGTACAATGTAATGATTCAGTATTTGCATATATTGTAAAATGATCAACAGAGTAAGTCTAGTTAATATCCATTACCACACACAATTACAACTTTTTTTTCTTGTAATCAGAAATTTCAAGATCTATCTCGTAGTTACTGCATAACACAGGGAACAATATTCAATATCCTATAATAAACTATAATGGAAAAGGTGAGTTTGGGTAAACTCCGGGAGTTAGTGATGGACAGGGAGGCCTGGCGTGCTGCATTCCATGGGGTGGCAAAGAGTTGGACACGACTGAGAGACTGAACTGAACTGAATCTGAAAATATGTATATGTACATACATATATACGTGTGTACATATATATATATATATATATATATCATAAAGTGAAGTATGAAGTGTTAGTCGCTCAGTCATGTCCGACTCCTCTGTGACCCCATGGATTGTAGCCTGCCAGGCTCCTCTGTCCATGGAATTCTCTAGGCAAGAATACTGGAGTGGGTTGTCATTCCCTTCTCCAGGGGATCTTCCCAACCCTGGGATCTAACCAGGGTCTCCTGCACTGCAGGCAGATTCTTTACCATCTGAGCTACCAGGGAAGCCCAAATGTATTTCACAGCAACTCTCAAATAGAAATTTTCTTATCAAATTAATAAATGTTCATTTGAACAACTGAATAAGACAGAGAAATGCAAGGAAAAAGCTCAGTTTCCCCATCGCCAACCTTCCACATGCCATTCATCTTAGCAACTACAATATGTGTTTAAATACTTTTTTCTATATTTACAAAAATATACCCATATACATGGTTTCTCCTTTTAATATAATCATGGTATAAAAATCACCTATAGCTCAATTTTTCACTTAAAATATAACAGACATCTTCCCAAGTCTGCTCACACTGAGCTAAGTTATACTGTTTAACACTGCATGGTATTCCAAAACACTGTGTTGGAGGAGAGGGGAACACTCCCCACTTCGTAGATTTCCATAAGGAAGAATAATCTCCACTCCTTTCCCTAGAAGGGAAAATACAAAAGGAGAATTTCCACCTTCTCTCCACTGTGACTCCACACTTCCTCCTCTCCAGGGAGGGAGGAAATGACTAGCCCAACTGGTGAATCTGAGAGGAGACACTGGGCATGCTGGACTCACTTGGGGACTTCGGTCTTTGTTGGCCAGTCTGCACTTAGACAAGGACAGTCTCTGATCTGTGCTCCCTCCCCTTTGCCCTTCCCCCATCACTACCAGTAGTTGGGGGCATAAGTCCATCTCATTCAAGAGTAAAGAAATAAGAAACACAGTCAATCAGTTTTATCACTAATAAAGACAATATTTTGATCTCCTTCTGTCCCTTGAGTCTTACTTCTTAATTGGTTCCATAACGAGAAGGAGAGGGCTTCTCAGGTGGCTCAGTGGTTAAAACAAAAAAAAATCCGCCTGCAATGTAGGAGATGCAAGAGACTCTGGTTGGATCCCTGGGTTGGGAAGATCCTCTGGAGGAGGAAACGCAACCCACTCCAGTATTCATGCCTGGAGAATCCCATGGGCAGAGGAGCCTGGCAGGCTACGATGCACATAGTCGCAAAAGAATCAGACACAACTGAACAACATGCATGCTAGCTAGGAACAGAATTGTTGATTAGTTTCCCCAAACCCCAATATTAGGTATGCAGCATAATTTATAGGAGCATTTTCCAACTGCCAAGTGGTTTCCAGTTTAGGGTCATTATAAATAGCATGATAAAAAAAAAAAATCCTTGTACATGCATCCTTATGTACTGGTGATTTTATGTCTACAAGATAAATTCCTAGGAGTTCAGTCAAATGAAATGTTTACTTAAAAATTTAAATAAAAATTCAAAGCAATTTTTTACTCCCACCCTCCCACTACTTACGTATGAGGAGTATGTGTCCTTACCCCTCAGACTTGGATGCTATGAATCTGTTCAATTTTTCCAATCAGGTAAAGAGCTAGTGGTATATTCATTTCAATTTGCATTTTCCCGACTACTGGTTGAGCATCTTTTCATTTATTATTGGCCTTTGGCCAGTGAATTTATTAGCCACAAGACTCATTTTCATTACTGTAAAAAGAGCGTGATACAGATGAGTTAAAGCATTCAGATTTGATCAATAAGACAGTGCCCCTCAGAATCTGTGGGGATTGGTTCTAGGACCCCAACAGATACCAAAATCTGTGGATGCTCAAGTCTCTTATAGAAAATAGCCAAGTACCGCCAGCCCTCCTTATTCTGTTTCTGTCCATGGATTCAACAAACTGCAGATCTGTAGACAATGCAGCAGACTGTAATGAAAGCTAGTAGTGTAAAGAGTTAACACCACAGGCTCTGGAGCCAGACTGCTGAGACTTGAATCCCACCCTAACTCACCCCATAGCTGTACAACTTTGGCTAGTTATCTAACCTCTACCCCCAATTCTTCTGTAAAATGGGGATAATAATATAGCTACCCTCATGGAATTAATACTTAATACTGAGTCACAGAATTAATGACTTAATACTTGTAAAGTGATTAGCATGGTGCCTGTCCAGCATGAAATACTGAGTGTGTGCTAAATGGCACCTCTTTTATTTTCCATCAGGCTGTCTACCCAATACAGCAACAAGGAGAAAAGTGCAAATATATTCATTCAGTTCAGTTCAGTTGCTCAGTCGTGTCTGACTTTTTGCGACCCCATAAATTGCAGCACGCCAGGCCTTCCTGTCCATCACCAACTCCCGGAGTCTACCCAAACCCATGTCCATCGAGTCAGTGATGCCATCCAGCCATCTCATCCTCTGTTGTCCCCTTCTCCTCCTGCCCCCAATCCTTCCCAGCATTAGGGTCTTTTCCAGTGAGTCAACTCTTCGCATGAGGCGGCCAAAGTATTGGAGTTTCAGCTTCAACATCAGTCCTTCCAATGAACACCCAGGACTGATCTCCTTGCAGTCCAAGGGACTCTCAAGAGTCTTCTCCAACACCACAGTTCAAAAGCATCAATTCTGCAGCGCTCACCTTTCTTCACCGTCCAACTCTCACATCCGTACATGACCACTGGAAAAACCATAGCCTTGACTAGACGGACTTTTGTTGGCAAAGTAATGTCTCTGGTTTTAAATATGCTATCTAGGTTGTCCATAACCTTCCTTCCAAGGAGTCAATTTCTCTGCACATCCTTCAGTAAAAAACATATAAATGATGACCACCCCCTACTCCATCTCTGAGCACTTTCCAGGTGGCGCTAGTGGTAAAGAACCTGCCTGCCAATGCAGGAGATGTAAGTGACAGGTTGGATCCCTGGGTTGGGAAGATCCCTGAAGGAGGGCATGGTAATCCACTCCCATATTCTTGCCTGGAGAATCCCATGGACAGAGGAGCCTGGCAGGCTACAGTCAATAGGATTGCAGAGTCAGACACGATTGAAGTGACTTAACACACTGATGGTCTACCAAATGCATAATAAGTTCCCATATAGTTGGCAAGTGTGTTAGTCGTTCAGTTGTGTCCGATTCTTTGTGACCCCACGGACTGCAAAACGCCAGGCTCCTCCATCCATTGGATTTTCCAGGCAAGAATACTGGAGTGGGTTGCCATTTCCTTCTCCAGGAGATCTTCTGGATCCAGTAATCGAACCCAGGTCTCCTGCACTGCAGGCATATTCTTTACCCACTGAGCTACCAGGGAAGCCCACAGGTATATTTGGCACCTGTCCTAAATGTAAAAATGAAATTAGCCCATCTTCACCCAAATGAGATTCAACTGAGTTGACGATGGTGCTTTAAAGAAGCCACATTCATTATCCTAACATTTTTTAAAATCTCATTATTTAAAATTCTTAGACATTACACATTTGAAATAGGACAATCAATCAAGAAATATGAACCCAATCAGCATGGAGCATGAATCAATTACACTATGATCCTATAGTGTCATTTTATTTAAAAAAAAAAAAAGTAGCTACACACACACACACACACACACACACACACATACATGCACACACTGTATTTGGTTGCTTCATGTCACTAAGGAGGCAGTAAGTACAAATATCGTCAGTGGTTTCCCAGAGGGTAAAGTGGAGAGGTTAAATAAGGTGTATTTAACGAGAGAGAGGAAAATAGACTCCCAACTAACCTCTGTCCCCAATAACCTATTGCTGCCCCCTGAACAAAAAGCCTGACTTGAACAATTTCTTTTGTGGTGGGCTATAAACCCTTCACCATACCAAAGAAAGTACCCTCCACAGATAGATCCACCTTCCCATCAACCATAAAACTATTTACTATTTAAGACATTACTGTGAGTGAGATCTTTAGGGAAAATGAGAATGCAGAACTCGGAGCTATATTTTCTTATGCAATTTCCCTAGAGTGTGACCAATTATCTCATACAGTTATGAAATTCTCAAATGTCTCGAAACAGAATTAATTTTCACTTCAAGTTGAAAATAAAACACAGCACAATTTAGCTTTCATAAAATAGAGCTCTTGTGGGGACAGGTGGGATATAACACCAATGTCACAATTTCAAGAGTGGAAAGACCCAAGAGTGGAGAGACCCAAGCCCTAGTGGCCACTATACAACCAGGGAACATCAAAATGGGAATACCTGTGATTCCGCCTGGTCACTAAGTCCTAAGCTATTTACAGTTCCTATTAGGTAATCACGTTCTCTAAAATATGTGTTTATAATCAAAGGGAAACTCCAATTTGGAGCAAGAGTCAAAGGAACTGTGCATCCCTTATTTTAAAAGGAAAGAAAAAGCCTTAGCCTATTCAACAGAAAATAAGACAATGGTTTTCAAAGGCAGAAAACAAATTCCAACTAACTACAGGTTAAAAAAAAATGCAAGTAGTAGGCAAGCTTTTCTTTGGTGCTTATTAATTCTCCCACCTATAGGTCACAGGGAGGGACCTAGTGAAGGGATTTGTATTTTTAAAACTTAATTACGGGGCTTCCCTGGTGGTGCCATGGTTAAGAATCCGCCTGCCAATACAGGGGACACAGGTTCGATACCTGGTCTGGGAAGATCCCATATGCCACAGAGCAACTAAGCCCATGCGCCACAATTTCTGAGCCTGAGCTCCTATAGCCCGCCCTCTGCAACAAGAGAAGCCACCGCACTGAGAAGCTGGAGCACTGCAATGAAGACTAGCCTCTGCTCACCACAACCAGAGAAAGCCCATGCACAGCAATGAAGCCCCATCACAGCCAAAAAGAAATAAATCTTTTTAAAAATTTAATTACAAAGAACCCCTAAAATCATACTGTATTGCTTAACCTCCACTACATACCATAGGGGCTTCCCTGATAGCTCAGTTGGTAAAGAATCCACCAGCAATGCAGGAGACCTTGGTTCAATTCCTGGGTTGGGAAGATCCCCTAGAGAAGGGAAAGGCTACCCACTCCAGTATTCTGGCCTAGAGAATTCCATGGGTCCATGGGGTTGCAAAAGGTCAGACATGACTGAGCGACTTTCACTTTCACGTGCCATAAATTACAACACTCTCTAACACTCTAAAACCACTGCTGTGACCAAGTCACCAACCATCTCGTCAGCCAAAGTCGGCGAGCAGGACCCAGGAGCTGCCATGAGCTTTCATCAACATTTGACGCAGAGCATGGTCCTCTGCTCTTTCTTCTTGACTCCCTGACATTCCTTGGTGGTCTTCTTTCAGATCACTCCTTAGCCCTCCCCTTTGAGAGCTGCTCTCCTGCCACCCGGCTTGAGACGGTGCCCTCTGGGGGACCATCCCAGGCCAGCTTCCCTTCCCAGGCTGAGTTATACACCGCAGGATCTCTCGTATTCCCGAGCCTCCGATGACCAGCAGACAACTTCCAGATCTCTTTTCTTCAGCCCAGATGTCCCTCCTGAATCCCCAGGCATACACCCTGGTGTCTACTGGAATCCTCACTTGGATAAACCACAGACACCTACATTTCATGAGGTCTGTAAGAGCTTATCATTTTCCCCTTCACCTCAGCCTCCTCTCTTAGGGTGGGCCCTTCAAACACCCAACTGGTTAGGCCAGAAACCAGAGAAGCTGTCCCTCTCTCTTAAATCCCATAAATGGAGTCAACCTCCTGACTCTATTCATTCTACCTCCTAAGTTTCTCTTAAATCCATCTGCTTCCCTCACTCACTCAATCAGTTCAGTCACTCAGTCATGTCCACCTCTTTGCGACCCCATGGACTGCAGCACGCCAGGCCTTCCTGTCCATCACCAACTCCCAGAGTTTACTCAAACTCATGTCCATCGAGTGAGTGATGCCATCCAACCAACTCATCCTCTGTTGTCCCCTTCTCCTCCCACCTTCTATCTCTCCCAGAACCCCATGAACAGTATGAAAAGGCTTCCCTCACTACTTCTACCTTATTTCAGGTCCCCCTTCATTTCACCTGGACAATTTCAACAGCCGTTAAACTCATCTACTGCCTCTGACCATGCCCACTTCCCTCTCCCCTCTTCCTCCATCCTTTCAAGCACAGCTTAGAAGTCATCTCCTCCAGGAAGGCTTCCCTTCTGCAGCATCCTAAGCTTCTGCAGTCACAGCACTCCTCGAACTGTGTTGACCTCATTACCTGGGCAAACAGCTTCAAGAAGGCAAAGGTCGTGTCTATGCTTTTGATCAAAGTATCCGTTTTGTTGTTATTCAGTTGCTCAGTCATGTCCCACTCTTTGCGATGCCATCCAAACACCTCATTCTCTGTCATCCCCTTCTCCTCCAATCCTCAATCTTTCCCAGCATCAGGGTCTTTTCCAATGAGTCAGCTCTTCACATCAGGTGGACAAAGTATTGGAGCTTTAGCTTCAGCATCAGTCCTCCCAATGAATATTTAATGCATCCACTGTGCCTGCTATATATTGGGTTCTCAATATTGGAGTGAATGAATGAATGAATGAATGGTAGGCTCAGGAGTAAGGGAGGCTAGTCAGCATCTTAAGGGGATAAGAAGAGACAGATAAAGGAAAAGTAAAGCAGAAAACAAGTAACAAAGGGATCTGGAGATCATGCTTCCTCTTTATTCTGTAAAGAATACAGTTCCAGGCCTCCACCAGGTATTCAGAAACTGTTTGCTAAAAGGCTGATATACAAGGATGAACTGTTTGGGGGCCACGGGTGACTTTGCCCGAAGTATTCTTTGAGTTACAGGTGTCACTTTTTAAAATGACCAATGTTATTTCTTATTCAGTTATTTATACGTAATTAATACAAAACAAATCCGATGATCTCTTTCCAATTTAATCCTTCCTCTCAACTTCAACAGAAAATATTGCAGTTAACCCCATCAACAACAAACTGTGGAAAATTCTTAAAGAGGTGGGACTACCAGACCATCTTACCTGCCTCTTGAGAAATCCGTATGCAGGTCAAGAAACAACAGTTAGAACTGGACATGGAACAATGCAATGGTTCCATATTGGGAAAGGAGTACATCAAGGCTGTATATTGTCACCTTGCTTATTTAACTTACATGCAGAGTATATCATGAGAAACGCTGGGCTGGAGGAAGCACAAGCTGGAATCAAGATTGCTGGGAGAAATACCAATAACCTCAGATATGCAGATGACACCACCCTTATGGCAGAAAGTGAAGAGGAACTAAAGAGCCTCTTGATGAAAGTGAAAGAGGAAAGTGAAAAAGTTGGCTTAAGACTGTTCTATGCATCTGTGTCTCTTATTCTGTCTCGCATATAGGGTTATCGTTATCATCTTTCAAATTCCATATATATGCATTAGTATACTGTATTGATAGAACAGTCTTATGGACTCTGAGGGAGAAGGTGAGGGTGGGACGTTCTGGGACAACAGCATTGAAACATGTATATTATCATATGTGAAACAGAACACCATTCCATGTTCGATGCATGAGACAAATGCTCAGGGCTGGTGCAACGGGATGACCCAGAGGGATGGGATGGGGAGGGAGGTGGGAGGGGGGTTCAGGATGGGGAACACATGTAAACCCATGGCTGATTCATGTTAATGTATGGCAAAAACTACTACAATATTGTAAAGTAATTAGCCCCCAACTAAAATAAATAAATTTATAAAAAAAAAAAAGTTGGCTTAAAACTCAACATTCAAAAATCGAAGTTCATGGCATCTGGTATCACTTCATGGCAAATAGGTGGGGAAACAATGGAAACTTTATTTTCTTGGGCTCCAAAGTCACTGCAGATGGTGACTGCAGCCATGAAATTAAAAGACACTTGCTCCTTGGAAGAAAAGCTATGACCAACCTAGACAGCATATTAAAAAGCAGAGACATTACTTTGCCAACAAAGGTCTGTCTAGTCAAGGCTATGGTTTTTCCCGTAGTCATGTATGGATTTGAGAGTTGGACCATAAAGAAGGCTGAGCACCGAAGAACTGATACTTTCAAACTGTGGTGCTGGAGAAGACTCTTGAGAGTCCCTTGGACATCAAGGAGATCAAACCAGTCAATCCTAAAGGACATCAACTCTGAATATTCATTGGAAAGACTGATGCTGAAGCTGAACCTCCAATACTTTGACCATCTGATGCGGAGAACTGACTCACTGGAAAAGCCCTGATGCTGGGAAAAATTGAAGGCAGGAGGAGAAGGGGATGACAGAGGTTAAGATGGTTAGATGGCATCACCAATTCAATGGACATAAGTTTGAGCACACTCCGGGATATAGTGAAGGACAAGGAAGCCTGGCGTGCTGCAGTCCATGGGGTCACTAAGAGTTGGACATGACTGAGTGACTGAACAACAACTAACTCCATCAATACAATCCCTAGGAGCACTGCTGACAGCAGGGAATTCTTTTACATTCTTGAACTGAAGGAAAACAAAAAAGAAGGTAATAAAGATGCTGTGGTATAAACTGCTATGAAAAATCGATTCCTAGGGATGCCTCAATTTTCTGACACTATACCTGCAGAATCAAAGGAGGATCTGCTGCCTTGCTTTCTCAACTCTTGTTCTTAAAACCAAAAAGGAGGTGAAATTGGCTCTTTTGCCTTTCCAAATATGTGGTTAGTAAATACCTTGTTTCTTTGTTCCAAGAAAAGTAAGTTCCCAGGAGAACTATAGTGAGAAGTCTGGCAAACAGATAAATGAAAAATAAATGTGTGTGTGTTTGTAAGTGTAAAATCTTGATGCACATCCATAATCACATACTTAATAAACATTTTAATATGATAGGATGCACAAAAACATATGGGAAAAAAGGCCAAAAGTGTAGAAACGTATATGTTTTGGTTTCCTAGATGGACTCTATGAAGAAAAGGCAAGTTCTCCATGTCACACAAAATTGGAATTTTGTGGTCTCTGAATAGTAGAAGCTGCTCTTTTCTAGATCTCTGTTTCCATTCAAGAAAAATGTCTTCTGAAAGTTAATCCAGGATTTGAATCTTTAAATTCCATAAGATAATCAGAGATTCAAACTGGTTTTTAAAAGACACCACAATTGAGTGGAAACATTTCATCAAAAATGATTAATGACTCATTTTGGAAAATACCCGAAATAGAGTCAAAATACATTTGGCTGTTCATAAGTAGGAGGACACAAAGGAGATTAAAAATTTTGTTTGACTTAGGAAGAGACAGACCAGAAACTGGGCAAATCTTTAAATCTTGAGTATTACATAAAGAACTAGGCAGTGTCAGTAAATATTTAGGGACAGAGGGTTTAAAACACAGAGAAAGGAGAAAGACAGAAATGTTGGGGTGGGGAAATAAGCAAACGACAGAGAGAACATGGTTTAACTGCTGCTTCTTACAACAGGGGTCCCCAACCTCTGGGATCTAATGCCTGATGATCTGAGGTGTAGCTGATGTAATAATAACAGAAATAAGGTACACAATAAATATAATGCACTTGAATCATCCTGAAACCACCATCCCCATCCATGGAAAAATCATCTTCCACAAAACGGCTTCCTGGTGCCAAAAAGGTTGGGGACCATTGTCTTACAAGGTGGTCCTAAAACTTAGATGAAGTCCTAGAATTGGCAGAATAAACAATTCAAATGCTAGATAAAGTCTACTTTCCCAGTAGAATGTGAGGGTCTCATGGGCAGAAACCTAATGGCTTATTACTCTTTGGATGTCTGGCACCTAGCATAGTCCTTGGCACATGGCAAGCATTTAATCTCTGTAGAACGAATGAATAAATTAATGAGAAAAGGCCCATAAAAGAAGCTAAAGAAAATCTAGGAGAGAAAGGAGGAAGGAACACTAAGACAACCTCAAAAGGTATCAGTCAGTGGCACCCACAACTGGTGGTTTCAAAGATTGACTCTAGTTTCTCTTTTTGGCTTTACAGTAGATCACAGCTATGTGAGGAAAAGGAAAATTAAATCCAGGCTTTGCTAATTAGAAGACTGCTTGATTTCTTTTTTCTCTCAAGTTGAAAAGCAAAGGCCAATCTACCCTGATGTTCTCACATTCCACCCACCTCTTCTCAACGCCCAAGGAACCTGTCCTACACTTCTATATACACCATGCCAAGTGGGGAGAAAGTGGGATGCTGAAGCTGAAACTCCAACACTTTGGCTACCTGATGTGAAGAACTGACTCAGTGGAAAAGACCCTGATGCTGGGAAAGACTGAAGGTGGGAGGAGAAGGGGACGACAGAGGATGAGATGGTTGGATGGCATCATGGACTCAGTGGACATGAGTTTGAGCAAGCTCCAGGAGTTGGTGATGGACAGGGAAGCCTGGCATGCTGCAGTCCATGGGGACACAGAGTCAGACACATCTGAGCGACTGAAGTGAACTGAGTGGGGGGAGTGGGAGCAGCTCTCTCTCCATCCTGTGGGCCAAGCTCCACAGGCTACCTGGTTGGTCCCAATAACCTGGGACCACTCTCTTACTCAAATGAAAAATGGGATTAATAATATCTGTCAGGACTTCTGCAGAGATTTGCATGTTTTACAAAAAGCAAAGTGTTTGAAGGAATCTTATAAATGATAGCACGCTAACAAATCTGTGATGATACGAGTTGCAATACGTATGGTGCCCTCCAGATCCATCATGGTCCAAGAAAGATACAGACATATACACACACACACATCTACATATATTTATATATATATACACACACACACACATATATAAACACATACGTATTTCTTATATACATCATTTCTATAGACATACACACACACACACACAAAGGCTTTCCAGGTGGCACAGTGGTAAAGAATCCACCTCCCAGTGCAGTAGACTTAAGAGACCTGGGTTCAATCCCCGGGTTGGGAAGATCCTCTGGAGCAGGAAATGGCAACCCACTCCAGTATTCTTGCCTGGGAAATCCCGTGGACAGAGGAGCCTGGTGGTCTACAGTCCATGGGGTCATAGAGTCAGGCACGACTCAGCACCAGCATCAGAGCACGTGCGCGCACACACACTGTACACAGATGTCAGTGGACCACCTCTTCCAGGAGGTAAGGACATACTTGTTCTTAAGATTAAAAATTGAGCCTCAGAATATGGTTCGTGCTGTTTAATATGCTTGAAAGAGGAAAATTCAGACATCTGAGAGAGAAATGGGGAAAAAAGTGTCAGGATCCCAGGAACCCAAGCCGCCCATCTCTAACAGGGTGTGCCGCACAGCCTCACTGGTCGCCCCCAGGGGGCCACTCCTGACGTCACTCATGGCGCCACGTGCCCTGCTGTATGCAACACTGGGGTGTGCCTCGGGGCTCAAGAAGAAACAGTTGCTTCTTGCGAGTATCTTGAGGAAATCAAGAGTACTTGAAAACAGTTCCAGTCACGGGATCCAGGCTGAATAAAAATAATACCAAGCAGCCAATGATGGAGGGGTTCCCAGGTGGTTCAGTGGCAAAGAACTTGCCTGCCAGTGCTGGTGAACTACAGTCTGTGGAGTCGCAAAAGAGTTGGACACAACTTAGCAACTGAACAACAACAACAAACCAACGATGAAAAGGAACTTTCAAAGCAAAAAGTTAGTTACTACTTTTAAATTCTTTCGATTTCTGTTTTCATGTCTGACATGATGGGGACATGTCAGAAGAAGGGCAGTGACAGCCACAAGAGGCAAATTAATTCATCCTGGATGTATCATTTAATAACACAGTCAAAAAAGAGAATTTCCAGCAAAGCCACACCTTGGTAAGTTCAGGATGCAGGGTAAAGATGTCTGCGGCCCAGGAATGGACACAGAGATGTATCCAAAAACCAGTCTCTCCCCTTAAAGCTGGTCCCCTTTAAGAGCCCACAAAAACAGGTTTTTTAATTAATAAAAATAACATAGCCAGAAAGGCCCTAGGACAGAAATTATCTGTAGCAGAGATACTGCTTTCTCTTAAATGGAGAATTTTAAGCTTAGGTTCTTAAGAGAAATTTGTATTTGGAAATTTGTATTTTCTTGAAATTCAAGACAAAAATATTACCTGTTGAAAATTACACATGTAATTGCAACACATATTGAGCAGACAACAGCCTCATAAGTGCTGTCGGCAAAGAGCTATTTGGAGCTTGACTATAGGGATATGTGCATTTTTGGTTTCGTTTGTTTTAGGATTAACACAATGCAGTGGTGTGGTTAAAAGCTAACTTTTTTAAAAGTTGAAGCTTTAAGCAGTCCCAAAGTAAGATGCAGAGGAGATACTGGCATTTACCATCAATATTTACTCCATTTCAAATATGATAAAAGGTCTAGCATCATAATATTTTTTAAGATTTTTGGGGGGATGTGGGCCAGTTTTAAAGTCTTTATTGAATTTGTTACAATATTGCCTCTGCTTTGCATTTTGGTTTTGAGCCCCAAGCATGTGGGATCTCAGCACCCCGACCAGGGATGGAGCCTGCATCCCCTGCATTGGAAGGCGAAGTCTTTACCACTGGACCACTGAAGTCCTATAACCTCATAATTGCTAACTATGAAAAATGGGTAGAACCAGATAGTTCATAAAGCTGTCTGCTAGTAGCTCAGCTGGTAAAGAACCTGCCTGCAATGCAAGAGATCTGGCTTCAATCCCTGAGTTGGGAAAACCCCCTGGAGAAGGAAATGGCAACCCACTCCAGTACTCTTGCCTGGAGAATTCCATGGACAGAGGAGCCTGGTGGGCTACAGCCCATGGGATTGCACAGAGTTGGACACAACTGTGTGATGAACTTACACTTTTCACACATATTAGAAACACTAAAAATGTTGACAGTCTAGACTGCCATCAAGAATGATCAGCCCTAGTCACTACCTGGATGAAAATACTAATAAAGACCCTAATTGTTGGTGTTTCAACAATTAACAATAGGCTGGTTCTTAGCCACCTTTTGCCAGTGAGTTGGCCTTTGATTTTCAGGCAGTTACCTTCTCTCTTACTTCATGAACTTAAGCAGCAAACAGAAGGGTGCATATCTGCCTTGGGAACATTATAATAACAAGAATGCCTATAAAAAAATCCAAGATATGTTGATATGGACAATACAGCGAAGCACAACATTGGGATTTCTCGTGAAACTTGGCAAATGTTCCTGAGACATCATCCTAAAATGTCAGCTTTCTCTAAAACTTTCTGCTTATCTTCTCACTTTGTTCCCCCCCTGCCCAAAGCTCAGCCTGTCTGTCGCCACCTCTACCACCTTGCTTTCCTCCTTCCCTTTACTCTGATGCCAGCTTCCTAAGTCACTGGCAGCAGGCTGAATGGCAACAGGGCAGATTAGCGGGCATCAGGCGTCACTCACAAGACTCACGTCCTGCAGTTGTCTAAAAGATTCTAAAGCTGCAACTGAGTGTTAAAGCTACTTTCTTGCCGTGTGGAGGGAAAAGTCCTTTGGGTTTTACATGTAACCCATTCATCCTCTAGAGGAGGGGTTCCCAACCTCTGGGATCCAATGGCTGATGATCTGAGGTGGAGCTGATGTAATCATAGAAACAAAGTGCACAATAAGTATCAGTCAGTTCAATTCAGTCCTGACTGACTGCGACCCCATGGACTGCAGCACGCCAGGCTTCCCTGTCCATCACCAACTCCAAGAGTTTGCTCACACTCACATCCATCGAGTCAGTGATGCCATCCAAGCATCTCATCTTCGGTCGTCCCCTTCTCCTCCTGCCTTCAATCTTTCCCAGCATCAGGGTCTCTTCCAATGAGTCAGCTCTTCACATCAGGTGGCCAAAGAATTGGAGTTTCAGCTTTAGCATCAGTCCTTCCAATGAATATTCAGGACTGATTTCCTTTAGGATGGACTGGTTTGATCTCCCTGCAGTCCAAGGAACTCTCAAGAGTCTTTTTCTCCAGCACCACAGTTCAAAAGCATCAATTCTTCAGTGCTCAGCTTCCTTTATGGTCTAATTCTCACAACCGTATATGACTATTGGAAAAACCAAAGCTTTGACTAGACAGACCTTTGTCAGCAAAGTAATGTCTACATTTTAATATGCAGGAGCGTCTTTTAATTTCATGGATGCAGCCACCATCTGCAGTGATTTTGGAGCCCAAGAAAATAAAGTCTCTCACTGTTTCCATTGTTTCCCCATCTATTTGCCATGAAGTGAAGTGACAGGATCAGATGCCACGATCTTAGTTGTTTGAATGTTGAGTTTTGAGCCAACTTTTTCACTCTCCTCTTTCACCTTCATCAAGAGGCTCTTCAGTTCCTTTTCGCTTTCTGCCCTAAGGGTGGTGTCATCTGCATATCTGAGGTTATTGATATTTCTCTCAGCAATCTTGATTCCCACGTGTGCTTCATACAGTCTGGCATTTGGCATGATGTACTCTGCATACAAGTTAAATAAGCAGGGTGACAATATACAACCTTGATGTACTCCCTTCTCAATTTGGAACCAGTCTGTTGTTCCACGTCCAGTTCTAACTGTTGCTTCTTGACCTGCATACAGATTTCTCAGGAGGCAGGTAAGGTGGTCTGGTATTCCCATCTCTAAGAATTTTCCACAATTTGTTATGATCCACACAGTTAAAGGCTTTAGCGTAGTCAATGAAGCAGAAGTAGATGCTTTTCTGGAACTCTCTTGCTTTTTCTATGCACAATAAATGCAATGTGCTTGAACCATCTCAAAACCATTCCCTCCCACCCACCCCCACTTCTGGTCTGTGGAAAAACCATCTTCCATGAAACTGGTCCCTGGTGCCAAAAAGGTTGGGGACTGCTGCTCTAGAGTGTATAATTTTTTCAGTGGTGTAAACATAAAAAAATTACCCACCTCAAAAGCCTATTAAGCCAAGATGCAACTTCCTGTCTCCTATTGTGGTTTTTCTATTTGTTTTACATTTAAGTTGGACCATTCCAGGGTACAAGGCAGAAGTTCCTGCCTCCTGCTACCAGTTTTCCAGGGATGTAAATTCTAAGGGGAAGAGGAGGAGGCAGGCAAGGGGCACCAGCACAGAACGACCAGGAAAGTCCCTCCAGTGTGTAGGTAATGTACACACAGTCATTATCGTGGATTCAACAAATGGACTTCTAAGGCCACCCCCACATGACACTGTTTTTCTTTAGAGCAAAAGCTGAGCCTGCCATGGCTACCCACTATTAACACTATGAAGATTCATGGTTGCCATACTTGGGCCACAGAACCATGCCAGTGTTAGAAAAGACCCACAGGATTCTGAGAATATTTTAAAAGTAGTAGCATTGTTCTTCTAAACGTGATGTCCCTGCCAAGCACACCTGGTGTCAGAGTGTGGATACCCATTGCCTAATCTTGGACCAGACACAGACTGGGTCTGAGACAGGCTCCTCGTAGGCTGAAGTCAACAACGATTATGTACTGAACATTAATCATTAGCCCCTGAGGTCCTACGCTTTCCAACTAGAAAAATCAGGAGATCATATTAATGATCCATAACATCCTTTATGACTCGAAAATGCTTATAAATGCTTTCTGTGCTTTGGCTGGATAAAGTGACTCAGCCTAAGGCTGCCTGACATCTGACAGGTGATGATGAACGGATCCACTTCACGTAAACCAATCCACTTCACATAAAGACCACACCGACAGAGCAGGAGATAAGTTCATTGTACTGACAGCAAGACAATGAGTGGGGCAAGGCCATCCCACTGAACGGCCAGTCTTCTTAAAAGTGTAGCCACCACACATACAGTGAGCGGTGGGTTTCTATCAGGGATTTGCGGAGTTAGATTTTACTTTTTTTTTTTCCTGGCCACACTGCACAGTATGTGGGATCCTAGCTCCCCAACCAGGGACTGAACCCATGCCCCCTGGGGCACACTTTCCTGACCACTGGACTGCCAGCGCAGCCCCAAGAGTTGGATTTTAAAAAAAGAAAAAGCCAACAGCTTCCTTCGACAAATCAGAGAAGCCAAGCACTGCACCTCTCCCCGTCCCTTCGGCAGCCTCTCCAGCACACGGCACCCGTCACATCCTGTCTAGTCCCCTAAGTGTCTGTTCATGTCACCTCCATTTCTAGACTGTTTCTTCCTTGAAGAGTGGATCCTTATCTGGATAGTCGTGGCACTGCTCAAAAAGAAGACACTTCTCAGGCTCTTTTCAATAAAACTCTGATGTAGTTTAATGTCACTGAACCTGCTTTAATTTCCCCCTCGTTCCTTCTCCAATCACTCCCCCCCCCCCATGCTCTCAGTACTGGCCATCTTCATATGTTTCCGGATTCTCCTGTCTTTCCCCATGAAAATGTCCTGCCGTTTTCCACCTTTTTCCCCTTCCTGTCATCTCTCCAGGGCCTCCCAGTGTGGACTCGCAGGCCTCATGGACAGCTAACTAACCCCTTGCTTGTTTCAATAACCACCGGTAGCCTTGGATCTCCTACACCCCACATTCTGCCCCCCAACACACAGAATCAGCTGCTCTGAGATTTTGCTAACTAAACTCAAAAATCATCTGCACTTGATGAATCTGCCCACAGTTTCACTCTGAGCTATGCTAAATGTTATTTAAATTTCTAGCCTTTAACTAGGACACCAACTCTTCTTTCTACCACCCAACAAACACCAATTACTTGTTAATGTTCATCTTCTAACTTAAAAACCTACAGTGTATCCACAGACAAGTGAATTTAATGAAAACTTCTAACTAATAAATGGCATCGTTTATGTAAACTTGTGTTTTCCAACTGGAGGTTTAGGAAGACTTCAGCAGAACTTAAAATTTAAGAATGAAAGAAACTGAAATGATCAGAAACCAGTCTGATGTCATCCAAACTGAGCCTGTGCTCGTGCCTGCGAAGTCGCTTCAGTCGTGTCCGACTCTTGGTGACCCCATGGACTGTAGCCCACCAGGCTCCTCTGGCCATGGGATTCTCCAGGCAAGGATACTGGAGTGAGTTGCTGTGCCATCCTTCAGGAAATCTTCCCAACCCAGGGATCAAGCCCTCGTCTCTTATGTCTCCTGCATACCGCTAGCACCACCTGAGAAGCAGTGAGCCTAAGGAGACACATAACGAAAACAGAAATAGTAGCAAATGATTGCCTTGAAATGACCAGTTTTAGGCAGTGTTAACGGCAGGCTGAAGATAGAAACCAGATAATTTAATCTTGTCTACTTCACAGCTACCAAAGGACTGGCCCATTGAGGCTGTTTCCCATTTTGGTGGCTACAGCAGAGATGTTTAAATTAGGGATGACACTCTGGTCACTGCTGTGGTGACCCTCCTTGTTCAGTACCTCCCCCCTCAACGCAAGAGTGATCAGAGCCACTCAAAGGGGGCAGGACCATCTCAGTGCAGGAAGAAGCACAAGGTCCCAGCCCTGTGTCACCTGTTTCTTTTTTAAAAATTTCTTTGCTTTCACCTCTTTATTATCAGGTTCCCTCTGTCTTCCTGCTCCGACTTTATTCTTTACGGGGGGTGGGGGGGGGGGGCGGCACACTGCATGGCATGTGGGACCCTAGTTCCCTGACCAGGGATGGAACCCATAACCCCTGCACTGGAAGTGCATGGAGTCTTAACCATGGGACCACCAGGGAAATCCCTGCTCCCATTTTACTCTATTTTCAACTGCTGGCCTTTTCTCTCCATCTTATTTTCTTCTCTCTTGAACTCTAAAGTGGATGAAAAGTAATCACCTAAATGTATTAAATTAAATAACTAGTCCCAGAGTTCAGGCATTGTGCCACATGGTGCCATGACAGAAAGAGGACAGGAGCTCTGGTTCCCACCTTCTACAGAAGGGGGTAAAGCAAGTATCAATACAACAGACCAAAAAGCACATATGCGTGCACGCATGCTAAGTCACTTTAGTCGTGTCTGACTCTCTGCGACCCCCTGGACTGTAACCCGCCAGGCTCCTCAGTCCATGGGATTTCCCAGGCAAGAATACTGGAGTGGGTTGCCATTTCCTTCTCCAGAGGAATCTTCATGACCCAGGGATCGAATCCATGTCTCTTACGTCTCCTGCACTGGCAGGTGGATTCTTAACCACCAGCACCACCTAGGAAGCCCCTAAAGCATAAGGCATCATCGGTCCTCACACACAGGAGACAGGAAGCCCACCAGCATCCAGAGGAGAGAGCTCGTGTCTCCATGGGGACCAGGTGATGAAGGAGGGACCAACCAAAGTGAAGACTGTGCTTCCAACACAGAGCACAACTCAAGGGCACAAGTATATACGTTTACAGTGCCTCAGACCATTGAGAGACTATGTTACACCTACACAAATTTAAGGAAGGGATTAACAACATACACATCTATCATCAGGATTAATCAGCTCAGTTCAGGTTGCAAGAACTCTCACAGTATGGTCCCCAGCTCCGTTTGAGCTCTCTCACTATCAAAGACATTATCAAGCACCCTAGCTGACACCTGTGCACATGTCTCAACTGATTCACAACCCACTGGAGGAGCTGAAAATGGAACACTCAAACCCCAATATTTATTATGGAAAATGATGGAGAATTTTTCACTGGTGGAGAAAAATTCAGATAACACAATGGAAACAGTTGGTATTATATTTATAAAAAGAACAAGTTGACCAAAAGAGCCCTCCAGACACTGAAACCCCCTCTGGCCTTATCTCCCACCCCTCTGCAAAGAGCCAAGGGTATGACTACAGCCAGAGAGAAATCCCTGTCCTCTGGACCCCTCTGTCACTCTCTCACTGAAGGGGCCTGCCAGGTGGTCCTGTCCTCCAGGCTGGAATGTAACCAAAATAAACCATAATCTAGTCCACGGCTTGGCTTCCCTTGTGGCTCAGCTGGTAAAAAATCTGCCTGCAATGCGGGAGACCTGGGTTCGATCCCTGGGTTGTGAAGATTCCCTAGAGAAGGAAAAAGGCTACCCACTCAAGTATTCTGACCTGGAGAATTCCATGGACTGTATAGTCCATGGGGTCGCCAAGAGTCAGACATGACTGAGCAGCTTTCACTATAGTCCATGGTACTTTGATCTAGACAGTGTGTTTACAGAAAGGGGAAGTCTGCCAGGATTTTATTAAACAAAGGAAAAAAGACAAAATAGTTGACTACATGAGCACCCAATAGACAAAGAGGTACTACAACCAGCCCATCCAGGTACAGACAAATGATGCAACTGGGCCTATCTGGTCAGCCTGGCTCAATCACTGTGACCATGTCTCCTATGTGGGAGATAAAGAGAATGACTACCCAATATCAGTATTTCTGTTCTGCTTACCAGTTATATTGTGTGTGTGTGCTCAGTTGCTCAGTCGTGTCTGACTCTGTGACCCCATGGACTGTAGCCCGCCAGGCTCCTCTGTCCAAGGAATTCTCCAGGTAAGAATACTGGAGTGGGTAGCCATTCCCTTTTCCAGGGGATCTTCTCAACCCAGGGATCAAACCTGTGCTTCCTATATTGCAGGCAGATTCTTTACTGTCTGAGCCACCAAGAAAGCCCCTATACTACTATAGGTATCTAATATTTTAACATAATGGCAATTTGTGTGTGTATCTATATTCTAGCTATGTTTGAGTTCTCTGTAGGCAAGAAACAAGTTTTACTCATCTCTGTAAGCCCAGCACCTAGGTCAGAGCCCAACACATGATAATCAAAATTATATTCTCTATAGTCTTAGCATTTTCCCTATTTTTTCATTTCATTCCCTTAACAAAACTATGAGGCAGGTCCATTATCATTTCCATTCAACAGATGAAAAGTCTTAAAAGGCAGGGAGGACAGATAGCCAAGAGGCACATGAAAAGATGCTCAACATTGCTAATTATTAGAGAAATACTAGAATACAAAACTACAATAAGATATCACCTTGCACCAATCAGAATGGCCACCATCAAAAAATCTACAGTCAATCAATGCTGGCGAGGATGTGAAGAAAAGGGAACACCTCTATACTGCTGGCGGGAATGTAAATTGGTACATAATAGAAAAGAATATGGAGGTTCCTTTAGAACCTAAAAGTGGAGCTACCCTATGAACCCACAATCCCACTCCTGGGCATATATCCAGAGAAAAACACGGTTCAAAAAGGATACATGCACGCCAATGTCATCATGGGGCTGTTTACAACAGCCAAGATACGGAAGCAACCTAAACGCCCATCGGCACATGAATGGATAAAGACATGGTACATATATACGATGGGCTACTACTCAGCCATTAAAAAGAATGAAATAATGCCATCTGCAGCAACTTGGATGGGCCTAGAGATTATCATACTAAATGAAGTCAGCAAAAAAGGCAAATATATGGTATCACATATGCAGAATCTTAAAAAAAAAAAATGATACAAATGAACTTTTTTACAAAACAGAGATAGACTCCAGACTTAGAGAATGAACTTACGGTTACCAGGAGATGGGATGGAGAGGGTGGAGGATAGACTGGGAGTTTGGGATTAACATGTACACACTGCTATATTTAAAATAGATAACCAGCAAGGACAAGGACCTACTGTATAGCACAGGGAACTCTACTCAGTATTCTGTAGTAACCTAAATGGGAAAGGAATTTGAAAAATAATAGATACATGGATAACTGAGTCAGTTTGTTGTATACCTGAAACTAACACAACATTGTTAATCAACTATGCTCCAATATAAAAACTGAGCTCAGTTGGTAAAGAATTCGCCTGCAATGCGGGAGACTCCGGTTCGATTTCTGGGTCAGGAAGATCCACTGGAGAAGGGAAAGGCTACCCACTCCAGTATTCTGGCCTGGAGAATTCCTTGGATTGTATAGTCCGTGGGGTCGCAAAGAGTCAGACGTGACTGGGCGACTTTCACTTTTTCACTTTCACTTATAAAAACTGAAAAAATCAGGGAGGGTTGGCTACTTGCCCTCACAGGGAGTTAATACCAGCTCTGACTCTCTGTCTTTGTACTGTTTCACGTCCATAAATGATTGAGAGGAAGCAAAACGGTGGGGTGGGAAGGTGAGAGGGCTGGAGTTTGCTGAAAGCTTCAGCTATGTCTTCATCTGTAGGTAATCTATCTCCTCCCTCCCGCCAGGCTCACTGCCCCAGGGAACAAGAGTCCAACTTTTCAATATGATCAGGGGTATTTCAACATGAAGCCAGCTCTTCTAGATTCCACACATAAGTGAGATCATACAATGTTTGTATGTCTGTATCTGACTGACTCATCCCACTTTGCATAATGCCCTCAAGGTTCATCCACATCATGACAAATGGCAAGACTTCCTTTTTCTTGGTGGAGGGGGTTGGGGGGAGGGGCTGAACAGGAGGATGCAGATGCAGATATTTGAGATAGTGATCTCATTTCCTTTGTAAATATACTGAGAAGTGGGATTGGTCAATTATACAGTAATTCTATTTTTAGTTTTCTGAGGAATCTCCACACTGTTTTCCATAGTGGCTGTACCAGTAAGTCTTCCATCTCCAGTGATGCTTCCAACATACCTCTTCCTGCTGCCTGTATTCTCCAGGTCTAAGCAACCACAAATCCATGTGTCCTGAGTGTCACCCCCCTTCCTGCAGCCCAGGGTAACAGAATGAGAAACAGAAGGAGAAGCAATACTGTGACCCTGTGGGGAATGGATAAGCACCTGCTTCTTGGAAGCAAGTTTACCAGGCAAGTTCTTCTCTGGTTGTTTGCTGGATCTGAATCTGGAGGGTCAATGAGGTCAGCCTGAAACATCATCACTTTGAAGTCTTTGAAATCTTTGACGAAATCTTTGAAGAAGTAGCACAAATCAGAATATTCTACCAAAGTAGACCTTGAACAATGTAAAAGAGTTTAAACTCTGAGTAGGGGACTTAAGAAAGCCACAAGAGAAAGCAAGCATCTACTTCCAAGAGTAAATAAACTAACCAGAAACTCATGAGAAAAACCATAGTGCCTTGAGTAATTCCTGATTAATTACTTTCCAGGTAATTAAACAAGCTCCACACTCCAACATATGGAAAGCAGAGCATAAGCCATTCAGTTTTAAGCAAAACCTGCAGCCTGTAAATATGGTTATAAAACTATTTACCAAGTTGGTTGGAAACATTTATTTCAAACTTAAACATCTTCAGGATAAAAATAACTTCCTATGTTTATTCCGCTAAGACATCTTTGAACATCACAACTTGCTCATTCAGATGTGAATATAAAGTCCTTCCCAGGACATAAGAGAGGACGCTCAAGATTCCTGGAATATTTAAACACCAACCAACGGCAACTTTGGGTTTCCCTGGTAGCTCAGATGGTAAAGAATCCATCTGCAATGTAGGAGACCTGGCTTTGATCCCTGGATCAGGAAGATCCCCTGGAGAAGGGAGTGGCAACCCACTCCAGTATTCTTGCCTGGAGAATCCCATGGACAGAGGAGCCTGGCGGGCTACAGTCCATGGGGTCGTAGAGAGTCAGACAGAATTGAGTGACTAAGCACGACAATGGCAACTCTGTGTGCAATAACCATGTAATCCAGGGATCTAGTCTTTTCACCATGGTCATGTTTTACTAATTCTGAAGATACGTACAAAACAGTAAACATGTCCTATAGGAAAGAACATGGACTTTGGAGTCTCACAGCCAGTTCTGCCATGAGTTACCTAGGGTGTCCTTGGACTACTGCTGTAATGAGGAACCTAGCCCTTCCTGTCTGTAAAATGAGGAAGCGGGAAAGATAACTGTTAGGATAATCCTGAAATTTCCAAAACAAAATATAAGGATACATCTAGTACAAGCATCTAAAGGGCTCTCCCATAACTTAGGGGGAGTGTTCTCCAGGGCAAATTTTTACTGTGGTTCTATAGAGCTCACTTTCTTCTTCCTCCTTCCCCTACAAAAACAGTTCCAACTTCTTATTTTACAAATTTAAAACAATTGAAAAAGCCAGAAGGGGTCAACAATCTCTATCTTCGGCAAAGGAGAGAAGGAATAAAAGAGAGTCATGACACTAAGAGTTAGGCTCCTGGATTAACTAATATGAAAGAATAAGGAGAAGAAAAAAAAGAATTTCCATAAGTCAGGTCAAGAAAGGAAGAAACTTTGGCACACTGGTTTTCTACCTAAGTTTAAGAGTGAAATGGGAACACTATACAGGCATACCTCTTGATTGCATTTCACGTCTCTGTGCTTCACAGGTAATATTTTTTATGAATTGAAGGTTTGTGGCAACCCTGTGTAGTCAGATGATGGTTGGCAATTTTTAGCAATAAGGTATTCTTTAATCAAGATGTGCATATTGGTTTTTTAGACACGATGCAATTGCACATTTAACAGACTACAATATAGTGTAAATATAACTTTTGTATGCACTGTGAAATCAAAATGCAATACTTGCTTTATTGCAGTGGTGTGGAATTGAGCCCCCAATATCTCCAAGGTCTGCCTGTGTGAGGTGTTAAGAGGCAACCCTGTGAACTGGAAGAGTACCTAGAGAAAATGATGCCAGGGTGCTCAGAGAGGCTTCGGAGTCTTTGTGGGAACAGACATGGCAGACTAAGAACAGTAAACAACACAACAGATATCCACCCCTACAAATGCTCAGCCTTAGAAATAGCAAGTGTCTGATCACCATGGGAGATCCAACATCCTCAAGTGAGCAAAATTTAGAACAAGTCCCCAAAGGAGTAAATGCTCAGACAAACCTATAGACAATACACCGAGTATTTTTCTGCTCCAGAAAGGCATTTTTCCTCTTTAGGACTCCCAGTATCGCAGGCAGCTCCTGATGGGTATGTTAAGTCCTTATTTTTTCTCCTTCCAGTTCTACTGGGATGTTATTGACACACAGCACTGTGTAAGTTTCAGGTGTACAGCATAATATGACTTACCTACATCACGAAACAGTTATCACAGTACGTTTGGTGAATATCCATCACCTCTTAGAGATACATAATGAAATAAACAGAAAAAAAAAAAAAACTTTTTTCCTTGTGATGAATCCTAAACCCTTAGGATTTACTGAGCGAACAACTTTCATATATAACATACAGGAGTGTTGATTATTTAGCATGGTGTACATTTCATCCCTAGTATTTATTTATCTTACAACTGCAAGTGTGTACCCTTTGACTACCTTCACCCACTCCTCACCTCTGATAACAATTCTGATTGCTTTTCCTATGAGACTGTTTGCTTGCTTGTGAAGCATAATTGATCTACAACACTATGTAAGTTTCATTTATACCATAATAATTCTATATTTCTATACATTTCAAAACAATTACAATGAGTCTAGTTACAATACATCACCATACATCTGTATTACATAGCTATTGACTATATTCCCCACTCTGTACATTTTATACCTGTACTCACTTATTTTAGAACTGGAAGTTTGTATTTCTTAATTTCCCTCACCTATTTCTTTCCCCTCTCCCCACTGGCAACCACCTGTTTGTTCTCTGTCTCTATAACTCTGTCCTGTTTTGCCTTCTAGTTTAGGTTTCACGTATAAGTGACATCAAATAGTATTTGTCTTTCTCTGATTTATTTCACTTAGCATAATACCCTCTAGGTCCACCCATGTCGTTAGAAATGGCAAGATTTCATTCTTTTTATGGCTAAATAATATTCTATTGGATTTATATACTATATCTTCTTTATTCATTCATCTATTGATGGGCACTTAGGTTGCTTCTCTATCTTGGCTACTGTAAACAATGCTTCAAAGAACATCAAGGTACATATATCTTTTTTTCTAATTAGTTCTCCTCCAGGAAAGGAACTGCTGAATTACACGACAGTTCTATTTTTTTAATTTTTTGAGGAATCTCCATACTGTTTCCCACAGTGGTTGCACCAGTTTACTTTCCCAGCAACAGCACATAAGGGTTCCCTTTTCTCTTCATCCTTGTCAATCCTTGTTACCCTCTTGAAATAGCCATTCTGGCAGGTGTGAGGTGGTATCTCATTGTGGTTTTGATTTGCATTTCCCTGGGATTAGTGATGGTGAACATCTTGTCGTGTATCTGTTGGCCATCTGTACGTGTTCTTTGGGACAATGTGCGTGCAGATTGCCTGCTCCTCTTCTTTGGCACCCAGACAGGGACATGAACATCTTCACAGGTCACTGCGATGGCTAGTGACATGGTGGTGACTATCATCACAAAACCAGATAGATGAATGGATAGAAGAGATGGCATTTTTATTTTTTACTCAGGACATGAGATCATAATACACATACTCTTCTGCAACTTGCTCTTTTCACTCAATATGATGACTATCTTTCAACCTGACCTCATTTTCTCTAATACGTGTATCAATTTCATAGCTTGAGTATACTACAATTCAATCTAACTATTCCTCTATTGCTTATCATTTAGGGTTCTATCTTTAAATGCCCAATGAGAAAAGGCACTCCTTAAACCACCGACTTGTCAGCTGATACTAAAACTAGAACCACTGTGGACTGACAGCTGGATAAACAAAGAACTCAGGGCAAGCAGGGAGGGCTACCAGGAAGGAAGGGAGTAGATCCTGATGGTAGGCGTATCATCACCACACAGCCTCTGCTTGAATACTTAAATACCACCAGGGACGGGGGACTCATGAACTTCGATGATGACCAATTCTTTTATCGACACAAATCTCATCAATAGGAAACTTTGTGACAAACTGAAACCTACTTCCCTAAAGTTTCCATCCCTTGAGTTCAGTTCTGCTGAGGACACAGCATAATTACATTCATCAAATATCCAAACACTACTATGGGATCCTATCTAAGGCTTTTCTTCTCTAAGTTAAACACATCTTCTTCCTTCAATGATCCTCTTCCCAGGATCTAGGTTCCAGGGCTTTCACCTTGCCTCTCACCTTCCTTCAGCTCTTTCTGTTTTCCAACATCTCTCTTTCATAAGTCTCTATTGCATGTGGTACAATGTTGCTTCTGTTTTAAGTTTTGCTTTTTTGACCACAAGGCACGCAGGATCTTGGCTCCCCAACCGAAGATCAAATCTTCATCCTTTGCACTAGAAGGCAAAGTGTTAACCACTGGACCACCAAGGAAGTCCCTCCAATGTCGCTCTCAAAAGCTAACACACAGCACTAAACACCTGAGGGGCTTGTGACTCAACCAGCACAGAGTGAACTGCTGTGACAATCCATCCCTCCACAGCATCACCTGCTATGGGCAGGAGAGCATAACACATCCCCTGGGTCATTTTACCACATGGCACAAGCCAAAGAGTTCAGTTCAGTTCAGTTGCTCAGTCAGGTCCAACTCTTTGCAACCCTGTGGACTGTAGCACGCCAGGCTACCCTGTCCATCATCAACACCCAGAGCTTACTCAAACTCATGTCCATCGCATCAGTGATACCATCCAACCATCTCATCCTCTGTCGTTCCCTTCTCCCCCCACCTTCAATCTTTCTCAGCATCAGGGTCTTTTCCAATGAGTCGGTTCTTTGCATCAGGTGGCCAAAGTCAAAGACGACAGCTGAAAAACTTGCTGTGTATTCTAACTCATTCCCAGATTTACCAAATACTCTCTTTTGAATATTCTCTTATCAGCCCTGCTTTGAGGCTGCATTTGATATGCCCTTAGGCATAAAACACAAGAGTGGATAAGAAGCCAGGGTTGGAATCCAAAGTTCCTGAGTCTCAATCCTGGCTCTACTGTAGGCCAGCCATGGGACCTAAAACAAGTCCACATAGGGTGGTTGTGTGGCTCAGATAATTTTTACGGAGTGTTTAGCACAGTATGTAGGAACCAGTCATTGCAAAAAGTTTAAGAATTCCATGGACAGAGGAGCCTGGCGGGCTACAGTCCATAGGGTCACAGAGAGTCAGACATGACTGAAGCAGTTTAGCATGCATACTGAAGCAGCTTAGCATGCATGCATAGCTAGATTAGCACAGAGACCAGAAGTTGAAAGTAGAATTATTGCCATGGCGGCCGACAGGGGCTAGGCCAGGCTGGGGGCCGGGGGCAGCGGCCAACAGGGCCTAGGCCAGGCTGGGGGCCGGGGGCGGCGGCGAGAGGAATTACCCAAGGCCCAAGGAGCAGGGGCTGCATGGGCACAGGAGGGCCGAGAGGAGTTACTCCACATTCAAGGTCAGGAGGGGCCATCGTGAGTAGATACCTGTTGTCCAACGTAAGGAGCAACGGCTGCACTTTGCTGGAGCAGCCATGACGAAATACCCCACATCCAAGGTAAGAGAAACCCAAGTAAGACAGTAAGTATTGCAAGAGGGCATCAGAGGGCAGACACACTGAAACTAAAATTACAGAAAACTAGCTAATCTGATCACACGGACCACAGCCTTATCTATCTCAATGAAACTAAGCCATGCCGAGTGGGGCCACCCAAGACGAATGGGTCATGGTGGAGAGGTCTGACAGAATGTGGTCCACTGGAGAAGGGCATGGCAAACCACTTCAGTATTCTTGCCTTGAGAACCCCATGAACAGTATGAAAAGGCAAAAAGATAGGACACTGAAAGATGAACTCCCCAGGTCAGTAGGTGCCCAATATGCTAATGGAGATCAGTGGAGATATAACTCAAGAAAGAATGATGGGATGGAGCCAAAGCAAAAACGATACCCAGCTGTGGATGTGACTGGTGATAGATGCAAGGTCCGATGCTCTAAAGAGCAACATTGCATAGGAACCTGGAATGTTAGGTCCATGAATCAAGGCAAATTGGAAGTGGTCAAACAGGAGATGGCAAGAGTGAACGTCAACATTCTAGGAATCAGCGAACTAAGATGGACTGGAATGGGTGAATTTAACTCAGATGACCATTATATCTACTACTGTGGGCAAGAATCCCTTAGAAGTAATGGAGTAGTCATCATGGTCAACAAAAGAGTGCGAAAGGCAGTACTTGGATGCAATCTCAAAAACAACACAATGATCTCTGTTCGTTTCCAAGGCAAACCATTCAATATCACAGTTATCCAAGTCTATACCCCAACCAGTAACGCCAAAGAAGCTGAAGCTGAATGGTTCTATGAAGACCTACAAGACCTTCTAGAACTAACACCCAAAAAAGATGTCCTTTTCATTATAGGGGACTGGAATGCAAAAGTAGGAAGTCAAGAAACACATGGCATAACAGGCAAATTTGGCCTTGGAGTACAGAATGAAGCAGGGCAAAGGCTAATAGAGTTTTGCCAAGAAAACGCACTGGTCATAGCAAACATCTTATTCCAACAACACAAGAGAAGACTCTACACCTCGACATCACCAGATGGTCAACACCAAAATCAGAATGATTATATTCTTTGCAGCCAAAGATGGAGAAGCTCTATACAGTCAGCAAAAACAAGACCGGGAGCAGACGGTGGCTCAGATCATGAACTGCTTATTGCCAAATTCAGACTTAAATTGAAGAAAGTAGGGAAAACCACTAGTCCATTCAGGTATGACCTAGATCAAATCCCTTATGAGTATACAGTAGAAGTGACAAATAGATTTAAGGGACTAGACCTGATAGACAGAGTGCCTGATGAACTATGGACAGAGGTTCGTGACATTGTACAGCAGACAGGGATCAAGACAATCCCCATGGAAAAGAAATGCAAAAAAGCAAAATGGCTGCCTGAGGAGGCCTTACAGATAGCTGGGAAGAGAAGAGAAGTGAAAAGCAAAGGAGAAAAGGAAAGATATTCCCATCTGAATGCAGAGTTCCAAAGAATCGCAAGGAGAGATAAGAAAGCCTTCCTCAGCGATCAGTGCAAAGAAATAGAGGAAAACAACAGATTGGGAAAGACTAGAGATCTCTTCAAGAAAATTAGAGATACCAAAGGAACATTTCATGCAAAGATAGGCTCGATAAAGGACAGAAATGGTATGGACCTAACAGAAGCAGAAGATATTAAGAAGAGGTGGCAAGAATACACAGAAGAACTGTACAAAAAAGATCTTCACGACCCAGATAATCATGATGGTGTGATCACTCACCTAGAGCCAGACATCCTGGAATGTGAAGTCAAGTGGGCCTTAGAAAGCATCACTACGAACAAAGCTAGTGGAGGTGATGGAATTCCAGTTGAGCTATTTCAAATCCTCAAAGGTGATGCTGTGAAAGTGCTGCACTCAATATGCCAGCAAATTTGGAAAACTCAGCAGTGGCCACAGGACTGGAAAAGGTCAGTTTTCGTTCCAATCCCAAAGAAAGGCAATGCCAAAGAATGCTCAAACTACTGCACAATTGCACTCATCTCACATGCTAGTAAAGTAATGCTCAAAATTCTCCAAGCCAGGCTTCAGCAATACGTGAACCGTGAAGTTCCAGATGTTCAAGCTGGTTTTAGAAAAGGCAGAGGAACCAGAGATCAAATTGCCAATATCTGCTGGATCATCGAAAAAGCAAGAGAGTTGCAGAAAAACATCTATTTCTGCTTTATTGACTATGCCAAAGCCTTTGACTGTGTGGATCACAATAAACTGTGGAAAATTCTGAAAGAGATGGGAATACCAGACCACCTGACCTGCCTCTTGAGAAACCTGTATGCAGGTCAGGAAGCAACAGTTAGAACTGGACATGGAACAACACACTGGTTCCAAATAGGAAAAGGAGTACGTCAAGGCTGTATATTGTCACCCTGCTTATTTAACTTCTATGCAGAGTACATCATGAGAAACGCTGGGCTGGAAGAAACACAAGCTGGAATCAAGATTGCCGGGAGAAATATCAATAACCTCAGATATGCGGATGACACCACCCTTATAGCAAAAAGTGAAGAAGAACTAAAGAGCCTCTTGATGAAGGTGAAAGAGGAGAGTGAAAAAGTTGGCTTAAAGCTCAACGTTCAGAAAACTAAGATCATGGCATCTGGTCCCATCACTTCGTGGGAAATAGATGGGGAAACAGTGGAAACAGTGTCAGACTTTATTTTTGGGGGCTCCAAAATCACTGCTGATGGTGATTGCAGCCATGAAATTAAAAGACGCTTACTCCTTGGAAGGAAGGTTATGGCCAACCTAGATAGCATATTTAAAAGCAGAGACATTACTTTGCCAACAAAAGTCCATCTAGTCAAGGCTATGGTTTTTCCAGTGGTCATGTATGGATGTGAGAGTTGGACGATGAAGAAAGCTGAGCGCTGCAGAATTGATGCTTTTGAACTGTGGTGTTGAAGAAGACTTTTGAGAGTCCCTTGGACTGCAAGGAGATCCAATCAATCCATCCTAAAAGAGATCAATCCTGGGTGTTCATTGGAAGAACTGATGTTGAAGCTGAAACTCCAATACTTTGACCACCTCATGAGAAGAGTTGACTCATTGGAAAAGACCCTAATGCTTGGTAGGATTGGGGGTAGGAGGATAAGGGGACAACAGAGGATGAGATGGTTGGATGGCATCACTGACTCAATGAACATGGGTTTGGGCAGACTCCGGGAGTTGGTGACGGACAGGGAGGCCTGGCGTGCTGCAATTCATGGGGTCGCAAAGAGTCGGACACGACTGAGCGACTGAACTGAACTGACAAAATAAATATACATGTGGCCCATGCCTGCTGAGGACTTAAGCTGTATTTTCCTTTTCTTTGGAAGAGACAGAAGTCTTGTCTTTTATATATCCAAGTGGCTGATAAATAAGTAAATACCTGAGCTTCGGTGTGTGTTTCAGAAGACGGTTGATTTTTCCTAATATCTCACAGCTACAGCCACACTGCTAGCTGTGAACATACCCAAACTAACTAACCCCGCCTTTTCATTGACAAGAAGTAATATTTATCTGATAAAGAGTGGTTCCTATGAGAGGTTCTTTCTCACTTCCTGGGTACACTAAATTTACTTATATTTCATCTTGGATCCACTCCTTCCCATTTCACTACAGTAAAAAAAAAAAAAAAGTTTGTTTTTTTCCCCCCAGCTGTCATCCTTATCTTTACTCACTGCCTTCTTCTGCTCCATCTTTTCTGTCTTGAAGTACTAAATTTCTTCATCCCCTAGAATCCTCAAAATTGAGTCTTTTCTTACTAATCACCAGATACTAACTGAAAACTCAACTTCCCCTCCAAACACCACCTACACCCACCTCACTTAAGCTCAGTGCTGTGACATGAGACTGAGCGTGTATTCTTCCCTCTGAGTTTCAAAAATGTGACGGAAGTGGTGATGGGGAAGTGCAAACAACATGTACATAATTGATGAACAGTTTACTAAAATCTTCCCCCGGATCACCTGCCTCATTTGAAATTCAAACCACTCTTAATGTACCTATAATAGCTCATTTTACAAATAAGGGATCAGGCTCAGAAAGCTTAAATAGGTTGGCCAAGGTCATGTGCTCAGTCAAGTCTGACTCTCTGCAACTGCCAGGCTCCTCTGTCCATGGAATTTTCCAGGCAAGAATACATAAGTGATTTGCCATTCTCTTCTCCAGGGGATCAAACCCGTGCCTCTTATGTTGGCAGGCAGATTCTTTATCACCAGCGCCACCTGGAAAGCCCCAAAAGGTTACACGTCTATAAAAGACTGGCTCCAAGCCTAAAACCCAGCTCTTCAAAGTCTACTGCACCATTGTTCCTACTACAATTGAGCAAGGCGAGTTCACAGGACAGAAGTCAAAAGGAAACACAAATATCAATCACACAGCTTGGGTCTAAAATTTGGTCGACTTTTTACAGCTTGCCCTCCATAAGTTCTTGAGAAGAGTTTTGCATGAATTCTTTTGGCATAAGCAACATACACTTAGAATGGTCCTGCTGAATGGACAGCTGAGATGCACAATAGCATTTCCAAGGTCAAAACTTAATGAGGAAATACCCCCAATGAGCAATGGCTAATGCCTGGAGAGTTTTGTCCAGGGATGGAGGTAGGCGGTAGGAAGTGGGGGGACTCTGCTGTTTGATGTTACGAGAAGATAAATACTTATCTTACTAAACAATTATTCATTCATGAAAATCACCTGATGAGAAGCTAGAAGATTCAGGATGAACCAAAAGTTCTTTGTGTCTTTACTGAAGGTGATTTAGACACATGCAATGATTTTAATAAATCTGACTTTAAAGCAAAAGTGAATGTAAAAAACAAACACATACCAGGATAATTGTGTGTTTCCTTTTCATTCTTCTGGCTAGAAAATTCTAAAACCACACTGGTCCCAGTGTTCACAGACATGGCACAAGAAACGATCCCTGATTAAAAACAAAAAGGCAGGGACTTTCCTGGTGGTCAAGTGGGTAAGACTTCACAATCCTCATGCAGATGTGAGTTCTACCCCTGGTCACGGAACTAGATCCCACGTGCATGCCCCAACTAAGAAGTCTACACGCTGCAACTAAAGATCCCACTAAGACCTGGCACAGCTGAAAATAAATAAATATTTTTTAATTAAAAAAATTTTTTTTAATTAAATAGCATTATGTTTTAAGTAAAAATTATTTTTCAGAACAGCTTTAAAGAAAAATCGCAAAGATACTACAGAGATTTCTCATATAGCCTAACCCTATTTCCTTTATTATTAGCATCTCACATATAAGGGTTTCATGTGTCACAGTTAATGAATCAATATTCATACATGAGTATTAATTGAAGCCTGTTCTTTATTCAGATTTCCTTAGACTTGCCTAATGCTCTTTGTCTGCCCCCAGACACAACATACATTAGTTGTTCTGTCTCCTGAGATTCATCCTGGTTATTACAATGGTCACACAACCTTGTGAAGATACTAAAAACTGAAATGGGTGAATTGTTAAGGTACAGAAGCCCAGATTAGAAAGAGGCCATTAGCTGAAAACCTGGTGGATTCAAAAAGTCTGGAATGCATTTAACAGTTATCGGTGTTGACGTTTTACTTTTGACAAGGGTACCTAACGAGGAAAATTGGGGAAGGCATATACAAAAACTCTTTGTACTATCATTACAAATTTTCTGTGAATTTAAAATTATTCCAAAATAAACTTGGGATTTTTTTTTTAATTACCATAGACCGTGATCTATTATTATGAAGCAAAGAGCAAAACTTAGATGGTATGCCAGTTGCTTCTTGAAATACTGGTGAGACCCTTAGTATTTTCACTCGAGCTAAAGAGAGGATACCTATAAAATGACATGACAAAGGCGTTCTCTGAGGCCATCAGGTTCAAGGGCTTCAGGAAATGACATGCATCAGTGGCACACCCGGCCTATGGTCACTGAATCAGCATTTTATGGTCCTCATTGATCACCATTCCACAGTCTGCAGCTTTTGCCACCTTTAGTCAACTCTACTCAAGTTCAGTCTAAGTCACTTTCAGTAAAGATACAAAGCACTTTTGGTTCATCCTGAATCCTCAGGCTCCTCATCAGGTGATTTTCATGAACGAATAATTGTTCAGTAAGATAAACATTTCTCACTTCAAACATGTGAACAAGAAATGGAAGCTCTTTTCAAATAAATTACTCTTATTTCCAGAGCAAAGCACACAAATATCTAAGGCATTCTGACCTGACTCGAACGAGGAGGTGGAAGCAGAGTTATTCCAGAGCCCTGAAGTTCTATTCACTTCAGCCAACACGCATGGAAATGCACACATTTCATTGAGATAAATAATAAAGGAACATATACAGGTGCAATCCTCTGAGCTACATCCACTGAACAGGAAAAGGAAAAGGGGGTCTTCACCCTCAACAAGAGTTCCTTTACAATCTGCAACCAAGCCTTCCCTCTACTGTTGAAGATCTTGGAATCGCAGAATTTTAGAGCTGCATTGCACTTCAAGAGTATTGTTTCTGGCAGATGGAGAGATCAGAAATTCTGGAGATGGCCCACGCACACCAGGTCTGTGAGAGGCAGAGCCATTTGAATCCCTGGGCCACAAGGGACAGAGGCTCTTCAGTGTCCTCATGCCTAAGTCCAGTGAGGGTCTCTCTCCCTCCCAGTGGAAACTGGAGGCAAACCCATCTTCTGCCCTCTCTCCTGAGCTCCGTGCTCAACCCCCCCACCTGTCCCACTGTAGGTGGTCCTCACGCTCTCCATATTCCTGGGGACCATACCAATGTGGAGGACACCGCCCCAGTTCCATCACCCACCCCCAGCAGCATCTTTCAGCCTTGGCTAAAGGACGAGGTCACTCCTGGAAGGCACAGAAACAGAACTCTCAGAAAAGGCAGACAGGAAGTCAGCATCGCAAGAGCTCTGTAGACACAGATATGAATCAATTCCTAGGAGACACTGTTTTGGGGTTGTTTTTTTTTTTAAAGGAGAAGAGTGGAGGAACTGTCTGCTCTCGTTTGTATCAGAAAAGACAAAAAGGTTCCGTGTACGTGGGTGTACATGGTGTACACCGTGTACATGGGTGTACCTCTCAAAGGATGCCACTGGCTGCCAGTGGGGAGGGAATGTGAGCAGCTTCAAACTAGGGGGATGAGGGGTAAGGTGGGGGGGACAGCACTGGGACTGACCTTTCACCCCACCCCCCTTTCCTGCCTTGTGATTTTGACACTAAATACATAAGCTACCTAGTCAGAAAACTCATTTCTTAAAATCTGTATTTACACAAAGTAAAAACCCAAAATATGAGCTAATCAAACACAAATCATGTTTAATTAGAACAGATAAATATTTTAAAATAAGTGAAATTAAGTTTTTAGAAACATGGAGCAACAAATAATGCAGGGGTGGGGATGGGTGGGGGAGGTCTCTGGAGGAAAGATGTCTCAACCCAATGACACTCACAGTTAAACCACTTCGTGACATTTCACAAGATGACTTTTGAATTTAGCAACTTCCTCTAGGCCTTAGCAACATTATGTTGTACATACCGCTGCTGGCTCTGTTTCAGATAAGAAGCACAGAATGAGGAATGAGACAAAAGCAAGGGGGGCAAACTACAGGATTTTTTAATTACTTGTTTGAAATACGAATTGAGAACCGAAGACAACTTTTCCAGTAGAACCCTGCTCTTTTTTTCAAATGAGACAAGAACAAAAGCTTTGTGTTGTTCTTTTGGTAAATAAGCTGGAGCATGGAATATTTTTAATAATAGGATGGTTGGGAAACCCTCAGCACCAACTCCCTTTCCCACCCCCCAGAAATCCTAGTTCAACACTTAGAGACGCTTTAACGCTATGTGGACTTTCAAAAACATACTTCAAAGAAGATTAACCACTGACAACAGTTATAAGCAGAGCCCTTCTATTATAAGGAAGTTGGTAAATGATTCACCAAGTACGTATTTTTTGGCCAACTAAAAACCCATTACAAATAGGTTAATGAGTTCATCTTGTGGCACACGGTCACGTAACTGAGCCCTAAGGGATAGTGGTCTTTTAATAAAGCCCATTTTTAACCAGTATTAACTATGTGAAGGTACTTTTCCCATTGATTATTCTCTATCCTTCTGCTTTTCTGGCAAAACTACTAGAAATTGTCATTAATAAGTCTGCAGCAAGTTTTTCCTTTGTCTGATTTACTGAAAGGGTTGACTTACTTAAAATAGAAAGCTTCTGAAAAGCACACAACCAAATACTGCGATTAAATTACACAGACTGAATTCTTAATTTTTTTATAAGTCGCTGCCACAAAAAGATATTTCCAGATTGTATCTCCTTAGATATAATCTTTTCATGAAATTTTTCTTTATGAATGTAATTCAGAGGCCATGCTTCAAAAATACTTGAGAGTACTGGGGTATACTGTACTTTTTATATAAGTGACTTGACTTCAGACTGGGAAAGGAATTACTACATATTGTCCACATAAACATGAGACATTCTGACCCTCCAAAAGGTGATGATAATATCTGCATTTATGATGTCAAGTAGTAGATCTATCAACTTCACACCATGGAAACAGGAATGGAGAATTTTATACTTAAACAATCCAAGATTCACATTTCACTATCAGCAACTGGGCCATTAATTAACTTTCGATCAGAAATTAGGCCTATTCAATCTGAAATACAAGGTCCAAATAAGAAATAGGTAGGCCTAACCCAGCGGTAAAAAGAACTGGCCCCTAAGTTTTTCATCACTTAGTCATCCATTCCAACGCAAATATGTAAATAAAATTCCACTACAATGGAACCAAGTTTATTTAGTTTTTATTTCATACTACTAAGCACACCAAGATGACCACGATTCAGCCTTAGTCACTGCCCACGGAGAAAGTTCATCTTTTCTCAGTAACTTTGTTCAAACAGTTTCCTCTTCCAGGCATATTCTGTCTGTCCCCCCAGGCCCCATCCCTGCACTTTCTCTCCTCCTTCTAAAGCCAGAACTCCCAGGAAGAACACTCCCCACACACACAATTTCCCAGAAGAGGCCCAGGGGTGCTGAGGCCTGGGTGCACACATTTTCTGGAGCATTAAGCATACCGCATTATAAGAGTTTACACATGCTTATAGGTTTGTCTGCTAGAAGGCACAGACCCTAGTTCATCTCTGTATCCGCCTTCCAGCCCAATATTTGGTATCTGGTGTTCAATAAGCAACTACAGAAAGAAGCCTCTCAAGAGGCAGAGCAGAAAGACCAAGAAATATCTGAGACACAGGTAAGAAGCACCATGTTCAAGAAAGAATGAAATATTGCCATTTGCAGCAACTTGGATGGACCTAGAGTATATCCTGCTGCTGCTGCTGCTAAGTCGCTTCAGTCGTGTCCGACTCTTCGCGACCCCATGGACTGCAGCCTACCAGGCTCCTTTGTCCATGGGATTCTCCAGGCAAGAGTACTGGAGTGGGGTGCCATTGCCTTCTCTGATATCCTACTAAGTGAAGTCAAAGACAAATATTATATAATACCATTTATATGTGGAATCTAAAAAATAATACCAATGAATTTATATACAAAAAACAGAAACAGACTCACAGACGTAGAATATTTATGGTTACCAATGGGGAAAGGGTGGGGAGGGATAAATTACGAGTGAGATTAACAGATACAAATGACTATACATAAAATAGATAAGAAATAAGGATGTACTGTATGATACAGGGAACTATGGTCAGTATCTTGTAATAACCTATAGTGGAACAGAATCTGAAAAATATATATAACTGAGTCACTTTGCTGTACAGCTGAAATTAATACAATTTTGTAAATCAACTGTGTATTTTCAACTTAAAAAAGACAGAAACAAGACACACAGAACCAATATGCAGACAAGTAGATACACATATTGTTGTTCAGTCGTTCAGTCATGTCCCACTCTTTGCAACCCCATGGACTGCAGCATGCCAGGCTTCTCTGTCCTTCACTATCTCCCAGAGTTTGCTCAAACTCACGTCCATTGACTTGATGATGCCATCCAACCATCTCATTCTCTGTCGCCTCCTTCTTCTCCTGCCCTCAGTCTTTCCCAGCATCAGGGTCTTTTCCAATGAACTGGCTCTTAGCATCAGGTGGCCAAAGTATTAGAGCTTCAGTTTAGCATCAGTCTTCCAAATGAATATTCAGGGTTGATTTCCTTTAGATATGCATATACAAAGTCAATAAACATAACCCTTTGGATTACTGTCATAATCCTTCCCCCCAAAAAAGAGGTACATGTGATAAGGAGAGAGTGCTGTGGAGAAACAAAGAAAATAAAAGGGGGTCCATTTGGCCCTGGGGGAGGGGGAGTGAGAGCAAGGCCAGGGTCACAGAGAGCAGACAGGAGGGGGTGAAACAGGAAATGAGGATCAGGATGAGGGCTAATGCCTGGAAGAGGGGCAAGTGTGAACAGAAGATGGAAGGTGTAAAAGACACAGAGGATCTGAGCCACTGGAAAGAACTGTCTGCTGCACTGACTATACAGAACCCAGGAAAGCATGCTGGGATGTGAGGCAGTGACTACAGCAAAGCCTGCAGAGTCCCAGGTTCGAATCCTGCCTCTGCCCTTGCCCAGCCCTAGGGCTGCAGGCAAGTTACTGAAGACCTGTGTGTGCTTAGTCGCTTCAGTCGTATCTCTTTGAGATGTTATAGACTGTAGCCCGCCAGGCTCCTCTGTCCATGGGATTCTCCAGGCAAGAATACTGGAGTGGGGTGCCATTTCTTTCTCCAGGGGATCTTCCTGACCCAGGAATCGAACCTGCATCTCCTGTGGTTCCTGCATTGCAGGCGGATTCTTTGCTGCTGAGCCTCTGGCTATTTTAAAAGCCACCTTCCATCTCCCAAAAGCAGTCTCTTCAGAACCACAAAGGATCTTTTCACTCTATTTGTGAGCAGCTCCAGGAAAGACCGCAAGGCTCAGGGTCAGTTGCTGGCCATGCCTTACCAGGTCCCGGGCCCCCAGGGGGCACCTCTCCCTGCCCTGCCGAGCACCCTGCCTCTCACCCCCAGCCTCCTGCCAGGTGTGCAGGCTTGCAGCCATGGACTTCTTCCTCCACTTCCATGATTCATGCTCCCACCACTGACCTCCCTCCCACTTTTGACCTCTGCTCTGCTCCGGAAACCTCAGAGTCTTCCTAGCTCCCTCCCTCAGCTCTCAGCCTGGTGGGAGAGCTGTCTGCCCTCAGCGTCTGCTTTCCCGTTTTACCACCACATGGGCGAGAGAGAAGAAAGTCACTGCTTGTCCAGACTCCCCCAGTGCTGCTCTGGACCACTTTTCTTCCACCATCCTCTGTCATTTAGTAATACACTTGTGGACTAAAAGCTCCAAGTGCTGTGTAAAATCAGCCAATCATGTGAGAGTAGCATCTCGGCCTTTATTTATCTATTAGCCTGAATAGAAAGACCTCTAAAATGGACTTTTTTAGAAAGCATTTGAATGCATTTTGTTTGGTCTTGTATTCACTGAAGCATTTTGTTGTTGTTCGGTCACTAAGTCGTGTCTGATGCTTCGTGACCCCATGGACTGCAACACACCAGGCTTCCCTGTCCCTATCTCCCGGAGTTTACCCAAGTTCATGTCCATTGAATCAGTGATGCCATCCAACCATCTCACCCTCTGCCACCCTCTTCTCCTTTTGTCTTCAATCTTTCCCAGCATCAGGGTCTTTTCTGATGAGTCGGCTCTTCACGTCAGGTGGCCAAAGTATTAGAGCTACAGTATCAGTCCTTCCAATGAATATTCAGGGGTGATTTTTCTTAGGATTGACTGGTTTGATCTCCGTGCTGTCCAAGGGTCTCTCAAGAGTCTTCTACAGCACCACAATTTGAAAGCATCAATTCTTAAAGTGTTTAATTAGCACCAATTATGAACCGGGCCCCTAGGATGGGGCTGTTGGAGGGAAGAGGGGGTGGCAGGCACCTCCCCTAGTTCCTGGGCTTGCTAAACTGAATCGACTTCCATCCCTTCTCCCAGGTCCATGCCTTCACTCAAATCCTCGCCTGGGGAAGCTTTGCTAGGGATCTTCAACTTGAATTCACTGGCTCTCTCACTTCCCCCACCCTCTCAAAGCTACTTTTTGTCATCATCTCTCAACACCCTTACTTCTTAACGTCTCAACAACTTTCCCTTCCAACTGTCTGTTTCACTTTTGCTCTGAGAAGGCGCTGCTGAAAGAGAAAAATCACAGACTGGCACAAATGGACATTTTTGACTTTCAGTGGGTTGATTACACCCAGCAACCCATTCAATTGACCCCAGGCAGCTCCTTCTCTGCTCCCCCATAAAGACCACCCGAAACATCTGCTCATCCTCAAAACCCCGGCTTCACTTCCATCCCTTCATCCCTCAGCCATGACCTCCCACCCCACTTTACAACATGAAAATCCTTTCACATTAAACCCTTCAACACTTTCCCTTTGATGTGAGCAGTGCCTCTAAACTTCTGTTGTCAGGGGAATCACCTGGGCAAGCCCCTTCACTCTGACAGGTATTTGGATTCACTAGGCCTGAATCGAATCCCAGAAGCATACGTGGCAGTAGATTCTGATGCTGGTCCATCCACCAGATTGGAGGAAAATCAATCTAGAACATGGATCTCAAACTGCAGCCCTTGGGCCAAATCCAGCCCCTGCCTGTTTTTGTGTGGCCTGAGTGTTAACTATGTGTTTTTAAATTTTTTTAAGGGCTGGAAAAAAAAAATCAAAAGAAGAGAATTTTGGACTTTCCCTTGTGGCACAGTAGATAAGAATCCGCCTGTCAACGCAGGGGACACAGGTTTGATTCCCTGGTCCAGGAAGATTCCACATTCAGCGGAACAACTACACCCGTGCAATTCAGCTGCTGAACCTGTGCTCAGGGGTCCGGAACCACAACCATGGAGCCTGTGGGCTGCAACTACTGAAGCCCAAATGCCCCCGAGCCTGGCTCCACAAGAGAAGTCACAGCAGTGAGAAGCCCCCGACTAGAGAAAAGCCTACACAAAGCAACGAAGACCCAGCACGGCCAAAAATAATTAAAAAAAAAAAAAGAAGAAGGGAATGCCACAACCCATGTAAATTACATAAAATTCAAATTCCGGTGTCCATAAATAAAGCTTCAGGAGAACACAGCCAGGCCCAGTGATTTACATACTGTCTACGGCTGCTCTGAAGCGACAAAGGCACAGTGGCGTGGATGCAACAAAGACGGCCCGCAAAGCTGAAAATATTTGCTGTCCGGTCCTTTGTAGAAAAAGCTTGCCGCCCCCTGGTCCGCAGGATGACCTGCAGACACCTCACCAGAGCCTTCCAGCTTCTCTGTGATGTAACCCCCGCCTCCCTCCCCAACCTACACTCCCAGAGACTTCACAAGCGCAGCCCCAGCAGCCACTTCAGCGGGCTCAGTGCCTTAAATGAAGCACACAGTTTCACCCTTCCCTGCTTCTGTACGTGCTGTTCTTTCTAACCACCTCGCCACACAAACACTTCTTCGCCCTTCCAGGACCCAATCAATTCATGTCAGATACTCTCTGACAACCAAACCTCACCTGACCCTTGGCTGCACTAAACTCATTTGTATCCCAATTATCTGTACACTGCAGTGATTCTCAAACTTCTTGCTTCCAGTACCACCAGGGAGGCTCATGAGACCACCCTCTGGCTGGGTCTGCCCCCCAGAGCGGCGGCCGGGGTGCAGGCAGAGACAATGGACATTTCTAACAAGTTTCAAGGCCGACGCTGCTGGCCCAGGCACCACACAGAAGCAACACCGGTTGACTTCTGTGTCCCCTGCCCCAATCACCAGTGAGTTTTTTGAGGATGGGCCCTATTTGATTCATGCTTGAATCATCCCAGCCTCACCTGGTTCCAGGAATTCCTGGAATACGACAGAAACTCAGGATTAGCTATCTGTGGTCTAACCAAACGAGCTTCCTCCTGGAAGTCAATGATTTTCACTCTCAGACAATGAAAGGGAAATTAAGTGGGGAGAGGAGATCTGGCCTTGTAGGTACCAGTGAGGCCAAAAAAATAAATGGAAGTGGCTCTCTGCAGGACGGACGTGTTATGGCCTGCCAAATGCATCCTGAGCTGGGGTCAACTGGAAAGCCCTAGGGTGGAGAGATAGTTCAAGACAGAAACCTGAGCGTACAGCCCGGAGGCAGCACCAACGGGGTGATGTTCAGTGGGGGGCCCTTCCCCCTACAAAGGCCCATCCACTGTCCATTTGAAAAACATGATTCTCTATATCAACATCTGATCACACACATTATTAGCATGGGCCTATACTGTTACTAATGATAAACATTTGCTGAGCACTTACTACTTGTTTAGAGTACAAAGGGAGATAAAACTTGGCCCTCAAGAAAACTTTAGTTTGAAACTCAGCATATAAATGTAGAAGGACAGCTAACAAAATAAGGTAACATTTACTAAAGGTCAAATACAAACGGTGTCAAAGGTAAACAGTAAATTCTACAGGAGCCAAGGTGTCCTGTGGGTTTCCCGTCTCCATTCCACTAAGGTACCACAGGTAAACCTCAGTCCTAAAGGAAATCAACCCTGAATATTCATCGGAAGGACTGATGCTGAAGCTGAAGCTCCAATACTTTGGCCACCTGATGCAAAGAGCTGACTCACTGGAAAAGACCCCGATGCTGGAAAGAGTGACGGCAGGAGAAGAAGGGCAACAGAGGATGAGACAGTTAGATAGCACACCAACTCAGTGAACATGAGTTTGAGCAAAATTTGGGAGATAGTGAAGGCTAGGGAAGCCTGGCGTGCTGCAGTCCATGGGATTGCAGATTTGGACATAACTGAGTGACTGAACAACAGCAAACCTCTATTAACACCTACACAGGTTTATGAGGACATAGTACTTGTATATCAATATTTATGTGGGTCTTTTGTCTCCTTTATAGGTGTATAAACGTTCTAGGACAGAAACCTTGATTTTTCTTTTTTTAATCCTTATATTTCTACGACCTGACCAAGTCCCTGGCATTACAAGTGTGAAATAAATATTTAACAGATTTAATAATGACTATGGAATGTGAGTTAAGCTTTCAACCAAGGGCAAGGCTTAGATAAGATGAGAATTGAGGGTTGGGCTTTCCACAAACAGGCAAGGGAGCCAACCAGGTGACTGAAAACTCCAGGCAGGTAGAGAAGCTTTATGATCAGAGGCCCCTCTGTGTCTTAGTCGCTTCAGTCGTGTCAGACTCTTTGCGACCCCACGGACCGTAACCTGCCACGCTCCTCTACTCACAGAATTTCCCAGGCAAGAATACTGAGTGGGTAGTCATTCCCTTCTCCAGGGGATCTTCCCAACCCAGGGATCGAACCTGGGTCTCCTTCCCTGCAGGCAGATTCTCTACCATCCAGAGGCATGGGTGGGATCATCATACTCCAGGGCTAGTATCACCATGAGTTGAGAAGGCCAGGCCTTGAGAGCTGGTCTTCACTCCTCTAGCCTTTTAAACTGTAATACAAGCCTACAGGAAGAGCCCTAAACCTTGACTGCTTTAATCTCAGAAATCACTTCCTAGATTATCTCCTGATCTATTTTTCCTTTGCCCCTTTTTTCTGCTGATGCCACATTAGGGGGAAAAACTGAAATCCAGACAAAGAATCCTAATTTAATACTGAATTGATACTTTATGTAAATACAGACAAATCTGGGGGGTTTCAGTTGGTAAAAACAGTCTTGGCACTCAGAGCTCCCCACCACCAAACTGCAAAGTCCTTAAAGCCAGGAATTCCTCCTTTTGCACAGCTCCTCGGATATGACCAAGTGACACACACATTAGGAATGTCAGCATTCTGGTAGCCGAGTCCATTTAGGACTAGTTGAGTCCTAGTCCATTCGAAGGCTGGGACAGTTTAAAGACGGATCATGCCATAGCCCACAACCTAAACAGAGTGGAGAGGGCATGAACAGATGATTTAAACAGAAAAGCAAATCAGTCATCCTCCGTTCCCTGCCCAAGCTCCACATCTGCTCAACAGAAAGGAACTCATTCTAGAAACACGGTTTTCAACAAACTCATCTGTGAGGCACCTGTGAAGGCCCCTACATCCTCCATTTCCTATACTCTGGATCTGAACTGCTGGGCTCTAAGGCTCTAATTAAAAAAGATGACTTTGCATTTAACCTCTTTCGGAGGAGTCCAGGCTAGTCAAAGACCCCAGAAACTAAAACCAGAGACTTTTCCTGAGTATAGTTGCAGTGGCACACGGGCTCCCCCGAGGAGCTAAGAGAACAGATAAATGGAAGAACTAGATGAAAAAGAGAGTTCTTCACTCACATGGCAGAATGCTCAGCAGATATTTCAGGTGTTGCAAATAATAAATGACTTGACCCAGGGAGACCTAGAAGCCAAAGACATTCTCACAAGTGCAATCAGTTCAGAAATCACAAACACACATGTGAAATGTAAAACATTAAGGAGAGGATTCACTGTCGTCTTTAAGTGGTATACGAGGCACTACTTGGGCAACTTGAGATATGTTTTATCATTTTTGGCAAACTGCAGGCCAATAAGAAGGCACTCTTTAATGGGCCAGGAGAAAATGTACATCAAGGGCTGGGCTCTTAGCCTAGGACTGTCCTCCAGAGCTGGCTCCACGTTTCCCGTCTCCCTTCTGTGGAGCCCCTCAGGAGAAGCCCCTCAGACCACTTTGCCCAGGCGCTCTAGGCCAGCCACCCACTGGGGGCCACAGCAAGAGATGCAAAGGTCAGGGGATGGTGAGCAGAAGGGCCAAGTTCTCTCCCTGCTTCACCCCTGCATCCAGGCAACAGGACTTTCTCCCCTCCCCCCTTCAGCGCCTGGTCTTGGTACCTGAACATCCTTTATTTGTTCCTCTAGTGCCACCCACAACTCTTAAGTAATTCAGGGAAGTTTCTTCATTACAAGCCATTGAGTTGAATTGTTTCCTGCCAGGCCCCTGTCTGAAACAAGGACCGTAAGGCATTTTACATCTATATAAAATGTCTCGACTCCCAAAGATAGGTCCTTTGCCATCTCCCACGTTACACGTGAGGACCCTGAGGCTCCAGTTTGGTAGAATACCAGCTGACGGTCACAAACGAAGTTTTCTGGCAGACCAGGAATTACCCGCAAGTCAGTCTAACATCTAAAAGGCCCTTGAAAGCTTGAGGGAGAAAAACACATCAAGCTTCCAAACCCTCAAGCCACAGTTTCGCCTCAAACCACATTGTTTATGGTTTGGGATTCTCCCTCCGCCTAAATAAGCCAGCTGGGGTATTGCCCTTTATGTGTGTCTTCCACCAAAAGTCACTGTGATTGGACCCAGCTAAAGGGCAGTAGGGCTCCCTAAGATCTAAGAGATCACAGGTGCGCCTTCCTTGTCTATAGCCCACATTTTTCCTTCAGTGTACCCCCAAATCCCTCCCCTCTCAGTCTTTTGTTCTCTCTTATAAATTAAAACCAGGATTCCTTTGCCAGAAATCCAGGAAACTGGGGATGAGGGTGGAGGCAGTTATAGGGCACTTAATAACATCCATCCTAGGTACCTCTTAGCCATCAATCTACAGGATCTATTAACAATCTATCTCTTTCCATACAAAGAAAAAACCAAACAAACCCTCCCTGGATTCCTCCTCTCTCTAGCTGAGCTGCACTGCTGCAAATGGAAAGTGCAATTAAAATAAATTGTGATGGGGGTAGAGGGGTTAACATCAAACAAACTCCCCAGAAAGGAAATTTGGCTGTGAGTTAGATTTCATTTCAGGGCTAGAGGATTTGCTATTACTGCTGCCTTTGCAGGTCCCTGGAAGTCACTACATCCTCACTACAAGAACAGGCACTGGCAGCTGAAAAAATCCTCTCTTTACCTTCAGGATTTCACAACTGATGAGAAGGCAACTGTTGGATCAGGTGGAGTTCTGAATCAGAGACTCAAAGGGGGCCAGGTAGAAGGCTGGCTCAGAAAACAGCGTGTGAGTAAGGCAAACATCCAGCTCTTACTTCCTCATTGCTGAAGGAATGGGAGTGGAAAGTGCAGCAGGTATGCTCTTGGGTGAAGGGAAGAATTTTTTTTTCAAAGTTCACTAGGGAACAGGCAGAAGAAGAAAACTGGGTGAAAACTCAGCAGGAAACAGGAGTATGCAGGCCCTCTTCCAGGACGCCTTACCCAATTCCACTTTAACATACAGCTGACCCTTCAATCACACAGGTGTTCATCTGCCTATAATTTACAGACAGCCCCTTGTATCCTCCGTTCCTAGACTCTGCATGTTTAAGCAACCTCAGTACTGGTACAGCACTGTAGTCTTTACTATTGAAAAATATCCACATATAATTGAATCCATGCAATTCAAACTCGTGTTATTCAAGGGTCAACTGTGTATTTACTGGCTCACTACTAAACACAGGGCAGATCTAGCCTGTAGCATCCAGAGAGACCAAAAAAATGGGTTAAAAGCCTCAACATTTAGGGAGATTTCTTATCTGGAATTACCGTTTGTGGCCATTGTCAGTTTCAGTCCAAACACCTGCAGCAGCCTCTCTCTCCTCCCAATAACCTGTCCTACTAGGGAGCCTGGACCCTCGAGGACGGACTGACTGAATAAACCACCGCCTTTGGAAAACCACAGCATCCCATGTCCCTCCTCCCTTGCGGATGAAGATCGCACATGGTACAAAATAACTGTCAACCCGATTTTCCAAGCTTCGCTGCCCGAAAAACCCGGATCTCTCATCCCAAGACTGTAGGCTGCTTAGACATCACTCGGGCTTACTTTCTAAGTAGGCTCATCTAACTTAAAAATAATGAAGACTTGAGTGCGCTGACGGAAGGAACACGATTTCATTTATCAGAAGGCTTTAGAACTGGCTTACAGGAAAGGAGGCAACCCCAAACTTCAAACAAGACCAAAAAAAAAAGTATTCGAACTACCCTTCCCGCCCCCACCCCATACTTACAGGAGAAAAACATCAACTCAAACAAACAAACAAAACTCCACCTGTCTAGTCTGAAGCAGGGAAATCTGCATGGGGGTGGGGACGGAGGTAGATAACACCCCCCTCCCCGCCTCCCCCGGCTTCCCTCCCGCTCCGGCTCGGGGAGGGTGCCTGCCTCACGCCCCAGCCGCGGCCTGGCCGCCCGCCCGCAGTTACCTGGTCCAGCGGGATGCCCAGGAGCTCGCTGAGCGGGTGCAGACAGGTGGAGCCCGTGGTGCGGTAGGACAGGCTGGACCGCGGCTCCGCTGCCATCCTGCATCTTCGGGAGGAGCCGCCCCCAGCCCCGGCCCCCGGCTCGGCGTCCTCCCGCCCGAGTGCGCGCGGGCGGCCGTCCCGAGGGCCGCGCGCGGCCGCCGGGCTCCCGGGGACCGAGGTGCGAGCCGGAGGACGAGACGCGGCGCCAAGTCTCGGGGCGCAAAACTTGGCGTTTGGCGCTGCGGCCACGGGCGCGGTAGGAGGGCCGCGGCCCAGCGCGCTCGGCTTCCCGCTCCCCTCCTCTCGCCGCTCATTGGCCCCGGCCGCCCGGGACGGCCCGGGAGGAGGAGGGAGGGCGGACTGAGTGGGGACCGGAGCCCGGCCCCCCGAGCGCCGCCCGGCCCGCCCCGCCCGGGCCGCGCAGGGCGGGGAGAACGACGCCACGGGTGCCACCGCCTTGCCCCGCGCCCGGAGCTGCGCAGCCCTCGGGGGGGTTGGGGGAGGAGGAACCAATGCTCTTCCTTCTCCCGAGCTCCTCGTCCTCTCTCCCCGCCACCCGAAAACACTCCTCCCGGATCACCCAGGCGGGCGCCTAGCACTCGAGAGCACCCTGGCCACACCCTGTTTTGGTTCCGCCGCAGGCTCAGCACCCCCGCCCACCCGGTTCCCGCTCGGGTGAAGGTTTCCTGCGCTTTCCCCGCAGCCAAGAGTTCATCTGCCCGGGCCTGGAAACCCAAGGACACCCCGATGCTCCCAGCCAGCGCCCCATCGCCCACCCCTTCTCTCTCTCCTTACATTCCTGTGGGCACGCATAGTTTCCTACACCCTGGGTTTGTGTCGCAGAAGCTCAGACACTAGGACTGCTAGCTTCTAACCTCGGATGTCCGGCCCCCCGTGGACTGTAAATTCTTTTCACTCCCGTAAGAAACGATGCTACTGTGATCCTGTGTGCTTTCTGATCACTTTTTTGCCAGCACCGGTTCTAAAAGGGGGTACCTGGCACCTTCACTTCTTCGTCCCCAGAAGTGTATCACTGGTCCTTGGGAAACTTTTTAAGTTGATACAGAGGTTTTGAGAATCATAAAAGTCTTGCTCTTTCCAGGAACTGCTGTAATGCTTGCTGATGAAGAAGACTTTCAGGAAAGCAGTGTTGAAATCAAATGGGTAGGGAAAAAAAAAAAGTGAGTTGGTGTCAATCCCCAGGCTTCACCAGGTAACCAAGCTCAATACTTCGCATTAGCAGTTTACCTGGGAATGGGCACTGAGCCACCCAGCCAAGGATTAGTTGGAGAAACCAACCAGACAGGGGGGCAGTCCCTCTAGAGCAGAACTAACTGTCCTCAATGTGACCTGCAGGTTCAAATCCAACTGAAGGCCTGTCAGACACTCTTAACACCTTTCCCTCCAAGGCTCAGCCTTACCCTGGCCTTATGGAAGAGTTTCATCACCAAAAAGCTGCAGGGCATTTTAGATGGTTGGGCCAGAGTTTCTCAACTCTTGTCCTCTATTGAGGAGCAAAAAAATGTCCCGACCACCACTCCTGGTCCCCATGAAGATTTTATAGGAGGCCACTATCACCACTCTCCTTTACTCACACAGGGCACACACTCACACACACAGGCATATGCTTGAGGATCAATGAGGCTGTGTGTGCATGCTAAGTCGCTTCAGTTGTGTCCGACTCTGCGACCCTATGGACTGTAGCCCACCAGGCTCCTCTGTCCGTGTCCAGGCAAAGAATACTGGAGTGGGTTGCCATGCCTTCCTCCAGAGGATCTTCCCAACCCAAGGATTGAACCTGAGTCTCCTGCATTGCAGGTGGATTCTTTACCATTAATGCCACCTGGGAAGCCCCCATGAGGCTAGACAGGCTTATTAAATATAACACAGTTCTAGAAACTGACCAGAATGGAAACAATGTTCCTTTTATCTTCAGCAAGATGACAGCTTACATGAGGTGTTTGAGGGCAGAAAGAGTTTGAAACCTCAGTCAAAAAAAAAATCACTTAAATGTGAACTGCTGGAAAGGAAAGTAGGCCAGTTTGGGTGGTGTTTGTGAAGAAAACGCTCAGGCCACTCATAGTTCTCCACAAAGCTATATTCTTCAGACTTCAAAAAATAGTCCTCACGATGGCATAGGTTTAAAAACAGAAGATTAGCCCTACCTGGATTTTCTTCTCAACAAAACACAGATTATCATCTAGTCTAAAATTTACCCTTAAAAAGGCAGGAACTATGCTTAGATCTTGAAAACAAAACATTACAGAACTTAAATCTTAATAATCCTGTCCTACTGATACAGTAGTACAATTAATGCTCAAAGAACTCTTAGGAGATGCAGCATCAAGAGAAGGGATCAGTTACAATGTTGTTGCAGTGGTGGTCACTCAGTCGTGTCCAGCTGTTTGCAACCACATGGACTGTAGCATGCCAGGCTCCTCTGTCCATGGGATTCTCCAGGCAAGAATACTGGAGTGGGTTGCCATGCCCTTCTCCAAGGGATCTTCCCGATCCAGGGATTGAACCCGTGTCTCCTGCATTGCAGACAGATTCTTTACCATCTGAGGCACCGGGGAAGCCCCAGTTACACTACAGGTTAATTCAGCTGGGTTCTGGAGGATGGGATATGATTCTAAGATGCACCATAGACTCATCTCTCTTTTTTCCTTCCCCTTTGTTTCCATCCTTTGTGAATCAGACATTCATCATAATAATTATTATATGTTAGATATACCTCTAAAAAGCTTTCTCATTGCCAGTGACAATACCCCATGTGGTAGTTATCATAATCTCTATTTTACAAATGAGAAAACTAAAGTTTGCGGAGTTTAAGTATCTTGATTATGTTAAGGGAGGTTGAGTAAAACATGCCTGTCTGATTCCAGAGCCTGGGCTCTCAGTCATTATGCCATTTGCCTCTTTTAAAACAAAGCATTTCTCTATCAGGAGGCCTGCTCACATACCCACAGGCCTGTCATTCCTATGGGCAAAACATTGCATTTACTGTTCAAAAATGAGGTGGCTGGGGTGATGCTAAAGGCACTTTGTCTCACCTGTTTTCTATCTGCAGTAAAATGAGGCTTGATATCAAGGTCAAGTTTTTAATCTCCTTTATGAAGCTATGCTCAGAATGTGAAGTCACCCAAAAGACCCAGCGCTTATCCTGATGACTGGTCTAAAATTAAAGGCCAGACAAAAAAGACCTGAAAAAGAATCTGGCATGTTTCAGGGAGGCAGCTTGATGCTATCGACTGATGAAAATCCAACACCAGTCTCATGCCAACCCAGACCCAGCCAAATATAAACAACAAAATTAAATTGAAATCATCCTCAAAATTTATGAAGGTATAACCCCCTCAAGAAGATAGATTCTCATGATTCAATAAAAAATAATTATCACAAAAACTAATTAAGCCATCTAAAAGACATAACCCACATAAAAATAAATTACCATGCTAGTAATACCACATATTTGTGTAATGATATTCTGTATTCACAGAGAACATTCATTTATATCATCCCCTTTGATCCTCCCACCAACTCTAGGAGGTTGAAAAGGCAGGTGTTACCACTTTTCTTATTATATCATTATCATCTCCATTTTTGTTCATGAAAATATGAAGTTTATGGTAACTTGTAGCTAGCTTATCCACCTAGTAACCTGCAAAAGTAGGATTCAAACTTAGCTATTCTATTGTTCTTTTTTATCACACAGAAATCTTTTTTATTATACTAGGAGTCGACCTTCAGGAAAACAGTAGAAATTGTTGCCTGCCAAGGGTATTAAACTCCATGCCTTAATATTTGAGATCTGAGGGGGAGAATGGTCTAAAGTGACCCACAGTGGGTACCACTCTTGCTTTTTAAGCTGTTTCCTTAAGCATCATCCACACAAAATTGTAGGGAATTTAGATTTTGCAATCAGTGCTTCACTTCTTCACATTTTTAGCTCAACCATTCTGCATTGGCTTGGAGTATCTATTGCCACCTACCTGCCTAACTTATTTTCTGAGTTGCAATCACAGTTGAACATTATTTTCGTATTTGTACATGTTCAGAAAATTAAGTTACTGTAACTGAACACATGCCCAATTTTTCTCTTACTGTTTCATAATATAGCATGTTCCCCTGAGAACAGTAGTATCATTTAGTCATTCAAAATAAATCAACACAAATCCTCTCAGCCTGCTAATCTCTATACTCATATCAGGGAGATGCTGTAAAGACAAAGAATCCAAAATAATATGCCAGCCTCTGAGAGAAACCAGTTATGAGAAATACAAAGCAGAAGTTAGTCACTGATAAGCAAATGCAGAAATACAACCTGCTACAAAATGCCATTAACTAAAAGTACACAGAGCAATAAATACGATTTTGTACAATTCCTGAGTAGGCAGGACTGGAGCCTAAAACAGAAAAGGAACAGGTAATGAAAGTCTAAAGAACCCAGCCTTTAGAGCAAAACAAAACTGGACATGAAAACCAGAACTGCTTTTTACTGGTTTTGTGACTGAGTAGGTTAATTATCATCATATCTCAGCTTCCTGCTCTACAACATGGAAATAAGAATTACGGTCTCTTGTCACTGGTGGAAGGACTGAGGGAAAGATTATATGTGAACTAAACCGTTACCGAGTAACTGTTAAAAATAAAAATGCTAAAACTGCTCAATGGAAGCTTACCCTCTACAAGCTAACATTTTAGTTTTCACTCTAGTCTTTTGGGAAGAAGAGGTTTCTAAAATGGATCGCATGTGTCCCTGCTTGCTTAAGTGGAGTTAGTGATCATTGAATTTTTACTGATGAATCAAGAACCCCTCCTGCAATACAGTGATGACATCTTGGAGTCCACTGACTTGTCAACAGTTTGTCCAGGCACTAAATTTCACCTAAAGAGATAAACTTTTTCAGTTCCTGTGTCTCCTTCCTAGTTTTTCAACCTCCTCTCATAGTTCAGCTGTTGCTTCCTTGATGGCTGTTTTGGTTCTACTATGAGTTAGGGCCTGGAGAGAGAAAGGGCAACCCACTCCAGTAGTCTTGCCTGGAGAATCCTATGGACAGAGGAGCCTGGTGGGCTACAGTCCACGGGGTCGCAAAGAGTCGGACACGACTGAGTGACTAAGCACTTCACGGCTCGTTCTATTGCCTGATTCCTGGGCCCAGTGATAATACCAAGCACAATGGTGCTTTCGAATGAAGGGATGGCTGGTTTCCTGGCCATCGTGCAGCCAATGGTACTCATGACTTCTCACTTAAATCCCCATGACCCAGCTTGTTCAGAGCCTGTGTGGCCATCAGCGTCAGCACATCAGGCTGGCCAGCCCTAAATGCTGACTGTACAGTGTAGTCTCTTCTTTATAGAACTAAAGTAGGTATTTGTCTCTATTCCCTAAGCCTTCCCTATACTCCAATTGTGCCATTTCTGCAACTTCCATTCACTTCAAAACAATTTCCTTCACTACTGGTCAATTACTTCAGAGTATCTATCTCAACCACATACTAACAGGTGCTCATGCCAGTGATCTCCAAGAAAGGAACATCAGGCTCCACTCACCACAGGACGTTTTCTGTGTTCACAGTGCATCCTTCAGAACTAGCTTTCCCCAGACTCACTTGGGGAAACAGTGCTTTTGCTTGCGAAGACTGAGTCGACATTCAGCACACGTTTATAGTTTATAATAAACTACTATTATTTAATAGAGCTATTATTTAATAAAGCACCATTCTAGGTGCTTGGGATACACATCAACTATAAACAAACAAAAACCCCTCCCCTAGTGGAGCTTATACTCTAAAAGGTGAAGACATAACAAAAACATTTGAGACCCTACTTTCAATCTTTTAGATATATGCTCAGAAATGGGATTGCTGTGTGTGTGTGTGTGTGTGTGTGTGTGTGTGTGTGTGTGTGTGTGTGTGTGTGTTAGCCACTCAGTCGTGTCTGACTCTTTCCAACTCCATGGAATGCAGCCTACCAGGCTCCTCTGTCCATGGGATTCTCTACGCAAGAATACTGGAATGGGTTGCCATTGCCTTCTCCAGGGTTGCTGGATCATATGGCAATTCTATTTTTAATTTTTTGAGAAACCATCGTATTATTTTCCGTAGCAGCTCTGCCACTTGACAACCTCAGCAACAGTGCACAAGTCTTCCAATTTTTCTCCATTCTTGCCAACACTTTTTATCTTCTGTTTCATTTTTATTCAATAGTAGCCATCCAAATGGGTGTGAAGTAATCTCATTGTGGTTTGGACTGACATTTCTCTGATAGTAACGTTGAGCATCTTTTCATATGCTTGTTAGCCATTTTACATCATCTTTAGAGAGATGTCTGTTCAAGTCCTTTATCCATTTTTTGGTGAGATTATTTGATTTTTCTCATTGTTGAGATATAAGAGTTCTTTATATATTCTGGATATTAACTCTCTTATCAGATATATGACTTGCAAATATTTTCTCCCATCCAATCCGTTGTCTTTTCACTCTGTTTATTGTGTCCTCTGATGCACAAAAGTTTTGAAGCCTGATGTAGTCCCATTTTTCTCTTTTTAATTTCATTGCTTGCGCTTTTTTGTTGTATTTAAAAAAATCATTGCCACATCCAATGTCATAAAGTTTTCCCCCTATGTTTTCCTCTAGCTCTCTATTAATAGTTTTAGGTCTTATGTTTATGTTTTTACTCATTTTGAGTTAATTTTTGGATATAATATAAGATAAAAGTCCAACTTCAGTTTTTTTGGCATGTGGATTTCCAGCCTGTCAACAGTCTTAGGTAGTGCTTTTCCCACAGAGTGTTCTTAACATCCGTGTCAAAGATCACTTGACCACATCTGTGAGAGTTTATCCGAGTTCCCTCATTTTTAACGTAAAACAATGGAATTGTTTCTTTGCTTACCATCCTCTTTAAAATCCAGCCTATAAAAGGGCTTATTATTTTCCTACATAAAGACACTTTCCCCCTGAAAGAGATCTACCAGTTGTGAAAGTTTTAGATTTCCCCTCAACTGTCACACCTACAAACCCAGTCTTCCTCGGCTACAGTTTCCATGTATGTGTTTGAGAAATAAAACTGCCCTGCAAACATTATAGATTTTTTAAAACTGTATTTATTGAGAGATACATCGTACGTGTAAGTATAATAATATAGTTATTATTATGTATGTGTTTGTACATATATTGGGTTGGCCAAAAAGTTTGGGTTTTTGCGTAAGGTCTTATAGGAAGCACCGAATGAACTTTTTGGCCAACCCAATATATATCTATACATATATAATTTAACTAAAAACAGACCAACGCATGTTGGTTGCATGCATGTTAAACAACGCATGTTTAAAAGATAAACGCATGTTACCGCAACTCTTATAAGAAATAGAACATCAGAAACGTCATCGCAGTGCTCTCCAAACCAAGGCTTGTACTCTTCTCACCGTCCCACCCCTACTCAGGTACATAAGGACTTTTGTGGGTACCTAAGCATCTACCACTTAATGTAAGTTATTTCTAGATACCCAAATTTCATATATACTCTTGCGAAAACAAATTTGCCCAGGGAAGTCTCTAGTTTACAACAGTCTTTCTCCCACTTGATCAAAGCATCCACTGTGAATCTCACAGTGTACCAGGGTCCTGGATGTGAACCCTTCTCATCTCCAAATGGGCCAGGTCTCCTGAGGATTAAGCAAGATTCCATAAACCCACAGGGCTTTCTTGGCTCCCATTTTATGCATATTTCTGTTAATGGCAAAGCATGAATTTTAGTGTTAACTATGTCAAGATGTTCTGACATCAGATCTATGGTAGTGATGAGAATGAAGGTGGCAGCGATAATTTTCCACCTCTTTCTTCCCCAGCTCATTTTCAAAGAATGAGGAAGAGTCCTGGGAGAGAAAAACAGTTAAGGATGGGTAAGAAATACTCAACACTAGGGCTTCCCTGCAGGCCAAGTGGTTAAGACTCTGTGCTTCCACTGTGTGAGGCATGGATTCGATCCCTAGTTGGGGAAGTAAGATCCCACATGGTGCATGGCCCAAAAAAAGCTAGAAAGGAGGGAGGGAGGGAAGGAAGGGAGAGAGAGAAAAAGAAACAAAGACTCAACAGTGAAAACTTGAGGGTTTTTTTTTTTTCATGTATTTAAAAACAAGAATTTCTTTTCAGCTATTTTCGATAGTCTTTCCTAGGGTGTGTCATTTGCTGGAAATGAAAACATGTTGATCAGCTGAAGAAGCAGAATGACTGCAATTCTTTTCAATGTTACTGGAATGTTTCCTGGGACTGCCAAAATTTTCAGGATAACTTTGGGTAAAATCCAAAACTAAAACTTTTTTCCCCCCATTTTTGTATGTAGTACTCAGTGTGGTAATTAAAACCTATTTTATCAATTATATTATAAATTTTTTGTAATTACAGTGATTCCTATTATTTTATCCTTTGAAATGTTTATTATTTTCTATCTTCTATCAATAGTCCCACCAGTTCTTACCAGTATAAACTGTTCTCTTTCCTTAAAGCATAGAAGAGCATGATTCTTCTTATAAAATGATTTATTTCTAAAATCAGCTAGACTTCAAATTTAAATAAAGGAAAAAAGGATTTATTTCCAATAAATTTTACTTTTTATACTTAACAATATCAACATTTATAAATATATTTTAAGAAGGGCCTCCCTGGTGACTCAGTGGTAAAGAATCCGCTTGCAATGCAGGAGATGGGGATTCAGTCCCTGGGTTGGGAAGATCCCCTGGAGAAGGAAATGGCAACCCACTCCAGTATTCTTGCCAGGAAAATCCCATGGACAGAGGAGCCTGACTGGCTACATTCCACGGATCACAAAGAGTTGGACAGGACTGAAGCAACTGAGCACAGAAATAATTACAAAGATAACTCAATCTAGAAGAATTATTTTTTAGAAGAATTAATTTTAATCTTAGAGCCTTATACCAGAAAATGAGATAAATGTTAAGATTACATTTATATGCATATTTTGTTTTGAATAAGTATGATAGGATAATTAATAGAAGACTTTCAATTATGTTAGGACAAAAACTTGTGGAGGGAGTAAAATAGAAATATTATTCAAAGAGTTTACCACTGAGCCACCAGGGAGGCCACCCTCACAATTGTTTATCCATTCAACTACTGAAGGATATCTTGGTTGATTTTTTTTTAATTTTGCTTTATGCTTAAGTCTGTCTCATCTAGAATTCCTGGATATGATGTGAGATAGAATTCAGGTTTCATTTTTTTTCCATATGGATTATTAGATGTTTCAGAACCTTTTATCAACCTGTTCCCCTTTTTCCTGCTGATCAAGCTCTGTCATATACAAGTTATCATTTTTGTGTTGATCTGTTTAAGCTCACTATTTCACTCCACTGCTCTGTGTGTCTGCTACTGCTGCTGCTGAGTCGCTTCAGTCGTGTCCGACTCTGTGCGACCCCGTAGACGGCAGCCCACCAGGCTCCCCCGTCCCTGGGATTCTCCAGGCAAGAACACTGGAGTGGGTTGCCACTTCCTTCTCTGATGCATGAAAGGGAAAAGTGAAAGTGAAGTTGCTCGGTCATGTCCGACCCTTAGCGACCCCATGGACTGCAGCCTATCAGGCTCCTCCGTCCGTGGGAGTTTCCAGGCAAGAGTACTATGTGTCTACTGTGGACCAATACCACAATGTCATAATTACAATCGATGTGTTAAAGTCTTGGAACCTGGTGTGAAACGTTCCATCATATTGTTCTTCAGGAGCATCTGGACAATCTGGGACCTTTTTCTTCCATGTAAATTTTAGAGCCAGTTTGTTAGTTTCATGAAAAACCCCACTGGGTTTTGGTTAGAATTGTGTTGAGTCACTTTCTCCATTTGTAGAGAAATTCTCAGTCTGCAGAGAACCGAAATCTTTATGATATGTAGAGTTTTTGTTCCATGAGTATAGTATTTCTCTTTGCTTACTCAGACCTTGAAGTTTCTGATTAAGTTTTTATTACTATCTATATAAATACCTTGATCATTTTGATTAGATTTATTCCACGTATTTTATATTTTCTTTTGCACTAGTAAATGTGCAAATTTTGTTTTATACATTACATATTCTGTTTGTTGAAATTTCCTTTTGAAATTGATCTATCATCTTATATGTGTGTAGCACCCTTTAAAATATTTATGAATTTTACTTATTTGTATATAGATTCAAATTTTCTAAGTAGAAAATCATATCATCTTCTTTACAAAGTTACGGTTTATTCCCTCCTCTCTAATCCTTAACATTTCTTTTTCTTATTCTATTGAGCTGGCTAGAACCTCCAGGACTTTCATATGGAATTTGATAAGACACAGTCCTTCTCCTTAAAGTGCTTTATTCAGGAAAGTAATCAATATGATACATCATGACAAGACATAGGAATAGGGTGTATAGAGTATATGGAAATTGAGTAAGGCTACATTTAATTCCTTCCTAGAAGACAGAGACCAAGTCCTACACTAATCACTGTAGCTTAAACATATACATTAATGTCTTGCTAACTGAAATCAAATATATAATCATTCACAAAGTCTTCAGACAGGTAGAACATTGTTTTTGAAGTGAGAATATATATTTTTAAAAATAATAATTTTGTTCATACATATATTGAATATATATTTGTAACGCTTTTACCCAACATTGTCCCAGACCATACAGCATACTGATGTACAGACAAACACAGTCTGCTCTTAGTTATTAACTGGGATAAGGGGAGGGACTCAGTTTAAACAGTGAAACATTTTTGTGTCAATTGGTTCTTCCAAGAAAATAACAAACATATGGGGCTCATATGTAACCCATGACAGACACTGTGGAAACAGCATATTGGTTAAAAATTTCGATCATATTGCATTAAAACCTGCTGTCCTGAAACTCTTAACCACTCTTCCTAGTTCTGCCAAATAAAATAAAAAAATATTTTCTTGCATTCGACAGCAGTTAAAGACTGGAAAGAGTCTCTTTTCCCCACCTCTTATAAGCCTTCATTTCCATAGCTAAACTATTCCTTCAATAATGGTGTAATTTTAAGATCTCATACTATTCTAATTACCCTGTTCCTGAGATTCTGTTGTTTGTCCCTGTCTTTTTTAAAAACCATTACACAAAACTGAAAACAGTCTTCCAAGCAAGAAATGACCAATACAGTATAGATGGAGACTATTATCAGCTGTTTCTAGAAGTTAAAATCTCCCTGCCCATGGCTTCCACAGTGGTTCAGTGGTTGAAAATCCACCTTGCAACTCAAGGGACACCAGTTTGATCCTTAGTCCAGGAATATCCCACATGCCATAGTATAACTAAGCCCATTCACCACAATTACTGAGCCTGCACTCTGGAGCCCATGAGCCACAACTACTGAAGCCTGAGCACTCTAGAGCCTGTACTCTGCAACACGAGAAGCCACTGCAACGAGAAGCCCACACACCACAACTAGAGAATAGTCCCCACTCTCTGCAGTTCGAGAAAGGACACACATAGAAACGAAAACCCAGTGCAGCCAAACAAACAAACAAAAATCTCTACCATACTTAAGTAAATTTACATTATTTCTTCTCATTTTTCAGTATAGTACCCAGACTTATTATCATACATTTCAAGACATCAGATTTCAAATTAATATGAATAAGAATTTCTCTAGATAACCAACAAGGACCTATACTCAATAGTCTGTAATAACCTATAAGGGAAAAGAATCTGAAAAACATAGATATATATGTATGTAAAACTGAATCACTTTGCTGTACACCTAAAACTAACACAACATTGCAAATCAGCTATACTTCAACTGAAAAAAATTCTCTGAAGAGCCTCTTTCACATAAATAATTGTTAGGCCATGTCTCCCCAATCCTATCCTTGTCAATTAACTTTTTGATCATATTTTCATTGTTTTGTTTTTTTTAGTTGCAAATGACAGAGATGTCATTTCAAGCATCCTTAGGCAATTAAAAAAACAAACAAGGTGGTGATTTATTGGTTATCAAATTAATTAATCAAATAATTGAAAAGTCCAAGGGTATTTGCACTTCAGTTCAGTTCAGTCGCTCAGTCGTGTCCGACTCTGCGACCCCATGAATTGCAGCACGCCAGGCCTCCCTGTCCATCACCTAGATCCAGGATCTCAAGGTTTTCAGGATGGGGCTTTTACTATCTCTGGTTTTTGCTTTCCTCTAGGGAAAAGGAAATGGCAACCTACTCCAGTATTCTTGCCTGGAGAATCCTGTGGACAGAGGAGCCTGGAGGGCTGCTGTCCATAGGGTCCCATAGAGTCGGACATGACTGAAGCGACTTAGCATGCACGCATGCATGATGTTCCATTCTCTGCTACACTCCCTTTAGGATGGCAAGATGGCTACCTGCAGCTCCATGCTAGTTTCCTGTCCTCTCAGTAACCAGAGGATGCAGTCCTCCCAGCAAGAAGCCCAAGACTGAGTCTCATTGGCTCTGAATGTGTCACGTGCCCATCTCTGAACCAAACAAAGAATGTACCTCTCTGAGTGGCCAGATCATTATCATATGCCCATCTATGGAACTGGAGGCTGAATTTGCACAACACAACCTTTAAACTGAAGGTGAAGGAGGAGTAATTTTCTAAGAAAAAAAAATAGAGTTCTATTATCAAAACAAGGAGAAATGGATTTTAGGTTTTCAAAAAAACCATCATCCATTTTAGCTCTAAAGCTCAGATATATTTATCCCTATTAAACTGAACCTATATTTCTATATTCTGATGTGGATGCCTTCACTAACCAGCTGCATTGTTTTGGTTTAATCACTTAACCCCTTGGAGTACTCACTGTAAAACGAAAAAGAAAAGGTGGTGAAATAATCACTAAACCTATTTCCACTTTTAATTCCCTCATTCCATGATATGTATGTTGAGCTCAGGAAACAGGACTTTAAAAAGTATTCTCAAATGTGAAAGTCTGCTATTTGTAGCAATGTAGATGGGCCTAGAGAATATTAATGCTCAGTGAAAACAGAGACAGAGAAAAACAAATACTATATATTATCACTCACATGTAGAACCTAAAAAATAATACAGATGAATGCATATGGCAAAACAGAAAGAGACTCACAGATATAAAACAACTAGAGGTTGCCAGTGGGCAGAGGGAAAGGGGTGCGGCAAGTTAGGGGTATGGGATTAAGAGACACAAACTACTGTGTATAAAACAGATAAGCAGCAGAGATACCATTTACCACACAAGGAATTATAGTCATCATCTTGTAATAACTTTTAACATAATATAATCTATAAAAATACTGAATCACTATGCTGTACATCTGAAATGAATATATAATAATATTGTAAGTCAAGTACACCCAATAAAAAAGACAAAACCAAAAATTAAACAGTAAAAAACGTCTTCTCAAATGCAAGCAATGATAACATTAAAATTCCTGGGGCTGTAAGGTTTATCAAGCGTGCGAGCTCCTCGGGAATCCTTAAATTAAATTCTAGAAACCTTCATTGAGTGCCTACCATCAGTGAATCAGCAAGCACTCCTCTAAATGGAAAAAGACTCTTGGGAAGTATTCGAGAGAGGAATTCTGATTTCATAATTGCAAATGTTCACTAAAGTGGGTAGGGGAGGTGGGTATCTTTAAAAATAGTTACAATTGCAGGCTCTATTTAAGTCAAATTTTTAAAATGATATTTGGGAAGGGTGGTAGGAGGCAGACAACCAAGCACAAGCAAAATATGATATTGACCTATAAGAAATAACAGGAAGTCCAAAATCCAGAACTATCTGATGCTTGCCTTCTGAGATGCGGCATGGTGTAAGGAAAGAAACCAGGGACCTTGAACTCAGACGGAACTGGAAATAAAGGCCGTTTCTGTACTTACTATTTACTGCCTTTGGAAATTTGAGCAATTTACTATCCAATCTATTCCCTGACCTGTAAAATGGATATAATGAGTTTTCTTAAACAGAATCCTTGGGTAGGGAAGATCCTCTGAAGGAAGGCATGGCAGTTCACTCCAGTATTCTTGCCAGGAAAATCCCACGGTCAGAGGAGCCTGATGGGCTATTGCCCATGGGGATGCAAAGAGTTGCACACAACACAAGCAACTGAGCTCAGGAGAATGAGTTTATGCAAATAAATTTCTCTCACCAAGGAGTCATTCAAAAAGACTCTTCAGTTGTGTCCAACTCTTTGTGACCCTGTGGACTGTTGCCCACCAGGCTCCTCTGTCCATGGGATTTTCCAGTCAAGAATATGAGTGGGTTGCCATATCCTCTTCCACAGGGTCTTCCTGATCCAGGAATCCAACCCACGTCTCATACATCTCCTGCACTGCAGGCAGGTTCTTTACTACTAGTGCCACTTTGGAAACACAGGAATTATATTAAATGAAAGTCAAGATTCAAAAAGATTTCAATGCTACCTTGCTATGTGATCTTTCAGTTAGTCAATTCAGTCACTCAATCGTGTCCAACTCTTTGTGACCGCATGGACTGCATCACGTCAGGCTTCCCTGTCCATCACCAACTCCCCGAGCCTGCTCAAACTCATGTCCATTGAGTCAGTGATGCCATCCAACTATCTCATTCTCTGTCATCCCCTTCTCCTCCTGCTTTCAATCTTTCCCAGCATCAGGGTCTTTTCAAATGAGTCAACTCTTCACATGAGGTGGCCAAAGTATTGGAGTTTCAGCTTCAACATCAGTCTTTCCAATGAACACCCAGGACTGATCTCCTTTAGGATGGACTGGTTGGATCTCCTTGCAGTCCAAGGGACTCTCAAAAGTCTTCTCCAACACCACAGTTCAAAAGCATCACTCTTTCGGTGCTCAGCTTTCTTCATCGTCCAACTCTCACATCCATACATGACCACTGGAAAAACCATAGTCTAGACTAGACGGACCTTTGTTGGCAAAGTAATGTCTCTGCTTTTTAATATGCTATCTAGGTTTGTCATAACTTTCCTTCCGAGGAGTAAGCGTCTTTTAATTTCATGGCTGCAATCACCATCAGCAGTGATTTTGGAGCCCAGAAAAATAAAGTCTGACACTGTTTCCACTGTTTCCCCATCTATTTCCCATGAAGTGATGGGACCAGATGCCATGATCTTAGTTTTCTGAATGTTGAGCTTTAAGCCAACTTTTTCACTCTCCTCTCTCACTTTCATCAAGAGGCTTCTTAGTCCCTCTTCACTGTCTGCCATAAGTGTGGTGTCATCTGCATATCTGAGGTTATTGATATCTCTCCTGGCAATCTTGATTCCAGCTTGTGCTTCTTCCACCTCAGCGTTTCTCATGATGTACTCTGCATATAAGTTAAATAAGCAGGGTGACAATACACAGCCTTGATATACTCCTTTTCCTATTTGGAACCAGTCTGTTGTTCCATGTCCAGTTCTAACTGTTGCTTCCTGACCTGCATACAGGTTTCTCAAGAGGCAGGTCAGATGGTCTGGTATTCCCATCTCTTTCAGAATTTTCCATAGTTTATTGTGATCCACACAGTCAAAGGCTTTGGCATAGTCAATGAAGCAGAAATAGATGTTTTTCTGGAATTCTCTTGCTTTTCGATGATCCAGCGGATGTTGGCAATTTGATCTCTGGTTCCTCTGCCTTTTCTAAAACCAGCTTGGACATCTGGAAGTTCACAGTTCATGTATCGCTGAAGCCTGGCTTGGAGAATTTTGAGCATTACTTTACTAGCATGTGAGATGAGTGCAATTGTGCGTTAGTTTGAGCACTGTGATCAGCATAGTGTGGTACTAATGGAAAGATAGATATTCATACATAGATCAATGGAACAGAAAAGGAGACCTATGAATAGATCCACATAAATATGCCCAGCTTATTTTTGGACAAAGACGGAAGAGTAATTCCAGTGAGGAAGAATAACCTTTTCGAGAGATGATGCTGAAACAATTGGATATGCATACTCAAAAAAATGAATTTCAGAGTAAACTTCATGTCTTATACAAAAATTAATTCAAAATGGGTCGCAAACTTAAATGTAAACTCTACAACTACAAGCCTTTTAGAAAAGACATAAGAGAAAATCTTCAAGACCAAGGGTTAGATGAAGAAATCTTAGGCTTGAGGCCGAGAACATGATCCATTAAAAGAAGTGAAAAAATTGGATCTCGTTGAAATTAAATTTCTTTACTTTGTGAAAGACCCTTCTAAGAAAACAAAAAGACACTACAAAGCGACAGGACATACATACAAACCCTATATCCTACAAAGGGGTTGTTTCTAGAAAAATGTAAAGAACTCAAGACTCATGGTAAAAAGCCAACAATCCAGTTTTTAAATGGGCAAAAGCCATGAAGGGGCATTTCACCTAAGAGGATATACAGACAGTGAACAGAACACATGAAAAGATGTTCAACATCATTAGCAACTGGGGAACAGTTCAGTTCAGTTCAGGTCAGTCGCTCAGTCGTGTCCGACTCTTTGCGACCCCATGAATTGCAGCGCGCCAGGCCTCTCTGTCCATCACCAACTCCCGGAGTCTACCCAAACCCATGTCCATCGAGTCGGTGATGCCATCCAACCATCTCATCCTCCGTCGTCCCCTTCTCCTCCCGCCCCCAGTCCTACCCAGCATTAGGGTCTTTTCCAATGAGTCAACCCTTCGCATGAGGTGGCCAAAGTATTAGAGTTTCAGCTTCAACATCAGTCCTTCCAATGAACACCCAGGATTGATCTCCTTTAGGATGGATTGATTGGATCTCCTTGCAGTCCAAGGGACTCTCAAGAGTCTTCTCCAACACCACAGTTCAAAAGCATCAATTCTGCAGCGCTCAGCTTTCTTCACCGTCCAACTTTCACAGCCATACATGACCACTGGAAAAACCATAGCCTTGACTAGACAGACTTTTGTTGGCAAAGTAATGTCTCTGCTTTTAAATATGCTATCTAGGTTGGCCATAAGCTTCCTTCCAAGGAGTAAGCGTCTTTTAATTTCATGGCTGCAATCACCATCAGCAGTGATTTTGGAGCCCCAAAAAATAAAGTCTGACACTGTTTCCACTGTTTCCCCATCTATTTCCCATGAAGTGATGGGACCAGATGCCATGATCTTAGTTTTCTGAACGTTGAGCTTTAAGCCAACTTTTTCACTCTCCTCTTTCACCTTCATCAAGAGGCTCTTTAGTTCTTCTTCACTTTCTGCCATAAGGGTGGTGTCATCTGCATATCTGAGGTTATTGATATTTCTCCCAGCAATCTTGATTCCAGCTTGTGTTTCTTCTAGCCCAGCATTTCTCATGATGTACTCTGCATATAAGTTAAATAAGCAGAGTGACAATATACAGCCTTGACGTACTCCTTTTCCTATTTGGAACCAGTCTGTTGTTCCATGTCCAGTTCTAACTGTTGCTTCCTGACCTGCATACAGGTTTCTCAAGAGACAGGTCAGATGGTCTGGGATTCCCATCTCTTTCAGAATTTTCCACAGCTTATTGTGATCCACACAGTCAAAGGCTTTGGCATAGTCAATAAAGCAGAAATAGATGTTTTTCTGGAACTCTCTTGCTTTTTCAGTGATCCAACGGATATTGGCAATATACTGGGGAACAGTAAATCAAAATCATGAAATATCAATACATCCTTACTAGAATGGCTAATTTTCTTTAAAAAAAAAAATATCACCATCAAATGCTGCTAAGAATGGAGAGAAACTGGACCACTCATATATTGGTGGCAGGTATACAAAATGGTTCAGCTACTCTGGCAAATAGTTTGACAGTTTCTTATAAAACTAAGCATGTAGTTCCACTGTTGTTCAGTTGCTAATTCGTGTCCGACTCTTTGCAACCCCATGGACTGCAGCACACCAGCCTTCCCTGTCCTTCACTATTTCCCACAGCCTGTTCAAACTCATGTCCATTGAGCCAGTGACACTATCCAAACTTCTCATCCTCTGTCACCTCCTTCTCCTCCTGCCCTCAATCTTTCCCGGCATCCGGGTCTTTTCTAATGAGTCAGCTCTTTGCTTCAGGTGACCAAAATATTAGAGCTTTGTCCTTGCAATTGTCAGCATCAGTCCTTCCAATAAATATTCAGGGTTGATTTCCTTTAGAATTGACTGGTTGGATCTCCTTGCAGTCCAAGGGACTCTCAAGAGTCTTCTCCAGCACCACAATTCGAAAGTATCAGTTCTTCATGACTCAGCCTTCTTTATGGTCCAACTCTCACACCCATACATGACTACTGGAAAAACCATAGCTTTGACTATGCGGACCGTATGGCCCAGCAATTCCACACTTGGTCATTTGTTCAGAGAAGTAAAAACTTAGGTTCACACAAAAACCTCTACATGATTGTTTATAGCAGCTTTGTTCATAACAGTCCTAAACTGGAAACAACCCAAACGTCCTTCAGTGGGTGAATAGTAAAACAGACTATGAAACACCCATTCCATGGATGAAGTGTTAGTCACTCACTGGTGTCCAACTTTTTGCGACCCCATGGACTGTAGCCCTGTCTGTGAAATTCTCCAGGCAAGAATACTGCAGTGGGTAGCCACTTCCTTCCCCAGGGGAACCTGGGTCTCCTGCATACAGGCAGATTCTTTACCATCTGAGCCTCCAGGGAAGCCCTCTGTGGATACTACACAACAATAAAAGGCAACCAACTGTTGCTACATCAACAACTTAGAAGGATCTCAAGGGAATTATGCTGAGTGAAAAAAAGCCCACCCCAAAGCATCACATGCTGCATGATTCCATCGACATAGCATTCTTGAAATACCAAATTAAATTGTCAGGATGGAGATTGGATAAGTTGCCAGGGGTGAGAGGTGGGTGAGCAGCATGAGGGAGCCTTATGGTGATGGCACAGTTCTCTGTGTTGATTATGGTGGTGGTTATACAACTCTACACAAGTGCTAAAATTGCATAGAAACACACACCCATGCACACAAACATATGAACACTGGTGAAATCTGAATAAGCTCTTGAAGACTGTACCAATGTTGTTTTCCTGGAGTTGATATTTCACTACACTTAATGCAAGATTATCACTGGGGGGAACGGGATGAAGAGCACACAGAATCTCCCTGTACATTTCTTCCAATTTCCTGTGAATTTAAATTATTTCAAGGTAAAACTTTTAAGCCAAAAAAAAAACATTAATAAAATGCTGATGTTTGGGCCCTATTCCAGACGAATTAGGTGAAAATTTCCTGGTGTAAGACAGACCATTAATACTTTTTAAACTCTCTCCAGATTATTCTAAAGTGCATTCAGGGTTGAACCACTGTTTTAGGCAAGTATGGATTTCCAAAAACATGCAAATTACAAAAATGATAACTTGCTTTATTAAAAGTCTTTGCTCTACAATACTAAATTGATCATAAGCAATATTTCAAGAAGTGAGCCCTCTAAATCACTTAAGAAATCTAATTTACATGTTACCTTTTAGGAACACATATATGTAATGTTCATGCTGAAACATGTGGGCAGTCATAGGAGCTATTGCTAAAGAGAGAAAAACCATAAACTGAAAAGACACATGCACCGCTCTGTTCATAGCAGCACTATTTATAACAGCCAAGACATGGACACAACCTAGGTATCCATGGACAGATGAATGAAGGATGAATGAAGACAGAAGATGTGGTATATAGGCAATGGAATATTACTCGGCCATGAAAAAGAATGAAATAATGCCATTTGCAACAACATGGATAGACCTAGAGATTATCATACTACGTGAAGTAAGTCAAACAGACAAAGACAAATATCATATGACATCACTTGTATGTGCAATCTAAAAAAATTATACAAACCAACTTATACACAAAACAGAAATAGACCTACAGACATAGAAAACAAACTTAGGGTTAGCAAGAGGGAAAGGGGGAAAAGGGTAGATTAGGAGGTTGGGATTAACATACAAACACTACTATGCCTAAAATAGATAACCAAGAAGGACCCACTATATAGCACAGGGAACTATATTCAATATCCCGTGATAATCTATAATGGAAAAGAATCTGAAAAAATCCGCACACTGTGCTGTGCAGCCAAAAACAAATAATCAAACAAAAAACGGAACCCAAAACAAACAAAAACCAGAAAACACAGGAGTTTCCTGAGCCTCATCTAAGTTTTGCAGGGTGGTACACCTGAAACTAACACAACATTGTAAATCAACTATACTTCAATGTTTTTAAAAATCCATTGCCTTCAACTCTCTGAGAACATGTGTTTGACTAGTTTATTAATTTATTTTAATGTCTACTGCTTGTAAACATTGGGCTTTCCAAAGCAGTGTCAACCAAGTCCCACTTCACAACAGTCAAACATTTGCCTTTCGTTTCAAGAATCTCAACAGAGATTAAGCATCAGTTCCTGGGGCCTCAACAGTGTTCACCGAGGGCAGATGTCTTAAGGATATGAGTTTTACTGGACCAGCACTAGACCCTGAGTATAGAGACTCCATGAATTTTTACTTGTTAGTACATTTGTGACATACGCAGGGCCCTCTCAATCAGGGGCCTAATATCCAGGCTCCTGTTACCCAGTGCGTCAGTTTGGGGCACATCCCATAAAATGTCTCATTTGATTGTTTGTATCTCAGTTGTGCATGTGACCCACTTGATAACCAACTTCATTTACCATCCTGGGATCAAGGTAACTTTTGCTCTAAAAATTATGCCTGTCCACAAATGATGGTCTTTTATCATCTGAAGATCTCCAAAGAATATGCCAAAGACTCAAAAGAGGAATCCTGAACAGTTAGAACAGTGGCAACATCCCTGGAATATCTGTGTAGATTCTCACGGTAAAGCGTTACCAAATCCAAACACTGATTTGTTTGTTCCATGTCATGTCATTTTTAAATCATATATCGAAAACTCAGGAGCACCTGCAAAACCTAGGTGAGGCTCAGAAAGCTCTTGTGTTCCCTGTCTGGTTTTTTGTTTGTTTTTAGTTCTATTTTTCATTTGTTTGGGGGGTGTTTTTTTTTTTTTTGGCTGCATCACATTATGAGATATTATCTCCCTGACCAGGGATCAAACCTTATGCCCCCTTGGGAGCATGGAGTCTGTACCACTGAACCACCAGGCTGTGGATTCAGAAAGACTAAAACATTTTGCCACTGCTGCCATTTTCCCCTCTGCATTGTTTCTATCATTTCTGGCTAAACACTATTTCACATAATTATGGTCAAAATATATATACATAAAAATTGTATATTCTAACCATCAGCACAGTGAAAAGAACATCTACAGAGAGGGAAGAATGTTTGCAAATCATGTATCTAATAAGAGCTTAATATCCAAAATCTATAAAGAATTCATACAACTCAATAGCAAAAACCCAATAACTCAACTAAAAAATAGGCGAGGACCTGAATAGACATTTCTTCAAAGAAGATACACAAACGTCAGTATCACTAGTCTTTAGGGGCATGCAAGTTAAAAAGAGATATCACCTCACACCTATTTAAATGGCCATCAAAAAAGACAAGACACAACAAACGCTGGCATGGAGGTGAAGAAAAGGGAACCCTTGTCCACTGGTGGAGAAATTGTAATTTGGTGCAAAAACAGTATGGAAGTTCCTCAAAAAAAATGAAAGTAGAACTACCCTACCAGAAATTCCACTTCCAGGAATGTATCCAAAGATAATGAAAACACTAACTTGAAAAGATATTATGTACCCCCATGTATTGTATTCCATTGTGTTTGTGTGTGTGTGTATATATAATGTTTACTGAAATATATATATTGTACATACCACTTCTTTATCCACTAAGCCATTTATGGGGACACACACACATACACAGCACATATGCCACACATATATACAATGGAATACAATATAGCCATTAAAAAAACAAGGAAATTCTACCATTTATGACAACATGATGGACCTTGAAGTCATGTCCTACAACACCTCATAGAAAAAGAGATCAGATTTATGGGAGAGGGAATTGGAAGAAGGTGGTCAAAAAGTACAAAGTTTTAAGATAAACAAGTATTAGGGATGTAATGGGGGCTTCCCTGGTGGCTCAGTCAGTAAAGAATCTGCCTGCAATGCAGGAGACCCAGGTTCAATCCCTGGGTCGGGAAGATTCCCTGGAGAAGGAAAAGGCAACCCACTCCAGTATTCTGGCCTGAGAATTCCATGGACAGAGGAGTCTGGCAATCTACAGTCCATTGTGTAGCAAGGAGTCAGACACGACAGAGCAACTAACACTTTCACTTTCAGGGATGTAAGGTACAACTTAAAGACTGTAGTTAACACAACCGTGTGCTATATAAGAAAATTGTTAAGAGAGGAAATCCTAAGAGTTCTCACCACAAGGAGAAAAAAAAATTTTTTTTTCTCAATAAAACTGGGAGGAAAAAACCTTTGATGCTGTTAGCCCACTACCCAAAGAAAACAAACAGGACTGGCCAAATTCCTTGAGTACATAAAGGTTTCTTGCCACTGAAAATGTCCTGGCCGAAGACCATACAGTATCTTGATTCCCACATTTTATTTTTAACATAACCATTGATGCTAATTGGGTGCTCCTTCAAGCTGCCAGAGTAAGATCCTGAGATCCCAAACTGCTGTCAGCCTCCTCATCTTTAGCCCTGAAGTGCTCCTCTATGAGGAACTTCTCGCCCTTGACATGTCCCTGCTCTCTGCAAATTATTTTCAATGATTTCTTAATTCAAAGAACTCTCTCTCCCATGGCTAATGAAGCTCGTGGGAGCTGCAGAGCCAGCAGGAGACAGTGATGGTTCTGGTTCCCCTTTTTCCTCTCTAATCTCTGTTTCTAACTGAAGTACTCGTGTCTACCTTTTAGCCAACATTGTATCTTTTTACAATAAAATGTCGATTCTTTATCTCTGGGTTGTGGATTTTTACAGGCATCAGAAAATGCAACTCTAGTTATCCTTATTTTAATGTTTTTCTCTCTCTACCAGTAACTTCTGAAAGACATAGACAAGAGGTTATTTCTTGCAGGAAGAATTATCTACATAATTTGTCTCTAACCCAGTAGAGATTGCTGTATGTTTTGCAAAGGTATTGAGCATTCAGACATTGGGAAGACTTCCAGTGAGAACTCAGTAAGAAACCATGGCCAAATTCAAAACAAATCCTTTTTCCTACAGTAGTTAGGAAAAGACATTACTCTGCCTACCTTTATTAAGAATTTGCTTACCTCATCTATACCTCAATTAAAAATGCTAAATTTTAAAAAAGAAACATTTGTAAAATAAATGATTGAATAATGAAACTACCATCCAAGCTATTTTTTTTTAATTTGGTTCAAATTTTTGTACAAAGCTTTTGATTAATAAATTTCTTAAACTAAAAAATATTTTTATATTCTTATTTTCTACTGAAGTTCTTACTGGCTTTCCTCTGCTCACAGCTTTTTGCTTGTGGGAACAATACTTTGCAGGCTACAGATATGCTCAATTATTTTTCTGAGAATTTTTTCAGGTATCTACAAGGAAAAAAATGAAAAGAAATGATATATATATATAAAATTAAAATTAAGATCTTTACACTGAAAATCACAAAACACATTAAAAACAGCAAAAAATTAAAGGAGGTCAAAACAAAAGGAATTTGTGATGCTGGAGAAGACTCTTGAGAGTCCCTTGGACAGCAAAGAGATCAAACTAGTTGATCTTAAAGGAAATCAACCCTGAATATTCAATGGAAGGACTGATACTGAAGCTCCAATACTTTGGCCACCTGATGCAAAGAGCCAACTCATTGGAAAAGACCCTGATGCTGGGAAAGATTGAAGCAAAGGTGGGGGGTGCTGTAGACGATAAGATTGTTAGACAGCATCGCCAATTCAACGGACATGAATCTGAGCAAACTCCAGGAGAGAGTGAAGGACGGGGGAGCCTGGCATGCTGCAGTCCATGGGGTCACAAAGAGTCCAAGATGACTTAGTGACTGAACAACAACAACAAAATGGAGAGATTATACCTCATTCATCCAAGATTATACTTTGGATTAGAAGATTCAATATTTGCTAGCATGACCCTTCTTCCCAAATCAATCTATATCTCTGCTACTGTGGCCACTCCATTCAAGTGCCCAATTTCTGAACGGCCAATGACAGGGGCCTTGCTCATGTCAACTGGCTAGATGCACCTCCCGTGACCCATACTTTCTGATGGGGATAGTGATACAAATATCTTCACATTTTGTACCCATTTTCATACGCCCAACCATAGGCCTCTAATCCAGACCTGTTTGTCACCAAACTTTCAGTCCACTCCCTTCCAAGCTCCTGACCACACTTCCTGGATTTTTTAATTTATTTGACTGCACAGAGTCTTAGCTGCAGCATGTGGGATCTAGTTCCCTGAACAGGGATGGAACCGGGGTCCCCTGCGTTGGGAACATGGTGTCTTAGCCACTGGACCACCAGGGAAGTCCCCTTTCTGGAGTCTTATTTAATCAGTTTGAATTATATTTATTCTTCTGTGTACATCACATCATAGGCCAGAAAATTCTACCCGCATGATATGGACGGGGCCAGCCCACTAGTGGAGAGCTTCCTGCCCAAAGGTTTATCTACCGTGTGAGAACAAGAGCCAGTTTTCCGGCAGTAGTAGTGTCATGCTCGAATACGTGATCTGAGTAGATAAATCAAAATAAAACATAAGCTTTAAAGTGAAAATAGCTTTAGGGAACACTGGATTAAATCAGGTTTTAAAAATCTCTCTTTTTTTTTTTAAACCAGAGGTTGTAATGCTTTTAACGTGCTAAGTTACACTGTGAATCTCCAGCAAAGGACTAAAACAGTCACCACATCCAAAACTTATTTGACCACAGACCCCTCTGCTTTTCTTTTGTGAACATCTCTCCTGATTAATGTTTTGTGGAACTCACTTTAGGACATGCCGTTCAATAGTTTTATGATGAAAACAACACAAGTGCATTTTTGTTTCACATAACAGTTTCTGCATTTTGCTCTGCTGAAGCAAATTGCAATTACCATTTATTATGAAATCTGTATCTCTTTTCAGTCTTTTTCGTCACTGGTCCATTTGTAATACCACCCTCTAAATCTCTACTCTGCATCAGAAGTGTACCTTCATTTCAAATTTCAAATTTTTCTGCACTTATAGATCTACCTCTTAAGAGTTTCAGTGTTTACTAGAAGATATAAGACTTACAAATAACTATGACAGATAACTAGAAAATGACTTAGAGATGTTATAGTAAAAATTAAAATAATCATATTTAAATGTTTTTATCAATTATGATTTAATAGGTATGAGTTTAATTTGTGCTCTCTGCCAAAAATATTCAAATAAACACTTTACAATGTTACACTGGTGTATACGTAAAAAAAAAAAAAACAACTTCAAACTGAGTAAATCCACTGACCAATTAGATAGGTGATGTGTTTATGTGTAATACTAGATGACACACACTCTACACATGTACTACATTACAATGTGATGCAAGGGTTGAAGTGAAATACAGCTCTACCAGAATGGTAGAGTTGTGTTTAATGGGAAAGTATTTCACACTGCTTTAGGTTTCTAAGTTAAAATGAAAATTACTTAAAATGAAATAAAGTGTAAACTATAGTTCCTCAGTTACTCTGGCCATGTTTCAAGTACTCACCAGCCACATGTGACTAATAGCCACCATATCTGTGATAGTGAAAGGAAATGCAGGGTCAGGGGAGAGCGTCTCAGAAGATAAGAGAGACTTGCACACGTTGTACACAGAAGGGATGCTGCTGATTGGGGAGGGAGAGTGGGTACCTCACGATGATGGACAAGGTCCCCAAGGAGATATGAGGATGTAGGATCCAGAGAGACCAGACTTGAAGAGGAGGAACATATTACTCCAGCTCTGAAACTACTTCTAGACCCTTCTACTCCATCTTCATGTACCCCATCCCTACCACTCTAAGAACAGTGCATAAAGGAAGTTTAGAGCCTCTGAAGATGATTGTAAAGGAAGGGGTTTTAAAAAGAACGTAATCTGTGGCATCAAACAGACCTGGGTTCAAATTCTGGCTCTATTATTTACTAAGTGACTTTTGTCAAGTTATTTAAACTTCTGAGACAGTTTTCCTCTTCTTGTTTAATTGAAGTAGAGTTGATTTACAATATTATATTAGTTTCAGGTGTACAGCAAAGTGATTCAGCTATATATATATTTTTCAGATTATGTTCCATTACAGGTTATTACAAGATGTTGAAAATCGTTCCCTGTGTTATATATAAATCCTTGCTGCTTACCTATTTTAAATACAGTAGCTTGTGTCTGTTCATCCCAAACTCCTAATCTATCCCTCCCCCAAACTCTCCCCTTTGATAACCATAAGTTTGTTTTCTGTGTCTGTGAGTCTGTTTCTGTTTTGTATACAGATTCATTTGCATTTGCATTATTTTTTAGATTCCACGTTTAAGTAATATCATATAATGTTTGCTTTATCTCGGTCTGACTTATTTCACTTAGTATTATATTCTCTAGGTGTATCCATGCTGCTGCAAATGGCAATATTTCATTCTTTTATGGTTGAATAGTATTTCATTTTGTGTGTGTGTGTGTATATATACACATCTACATCTCCTTAAATCAGTCATCTGTCGATGTGAGTTCGGGTTGTTTCCATGTCTTGACTATTATAAATAGGGCTGCTATGAACACTAGGATGCATCTTTTCAAATTAGAGTTTTCATCTTTCTGATATATGCCCAGGAGTGAGATTGCTGGATCATACGGTAGCTCTAGTCTTGTTTTTTTAGGAAACTTCCATACTCTTCTTCATAGTGCTGAGCCTGTTTTCTTATAATTAAGACAGGGACACTTCCTGTCTTCAAGAATGGTGTGTGAATCAAACAAGGTAATGCACACAAATGTTTCATGTAGTAGCCGCCTCATTAGAAGCACTCAGTCTTTCACATCATGTAGTAAGAACACCTTTCTCCTATTTCTGTCTGAGACGGTATCTGATAGCTGTGGGGAACCCCAGGGCCAAATGACTGACAGGGCAAATCAAAGAATAGTCATGAGAAACCTGGACATTTTCTAAAGTACTTTCCCATAAACGCCATCCTTTTCCATAAGGCCTTCTGCAGCTAAACCTCCTGCCGTCTCATTCAAAGTGTACTATGAGACAGAGGAAGATAAGCTAGTAGTAAAAGATGACCAAGTTGATACCTTGGTGATACCTAGTTGGGTATCATACACTTGGCCCTTCTTCCCTGTATCTCTGACAACCTAAATGTGACATGACATTTCACAAAATATTTAAGAGGTTTCCCCCAGTTTTGTGGGTAGAAAACCTTTCCTAGACTCTTGAAAAGACATTCTTTAGTCCTCCAGTAGCCAGATAACCTCAGAAGGAACCTAGCCAATGCCTACTGCCAAGGGAAGGGGATTCAGAGAGAAGACAACTCAGATTCCTCCCCGCCCTGCCCCCGCCGCACACATTGACATCAACAAGCTTTGGTGATGCTAAGAATAGACAAGTTCTTGCCCCTCCAAACTCCCCACCCTCTTCCAGCCACTTTCCCGACCTCCACTAACTGGTTGGAAGATCTCATTTCTCTATCCTGTCGTTCTGGTGGTGTGATTTCCCCAGTGGTGAATCAAAACACTGATGAAAAGAGTGGGTGTACAGAATAATTTGATGACTTTAAAAGTGATCATGGCTTCAGAAAGCCTGTGTACAGGTGTTCTATTATGAGGTATTTCAAGCAGACAATAAACCAGGGAGAACAGAATAATAGGCTCTTAGTCACTACCATCCAGATTGTTCTCATTTTCCTCGTGTTCACTTTAGATGTTTCTGAGGAAATAAAATATCACAGACGCAGTTGAAGTCCTCTTTATACCTCTTTTGGAAGTTTCAGTTATTATTATTCTTTAAACTTTATAAACACTAGGTTGTGAGCATGGTAGTAATAAATCTGAAAATAACATTCAAAGGCAAAGTGAAATTTTTCTTCTCCTGTCACTATGGGCTTTAATTTAACAAGTCTTAGGGCATGCTTTCCTTCTCATTTATAGGCCTTTTTTAAAATTCTTTTCCAAAGATCTCATACCCAGAATTAAGATTCATTGTGCTATTAGACTATAAGATCTGAATGTGATATGAAATTTTTATCTGCCTTCAGTCTAAGTTATTAAAGTTTAAGATGCCCAAAGACATCATAAAAATCTTGTATAATTTCACAAGTTAAGATATTTGATTTTTTATTTTATTTCCCTATAGAGTAGCCGTTTAGAATTGCAAAATTTCCTGCAAAAATAACTGATTGCTGCTCTTGCCCAACTGAATCTCTTCCTATTCAACTTTTTACTTGTTTCCATCAAAGTCTGAATGGTTACTTATCTATCGATTACATAACTCAGGGTGAGAGCCCAGCAAATGTAATAAATGTGTATTTTTAATTATTAATTAAATTTTAGTTAGTATTGAAATTTTCACATGCTAGAAGACTAGATTATCTATAAGTTTAGAAGTTTTTTTGGGTTATCTTCCAAGGACCCATTTGGAAAATCCAAACTTCCTTATCTTCCCCTAAAGTTCATTCATTCAAATTATTTTTCCGATAGAACTTTGTGCCCATTCTCCCAGAAGGAAATCTCCATATACATGTACTCCCTCTCTTTTGCCACCTAGAGGTCAAAGAGTAAAACAACTCATAATCTTTCCAAGATATTTCCACCCCAGAGTTCTTAAACCTTCTTAACTGTACAAAATTATCTTACTTTCTTCCAACACGGGAATTCCTGTAACACCTTCTACCACTTTTAATTTGTTCGTACATTCTACCCGATACAGTAGTTATTTGTGAACAACTCTTATGTCCCCTTACAGACACCGAATATCTTAAAGGGCAGGTATGTATGTTACCCATTCTTCTTATCTTGCACAACACCTAACTTGTGCTTTACACGGGGAATAATGAATAAAAGAATGAATGACCCCATAAACAAACATATCAATTTTGGGACAGAATCTCATTCAGCCCCATTCTGTCTTGGGCATATAAAAAAGATGGCAACCATAAGTAAATACTTTCTGGAAGCACAGCATAGGGTAGAGTGGTGTTGAAATATGGAAAAATATGACCTTGGGAATCAGATTCTTGCCTTCTCCATTTCTAGCTCTGTTCCTAGCCAATCAGGAAATTGTTGGTTAAATGATATTTAGGCTTAGACTTGCTTTCTCTTTCTCTAAAGTAAAGAGAATAATACCTGTTTTGTAACAATGTATGAATATTAAGTAATACAGTGTAAGAGAAAGTGCCTTGCTCTCATAATAAATAAACAATAATTATACATGATTGTTCCTGGAGAGGGAGCTTGCTCATAGAAAGATGGAAGATGTTTCCCGCCCAGCTCTGACACAGGCTGACCAGCTGTGCAACCTTGAGGAAGTCATCACCCTCTCTGGGATTCCCTTTTCTCATTTGTGAAATTGAAAAGTACAAACAATCCTTGAGGTGTCTCCCAGCTCTATGACTTAGAAAGTAAGTGTTTAATGTATCAACTCCTTATCACAGTATGTCTGGGTTGAGGAACTCCATAATTCTCTTTTTTAAACGACACAGTTGACAAATTTATAGTAACCACTTCTAAATTTTGTTCCCCTCATGAGAAGAGCTAAGAATCCAACTTAAAAAAAAAAAACCCTATGCATCTTTCAGAAAAGAATATTTAATTGCCTTTACATATGACACCATCCATTGAGCATATTTTTGCTTCAACATAGTTTTGCTGAATGAAGGAATGAATAATACTTTAGTGGGTGTTTGCCAAAAGTTCCAAGAATAATAATTCACATTCCCAACTAGGCTTGATTCTTTATAAACAGCCAGCTTAACTTTTTTCTTTCTCCCCAAATTGGCTTTGAGTCACTGATATGAGTCACAACATTAAAAAACAAAAAAAAAGTTGAACCTGAAATTGCCCTGGCAGGCAGGAAATGAGCTTAAAGAACACAGTCCAGGTGAAAGAGAGATGCCACCTCCCCCCGACCAGTAAAAAAGATGCGTTTTTTTTTTAATTTTCTAGTTCCCAAAATGAGATGACAAAATGTCAACATGCAGCCTTATTCTCATCTCTCTGATCACACTGGTTGAAATAGTAAAATCCAATATGAAATACAAAGCAATTAAATGTCTAGGCACATCTCTTTTTTCAGATGCGGTTGGTGTTTCCACTCCTCCCCCAGATGAGTCACTCAACAGGAGGTAAGCAGAGGATGAATCAACACTTCTGCCAGAGAAAAGGCACATACCAGGTCAGGTCTTGATCCACACAGAAATCGCTGATGTCACACAGGAAGATACAGGTGGCAAGAGCTAAGAGATGAGTACCAGAGAGAGGTGATGATGGTTGAGCACAGGTAGCCCTGCTGACATCCTTGAAAAGGGAAGAGATGGCAGAGAGCCAGCAACACAGGGGCCACTGGGAAGGGGGTCTGCCTCACAGGAGTCCAGGCACTTGCTTGTTTCAGAACGTCTGCCATGTTTGAAGGAGGATCCTGAAAAGTGAAGGGGTGGTTTCAGTTCCATTTTCTACATCCTCTCTGCAGCTCAAACTTCCGGTAATATCTGGAAGCTCCTTTGTCTTCTCCTGGCCTATATATTCCCATGAATAATGGCATATCCTCGTGTTTGTCCTGAAGCTTATAAAAGCAATTATCTTAGGAAAATAAACAAGATGCACTGGAGCGTATGCTGCTGCTAAGTCGCTTCAGTCGTGTCCGACTCTCTGCGACCCCATAGACGGCAGCCCACCAGGCTCCGCTGTCCCTGGGATTCTCCAGGCAAGAACACTGGAGCGGGTTGCCATTACCTTCTCCAACTGGAGTGTATATATTTTAGTAATACTGTTAAATAGGAGTGTTGTGGTTTAAGCCCTTAGGCAAGTACCCGGAAGTTACCTGGTGCCCATCCTACGATATGGGCAAGAAAGCTTCCTGCCCTGGACTCCATGCATAGAGAGTTCCCTCTGGGTCTTCTCTGTCCATCACCCCTACCTTCATGGGCAAAAGGAAACACCAACCTGGAGCTCATGACCTCTCTCTGAAGATCTTGGGAGTTTCCTTCCCAAACAACCCTGAGCCCCCTTCCAGGGTTTGCCCTGGTCTTTTCTCTAGATCTGGTGCAAGGGCAGGCAGAACAGCTGTTATGGGACAGCTGTTACGGAGGTGGCAGAATGTAGACAGAGATTCTGTGTAAGACTAGGGTGCCCACATGTGCCAAATGCCACAAGGCGCCCACAGTACCAGATGGAACTGGTGATGGGAAGACAAAAGGGGTGGCCAGGGGCTGTGGACCTTCAACACTAAGCGGTCTAAGAATTCTAAATCTGACCTTGACTTCCAATCATGAAAGTACATCCATCGATATAGGAGGATAGAACATATTTTGTTTAGCTTGGTTTCACCTTTCTAGGGATCCCCAACCTCTGGGATCCAATGCCTGATGATCTGGAGGTATAACTGATATAATAATAATAGAAATAAAGTGAACAATAAATGTAATGTGGTTGAATCATCCAGAAACCATCCCTGCCTCCCCATCCATGGAAAAAGTGTCTTCCAATAAACTGGTCCCGGGACCAAAAATGTTGGGGACCGCTGTTTAAAGCTATGGCATGTGGGGTTCTATTGTTGCTTTTGCCCGGGCCATGCAAGTGTTGGAAGTGGGCTGAGTATACCATGCACTTCAATCAAAGGTTGGTTATTTATTACTTTCATGATGACAAGGATTTGAATTTGGTCAGTAGTAAATGGCTGTTTCTTTGATATGTGTCAGTTTATCATTCTGTTAAGGAGATTGGTATGCTATATGCCCTAGCGCAATATGTAACTTATGTCAATAATTCATGACAATACCAGAAGAGGGGCTATGGTTTTTAATGTAAAGGAAAATGAAGGTGTCAGTTTGGATTATGGTTTCAAGAAGTTTCTAGTGACAGCTGCTCAATTTATTTAAATTTCTAGACACTTTCTTCCTAGATGTCTTTACAAAAGGACTTTTCGAGGTCTGAGTATTTAGTAAATTAATGAATTTTCTGTGTTTTAGTTTATTTTAGAGAGAGCACTATCAAAATATTTAAACATCTTTAATTCTAAAAAGTGTTTAGTAGCTCTCAGAATTTGCACTGGTTATTACTATAGTAACTAGCTTGGGGGCTGGGATCACTTGCCTTGCTGCTCCACTCATAAAAATACCAAATAGACACCAAAGTCTTGTTAAATGCATCTTGACAAAGTACAGAACTGTTTTACAGTCTGTCTCTAACACTGTTTAAGGGACTAAGTTGCCAGGGAACCTCATTATCAGGGGATCTTATCTGTGCTCTGGCCCTAACAGCCATCTCAGGCAACAGCATGATTGTAAACTGCCAATTATCATGAATCCAGAAGTTTTCAAAGTCTTTGTGAAAAGGGGACAGGATTTTTTTTTTTTTTACTTTTCTTAGCTCCCTTGTCATATTATTTAGCCTTTGGGTATTTAATTAGTGATTTGATATAGGTATTAAATTCCATCCTCATATTGGTCTGGACACACAACATACAGTGGTAAAAGAATGTCCTGAAGAGAATATACTCAGTCGGCCAAAATTTTCACTCAGGTTTATGTGGCAAACCCAAATGAACGTTCTGGTCAACCCAGTAAGTTCACTCACCACCCAGATGAAACTGCATCTTGTAAGGATTGTTCCCTTTCAAGTAACAAATGCCCATAACTCACTCAGAAGTCTCCAGGAAAGGGAGTCAGATTCTCCCTCATTTCTCCCCTTCCAGAGGAATGCATGGACTCCAGGAAAATCCTTTTACCAACCCCAGGTACTCTTGTTCAGGTTGCTCTTCCTTGCCCTCGAGCGCCATGCTGCCAATCACCTTGCCCTGTCAGCCACCAAGCTGGCACTTACTTCCTCACTGCTGGAACCCAGTCATGGCTGTGACAGCTAGCCTCACAGACATCCCCCTGCCAGTGACATTTCTCACTCTGTCCCCTGCCAGCCATCACTGGCTCTGCCGTCACTGGCTATGTTGACTCTCTCCTATTAGTTTCTTGAGAAGCTGAGAAAAGAAGGGACATCTTGGCTGTAGACATTCTGTTGCTCAATGCAGATCCTCAACATCTCTCTTTCTCTGAAGAGGTATGAGTCAGGCAAACTATCTATTCTTTCATACAGATAGATTAGACAGTTCCATTCATGTTCTCTGATTAGCAGATGTATAATATCCTCTCCTTCAGACTGGTCTAAAAGACTTACCCTCTTGTACGTCCCTTATCACAACACTTGTCTGCATCTCTTTGCATTCACTTGTCCACCAGTGCTATACAGGCAGGATTGCATCTACCTTGCTAACTCTTACATCTCTAGTACCTGGTCCTCCAACACCCCATAAATCTTCCTTAAACTGAACTGAACCTTGGAAACTTAGGGCAAAACCTGCACAGGCATCTTTCAACACGACAGTCATGTACCTCCAGAACTTCTTCTCTAGCCATCACCCCCCTGCCCAGCTCAACAATCACAAATTTTGATCAAAGAGGAACCCTCTTCTCTGTGAGGTCTTATCTGTCCTGGGGGGTCCCACCCAGGGCATATGCTGCGCTATATTATTCTAGATGGTTGGGATGAAGTTTTGTCTCAGTGATGGAGGTTTCCAAACATCTACTCAAAATTAGAGGTGTGACTAGTGACTAGGAGAGGAGGGGAAAGCACCTTTCTGTTTGGATCTACAAAGGATACTGCATAATCTCCCTGCTGGGGAAGCCAGACTCTGCACTGAAAGCGTTTCAGCCTTCAAACCACAGCCCCAGCATGTCTGCCCACCTGTCTTGGTTGGTGAAATGGGATCAGGAGAGATAGGCATATAGAAATGGAATAGAAGGACATGATATAGAAAAGGTATGCTTCCAGGTATGTTTTCATTCTTAGCCCCCAAAAGTCACAATTAACTAAATTATAACTTCATTTTCCTCTAACAGGAGATAATTCTTTTTTAACTTTTTATTTTATATAAAGTTGTACAATTGGCCTGTAGCAATTACAGCAAGTTTATTCAGTAAATGTTATGATAGAGTTATATTTGGGCTTGTTTGTTTAGTCGCTAAGTCGTGTCTGACTCTTTACGACCTCATGGACTGTAGCCCGCCAGGCTCCTCTGTCCAAGGGATTTCTCGGGCAAGAATATTGGAGTGGGTTGCCATTTCCTTCTCCAGGGGATCTTCCCCATCCCGGGATCAGACCCGGGTCTCCTGCATTGTCAGGCAGGTTCTTTACCACTGAGCCACCAGGGAAGCCCACTCCTAGTACGCCTGATTGTAAAATAGGCAGGGCTTTGCTAGCTGCACAGAGCCCATTTTCTCTGTAGCATCTCTCAAGGGTGGACAGTGATCACAGTGATGGGATTCCATGTGGGGATTAGGCATGCCCAAGTTAAAGGGCTAGGTCAGTGGTTCATCAACAGGTGAGGAAGGGGAAGAGGGCTGGGGAGGGATGGGGGCTGATTTTGCCCTTAGGGGGCATTGGACAATGTCCAGAGGCAATTTTGCTTCTCATAACTGGAAGACATCGCACCACAAAAGTTGAGCCTGCACTCGAGAGCCCAAGAGCTGCAACTCCTGATGCCTGTATGCCCTAGAGTCCGTGCTCCGCAATAAGAGAAGCCACGGCAACGATGCCTGTATGCCCTAGAGGTCCGTGCTCCGCAATAAGAGAAGCCACGGCAACGAGAAGCCCATGTACTGCAACCAGAGAGTAGCCCCTGCTCTCCTCACACAACTAGAGAAAAGACCACGCAGCAGTGAAAACCCAGCACAGCCAAAAATAAATAAATAAAATGATTTTTTTTAAAAACCTCCCCCCAAACAAAAGTCTAAGAGCTGAAGTCTTCACTGTTGAATTCTATCCAATATTTGTGTGTGTGTGCTCAGTCACTCAGTCATGTCCAACTCTTTGCAACCCCATGGACTGTAGTCCACCAGGCTCCTCTGTCCATGGAATTTTCCAAGCAAGAATACTGGAGCTGGTTGCCATGGCTCCCTCCAGGGAATGTTTCCGACCCAGGGATCGAACCCACATCTCCTGCAGTGTCTGCACTGGCAGGCCAATTCTTTACCAGTAGCACCACCTGAGAAGCCATCAAGCATTTAAAGAAAAATTAATGCCAATCTTTCTCAAAAAATTGAAGAGGAGGGGACAATTTTGAACTCATTTCACAAGGCCAATTACCAAAACCAGACAAGGACTCCACAAGAAAAGAATCCCTGATGACCATAGATTCAAAAATTACCAACAAAATCTTGGTAAGCAAAAATCAGCAACAGTAAAAGGATTATACACCATGATCGAGTGGGATATTATCCAGGGGTGCAAGGATGATTTGACATCCACAAATCAATCAGTGTGATAGACTGACTACATTAATAAAATGAAGGATAAAAATATGATCATTTCAATGCACACTGAAAAAATTTTACAAATTCAACATATGTTTATGATTAAAAAAAACTTTCAACACAATGAGTTGTTCTTAAGTGAATAGACATTTCCCCAAACTAGATGGGTAGATGACCAACAGATACATGAAAAGATGCTCAAAATCACAAATCATTAGAGAAATGAAATCAGAGAAAATCATCAGAGAAATAAAACTCACAGTGAGATAACACCTTACACCTGTTAGAGAGCTATAATAAACACACACACACACACACACACACACATTGCTAAGAATGTGGAGAAAAGGGAAACTTTGTGCACTGTTTGTGGGAATTAAATTGGTGCAGCCATGATGGAAAGCAGTGTGGAGGAGCCACACAAAATTAAAAATAGAACTACCATGTGATCCAGCAGTCCCATTTATGGGTGTGTAGCCAAAGGAAAAAAACACTAACTTGAAAAGATTCTGGCATCCCCATGTTCGCTGTGGCATCACAGTTGACCCTTGAGCTACTTTAGTGTTGGGGCACTGGCTTCTGCTCAATCAAAACTTTACATTAAAACTTTATAGTTAACTCTCCACATCCAAGCTTCTACAGTGGCAGGTTCAACAAACTGATGATCTTGTAGTAATACAGTACATATTTGTTGAAAAGAAATCCAGTACAAGTGGATCCATGAAGTTCAAACTCATGCTGTTCAAGGGTCAACTGCATTTGCAACAGCCAAGACATGAAAGCAATTTAAGTGTTCACTAATGGATGAATGGATGAAGAAAAGGCGTATATACACAATGGAGTATTATTCAACCACAAAAAAGGATTATCTTGTCATCTGCAATAACACTGAAGGGCCTTGAGGACATTATGCTAAGTTAAATAAGCCAGACAGAGAACCATAAATACCATATAATCTTGCATATATGTGGAATCAAAAAACCAAACTCATTGATATAGAGAACTTGGGGAGAGGGGCAGAAGTGAGCGAAGGTGATCAAAGGTACAGACTTTCAGCTATAAAATAAACATCATGGGGATGTAACATGTAACATGGTACATGGTGACTGTATTTAATAATACTGTATTGCATGTTTGAAAGCTGCTAAAAGAGTAGACTTTAAAGTTCTTATTACACACACAAAAAAGACAACAAACATACAGTACCTACCACAATTAATATAAAAATGATTTAGATTCCATCAAACAGATCTCTTAAGGATGCCTGGAGTTCTAGGGAGTGGGGTCCTTTTTCATGTCTCATTAGAAACACAGAAGAAAGTATCTTTGAAGTTTACAGTGCTGGACAAGTGCTCCCCAGAATTTTAATTTCACATACTATGTCACCTGCAATATCCCTTAATTTCTTGTTTATATAAAATTCAACTTTAAAATGAATGTTCAGAATTTCATGTGTCAAATCTATACTATGGCCTTATAAAATACTGACTTAAATTAAACAAATATCTTTAAATGCTGATCTTCACAGAGCCACTCCATAGATTCTGGTAAATAATGTTTCTCTGAAAGGAACTGAATGTGCAGGCTTTCTCAAACTTAACAGAAATTCATGTTTTAAGTGAACATTCGCCAAGCTAGTTTGGAGGGCAAGTACTCAACTATCTCTGGAGGTTTGTTACCTTATTCACTGTTTCTATAATTTCTTATTGTATTCTGATGAAATCATTTCCCCATTTAATATTAGTAAATCATTCCTTCCAAGAGAAAGTCTGAAATCCTTAGCTTGAAATACAGGGTCTTCCCCAATCTGTTACACACCTTTCCAGCTTCACTTGTAGGTTTCCCTCAAACACACCCTACCTGCAGGTCTCACTGAGGTCCCCTCCACCTGCTGAACATTCCGAATTCTTTCAGATCACTGTGGTCTTTGCACACATTTCCAGAAATGCCCTTCTTTAGGCCCCTATCTTCTCAGTGAACCATTAATCCCATAAATGAATGAAGATGTTCCTGACTCCTCACCAGTTAGTCATTCATTCCTTCTTTCTCTCACAATACTTGGTACATTTGTCTATTAGTACTAACCTTCCTGTGTTACAATTTATTTATAGGTCTGGATCCCCCTTCCTCACCCTCACCAGTAGAGAATCAACTTTTCCAAGAGTATCACTTTATGCCATTCTTTTCTGTTTATTTGATTTTAGTTTTTGGCCATGCCATGCAGCATGTGGGATCTTAGTTCCCCAACCAGGGATCGAACCCTCACTCCCAGCAGTGGAAGCATGGAGTCTCAACCACTGGACCGCCAGGAAAGTCCCTATGCCGTTCATTTTCAAATCATGGGATTTGACACATGTATGCTGGAAAAATGATTTTGGAATTAATGAATAAATAGTTAATCTGATTTTTAAAATAGAAGATTCAGGTTGTGGCATGCATGCGTGCTCAGTCGCTTCAGTCATGTCCGACTCTTTTCGAACCTCTGGACTGTAGCCCTCCAGGCTCCTCTGTCCATGGGATTGTCCAGGCAAGAATTCTGGAGTGGGTTGCCATGCCCTCCTCCAGGAGATCTTCCTGACCCAGGGATCGAACTCACGTGTCTTGCGTCTCCTGCACTAGCAGCTGTTACACTTAGTGCCACCTGGGAAGCCCTCAGGTTATGGACCCTTTCCCTTTTCATCAATCCTCTCTTCTGATTCTGCAGAAGACCTAGAATGTCTTCCAAGAAAATAACTTTTTAACAAATAGGTACCGTTTTATAGAAATCAACTCAGAATTCTAATGCTTCCTCTGAAAAGAATAAGATGCGATGGAACTAGGTAAATGTCTCCAAACACAGTACCTATCTCTCTATGGATCCTTGCCTTCCCATGGATTATGATTATATGATTAAATTATCTAAAACCTGTTTTTCTCTAACTACATAGTTACATATTCAAGGAGTTTTACTGACATTCAATTAACCTGTTATCTTCTACCTGTTCCATATGTGAGGTATTATTATTTTCACTTTAAGAGGCATGAACGTGTAAGAAGCCACACCCACATGAGAGTAAACCCTCTTCTGGCATTCATCTAAAGATCTTGGCTGATTTAACCACCTTCAATAACCAATTAGGGGCTTCCCTAGTAGCTCAGATGGTAAAAAATCCACCTGCAATGCAGAAGACCCCAGTTCGATTCCTGCGTTGGGAAGATCCCTTGGAGAAGGGATAGGCTATCCACCCCACTATTCTTGGGCTTCCCTCATGGCTTAGATGGTAAAGAATCCTCCTGCAATGTGGAAGACCTGGGTTTCATCCCTGATCAGGAAGATCCCTTGGAGGAGGGCACAGCAGCCACTCAAGTATTCTTGCCTAGAGAATCCCCATGGACAGAGGGGCCTTCAGGGTGCAATCCACGGGGTTGCAAAGAGTTGGACACAACTGAGCAACTAAGCACACACACAACAACAACCAATTAGAGACCATGAATGTTGTTCAATCTATCTGATTCAGGTACCTCTCTTAAGAGTATATGAAGAACAACTTCAAAACTCAGGAATATGTAAGTTCAGCAAAAAGATTAACTAAGATTAATGAACCCATTATATGGAATGCTGCTGCTGCTGCTAAGTCGCTTCAGTCGTGTCCAACTCTGTGCGACTCTATAGATAGCAGCCCACCAGGCTCCCCCATCCCTGGGATTCTCCAAGCAATATATGGAATGAACAACACGCAATTTACTAACTACAGTTATATATTATAGATAAAAGAGCCAGGTATACGTAACCTTTTCCCCGTTGGAATTTACTCTCACATCAAGTCCTGATATGTGAAGATTTATTTTCCAATATATTTTCAACAAAAAGAGAGTTTTACTTCAAATATTAAAAAAATGTGTATTAAAAGTTGTGATTCCCTCTATGAAGGAAATTGAAAAAGAGAGAATTAAAGGCAGAAAAAAAGGAAGTAAAATGAGTGATACAAGCATGGTTGTGTGCATGCTAAGTCGCTTCAGTTGTGTTCAACTCTGTGCAATCCTATGGATTGTAGCCCACCAGGCTCCTCTGTCCATGGAATTTTCCAGGCAAGAATACTGGAGTGGTTTGCCATGATCTCCTCCAGGGGATTTTCCCAACCCAGGGCTTGAACCCATGTCTTACATCTCCTGTATTGGCAGACAAGTTCTTTACCACCAGCACCACCTGGGAAACCCACAAGCATAATTATTGGTATATAACATTTGCTGACTTGAGTTGGATCAAGATAAGGACATTGAGGCTTAGGTAGTAAAGTGAAGAGAAAGCTATATTTAAAAAAAAAAAAGCAGAGGGAAAGTAAGTGCAGGCTTTAGAAACACTACTAGGAATGAGAAGCCTACGATGGGTAAAGGAGGATCTGATGGCAAATTGACAGGAAGCCACCAAGGGCTGGAGGAAGCCTGGCTGCAGAGTCAGGGAGGCTGCTGAGAAACACGGGCCTGATGGGGTCAAGGAAGCTGAGCAAGGCTGATACAGCTCTGCTCACTGCCAGCTTTCAGTGATTATCTCTGCAGCCTCACAGGGATCCTACAATAAAAGTTTATTTATTTGAGAAGTAAACTGTCTGGGATCATAAAATGAGAAAGACATTCGCTCTGGGATGGAGGCCCAGAAAGACACAGAGCAGCCTCAGAGCCCCACTGAGCATCTGGCAGGACAGCTCGCACAGCTGCTGGTGAGCAAACGATGATGAATGAAAAGTGACTTCGCGGACCTCACGGTCTGTAAAGGGCATGGACGAGATCCTGAAAAGTGTCCTTATTTAGTCCATTGTCTTTCTGGCTTTATCCTTAGGAAGAGTGACAACTCAGCTTTCATACTCCAGGCTTGTTCAAAGGGTTTCACATAGAAGTCATTTAATCCTATTAACAACCTCGTGGAGTTTGTACTGTTATGATTTTCATTTTAGAAACAAGAAAACTGATACATAGAAAGATCTCTTGGCAAATAAGTGATGGAGAGAGTAGCCATTGGAATCTGGTCGGGCTGACTGCACAGGAGTGCACGTGTACCCCCAGGGTGAAGGTTTCATTGTAACTATCCAGCCATCCTCCTCCAAGGGGTGCTGGGAACGACTAGGGTGGTGAGGTCAGGGAGCACTGTAGGGGCTGTCCCACACAGACAAATGCAGCAGTGCTCGTGTCTATGCTAAGCCAACACCTGGTACAGGAACTGCTCACTCCAACCCCAAGAAGAGTTTGTGACCCCTTCTAGGTCAACAGACAGCCCACCCCTTGGCTACAGTATGATCCAATAGTCCAAGCGGTGGGCATCAAAATCCCGTATGAACCGTCTGAATTCTTCCACGGGATCTTTGCAACTGAAATTCGAAGATGAAGAGACATCTCTAGCTGCAGACCTTTCAGGATGTGACTTTGACAGTTGCTGAAGGCCATTTTTCCTACTGGGCAGAGAATGTCCATCTCTATTAACAGAAGGAAGCTTAAGTGGAACATGTGAGAGAGAGACAGAGAACCAGCGAGTGAACAACATTTGGGTCCTAGTCCATGACACTCCAGAATGGCTCCAGGTCCTGTGACGGTCCTTTGAGCTGCTTCTATGCTCTTCCGATAAATTGCTCATTTTGTTTAGCCTAGTTTGGATTCGTTTTCTGTCCCTTGCTCTTCAAAGTGTCCTGGTTGAAGACTCTTCTCTCATTTTGCATCTCTATCATCACATCCTGTTTCTTTATCAACTGAGGTGCTTCTCCACGTGTATCACATCCTGTGGAGGTCTACTTCCAGTGCTGATTCACATCTGTCCACACCACACCCTCTGCGATCTGACCTGTGGACTGCAGAGGAGATTTCAATCACTTATACCTACAGTTCTCAAAGTTTAGCTTCCAAACACATATGTATAATACTCATATTGTCATCTCTCTAGATATCCCCATTTTAATTGCTATTACACAAATTAAGTGGAGGTTATTACATTGTCATCTTAACTAAACACATATGTAAAGACTATTTCCAAATAGGGTCACATTCCAAGGTTCCAGGTAGCGGTGAAGTTTAAGGAGATACATTTAACCCACTATAAGAAATGACTGCTAACAGGTATAGGGTTTCTTTTTCAAGTCATGAAAATGTCCTAAAATTAACTATGGTGATGACTGCACCAATCTATGAATATATTAAAAACCATTTAACTACATACATTAAATGAAAGAACTGTATGGGATGTGAATTATATCTTAGAAATAAAAACTATCTTAAGAAGCAAAAAGAATTAATATTCAACAAGCTCCCAGTAATGGAACTTCTAAAAGATGTATAGGAAGAAGGAGAAAAATGATCCCAGGAAAAAGACAAGAAGTATAGGAAAGTTGGAAGTTAAGTCCCTGAAGGTCAGAGACTTTGTTTTGTTTGCTGGCTGAGTTCCTAGGTTTATAGTTGATGTTCAAAAATTACACATTGAGGAACTTCTCTCGTGGCCCAGTGGCTAAGACTCCATACTCCCAATGCAAGGGGCCCCAGACAATTCCTGGTCAGGGAACTAGATGCCTCTGCCACTAAGAGGTCATATGTCACAACTAAAAATCCCACATGCTATAACTAAAGATCTTGCATACTGCAACAAAGATCCGAGATCTCACATGCTATAACTAAGACCCGTTGCAGCCAAATAATTAAATAAATAAATATTTTTTAAAAAAATGCATATAGGAGAAATGGCTGATGAGCAAACAAACTGGTAAATGGGAACATAAATCTAAATAGACATTTTCATTAAACAATAAATTCTAACTTTTATGGTCAAACCAAAAAAAGAAGATAAAACAAAAATAGTGGACAAGACCATGTAAGCTGGGAGAATGTGATCAGTTACAGCAATGAAATGCCTTGGTATTTTTGAGGCATGGGTTAAAGTGACTGATGGATGACAGATTTTGTAAATTAAATACGCATGAAAATATTTCAAAAGGAACCATTATGAGAATAAAGAGGGTATAACTTCCTAGCTAATTGAGCAAAAACTTATAAAAAAAGAGAAAGGAAGCTCAGTTAATCCAATGGGATGTTGGAAAGGAGGAAAGAACAGATAATGTGGGACAATTAGAAAGCAAAAAAGACAGAGGGCAGAAAAAAATCCACATACATCAGAAATAGATGTAAGTGGACTAAGCCTTCCATTTAAAAGACAGATTGTTATATTAGATTAAAAATAAATCCAGCTATGTGTGTTTCTTTCATAAATTTTATAAACATTGCTTTGCATCTACTCAGTATATCATAAAAATGTTCTTAAAAAATTAAGTCTAGCTAGATGCCACCTAAAGATACATTTCTAAAACAAGAACATGGGGAAAAATATACATATAAAATATATATTTTATATATTTAATTATATATGCAACTATATAAAATATACACTATATATCATATAATTTATAAATATGCTTATTTTATGTTGTATTTTTTATATAACATATAAATATGTTATTTAAAAATATGTGTATTACATATTTTAAATAACATATAAATATGTTATTTAAAAATATGTGTATTACATAAAATATGTGTATTACATATTTTATATGTTATATAGTTTTGTATATTTTATATAAGTATTTTGTATCGTATAAAAATGTATACATGCACACACACAAGTCTTTGATCCAAACCCTAGAACAAAACACTTCCAAATTCATATTAATTTTGTTTTAAGAAATTAGTAGAGGTATATGTTATATCTACATCACACCCCCAGTGGAGGAGTTCGATGAAGTACCTCTTAATCAGGAACAATAATATTTCTGAAAGAAACATTAATATTCACGCTAAGTGGAATAAAGACTAAAGAGCTTCACATCAGCATATATCAGGTTTTGCTGCCAAATGAATCATGGAAAAAACCTTTTTCTAGAGCTTTTTGATCTTCAGAACTACAGATAAGGATATTACGGACTTGAAACAGGCACGTATTAAGCAAAAGAACTGGTATACCTGCAGTAGTAGCAAACCAAAGAAGTTCTAAGGCAAATAACTTTATTAGGGCTTACCAAATAATATTTCTAGAAGCTTCTGTTCACCAGGAGGGTATAACAATTCTAAATGTATATATTCTTATTGAGAGAGCCTCCAAACACAAAGAAAAACTAATAGGACAAAAAGGAAAATTTGGTGAACACATGAAATCATTTCAACGTATGATATATTCTGTTCAGTATTTCAATGTGTGTATTGTCACCCCAACTAGATTGCAATAAATCAGCGACGAGTGGGTGTTTTCCTTCCCAGTGAAAGGCCCTTTGTACTCTCGCCCTCCTTTGAGCTTCATGTCCCTATGCAGTAGGAATGATGTGCCCTTGCTGCAACAAAGGAGATAAAGTAATCTGTCCAAATTTGCACTGCTAAGTATCAGAGTTTGGATTTAAATTTAGTTCTGTTTGACTCCAAAGAGCCAAGACATTTACAGTGGATCCTGAAATAAGCATAAGACATCATTCCCTTTGCAACCCCATGGACTATAGCCCACCAGGCTCCTCTGTCCATGCGATTTCCCAGGCAAGAACACTGGAGTGGGTTGCCATTTCCTTCTCCAGGGGATCTTCCTAACCCAGAGAGTGAATCTGCTTCTCTTGGGTCGCCTGCATTGGCAGGCGGGATTCTTTACCAGCTGCACCACCTGGTTACCATCCCCTGAGTTAGCGAAATTCAAATGGCAGTCATTGGATAGAAGAATTTCAACTGACACTAGCGACCTGTACATAATATCTGTCATTTTTCCAAGAGGCATATTATCAAGAGTCCACGCACAGGAGACACCTTCTAAAGTCTCGTAGAATCATCATCCTCCTATAGCTCCCCAAAGCTTGTCATTTTCTCCCTGACCTTCCGATAGCTTTGAAAGGAGCTGAACTCATAATCCCAAGACATTCTGAGATTTCTCAGCCTTAAAATCACATTATCCCTGTAACACAAAAATGCAGAGTTGTTTGGGTTAGGAATCAATTCATAGTTTAAAATGTAAAGCCTTTTAAAACCTGTTTTAAATGGATTTTCTGCTTTCATTCACCAATTATCCTCCATCAAACAGAAAGAGAAAATGAAGACTAAAACCGGTGGCAGTAACGGCAGTTGGCAGAAAAAGAAACAGAGAAAAATAAAGTCTAGAAATAAAAACGACATATTTGTCCTTGTGTTTCAAGAACCAGAGACCTCTCAAGACGGGGCCTGCTTCTCTTCACCAGGGATACCAGAGGATGCTCAAGACAAACCACGGCTCATCTCGAGTCACAAAGAACCCCGGAGCAAGATGGAGACGTGCATACTCACAGTCCACCACAAGAGGGCGCGCATCAAAAGGGAGTGAAAGGTCATCCTGCCCTAAATATGCACCGGAAGAGCAAATCCCTGTCTGAAAAGCCTGAGAATATTTCTACCATCAGGCGCTGCTGCTAGATGGTTTGGTAAAACAGTCATCCAAATTAAGATTTTTTTTCCCTCCAATACTATTTTCGTGTCGTCAATCCCATTTCTGTAATGAATTCTAAGAGACATTCTACAAAGAATGAAAACAGTTTCCTGTCTGTATGGCAAAACAGAAATCAGATAAACTGCTCACATAAAGTAATTACAGTAAGAGTCAGCATTAAGTGAATTTTATTTTAGGTCGACTTAGTAAAAAAAAAAAAAATTGGAGAAAATGGATTCAGCCTACCTTTCCCTTTTAGAAAGGGAGGGAGGGAAGATGTGAATTTCAATTTCAGTTTCTTATAAACTATTGAAGAGTGAAAAACTTGAGTTCAAATTCCAGTTTTATCTTCCAAAAATGTTAGCAGCTGTCTCAGCCTCACTGATCTCCATATCATTGGTACAGGGTTTGTCCTGGATGACTCTCCTTCAAATGACTTCCACTAATAAAGCCATTGTTGTTGTTCAGTCACTCAGTTCTGTCCGATTCTTTTGAGACCCTATGGACTGTAGCCCATCAGGTTCCTCTGTCCATGGGATTTCCCAGGCAATATTACTGGAATGGGTTGCCACTTCCTTCTCCAGGGGATCTTCCTGACCCAGGAATCGAACCAGCTTCTCTTGCGTGGCAGGCAGATTTTCTACCACTGAGCCACCTGGGAATCCCAACAAATCCATCCTTTAGATCTAATCTGTCAACAAAGAATCTGTTAGGTTTCCAGGTGCCCAGCAGCCAAGAAGTGGTGTGTGTCCTACAAGGCAGAACAAGCTCTTTGGTCAGGCAGTTTGAATGCTGGCTCCACTTCTTACTAGATACCTGTAACTTTGGGTTAGTCTTTTAATATGCCTCAACCTGTTTCCTTATCTGTAAAATGCAAATAATAATAGAGCATAGATAAGGATTGGGAATTAGAGGTCTAAACTACTACGTGTAAAATAAATAAGTTATAAGGATATATTGTACAACACAGGGAATATAGTCAACTATTTATAATAACTATACATGGAGTATAACTTTAAAAATTGTGAATCACTATGTTGTACACCTGAAACCTAGTTCAGTTCAGTTCAGCGCTCAGTTGTGTCCGACTATTTGCGACCCCATAGACTGCAGCACAGAAACTTATATACTATTCATCAACTATACCTCAATTTAAAAACTAATAGAGTATGGAACAATTGCAAGGACTCAATGAGATTAAACGGTATGAAGAATATAGTAAGGTGCTTTGTCCAAAAACGTGCTCGATAAATGTTAATTATTAGACTCCATTTACTCACAAATATTTACTGATTGCCTTTGCTGTGCCAGGTATATTCTGAGCGCTTGGGATACATCCATGAACAAAAATACAAATGACCCTGCCATTGGGAGTTTGTATTCTATCCAAGAAAGGCAGACAGTCAACAGCAGCCATTATAAGTAAGTAACATATGCTAGAAGGGAAGAAGGTACCCAGAGCTATGGAAAAGAAAACTTGTGGCCAAGCAGCGCTAATGATAAAGAACCCGCCTGCCAATGCAGGAGACTTAAGAGACACTGGTTCAATCCCTGAGTCAGGAAGATCCCCTGGAGGAGCGCATGGCAACCCACTCCAGTATCCTTGCCTGGAGAAAGAATCCTTGGACACAGGAGTCTGGCGGGCTACAGTCCATAGGGTCACACAGAGTTGGACACGAATGAAGCGACTTAGCACACACACAGGCAAGATTTTCTCTGCACGGTGTACAATCCTCCGAGCTTTGACAAATGCATGTGGTTATGCAGCCACTGTCATCATCAAGATACAGAACAGTGAGGGCACTCTACTGAAACATTCCATGTGTCCCTATGTAGTCAGCCTCTCTCTCTGCCCCCAGCAATCATTGATCTGTCTCCTGTTCCATAGGTTTTGCTTTTCTAGCATGTCATATAAATGAAATCATCCACTGTGTGATCTTTTGAGCCTGGCTTCTTTCACTTAGCATAACGTGTTTGAGAGTCATCCATTTTGTTGCATATACTAGTAGTCTGTTCCTTCTTCTGTTGTATGGGTGAACCAGCGGTGTGTAGAGCATTTAAACTGTTTTCAGTTTCGGGCAATTACGAACAAAGCCATTGAAATCAGTCATCTACAAGTGTTCGTATGAATGTTATATGTTCATTTTTCTTGGATAAACATATAGAAGTGGAATTGTTGGAGCAGGTAGTGTATTTAACTTTTTAAGGAAATGCCAAACTGTTTTCCAAAGGGACTGTCACCATTTTCCATCCCTGCCAACAATATAGGATAGTTGCTCTAGATCCTTACCAGCACTTGGTATTATCAGTTTTTCTTTATTATTGTTATTTTCCCAATTCCAGTAGGTTTATTTCATTGTGGTTTTAATATATATTTCCCTAGTGACAATGTTGAGCATCTTTTCACATGCTTACTTGTCATCCATATAAATTCCTTGGTGAAATGTCTATTCAAATCTTTCGTTATTTTTAATTGCTTTGCTTGTTTTATCATTGGGGTCCCCTGGTAGCTCAGATGGTTTAAAAAAAAAAATCTGCCTGCAAGGCAGGAGATACAGGTTTGATTCCTGGGTCAGGAAGATCCCCTGAGAAGGACATGGCAACCTACTTCAGTATTCTTGCCTGGAGAATCCCATGGACAGAGGAGCCTGGTACGCTACAGTTCTTGGGGTTGCAAAAGAGTCAGACACAACTCAGTGACTAAACAACAACTATTACAACATATACACCAAAACAGCTAAAACCTAGATCAGATACAATGTTCAGAAGCCATATTAAGGAAGAAGCAAGGAAAAAATTCAGCTGCAAACTTGCGATGAGATGCTTATTTGTTCTCTGAGCTTCCTATATTATCTTCCAGGGCAAAAAAAAAAAATTCTTTTGGTTGTTAACTGGAGGAAAATAATTTTTTTCAGGAGAGGAAAACATTTTCTTCCACTAATTCTCAGACAAATTTGTCACATAATTTCTTATATAAAAGACCATGAAAACTACAGTTTTGCAAGAGATGCAAAAATTTCTTCATAGGAAATTTCATTGCACCTTCCAAATAATCTATCAGAACACAGCATGTAAGAAAAGTCAATGTATTCACATGCAGTCTCTCAAACATGGTCACTGGTACCCATGGGTCAAAATCACCTGGTGTTATTTGTGTGTGTGTGTGTGTGTGTGTGTGTATTAGTTGCTCAGTTGTGTCTGACTGTTTTCCACCCCACAGACTCCAGCCTCCCATGCTCCTCTGACTATAGAATTCTCCAGGCAAGAATACTGGAGTGGGTAGCCTTTCTTTTTTTAGGGGATCTTCCCTACCCAGGACTCGAACCTAGGTCTCCTGCATTGCAGGCAGATTCTTTACGATCTGAACCACTGGGGAAGCTGGTGTTCGTTGATACACATACAAATTCCTAAACCCTATCCCAGAAAAGCTCGTTCAAAATTTGGGTAGACAGGGCCCAGGAATCTGGTACATTAAAGTTTGAAAACCGCCCTGATTGAAAAATATGGCTACTTTTAGGTCCTGTAGAATGCAGAAACAGAAATGGAAGGATTTGGGAAAATGAATAATTAAATAACATGCCTTTTAAACCATCTCTCAATATTAATTGCTTCCACTGTGCTTTTGGCAGCCAATTAAGTGCTGAGTTCTTTGGTAAGTGCCTGGGGTGCAAACCTTCAATATTATTGACTGAACCTTGGCAATTTAAATACTTTGAAGTGTGTAAGTCTTCAAAAGAAGCTGTACTATAGATCATCTTTTGAAAAAAAAAAGTCTCGATAAACACTTGAATTAAAAAAAGATGAGGTTGATCATATTTTCACTTCTATTTTCCCAAACTATCAGCTGTAAGCATGTTAGCACACTGTATGTTAGTGTCTGCACCACGCATCACAAAAGGGACATAAATTTTTTGTGTGAAAGTGAAAGTCGCTCAGTCATGTCAGACTCTCTGCGACCCCATGAACTATACACTCCATGGATTTCTCCAGGCCAGAATACTGGAGCGGGTCGCTGTTCCCTTCTCCAGGGGGTCTTCCTAACCCAGGAATCGAACCCAAGTCTCCCGCATTGCAGGCAGATTCTTTACCAGCTGAGCCACCAGGGGAAGCCCTTTTTAATTTTAATTTTACTTCTTTGTTTTCTGCTGTGCTAGGTCTTCCTTGCTGCTTGGGTTTTTCTCCAGTTGCAGCAAGCGGAGGCTACGCTTCTTTGCGGCAAGCACTGGCTTCTCACTGCAGTGTTTCTCTTGCTGCGGAGCACACGCTCTAGGGTGCTCGGGCTTCAGTAGTTGTGGCTCCTGGGCTCTAGAACACAGACTCAATAGCCGAGGCGCATGGGCTTAGGTGCCCTGAGGCATGTGGGATCTTCCCAGGCCAGAGATTGAACTCGTGTCTCCTGCATGGGCAGGCAGATTCTTTACCAATGAGCCACCAGGGAAGCCCACAGATGGGACATAAACACAGACCAGGAGACCCTTAACTTGGAAATACCTTGCCTGAAGCTTTAGTTCACATATGAGCCAGAAAGTCACAAACCACAGTTCTTTAAAACTATTCTCAAGTTTAGATTGTACTCCCACACTTTGTTGAGGTTATTGAAGTGTTACAGTCTATGTTCTGTGAATCTCCTTATTCTTACTTCAGTAAACACTGGAGGATTTGTCAATTTTCTCATTAAAAGCAGGATAAACAGAAGAGGCAAACGAGTGAGAAATAAGTAGAAATTTCAAGTCTAGAAAACATATTGTATTTATTTTATAATCCCATTTATATTTAGATCTAGCGCATGCCCAGAAGACCTTGATATACATTTATTTCCTTAGGAGGAGATGCCAGCCTGTATAACAATATCTGCAGTCATTGTCTGTGTCTGGTAGCAGATCACATTTGTTAAGCCCTTGTGGGCATGTGTGAATGCTAGATGAGTTATAATTCCTCTATAACTGTTTACACTCTAGGGGTAAAAAAAGCCCTCCACGTTAACATTGAATGTTGGAATAACTTGGATTCCTAAAGCCCAGTAGAAAACTAGGAAGATGACTCCCACTGAAAATAACATGCTTTTGAACTTTAAATCCACACAATTAAACATGCCACTTTTCCTATCAGAACATGCAAAGAAAACCAATAACCACCACTCACTGTTTGCTTTGGAACGATTGGAAAAACAAAATATGTGAACATTATATTTGACTTATGATTAGATTTAACTTTCATTGCTATTTAACCGAGTCCTTTTAGCCTCATGAGCTGAAAAATTCTGTTTCTCATTCAATACAGACCATCCTTTCTTCTCCCCACCCCCAAGTTCAGCTTTCAGGAATGTATTTCCTAGAGGAATTTTATGGTCTGTGTTCTCATTCCTGCACTGCGCACTGTATTATGCATACACATAAGTATATACTTTGTGCTGTTTACCCTTAAGGAACTGATGGGGATGGTTACCCTAACACGTGATTCCTTTTCAATCATGCAGTTGATAATAGCTGGAAGTTCCCCTAGAGTTCCCCAATTTTTAAACATTAAGTCTTTTAGACTCATTCCAGGCCATTTCCTTTTCTAGTCTTTGACTCTTTCTTGAAATGACCCCTTTTAGTTCGGCCAAATGTAAACAGAACTGAATTTTAGCCCTGCTCTTACAGGGCTGTGTTTAGATTATGATTTACTTCAGGCCAATGCTTTCCAAAGGAGGAGATTTTGATCTCTTGGAATCCTTGAAGGTGAATAATGACAAGGATCGGGAAGGCAAGATTAAAATTATATATATATATATATATGTGTGTGTGTGTATTTGTTCATATTCTTATGTTACAGGGGGAAAAACAAGATTTAGATGCAAGTGAAAAGCATCTAAGCATGAACAGACACTGTCATAATTCAAAAATACAGAACTATTAACATTAAAATAACTGTTAACTTATACCTCCATATTATTTCAAAATGGATTTTATTATGGTGCTCAGTCACTCAGTCGTGTCTGACTCTTGTGACCCCGTGGTCTGTAGCCCACCAGGCTCCTCTGTTCATGGGATTTCCAGGCAAGAATACTGGAGTAGGTTGCCATGCTCTCCTCCAGGGGATCTTCCCAACCTGGGGATCGAACCTGAGTCTCCTTTGTCTCCTGAATTGTAGGTGGATTCTTTACCATGGAGCCACCAGGGAAGCCCTTAATGTTATTATATGATTCCATCTATATGAAATATCCACAATAAGCTTATTTGTAGAGTCAGAAAGGAGACTGGCAGTTGCCTAGGTCTGGAGGGTGGAGACAGGGAGAAATGGGGACAGGCTGCTCAAGGAGCAAGGCCTCTTTTGGAGACGATGAAAATGTCCTGAAACCAGATAGTGGTGATGGTTGCTCAACTCTGTGCATAGACTGAAAACCCCTGTACTGTACACTGTGAAAGGGGGGAATGTTATGGCTTTGTGCATTATATCCCAATAAAGCTGGTATTTTTTAAATGTACATGGTTCCCATCTGACAATAAGAAGATAATAAATAATCCAATAGAAAATGAGCAAAGGATATGTATTGGGAACTCTCAGAAAAGGAACCAGAATTAGATGGATAAATGGTTTCCCCCCACAAAGCGCTGGGGAAAATGCAGAGGGCAAACAAGAAGGAGATAGGTAAGCCCATTATATTGGCAAAAATGGTAACAATTCCAAATGATATCAGGATGTGAAGGTGAAATTCTCACTTTCCCACACAGCTGGTGGGAATGTAAATTGGTACAAGAGCTTCAGAGGGTGATTTGGCAACTTCTCAAAGTTGAAGATAAGCATACCCTCCCACCTGGCACTTCCGTTTCATTTGTCAGCACACTCTCCCACAGCAGCGTGAAGATATATGGACAGGGACATCCATTAGCATCGTTTGTAGGGAAAAAAAGGAAACAACTGAAGGATCTATCAGTAATGGGATGGGGAATTAAATTGTAGTACATGTTTACAACAGAATACCGTATAGCACTAAAATAAATTAGATTCACTAGGGGAACTGTTAGCAGTCAATGCAAAAAAAGGAAATATGATCAATCACAGAATCAGACCATGATGGAAAAACACACAACTCTTCCTGACACTAAGATCCAAGGGAAATTTCCCCCAGGGTTTTCAGAAAGAGACAACAACCATGGAAGGTGAGTAATTAACATCCTCGGTGTCAATCTCTCATTCATAAGAGACCCTCATTTCCACAAAGACACATCCCCGTGCTTCAGTCTCCAAGTGTCTGGCTTTGTCAGAAGATTCATTTTTGAGAGCAGGGGTTAGAAACTGGGTGCCAAAGTACTTTGCTTGGCCAGCATGGTGTTTAAGATTTTTTAATTTGAATGCCTTCAGGTGGGACATATACTCCCTGGAAGAGCCTTGTCAAAAACTTTCTGCAGTGATGAACATGCTCTGTTATCTGCACTGTCTGGTGTGGTAGCTGATAGTCCTATGTAGCGACCTACCAAGTATGTGAAACGTGGCTGGTTTAATAGAAGAACAGAATTTAAATTTAATTTCATTTTAATGTAAATAGTCATGTGTGTCTCGTGGTGACCCTACTGGGCAGTACAGCTCTAGAAGATTGCAGGTCCCACCATTTTCTACTTTATTAAACCTCCCACAATCAACATCACACATTTAGGTTGTCTGGCCCCTAGAGGTATTTTTGTGTGTAACTCATGTTCTAAAGTACCATGCTTTGAGGAAGGACAGATCGTCATTTTATTGTACATCTTCTTTTGTTCATTTATTCAGTACTCTTTCTACGTGTATCAGGTCTGGGGAAACACAGCACTTACCATCTTGGGGGCGGCACAGACAAATCAGTCTATGACAGCCCTGCAAGGATGAGTGATGTGTGTGACGGGGGAAAAGCAAGGTCCATGGGGGCCACACAGCATGGAGATGCCCTGTAAGGGAGAACTAGGAAGAAGCATAAATCAGCTGTGGGAAGGAGCAGTTTTCAGAAGAGGAAACAGCGTGGCCTCTTCTACAGATTCAAAGAAATTCACTAGAATTTAGAATGTGAGGGTAGATGACCATGAAAGATTGTCAAAGGGTGAGATCACGCAGGATGTTTGATCTGACTTTGGACTTTGTCCTGAAGGCAGCAGAAAACCACTGAAAAATTTTATACAGAGGAGTATATTCTTGTGATCTCTACATTCAAAGAAACCCACAAGAATTACCATGTGATCCACTAATTCTACTTCTGTAGATACCAAAAAAAAATGAAAGCAAGGTCTTGAATAGATATTTGTATGCCCATGTTCATAGCACCACTATTCACAATAGCCAAAAGATGGAAACAACCCAACTGTCCATCAACAGATGAGTGGATAAATAAAACATGGTCTATACATACAGTGGAATATATTTGGTCTTAAAAAAGAAGGAAATTCTGACACATGCTACTATATGGATGAATCTTGAAGACATTATGCTAAGTGAACAGGTTAGAGACGAAAAGAGAGATAGTATATGATTCCACTTATATGAGGTAACTAGAACAGTCGGATTCATGGAGACAGAGAGTAAAATGGTGGTTACCAGGGGCTGGGGGCGAGGAGGGAATGGGAAGTTATTGTTTAATGGGTACAGAGTTTCAGTTTGGGAAGATGCAAACTCTTCCAGAGATGGATGGTGGTGATGGTTGCATAACAATATGAACATATTTAATGACACTGAACTGTATACTTAGAAGTGGTTAAAATGGTAAATCGTATGCTATGCATATTTCATCTTAATAAGTAATAAATGAATAAAGCTAAATAAACTCTTCATTATTTCTTGCACAAACTATGTAAAACCCTCCTTACTGATCTCCTTGTGACCATTCTTGATCCCTTATTCATAGTTTATTTTCTACTCAATAGAGCAAATATGGATGAAACATGAGTCAGGTCACCTCCTCTCTGGCTGAACAGTTTTCAGTGGCTGGACAGCCTCTAGATATCTGGTCCCTCATCACCTCCGTGGCCTTGTTTCCTCCACTCTCCAAAGGCTGACTCCATTCCAACCTCACTGGTCTCTTTGAGCTTACCAAGAAAGCTCTTTTACTTTAGGTCTTTCTCATTCTGGAACATCCTTTCCCATGATGTTCACCTAGTTTGCTTTCTTACTTCATTCTGAAGGTAATATTACCCTTCAAACACCTTCCTTGACCTCCTTACCTAAAAATATGGCTGCCTTGCTTTCCTTTATAGCACTCAACCCACCCATCATCTTAGTATATATCCATTTGTTAATTTCTTGTCTGTCTCTCTTGCAATGTTAAGTTCCATGAAGACTAGGACTTAGCTTTGGGTGCTACTGAATCCCAGTCATTGGAACAGAGGCAGTCATGCAGGAAACATTCAATAAATATCTGGTGAATGAAAGAATAATGATAGTTCTGTTTCAGCAAGATTGTGGGGATGGATTGCAGTGGGGACTAGAACGGGAGAAACCAGGTTGGGTGGCTGCTTCTCAATCACACAAGTGGTTAAGACCACCAGGGTGGATGATGGTGGGGGTGGTGCACAAGGAGATTCGGGGAGACAGGTATTTAGAAGAGGAAATCAAGAGGCGGGATGGAGGGTTCATTCAATGAAGTAGAAGAGTCAGAAAGAGGAGCAGGTTTGCAGGAGAAGTGAACTCCATCTTAAACTCAGAGTGGACTTTCTTCATAGAAATATTCAGTGGGCAGTTCAATTTCTTCAACAGAGAAATCTGGGTTAGAAATGCAGATTTGGCAGTTCATAAATATAATCTCAGTGGAAATTTTGATAACTGTTGAGCAGCAGTTAGTTGGAGGTTATACTGTTTGAATAAGTATTTAAATGTACATATTCACTGCTGCCAATTTAACAGACTCATGTGCTCTCACAGTCAGCCAAGCTGGTCATATTTTTTAAACTGTAAGGAATGCAGGAAATGAAACTTCAATTTAAAAAAAAATTGGGGTAATGCTACTCTTTTTTTTAATTGCAACCGGGTCAATTTTAATGGATGATAGCCAAACCTTAAACCATATATTCTATAATCTACCTAATTAAAAATACAGATGAATGTTTGGCCTTTATGGGAACATCATTACCCTTTATATTTAAAAAATTATCTCCTAATCCAACTCCATCATTTCACTTATGTGGAAATAATATCCTTTGGATGTTAGTGACCCACCCACCTGAAAGTGAAAATGTTAGTTGCTCAGTCATATCCGACTCTTCGTGACTCCAGAGACTGTAGCCCGCCAGGCTCCTCTGTCCATAGGATTTCCCAGGCAAGAATACTGAAGTGGGTTGCCATTGACTCCTTCTTTGACCCAGGGATCGAACCAGCATTTCCTGCATTGCAGGCAGATTCTTTGCCGCTGAGCCGTCAGGGAAGCCCAACCCACACAGTTGGATGTAACAAAATCAGAACTGGAATCCAGAGCTCGAACTGTTTCTCAGTAGCTCATAACTGTGGGCACACTGTTTTGATTTCTGTTTTGGTGTATCTGTGGAGGATTACTTCAAAACTGCTCATCACGACTGTGTGTGGTTTACCAAGACCAAAGCTACCCAGAGATCCTGTGGTTACCGGCTGTCCCACCCAGGGAAGCATTGTTAGACACCAAGTCTTCACTCTTTATTAGTTTTCTGCAAAGGTGAATATGTACAAGAACTGCTTGAAAATAGAGTTATGGCCTCCAAGACATGCTCGGGATTTCACATTACTAAAAAGGACAAAGCATTTCTGCCTTCTTGATTTAAGGTCTGGACTTTGCAACCACTCCAGGCCTCTTCTCCAATATTGTTTACTTCATGGAAATACATTTTTAGGTGATGTCCCTAAGGATCAAAGTTCAGTGCCCACATCTAGCAATGAGACCTTACCTTAGAAGCAAAATAAAGAACCATCTCAATTGTGAGGGTCACTCAATCAGAGTTAGTCATTTTCTGACCATAGTGGAAACTAATTATGGCAGACTTTTTTTATCACATGTGTGATTATAAAGGCAATCAACTTTTTTTTTAACTTTTTGTTTTGTATTGGGGTGTAACTGATTAACAATGTTGTGATAGTTTCAGGTGAAGAGCAAAGAGACTCAGTCATGAATGTATATGTATCCATTCTCCCCCAAACTCGCCACCCATCCAGGCTGTAACTGCAGCAAACTCTAAATGGCTACCCCAAGCCTCCCCCACTTCTCCTTAGACCTTCCTACTACAAATTGCTCACTGAAGTGCAGATAGCCAAGGGACTCAATTCAGATCCACGAGACACAAGCAGAAGTCTTCCCAGGCAGATGCTGGTAGTTGGCGTGATCCTATTCCCATTTCCCTTCCCCCCTTATGGATGCAATTGAGCTACAGCAGCTTTCTTGCATTTATGAAGAAAAGGGCCAAGCGATTTACACAGTAAGGGCCTTCCCATTGTCTCACTGCTGAACCAAAACCCACCAAGGCTAGATCTCTCGAGTGAGAAAAATTACTCTCTTTTTGTTTAAGCCACTGCAGATGTACTTTCTGTTTCCCACATCTAAATGCAATTATATTAGATTATTCAATCTAATTATGGGGAGGTGGTGAAGTGGTAGAAGAAATGGGAGAATTGGGTTCTTTTAGTTTAAGTAAGTTTTATTATTTTAATTTTTAAAAATAAATAAATTGTAAATAAATACGATTATAGCCAAAACACTAATGAAACAACTCAAGTTGAAAGGGTTGGGGATGGGGGTAGGATCTATCAGAGTATTTGTAGTTGGAAGCTACTGTGTATATGAGTATACACATTATAAGTGTGTGTGTGTGTGTGTGTGTGTGTGTGTATAGCCCCCAACACCTTCTCTCCCAATTGGGAATTATTTGTGCATAAGGTTTTCTTATGAGGTCCAGTTTTATCCCTTTATACCACATAATCAAGCATCAAAATAAAATTAAAAAATTTAAAAAAAATGACCTAGAAAATCGATATCCAAAGACAACTTTCATACACAGGAAAACTTTCCTAATTTGTTAAAGACTGAAAATTGCCTCTAAAATTTCAGAAAATATCCTAGGAGCATGAAATTGTACAAACCATTAGAGATCCTCTTAGGCCATTTGTGAAGCTCTCTAGGGCTGCACCCCCAGGACCATGTGCTGAAGGGATTAGGGAAAATCTGCTTCGCTCAGCCTGGGACTCAGGCTCCACATGTGTCCTGACACAACCCTGTGACAGCCCACTCCCTCGTCTGTGCAGTACGCAGGGCCTCCACTGACTGAGGAACTGTGAGCCCCGGGCTCTGTTGCTATCAACCCCTTAGCCACATCATTGCCAACCATCTGCTGGCTTTTCCTGCCTCCATCACTCTGCAAAGATCACGGTTCAATCTGTTCTTCCACACTGGGGCCAAAGCTTCCTGATTGACAATGCTAGTCAACCCAGAAGTCAAGATCTTGCCAACAATGGACTTTTTCTTAGGTCCTTGGTGGTTTTCCACCCAATTCTACAAATAACAAGGGTAGTAGGCCTTTGAAATCCAGAGGCATTTCCTTGGTTCTCTGACTTGGCAGGTAACAGTTGAGCACATGTCTCAGCATTATGTTATCATTCTTGATTTGACCACCAGGCTAGGAAACACCGAAACGGGTGAAGTCAGCCCATCCTGGCTCTGTTAGGACACCTGTTGGCATCCTCAGAGATGCTTCTTCTTCCCGCTGCCACCTGATGACTCTCTGCCCACCCAGAACCCTCCCCTGGAAACTCTACACACAAGTGTCCCCAGCCAATCACTTGTCACACTGGGGAGAGAGGCCCTTCATGCATAACTTAGCCTAGACTAAAGGTTGTATGCCACGTGGGCACTGGCTCTTTAACAACCACCCTAAAATCCAAAGGCATGAGTTGGGTGGTACTATTTCAGGCACCAGTTAACAGGCTGCTGGGTGACATTCTTCAGCAGCAGCAACCCCAAACATGTCTAGATCCAGCCTGCCTTCATTAGAAGCCTCTGCATTCTCATTTTTGTGAGACATTTTGATTACTCTAGCACTGAAAAATAGCAAAATAAAAATAAATACAATCTGCACATGTTTTATGTGTCCTCTTTCTACTATCAGCTATTTCTTAAACCAAGTCATCTTTTTCACTAATCACAGGAGTTGTAAACCAGTGTCAATGGTTGCTGGAAATCCTAGAAGCTCACCAAACTAGCCAACCTATAGGTACACCATACTGTTGTAACCACACACAGGCAAAACTTGTCAAAACAAGGCAGAAAAGCAGCCCATTGGGTCACTTTCCTTCACATTAGTGGCATTTTCCAGTGGCCACTAAGAGTCATCTGGTCGGTCTCTCTAATCATGAATGTTCCCTATTGCAATGTTGTTGTTTAGTTGCTCAGTTGTATCTGACTCTTTGTGATCCCATGGACTGTAGCATGCCAGGCTTCCCTGTCCTTCACTATCTCCCAGAATTTGCTCAAACTCATGTCCATTGGGTCGGTGATGCCATCCAACCATCTCATCCTCTGTCATCCCCTTCTCCTCCTGCCTAAATCTTTCCCGGCATCAGGGTCTTTTCCAGTGAGTCAGCTCTTTGCATCAGGTGGTCAAAGTATTGGACTTTCAGCTTCAGCATCAGTACTTCTAATGAATATTCAACGTTGATTTCATAGTCTATATTTTTGTTTCATGAATTAATTTCTTTGTTTTTTCTAGTTAATACAAATGAAACATCACCTGATTTTTCTCTCATTCAATGCAGCATAGCTAGCACTAGCTCTACAAATTATTTTTTTCAGTGGTGTGTGGAAGCTGGCAGAATAAGTGATCTGTTATTTGTCCTGCTGCAGTGGCTTATGAAGAAAAAAGCATGACAATAACAAGAACAATGTTTTGGGTACTTAAGGTTGATGTCATAACTAATTTCAAAAGTCCTTCTGATCATCGTAAGCTCCTCCTCTACCTTCTGCCAGATCTTTCAGGTCCTGTTAAAAGAGCCTCTAAAATCATGGGAATTGTGTTCAAAGTAATTTAAGAAAACAAACTTTACACCTTTGCAAAAATAGTCCACTGGGAATGATTGGTGTCAGTTTTCAACCCCAACAGACTGCCTGGTGTGAATTTCACCTGCCATTTGTTAAGGATCCCAAGGCTTGATTCAGGGCAGCCGGGGGAGTCAACAGGAGACTCCTCATAACATAACTAGAAGGGAACCTTTTGTCCCAGGAGTATTTTTCTCTTTCTTTCCTGCCCTCTGCAGTATGGGCTCCAGGTCTAAAAATGCTACTTCTTAGAAGAAGCAGAACAAGCAAGAAGCAAACGCATTCTCGTCTGTGATGGAAAGCAAGCCCACACTGCTCATTCTTACTGGGATGAAAACAAACCAACACAGAGACAAAATGCATTACGAGGCGTATGAGCCCATGGGTGGAAGATTTCATCTCAGAGGCTGTTTGTGTCATATGATGGGCAGGTGCTCGAAGGTACCAGTTCTGTTAACCAGTCCCGCTGTGTGCGCCCTTCTCTCCCCCTATTTCCCTGGGTGAGACATCACACGAAGCCTCTGCTCTCCCAGGTGTGAAACAAGCACAATGATAACCTCACACATCAGGTATCTCCATGAGGACTGACCTCACAGTCATGCCACTGTCTACGTCTGTGTCACTTTCCTTGTCTGCGCCTGCAAAACCCCTGTGAAAATCTGCAAGGGGAATTTCTGTTTCTTTCTGTGTCTTTATCACAGCCTCTTTTTCTATTCCCACTGTTGACACAGTCTCTCTAGTTCTACTCACTTCCATCTGGCTGCCAATTCATTCCCACAAAGCCAGATGGAATTACAACCCAACACTGCACCATTCAAATGTGGATTTCCTCCTTGTCCCATACATCCTAGCTGTACTTTGATAAAATGAGACTCTTTGGACATCATAAAGTGATGATTACTTTGTCGTGTTACATGTTCGAAGGTCAAAAAGAAATGCAAAAGGGAGAGTCTTATCCAGTTTCTTTTTTTTTTTTAATTTTTCTTTCTGACCACACTGCGCAGGATTTTAGTTCCCTGACCAGAGATCAAACCCGTGATCCTTGTATTGGAAGCACAAAGTCCTGACCACTGGACCACCAAGCAAGTCACCAATTTCATTTTTAAACTGTGTGCTTCCAGTCAATCTGATGGGATTACACGGTGAACTTGTATAAGAAGTAATTTTGCATCTATTGCCTGTTAATCTGCAAAAAAAAAAAAGTAGGGGGAAGAATAGGACTATTGTGCAATGAATTAGCTCAATTTTAACAAGTTTTGTTAGGTAAACGATATCCTCAAATGCTTTAAGCATTAGAAAATCCCAGCACTGGAGGTACAAAAGCATATCTGTCAAACAACGCCAACCCTGTCAGCTGTTTTCCTTACCTTTGCATCTGAAGGGAATGGAATTCAGTATTAATTTCATAACAATATTTTTCTAAAGCTAGGATCAAATCATGGCTCTTCAAAAAACTTTGAGAAGGAATACATTTTTAGAGGCAGGGTTGTGAAAGTCGCAGAGTTATGTCCGACTCTTTGTGGCCCCATGGATTGTAGTCTGCCAGGCTCCTCTGTCCATGGAATTCTCCAGGCAAGAGGCAGGGTTAACTGGAAGGAGGTAGAGGCTGAGAAATGAAGCTTTAGACTACCGTAGGTTCAAGTTCCGGCTCTTCTACTCATCATCTATATAACTTGAACAGATTACAAAGCCTTGGTTTCCTCATCTCAAAAAGAGGAATGAGCATTTTTTGTAACATTTGTGGCATTGTGTATATAAAAGAAGCTGAGCACAAACAGTGGAGTTTTCAACTTGGGATTGGATCCTGGCATTGTTATGTGACCTTGACCTTGCTATGTATTCCAGCACCATTATAGCTTAAATGGAACCATGACACATGTCTGACAAGACTGCTGTAGAATTAAATGAGACTCTACTACAGGGGTCAGTAATTTGTAACAGGGTAAGATAATAAATATTTTAGACTTTGCAGGCCTTGAGGTCTTTGTCACAACTATTCAGTTCTGTCCTGGTCACAAAAAAGCAGCCATAGATAATGTTGAAATGAATGGGCATGGCTGTGTTCCCACAAAAGTTTACTCATGAAAACAAGTCATGAGCCAGATTTTGTCCATAGGCTATACTTTGCCAGTTCCTGCTCTAGAGATGATTAATAAAAGATAAAGACTGTAGTAAGAAACACAATCTTTTTAATTCACATAATGGATAATAGATGAGAGAGAAAGAGGAAGAAATAAAGATTCAGTCTTTCCTTAGACATCTATATGCTTTTACATTATTATTCCATGTTATGGTAGCTCAGCTGGTAAAGAATCCACCTGCAATTCAGGAGACCCCGAATTGATTCCTGGGTCGGGAAGATCCCTTGGAGATAGACTACCTACTCCAGTATTCACGGGCTTCCCTGGTGGCTCAGACAGAAAAGAATCCGCCTGCAATTCAGGAGACCTGGGTTCGATCCCTGAGTTGGGAAGATTCCCTGGAGGAGGGCAAGGCAACCCACTCCGGTATTCTTGCCTGGAGAATCCCCATGGGCAGAGTTGCCTGGTGTGCTACAGTCCATGGGGTCGCAAAGAGACAGACACAACTGAGCAACTAAGCACAGCACAGCATATATCCATATGAATCCTATGAACAATAATAGTGCACATGTTGTTGTATAGCAGAAACTAACACATTATAGGCTAACTATATTCCAACTTTAAAAATTTTTAAAGTAGTGCAATAAACAATAAAAATACATGCACTCCAGTATTCTTAGCAGCACTGTTCATAATAGCCAAGACCTGGAAGCAACCTAAATGTCCGTTGACAGATAAATGGATAAAGAAGACGTGAAGATGTGGTGTGTGTATATATATATAATGGACTGTTATTCAGCCATAGAAAAGAAAGAAATAATGCTATTTACAGCAACCTGGATGGACCTAGAGATTATCACACTAAGTGAAGTAAGTCAGATAGAGACAAATATCATAGGATATCACTTATATGCAGACTCTAAAAAAAATGATACAAATGAACTTATCTGTTTTGTAAAACAGAAACAGACTGACAGATATAGAAAACAAATTTATGGTTATCAAAGGGGAAAAATGGACAGAGTGATAAGACAGGAGTTTGGGATTAATAGAAACATTCCAGTATACATAACATAAAATAAACAACAAGGTCTCACTGTATAGCATGGGGAACTATATTTAATATCTTATAATAACCTATAATGGAAAAGAATCTGAAAAGAAATATATGTATATGTATATCTATATATCACTGAATCACTTTGCTGTATATCAGAAACTAACAGAACATTATCAATAAACTTCAATTTAAAATGATTTTTAAAGTATTTTCATAGGCTGAGTCCAAATAAAGCAAGGTCATATGGGTCACGATATATATTTTGGACTTCATCCTGAGGGAAATGGAGACCTACTATGCGGTTTCAAGCAGGACGGTAGCAGAAGTCAGATTTGTGTTTCAGAAGACACAGTGGCTACAGTGTGGAGAATGGACCCGTTAAAAACCTATTGCATAGTCCAGGCATGATGTAATGGTAGCCGAGACAGGATCAGTAGAAATGGTGGAGAAGAGTGAATGGACTGGAGAAATATTTAAAAGGTACAATTGACACAATGTTAGATTGGTTTCTGAGAATCAGAAGGCATGGGAAAGACTACAGTGAAAAGCGGATAACAGTCTGGGAGAAGACAAGGAGTGGATAGATGGTCACGTTATCTAGTGAGCTAGGGAAGAACAGGTTGATTTAGGGACAAGATGCTTCCGTTTTGCACATGTGTTTGATGGAACCATGAGATACCCAGTTGGAGAAAGCTCTTACCATAGCTTCTCGGCTGCCCACCTCCTGCCATGCACCTCTGACCTGCTTTCTTTCTCTTCCTTGTTCTCTTTCTCTTCTGAGTTTAAGGCCTCCCAACCTCAGGTCTTTGAATTCCCATCAGAGGAAACAAATAAAAATAAAAGCATATTTATGAGAAGGACTCATAATTAATTCTCCCTAGAGAAGACATTTGACAATTTCATATCAGAGTCTGAAGCATCTGCTTCCATTGATTGGATGGTATTCACTGGTCTGGAACGTCCCCACAATAATGGTTAGTTATATGGTTCATCTCATATCTGTTGATTAAAAGTGGTCTCCAGTGGGTTCTTTCTCAGAAGACAGCAAGAAGATCACTGAAATATGAGTTCTAACTTCTCTCCTAGAACCACTTGGGATTCCACCTACCCTGGTAGATGTCTCACAACATATTTATATTAGAGCCATGATTTTTACACAGTATCTAGTTGTCTCTTTTGTCTTAAGAAAGGTTCTGTAGAAGTTTCCTAGCCTAGAAGCTGAGATGTAGATTCTTGCACAAGGAAGGAAATGCTCTTGGAGAGGAGGAGTAAGAGAAGAAGGATAGGGCAGGATGAAAAAACTGAACAAGGACAAGGATGCTATCTCAGCTGGAGCCTAGCTTCAGTCTGATCCCCAGGGAGCCCGGGAGCCAATCTACACCAGAGTCAATTACGTGTTAGGTAAGGGGTCAGCCTTTTGGTCATTGACTTGGGGTGGCTGAGAGGGGTGTAATCTCCAGGCAGCTCCACGCTGAGGGCAGTTCTTTGGACCAGGGGGGCAGCAGTGGGTCATAAACAATCAGTGTTCACTGCAGTGAGGGGATGGGTGCACCCATCCCCCTAGATTACCTGGAAAAGGTAATCTAGACAGGGAACTCATGGCTTTCTTCAAACAAGATCTTACCAGAAAGCCCAATGTATGTAAAAAAACAAAAGAAAACACATGCTCATGTACACTGCTGATGCATGGCACCTTCACCAAAAACTTTTTGACTCCTTATCACCCCCAGGAGAGAAAGCTCACCAGTTTGTATGAGAAGCCTACGTAAGTAAACAGTAAATATTGTGTTTAAATCCTTAATGTTTAAAAATGTGAGAAAAGTAACCAAATTAGGTAAGATGATCATCTATCTCAAGATATAATGAGCTTAAAGCACATTCTGAAAACTCAAAGAATGAAAGAAGAAAGAATAGCAAAAATAAAGATAATTTTACAAGGAGATGCAAGAAAAGTGTGGGACTAGTTCGATTATTAAACCCAATCCACACTGGGTACTTAATAAAGATTTGCTGAATTGAATGGTTGAATTGAGCATCTCCCCAAACCATCATCCTCTGAATGTTTAATGTTTTAAATTCATTCGCTGAAGTCTTAACCCCCAGTGTCTCAGAATGTGACCTTAACAGGAGACAGGTCTCCACAGAGATAATCAAGTTAAAATGAGATCATTAGGGCAGGCCCTGATCCGGTATTGCTGGTGACCCTATAAAGGGGGAAATGTGGACATAGACACATAGAAGCAAGACAATATGAAGAGAGATTGGGAGAAGACGCGTGTCTGCAAGCCAATGAGGGAAGCCTGGAACCACTCCTTCCCTCACAGCTCTTAGCAGCAACGGAGTCTGCCAACACCATGATCTTGGACTCAGCCTGGAGAACTGTGACTCAACAAACGTTTGTTGTGTAAACCACCTGGTCTGTGGTACTTTGTTAAGGAAGTCCCAGGAAACCAATACATGTGCCAAGGAACACGTTTGGGGAAAACACCGAGGGAGGGGTTGACAAGGCTTTGCCTGTTTGATTATAAGAAAACTAAGAGTTGTGGGACTTCTCCGGTGGTCTAGGGGTTAAGGCTTCAGCTTCCAATGCAGTGGGTGCAGTTTCGATTCCTGGTCGGGGAGTTTAGAGTCCCACAGACCTCACAGACAAAACTTTGAAACACAAAACAGCATCAATAATGCAACAAATTCAATAGACTTTTTAAATGGTCCACGTCAAAAAAGAAGAAAGGACACTAAGAGCTGCTATCTCACTGCTTGATTTCAAAGTGAAATAAAGTCATCAAAGAATAATCAAAGTTATAGTAAACAGCAAAAGTCTAAGAATACCAGCATACTATGCAAGGAAAACATGGACAGAAATAGTATTGTACTTTGAAATGATGGTATTCCACACGACAAATCTGAAGGATCGAGATTGAACAAAGAAAGTGTGGGATTGATTATTATAATAAATTAGGTATAATTAACAGACATAGAATCACAGAAGTTAAACTTTGTTTTAGTATAATGGGTCATCAAAAATATCAATCAAATAAAGCACAAAAAATTTTCTTCACTTGAATAACAATAACAAAAAGATATTCTGCACACCACATTCCCAAAGTAAAAAATAGTGCAACATGAAAGAATAAACAATAGTGGAGTTGATTAAAATTTTAAATAATAACCTACATCAGAGAGGAAATCCACTATATAATTCAGTATATATTAAACAACACATCCATTTGGTCTAATATCCACATGTGGTCAATAAAGCTTGTACATGACTGTCATAAAATTTTGCAAATGCAAGTAAATGCATCAAAATAATCACAGTTGTCTTTGGGTTGTTGGACTCAGCCCTAATTTTTCTTATTTAATAAATTTTCTAAATTATCTGTTTTTTTTAAAAAGAAAATCATTAAGAAAAACTAGAAAAAGGAAAACTAATAAACTAAGCATAAATAAAGAAGCAAAAACTATAGAATGAGTAACAGGAGGTTCTTTGACAATTTTTTAAAAAGTGTTAAATCAATGAAATAAAAAGAAAACCCAGATTAATAATATTAATGTATATTCAAATATACATTTGAATCTGTTCTATTGAGATGGATGAAACTGGAGCCCATTACACAGAGTGAAGTGAGCCAGAAAGAAAAGCACCAATACAGTATACTAATGCATGTATATGGAATTTGAAAGATGGTAATGGTAACCCTATATGTGAGACAGAATAAGAGACACAGATGCATAAAACAGTCCTGTGGACTCTGAGGGAGAAGGTGAGGGTGGGACGTTCTGGGACAATAACATTGAAACATGTATATTGTCATATGTGAAGCAGAACACCATTCCATGTTTTATGCATGGGACGGATGCTCAGGGATGGAGCGTTGGGATGACACAGAGGGATGGGAAGGGGAGGGAGGTGGGAGGAGGGTTCGGGAGGGGGAGCACATGTGAACCCATGGCTGATTCATGTCAATGTATGGCAAAAACTACTACAATATTGTAAAGTAATTAGCCCCCAACTAAAATAAATAAATTAAAAAATAAAAAAATAAATAAAAAATAATATTCAGTCCAAAAAAAAACAGCTATCACAATTCAAACCCAAATTTTTTAATTTCACTAAAATGAAGGACTATTATTTTCAATTGTATGTTAAAATACTTGATAACCAAAACAAAATGGATAAGTTTTCAAAAATATAAAAGCTAACAGAACTTGCAGAAATACGAGGTCTCATTTTGATTAGTCTAGTGTTCTAAAGAATGCCTCATGAGGTTTTCTGACAATGTTTTTAAAAATTAATCTCCAAGCACCAAGTACCTTTGTTATTCCATCTTAGAGTGAAAAATTAACAACAGGAGGTGATTTATTATAATACACTATATTGAGTTGGCCAAAAATTCCATTCGACTTTTCTGTAAGATGTTACAGAAAAACCAAGGCCAACTTTTTGGCCAAACCAATAGCAGAGAAAAAAATGCCCCAACAGAATTAAATAGAAGAAAAAAAAGGAAAAGCTTTTACAATATAATGAAAAAAAAAGGAGAAAAGGCAACTGACCCTGCTAAATTTGCAGATCTTTCCAATAATAAATAATTCTGTCACATATTGTTTCAAAAATGGAGAAAAACAATATGTTTCTGACCTGACTTTATAAGTTAAACATGGATTTATGGCCCAAACCTAAGGCCAGTAACAAAGTAGAAAACTATAATTATCAGCATAGATGCAAAGGAAGAATGGGCAAAAGGGAGGAAGGGGAAAAGGTGAGGGAGGAAGTGAGGTAGCAGGAAGGAGGAGAATGAGATTGTTCCAAACATCTAAACACAAATAATCACTGATGACCGAGTTAGGTTTATTTCAGGAATGCAAGGTTAATATAACATAAAACATGATCAAGACAATCATTATATTAACAGGAAAGAGAAAAGATCATATAATTATATGAATGGGTACAAAGAAACTATTTCATTAAATACAAAATATTTTCTTGATTAAAACTCTCGAATTTTTCTTTCTTAATTTGGTAAAGAATGCATACTTAAAACTGATAGTAACTATCACACATAGCACAGAACTTAGCATTAAAAGTGTTCGGCTTCAAAATAGGAAGATGACAAATTTCCCTTTGTCATTAATCCTGATTAATATTGTACTAGAAAAGTTGTCCATTGTATTCTAAATAAAAGAGATGCAAATATAGACAAAAGGAAAAATAATCTATGAATTTTTACAAAATGTTATATGTGAGTTGCATGAAGAAGCAGGTTATAAGGAAGATCCATGCATCTTAATTGGATTGTCATAAATTAGTGACATGCCTTAAAAAAACAACCAATGAAGTAGTGGTACTAGATGTTTGTTCTAGAAACCAGGAAACAATGATTAACCAAAAAGAATACAAATCAGGAAAAGAGTCACTTGTTAATGAGTATTATTGGGATAACTAGATATCCATATCAAAAATTATGTGGATTATTATGTTATGTCATACAGTGAAATAAAGCCTATTTTAAAAACTAGAAGCTATAAGATATTACAGCTATGGATGGCTGGTCATCACTGTTGTCAATCAAAGATAAGATTTCAAAAGAGATGAACAGGTAGGATGAGAAAATACAACAAAATAACGCATACAAAATTCACAGGCTTACCATTCATTATGAAAATCAAAATTTAATAACTCTAGGATCCACCTTTTAAATCAACTAAAATTGACTTATATAGCAAAAATCCAATACATTGGGACTGCATGCAAAAGGGCATACTAACAGCTACCTAGTGGCATGTCTTTCCAGAAAGCAATCTGACAATATTTAAAAACATCATAAAACTCTTCTGCACGTTGACAAATCTATTCTCATTCTCCTCCAAACTCCAAATTTTAGGAATAATAGTTTACATAAGAATGATCATGGCAGCGGTTTAATAGCAAGCTATTAAACAGCCTAAATGCCCAACCAGGAGTAGATGCTTAAGCAGATGAAGGTAAGTGCTGTGTGAAGTGCTTGCTTTTCTCCTTCACCCCCTCTCTCAGTGAATGACAGCACCGCCCACACAGGAACCCAACAGAGAAACCTAAGACTTCTTTCTTTACCATATTCCAGCCCTCCCCCCATCTGTTAGCTTCCTGACTGGTCTGGGCCTCCAATCTCAGACTCCTCCAGGTCATTTTCCGCAACAGTGCCAGAGTGCTAATTCTGAAACTCGAGTCTACTTGAAAGTCCTATGGCGCCCATCCCCCTCTCCCCAATCGCCCATAAAATTAAAATCCAAACAGCATGGCATCCAAAGTTCTCCCAGACCTGACCCTACCTACCCGGTTTATTTCTTCACACCGCTCCCCATCCCCCGCTCCCTACACACACACACACACACCCTGTTCTCTAACCATCTGGACCATTTTCAGTTCAGCAAGTTCATCACGCTGTTGACAATTTACAATGCTGTTTCCTTTGCCCGGAATGCTCTCCCCTCCCCTCTTGTCCTCCTGACAAACACGCCTCACCTTTTAACCTTCACTCAAGCTTTACTTCCTTATAAGTCCTCCGTCCCATAGCTGGGGTAAAATGTGTGCACTTTTGTCTCAGATAGGCAAAAATGCATTCCTACATTGATTTCCTCTCTGTTGTATTACTCCTGCTAGTGATAGGGGCAGTACTAAAATGTATTGATAATTCCGGCTCTTGGGGTTTAAAACTGTTCACTTTCAGGAAGATGGGGAAGGTTCCAACACCTCATGAGTCAATTTATTCTTTTTCAAAGAGACTCATGCGCCCCCACCACCCCCACCCAACACTTCCCAACATGACAGCTGCCTGCAGGGACATCCCATATCTTCTCCACGGAGCGTCTGAAGACAGGAGTCTGAAGATACCAGTCTCCTTCTTGGCTTTGCTGAGATGGCACCTGCCTTGTCAGGTCTCTGAATATAACGAACTAGTAGCTGCTGAGATATGGTGTCGACCTGGACTGAGGACATTGTAATAATAAGAAATCCACGACCTTTGGCATCATGCCTGTATTCTAAAGCCACCTCAGTCTGAGCCCAGGAGTCTTTCCAGTCTCCAGGCTGAACAGTCCTGCTCTGACGTGTGTGTGGAGCTTCTGGCATCCTCATGCCATGTGCAGGCTTCAGGTACCTGGTACTGTGCAATTAGGCTCATCCATGGTCCATCCTCTGCCAACGCCATCCTACTGTTCTTGAGAGATACAGGATGTGATGATGTGATGAATATCCAAAGAAACAAGGGATCTGCCCCCAATATAATACCAGACTGTTTCTACATCTTTTCCCAACCCTGAAGATGAAGTTCAACAGTTATAGCTCAACCCTTGCCCTTTACCGCCTCTCTCCTGAGTGCCTTTTCTTAGTGCTGGAATGGGTTTCTGATGTCCCTTCCCAACTTAACAGGAATAACTTACATCAGTGCTGCTCAAACGTTGATGTGAATATAAATCCCCTGGGAATGCTATTAAAATGCAGATTTCTAATTCAGTAGTTCTAGAGTGGGACCTGAGGGTCTGCATTTCTTACAAGTTTCCAGGTGACACCAAGCAGGCTGGTCAACCACCACTTTTTCAGGAACCAGGCTGATCCATCCTCGTTCACTGGATCGTATTTGTTTCCCCCACTCCACTTCCCTGGGACAATAATAGCAGAGATGGCTCAGGGAAAGAAAATAGGCGCTCAATGGGAAAATGTCTCAGAGGGTGTTCTGCAAATATTATCTCAGTCCACCACCTTTTCCTCTCCCACTGGAATCCTCCTGCTTCTTATCTGCTGTACAAATTTCAGTCACTGCTCCTGTATCTGATTCTCTGCATTTCTCTAAGTTTCTTGAAAGTACAGAACAGAATCCCCAAACTGGTGGCAAAGGGCTGCATATGGTCCCACAGATGTTTTGTTTTACCATCACAGTGTTTTTAAAACGTATGAACGGGTTGCCAAAAGTAAAGCACTGATTCTCAACCCCAACTGCACATTAAAATCACCTGGAAAACTTTCAAAACATGTCAGTGCCTGAGTCCTACCCTCTGAGCAATTCCACCTTAATTTAGTGCAAACCTATCAGTGCTTGTTTTTAATAAACATTTTTTTTCTTGTCATGCCACATGGCATGCAGGATCTAAGTTTCCTGACCAAGGATCAAAACCCTTATCCCCTGCATTGGGAGTGTGGAGTCTTAACCACTGGACCACCAGGTAAGTCCCTTTAATAAACTGTTTATTCTAGAACAATGTGAAATGTAGAGAATTATTGCAAATGTGGTGGTGGTTTAGTCGCTAAGTCGTGTCCGACTCTTGTGACCCCATGGACTATAGCCCACCAGGCTCTTCTGTCCATAGCATTTTCTATGATAACAGACAATAATTTTTATTCTAGTTACAACTACATTTCTTAGACTCCCACACAGCAACTCAGGGGAGGGTGGTCCTGACAAACTTACTTTGCCCAACTTGGAAGGAGGTATGAAGCCACATAAGGAGAAAGCTGGGCATAGGGAGAGCGGTTTTTCTGGCCAGCACAGCAATGGAGAAACATTTGGTTATTCGAAGACCGGCAGACCTGATTGGGGCCTGGAAGCAGCATCCAACGGAGCAGGCCAGTCCTCAGTGTGCTTCTGGGAGCTGTTCCCCCAAACACAGCCTCCTCAATCTATTCTTGCATCTTCGCAACAATTTCTCCCTAAATTTACAGCCTGGATTCTGTCATCTTCATTTATTCCTCTTGAGTGATAGAATAATTGGTCCGAAACTGCAAATTGCCTACCCTGTATCTATTCTCTCCTTCACTAACTTCTATATTTGGGAGGTGTAAATATGTCCTGCTTTAAAAACATATGCTCCATCTCCATATCCCTTTGCAGAATGAATGGCCAAGGAGATGAAATGGAAGAGTTCAGACAGCACTTCTGGTAAAGACCTAGAGGCAAGACCTCAGAGATACCACAGGGTCGGTTCCAGACCACTGTAATAAAGCATATAGTACAATAAAGCCAGTCACACCAATTTTGGGGTTTCCCAGTACATCTAAAATTAGGTTTACATTATACTGTCGTCTCTTAAGTGTAGTCTATTAAGTGTGCAGTCTGTTACGTCTATACTGTAGTCTACTAAATAGCACCATGTCTTAAAAAATGTACAGACCTAAATTTTAAAATACTATATTGCTTAAAAACATGAGTTAACCATCATCAGCTCATCTTGCTGAGCCTTAAGCAAGTTGCAATCTTTTTACAATAGTCATATCAGAGATCGCTGATCACAAATCACCACCACCCATATAATCATCATGAACAAGCTCGAAATCCTGCACAGTGGTACGAAGTGAGCAAGCTCTGTTGGGAAAATGGCACTGATAGACTTGCCACAAACACGCAATTTGTTTTAAAAAAAAAAAGAGTCCAGTATCTGTGAAGGACAATGAAGAGAATCGCCATAAAACGAATTGTGTCTGTACTCGCTGGCAAGCACTCATTTGTCCACAGACCATCCTCCAACTTGGACGAGATGTTTTTAACACCAGCTCTTGTGAAGATGGAAGCCATGTGCTAAGGATGGCAGAGAAGAAAGCCAGGAGGAAGAGGCTGGGTACTGATGCCACAACGGTGCTATCACACCAGCCCTTGACTGCCTGCCTCCAGCCTTCCTGTTATGTGAACAACAAACTGATCTTGTTTAAGCTGCTATTATGGGGACAGGGTCGAGGGGGCTTCTCTGTTCCTAAGCATTTAAAGCAGTTTCTTCATAATATAAATGTAATGCAACAAAATATCCAGATGGAAATGAAACTTTTTGAGTGATTTTTGTTCTAGAGGAAGGGAAACTGGAAAGTCAGCTTGGCCTTTTCACCTGCCCAGTCTAATCTTCAAGAAAGTCAAAAGGGTCTCCCTCCATCTTCAGAACCAATTTAAGGTCTGGATGTTCACCCAGGTGGTCAAGGCTGAGATGATGAAAGATTGCCCTATTATCTGGCAAGGGAATTCTTTCTTTTTAAAAATAAAAATTATTTATTTTTTTGTGTCGAGTTTTTATTTTTTTAACTTTTTCTATTATATTGAAGTATAGCTGGTTAACAAGGTTGTGAGAGTTTCAGGTGGACAGTCAAGGGACTTAGCCGTACGTACACCTGTATCCTTTCTCCTTCAAACTCCCCTCCCATCCATGCTGCCACATAACACTGAGCAGAGTTCCCTGTGCTATACAGGAGGTCCTTGGTGGTTATCCATTTTAAATAGAGCAGTGTGTACCTGTCCATCCCAAACTCCCTGACTATCCCTTCCCTCCATCCTTCCTGCAAGGGGACTCTTTCTCATCAGCCCTTTATCCAGACAAAGCCCTGTGGAGAGCCTGACTAAGGGAAGGCTGTCAGGACTTTGGATTCATTTGTTTATTCAGGGCTTCCTAACTATTCGTTGTGTGTCACACACAAACACTGTGTATGCCAGACACGGTCTGGGCAGTAAGTGGCAGCAAGGAATGAAAGATCAGGATCTACCCTCAGGCAGCGGGCACTCTGGTGGGGCAGCTGCTAGGAAGCCGAGCTGAGTTACAGAATTAGCCAAGAGGAGGTGACTGTGTGGGTGAAAATGGAGAAGAAATCTCTGCCCATGACGGCTCTGCAGCCTGGAACAGAGCCCCTTCGCCCTTTAAGGGAGGGTTTCTCTCTCAGGCCAGCTGTCGCTCTCTAATCTGCCCTCCCCACCGTGATCCCAGCTGGACCCACGGCTCACCAACTTCCCTGTTCCTTTGTAAATTATGGATAGGAACTCTAGCCCTCATGTTCTGGGAATAGGAGAGTAAGCTGGGGTACAGTGAGCTTGGAGAAGGGGGAGCAGAGGTCTGGTTAGGTAGTTATTAAATCTTGGTTTTTTAAAGACAGGTTTCTGATAGAATATACGCACTGATTATAACCATTTATTTTATAATGAACACAGACCGTGGCCTGCCATGTGCAAGGCACTTGATCTTACTCAGTCGTCACAGAAACCCAGAGAGTGATACACTATTATCTTCATTTTACAAATGAGATCAGTGCTCAGAGAAGTTCATTATCTTGATTGGGTGCAGTAAGAAATCAAAATTGATCCATCAGGCTCTAGGGTCACATTCTTTCCACTTCACTGTTCTGCCTCCTCCATGCCAGCCTCCAATTAAAGACCTTGGATCCTGGAGAAAACGGCCAGTTTAAGTTTTGCCAAGGAAATCATACAAATTGAAAACACAGCCACAACAATCACCCCACAAGAACTGATGCTGAAGCTTCAAGTGGGCTGCCCAGCTTGGAGGAGAGCATTGGAACCATATGAATCCAGGAATTCAGTGTTTTTCAATAATTATCTTTCTCAAGATTATATCCAGCCATAAGAAATATTTGAAAGAAAAATAAATCGCTGCCTTTTTTGGGGTAATTTACATGACCGATTCTTGCTGGGGATGGGGGCTTAAGGCCAGTTACTACTGCCCAAAAGACAGAAAAATATTTTTTTCTCACCATTTCACCTGCTCAGTCTTTGATTAATGCTGTAGGGTCTTCAGAAATACCCACTGGTTAATGAAAATGCACAGACAGGGGAAATTGGAGAAGAAAAGGAGTTACCAGAAACTTTTTTCCAGACCACTGGCTCCTCCCAGAACTAATTAGCTAGAGGCATGTAGGAAGAGAGATTATATGTCTCACGGTCAGTAGGAGTGTAGGTTAGTCACCAACTGTTACCCTCTCCAGGCTGAGGAAACTTACTCCCCCAGACAGAGTCAGTGGCTCTGCTCCCATCACAGGAGGAAGGTATCTCTAAATTTGTTCTTACCACATACCTGCCACCTCAGTATCAGGAATGACGTCTTGTCATTTATGTCTTTGTGTCAAAACTCTGAGTTGTTGGTGGCAAAAGACAAAAAGTTAATTCAAACTGGCATAAGCTAAGAGGGAGTGTGGTGTTTTGTTTTTTTTTTTTTTTAAGCAAATCTATTGGCTCATGAAACTGAAAAGTTCAAGGTTAGCACCAGATTGATAAAGCCTGGACCCAGAGGCTCAAATAGTTATCTTCAGAATTCCATTTTTCTCCATCTTAGCTCTGCTTCCCATGGTGTGGGTTAAACACTTTGTACTGACTGCTGGCAAGGCCAGGATCACTTCATTCTTACTATTGTCAACCCCAGAAGAGATTAATGTCTTCCCAGTGCTTCCCTCTTAAGTTCAGGGTTCAATCTGATTGGAGAAACCTGAGTGACTCAGCCATTTCTGAACCAATCACTAGCTAGGAGAATTCAGTGCTGCTATTAATCAGCCTTGAGGCACATGCTTCATCTCTGAAGTGGGGGGTGGAGACTCTAAACCATAGGGACTGAGCAAGGATGGATGGGAGTAGTTCCCTAAAAGAAACGCATGGAGCTCTTACTGGAAGAAAATGTGGAACGGATAGTAAGCGATCAAAATGTTAGACTCTTTGTGACCCAATGGACTGTAGCCTACCAGGTTCCTCTGTCCATGGAATTTTCCAGGCAAGAATGCTAGAGTGGGTTGCCATTTCCTTCTCCACTGATCGAACCTGGGTCTCCTGCGTTGGCAGGTGGATTCTTTACTATCGCTCCACCTGGGAAACCCCAAACAACACATATTCCTGCAGTGTTCCCACTGCCTGACACAGTGTTTGGCACATAGTAGGAGCTCATAAGTCTTCATTCAATTTATTATCGCAGTAAGAGGTCTTCCTGGTGCAGATCTGTGCTTGGAGGAGTGCCTTAACTCTGGCACCCAATGGTGTTGGTAAGAGATGCCCCTCTTGGCTTTCTTTACTCTCAGCCTCTCTCCTCTGAGTTCTGACTTGATTCTCACTTGATCCTGCACAATCTGCTCTGCTTCACAGCATGCCTTTTATTTTCCAATCATAACCAGTCAACCCTCTTTCCACTGAGGTCGAGCTCTTTAGAAGGCAAAGTCCAAGTTGCCTCCCTCCCTGGTCTTCAGAACTCAACTGGACCTGAGTTGTTCTGGGTCAGACACAAATCGGGACGAGTGCATTGCTACACCGAGATGAAGGACAGGGAGTAAAAAGATGCCAGAATGGGGGTTCTGTTCTCTAGCTCCTTCGTTGTATCCTCTTTCCGAGCCACCCAGGGCCTCCTTTCCATAGTCTATCTGGTTGGTATCCTGAGAATAAGTCCAGTGATCTTTCAAGATGGCAGCAGTTAGTGTCGAAATAGTATAACTACACTGGTAAATTTCCACCTCAGAGTGTTTTACTAATTGGCCAGAAAATATTGTGCCCTTGAAACAGTCAATAGCTAAACCCTGCCTAGCATCTGTAAGAAGACACACTCCTTTCCTGGCTGCTGTCATTATAGAGGTAATCCCCGAAGATCTTAAAGTTGATTGAATCGTCTTGAATTGTAACTCTCACATGCTAAGTTAGCCTAACAAGATGTTAGTAATATTCTTTTTTTTTCCAACAATAATTAATTTTTTTCCCCTAAATGTCTTCCTAATTGATCAGTTCAATTCAGTCACTCAGTCGTGTCCGACTCTTTGTGACCCCATGGACTGCGGCACGCCAGGCTTCCCTGTCCGTCACCAACACCGGGAGCTTCCTCAAACTCATGTTCATTGAATCAGTGATGCCAAAGTGATGCACTCATTTAAAAAATTTACATTGTATAGAACAGCTATGGACCTTTATCATGAAAATTGTGCTCCAGAAGGTAAAATATCCAATTTCCTATTTTCACCACCCCATATTATTTTTAAATAAGCCTGACATTTAAGACATTAATTATAGGCATGCATTCTAGTTCAGGCATTGTAGAAGAACCTGGAGTAACAAATAAACTTTTCATTTCTTATGCATTCCAAATAAGAACTTGAAAAGGAGAATGGGGAAGCAGTTACCCAGAACAGTAGATTTTAATAGGTGCTTGAGGATTTGTCTTCAAGTATTACTTTACAGTCAGAGGAAACCGCAAGTGAAATATAGCATAGCTTATGGTAAGAGACATAGTCTCTATCTGTACCATGCATTTCTTCACAGACTGTTGTAATCCTTATCTCAGTGATCTTTATAACCACAAGGGGAGTTGAGTAGGCAGTCAATGATTCCATTTTACAGATAAAGAAATTGAGGTACAGAATAATTGAGTTTCTCAAAGTCCCATACATTAGAGATAATGCTGGGAGTAGGATCCACTCTTAATTATCAGCCAGTCTAGAAACTACTCATATTTTTCAAAGCAAAAACCCACCCAGCTTGGTAATGAACCTTTATTCTGCACACTGCCATTCTTTCTGTCTCCCTCGAAATTCTTGTTTCCTTCTCAGATATCAATTCTCTTCCTGACACTAGAATCTTTTTTTTTTTTTTCCTAATCCTTGGTTGTCTCTGAGTATGAATTGATTTCCTGTTTGTGTTCCTAAAGCTCACTAGTGCATTTATTTTTATCAGCTAAAAGACATGAACCAAAATCCTTGTGACATACATTGAAATGCAGCTGAGTTGTTAAGTGGAGCACAAAATGTTGTACAATCAAAATACAACGGTTTGTGGGTGCAGAGAGTACAGGTCTTATGCTATTCAGCCTTCATTTCCAGGAGGCATGTGTCTGCCCTTCGCTGATGGAGGGCTAAATTTGAGAAATTGATTTTTTTCCAACCAGGGTTAAATAACAATTAATTTCCCAGGGGGTATAACTTTCCTTAGGGATTGTAGTCAAATGTCCTTGTCATTTCCATGGTTAGGTGACAGAAAAGTTGAATCTTTGGTTTTTAAATAGGCGTTTGACAGCAAATGTTCAGAAAGCTTCCAAGGGCTTACACTAAACACCAAACTCTCCCTGGATCACATCACTTATTCTTAAACATATTGCAGATTCCAGGAGGGGAAGCATTTATTTAGCATGAATCGCCTTCTAGGTGTCAGGGTCTTCTAGACACTGTTTCCCTAATCGAAAATGTATCATTGAAAATGAGTAGAGAGAATAAAGAATCAATATTCAAGTAGGCTTTTAATAGGAGGATAGAGTGTGTTGATTAACAGCAGTGGGTTGCAGAGAGCTGTGGACTCGGAGCTTTGCTCTCTGCTGCCTTGGGATAGTCGGTTGGTTTCCTGTGCCTGTCTCCTCACTTATAAAATGATGTTGATGGTACACAGTTCCTAGCATCTGAACAGAGCTGAAATGGGCATGTAAAGCATCCTTTTAATACTCAGTGAATAGCAACTGTTTGAGAGTATGCTTAAATATTTTAAAAGGCTGTTAATTGCACTAGTGTGTATGAGAATATTCAAGGCAATTTGTCCCTGATGATTGGTGATAACCTGAACTTTGCATCCTGTTCTGTTCATCTTGTATAAGGTGTATGTCTCAGACACAGGGTAGCAAAGTCACTATGTGTCCATTTATAATTTGAATGAGTGCAGATGGTCCAGTTGTCTCACAGGCAAGTGGTAGAGCTTTCAGTTTCTGTTAAGAAATGAGAGCATTGATTTCCTATCTTTTCTAAGAGGAGGGAGACAGAGTTCCTTCCACTTCCCTAGGGTCGCAGAAAGGTTGTGGTGTGTCCTTGAAGATTAGAGAACCCAGCTGGTTACCCTTTTGTAAGTAGAAAATCTTTGTAGATGTGATGGAATTGAACTTTATTTTTGCAAATGATCTAATGTGAAGCTCTAGGGTTAAGAGGGGAAAGTCTCTTATTTACTAAGAACTGAATTAGAATTGGAGCTTATGATGTGTCCTTTGACACCCCCGTGGCCGTAAGGCAGCTGAGCCATGAGGACCTGGATATAACCCAAACTCAGTTTCTCTTCCATCTCTTGCTCTGCCAGGTGTATTCTGCAAATGCTCAGAAAAATGCTTTGGCCCTCCTGCACCTTTTTACAGCCAACGTGGCATCTAAATTACCAGCATCTGCCACTAGCAGAACTTTATGCAGGAGTTTCCAAGTCTTTGCTTTCGATTCACTCTGATACAGGTGTATAAATCCCTGCAGAATCCCTGCTGATCAGATCACTGGACATGGCATACACGGAGCTCATTAGCACTATTCCTGTGTGAATGGGACCACCGCCTTGGTGTTTGATTGGTGGGAGTCAGTTAGCCACAGTCAGACCAATTACCACCTATAAAGTCACTCTCTCGCTCTCTCTCTTTCTCTCACACACACACACACATACACACAGACTCACACCCACCACCAGCTGCCCAACCTGTGGATAAACAGCTGCATCACATCCCCATCACAAGGTCAACACCACCACTAACTAGGAAGAAAGACCACAGGACTCCTTCATGTTGGGGAAAGTGGACAGTCCTACCCGAGGACGATCCTCATACCATCATTACTGGGAACAGCAATGCGAAGTGTATTTTAGGAACAAGGTAGGAAGAGTAAGGATGTGGAACGATTCAGGAAGCAGGAATCAGAGATAAGCGTGAGGTCATGTTGGTTAGCTATTATTATGGCACTTAAAAAAAAAAAACCACAGAATGTACTTGGGTGTATGTGAGGGCCCAAAAAAAGACAACTAGTATCCATTAAGAACAACGTTGATCACAATATTGAGTTGGATGTGGTTGGAAGCACATTAGAAGTATCTAAATTCCACTCATCTTTTAAGGCCTAACTTAAGTACCACAGCTTCTAAAATACCGACCAAGAAGAATCCTCTGAACTTCTATTCTATTTCTTGTCTGCCAGAAGTTTTCAAACTTTATTTTTACCTTGTATTTTCCCCTGTGCTATACAGTAGGTTCTCATTAGGTATCTGTTTTATACACAGTAGTATGTGTGTGTGTGTGTGTGTGTGTGTGTGTGTGTGTATATATATATATATATATATATATATATATATATATATATATATGTATATCAATCCTAATCTCCCAATTTATCCCCACCCTTGCTTTCTACCCTTGGTGTCCATACATTTGTTCTCTATGTCTGAGTTGCTATTTTTGCTTTGAAAATAGGTTCATCTGTACTATTTTTTCTAGATTCCACATGTATGTGTTAATATACAATATTTGTTTTTCTGACTTACTTCACTCTGCATGATACTCTCTAGGTTTATCCATGTTTCTGTAAATGGCACACGTTCATTCCTTTTTATAGTTGAGTAATATTCCATTCCAGCACTTCATGGCAAATAGATGGGGGAAATTTTTATTTTTCCCCATCTATTTGGCAGATTTTATTTTCTTGGGCTGCAAAATCACTGTGAATGGTGACTACAGCCATGAAATTAAAAGACACTTGCTCCTTGGAAGAAAAGCTATGACAAACCTAGAGAGTGTATTAAAAAGCAGAGACATCATTTTGTTGACAAAGGTCCATCTAGTCAAAGCTATGGTTTTTCCATTAGTCATGTATGGATGTGAGAGTTGGACTATAAAGAAGGCTGAGCACCAAAGAATTGATGCTTTTGAATTGTGGTACGAATTGTAATGCTTTTGACTTGTCCAAGACTCTTGAGAGCTCCTTGGGCAGCAAGGAGATCAAACCAGTCCATCCTAAAGGAAATAAATCCTGAATATTCATTGAAAGGACTGATGCTTAAGCTCCAATACTGTGGCCACCTGATGCAAACAGCCAACTCGTTGCAAAAGATCTGATGCTGGGATAGATTGACAGTAGGAGGAGAAGGGGGCAAAGAGGATGAGATGGTTGGATGGCATCACCGACTCAATGAACATGAGTTTGAGCAAATTCCAAGAGATAGAGAAGGACAGAGAAGCCTGGCGTGCTACAGTCCATGGAGTTGCAAAAAAGTAGGACATGACTTAGTGACTGAACAACAACAACAATATTCCATCATATATATGTACCACATTTTCTTTCTCCATTCTTCCATCAATGAACATTTAGATTGCTTCCATGTCCTAACTATTGTAAATAGTGCATAAAGCCGTAAATATCTTTATTGAAGACAAGGATTCTGCAGAGGCCAATATGAACACCAGATATAAGCAGAGGGGCTCTGTGAGAAGTGGGGATGTGTTTGCCTGGGCATTTCTCCACTGATAACCTGAGGAAACCTAGGGTACCCTGGAACACTATTTGAAAAATGCTTGCCTTTATCATTTACGTGGCAGTTAATTGGCATACACTGTCTTATGCTTCCCCCTGATTCTTGTAGGTTTGCCAACTTGATTACAAGCTTCTAAAGGGCAAAGATTCAAATGACAACAACAGAAACAGCAAGGGCTAGGAGCCAGAAGATGGAAGTTCTGGGCCTGGCACTGCCAGCCATCAGGCCTTGCATATGTGCCCACTCAGTGTGCTGGGCCTTTGAAGACCAAACTGGATAGCACATAAGAAATGTGACCCTAATCCCCAGTATCCCATGATAGTCCTGGTTTCCGTGTGCTGTAGATCAACGACTTATTTCTAGGGCTCCTTTCACTCTCAGAAGGGAGCCTTAAAAATATTCTACAGACAGAGGAGACTTGCAGGCTACATTCCATAGGGTCACAAAGAGTTGGACACGACTGAAGCGACTTAGCACTAACTCTCAGAAGTCTCCCGATTTGGGATGATAATCATATGACTTCTCTCTTTAAGGCTTTTTTTTTATTTTTTAAAAAATATTTATTTATGTATTTTGTTTTAATTTTTTTGGCTGTGCCAGGTCTTATTGTGGCATGCAGTATCTTTAGTTGCGGTACATGAACCCTTGCTTGGTTGCAGCATGTGGGATCCAGTTCCTTTGGCCAGGGATTAAACCCAGGACCCCTGCATTGGGAGCGTGTATCACCAGGGAAGTCCCATGGCCTCTATTTGATTCATGATGCTGTGCTGGTCGTACAGTCTTCCCTGGTGGCTCAGATGGTAAGGAATCTGCTGGCAAGGCAGGAGACCCAACTGAGCAACTAACACTTGCATGCTGGTGCTTCACCTACACATTCACACACCCTAACACACACACACACACACACACACACACACACACACACACACACACACACACACACACACACCCAGCTGAGCAATGGCCAGGACCCAGACACGGCAGACCACCAAGTGGGAACCGTGACTAGGGCCACAGGGATTTCAAGGTAGTGATTATCAGGGAGGCACAGTGTGGGTCTGGTTAGCTGGCTGGCTGGCTGGCAGCACTCCACAGAGTGAGACAGTTGACAGCAATCCAGGCAGGCAGTGGTGTCAGTCAGGTCCTTGTGCGAATAGGCCAACTGCAGTGGGGTTAACGCGGTCAGGGCAAGCCAGGCATTGGGTCCAGGCAACCCCATGCAGCTGCCAGCCCTGGAGAAGAACAAGGCATAGTGGTTTAGGCAGGAACTTTCTGAATGTTGGGGGAAAGTGGATGCTCTAATTTGGGCTGATTCGGCCAAAGGACGTGCTGGGATCTCAATGGTGGGTGAGAACTGAAAGAATGAGCTGAAAGTTGGCGGAGACCAAGAAGTGGAATTAATGTGGTTTTAGGCATGGCCCCAGGGAGAGAAGCCAGATGTCCAAACCACAAACTAGGGTCTGACTTGGGTTAGTACCAGTGTTCAACTCTGGCAGCAGAAGCCCAGTCCCTGCCTCCTATTAGAGAGAACCAGACAAAACCGCTGGGGCTAATCCCACCAGATATGATGGGTCCCTGGGTATAGCACAACTTCCCCAGGGCGAGGGTTGCAGCGGGAGAGGCTGAAGGGAGAGACTTCTTTTTTTAAATATAAATTCTAATATTTACACTGGATGTATTTTAAAACTGACTTTGTATTTGACTTCATGTTCTATACAAAAAAAATATTTCACAAGAATTAGATATCATAAAATATTAGTGACCAGTAGAAATTTGCTCCTAGACTCTAATAATCCTATAAAGGAGTATTTTCACTCTTGTGCAGCTACAACAATTCAATCTCTGTGGCACAGGTAGCTTCCTAAGACAAATGAATGAGTAAATCTGTTGACATAATCTCTTCAGCTCTATTGTTATTAAGAAAGGCTAACTCAGCATCTTAGTAAAGACAAATCTTTGTAATGTTCACAGCAGCATTGCTTACAACAGCCAAAATATGGGAACAACCTAAGTGTCCATCAACAGATGAAAGGCTAGAGAAAATGTGGTACATACACACAGGATGGAATACTACCCAGTCATTAAGAAGAATGAAAATTTTTCCATTTGCAACAACACGAATGGACCTGGAGGGTATTACGCTAAGTGAAATAAGTCAGACAAAGAAAGGCAAATACTGTACATGATATCACTTATTTGTGGAATCTAACAAGACAGAAATAGACTCACTGGTATAGAGGTCAAACTAGTGGGGAGAGGGAAGGAAGGAGGGATACAGTAGGAGTAACAAGTTAAGAGGTACCAACTACTATCTACACAATAAATAAGCTGCAAGAGTATTATTGTATAGCACAGGGAATAGAGCCAATATTTTATAATAACTTCAAATGGAGTATAATCTGTAAAATTTTTGAATCACTATATTATATACCCCAAACTAATATAATACTGTAAATTAACTATACCTCAATAAAAAAGTAAAAAAATAATAACAAATCTCAACACACAAAATACTTAGATGGCAAATCTAAAACTAGGTCATACTCAGTCAATGAAAAGCCATGAACTCCTTGTTTACTATCAATATAACCCTCCCAACTTCCTCTTCTGCTCCATAAAAGCATCCTCTTTCTCTTATTGTAGGGAGACTTAACATGGCTCACCATGGTTGCAAACCCCAGATTGCAATTCTCTGCTGACTCCTGACAAACTCATTCTGCTGGGAAAAATAAATAAAACTAGGTCATATAGCAAGGGTTTGATTGAGAATAGTTTTTGAGTTAAAGAGCCCACTGGGAGATAAGGAAAGTGGGGGAAAAGGGTGAAGAGCGCAGGGCACACAGGACAGCTTTCAGGGCAATTTCATGACAAAATGGGAGCCCCTAGAGTGACCTTTATATGTAGCGGTCCCAAGAGGGATGGACATAGATGCGCTTGAGCCCTTGAGAGAGGAGCCAGCAGTGCATGGCAACAACCACCTGCAGATAAAGGTCGGGCAAGCAGTCAAGCAGGAGGGGGGCTCCTGGTTCGATGAGAGCCTGGTCAGCTGAGCACAAGATCGCACCAGGCAGCTGGAGGGAACAGGTGCAGAAGAGGAGGCAGGGAAAGTCCGAGGCAGGATGCAAGAGCTTCAGCAAAGCAGACCGGGAGTCAGGCTGGAGCTTTGGTCTAGGAGCAAACGTCAGAATCGAGCACAGAAGCACAGGCACACGGACAAGGCACAGGCAGTGAGGAGAGATGTGGGGCCAGAGCATGCTGCACCTGCCCAAGTCCACAGATCCTGGCCTGGGCAGCAGGACTGCAGGGTGGTGGAACCTGGCATCCACTCTGGACTCAGACTAATTGGGGTTTTTGTCTTGATTCTACCATGAGCTGGCTGTGAGACTGTCGACAGGTTAATTAACATTGCTGGGTTGCGGTTGTCTCATCCTGAAGATGAGGATAACAACATGGACTTGGCACACGGTGGCTGTGAAGATTATGTGATGGGACGTGTATGAAGCACTAAGCCTGGTGCCTGGCGCCATGCTAGATGCTCTGTAAACAGAGCTATTACTATCATTAAGACTAAATCCAAACCACACCTACAGAGAGGAAGGCAGATGGAGCCTTTAATACGCTGCCAGGTTGGTCCAGATCAACAAAGGAAATGGATGATGCCTAGCCTGGAGGCTGGATGGTGCTAAGACAGAGGGACCAGGAGTGGGCTTGGTCCTATGGAGAAAGCAAGGGCTGTGTTTCTTAAAATAGGAGTTCAGGTTCAGAGAAGAACCAGCCGTGGGGTGCCGACTCACTGGCCTCTGTTTTCAGCTCAAGGAGCACCGAGCCTATAACCAAGGTCCAGACAACCCTTGCAGAAACAGGGAAGGGATGTGGGATTCAGCAAATAAACAGCTCATCACCTTGAGAGCCAGTGGACCCTGTCATCCAAAAAATACCCCCTCACCTTAATTCAGGACCATTGGTACCTAAAATTCCATCATTACATGTTCACTTCTTTGAGTTAAATATTCTTCTCTCCGGGCGTAATGGTTCAAAAACATAGGCCTTGGAAGATGTGGACCATACTGAGGCACTCATAATTCGAGTAACCAGACCTCGATCTGTTGAGATGCCTGCAACCCTCCCAGAGGATGCACGTGGGCAATGGCCTTCCCCAGACCTGGGGTAGCCAGCACCACAGAAGATGAGGAAGCATCTTTAGGAAGACTTGGGAAGAAAGTGAGAAAAGAGGAAAGTTCACACAGCTTTTGTTCTCTTCCTCCTGTTCACATCGGGGTTTCACGGGGTCTAGTTTTTAGATTCAGTTCTCAATGTAAGGACTACAGGCATCTGGTCATAGGGAAGATGGTCTGGAAAGGTATGTAGAGGAATACTGTCTCCACCACTTCCTTTTCTTGGTGTCTAAAACTCTGATGAGACCTTCTTCCTTTGTTCTCCAGACTTCCCCTGAGGAAGCTAATACTTGGACACAATCTGGCTGAGGGAGCTTTGAATTTAGGCCCAAAAACCTACATGAGAAACATATGTGTGGTTGGCTTGCAAAGGTAAGTTTTTACCTGTAGCCCCAAACATATGTGGCTCCTGAGCCCTTGAAATGTGGCTGGTTCAAAGTGAGATGTGTTATAAATATAAAATACACACCAGATTTCAAAGACTTATTACAAAAGGAATGTAAAATGCCTCTTTAATAATTTTATACATTGATTACATGTGGAAATGATAGGAATTGGAATATGCTGGATTAAATAAGATATATTATTGAAATTTAATCCCACTTTTCTTAGGTTTTTTAATGTAGCTACTAAATTTTTTAAATGCCACATGTGGCTTGCATTATGTTCCTATTGGGCAGTACTGTTTTAGACAAATTGATGACTTAGTTTTGTCCAAAGAGCCCCAGTCCCCAAAGGTCTGGCCACTCCTCCAGTGATTGGTCAGTCGAGTGGGTACCTGACCTCTGGCCAATCACAGAGGGGCAGCTCCTCTGGTGAGAGGGAGGGGGTGGCTCCAGGTAGGCAAAGATAACTGAACATTCCCTACAACAAAGGAAGCCATCAACAAAATGAAAAGACAACCTGGATGGGCGAAAATATTTGTAAATGATATAATTAATAAGGAGTTAATATCCAAAATATATAAACAGCTCATACAACTCAGTATCAAAAGAACAAACAATCCCATTAAAAAAATGGGAAGACCGGAATAGACACTTTCCCAAAGAAGACAAACAGATGGCCAACAGAATGTGGGAAGATGCTCCAGATCATTAACCATGATAGACATGCAAGCCAAAACCGCAATGAGCTATCACCTTACACCTATTAGAAGGCTTTAATCAAAAAGAAATACGTGTTGGTAAGAATGTGGAGAAAAGGGAAATTTTGTGCACTGTTGGTGGGAATTAAATTTACACAGCCACTATGAAAAGCAGTATGGAGTTTCCTCACAAAATTAAAAATAGAACTACCATATGACCCAGTAATTCCACTTCTGGGTATATATTTGAAGAAGATGAGAACATTAATTTGAAAAGATAGATGCACTTCAATGTTCATAGCAGCATTATTTACAATAGCCAGGATATGGAAGCAAACTAAATGTCCATCAACAGATGAATGGGGAATGAATGCTTAGGACTCTGCACTTTCACCGCCGAGGGCCGAGATTCAATCCGTGGTCAGGGAACTAAGATTCCACAAGCTGCATGGCACAGCCAAAAACAAAACAAAACAAAACAACAGGTGAATGGATTAAGGAGATGCGGTGTGTGTGTATATATGCACACACACTATACACACACACAATAGAATACTACTCGGCCATGAAAAAGAATGAAATCTTGCCATTTGTAACAACATGGATGAACCTAGCGGGTATTATGCTAAGTGAAATAAATCGGACAGAGAAAGATGAATTCCATCTGAGCTCATTTATATGTGGAATGTAAAAAACAAAAACAAACAGAAACAGTTCACAAATACAGAGAACAAACAAGTGGGGAATAGGAAGGTGGGAGGAGCAACATGGGGTTGGGGATTAAGCGTGCAAACTACTATGTATAAAATATGTATAAATAAGCTACAAAGATATAGTGTGTAGCACAGGGAATGTAGTCAATATTTTATAATAACTAATAATGGAGTATAACCTTTAAAAATTATGAGTCACTATGTTGACACTATGTTGAACACACATATGTATAAGCTTATAGAAACTCATATAAATCAACCATACCTAAAAAAATAGATTTTAAAAAATAACTGACTTTCCTTTTACCCCTGCTGTTGGGATCTGTTAAGGAAGTGCTGTCTTGCTTCTTGTCAGAAACAAAGGTCACTCAGGCAGCAGGAGAACCACTCCTACCATTTCCCCACCATCAGCACCTTATAGTTCCGGCCTATGTATATAGAAACAGAAATTCTTAGCTCTCTATTTTTTCACCAGCTGGTACCTTGGAGAACAGGACCTCCATTAAAATATCTTGTAGAGCTCTTGACTCTGCTGGCACCCTCTCACCTAGATCCAAAAACCTGCTCTACCTCCACCTCTGAAACTAGAAAAATTAGTGCTTGATTAGATTACTAAGGACACAGACCTCACCTCATTTCTTTATTCATTCAGCAAATATTTGTGCAATGTCTACTCTATGCCCAGCATTGAAGAGAAGAGCTAACAAAACAGACAGCTGGCTCTACCAGCAAAATTTGACGAGTCCACCTTGAAACTTCCTTCCTGAAAAACTTGCTCCTTGTCACCCCTAGACATCCCTTTTTCTTAGTTCTTCCTACTTAATTGTCCAGTCCTCCATCTCTTAGCTAGTTCCTAACTGCCCCAGTCTTTAAATTCTGGAGCTCCCTCAGTCTTCATACCTCGTTTTTTACCATCACAAACTCCCCAAGTTATAACTGTCATCCGATGGCTGCAAATTGAATCTATGCTGCAGCAACATCTCATCTTCTCCATGACCAAATGCTGGTCCCACCTCCCCCTTGGACCCCAGACTCATCTTTCCAGCTCGCTTTTCAACATTTCCACTTGGATGTGTAGTAACCATCTCAAGTGGAACACGTCTAAAGCTAACCTCTTCTTTCTCCTCTAAAATCTGCTCCAACTTGATATATTGAAAACCCCTTCTTCCAGCTGTTTAGGTTTAAAAACAACTCTGCTCAATGTTATGTGGCAGCCTGCATGGGAGGGGAGTTTGGAGGAGAATGGATAGAAATAGATGTATGGCTGAGTCCCTTTGTTCTGCACCTGAAACTATCACAATATTGTTAATTAGCCATACTCAAATATGAAAAAAAAAAGACATGGAGCAGTCCTTCTGCCTAGAATGAAAAATTAGATTAAAAAAATAAAATAGGAAAAAACTATCGTGGCGTTGTCCTGACTCCACTTTCTCTCATATCCCATTTCTAATCTGTCAGCAAATTGTATCAGCTCTATTTCAAAATACATCCATTTTCTGACCATTCTCTCCATGCTGACCTCTTCTCCCTTGGGTCAAGCCATAGTCATCTCCTATGGGGGAATAGAGAGGAATATTACAGTTGTTTCCTAATCAGTCTTCCTACTAGTATCCTTGCCTTCCTATATGGTCTATTATTAAGTCAAAGGCGAGAGCGATCCTTAAAAAATGTAAGCTATAGCATTATCATTCTCAGAACACTCCAGCCACTTCCATCTCTCTCTAAGTGAAATCCAGTGTTTACTATACTGACCAGGCCTACCATACTCCCCCTGTTCTCTCCACTCCAGCCACCCTGGTCCCTGGCGTCCTTGCTTTCTTCAGATATACCAGCCAAGATGCTCACACTTCAGAGGCTTTCAATTCGCTCTTGCCTCTACCAAGAAAACTCTTCTCCTAGACATGTGCATAGCTTGCTTCCTTACTTCCTTCAGGTCTCTACTCAGATGACTTTCTCCAAGAAGCCTTCCCAAACCACCTCTTATAAAGTAGCACTCTATTCCTTGCTATCCCCTTCTTTTGATTGATTTTTTTCCCCTGATGTTCATCAGTACCTGTTGTATATTCACTTCTGTGTTTTTCTGTGTTTTGTTTTTTGGCTACACCATGCAGCCTGTTGGATCTTAGTCCCCTGACCAGGGATCGAACCCACACGCCTTGCATTGGAAGAGCAGTCTTAACCACTGGACCACCAGGGAAGGCCCTCGCTTTTGTGCTTATTGCCTGCCTCCTAATAGGATGTTAATTCACTGACAATAGGGAGTGTATCTTTTTGTTCGCTACTGTCTCCCAGAAAGTGAAGTTGCTCAGTTGTGTCCGATTCTTTGCAACCCCGTGGACTGTAGCCTACCAGGCTTCTTCATCCATAGGATTTTCCAGGCAAGAGTACCAGAGTGGGTTGCCTTTTCCTTCTCCAGGGGATCTTCCCTACCCAGGGATCGAACCCAGGTCTCCCTCATTGCGGGCAGATGCTTTACCCTCTGAGCCACCAGGGAAGCCTGGTGAATCATTGTTGTAAATGCTCATTCAATGTTTGTTGAATCCACAGAGGCAAAGAAATGGTTTCCTTCATGAAGATAATCATTGCAAGAGGCAGACAATAAACAAGAAAAGAATAAACGCATGATTACAAGTTGTGATGAGTGCTGTGAGGAAGCTAACAGGTACAGTGATGGAGAAACCACTTTAAATAGGACGGTCAAAAGGGATCTTGGGAAAAAAAAGATGTTTAGGATTAGAAGAATGAGAGAGGGCCAGTCCTGCAAAGGCGGCAGAAGACCATTCTTGAAGGGAAAAAAAAGACAACACATTCAAAGACCTTGAAGCGGAAATGAGTTTGTCATCTTCAAAGTATTGAAAGGGGACCCAGAGTAAAGGAGAAATAACAAGAGATGATGTTGAAGAGGACCTGATAGACTGTGGTAAAGTTTAGTATCTAGTCACCTTATAAGGCAAGATTTGTTAGTAGCAAGTTTAGAGGAATACCAGAGATGGTATCCAGAGATGGAGTATGGATTTCTGGCCCATTTCCTTAAGCTTCTTAGTTAGGAGTGAGGTGGCCTGGACAAGGAGAGTGCAGACTGGTGCTCCTACAACAGAACTGCCAAGATGCCATTTCCCATGCGGGCAGCAACGGCGTCCTCTCTCTATGGGAACCAGTCCCCAGCTGCACCAGCTGTTCTCTTCTTTGGCCCCTCTGTAATTATGTAGCCAGTTTCTTCTCCCACCACAGCAATATATCACATGACATTTTCAGTCCAGTTGGCCTGGTCCCTATTATCTTGTCTACATCCTCTCGGCTGCCCCCCTAGACCATTGCTTATGCTGTTTCCCTGCAAAGAAATACCCTGGTCTCACCCACATCTCCAAAACTCAACCTGAGACAACCAGGAGATTTGACTTATAGGCTTGGCTCATGATTTTACATTCCCTCTACTAGCTCAGAAGCCTGAATAAATGCTCCCTCCTACTGCCATCTCCCCAGATACCTAATCTCTCTCCAGAGATTAGCTATCCTAATCTCTGGAGACTGTCAATGTTATTTCCCATGGATAATACAGGACTTTGCAGATGGGTCTAAATGAAAGATCTTGGCATGGGGGAGAGTATAGCCCACTGTCTGCGCCCATCCTGAATGCCATCACAGGGATTTTTAAAAAAGAAGAGTAGAGGGGAAAAAAACACAGACCAAAAGGGGGAAGGCAGTGTAACCATGGAAACAAAGATGGGAGTGATGCAGCCACAAGCCCAGGGATGCCCGCAGCCACCTGAAGCTGGAAGAGGCAAGAAATGGATCCTCCCCTAGAACCTCTGGAGAGGGTGGCCTTGTGATGTCTGGTTTCAGCCTAGTGATTCTGACTTCAGATATCTGGGCATCCAGAATTGTGAGAGAATAAAGTTCTGTTGCTCAAAGCCACCAAGTTTATGGTAATTTGTTACAACAGCCACAGGAAACTAATACAATTACCCCTGCTCTTTCCCTTGGCATCTTGTCCCTTTGGGAGATCATAGCACCTAGCTGTTGCCTTTCCTGGTGAATTGCTAGATAATTCCTATTCTTATGCTTCTTGATGTGATGCCCACTCACGTTTGTTGCATCCTAATTTCACAGCTTTATGTATGGATGTTCTCCCTCTTGCAATCTTCATCTGAAAGCCCCATGTCCTAGCTAGTCAGACTCCAGGTAAATATCTTTATGATGTGGGTGGCAGAATCCAGGATAGATTGTGCTCAGCAGGTCTAGAGGCTAGTTCAGTCATCCATGGGGTGTGGACTAGTAGGTGGTTTGAGCTAGTTGGGTTGTCTTTTTTTTTTTTTAATTTTGATAATACTGGGGACTTCGAATTGTGATGACGAGAGGCAGATAACAAAGGCTCCAGGCTTTATTGTACCCAGGGACTTGATGACCTGAAAGGAAGCGGAAGAAGTAGCAAAACATAATAGCTGAATGGCTCCAGGGGGTAAATAAAATAGAAACACAAGGTTTTAAACCTGAATCATTGGGAAGATAAATAGTAGTACTATTTACAGAAATGGAAATATCAGGATGCAATGAGAGTTGGGGAGAGAAAATTATAAATTTTTTATTTGAAATGTTAAGTCTTAGGTAAGTGGAAATGGCCACTTGAAAGGTCATCTCCTATGAGAGGATTCCTCCTCACCTTTGGTGCTTTCAGAATCCTTTGGTTATGCCTTAATTGTAGCCCTGATGACCCTAAAGCATGATCACTGGCTTTTCTGTCTCCATAATGGGCTTCCCAGGTGGCTCAGTGGTAAAGAATTCACCCGCCAATGCAGGAGACATAAGTTTGATCCCTGGGTCAGGAAGATCCTCTGGAGAAGGAAATGGCAACCCACTCCAGTATTCTTGCCTGGGGAATTCCATGAACCGAGGAACCTGGTAGAGGTTACAGTCTGTAGGGTTGCAAAAGAGTCGGACACAACTTAGCAACTCAATAACTGTCTCCCTAACAGCTTGTGAATTCCTTAGGGGAAGAATCGTGTCTTCTTTTATTTCCAGCACTAAATACACTATCCAGCACCTAATAGATGCTCAATAAATAAAATTTCAATGAATTAACAAATGAGATGACCCTCAGACAAGATGTTCAGGCTTCAGTCAAAGTCTTGGAGTTTATAGCCCACTTTCATCGGTAAGCAGTGAAGCCATGAAAAATAGCACAGTTGAAAAAGATGACAGCTTGTCATCAGCTATGTTCTATAACAACAGGAGGTAGTTCTAGCTAAGTAGATTTGTAAACTTTGACCCAGTATTCAGGTGTCAGGGATCACAATAATCAAATAAGGAAGAAGACAGGAGTCTGAGACATTATCATCCATCCAGAGCTTCCACGAAACTAAAAGTAATTTTTCACTGGCCAGACAGGTCAAGGTCCAGTCACCCTCATCCCTGTTGTCATACAGTCTTATAATAAGCTGCCGTCAGAGGCATAAAGATATTCTCTATGTGATGTGCCTGACTTCTGGGGACTGGTAATTATATTTTATGCCATATCAAAGATCTAGTCAGGGCAGGAAGATCTACAGGCAGTATACTTTCTTTGTTGGATATTTCTGCTCCTAAAAAGCCTCCAGAGGTATGGAGTATTCTCTAAAATGCATTTCAGGCACTACTGGAAAATGCTCTTCCTTAAATTCCCAGCCAGATCCTTTCTGTACCTCCTGTAGATATCCGGATATGGGGGTCAACTTCTTCTGAATGCCAAAAGATTCAGATAATAATCTTGGCTGTTTCAGATACTGCTCTTACCTTCATAGCCTGGATCTATCATTAAATTTCCCTGGGCATTTTATGATATATTGATTGAACCTAATTAAGTCAAGAACTTGCTTAGTATTATCTGCCTTCACAGCCTCTGCACAGAGCTATTCAATTCGAACAACATTTACTAAGCTACTAATAAGTACAAAGCTCTGGGCTAGCCACAAAAATAAATAAGACACAGTCCCTCTTGTCTGGCAGACCACAGTCTCGGAACAATTAGGTGTTGTATGCATATACTCTAACCCAGGAAAACTAAGGTAAATACTGAAAAAGCAATGTAAAGAGGGATCAACCTTTTTCACAAAGTTTACTTTTACTGGCTTGAAATGGTAAAGATCTGAATTACCTGTTGGAAACAGTAATGACTCTGGCCACAGATTTGTATGCACTTGTTCCTGAAACAGAGGATAAGGAATACTGACTCATGTGGTATTATGTACCTCAATCACTTTCTTCACGATTAACCCAGACACATTCTTCTGGTAACCACCTCCGTTGCTCCTCTGGTTCCGGAGCCCATGTTTAGACAGACACAAAAAGGTGTGGGATTATGTCCTAGGAAAATGCAGGAGCATTTTTAGGATGATCTTGAAGAGCTTTGTTTCGTTATTTTTTAAAATAATTTTATTTATTTGTTTTCCTTTGGCTGTGTTGGCAAAATGGATGTTTAAGGAGGCCTTACAAATAGCTGAGAAAAGAAGAGAAGCTAAAGGCAAACAAGAAAAGGAAAGATATACCCACCTGGATGGAGAGTTTCAAAGAATAGCAAGGAGAGATAAGAAAGCCTTCCTCAGTGATCAGTGTAAAGAAATAGAGAAAAACAATAGAATGGGAAAGACTAGAGACCTCTTCAAGAAAATTAGAGATACCAAGGGAACATTTCATGCAAAGACGGGCACAATAAAGGACAGAAACAGTATGGACCTAACAGAAGCAGAAGATATTAAGAAGAGGTGGCAAGAATACACAGAAGAACTATACAAAAAAGATCTTCATGACCCAGATAACCATGATGTGGTCATTCACCTAGAGCCAGACATCCTGGAGTGTGAAGTCAAGTAGGCCTTAGGAAGCATCACTATGAACAAAGCTAGTGGAGGTGATGGAATTCCAGGTGAGCTATTCCAAATCCTAAAAGATGATGCTGTGAAAGTGCTGCAGTCAATATGCCAGTAAATTTGGAAAACTCAGCAGTGGCCACAAGACTGGAAAAGGTCCGTTTACATTCCAATCCCAAAGAAAGGCAATGCCAAAGAATGCTCAAACTACCACACAATTGCACTCATCTCAAACGCTAGCAAAGTAATGCTCAAAATTCTCTTGCTCCTTGGAAGAAAAGTTATGAAAAGTTATGACAGCATATTAAAAAGCAGAGACATTACTTTGCTGACAAAGGTCTGTCTAGTCAAAGCTATGGTTTTTCCAGTAGTCATGTATGGATGTGAGAGTTGGACTATAAAGAAAGCTGAGCACTGAAGAATTGATGCTTTTGAACTGTGGTGTTGGAGAAGACTCTTGAGAGTCCCTTGGACTGCAGGGAGATCCAACCAGTCCATCCTAAAGGAAATCAGTCCTGAATATTCATTGGAAGGACTGATGCTGAAGCTGAAACTCCAATTTCTTTGGCCACCTGATGCGAAGAACTGACTCATTTGAAAAGACCCTGATGCTGGGAAAGATTGAAGTCAGGAGAAGAAGGGGATGACGGAGGATGAGATGGTTGGGTGGCATCACCGACTCAATGGACGTGAGTTTGGGTAGACTCTGGGAGTTGGACAGGGAGGCCTGGCGTGCTGCGGTTCATGGGGTCACAAAGAGTCGGACACGACTGAGCGACTGAACTGACTGTGCTGGATCTTCACTGCTGCGCAGGCTTTTCTTTAGTTGCGGTGAGTGGGGACAGCTCTATAGTTACCATGTTTGGGTTTCTCATTGTGGTGGCTTCTCTTGTTGCAAAGCATGGGCTCTAGGCTCGCAGGCTTCAGGAGTTGTGGATCCTGGTCTCTAGAGCACAGGCTAAATAGTTGTGGCTCAGGCTTAGTCACTCCGCAGCATGTGGGATCTTCCCAGATCAGGGATCAAACCTGCGTACCCTGCATTGGCAGGCAGGTTCTTTACCACTAAGCCACTTAGAAGTCCTGTTTCTTTATTTTTCTTTATTTTTTTGCAAATTATCATATACCCATGAAATCAATTTTAAATTTCTGAGGGGAAATTGATATTTTTTCTTTTGCTCTTGACATCTTAAAACTATTCCTAGCTTTTTAAAGTTATTACTTATTTATTGTTTTCAAATTGGAGTATTTCTGTTTTACAATGTTGCATTAGTTTCCGCTGTAGGACAGTGTGAATCAGCTATATGTATACATGTATCCCCTCCCTCCTGAGCCTCCCTTCTATTCCCCAGATTTCTTTCTTTAGTTGCAGAATCCTTTTATCATGTTCTCATCACTTGATTTCCAGTTCTGGTGGTTCAGCACCATGTTACCTGGAAATATTTGAGAGCTAAGTTTCAACAGTTGTGTGTGGACTCTCCTCTCTGTGGGACTCTCCCTGGTATCTTAGCAAAGACCATTGACGCTGAGTTAACATCCTTCACAGTTCTTTCCCACTCCTTCCTTCTGAGCGGCTAACATTCTGACATATCTCCACCACTGCCAACACTCCAAGACAGGCACTCAAGAAGTGGGTGAATCCAAATCTTCAAGCAGATAATGCTGTACCCTAAATTTTGATAGAAAATTATGTTTGTGGAAAATCATAGCTATTTCTCTAGACTATTATTTTACATAAAACTTCAAGGTAAGTGGTGCTTGCTTACATGTATGTGTCCATATAGCTAGATCGATAATCTGTATGTAAACTTGTAACTTTGAACTTCAGGGTTACTTTCAAAAACGATAGCTGTAATTAGAGCAGCCTGTGACTGTGTAGTAAGTGCATTGATTGCATCTCACAGACTTCCAGACAGCAAATGTATAGGTGGTTAATTTAGAAAGAAATTACCATGCTTTTCCTATACATAGTAGCTTGAACAAGTCACTTAACCTAAATCTTAGTCACCTTTTTATAAAATGGAAATGATGATATCTGCCCTTCTGAACTTTTAAAGTGGTTATGAGGAACAAATAGAACCGTATTGGTAAGATCACCTTACATGAAACAAACGTATTGTGATGATAATGATTCAAAAATGTTTTCTAGACCTTTGGGTTCTTTGCTCTCTGTAGACCACTTGGCAACCTAGCTATTCTGGGCATTAAAAGTGGACTTCTTTGTGTCTCTCCATTAAAATTACTTATAATCTTGAACGCCAAACATCTAAGACTAGAAGGTATTTGACTCAGAAAATCCAGAACCTTGTGTGCTGTGCTTAGTTGCTCAGTCATGTCCCATTCTTTGTGACCTCATGGACTGTAGCCCATCAGGCTCCTCTGTCCATGGGGATTCTCCAGGCAAGAATACTGGAATGGGTTGCCATGCCCTCCTCCAGGGGATCTTCCCAACCCAGGGATCGAACCCAGGTCTCCTGCATTGAAGGCGAATTCTTTACCATCAGAGCCACCCTGTCAATTTTTCAGTATTGTTTGTTATTAAATGTTCCTCTGTGCCAGGCACAGCAATAGACCTTGGAGATGCTGAGACAAATAATTCTGAATTCCTGCCTATAAAGGGGTTGGAATATAAATGAAAGAAACAAATAAATGCCATAAAATTTTATGGTTGGTATATAGAAGCTTGCATGGAGAAGAAACAGCATTCGGGAGGGAGTGGTTGAGTCCAGCATTGGTTGGGGGTGGGGGTGGTAAGTTTTGCTGACTGCGGAGCTAACAGTCACCCTTTCCCCTTCCCCAACTCTGCTACCCACTGGACAGACTTGAAGGTCAAATATTCCCTTTCTCACCCTCCCAAAGCAACTAAGCAGGCATGTGACACAGATGTGTTCAGTGAGATACAAGAATAAATTTACTAGTATTGCTTTCTAATATAAAAACGTTCATGGAAGACTGTATTTTGCAAAGATGGCCACAACAAATGGTATAGATGAACTCATTTACAAAGCACAAATAGAGATACAGATGTAAAGGATAAATATATGTACATCAATGGGGGAAGAGTTCAGTTCAGTTGCTCAGTCATGTCTGACTCTTTCGACCCCATGGACCTCAGCACCACAGGCCTCACTATCCATCACCAACTCCCGGAGTTTACTCAAACTCATGTCCATTGAGTCGGTGATGCCATCCAGCCATCTCATCCTCTGTCGTCCCCTTCTCCTCCTGCCTTCAGTCTTTCCCAGCATCAGAGTCTTTTCAAAAGAGTCAGTTCTTCGCATCAGGTGGACAAAGTATTGGAGTTTCAGCTTCAACATCAGTCCTTCCAATGAATATTCAGGACTGAATTCCTTTAGGATGCATTGGTTGGATCTCCTTGCAGTCCAAGTGACTCTTAAGAGTCTTCTCCAACACTACAGTTCAAAAGCATCAATTCTTCAATGCTCAGCTTTCTTTATGATCCAACTCTCACATCCATATATGACTACTGGAAAAACCATAGCTTTGACTAGACGGACCTTTGTTGGCAAAGTAACGTCTCTGCTTTTTAATATGCTGTCTAGGTTGGTCATAACTTCTTTTCAAAGGAGCAAGTGTCTTTTAATTTCATGGCTGCAGACACCATCTGCAGTGATTTTGGAGCCCAGAAAAATAAAGTCTGTCACTGTTTCCATTGTTTTCCTATCTATTTGCCATGAAGTGATGGGACCAGATGCCGTGATCTTTGTTTTCTGAATGTTGAGTTTTAAGCCAACTTTTTCACTTTCCTCTTTCACTTTCATCAACAGGCTCTTTAGTTCTTCTTCACTTTCTGCCATAAGGGTAGTGTCATCTGGATATCTGAGGTTATTGATATTTATCCCAGCAATCTTGATTCCAGCCTGTGTTTCATCCAGCCCAGTGTTTCTCATGATGTACTCTGCATATAAGTTAAATAAGCAGGGTGACAATATATAGTGTTGATGTATTCCTTTCCCTATTTGGAACCAGTCAGTTGTTCCACGTCCAGTTCTAACTGTTGCTTCTTGACCTGCATACAGTTTTCTCAGGAGGCAGCTCAGGTGGTCTGGTATTCCCATCTCTTGAAGAATTTTCCACAGTTTGTTGTGGTCTACACAGTCAAAGGCTTTGGCATAGTCAATAAAGCAGAAGTAGATGTTTTTCTGGAACTCTCTTGCTTTTTCGATGATCCAACGAGTGTTGGCAATTTGATCTCTGGTTCCTCTGCCTTTTCTAAATCTAGCTTGAACATCTGGAAGTTCACTTTCTGCAGTGATTTTGGAGCCCAGAAAATTGGGATTGACATAAATACACTACTATGTATGAAACAGAACTAATGAGAAGCTACTCTAGAGCACAGGGAACTCTACTCATTGCTCTCTGGTGACCAAAATGGGAAGGAAATCCAAGAAAGAGGGGATATATATATACGTGTGGCTGATTCACTTTACTATACAGCAGAAACTAACACCACATTGTAAAGCAATTATACTCCAAAAAAAAAAAAAAAAAGGGCTCCCAGCCCTATGTTCTTCTTACAATGTGATTGTAGAGCTTCTTCCATTAAGAGATAGGGTCAAGGTCCCCTTCCCTTGATCCTGGAGTGAGCATGGACTCTCTTAGGCAACAGGGTGCAGTAGAAGTGGCACTGTGACATTTGAGGCTAGATCGTAAAATTGCCTCGTTTCCATCTTGCTCTGTTTCATCTGCTTTGTGTCTGGAAGCCAGCCACCATGTTGCAAGGAAGCCCACCTGTGCCAGAAGACCACAGGGAGAGACCATGTCTCGATGTTCTGGAAAAGACAGCAGAGGTCCTAGCCCACTGCACCAACTAAAAGATGTGTGCGGGAGGACATCTCTCAGTGACTATAGCCCCCTCCAGGGAATTGTGCCTGGCCTTCATCCTAGCTGAGACCCAAGACATGGTGGAACAGAAACCATCTTTCCCCACTCTGCTCTGTAGAAATTCCTATAGAGTTTATAAGCAAAATAAATTGGTTCCTCAAGGATAACTAGATAATCAATGAGAACAAACTATATAGCACAGGGCACTCTACCCAGTGCTCTGTGGTGACTTAAATAGGAAGACAATCCAAAAAAGAGGGGAAACATGTATACATATAACTGATTCACTTTGCTATACAGCAAAAACTAACACAAGATGGTGAAGCAACTATCCTCCAAGAAAAATTTTTTTAAATAAAATAATTCCTTTTATGTTACTTAGCTTTGGGGTGATTCCTTCACATCTGGAGTGTGGCTATAGCTGGCCTGACCCTTTCTTTCTTCTTCCAACCTTGATTCTCGGAGCTGAGCAGAGTAGGAGTGGCAGAAATCTTACAACCATATGGTGAAAGCACAATCTTGGCCTTGACACTGTTGAGCTGCTGAACCAACACCCACAACTATCTATCTCCAAACCTCTTTAAATGGGGAAAAAATCAACACACTCTTGTTTGTTTATGCCGCTATATGCCAGATTATCTGTTAGTTACAGTTAGCCTGATAAGATCTGGTGGATTTTGGGGGGATAAAATTTGATTTTAAAATATCAGTGACTGTCTAATCAGAAAGTGGAGGTAGCAATTGTAATCTACTCTTCTGAGAAATTTGACCCTGAAGAAAACAAGAACATGAAGTGGTAGCTGGGCTGGGGGTGGGGGATCCTATGGGAAAACTTTATAATCCATGAGGCACTATCTAGCAAAGCCTGAGAGATTAAAAAGTGGAAAAGAGGATGACCTCAGCAATTCTTGGCACAGTTCTATCTTACTTTGGTTCTCGCTGTCTTCAGCCAGTCTCCCATCCAAGTACTAACCAGGCTTGCTTAGCTTCTGACATCAGACATCAGACATCAGACAATATCGGGCACGTTCAGGGTGGTGTGACCATAGACCAGCCAGTCTCAGAGACTCCCTTGAAATTGTTAAAAACAGGGCCAGGATTTCCCTGGTGGTACAGTAGATAAGAATCTGCCTGCCAATGCAGGGGACACAGGTTTGATCCCTGGTCCAGGAAGATCCCACGTGCTGCAGAGCAACTAAGCCCGTGTGCCCCCAGCTACTGAGGCCCACGCACTCTAAAGCCTGTGCTCCACGAGAGAAGCCACCACAATGAGAAGCCCGCACACTGCAACTAGAAAGTAGCCCTGTTCGCCACAAGCAGAGAAAGCCCACACAGAGGAACGAAAGGCAGAAGGCCCAGCACATCCAAAAATAGATAAATAAATAAAATCATCTTTTAAAAAAACAGGGCCAGCTTCCAGGGTATGCAACCTGTTCAGCTGCCCAGAGTTTTGCACTGAGAAAGACCTCATGTGTGATGTAACGCTCTACTCTCTCTGTCTTGAACATCTTGATTTTTGAATAAGGGCCCCATGTTTTCATTTTGCAGAGTCCTGCAAGCCATGTAGACAGTCCTGCCTAAACGTTTCTTCCTCCTACTACACACACATATGGGGTGCTAAGAAAGAACCTGGACTTTTATTACTAATGGATTTTTGTCTCAAGGGCACTATAGTCCTCTGGTTTTAAGTAATGTGGCACAGGGTGTCGTATAGACAGATCCCCAGATGGCCATCAAGAAAGTGGCCTCTAAAAAAGATAAAAAAAAGAAAGTGGCCTTTTCCATCTGGGAAATTTTCCAGTCCCTGCGAGTCCTGGGCCAGATGGCCACAAGGGAAGTGAGACTCTTGTACCTCCATATTCAGACAGTTCATTCGAGCTCAAGAATCTCCTGCCCAACACCTGGATCACAATGTCAAATGTGCGAGCAGACCTGTGAATTAACTCAAGAACTATACCCCATTATACCCAGATAATTGGCCAGTTGAGTGGCCCGTGGCTGACATACCTTCTATACGACCAGCTGAAATATTCCTCCCACAGGAATTATGAATTCTCTGGTCCATCCAGCCCGTGACTACAACTGCGCCCACAGGATGAGCTCCTAGTCAGTCTCTGGGACACACTTCATGGAGCAAAGGCATGGTATGAAGTCTTTGAAAAAGAATGCAGCTGATTAAAGGGGATTCTGTATGGATGCCATGCCCTTGGTTGCCATACTCATTATATGTTATCTCTCTAGCTGTTCAGAAGACCTCAGGATGTCTCTCTGAGGACGTGGAGAGAGAAAATAGTTAAGCAAGTGATCTGATCCATCCACTCTTACTGATGTAGATGAACAAAACACTGTTCTCTTTTTCCTTTCTATGTTTAAGATTACCAAAAGCTGGGACTTCACCCACTGCTCCCCAGAGACACCCCTAAGGTGGGGCAAAGGGGACAACAGAGTGTTTTGTGAAGCTGTCATTTATGAGCCATCAGGTGTATTAAAAAGCAGAGACATCATTTTGCCAACAAAGGTCTGTATGGTCAAAGCTATGGTTTTTCCAATAGTCATAGATGGATTTGAGAGTTGGACCATAAAGAATGCTGAGTGCCAAAGAATCGATGCTTTCAAACTGTGGTGCTGGAGAAGACTCTTGAGAGTCCTTGGCGGCAAGAAGATCAAACCAGTCAGTCCTAAAAGAAACCAACCCTATTCACTGGAAGGAATGATGCTGAAGCTCAAGGTCTAATACTTTGGCCAAGAGTGCAAAGATCTGACTCATTGGAAAAGATCTTGATGCTGGGAAAGACTGAGGGCAGGAGAAGGGGACGACAGAGGATGAGATGGTTGGATGGCATCACCGATTCAAAGGACATGAGTTTAAGCAAACTCTGGGAGATAATAAAGGACAGGGAAGCCTGTCCATAGGGTGCAGTCCATGGAGTCACAAAGAGTCAGACCTGACTGAGCAACTAAACAACAAGGCATATGCCATAACTGTGGATCAGGAATCCCAGATGCAGAGCTCATTCCCATTCTAGATAAAGGTGCTGTGATCAGGTCTCCAGCCTGCTGGGCTGAGCTTTAGTCCTACTGAGAATGGAAACCAAGAAAGGGGCTGGGAGGTCTGTGGGGTGGCCCACAGATGGTAAAGGTTTGATTAGAACCAGGACCTGCATGTCCATGAGGGTGTCTGTGGCCCCATTTTCCAGAAAGAAAGCAGCAGACTCTTCCCAAGCTCCCTCATCCTCCCCACCAGTGGGCAGAGAGCCGCTGACATACACCACCTGCCCTGACTCTAACTGGCTCAGGGAAGCAGATGGTCATTTCTAGAATATGGGGGTGTGTGTGCCTGTGAGATGAGGGTGGTGAATGCAGGAACTTCCCTCCTCTCCCCTTCCTTCTCCCTGTGCTAAGGGAAAAGGCTGAGATGAATTTATGCCCCCATAGCCCCTTAATTAGGGCTCAGCAACCATTAAAAAAAAATATTAATACTTGTTTTTAATAACAAACACTGGCAGAAAGGCAGAAAACAGAATGCTACTCACTTAGAGGTGCTGTGTTTGGTCGCTCAGTTGTGTCCAACTCTTTGAGACCCCCACGGACTATAGCCTGACAGGCTCCTCTGTCCATGGGATTTCCCAAGCAAGAATATTGGGGTGGGTTGCCATTCCTTTCTCCAGGGGATCTTCCCCACCCAGGGATCAAACCTGAGTCTTCTGCATGGCATGCAGATTCTTTACCATCTAAGCCACCACGGAAGAGGAAAAGCTGGTAAAAACTGTGGGTGGTTGATGAAAGTCTTCAAGACTCATTTCTGTGCCTGCAATAGAGAGCCCCGTGGTCCAATGCTTGCATATCATAGCAACCTGAAGTCACTTCAGCCTGAATATCTTGACAAGGTGTTATGACATCCTTTTAAAAATCTTCTTTCACCCACTGTCCCACACTCAACAGCTCACTTCTCGATTCTCAAAACCCTTCAGAAAATATCCTCCTTGCCCTAGTCAATATGCCTTTCCTCTTAATACTCATCACAAAAGCCCAAAGGAATTCATCTGGCAAGACAATCCCTTCCATAGAGTTTGAGGGAGAGAAAAGAAACCTCTCAGGCAGTTAGAATTCTCTGCTGCAAGTGGAGAGAGGGGAAAGTTGAGCTCATGTTCTGGTAATCGTTATCGTATATGTGCATTAAAAAAAAAAGAATGTTTTCTACATCAATCAATATTCTATGTTGCAGTTTTGATTGGCTTCATTGTATTCCATTGTACAGAGAAACTATAATTTCTTTAACCAAGCCATTATTTAATTTATTTGCAACTTATGTGAACATAAGGTCTATAATAAACTTCATTGGTTTTTAAATCTTTGCACATATCCTCAATTAATGACTTAGGGTAAATATCCAAAAGTAGGCATTCAGAGGCATTACTTAGGATATTTTGGGCCACATTTGTGACATAATAGTAGCTTAAATAACATAAGAGTGTATTTATATCTGGGATAAAATCAGAGTTGGGATGGTGATTCTGCATCATGACATCGAACATCCAGGTTCTTTCCATCTTGTGGCTCTGCCATCTTTAGACATTGTTCTTAGCCATGTGAGTGAAAGACACACGTGAATGCCAGGCAAGGAAAAGGGGGAACAAGACACTGCACCCCTATACTCCTGCCCTTTTAGGGCTCAATCCTGAGGTTACACACATCACTTCTGCTGTCATCCCATTAGCCAGAACTTACTCATGTACCCATTCATTGCTGCAGGGGAAGCTGGGAGTATGATCTTTATCCTGAGTAACCTGGCTAAAAATTCCATTACCATAGAAGAAGGGGTTAACAGGCATACATCTTTTAAGGTGTTTGATATATACTACCTTATTGGTCTGCAGAAAGACTGTAGCTATTTATATTTTCCTCTCATGCCAACACAGGACAATTCAAATATCCCTGCCAAATTAATAACTCAAGAAAATGATCATCATGCTATTTTATTTTGCATTTTCCTAATTTGTGGTGATGTTTGTAACATTTATGTTTCTGGTGAAATACATCTCAGAAGTGGCTTCTGAGATTCTAAACGCAGAAGCAAGAGGGAAACCCAGATTTCAGGATTATGGACACTCAGCAGGGCATGTCAGCTTGCCTAGCATCTTCCAGGGCTGTTTCACTGCAGACAGTTCTAGTCCTGGTTCTCAGGAGTTGCTCTTTTTCTTTCACCAGGTATGGATCTACCGTTACCAAGTAGGTACCCATGGGTTTTACTATTTCAAAGACTTCATGGCATGGTGAGACAGCCCCTTTGAGGCTAGGGCTGAATTCCTGAGTACTTAAAAGGTCTGTTCCTTCCAGGAATTCCAGGTAAACTAAGTTCAGTGTGATCTTTGTTCTCTTTAACATTACCAGTCACTCAGGACTCCCAGTCCTAACTGAGAGCCTGATCCAGGGCCACAGAAACTCCAGCCAGGTCTGGGAGATGTTCACAGTATCTGCTCAGGAAGGCTAGGTTATGCTGAGGTCACAAACACTTCCAAGTTTCAGTGGCTTAAAACAAAGCTTTTTCACGCATACAGCACTGTCTATCTTGGGACTGTTCAGGAGTAGCGGGCTCTACTCCACGCCGCTCTTACAACAAGACCACATTTAATAGAGCCTCACCATGTGGAACATGGCCAGCCCCTAACACAACAAATCATGTACTTGCTCACAAAAGCTTTTTCTCAGAAGTGATGTGTGGGGACTTCCCTGGTGGCACAGTGGATAAGAATCCGCCTGCCAATGTAGGGGACACAGGTTTGATACCTGGTCTGAGAGGACTCCGCATGCCTCAGATCAACTAAACCTGGGTGCCACAACTGTTGAGCCAGTGCTCTAGAGCCCTCGAGCCACAACTACTGAAGCCCATGCACTCGAGAGCCCAGGCTCCACAAGGAAAGGAGCCACAGTGATGGAGAGCAGCCTCTGCTCGCCTCAGTTGGAGAAAGCCCAATAAAAGCAACTCAGGACAGCCAAAAATAAAGAAAATAATATGTTAAAAACATGACATGTGACTTCCACTCAGGTTGTACTGACCAAAGAAAGTCATACGGCTAGACTTCATTTCAAGGGGGGAGAGAAGTGAAATTCCACCATGATCCATGAAGGAGGAGAGCCAGAGACATTGGAGAACAGCACTAATGATGATCAGACTCTTATTTCCTGGGACGTAGGGGATGGGAAATGCACTTCAGGTTTTAGGAAACTTCAGAGTCATCTTGGTTGGTTTTCTGAGGGTTTTTAGGTTTGTTTTCCATTGTTCTTATGAACCTGCAGTCTCCTTAAGATACAATCTTGTCTCATTTGCTTTCAATCCCCAACATCTGGCACATCTCCTGGCAATTACTCAGCAAATATTAATTGAATGAGGGATGAGAGAGGGAACTGCTCTTATATAAAAAGTACTGGAGGATGGTGAGCATAGGAACAGAATGCTAAGAAGGGTGACTGCCTGCTTGGGGCATTTCAATTCACCGCATGAAAGGAGCCAGGAATAACAAGTTTATATAACTAGGAGGCATGAGTGAAATGGTGGATAGCTAGCTAGGATGGAAGGATATTTACCCACTATTCTCATCATCACACACTCAGACTCATATCACCTTGACTCACACACACACTCTCAGTGCGTCTGAGTTCACATGTGTATCGTTTAAATTCCAACTACTTCATAATGCTTCATGGACACATAAACACGCACATACATACACCCAGCACTAGCTGATTATAAATGTCTTGTTCATCTTTTTAAAGGCTTGGTAATAATTACCATCACTTTGAAAAAAGAATTTTAAACGCCCCAAAAGTTTCCATGATTTAACTTTTCATAGGCAAGAGGACAAGATTGATTTATTCTTTATGTTTCATCTCGCTAATCTTTTAAACTAAACAAGCAATACATGTGTGTCAGTAAAGAGATCATTTTGTTACAAACTGCCAAATCAATTTAGGGTAACTTAAAAACCAAAGACAAATGGAAGAAGCTGGGTAACCCTAAAATCAAAGAAATTCCTAAATCCTTGAGAAAGATAGAAACCAAGGAAATTTCAGGTCTCTCTTTTAACATGGCCAACAGAAAATTCGATTCTAAAAACCACCTTTTCCTATATTATCTGTATCAAGATTTAGATTCCAGGAAAGTATCAGAGTGGCTAACTTTAGGTGATATCTATCTGCTTTTCTGTTGGGTGGGATAGAAGGTGGTAAACAGAATCACACAGACGGAAAGCAGGGTAGTTACTCAATAGAATGTACACCAATTAGGACAAAAGTAATAGCTGTTTATGACATGTGCTTATATTTTTAAAATAAAAATAAATATACAGAAAGAAAATTTCAATCACCTATATTCCCAAGAAGTTTATATTCTGATATGTAGCCTTTCAGACACTTCTCTAATCATATGTTTCTTTTCCTAGGAAAATTTGAGTCATACTGTATATCCTACATTATAATTTAACTTTTTTCACTTAAAATATTGAGTTGGCCAAAAAGTTCCTTTCGGTTTTCTGTAACATGTCATGGGAAAACCCAAAGGAACTTTTTGACCAACCTAATACCTTGTGAAAATTCTATATAAATAGCAACAAGATCGAAATATAGTTTTTAATTCAGAGTAAGGAGACTCAAATGAATTGTAATCAAAGATAGTGACCACTAGACTAATTAATCAATGTTAAAAATTTACAGTCATGCTTCCCAGACCTATATTCCCACCCATGAACAACTACTACCAGTATATCTGAATTTCCATCTCTTTGTCTATGTATCCTTCTACCTTCAAACATACCTATTCATCATCTAGCTAGCGACATACTATACCAGTCATGATGGACTAAGTTATGCTTCAGTAACAAACAACCCTGAAATCTCTGTGGCTTAATAAATGTATTTCTTTTTCCTACCACATGTCCAGTCTAGGTTGGGGAGATTCTGTTCATCTAGGTACCTGGGAACCAGAGTAATAAAATTTCCATTCAACCCAGCAGGGACACCGAATATGGCAAAGCACACCCTAGTTCTCAAAGCCTCACCTAGAAGTGACACATCTTTTTACTTCCAATCATAACTCATTCACCAAAGCAAGTCTCATGGCCAAGCTAACTCTAAGGCAGCAATGCTGCCATGAGACCCTATCATATCCTCAGAAGAATGAAAATATTTGTGAGTGGCAAGTGGTAGAGATGACATTTTGTTTTTTGGAGTTTATAAACAATTTAGTAGTAGAAATTAGGTTTGGAATGGAGAATAAAATCTTTCCCAATTTGCAAATCCTCTAAGAGGATCAAATGATTTAACCATGTTAGTCAGAGTGTGCATCATAAATCATTTCCATTTCTATCTCAAACTGTATTTTCCCCCTGCCCTAATTCCTCTGTTCCTCTAATACCAAATGAACAAGAAAGTAAGGATGTGGACAGCTGGTGTCAGTAACTCGCACAAAAGATGACTTTGTGATATGCTATTAAATAAAAAGCCCAGTGTTATTCATTCTAGGTGATCTAAAACAAATTCTGAATAGTTTTGATTATTTAAACTGCTTTAAAAACTATCCTGAGGAATAGAATATTAATACTAGAGCACTATCATCAATGATTCAGACCAGGAAATTATTATGAAAATACGACCTATAATAGTAGGTAGCTCAGGGACCAGTTTATTTCAAGGGTTGCGTACCGAATATATTAACTGATTAAAGCTTTTTTAAAGAAGTGATATATTATATAGCTTTCCTGGTGGCTCAGTGGTAAAGAACCCACCTGCCAATGAAGGAGACATGGGTTTGATTCCTGGGTTGGGACAATCCCCTGGAGAAGGAAATGGCAATCCATTCCAGTATTCTTGCCTGGGAAATCCCATGGACATAGGAGCTGGGTGGGCTACAGTCCATGCAGTCTGAAAGACTCAGACATGACTGAATGAGTACACATGCAGATATATTGCATAGAATATGGGAAAGCTACATCTTTAGCCATTGTATGATGCAACTAAGATATATCAAACTGTTACATTTATTGGTAGATCCCGAAGGGCACAGTCTTGGGGAAGAGAAAGATGGACAAAGTCATCCTAAGAGGGGATCTGAGTCTAGGACAAGTTGGGTACCAAAGTATACAGCCCTCTGAGTTAGGTGGCACCAGAGATGGAGGCAAAGGTAGCTCATTGAGTCATACTAGAAACTGTGGATTTGAGGCAGACAGGTTCCAGGGGTGACCTCTGATGAGACTAGACACAAATGCTCATTTATAACCAATCTTGTCAACTCACTGGTAAAGAGTGGAAGAAGGAGAGATGATGAGATGACAGTTGGCAGCCCTTGGAAAGGGGAACTGAGCCAGCCGTGGGCACAGAGAGGACTCCCTGAGGCCTAGGGCAAATCTTACTGGGATGCGGGCAGGAAAGGACTTCTGCACCTGGGGTAGCAGAGGAGAATGCTTCCTAGAAAACCTTCATGAAGACACTGAAGAACCAAAGCTTGCTGCAGAGGAGAATTCCAAGGTGGGGGTTGAGGGCTTGGCTTTCACTTCCTGGTTCCTGCCTTCTGATCACTGAGCAGTTTAGGGAGGTTGAAACTGGCCTCTGTCACATGCACACTTCTTGCCAGCCCTTGGCTACTCTGAGCAGAGAAGTGAGGGTCTCCCAGTCCTAAAAATGGAGGGGAAAGGCTGAGGGAAGAGGGATAGACGAGGCGAAACTGGATTCAGAAAAATGCTGCCAAACCTGCTATGGCCCAGTTAGTCCACCCTTCTTTTAGAGTCCAGAAGGTGTATGTTTGGTGATATACGTGCAAGTTTCAATCAAGCCAGAAAGTATTTTTTTCAGTCCAATATAATAAGCAAAATGGTTGAGCTATTTTTTTTAGTGCATCAAATATACTGGAATTTTAAAAAAATATTTTGTAATTAGAAAATTAATATCTGAAAATTTCAAATATTTTTGGAAAAGAAGAAAACTATAAAGAAAAAAATTTAAAGTAACCATAAGCTCACTGCCAGGAGATGGTGATTGTTAATGTTTAAAATGTCAATGTATGGCAAAAACTACTACAATATTGTAAAGTAATTAGCCCCCAACTAAAATGAAAAAAAAAATAGTTCCTTCTCATCTTTCTCTTTGCAATTTTTAACAATCTAGACTTGCAAAAACACTTAAAATTATATGTTATATAGTTTGGACACTATATTTGTCAATTTTAAATAAAATATGAATGTCTTTCTATGTATTAGAAAACTCTAACACTATTTTAATGGCTTTACATCATCTTAGTGGTTCACTAGCACTTATTCATTTTCCTATTGTTAGTCCAATATTGTTAGTCCAACATTTCATTATTATAAGCTATACTTAAAGGCATTAATAAATACATTTCAATATAATTAAAAAACATACATATGTATTGAATATAAGCATATTTTATATGTAGATAGATAGATAGATAGATAGACATGAGCATACGACTTTGTCCACATTTTGAATTGTTTCATTAAGATAAATTCTGAGAAGTGAAATCCCAGAGTCAGAAGACAAACATTGAAGTAGTTTTGAAACATGACCCTGAAATTCTCTGACACTCTTTCTGGGGAGGGCCAGGGTCTATATCCCTTCTTCTTGAATCTCGGCAGGTTTGGGACAACTTCAACCAACAGAGTAAGCAGAACTGATGCTGTGTGGTCTCTGAAATTTCATGGCTGGAGCACTCACACTTGACTCTCTGAGCTGTCATATACACATCATGACTACCCTACAGCTACCATGCTGTGAGGAAGCCAACCCACATGGAAGCCAAGTGAGGACTTCAGGGGACACTGCTGGCCTGTGCATCACTAGTCGAGAAACCAAACTTGTGAGTGAGCAAACCTTCTGAAATTTCCAGCCTCTGGCCACTGAGTCACCCCCAGCCTTCAAGTCTTACTAGCTGAAGCCCCCACATGTCATAGAGCAGACAAACCATTCCCCACTGTTTGAATTCCTGATTCCCAGAATCTGTGAACTTAATAAAATGATCTTTTTAAACCAAGTTTATGGGTAAGTTTTCATGTAGCAATAGTAACTGGGTCAAACATCTTCAGGGTCCTTTATTTATCCTTTCAATTTGTTTTCTAGGCAGCTTATGGCAATTTGGCCTCCCACCTAGAGTACATGAGACCTCCCATTGCACTGCACTGATCCACACTGACATATTACATACTTATCGCTTGTTTTATCTTTAAAATTTTAACTATGAAAAATGAACATTCACAAAAACTGAGGAACTAATATATGAACAACCATGTACCCATCAGCTTGCACCAATAATTCCCACTCTTACATCATCTCTGCCCCTTCCAATTCCCATTTCTTCTTTCTACCAGCAAAGCTGTTATATTTATACACCACTCTTCTTAAATAAAAATATATTTGCTCCTGTAGTCAATGAAGGCCAAGACTTACCAGAAATAGCTTCATTAAACAATAAACAATGGGGTAAGAAGATTGCTAAATACATATTAAATACTACATATCAAATACATATTAAAATGGTTACAACAAGCAAGGCGCTATTGTATCACATGTAACTACTTATTTACTCCTCTTAGGAATTCTAAGAGGTAGATCAAATTAATTATCATCATCCTACTTTACAGATGAGGACACAGGAAACTAACTTGTTCAAGTTTGCATAGCAAACTAGGAAGTGGTAGAGACAGAAATGGAATCCAGGCAATTTGGCTCCAAAGCCCAGGCTGATAATCACTCCACTACACTCCTCTTGAGGGAGCCTAAATTTGTGGTTGGTTATAGCAAATTAGCTTGTATGGCACACTGCACTGATCCTCTAATCCACCATCATGCTAGTTACTAGGAAGATATTTGAAGGTTGAAGAGAGGTATGGTACCATTTGACCAGATGGCTCAAGTATTCCTGGTTTATGTGTGGAGCCTTGTTAAAAAAAAAAAAAAAAAGCCAGGCTAGAAAAAAAAAAGGCAACTGTGTTATAGGCTCATGAAGTCAGGGTTTCTACTGCATATGAAATAGGTATTTTTATGCTAAAAGAAAAAAATACAACTTCTGGATTAATATGGTAGAATGAACCTGAATCTTCTTGTATTCCTAAGGAAATAACGGGAAAAATTAGAAGCAAGTGCTCCAAAAATTCATCAGCAGCAATCCAGTGAGGAAAGGAGCCTATTCCACTGCCATAAACCTTGAAAAGATGGTCCAGAAAGAACACAGGCTCAGGGTCAGGCAGGGCTGCCTACCCCAGTTCCTTGTGTCCCAAGCTATCAAATCCTAAGCCTTCTCATCAATACTCCAAATCTGCAAATCTATGTGATCACCCTTATTTTTTCTGCTTTCTGGATTGCAGGGAATGGAAATGGCTGCTGAGGTAAATTGGGTGAAATGGTCAACTGGAGTAACCTGGATGGGAAAGCTCCCAGGCTACCCTCTAAACCAGGGGTCCCCAACCTCCGGGGTCTAATGCCTGATGCTCTGAGGTGGAGCTGATGTAATAATAATAGAAATAAAGTGCACAGTAAATATAATGCTCTTGAGTACTTCCCTGGTGGCAGAGTAATAAAGAATCAGCCTGCCAACGCAGGGTACACGGATTCGATCCCTGGCTCGGGAAGATTCCACATGCCATGCCACAACTGCTGAGCCCAGGCCCTAGACCCTGAGCTCCACCACAAGAGAAGCCATCACAATGAGCAGTCTGTGCACTGAGAAGGAAGAGCAGCCCCCACTCCATGCAACTATAGAAAGCCTGAGCACAGCAATGAAGACCCAGAGCAATCAAAAAAAATTATATAAATAAATAAGTGTAATGCACTTGAATCATCCCCAAACCATCACACATCCACCACCACCCCCCACCATCCATGGAAAAATTGTCTTCCACGAAACTGGTCCCTGGTGCCAAAAAATTGGGGACCACTGCTCTAAACTGGAGAAGGGATCCAAAGCCCGTGGAAATGCAAAATGTGGAATGAACTCAGAGAGAAGCACAAAGCCCAGGTTTTCTAAGAGGGCTCCAGCCTCAGCGGAGCCCCCTTATTATGGCCAGAGAGTGCAGAAAAACAGGAAACACTCCGAGCCCTCCAATTATCACACCACGCCGAAAACCAACTGGTTTCAGATAAGGTGGGAAGACCGTCACGGAGTCACCCACACACCATCAGAGCAAACTGCGGGGTTGACCGAGCTGCCCGAACTTGAGCAAGATGAAAATCCTCAGCACTGGTGAGGAAGCGCCGTGCTGTGGGGCTGGGGGCGGAGTGGGGGTGGAAGGAGCCAAGTGGAACAAAAGACAAACACACTGCAGTTGGCATGAAGATGTAACTCAAGGAGAAGAAAGATTAGACCTTACCGGAGTCTAGGACGAGGCAGATCCAGGCAGCGGGACCTTCGAGAGAGGAGAGGATGGAGGAGAGGAGAACCAGCCAGAATGTGTCCACCTGAGACAGCGCTGAAGACCCAGCTGGGGAGCCTTGAGACCTTATTCCTTCATGAAATTCAAGGAAGTGAGCCAGCTCCAGCTTTAGGACTAATATTGAACCCTTCAAGGTCTTCCCAGGTGGCACAGTAGTAAGGAGATGCAGGAGACTCAGGTTCCATCCCTGGGTCAGGAAGATTGCCTAGGAGAGGAAATGTCAGGCCACTCCAGTATTCTTGCCTGGAAAATCCTATGGACAGAAGAGCCTGGTAGGCTATGGTCCATGGGGTCACAAAGAATTGGATACAGCTGAGCATGCATGCGCACACACACACACACACACTGAACCCTGCAGAAAGAAGACAGCTATTTGAGTACCATGATGTATTAGGTACTAAGCTCTTTTCCTGCATTAAATCATTGAATCCTTACAGCAACCCTATGAGATTATACTATTATCATCCCATTTTACAGATAAAGAAATTTACCAGGTGCTGGAGAGTTGGTCTGCATTCAGAATCTACCCTCTTATCCATTATACTCCCCTGGGTCCACTTTACTTAAAAAAAAAAATTGAATCTTCCTCTAGAGCTAGAGGAACCCATTAGATCTATTGGACAGACAGGAGAACTAACCACAGCCTGCCTATCCTGAGAGAAGTTAAGAGTTTTCTTTGATTTTTTTTCCCTTCCCACTCCTATCCTCTGAAACAGGTAAAGAAGGAAAGCATCAGCCGCCCACTTGGTTACACTTTTGGTAACAGACCTTATTGTCCATGTAAAAAACCAGGTGAAATTAATCTGATCTCTGTTAAGTGTTAAGAGCTTTCTCTTGGGTAAATGAAAATCCCTCCACCAACAGGTTTGGCCTCCCAGGCTGTAGACTACACCCATACATAAAACACCCACACAGGCACACACAGCTTGCAGCAGTGTTTTAACACAGACATAATTATGACTCACAGATAACCATGGCTGGAGCATAAAGCACTCAACCAGAAGTTACATAAGCATGGATGACATCCATTTTCTACTAGAGCAGTACTAACATGATGCATCGTGGGTTGGAGATTCAATTAACAGAAGGCAGAATAGGCCATTTATTGTAATGAATTCTTGAAACGGGGCAGGGGAGGGGGGAACTGTCTTGTAATCACTAGTCCACTGCGGGGAGTGTAATATTTCAGCAATTAACAATAAACTCAGCGATAAGCCCAAATGTTTCTTCCAGAGAGGAATTTGGTCTCCAAACTAGTGACTCTGACTCAATATTTCATGTTCTAGAGTTGACTACCCTTAAATAATTCCTACATGTGAATGATGATGGTTTCTTTTTGATATCTCCCGGAAAGTACCTAAATTATATCAAACTTCTCAAATCAAGAATAGGAGAGAAGGACAAAGCCAGGGTTCTCAGCTCAGAAGCATGAGGGATACAGGCTGTGCGGCCGCAAAAGCGTTCAACCCGAATGCTGTACCCTCCTCTCTGTTTTATTTGCTCCTTGATCCTTCTCTAAAGTTTTTGGTGTATGAGTGTATGGAAAACTTGTGAGAACAGGAAGGGTAGAAGGAGCTGATTATTGGAGACCTGATTATAAGAAGTTGACTGTAAAAAATAGACGGTTGAGGACTTCCCTGATGGCCCGGTGATTAAGAATACACACGTCCACTGCAGGGCAGTGCGGGTTCGGTTCCTAGTCGGGGAACTAAGGTCCCTGCATGCTGCCTGGCACAGCAAAAAAAAAAAAAAAGTCATTGGCAGCCCTATCCTCCGTGGCCTATTCTCTATAAAATATCATTACTATTCCTGTCTCTATAGTACTCCCAACTGTTGGCACACGTAAAGGTGTTAGGAAGATAATGAGGAAGAGAGATCAAGTGACGTCAAAAGGAGGGTAGTGGCTGAAAGTGGTGTTGGCACCAGTAAAACTTCCCCCTCCAGCAATGAGGGCATGCTGTAGGAAATGATCTCACATCTAGGGAGACTCTGGGGCCCTCCCTGAAGCAACCAGGAGTGTTTAGACTCCAAGTTAGAAGTAGGCAAGAACTACTACTATTTAGAATCATCAAGGATATTTAAGCTCTTGCACTGGTATGAGTGCAGGGGACAGAAGAACAAAGTGCATCAGTAGAAGAATCAGGAAGAGGGAAAAAAAGGGACCAGTGAAAAGCAATTACATGGAAGCCAAGAAGGTAGGGAGTTTCAAGAAGAGAGAGGAAAGTTAAAAGTGTCCAAATAGAAGGTGCTTTGAAACATTTACTCCTTTAAACTGACGTCCTTTCTGAATCCTACACATCTCCCTTGAGCTCTCTCCCAACTACTGTCCAACCACGCTCTTCCTCAAGACAAGTCCACTGTCCTTTTGTCACTCTCCACCCTGCTTCTGAGTAATTCCATCCACTCTTGTACCTCCTCGCTTGAGTACCCAGGTCACAGTATCTGATGCACGTCTTCTGAGTTAATTTATAGATGCAAAAACCCCCACCAAATGGAAGAAATTAACTACTTGATAATCATGAGCACTTAGCCCCCAGGCCTACTGAAGCCTAAGGTGATCAGGTTAATACCTGTGACATCTGTTACCTCACCACGAACCAATCAGAGGATTGGGTATGAGCGGTACCCTGGAATGCATCCCTCCCACCCCCGGCCCACTCACCTGGTCTTTAAAAATGCGTTGCTGAAAACTATGGAGGAGTTTGAGCTTTTTGAGCAATAGCTGTCCTGGATCCCTTGTTTGCTGCCCTGCAGTAAACGCTGCACTATCCTTCACCACAACCAGACTGACTTTACTGCCCGTGGGTGAGAAGATCCAAGCTTAGTTTGGTAACACTTCCCTTATTTTAGCCACCTCTGGTCTACATGTTCAGATTCCCAGATCAATCCCACCTCTCTCGATCTCTCCCTGAAGTTTAGGCATTTTTTTTTTCTTTTTCAACTACTTGCTAAACAATTCACCTGGATGTCCTGCTGACCCAAGTGAACAACTCTCCCTGTCTATAACTTTCAGCTAGACGCACGACTATCTGACCATTACCGAAGCTGGAAACCCAAAAGGCATCTTTTATAATTCCTTGCCTCCAACCCTCATTTCTGACCCTGAGAATTGCCTCTTTTGAATTCTAAACATTTCTCAGATTCATTATGCCCTCTCCAGCCTGAGTACTTCTTGCCACTTCATCTCTCTCCTCTACCATCACTATGCATACATGCATGCACCCTCAGTCAAGTCCGATTCTTTGCAACCACATGGACTGTAGCCTGCCAGGTTCCTCTGCCCATGGGATTTCCCAGGCAATACTAAAGTGGGTTGCCATTTCCTTCTCCAGGGGATCTTCCCTACCCAGGGATTGAACCTGCGTTTCCTGCATTGGCAGGCAGATTCTTTACCACTGAGCTACCTGGGAAGCCACCACCATGATGATCTCCTATTGTTGGTCTCTTCTCTGGTCTTGCCTCCCTCAAAGCCATCCTTCCCACATTCTCAGGGTCAGCTGATGACAAAGCTCACCATTTCACTCTCCTCTTTCAAACTTCTCTGGGACTTCCCTGGTGGTCCAGTGGTTAGGAATCTGCCTTCCAATGCAGGGGATGCAGGTTCTATCCCTGGTGGGAGAACTAAGACCGCATACGCTATGGGGCTACTGAGCCTGAGCCATGGAGCCCACACAGAACAACTAAAGAAGCACATGCCGGGTAACAAAAGATCTCGCGCGCCGCAACGAAGGTTCCGCGTGTGGCACTGAAGAACCGATGCAGCCAAATAAATAAATAAATACCAAACCCCTCAACTTTTCAATTGCTGCCATTGTCCATGGACACCATGTAAACAACTTAAGTGTCCATCGATGGATGTATGGATAAAAGAAATGTGGTATCAACATACAATGGAAGATCATTCAGCCATAAAAGAGAAATTTTGTCATTTGCAACAAAATGGATGAATCTTGAGGGCATTATGCTAAGTGAAGTCAGAGAAAGAAATATCATGTGATCTCTCTTATATGTGGAATCTTAAAACAATAACAGCAACAAACCCTCGTCAATAAAGAGAACATATTGGTGGTTGCCAGAGGCAAGAGGTGGGTGTGGGTGAAATGGGTGAAGGCGGCCAAACGATACAAACTTCCAGTTATAAAAAAAATAAGTCATGGAATGTAATGTACAGCATGGAAATTATAGTTAATAACATGTGTGTGTGTTAGTGACTCAGTCGTGTCTGATTCTTTGCAACCCCATAGACTATATAGCCCACCAGGCTCCTCTGTCCATGGGATTCTCCAAGCATGACTACTGCAGTGGATTGCCATTCCCTTCTCCAGGGGATCTTCCCAATCCAGGGATCAAACCCGGGTCTCCTGCATTGCAGGCAGATTCTTTACCATCTAAACCTCCAGGGAAGCCCATAGTTAATAATACTGTGTTGCATATTAGAAACTTGCTAAAAAGGTAGATCTTAAAAGTTATCATCACAGGAAAATATTTGCTATGTATGATGACAGATGTTAACTAGACTTACTGTGGTGATCACTTTGCAATATATGCAACTATCAAATCATTACACTGTATATCTGAAATTGACATAATGCTATATGTCTTTTATATCTCAGTTGAAAGAAAACTTCACTTGCTGCCCATCATGCATTGGATAAAAGTTTCATGTCCCTCCATCATCCAGCCCCTGCCTCCCTCTTCCGTCTCCTCCCAATGCACTCTTCCCCAAACTCCAACAACAATGAAATTTATGAGGTTCTAATTACACGTGATGCTACTTATTCCTCGATTTCTCTATTCAGGCCTCTTCCCTGAATCCAGCTCAGCCTGACCTTCTCATACTCTAAGACTCATAACTTTCTCCAAAAAGCTTATCTGGTCCTTCCAGGCTACTTTTCCTCCTAGCACTTTGTATATTTTTTAGTTCATGCAGTAAAATACTCAGAATTGTACCTAACAAGCAGCCTAGAGTAATAACTCCAGTACACTACACAGCTACTCTGTTGCATCCCACTTCATATTAATAGTACCTGTTCTTATTTGTCTTAGATACTGAGCTACTTGAGGACTTGCAGGATACCTTTCATCTGGGCATCCAGATCCACTCCATCCTACTCCTTCTTGTTCTGCTTGAGGAGGCTGATCTATAGAAGCATCAACTGGGTTCCTCCTTCACTGGCTTCCAATCGGTTTGGAGGGACCCATCAGGGTGAGGAAGTCAGGGTATTTATTCCCCAGCTCCCTGCTTGCTAGTTTGTCCTTGGCTGAACGGCACCCTTGACTGACAACCACACCTGGGCAGGAAGCATCTCTGCTTGCCTTCCTGGCCCTTTTTCTCCTTCACCTCCCATGTCCCAGTAGCTCTGCTCCCCATCTCCCCCAATTTCATGCCAAAGGATGGTAAGGGATTCCCGCTGTTACTAGTCTTAGAGGACTGCACTATCCCATGTGTTTTCCTACACTCTGTCTACCTTGTCTTCATTTTTTTACTTTTTTTTTAACCATCTCTTTTTTTAGATTATTTTTTATTGGAGTATAGTTGCTTTATGATGTTGTGTTAGTTTCTACTGTATAGCAAGATGAATCAGCCATACATATACATATATCCCCCCTTTTTTTGGATTTTCTTTCCATATCAGGTCACCATGGTATATTAGAGTTCCCTGTGCTATGTAGTACATTCTCAGTAGTTGTCCATTTTATACACAGTATCAATAGTGTACATATGTCAATTCTAATTGCCCAATTCCTCCCACCCACCCCCACAGCCCACATTTTCTTCAACTTACCCAGTTTTAAATACTATACATTTTCTACTGGAATCCTAACTAGTACAGGATAGTTATCTCTGGATATTCCCATCTAGCAGAGTGCTTGGCACACAGTAGGTGCTCAATAATGACTGCATGAATAAATGTGTCACCCTGCTGCAGTTCATCAAGTCACACCCAACTATATCTGAGACAAGAGTGACAATTAACAAAGTAACTAAACTGGTTCAAGAGGAAATAGAAATACTATCAAAAGCCAAGGAAGGGGAGTAGTCCCAACAAGGGGACTCATAATCTGTTAGAATTAGAGAAAGCAAGGATGATCTTGATCTTCCTGGTAAATTTAGGAGAAAGGAAGTTCACCTTTGGAATGTAAAGAAGGTTGGAACAACTAATGTGAAGAAGGAGATATGGAAGATACAGAAAAAAGAACTATCAATTATCAGGGAAAGCTGAGTTGGCATTAGTAATTGTTTATATTTGCACATTTCTATAGTATGCTGGAGTAGTGACTCTGTGATGTGAATAGAGGGACAGAATCCAAAAAAACACTGTGTTGAGTACTCCCATGGGCCAGGCATTATGGTATAATCTGCTGCTGCTAAGTCACATCAGTCGTGTCCAACTCTGTGAGACCCCATAGACAGCAGCCCACCAGGCTCCTCCGTCCCTGGGATTCTCCAGGCAAGAATACTGGAGTGGGTTGCCATTTCCTTCTCCAGTGCATGAAAGTGAAAAGTGAAAGTGAAGTTGCTCAGTCGTGTCCAACTCTTCTCGACCCCACGGACTGTAGCCCACCAGGCTCCTCCGTCCATGGGATTCTCCAGGCAAGAGTACTGGAGTGGGTTGCCATTGCCTTCTCCAAGGGTATAATCTGGAGACATAGTAATGAATGAGACATGATTTCTATATTCAGATAGAAAAAGAATAGTAGAGAAGACAAATAGAAAAACAGATCATTTCAGGGCCACTTGGTAAGGACTATGGTCTGTGGGGAGCGCCAATAGACATAGGAAGGGTTATCAAGCCAGCTTGGAAGAGAGAATGGGAAAGAAATCCAGGAAGACTTCCTGAGGCAGTGTCCTCGAAGAGTCAGCCAGGTGAAGAAGAGCAGCCCAGATTTGTAGTAAGTACAGTGAGCAGTGGAGAAAGTCAATGGGGTAGAAACCCAAGACTCAACCACTCAACCCCAGACTGAAAATCCAAATACTAGGGGCTGTTTGGAAAAATGTGTTGTCTATGATTAGCTTTAATTACAAAAGGTATCATTAAAATATGTCTGTAAATAATTCAAAGAAGCCAAAAGAGGATTTACAAAGTAAAAACAGAAAGTCTGCTCTCGCCTCACTTTCAGTTCCCCTCCATTCCTAAGGGATAAGCCCCACTAATAACTGGGGAGGTTTCCCAAATTTTCTTCTGTGTGTGGTTAAATAATATGTTGATATATTAATCAGGATGATTTTGTCTTTGATATTTGTTTTCCTTTCTTTTTTTGTAATTCTTTTTTATGTGATAACTCATTTAGTCATAATCCCTACAGACCCTACACACACACACACACACACACACACACACACACACACACACACACACACACACACCATGAAAGCAGGACTGTGAGGCCAGGGCAGCATAGGAATCAAGGTGACTCATGGTCAAAGTTTTTGATTCCAATGACCCGATATAAAAGTATTCTCAGTTCCCAAATCTTGATGGTATGTATCAAAAGCAAAGCTCTAAAATGCTGCGCTGTGCTTAGTTGTTCAGTAGTGTCCAACTCTTTGCAACCCATGGACTGTAGTCTGCCAGGTTCCTCTGTCCATGGGGATTCTCCAGGCAAGAATATTGGAGTAGGTTGCCATGCCCTCCTCCAGGGGATCTTCCCAACGCAGGGATCAAAGCCAGGTCTCCCACATTGCAGGCAGATTCTTTACCATCTGAGCCACCAGAACCCATTTTTTAATATTTTTGTGACTAAATGAAAAGTCCTGAAGTTCTTGCAAAGAGCATAAGGGTATTGGTGAGGGATCTGAGTCAGAGAGAACAGAATCACTCTAGCTAGCGACGACAGAAATGGGTTTATCACTGCTATCTAAGCTTAAGGAATTTCCAAAAGGGCCAGAACCAGGTTTGGCGGCCACAGGGCCAGGAGCAATACCTTCAGGATAAACAGCCAACCACACCAAGACCCTGTCTGACACCCACTCAGCTGCCGCTAGGACCAATGGACACCAGACAGTTGAGCCACCTGATGGTGGCCCTGGAGGGATCATAGTCTCCACCACAGAATTCTCTCTCCCCATGGGCTGCCAGCTCATGTCATTTGCTCCATCTTCTGAGTTTCTGGCAGAAGCTACTTACAAATTAATTTGCAAAGTGGATTTTAAGCTTTCTGGTCTCCAAAATACAATCCAGAAGTGTTTGGAGTGAGCTGTACACAATCGACAGATTTCACTACAAGGAAACATACTTTTTCTCCCTAAAGATTCAAAAAAGTTTTGAGGGGATGAAAAGAGATATGATTTAGAAATATCTTTATTTTTCCTCAATTGGCTCTCTTACAATGCATCCTACACATGAGTGCAGGCCTGTGAGAGAGAATTAGTGGCTCCAGCTATAAGAACAAGGTGAGGGGACTTCCCTGGTGGTCTGGTGGTTAGGAATCCACCTCGCAATGCAGGTGATGTGGTGTTGATCCGTGGTCGGGGAACTAAGATCCCACATGCTGTGGGGCAACTAAGCCCAAAGATTGCGACTACTGAGCCCTTGGGCCTCAACTAGAGAGTCTGTGCCACAGCTAAGACCCAACACAGCCAAAAATAAATAAATAAAAGAACAAGGTGAGAACTGGAAACCGGTGAAGATTCAACATTCCCAAACCAAGATAACTGATCACCTGTTAATACAGATAATGGACTCCCATGGCATTGTACCCCCCAGCACTGACTTCTCTGCTCCTGAGAAGTGCCCTCCCCATCCCTACTGCCATCTATTCAATACATGGCTACTTTAGAACTTCCCTTGTTCATCTATGCTCTTTGTCATTCTTGCATGACTACATCTCCCAGCCAAATGTGGCTGAGCAAAGGGGTGGCAACTGGACCCAAACCAAAATAATGCATACTTTTACTGGTGGTTTTGAACTTGTGACTTGGTGGTGGAACCCATAAGATCTGACCCAAGAGAGTTATTGGTAGCCCTGTCTCTTACTAGTCTGCCGTGAAAGAAATAAAGCCAACCCAAATGAGGGAAGCCATGGCCATAAACAGAGTTCCAGTAGTACTTGAGCTACTGGTTCAAGTCATCCCCAGGATGTACCTGCATTACAGCCCTCTGTGACTTACCATACCTGATGAAGTTTAAGACACCATCATACAAAAGATGCACCTCATGTTATGTATGCATTTTACATAAATATACTTGTAATAAAACAGTAATGTTCCATCAATTGTCAGACTCATTTCAGAGCTATTTAAAAAATTGTAATGCAAATTTTAGAATCAATGAGATACAGTAGTTATTCAACTCTTCCTTGGCATCTAAGCAAATTCAAGTTGGCTTGCCATGAATTACAACGACAAGAATAACTAATACATTATGGACTTACATATGTGGATATGATGCAGAAAAAAGTTCCGACCTGGGAGTAGGATAATATGAAAAACACACGGCAGTAAGTATTTCTTAAGGGAAAAATTATTTCATGCAAGAATTATAAACAGCATAAATTACCCTGAAAGTAAGCGTGAGTGCCAGTGTCCTCATTTGCCCCAGTATTACTTGGAAGCACTCTGGTGCCCCATCTTGAGGTGAAGAACTAATAACAGTAACAACAGTTTCAAGCAAGTCAATTAAGCTGTTTTCTTATAATTATCAAACAAACATAATTTTGGATATTGGTTCATATACATAAGCATCTTCTCAAGAGTGAGAAAGTCCTCAGAATCCAGCCTCTTCATATAATTAAATCATATTCTAACAATTAGTGATGAGAGAATAATTCAAACTAAAGAAAGCTTTGTTGTTGTTCAGTCGCTAAGTCGTGTCCAGCTATTCGCGACCCCATGAACTGTAGCACGCCAGGCTTCCCTGTCCTCCACCATCTCCCGGAGTTTGCTCAAGTTCATGTCTGTTGAGGTGATGATGTCATCCAACCATCTCATCCTCTGCCGCCCTCTTCTCTTGCCCTCAGTCTTTCCCAGCATCAGGGTGAGTTGACTCTTCGCATCAGATGACCAAAGCATTGGAACTTCAGCTTTAGCATCAGTCCTTCCAATGAATATTCAGGATTGATTTCCTTTAGGATTGACTGGTTTGATAACCAGCAAAAATTAACTTTTTTAAAGAAAGTTTTAAAACTTTACAAATAAGCAAACTTTTCTCTGGGAGCAAAACCATTGAGAAACTCAAATTTACCTTTGTCAGCACAGGTAAAGGGGACCAGTGGGAAGACTACAGAGATTTGCCAACTTTTAAAGGTGACAGTCCCACCAGAAAGAATTTATGGAGCAAAACAAGAACTCATTCTTACAGGTTCAAGTGCCCTGTAGCTCACTTTCATTTTAAATTTGACTCATGGTCTCGCTTCTGCCATAGCATGAGCTGCAAACTCACACACTCTGCCAGATGGCTGCGGGAAGCCCATTAGTTATGCATCACACATCCCGATCAAAACTGAAAGAAATTATGCTCAGATTGAGGAGAGATGCTCGAGAGTAAGGCAATGATTAGAATTTTCTGTATTTCTACAGAAGATTTCACATCATCATTGTCCATAAATAAACTCATTCTTATGATCTGCAGACCCAAATTCTGGGATTGCTGCCAAAGGAACTCCTCTCATGGTTTGGGTCAAAACACGATATCCCTGCGATATTCATTAGAGAATGCCATGGAGTTGATGCCTTTTCAAGGTTATCTCAAAAAGTCTGAGAATTAGACTGCAAGATAATACATTAAACGTTGTGCCTTTCAGAGGAGGTCTGTTTTTTAATGCATTCCGGGGAGGAAGAAGAGGAACTCAGTTACAAAGGAAGCTTATTAGAAACTTCAGGAGAACAAACTTGAAAATTAATGGGAATGCAATGTATAAATATTGGTGATGAGAAAGATACTAAGCAGTACTGTGAAAGGAACTGAGGGACCCAAAGTGCATACAACAATATCAACTAATTGCAAAGTACATAATGTTTGAAATAAAATATAAGACCATATTTGTTGCTCAACAAAACCATCAGATTGTATTGTAATCATATGTTACCAGTTTTCGGCTAAGTAGAAGACATTCATATAAGGGCTTATTCTAATGTACTCTCCCAAGAAAAGTTCTTTTTTGTTAGTGCTTAAGGAAAACCAATTACTGTACATATGTCCATGGAAGCCAATCCCAGCTCCACTTGGTATTCTTCTTTTGGCAAAGAGTGAAATGAATAACTATTCTAGTCCTTGGTTTCCTCATCTATGAAAAAAGAATTAAAATACCTATCTTTTGGGATTTCCCTGGTGGTCCAGTGGTTAAGACTCCACTCTCCCAATGCAGGGGGCCTAGGTTGGATTCCT